>CM053791.1:798997288-800461038 GCA_028749045.1 Cupressus sempervirens | reverse complement strand
CATCATTTGACTTAGAGTATCCAATTGCATGTTGGAGATCTTTGTTTTCTTTGTTGACTTTTCTTCCAATCTGGTTTCCAAAATTCTTTTGTCTTCTTCAATCATGGCTTTGTCTTCCATGGCTTTCTTCTTTTGTTCATTCACCTCACATAGTAGTATAGCTTTTGATTCTTGCTCCAACTTGAGATTTCTAATTTCCTCAACTTTGATTCTATTCTTTTCCATTATATCTACAATTATTGCATCATATTCACTGGAGTTAGCATTTGCAAAGAGCTTGGTGGTGTCTATCTCTTTGTATAGTGTGTCATTCTCTACAATAGAAATCTCTTTCCTTCTCTTCAGGGATTTCTTTAGTTCCTCTCTTACCTTATTTAGTTGATGTAGTATGAGATGTATTTCAATCTCTTGGTTCTCAATAGTCTTTCCCAAGTTGTAAACTTCCATTTCAAGATCTTTCCTCTAAGCTACAAAGCTTCTCTTTTAGAGAACTTGGCTCTAATACCAATTGTTGGATTAACAAGTGGGAAGAGAGTAAACTTCTAAGGGGGGTGGGTGGTTGAATTATGAGTTTAAACTTGGACCCATAAAAATTTCACCATTCATACATCACATGCATTAATATACTAAAATAACATATAAAGCATATGCATCAATCATGTAAACATATAATAAAACATAAACATAACACCATATATGATTACCCAAAAACCCTCCAAGTGAGAAGGTAATACTAGGGTGGAGATGAGACCCACAAATCTTCACTAGTGCAACAATAAAGTGTATTCAATTAAGGTTACAATGGTTTGACCATGAATCATGATCTGTCTTGTGAAAGGCCTACCATATTAAAGGCTTACAAAGACTATTAATTTCCACCTTGTTAGAGGCTTTCAACACCTTGTTAGAAGTGTTCTTGGTTAGAGGACTTCAACTTATAATTAAGTAAGCACCCTCTTAAAGGATTTTATATAGCTTGTTAAGACTACTCTATTAAGATATTTAACTAAAATCATCTATTAAAATGTCTGAGCATAGATCCTACAATTGGCACTTGCTTGCTTGATAATAGATTACCTCTATCCAATCTCTAATTGATCCTTCATGATCTGATATATCAATGTTGTATCCTTCTCTATCCTTTGTTCTTCACTTCACTGATTATGCAATTCATTTTTACTACTAAGTCACTTTGAATGTTCTACAAACTATCTTGTTTTCTCTTCCAATTCAATTATTCACCCCTTGTGCACTATTCTCATCATCTTTAAACATTTAGGACTTTGTCCTCCTTAAGAAGACTCTAGTGGATTAGAGTTAGGTATGAATCTATGGGTATGATTCATTCATTTTTCTGCTAAAATATTCCCATTTTCTAATTGGCTGCATGCAATTGCATAGGGAATCTACATATAGATTCTTCCTTATCTCCAAAACATCAAAATCTATCCTTAAATTGGCTCAAAAATGGTTTACATAGTTGTTTGTGCCATTACAAACAAATATTTCCAAACTGTATCTCTTGGCATATGAAGTCTCTGATGCTTGGCATACCTTGTATTTTTTCTTTTGACTCGGCAACTAAATTTCTTGGCATCAAATATTTACTCGGTACTTGAATTTACTTGGCATGGTCTATCTACTCAGTACTTGAGTTCTCTCAGCACAAGTGACTTGATGCTCATTACAACTCAACATGGTCTAATATTTATATGTTGTGCTCAGCATGTATTACTAGTTTGGCATGAACTAAGTAAATGGTTTAAGTGTGTTGACACTCACTTGTTGAAACCAATCTAAGATCAACTAAAATTTTTCTTGTTAAGGCTTACAATTGATCACTTTTGATGATCTCCCTTTTTAGGAGCAATAAGGGCTATGAGATCCACCTTGTGAAAATATTTTCAAAATATACAATGAAGTATGCACTTGGTAAAGAGATTTACATAGGACTATTAAGTGTACCTTGTTAAAGGATTTAACTAATACACTTATTAGGATGAACCAATGGCTAATCTCTAATCCACAATTTTGATTTGTTGGTTGAGATTCCTTGAATTGTAATGATCACCTTGCTATGATAGATAAATCTTTTCTATCCCATATACATCTTGTAGCCTTCTTGATTTACACTATCCTTATTTCATGCTCATGTGATACTCTTAATTGGATATGATACAATGTTTTACACATATACCAATCCAAATCATAACTTACTAAAGTCAGCTACAATACAAGTTTTACCAAAATCCACAAAGTCATCCCAATTGTTATAACATGGATACTGAAGAAAAACTCAGTGATGTTATGATATTTGACAACCATTTTCAACACTCGACATTCTCTAGCACTCAATTGAAAAAGAGGCTTAGTTCATATTGATCACTTCCAAGTAGTTTGAACTCAATCAACAATGTGTGACTCAATGAACACTACAAAACTTGGCATATACTAAATCACTCGGTTGGCTCGGTCAACACTAGATTCACATTGCTAACATTGTGAGCTTGGTAGACATTCGAGAACATGGATAACACTAAATAACTTGGTTAACACTAGAGTTTCCATCACTTGAACTGAACAACTTGGTAGACACTTCTACACCTTGCATGAACTCTACCTAGGTTTTAAATCTTGATAGAAGATATATATTGACTAAGTGTGAGTCACTAATAGACAAATTGACCTTAATGTCAACAATAGCCCCCTTTGGCATTAGTGACGAAAACACTTATCATCCCAAAAATTGAATACTCAAAATTACAAGTCAAAACATTCCTTATCACCATTCTATGTCTACAACTTGGTAACATTCTCTTTTTTATTTTTATTTTAAAATTGCTTTTGTAAAAGATTTTCTCTACTTATCTATTCATGTATTTGTATAATACTATACTGCTTCCCCATACATAAACCTTATATATCTGGAGTACTGCTCCTCCATACATATATTCTTTACATGTCTTTTTACATATACTTCTCCTTCTCTATACCTATATACATTCATCTATACTTCTCCCTCTTTTTGACATAAATGCAAAAGGTGTATACTATATGTTAATACCAAAATGTGACAAGAATTCAAAGTGTATCTTCAAGATTAATTTCATTGTCTTGTCTTAGTTTTTTTGTAACACCTTACTTGCATGCAATGCAATATGATCTTTTGTTGATAACTCCATAATATGATCAGCTGTGGAGAAGTTATTTTCATGGATGAGTGTCTTAGCATGTGCAATATGTGTCTACAATACATCCATGTTTGGAAGAATCATGCTTTGGATTTCTACAAGTGTGGCCCTAATCCTAGCTGCTTTCTTTAAAAATTCTACTTGCAAATTTGTCAAAAATATGATCTTTGAATAATGACCAGATTTGTAGCTTGGGTCAAGTGACAACTGGTGTGTGCTTTCCTTCATGTCTTCATCTATCTTTGATAGTTTATCTTTAATTCCTTGTGTGAAGATAGATGTATCACACAACATAACAAATAATTAAGTGACATTATTTATAAATGTCTCTGTAAGAATTTGGCTTAGGCAATAATTCACCCAAGAACTAAAGAACTCAACACAAGCACACAGTAGAACAAAATAGAGAGAGTGTGATCAATATGATATTTCTTACTATTAAGAAGCATGCACATACATAGTAGGAGTGCCTACATATAAAAGCCTCTTAGGAAGCACGTAGAATATCTCTAGAAACAACCATGAGATAAGACAACTAAGAACCTTATCCAACATTCTAGATGAATGGATAAGAATGACAAAGTGTCATATGTGTATAGAAGATTCCTATGTTGTAGAGAACATGTGCTTAAAAGAGGTGCAAACCCCTGTGATGTCATCATGACAATCTTACAAGAGTGCACATACTCCTAGGTGAAAAATAAATAAAAATAAATATAATGCATTAACTTAAGTAAACTTAAGTAAGTGTAATAAGTAAATACTTATTTACACCAACACCCTCCCTTAAGTGCAATTTAGGGGAATGCACTTAAGCTTACAAAATCTAGGATTAAATACAATAAGGGTCCTGACTACTAGGCCATGTTAGGTACCCATGTACATAATGATATGCAATCTCTCATAAAGTAGGGAAAGAGGGAAAACCTCATGGGAAAAACCCTCCCCCAAAAAGAGAGATAAATAGGAATGCCTTGATGGATGGAGTAATCAAGACCCCCTCATTACAACTTACATCTAGTATATACATAAGAGAATGATGAGAAGAGGAAGAGAGATAGGAAAGGCTCCCCCTCCCCCCAAAGAAGAATGTAGAATAGTGATTGCTCTGATGAAGAAGTGGATCCAAGACTACAAAATGGTGTTCCTTGCCTTAGGAAGAAACAATGCCAAAGGTACAAATAACACGCTTCCATTGTGTGTGGAAACAATCCCATGAATAAGTGATGTCTCTAAAACCTACTCAACTAGCTAAAGAACCTATCCCAAAGAACTGTCTATCTCTACAACTGATAAAGAACCCTACTG
The DNA here is from genome assembly GCA_028749045.1 of Cupressus sempervirens. NCBI lineage: Eukaryota > Viridiplantae > Streptophyta > Pinopsida > Cupressales > Cupressaceae > Cupressus > Cupressus sempervirens. The sequence goes on along the minus strand of CM053791.1, from coordinate 800,456,539 downwards.
CAACTACTGATCATAAGTATCCACAATCACTTCAACCTGTGAGGATTGATCATGTAGATAATGAACAAGAGGGTCAAATGGAGCCCTCATGACAACTGAAGAAGGTAATTCTGCATCAATAAGAAGAGGCAGATCATCAATACTATCCCCCAAATCTGTCACTAAAGTTGTATCTAGAAGACTAGATGTACCTTGTTGTTCTAAACCTATCACTGTGGTGATGTATGCATGTGTACTAAACTGATGAAGTGACCTCTCCCTGCAACTGTCAATAGAACCCCACATGTCTAAATCTATTGAAGCACTATTTCTTGTGTCACTATCAATTTCCACACTATACGATGTGTGAAGAGGATGAGAGAACAAGCTTGGTGAACTATTCTCAAAATATACATCCTTCTCCACAAATATCTGATGTGTCTCAAGATCTAGAAGTCTATATGCCTTCACACTATCTTCATAACCAATGAAATTACAAGGCCAAGATGACTATACTTTGCATCACTTGGAAGATCTTTTTTCCCATGTAGGACAACCAAAGACTTTGAAGTGTGTCACAATAGGTTTTCTATCACACCATGCCTCAAAAGGAGTTTGGTCATCTAAGGCTAGATGAGGAGAACAATTAAGAATGTGAGTCACACTAGAGATTGCTTCAACTTCTAATGATGGATCAAGAGACTTGGCATGAATCATGCAACTTGCCATAGACATAAGAGTTCAGATCCTCAAAGCTACAACATTTATCTTATGCAGACTAAATGCTGGTGGAGTTTGAAGATCAATACCCTTGAGTCTACAAAAGTCCATAAGTCTTATGTTCACATATATGCTACCATTTTCCATGCAAAGTACTTTGATGGCCTTTCTAGATGTTCGTTCTACATGAGTCTTGAAGTCTAGAAACTTGTCCAACACTTCCTTCTTGCTATGCAAAAACTAGACCCAAGTGAACCTTGAAAATTCATTAACAAAAGTGAGTATGTAGTGACCCTGGTTGAATACAAAAGGACCTATTAATACCATGTGAACCATCTATAGAACACCTAGTGCTCTTGAAGACTTCCCTCTCTATAACTTCCCTTCTGGATGCATATCCACTGAATCTATTAAACACTCATCCTTAGAAAAGTTTATTTGAGGTAGACCTTTCACCATTTAGTATGTGCAAAGTTGTTGAAGGTAGCGAAAGTCAAGATGACCATACCACTCATTGCATAATTGCATGTTTGAATTTAATTGAGATAACAAGGCCTTTGAAGGAAACTTGGGTACAAAATGAGAGAAAGAGTACAACTTCTTCTTATCATTCACTTTTCCTACTACAACCAACAAATCATCTTTAAGATTGTGCACTTTTACTAAGTCTGGAAGGAACTCAACTCTACGTCCATCTCTAAGGTGAGTGATTTGGTAGATTGATATTTGAACTTAGGTTTGGAACATAGAGAACCTCTTGAAACTCTCCATTTTCCATTTCCATATTTCCTTTTCATTTAACTTCCATTTTGCTATCATTTCCCATGAAGATGTGTGGTACCTTTGACTACATCATTGAAGAAAAATCCTCCTTTGAAGAACCCATATGATATGAGGCACCTGAGTCAAATATCCATTCCTTTGAAGAGTTTTCATTTTCCATATGTGCTTTCCCTTTGCCCTTAGAATATAAAGATGATCCTTTCTCCTTATAAGCATTAGGCAATGGAACATTATGTTTCTTCATGATGTTGGTCAATTCATCAATCTTTTTAAGATAACACTCATGCTCTTCATGACCCAATTTCTTGCAATATGCATAGTTCTTCTTCTCCTTATTGTTGTCCCCTTTTTTGTTGGAATTTGAGGACTTGCCTTGTTGATTGGATTGTGGTGTTGTCTTTTCTGCATCCTTAGATTTGTCCTTCTTACATTTCTTCTTACCCTTTCCTTTGTTTGAAGACTGTCCAGCTAAATGTTGAGAACCCTCATTTGCCACCAATGCTTTAGACTAAGATGATTTGAGAATCCCCATTGACTTCAACTTCTTTTCTTCATCATCCAATAATTTAGCATATTCATCAAAAGTGACTTTCTTGTAGGCTGACCCTAAGGTAGTCTTTGAGGTTTTAAAAGAAGATACAAATGTGGAATACTTCGATGGTAGCTTGTTATGTATGAGATAGATCAGTCTGTCATCTTTGATAGAACTCTCACAATTAGTAAGCTTTGTCCTTAGTTCATTTAACTTGATGATGAAATCTTGTATTGAATCATATGACTTAGGATCTAAGTATATAAGCTCATCTTCAATTTTGAAAACATCCTATTCAACACTTTACCATAAAGGTTTTTGAGGGTATCCAAAGCTTCCTTGGATGTAGAACACTTCTTGATTTGATACATGATCTTATCATCTACCCCCAAACATATATCACTTAGGGCTTTCCTATCCATTGCTACCCAAGCTGAAATATCACTTGTTAAAACATTATCACCTGTTGGTTTAGGAAGAGTACCATCTACATATTGTGAAACTCTATTATGCATTAAGTGATATAACATTTTGATTGACCACCAAGCATAGTTATGAGGAGTTAATTTAGGAAACTTAAAGTTTTCCATAATGTAAAAAATGAAATAAAAGTGTAGAAAAAAGAGAACACCCCCCTTTTTCATTGAATCAAGAAACCCCTCCAAAATAGATGCTTTGGGCACTTTATTAGTAGTGTGATTACAATGGGCCACTTTTCATTTTTCGCCTTCATGGAATTCTGATTTTTCTTGTTACAACCTCTTAATGGAGTACAAATCTGGAACTTTACAATGTGCTACAATTCTGAAGCATTACAAAGCAAAGAAAGGCCCTATTTCTGAAAGTGACAATTTTGTCTACACAACACTACAATATGATAGTAGATCTAGAAAGTACATGAAAAATAACGCACTTTCAAAAAAAATAGAACCTATTTTTCATTCCAGATGTGCCCGTATGTAGCATTTGAATTTGTAAAATGTAGGATTATGCAAGTAAAGTCACCCAAAAATGCAAATTTTGACCAATCCATTCATCAAAACTAGAAAATAGCTACACCACTGAAACATTTAGAAAATTCTACCCAATTTTAGAAAAAATTGCACCTGATTTAGAGTCTAGATGTCCAAGTTATGACCTCCCGAAGTTAGACTGCAAAAGCCAAAATCAATCTGGAGAGAGGTTGCATTAGTGAATGAGAAGGTTAAATTTGATAGTCATATGGACATCACCATAGTTGTAATTTTCCCTAGAATGACATCCAATAAAGTGTCAATTTTGAGCTCTCTATAAACTAACATCAGAAAAATCTCACCCTTGTGATGATGTCGATGGCTGAGGTGGCGGTACTATACTGTATGGAATTATACAGATGGTATGAAAAAGACACACATGGTAGGGTGACATGTCAAATTGCTGACTCACTAGTTGCTGACATGGATTTGTAATGTGGCATTGTTTTAATGTTGACTGGGACTAACTGTATGCATAGTCACTACCGCATGTTACTCAGTGTTGTTGTTGTGGCAGGATACGTGTCCCTGAGCGCAGACCAATCACTATTTCATATAGGTGGCAGGGGTTTGACCATTTTTTTGATGTGGATACATGTGTAGTGCCCAAAAAACTTGTTGCTGGGACTGGATTCTGCTTGTGGAGGATTAAATCTTGCCAGAAATCACTTTAACATTGCTACTCATGAAACATGGGTCAATGAGTTTGACTCAAAAATCACACAATTAAATCCTGATATTCACATCACAATTTGACTTGCTGTGGAAATTATCTCCTACTTATCAATTGCTAGACTGCTTTAGAGAACTGCCAAATTTTTGTAGGTTAATCCCACATGCAAGGTGTTGTGGCCTCTTGCGCTATGTAAATAGAGGCTTCCCTGACTACTAAAGAAAAGTGCTTCCCACAAGCATATTTGGCTGCCAAAATGAGGGGTACCACCAGAGGTTTAGGCCAAATTATTCCAGAGTTGTTGCCAAAAATTGTGCTTGGCTTTGCACAAAACAGTTCCCAAAATAATGAAAGGTATGACCCACGAGTTATTTAAAGAGCCCACACCAAATTAGGAATATATAGCCTATGAATAAATAATATTCTGCCACACCAAAAATACAAAGCCGAGTAGGGGTGTCACTGCCCAATTTGGCCAAAAAAAAACCTTTGCTGGACTATAATTCTGAGAAATTCTGAAAATACCCAGATGGAAAAATAATTTGTAGAGAATAAATTAAATGTAGATCTAAACAATAACAAATTAGATCAATAAAATGACCATACCCAAACTGCAAATTGGGGCCACGGGGTTCCAATTTGCAAAAAAAATTTTGCCTCACGATCAACTTTCACCCAACATAGGCAAATTTATAGTTGATCTTCACCAAATTGACACTTTAGATGCAACAATGAGGTTAGATCTAGCTCTAGATGCACCCAATTTTTGTGGATCCTCTAGATTCAGGTCGAGGTACTAAATCATGAATGGTCTCGAACAGCTATGTGTAGAGAATCTCCCTCTGGTTTGATACCATGTAAAAATTTGGCTTAGGCCAAAATTCACCCAAGAACTAAAGAACTCAACACAACCACACAGTAGACCAAAATAGAGAGTATGATAAATATGATATTGCTTAGTATTTAGAAGCATGTACATACACACTAGGAGTGCCTACACATAAAGGCCTCTCAGGAAGCACCTAGAATATCTTGAAACAACTAGGAGATAAGACAACTAAGCACCTTATCCTAGAACATTCTAGATAAATGGATAAGAAGGACAAAGTGTCATATGTGTGTAGAAGATTCCTGTGTTGTAGACAACATGTGCTTAAAAAAGGTGCAGACCCATGTGATGTCATCATGACAATCTTACAAGAGTGCACATAGTCCTAGGTGACAAATAAATAAATATTAATATAATTCATTAACCTAAGTAAACTTAAATAAGTTTAATAAGTAAATACTTATTTACACCAACATTCTCCAATAGAAAAAGAATAGTAGACATTTCTACTTGGTTTATTGCAATTTTCTATGTCACTTGTTACAATACCTTGTTCTCAAACTTTCTTTTTCATCTTTGTAGCAACTTATCCTATCCATTCAAGTCTTCATTGAATTTTTGGACAACTTCTACTAGTTTGTCCAAAATAGGTTGAGTACTATCAACCTTAATACTTAGTACATTATCAAATATGTCCTTTATATCTTCAAGCACTTGGGTTTTCTTTCTTTTCTCTTCTCTAAGCTTCTATTTCTTAGCTCTCTTTTCCAATAATTCTCCTAGGGTATTCATTTGATCAGGAGTGAGGGTAGAGATATCCCAATTTGAAATTACTATATCCTCATCTAGATCAATTTCTTCTTCTTTACTCTTACCCTTTTCTAAAACTTCAGTACTCGGTTGAGACTTGTTCTCAACTATCATTGTACTAGATATAGATATTGGAAGAATAGAAATAATAGTAGAAACTGAGGGGCTAGAAACAAATGTAGATATGGCACTAATAGTAGAAATACCCTATTGCTACATTAGTAAACCTAATTATCGAGGTACTTGATGCTTGGTGGATAAAGTGTTGGTCACTTCAGTTAATGGAATACTCAGTTGAATAGGTCCTAAGCTTGGTTGAGTGCTTGATGTTGAAATATACTATCATGGAGTATATATAATGATTTTTCATAGTTACCACACATAAAGTAGAGGAAAGGAATTAAAAAATATACAATAATTTCGATGAATTCATCATGTAATTTTTGTCTTCTATGTAATTTGTAGCATATATATCATGTAATTTTTGTCTAACTTAAGATAAATGATTTACATCTATAGGATAATTAACGCCTTTGACTAGGATCATGTACAATGACATGGATTGATAGGTATAATGTAATAGACCCCATAGATACAATTTTTTCTTTTTTTCATATCTTCACTTCACCATCAACACCAACTATAGTCCTAGTATTTCTCTCATTTGATGGATCATAGTTATCACCAAATAGGTATTTGTCTAATCTGTCTTCCTCGAGTGAGGAAATCGTGAGAATATAAAACAAAAGTGAGACATCTAGTAGGTCTAAAATAGGGAAATCAACTAGAGGTCAAAATATTAGAAAAAAATTTCATAAATGAATGCAATTTTTTCTTGCTAAGGGAGGGTCATGTTCTTATGATAATGAGAGTGAAGGTGATAGGAAGGTTCTCTTAAGGTACACACATCTTCAAAAAGAATGGGTACCCAAAGAACTACTTCTAGTTAACACTGATTTTTCTGTTAACAAAAGGATATATCACATAGCTCCATCTTCATTACATGGTTTGGGCCTATTTTCCATGGATGAAATAAAGTTTAGTCATAATAAAGTTGTTGAATTGATGGAGTATGTAGGACCTTGTTACAATTACAATAATTGGATATAGATTGTGCAATATAAAAATGTTGAAAATAATTGATTAATTATGCATTTTCTTTGGTGTTACAAAAAATGTCATATCATTGGCAGTCAGTGCATGCCAAGCTCACTCAGGCATTAAAGATAGTTTCATGTATTTGTCGAGCATTCCAAAGTTTTTCAAGTTTAGAAGATAGTATCTACTAAGATCACTCAAGTGAAAAAGGAAAAGTTTACACAATTTGAGTTTTAACCAAGCTCAATTGGTTAATGAAGGAAATGTTGGATGGTACCAGTGTTAATCAAGCTCACTTTGTTATGAAAGGAACTTTGTAAATATGTAGTGTTAACTGAGTTCACTTGGTTAACACATGAAAATTGTTGTTGTGTTAGTATCTATCGAGTAGGGTTGGCTAACAAAGGATATTTTGTTTTGGCATATTGAGTTCAAGTGAGAGTAAAAGGAAAAACCTGAGTCACCTTTTATAAAGGAAAGTGATATCAAAATTTAAACTCTTCAACTTTAACAACATAAAAGTGGCATTTGTGTTTAGAATTTGAAGATGATTTTTAACTAATGAAATGTGTAAAATTGGATAAAGTTTATATCTATAATTTTTTTTTTTAAATTGAGTGAAAATTTTATTTATTTTTGAATTTTTAAAGTCTATTTTTTAATTTTTAAAAAATGTTGAAAATATAGAGTTTTTTCCCCATCAAACAAATATATGCAAATGATCATATTTTGGTCTGATTATGGAATATGTCAGAGTTAATATGTATACCTAGTGCACCAAAAAAGAAAAATTGAAATTCAACTAATATTTTTCAAGTTATAATTGGTCAAAGTCAAAGTTATTAGAAATTGATAGTTTTTTCTCCAATCAAATTTATATATTTAAAAAAAAAAAACATATTCTCAAAGAAGGCTCTCTCCTCTAGTGCAACATTAAAAGATAATAATTTTTGAACATGATTTACTATCTTTTTCCTATTTTTGAATAGACATCTTCTTGAATCTTAAAATACCTATTCAGAATATTTTAAAATTAGACCATATTATTCATAATCAAAATAATAAAGAATTGATATGATCATAATCTTGACCTTGAGATCTACAGAAGCATATTTTTAGATTTTTAAAAAACTTCATTTTAGTAGGCCAAATTGGCCTTGAAATTGAGATGTTTATAGAAGTTTTTATTTTTTCTTGTGTCACTACCACTTACGATGCCAAATAGACAGTTATGGCTGGAACACTTTTGGTCGTAATGCTTTAAGCTGAAAGGGTTTTGACTCTAACCCCCTATTGGCCTATCAAACCACTAGCAGTTAATTTGGCCATTTCATTTAAAATATTTTTTTTTTCTTTTTTTTAATAAATATAGAAAATAGTGAAAAATAAAAGAGCATTTCTAGAAGACAATGATTTTTGAAGCCATTTTCAGAAACTATTTTGTGGATTTAATCAAAACTACAAAGGATCAAATATTTCTAAGGTATTTTTCTTGTCTACTTATTTTTATGTATTCTATATTGAAGCATTAGCTGATATTTAGTAAAATCTAAATTAAATTTTTTGTTTCTATAAATTAAAGTATTCAATGGGTAGTAAAAGGAAAAGATCAAGGAAATATGATAGAATAAGAGATGACAAAATTAAAGGTGATACAGAACGTAACCAAAACCAACCTAGTGAAATTCTTTAAGAGGATTAGATTCATGAAAAGAATGAAAGTAATGAAGGGGAATAAATTCGCACTTCTAATGATAGAAACAAATTATAAGGCATAGAGAATTTGATGGATTTGGATGAGGAACTACTTTTTAATGAAATTCCATCTAAAGATATGATAAATGATAACACTATTAGAAAGAATTGTCAAAACATGTGGGATGAATATTTCAAAGATAAAATTATATTTGGATAGGCACAATTATTTGTCAAGTTATTTAGGAGAAAAGATATGAGACCTATTTTGGAGTTGTTGGGCATTGATAACAAGAAAAACCATGGACATAATATTAATAAAATAATAGTTGAAAACTTGCAAAATGCTTATAACAAAATTGACAACACAACTCGAGGAGGTGATTTGAGTAATGAATGAAGAGCATCAATAACTACTATATTCATTAGAAAATTGAAACATAGAAAATAGGTATGTGCAATTTTTGATGTACTACATATATCTAGTACTTTTTAGAGATACATCAAGAGGAGAAATATGCTAGATGATAACATTGAGAATAACTAGGTGAATATTTTTAGAGTTCCTCGAAAAGAATTTTTTTTTGAATATGTAAAAAGATAAGTTATTGAATTTTGGACAACAAATTCTTGTATTTCTTCCAATAGACGTGATACTATACAAATTAAAGATCAAGAGATAGGGGCCAAAATTGAACATTCAAGGCATTTCATAGATATAACTCAAAGAGAATTATTTTAAACATTCAAGCACAAATTTTCAAATGTCAAAATATGTCAAAGAATGTTTGAGAGTTTGCATCCTTCCTTTGTACACATAAATAAGATACGTGAAACTTTTTGTTGTTGAAATCATGTTGAATTTGGTCTATACTTGCAATCGTATAAAAAAGTTATGGCAATACTTGATCCTAATTTGGTCATTCCTAGTAGTACAAAACAACTTGTCAAGTCCATATTATGTGATAAATTAGAAGATTCATATGAGTTCAAAATGCAATGCATAAAAAATTAGTGTGAAGATTGTGGAGATTTACACAAATTTTTAATGCAAATTGAGAATATTAATGAATTGGCACCAATTTCATGGATGAGATATGAATATTAGACATACCAAAATAAGACAAGAGATGAATCCAAAAAAATTGTATAGAAGGAGAGTCAATTGAGCTATGATGAGTTTATGACCAAGTTATATCCATTGATATATCCACATATCCAACATTGTCATGGTGCATGATGACAAGCTAAATAGTTTCGTGATTCCAAAAATTGTTTTCCACCTACTTGTATACTTTTAGTTGTAGATTTTTTTGAGAAATATACATTTGCACCTCAAACAGAGCTTCAAGGGCAATATTTTCATTCTGAACAAGTTGTAATATTTGTGTAAGAGACCTATAGACATGAACAATTTGAGGTGGATGAGATAGAAAGGTTGGATTAAAATGAACATATCATCATCAAAGAGGTTCATTTCTATGTTAGTGATGACAGAGTTCATGATAGGAGTTATGTGGCTCATTGTTTTGCAATTTTCTCTGAAGATCTTGGAAATCATGGAATAAATGTTTTAGAGCACTAGATTTGGTCTGATGGATGTGTAGGTTAGTATACATGAACTTAAAAATTTATTTAACTTTATTTTAACTTATATTTATTTGTACATGCCTATTTCAATTTGAAACATGTATATAGATAATTGTTTCTACTTATTATTTCATGTTCATAGGACAATTCAAATCTACAAAAGCATTTAATTGGTTAGCAATGCAACATGCTAGAACCAATGTTAGGTTTTTATGGAATTTATTTGAAAGTGATGCAGGAGCATCCAGAGGTATAAGGGTAATCCTGTGTCACCCAAAAAAAATGTACTTAGACTTAGTTTTTGTTTCATGTGTTTTCATTTTTGGATACCCATTTGGGTCAAATCAAGGTTCCAACTCTCATAGTTCCATTATTAGTGTTCTAGGATAGAGTATTTGAGCACCTTGGGATACGTGTAAATGTCAAAAAAATAAGAGTATGTAATTGAGCCATCATTTTGGTGAACTAGAAGGTGTAAATTGGTTAGATGATTGTAATTATAATTTAGAGCATTCCAAAAAAAGAACCAGGTCAAAAGGCCCCACAGTTTGAAAGTTATTACAGTTTTTCAATTTTTGGAGACCTCCTAAGAATGCTTCAAAGTTAGGTTAGGAGCATTAAATGACCTCAAACAGGGCCAAAAAATGGGGGATGAGTAAAGCTGGTCCATAGGGTTATAGAGCGCTTTGAGAGCTTTCTAGAAATGTAAATGGTTCGTCAATCAGAGCTACGGTTCAAAAGCTATGCCTCCTGAAAGTTCGGTTATTGTTTCTAGATTCTTCTAATTTTGTGCCAACTTCTAACGTGGCTTCTGGAGCCTTCTATTTGGTTGGTGGATGCAAACTAGCACTTTCTAGAATGTATTCCTAATCCTTAACCCTCTGGGGTCTATTTATGACCATTTATGGCATTGTAAAAGGCAATTTGGAGTGGAGTTTGAGAGAAGGTACTGGGAGAAGAATTTATCTCCAAATTTATGCTATTGTAAGCCTTAGGGCATGCTTTGGAGTCTATTTCTCTGCACTAAGTGTACTAGCATATTTTTATAGTTAATAAAATTTTCCCTTTCCTATTGTGTCCAATCTGTGCTTGGGTTGTGTCCCCATCAATTTCTCTTCCCTCAACCTTTCAAGGACACCATGAATATGCAATAAATGTTCTTCCAAAGTCTTGCTGAAAATTAAAATCTCATCCAAATAGACAGTAATAAATTTTCCCAAGAACTTCTTAAGTACCTCATTCATAAGCCACATGAAGGTTCTTGGGGTGTTCATCAATCCAAAGGGCATGAATAGCCACTCATAAAGACCTTCTTTGGTCTTGAAGGAAATTTTCCACTCATCTTGTTCTCGTATCCATATCTAGTGATAGCCACTCTTGAGATCTATCTTTGTGAAGTACTGAGCTCCACTTAAGCAGTCCATAAGATCATCCATTCTTGGAAAAGGAAAATGATACTTGATGGTTATCCTATTTATAGCTCAAGACTTTGTACACATTCTCCACTCTCCATCCTTCTTTGGTGTCAGTACTGTAGGTACTGCACATGGACTCAAGCTCTCTTGAATCAAACCCTTCCTCACTATCTCCTGAACCTATCTATTTAACTCCTCAGTTTTAGTAGGAGCCATCCTATGAGTAGCCTTGTTAGGAAAACTAGCTCCAGGGATTAAATCTATCTAATGACTAATTTTCCTTACTGGTGGCAATCCTTTTGGAACATTATCAGAGATGATATGTCCAAACTCACTTAATAAATTTGAAACTTCAAGTGGTATTTCACTACTACCTTCCTTATCTTTTCTAGGAATCAAAGCATAACACATATGCTGATGTTTTATGCCATCTAAAACTTTCTTTCATCAACAAGACAGATCCTAGCACTATTGAATACCATTTCACCTTCCTTTATCATGGGCTTTAGTTTGTGGTGAACTCCATCCTTTTTCAGAGAGTATGTGTTTACATGACCATCATGTACTACATGCCTATCAAATTGCCACAATCTTCCCAACAATAGATGGCAGAAATACATTGGAATAATATCATAGAGAGCTTCATCATGGTAACTCCCAATTTTGAACTTCACTAAACATTGTTCACTTACTAGGACCTTATGGTCATCCTTCACCCAAGCGATCCGATAGGGCTGGGGGTGTTTCTTCCTCTTGAGCTTCAGGTTAGACACCATCTCTTCTGATACCAAGTTGTTAGTGCTACCACCATCAATGATCACATTACAACATTTATCCTCACACTTGCTCTTGGTACAAAATAGAATCCTCCTTTTTCCTAGTTCAATCTCACTACTTAGTAGGATGCTTTCATTTACTAAAGTCTCTCCTCTTTCTATATCCTTTGAATGTGATGACTGTGCATCCTCATCCACATAAGCAACCCTAGCTTGGCCCTCAGCTTTCCTATCTGTCCTTCCTTGTCATTGATGCAATTCAAAGGTACGATGACCTTGTTCATTGAAATGGAAATAGGTACCATGGAAGCCTCCTCTTCCTAAACCTTGTCCACATCCTCTACCTCTTCCTCTTTGATCTCCAAAGTTTTGATCACGGGAGCGGTTGAAATCCCCATTCCTCTAGTTCCTGCTAGTACCCACATCTTCATTTTTCTTTTGGGTCTCATTTCGGCCTCCAGATGACCTACCACTACCCCTTCCTCCTTGACCATGCCCTATTTTTCTCCCTTCAAACCTTTTATTTAGCTTCTCTTCAACTCATAGGGCAAACTAGTATGCCTCTTCAATGCTAGTCATTCTTACCAGACTTAATTCCTCTTGGATGCTGGGTTGCAACCCATTGATACAATGAGCATCCTTCTCCTTATTTGCTTCTGCATTTTCTACTCTAATAAGAGGTTGGTAAAAATCCTTTGTATATTCCTAGAATAATTTTCCTACTTGCTTTAACCCATGCATCTTCTTAAACAAATCAAGCTCGTAGTCAACAGGAGTGAACTGCTTCTTTAGTTTGTCCACCATGTGATCCCACCTTGTGATCTTCTCCTTCCCTCTTCTATTTTTTTCCAATTGAACCTCTTGCCACCATATTTTGGCATGGCCTTTTATTTTGGCCTTTGCAAACTTAACCCTATCTGGATCCCTGATATCCTCATACTCAAAGTACTCCTCCAGTTCATTGATCCAGTTGATCAACTCATCCAGTTTTAGATTTCCTAAAAATACACCCACATCAATTGTAGGTCTTTTTCCAAACTTAGTAATGGCCCCAAAAAGCCTCTCCTCTACCTGATTCAAAACTTCCCCTTTTGGTCCAATGTCTTCTTCTTCATTGTCGTCCTCACTTTCGTCACCTATGGCAACATTTGTTACTCTACAAAGCTCCTCCTGCAATGCTTGAACCTACCTTTGGAGGGCTGTAACCTCCTTAGGATTAATAGCTCTAGCCCTTCCACCATGCTCTCTTCATGGAGGCATCTTCTTAACTCAAACCCACAACCACATAGTCCTAGTGCAAACTACCTCACAATCGGCGCTCTGTCTACATACTCAAGAAAACTCTGCTCTGATACAACTCGATGGAGACACAACCCAAGTACACAATGGGAAAAATAGGAAAGGGAAAACTTTATTAACTATAAAAATATGCCAATACACTTAGTGTAGAGAAAATAGATTCCAAAACATGCCCTATGGGCTTACAATAGTATAAATCTAGAGATAATTTCTTCTCCTAGTACCTCCTCTCAAACTCCACTCCGAACTTCTTTTTACAATGCCAGAAATGTTCTCAAATAGACCCCAAAGGGTTAAGGATTAGGAATACATTCTATAAAGTGATATTTGGCATCCACCACCAAAATGGAAGGCTCTAGAAGTCACTTTAGAAGTTAGTGCAAAATTAGAAGAATCCAGAAATGGTAGCCAAACTTTTGGGAGACATAACTTTTGAACCATAGCTCTAATTGACAAACCGTTTACATTTTTAGAAAGCTCTCAGAGTTCTCTATAGCCCTATGGACCATATTTACTCGTCTCCCATTTTTTAGTCCTGTACAAGGTCATTTAGTACCTTGAACTTGACTTTGAAGCATTGTTAGGAGGTCTCTAGAAATTGAAAAACTGTGATAACTTTCAAACTGTGCAGCCTTTTGACCTGATTCTTTTTTTGGAATGTTCTAAATTACAATTTTAATAATCCCTCCAATTTACACCTAATTCACCATAATTATAGCTTACATAGTCCTATTTTTTCAACATTTACACATATCCCAAAGTGCTTAAAAACTCTAACCCAGAACACTGATAGTGGAACTGTGAAAGTTGGAACCTTTATTTAACCCAAATGGGTATCCAGAAATAAAATCACATTAAACATAATCTATGTATAGGTATATTTTTTGGGTGACACAAGATTTCCCTTATACCTCTGGATGCTCTTGCATCACCATATCACAAAGGGTAAAACCTTACAATTTTTAGTTGCGGCATAGCGACCACCAAATATCTAGGAAGATCTGATGATGTAGGAAAAGCTCATTGAAAGCATATCAAATATCAACTCGGTCCCAAGCGTAATACATACTTGGTTGGTATGTCACATGAGATAAAGTGAATGCAAGTTTCTATAGTGACAAGATGACCACCATAGATCTTAGAAACATCTGATGATAAAGAAAAATTTGGGAGATTACAAAGCTAAGATGAAAAATCTTAAAAAGTTCTCAAAAATATATATCTTTTGAAAAATGATTTTTCCTACTCAAATAAAAAAAAAGAAACATATAACCTAGAGGGATAACTTAGGGAAAAAATATTGTTTTAATTAGGGCTTTTCTTAGGGTTTAACAATTTTTTGAAAATACCAAACCCTAATTTGTATATAAGAACTAGAGACATTCATAGTAAAATATGATTAGGAAAACATAAGGCAAAAACATGACCAACACCATCAGAATGGAATCTGAAGGAATTTAGTCCTTCAATAGACATAGAGGCCTTTATGAATAAATCTAGACATGCAAGTATCATCAACACCATCATAGATCAAAATAGGGAAACCATCATGGCCAAATTGTTAAGAGATAATGTTGGTGCTTTTGAATTTGGAAGACCGCCACCTTTCAACATAGCAGATCCTAGACATCCTTTTTTTGGATGATTGTCACCACCTATTGGCCCATATAATCCCAATGACCCCCTTTTTTATACCAAATAGAGGATATTAGTCAAAACTAATAGAACCCATGGATCCAAATATACCATCAACCCAACTCAGTGCTCCAATCCCACAGAGAAATCAACCCACCATAGCATAATCTTTAGTCTACACTACATCCTAGCATATCACCACTATACCTACCACATCTACAAATACCACAACCTTCACTACTCCATCTACTTCTATCTAATTCACCATTACTACATTCTCCACTTCCACTTCATATGCATCTACTAGCACTACAATCTATCCCTCTCAATAGCATAATTTTGATGAGGACACAACCCAAGCACATAATGGACTTAACAGGAAAGGGAAAATTTTATTAATTGTGAAAATATGCTAGTACACTTAGTGTAGAGAAATAGACTCCAAAAAATGCCCTATGGGCTTACAATAGCATAAATCTAGAGATAAATTCTTCTCCCGGTACCTTCTCTCAAACTCCACTCTGAACTACCTTTTACAATGCCAAAAATGCTCTTAAATAGACCCCAAAGGGTTAAGGATTAGGAATACATTCTAGAAAGTGCTAGTTGGCATCCACCGACCAAATAGAAGCCTCTAGAAGTCGCATTAGAAGTTAGCACAAAATTAGAAGAATCCAAAAATGGTAACCTAACTTTCGAGAGGCATAACTTTTGAATTGTAGCTCTGATTAACGAACCGTTTACATTTTTGAAAAGCTCTCAAAGTTCTCTATAGCCCTATGGACAAGTTTTGCTTGTTCCCCTTTTTTTGGCCCTATTTGAGGTCATTTAATTCCCCTAACCTAACTTTGAAGCATTCTTAAGATGTCTCCAAAAACTAAAAAATTGTGATAACTTTCAAACCGTGGGGCCTTTTGACCTGATTCTTTTTTTGGAATGCTCTAATTTACAATGAAAATCATCCAACCAATTTACACCTTCTAGTTTACCTAGAACACTAATAGTGGAACTGTGAGATTTGGAACCTTTATTTGACCCAAATGGGTATCCAAAAATGAAAACACATGAAACAAAAACTAATTCTAAGTACATTTTGGAACCTTTATTTCCCTTATACCTCTAGATGCTCCTGCATCAAATTTGCAAGCATCTCATCATACCACAGTAATGACATCTTTAGGGTCTAGTAATCCACCTTTCATCTAGCCCATTATTAGTAGTAACCTTTTGCTACTAGTCATAATACTACCATTAGGTCCTTGGAATTTGTTGAAATCATAAGGTCCACATAACAACCTTTTCAATAGTAATCCATTCGTGCCTAATTTCAACTGCTACCACCATTTTCCATCACCTTGAACCTACCATCATGAACTATTTTTCTATGCCACCTCTAGGAAGCAACCAAACCATACCACACTAGTCACAACCAACACTAAGTGCACTTCCTTACACTAACTATTTGGCTCCATACAGGTCCTACTTGCCACCTCATCCAAACACTCAATCTCAAATTGCGTCACCAGTCTATCCACCACCTCCACTCTTCCAACAAATCCCACTTCAGTCATCACATGTTCAAACTTTCATACAAAATCCTTTGGCTAGACAATAGTCCCATACTTATCCTCTACTACAACTACTACGCTATTAAAGTTACACCAAGCAAGCACAAAAATATGTCCAACCACCATTCCTTCAACCCATCACTCTAATCCAAATAGTACCACAATCAACATTTAATCCACTACAATATCCAAAACAAATCTTCTTATCTTTACCTACACAATCAGATACATACCCTTTGTTGGGGGCACTAGGATTAGGGGCACTAGTCATAACTCCTATCAACCCTAAATAGGAAGAGATAAAGACTACCTTAAAGGAACTCAAGGATGGAATAGAGTCCAAATACTTCAAGTTTGAAAATTATTATCCATATCTTTTTGACAAGACTATAACAATGATGCCTTTTCTAAAACACATTGAATTCCCAAAATTTGATAAATTTAGGGGGGAAGGTGATCTAGTCACCCATGACAAAGATTTTTATATGCACTACCAAGAGGTGGCCTACAATGACATCTTCCTCATGCGACTTTTTTCAAAAATTCTAGGAGGCCCTACTTTTGAATGGTTATGCCACATACCCCAAGACATAATTAACACCTTTGTTGATTTTTCGGAAGCCTTTGTGGCCCAATATTCTCATTTAGTTGAGACCACAATATACGTAGTGGACCTCATTCATACCAAACAAAAAGGGGTGGAAAGCCTCGTAGATTACTCACAATGATGGAAAACTCTCACAACTCATATCTCATGTGCCATAGCCAAACACCACCTTGTCAAGATCTTGATTAACAAAGTACACCCTAGTCTTGCACATCATATGGTTATGAACTACTTGCAAACATACAAAGACATCAAGGAAAATGGAATGGGCCTAGAGCAAGGGCTCATTATGGATAGTGTCATCAAAATTTACAAATAAAATACCCAAGACTAAGGGCAATACAATGACAAACCATGATATTGGAACAAAGATTTAAAAATGGTCACTAATGGTGCCACTAATATGTGGCAATTTTATGTTGTAGGGGAAGCATCTAGTGTATCTAATCCCCCTTATCCATAATTGCCACAACAATAATAGTCCACTTATTTATAGAGCACATACCAACAATCATGAAAATAGCCCCCATCACAACACACTCAAAACAATCCACAAGCACCAAGTCCTCTAAATTGGATGAATTTAATTACTATCATAGCTAGATCTAGGCCACATGTATGGAGGAAACATAGAATATACACCCCTTAGGGGGAACCATTTGATGCCATATTTGAAAATTTGGCTAAAAATATTCTTATTCAACAGCCACTAACTCAACCATTAAAAAAGAATCAGTCAAGGGCACCCTAGTATAACAAAAATGAGTTCTACAAATTTCATCACCTTAAGGGGCATCCCACCCTCAAATGCATGCAAGTCAAAGATTATGTGCAAGATCTCATTTATCAATAGGAAATCTCAATGGGGGCACAAACTTCCCAAAATGTAGGATTATTGATAAATTAAAATGCATTTCCTCCACATAATAAAATGTGGGCAAAACCTCTATGAATGATACTACTACTAACAACACCAACAAACTAAATAATGATCAAACCTAAAAAGGTGATAACCACAACAAAACATAGAACTATACCTTTGCATACTTAAACTATGGAAATTTGATTGGCTACATATCAAAAATAGAGCCTTATGTTAATATCATCAATATCAAAGGCTCAGACAATCAATGTGTAGTTACCACAAGGCAAACTAGGCTCAACATAGCTAGGCCATCTATACCCACCGCATCAAGACTACCTCTGTCTAAACCACCCCCATCAAGAACACAGTATAACATATTGGAACACCTTGGAAATATGCTAGCTCAATTCTCCATTTTAGATCTCTTGTGCACAAGCCCACTTTATCAAGAGATCCTTGATAATACTCTTCATGAGTTATGTGTCCCTACTGATATCAATGCCACAAAATTTTGCAACCTAGTAGGCCATCTATCCACATCATGTACATTGTCCTTGCAAACTTTAGACATCCCAAGAGTTGAGCCCAATCATATCCTTAAACCCACATAGTCATCATGGTTTCTTAATTTGTGGCCAAATCAATTATGATAGATAATGGATCATCCTTAAATCTATGTAATTTAAAGTTCATCAAACAAGCAGGATACACTAAGGTGGATATCCTAAATTAAGTCATCACTATCAAGGCATATGACAATTTGGAGTGGACCACTAAAGGAACTATCCTACTACCTATTAGAGTTGACCTTGTCACTCAAGAAATAATCTATCAGTCGATCTTAACCTACCATATTACATCCTCCTTGGTTGACCATGGATTCATGCCATGAAGGTTGTTCCCTCCACATATCATCAATTCATTAAATTTCTACATAATGGCACTAAGATAACTATCCATGCTAATCCTGAACCCTTTGCTTATTGTAATGCAATAGACACCTCATATACTAAGCATTTCCTTAGAATTGAGATTGGAAATAGCATGGCTACCTCCTCTGGCACTTTCCATGATCCAAATACTATACTAGCCTCCACTCTTTCCATGATTAATATTAACTACCAAGGTTGTGGAGAATATAGTCTCTCATATGCCTTTGTTGTTGGTACTCTACCACTCGATCCACATACTTAGGGGCACCTGACCTATCAAGGGCCAAAGCCAAACATGACTCCTTAGACCAAACAACTCAAACCCACCACATTTTTTTCATATGGGATATTGAATGGAGAAGAAACCACCCCTAATATTAATACATGGCTATATAGAGAATCACCTCCCAAAGGTAAAGAGCTTCTTGACTACTTTAGACAAAAATACCCACATTCACATCACCTTGCTACTAAATAGTGGGACTATCAAGGAGGTAGCCTTGGCTATGAAGAGTCAAGCATTAGAAATCCTATAGAGGCATACAAGGAAGAGAAAAATAAAGGTCTCAACTATGGACTACATGTGATTGGGGGTACCACAACAGATGATCATGCCTTTTTAAACATTTAGAACAATCTTGTCAAGGTCAAAGACATCCCAAAGGAAGTCAAAAAGAAATCCTATGATAATATTTTCCCTGAAAAACTTATCTTAGGAACCTCTATGCTCTGTGACCTTTTTATTAACCTCGTAGACTTACCACTTGCTCATCCTGAACTCACTGATTGGGACCAACCAAGTGTTACTTGTGTTGATGAATTCTCCTAAGATTCATGGGAGCTAAAACACAACACAAGAAAAAACCTCCATAGTCATCTTATGTCTAAAAGTTGGATCCAGAAGGTTACTTCAAGGAGGAGGAAATCTCTAGTCACAAAATGATCCAAAAAAGACAAAAAAAGAAAAGAAAAAGTATCTACAGCACCATTAGATCACTCAAAAGATGAAATAAAAATCAAGGATGTATCTAATAGTGAAAACCTTTCTAAGGCACTTGAGGATGGAGATTTCATTCTTCCCTTACAATATCATAGGCTTGTGGTCTCATCAATCCTAATAAAGAAAACCAAATAGGTAAATATTAGTTTGACAGAGACACCAAAAATTATATATATTGCAATGTCTCTACCACCAGAAGAAGTGGACCTTCTCATTGAAGTACTTTGAGAAAATATTGGTCACTTTGCATGGTCCTATCAAGATATGCTAGGGTTGGACCCTAACTCGGTGGTACACCACTTAGCCATAGATCCAAAGGATAAACAAGTCCAGCAAAAACTTCATAAAATGTATCCAAAAGTTGCCCTACTTTTCAAAGTGAAGTTATAAAAATTGCTAGATGCAAAGAAAATTCTCCCAATTGACTAATCAAATTGCTTTTCCAACATGGTACCTATCACAAATTCTTCTAGTGATATCAAGAATTGTACATACTTTAGAGACCTCAACAAGGCTTGTCCAAAGGATGATTTCCTGTTGCCAAATATATACATGATTATCAATCTCACTGTAAGACATGAGCTCTTATCACTCATGGATGGTTCCTCAAGATACAATAAGATTAAATTAGTAAAATGATATCAACATAAGACAATATTTACTACTACTTAGGGAGTATTTTGTTATAACATGATGCCATTCAGGTTAAAAAAACATTGGGGCAACCTATCAACATGCCTGATAGTCATCTTCCATGACCTTATCCATAAAAATCTTGAGGATTATGTGGACAATACTTTAGTTAAATCTCTTAATGCCCTTGATCACTTATCTCACCTTGAGGAAGTGTTTGATCAACTAGCTAAGTACTATCTCATGCTCAACCCCAAGAAATGTGTCTTTGGAATCATATTTGGAAAATTCCTAATGTTCATTATATCAAGGCATGGCATTGAGATCAACCCTAAAAATTTTAAGGCCATCATGGATATGTTGTTATAAATAAGGAATACTAAGACGGGGGGGGTGGTGGGGTGGTCTTGAATCACTATTCTACAAACTTTTGTTTCCAATTGGATATTTTTTATTACTTTGAACCATGCATAAGAAAGTAAACAAGTAATGTTGAATAGTAAGAGTAACCATGCATAAAGAGAACTCATAACACCATATTTTGTTAACTAGGGAAACCATATCCAAGGGAAAACCTTTGTGAAAATGATACCCACAAAGATATACCAATATATATTTGTTATTAACTGATGGACCCTGTTTGGAGTCTATAAACACATTCAGTACATGAGAGTCCCTATTAGGAGACTTTGAATCCCTATTAGGAGAATCCAACCTGGTTAGGAGTTGTGGTACAATGGATGCAAGAAGATCTCACTACCCAAACATGCACTTTAAATTACAATAAGAGCTCACTTCCCAAACAAGTAATTTATCCTCTAAGTTCCTCACGTATAGAAGTATAGATGTTGTACCTTCTTTCAATTGATCTTTGACTTTAGCTCAATCTTGGATCACAAAACCAAGTTATCACAAACTTGCTTTTGCATATGGTACAAAACTTTGCATTCACATCTTTCACATATAGATCACAAATAATTTTTCAAGATGTCTTTGCATAAATACCATGCCTTTTCACAAATTGCTGCTAGGTAGGCTAGGACCAAAATAAACTTTCCCAATTTAAAGTAAACATCTAGGATGTCTTCCCTAATTGCTCAAGTGATTATTTGGTAAATAAAATAATTCCTTTACCTTTCATTCTATTGTTTTGTAAATCTTAAATATCTCTTTTTTGTATTGTTTGCACTAATGTTTGAGGTTTTAAACATCATCATCATCAATAGGTATACAGTTTTCATATATCTTCTCTCTCAAGAATAGCATCGTATAAACAAGTTGCATATAAAACAATACACTATTGTAAACCATTTTCATATTTACACAATTTTTTGAGTACCAAAAAGCTAAGTATCTTTTTTTTCTGAGGTTTTCTATAAAGATGTACATCATGTTTTACCATAAATGAGAACATTTATATATTTACATAAAGCCAATTGTCAACAATCTGCCCCTTTAGCATTGATGGCAACAAAGTAGGAAAATTGGCTAAGTATCAAAGACTTTACAAAAACTTACAACATTACTACACTTACCATCTATTACAAATGCTTCATCTTCATTTAATAAAAATGCTCCCCCTTTTGATATGACTATAAAATACATAAATTACTTACAATTTTCTCACACATCTTCTCCCCCTTTGACATCAATGACAAAGGTCAAAACGTCCAAAAACTATCAAAAGGTTATGTCTAACTACTGTCAAAATTTGTTAAAAACTTGTCAAAAATTATCTATCTCATTTCCTAAAGTTGATATCATCTTCATACAATCATCAAAAAATTTCTTTAGACTATTGATAACTTTCTCCCAAGTATCTTTGACTACTTCAGCAATAGTGAGAATTCCACATAAGACATATGATGCAATCTCAACTCCATTAAGGTTAGAATATATGAAATTGGAATATGTGTCCTTTGCTTTAACACTATTGGTGTAAATTAGTATTTACTATTTACACTTTACTCAAGTTTACTTAGGTTAATGCATTCTCATATTAGTTTTCATGTAGACACCTAGGAGTTTGCATATTCATTTTCCACTCCAATTGAGCATGTTTAGTCTACTACATATCTTTGTGAGATACACCTTTATATTCATATCCTCTCATTGTTGTATGTACATTTATGCACAATAGAGGATAATCCACTCTTGCTGGAAATGTTCTTAGTTTTTTCTTATCTCTTTGCATGACTCCTAGTCATCTTGATTTCATTTTTATACAAGGCTCTTCTATAATGTATTCATCCAATTATCCGATCAATCCATTCTCATTTGATCATATCTTGTCTCTCTTGTGCTATCTCTTGAGTTTCTAGATATTGTCATTTCATTCTTACCTCGGGAAAATTATTACATGGTATTAGAGCTATACCAAATTCTTGCATGGTATCAGATCCATAGGAGTCTCATTGCATAGCCCTTGGAGAGAATTTTTTTGCAGGTTGAGATTGGAGTTTGTTGGTGTAAATTAGATATTGGCATCACATTTAGAAGGTCAAAAATCCCCTAAATAAACTTTTGTTTCATTAAAATTGGACATCTAAGGTGAAATCTAGAGTCATTTGATTTTTGGAGGTGTGGCAATGGCAATTCAAGAAAAATAATTACAAAGGTGATTTTCAAATAGCAATATCTCCCTCATATGAACTCTATTTTTCGAGAAATATTTTTTTGTTTTGGGGTAGAATTTTGTGATCTACCCATTGTTGCAGGTTGTTTGCAATCCCTATTCTTAAATTTTTCTAAAAACCACAAATACTAATTTTTTCAACTTCAGAGGCTTACTTCAGGCTCATCTGGACACATATTTAGGTGCTTTTTTTTGAAACTGCATGATTTTTTGTCTACTTTTCAGATCTCACATCAGTTTGGAGTAATTTTGAGTAGACATAGTACTTTCAACATTTGGTCTATTTTGGCATATTTTGGCACTTTTAATTAATTAGATCCTTGAGAGGTCTTGTGTCTTATCTTGTCGAGTCATATATAGCTTCATATTTGTTGTTATAACTATCTAAATTAGAAGTCCACTTTGGTCTATGTTGACAAGTGGCTGATTGTACACACAGTAAGTGTAGAGTGCCAAAATCATCCATTTTGGGGAGGTTTTTTGGTTGAGTGATTTGGCAAGTGTGTCTTGAGTGTTTGCACTTCTCCTTCTCTTATTTTATTTTATTTTTCATAATGGGTTCTCCTAGGTTTCCACTTTTAACTCCACATAATTATGCTACATGGAAAATTAGAGCATGAAGTAAAATGATGGAAAAAGGTTTAATTGATTATGTTGATGTAACCATGGTTACACCATCTGATCCTAATAAACTAAATGAATAAAATCGTAACAATAATGTTTCTATTGGTACTTTGAGGAAGTATGTACATGAAGATCTTATCTTCCATATTGATTATTGTAAAATAGTAAAGGAAGAATGGGATAAGTTTGCTAGCTTGTATGCAAAAGTAGACAAAGCTAGGGGTTTTGAACTTGATAAAAATCTCATGTCATTAGACCCAAAGGAGTTTGACACAATTCAAGACTATATCACCAATGCGCATGAGCTAATATCAATGGTTAAGGATTGTGGAATTACCATAGAGGATAAAAAATTAATCTATATTCTAATGAGAAAACTTCCTCCAGAGTATGCATCATTTGTTTTGAGCTTCAACACTCATAAGTTAACCTTAGGTTCTTCCTTCACCATGTCATCATTTGATTCCTTCACAGAGATGTTGATGGTAGAACAATCAAATTTGATAAGCATGGGGATTCTCAAGTCTTCAAAGTCCAAAGTATTGGTGGCTAGTAAAGAGAATCAAGGAAAATCCAGTCTAACAAGAAGCAGAGATCATGGCAAAAAAATTCACAACAAGAGAAAGAACACTCAACCTCCTCACCAAAAGAAAACTCCAACAATAAGGGTAAATCATCCAAGAATGAGTTTCTTACTTGTGCATATTGCAAGAAGAATGGACATGAAGAACATCATTGTTATAAGAAGGTGATAGATTAACTCAAGAATATTCTTAAGAAGGATCAAATTGGTCTACCATCAAAAATGACTGCTTCATCATCTTATTCACATCTAGATTTTGATAAAGAAAAGGATCACATGGGAAAATGTCAAGCCTTAGTAGCTACTTCAAGTCAAGATTCAAGGAGATGGCTACTAGATTTAGGGGCTTCTCATCATATGCCATCCTCACAGTAGATGTTTTCATCATTTGATCCTTGTCATACTCCACCTATCTTGATGGGAAATCATACTTACATGAATGTTTTTGGGAAATTCAATATCGATAAGGGGTAGGGATACTTCAAGGATGTGTTGTGCATACATCACCTAAGTCATAATCTTCTTTCAATCTATCATCTCACTCATGGAGATAGAGGAAGGACTATAGAATTCACACCTGATTCATTTTTTATTATAGACTTGAAGACTAGAGAGATCATTTCTATAGGGGTGGTTAATCATGCATCTAGACTATACTACTCAAATTTTTCTCATGATGATGACAATGATTTCTTAGTAGATTTTGATTGCACTTCTAGTGTTGATTCAGACTTTGATGGGGACTTTGGCTACTTGAACTTGGGTATTCTCACATGTGATCAACTTCTTGAGTCATAAATTTCTTCTCCTCCTATTGATATTGCATCTACTATTGTTCCAAATGATAGTTGTATTCACATAGACATGGATTCAAGTGATTCTATGTAGCAGGATATTCATTATCTTCTACACTAGGTTCCATGGGATGACTACTCAGTAGACATTTCCAATTTTTTTGTGGAGTCCTGCATTATATATTTGGGAGACACTATTGATGACATTTATCTTCTCATTGGTGAAGATGATCCTTCTTTAATTATTTCAAGGGAATACTCTAACCCTCATCTTCATTCTCTACTTGATCGGTCTTTTGAGGTTGACATGATGGTAGATCCTTTGATACAATAGTTGGAGGAGGTCACTTTCTCTTCAAAGGAGACAGTTGAGTCTTTGATACATGTTCTACATAGTTGAGCCTAATTTTTCTTTTTCAATAGAGTGACATAGTACACATGATTTGGAGGAGACACCTTTCAATGTTGACATGGGGACACTTGAGCAGGTTTTAGAGATTTCATAAATTTAGAGTTTTATTCCTACATATGGGAGAGACTTCATTGATACACCTTTGGTCATATTTCTTCCTAAGGGGAGAAATTTTTTTCCACACTCATGGAGGAGTTTCTACATTGAGCTTTGCGCATCTACAATAGGTGTACATTCTATATTGAGGGGGGGTTACTTGGTCTATCTTCCTCTTCTTCTCTCTTATTGTGGAGATCTTTTCCTCACATGAGGTCTTCTGCTCTATCATTTTATTTTATGTTAATTATCTCTCTTTTTGGAGGGGGGGTTTTCTTGTGTGGTTTTCCTTCTTTCTCCACTTTATGAGAGATTGCATTGCATATCATTTGCACTTGTAGTTTGTACATGTGTACCTAACATGGCCTAGTAGCTGGGACCCATCTTGCATTATTATCTAGTTTTTGTGAGCTTAAGTACATTCTCCTAAGTTGCACTTAAGGGGGGGTGTTGGTGTAAATTACTATTTACTATTTACACTTTACTTAAGTTTACTTAGATTAATGCATTTTCATATTAGTTTTCATGTATACACCTAGGAGTTTGCATATTCATACAAGTTGTCATGTGGACAACATAGTAGTTTGCACTCAAATTGAGCACATGTTGTCTAATACATCTCTTTGTGAGATACACCTTTATCTTCTTATCCTCTCATTGTTGCACATACATTCATGCACAATGGAGGATAATCCACTCTTGGTGGATATGTGTTTAGTTTTTTCTTATCTCTTTGCATGACTCCTAGTCATCTTGATTTCCTTTATATACAAGGCTCTTCTATGATGTATTCATCCAATTATCTGATCAATCCATTCTCATTTGATCATATCTTGTGTCTCTCATGTTATCTCTTGAGCTTTTAGATCTTGGAATTTAATTCTTACCTCAGGGAAATTCTTAAATGGTATAAGAGCTATACCAAATTCTTACAAACACATTCCTTCAATTGTCTCTCAATGGCTAATATTTTCAATTCTATAGATTCTTTCAAATTTGATAATCTTCTCAAAATTTTCTCTTTTTCAAGTTGCAATTTCTTAATGTCAATATGATCATTAGCAAGTTGTCGTTTAAAATCACCAACTCTGCTAGAGGGTTACTATAGCTGACTTGTTAGAGCTTCTATCTCACTCAGCTTCCCTTCCATCTTATTATCCAAAACTTTAGTCAACCTATGATATATAGTACATTTTATGTACAATACCTTTCCATCTTGTTAACATCTTTGAACTTCCTTGATATAAGTACCAAGACTCATCAAATTAGTCTTTATGTTCCAACAAATGGTGCTAAAAAGATAAGCATCATGATAAATTTGAGCCTTAGACTCTACAACATTTAAAAAATCTATAAATTCATCATCAAAATATTTTACTACTACTTTGGCTCTATGTTTGGGATCTGCTTCTATATGTTTAGCTATCAAAGTGCTATGCAATCTATTAGTCACCTCCATTAATATCCTTTGTACTCTTTACTTTCATGTTCTTCTCAATCAACTTGGTGAAAGATGAGATCAAGTCAAATTGATAATCATCATCACATGTAAGGTCAACAAGAGATAGTGGAGGGGATGAGATAGATGCTTTAGTCTCATCTTCCTTTTGTTTTTTCTCTGTTGTCTCCCTTGTTTTTCTCTCTTTCTCTTTCTTCTCCTCTTTTTCCTTCCTTTCCTTTTCTTCTTCATGCTTCTTCTTTTCCTCTTCAAGCAACTTCAACTTGGATTCTTCAACCTTTTTCTTTTCCTCTTCTAACTAAATTTTTTCTTCTTCAATTAGTTTTAACTGATCTTGAATGTTTTTGGACTGGAACATGGGCTGATCAAAACTTGCAAAAGGATTATCTTCCATATTAATAGTAGTATTTGTTTGATCAATTTTCATTGTATCACCACTTACTGAAACTTCCAAAGTTTTCTCTACCATTGTACATTTTCCCTTTAGTACAAACAACATCTTTTTGATGGCTTTAGCTATTTCAATTCTTATGACATTCTTCTCACCTCCCATGAACATCAATGGCCTCATCTTACTTCATAAGTAATGTGCTAGACTGTTCATCAATTTCCTAATTTCTTCTTCATCATTAGTTTTGAATATAGTTTGTATCATGGATTTCTGAAGTTTCATGCCTTCTTTATGAATAGATGCCTTCTTTGCTATAAGTTTGTCATATATTTTTTGATTCACAATCTCTTCAAGTTTCAAATTGTTAAGAACTATATATCTCACAGTAGACATTCCAATCTACTCATTCTCAATATCATTGTACAAATCATAAGACTTGTTCATTTGCACAAATTTCCCCTTATTGGAAATAGTTGTGTTAATCTTTTCTATATTTGGTTTGCAAGGTTGACTTATTTTACCTGTTGGCTTCTTAGAAGCACTAACCCTTTTAGGTTGTTTAACTTCTTGTTCGTCTTCTTCTTCCTCACTAAAATCTGCAATTGTCAACAATTTTTTCTTCCTTTTCTCAGTTCCATTAGCTTCTTGCTTAACTCTTTTTGACTTGTGAGTCTCAACTTCTACTAGCCTTTTAGACTTCCTTCTATTGGAAATATGACCAATCAATCAAATAAGGTGATATATGTGGTTGTCATTTATCGAAACATTTGTTTTGCAGTTTATTCATGATTATTTTTGAAGGAAAATTGACTAAGTATTAGATAGTGTTATAGGAACATGACCAAATTTGTTGATAGCAGAATATTGCCTTGGAATATTATCTCACACAATTAACTAGAGATGCATGACATCATCCTAATGATGCATACCAGTGTGCATGTTCATACGAGAAACTGAGTTCAAATTATGATGGAAATAGTGATGTAGTGATTTCATAGTGTAGAATAGAGCATGTCAGTAGAATGAATGAAATGGCTTGAATAATTGTTTTAATTATTCATTCTTGATGAGCCAACTCTAAGGATGATATGCAAGCCAACTAAGGAAGAATTATTAATATGTTTGGTATATATAAATAACTTCACCGAAGTTAGTGTGATGTAATGATGAAAAATATTATGTGAAGTAATTTTATATGATGTGAAATATGATACAGTCTGACATATACACAATTACCCTTTGCATGAAGAATTATGAAGTATAGCAAGTAATCCAGTTATCTGTAGTTACTAACAATCAAAATATTTGTGAATTATAGCAAGTAATCTAGTTTTGTATGTATATTGATTCTCTTAAAGAACTTATTTTTATAGTTGCATGTTAGGGTAGTGGGCTCTTCTTGCACACATTTTTATATGATGTACCAACTCCTAATAGGGTTGAAGCAACTCCTTATAGGGTTGAGGCTTCTAACAAGGCCTAGTCTCCTAATAGGGACTCAAGAGACTATACATTCTTCATAGACTCCTAACAAGGTCAATATCCTTAACTAGATTCTTTATATAGTGAATCATCTTGTGGGTTCCATCCCCACTTGGATTTTCCCTTGGTCAGGGTGTCCCTAGTTAACAAATATGGTGTTATGAGTTCTCTTTATGTATGATTATTTATATTTTTTAGCACTATTGGTTCTCTTTCTTATGCTTTTGGAAAATTAATTAATACTATTTAGTTGTGCGTAAAAAGATTGAAAATACTAATTCACCCCCACCTCTAAGTACTATCTATTTATAACAATTGGTATTAGAACCTACTTATTCAAAAGAGGCTTAAAAAATTGAATAAGATGCATATGGATATGGAACAATTGAAGAAGAATCTTGAATAAGCTCTTGAACAAATTGATCTTCTTGCTGATGAAAGAGATGGCCTAAAAGATAGATCCAAAGATACAAAATCTTACATTGGTGAACTAAAGGACAAGATAGATGACCTGAAGCAAAAAGGGCCTATTGAGAAAACTAGTGATGATGATATTGAAGATCTAAAAAATGAAAATGAGATTTAAACATGAGTTAAAAATAGTTGAACTCAAGTTAATTCTTAAGAAAAATGGAGGAAAGAATGACTTTGAAATAAAAGCTGAGAATGCAGATCTAAGATCCTAGTTAAGCAAAGCAACATCTAAATTGGAATCTATCAAGTTAGAGCGTGTAGATTTAGAAAAATACAACATTATTGTGAAAGGTGAGTTGGTAAAAACCAAACAAAAAGTTGAGAAATTATATACCAGCAGTGAAAAGATTGAAGAACAAATATCTATACAGAGACCTAGTTATGAAAATATTGGACTTGGATTCTTCCTTGGACAATCCACCAAGAAATCTATTGAGAGAAAATAACTTGATGCCCCTAAAGTCAAAAAGGAACTAAGCATAAGAAAAATAGATGATACATCTAAGGACAAGGAGAATATTGTTCACTCTAAGAAATCTAAAGTATCTAATCAAGATGAGGATAACAAAAGAAACGAACTACATGCCTAGTAAAATAAACTTGAACATACTGGAGATGATTGAAAAGGTAAGCCTTTTAAACCTATTTCAAATTTGTATTGTCATAATTGTGGTGGATATGTACATTATGAAATAGATTGTAAGAAACCTAAATTTGATAGTGATAATGCAAATAGTAGAATGTCTAGGAACACTAACTATGTAGGCAATAGAAGACGATATCACAATAATGGAAGTGGAGAAATAAGACAAATTATTTGTTACAGATGCAACAATCTTAGACACATAGCAAGCAACTATAGATCATCTAATGACTAGTAGAATGAACAAAGAAGAAATGTATCTATATGTTAGTTATGTAATAACTTTGGACACACAACAAAGTTCTACAGAATGGATAGAAGAAACCTAAACAGGAATTAAAATTATAGAAGGAATAATAGAAGAAATGATGACAATCTCAAGGGATAAATGAAGGAGCTAAAAGAAGAATTTAAGGAAATATTTGTAAAAGAGAAGGTGGAAGTTCTCACATAGATTAGGAAGAAGCTCATCTTAATGTATTTGACAAAACAATAAAGTCACTTATTATTTTTGACTCATCCTACTAGAATTAAGAATTCTTAGTGAAATAGCATGTCAGTTATTAGTAACTGATATTAGAGGGAATATCACAAGTTGTGCAGTTAACAATATATACTAGACATTGAGAGGAGACTACAGTTAAGTGTGCATTACTTAATATGATTAGGACAAGGATATGTAAGAAGCATAACCACACTGTTATACATAGATAGTATACTAAACTAGTGGCAAATATGCATTTAATGAAAAGTATAGATTGCAAAAGATTTAAAGGATGAAAATTGATTTGCAAACATCATTTGCTTATGCAAAGTCTAAAGTAAAAGATCAAAGAAAGATTTGAAGTGTTAAAGAAGTGTGTAGATACAAAAATTTGCTAAAACCCTAAAATGTGAAATCAAGGTATTTTCTAAATTTTTTGAGTATATTTTCAAAAATGGCAAGACAAGAAGTTTTTAATGTCAGCAATAGACCTAGATACAACTTTAAGAAACACCCATTTGTCTCTCTACTTGATGACCCTAATCGAGCATTTTTGTACGTTCCAAAAAAATTTCTTCATGTTGAGGATATAAGAGGTTATATTCACTGCAAAATTGAAAGAATAAGAGATATGAAATTCATAAAGAATTGGAGAAAATGTGCAACAATGATTTTTCATTAAAACTAGAACATGCATATCTAGAACACCTTAACCTAGTTAAGCATATGTTCTATACGAACTTTGATAATCAAGAATGGACAAGAATAATTTTGAGCAGAGTTCATGATGGCATTCTATGGTTGGGAGATTGAATCATATTTATTGATAATGACCTAATTCACAAGGTCACACATTTAAGCAATGAAGGATGCAATCTAATGAACATAAAGAATGTGCACAAGTTAGTTGAACCAAATCTCAACACATGTTTTGATGGTAGAAACATAAAGGTCAAGACCATTTAGGATGATGGAGTGAGACTAATTAGTAAAATTTTGGGATACAAGTTCAACCATGGATCTAGGATAGATTTAGTCCCTATAGGATTTCTTCATGTAGCTTACATGGTAGTAAAGGGTGAAGAGGTTAATCTATGTGACATTATCTAAACACACTTGTTAGATAACACATCAAGAATCAAGAAGTATAGGAGCACAATCTTTAGCTTTGAATCCCTACTAATACATATATTCTTCTACACAACAAAGAAGTTTCCTGGTATCTCAAATTGGGATGGAAGTGAGTGTTCAATGTAGATTATCACTCATGTATATAGAACCAAACTAGAAACTCTTAGAGACAATGATATTGATAGAATGAGAAAATATTTCCAAGCTAAAATGAAGAAAAGGTATAGGATACCTCCTACACTAGTGGAAAAATATAAGGATGAACTATGCTTCACAGTAGAAATAGATTTCACATGTATGGAGGTGGTAGTTCCTCGAGTTAAGTTTATAGAACCTATGGGTTACAAAATGAGTGAGGAATTGATTGAAGGATATGCATAGATAATCCTACACTTAGAAGTTGATTCTTAATTTCCTAGATGGGGGACATATACCAAAAAAATGAGAGAAGTTAAAACAAGTTAGATAATCAAGGACTCCAAGAAGAAGGTAGAAAAAGTGATTGATTCTATCTTGAAGCAATCAAGAATGTCAAGAAAGGAATTTGAAGAGGTGAAAGGGATAGCCATGGAAATGAAGGCCAATGGGAAATTTGAACAATTAACCCCTATACCTATTGTAATGGTTGGACCTACTGAATAGGTCATAGTTGCCCAGACAAGTGTGCAAGCACCTAGAGTGACATATGTAGCAGTTGCATAGCAACAACATTTAAGACACCCGAAGAAAATAGTGGAAGTGCCAGAACCAAGGAAGTCTACAAGGCTTGAAAAGACCAAAACCCCTCCTACAAAGAGACTCAAACAAATTACAAGTGGTCCAAGTAAGAGGAGAAGAACCCTACAAATTAGTTCCTCTAAATTTGAAGAAGAGACTAGTGATAGACCAATAGAACTAGCAAATCAGGAAGTGAAGACCTCAGTAGGAAGAAAAGCATGGAAACCTAAGGTAGAGAATCTTAACATGCAAATCATTAATGACAATAATTTTGTACAATTTAATAAGTACTATGAATTGTATAATAATATTTGATAGAAGATACCTAGAAAATGCTATAGTTAGAAATATGATCCTAAAAGATAAAAGGTTTGATAGCATAAGAGGTCATATACTTGAAGATTTGTACAATAGACTTTTAAATAGAAAAATTAGAGTTATTGAGGAAGATAAGAAAATAAGGATTAATATGGTGAAAAAGATATGTATTGTAAATAATGAGGAAGAAATAACTAAAATTTTGAAAGGAATAACACCATTATTGAGAAATAAAAGGAGATCCATTCTCCTCATGGGGGGAAATTATGAAGAAATAAATGTGGAAACTCAAAAGGAAATAGTCACATACATATCTACTATGCTAAAGTAGAGTGTGTAGCTAGAGAAGGCTAGCCCTATGCCTAAGGAGTCTTAGAAGAGTGCACAAACTACAAGTCCTATTATAGTCAGTCCACCTCATAGTTTTGAGTGACCAACTGATACATCAATTCCAAGTGATTCACCACATTTTACCATTGGAAGTGAACCTATGCAAGTGGATGACACCAATGTAACAGTGGACAAAATTGAGGACCTTTTAAAGATTTTGGTTCCAACATTTTTGGCAATATTGTTGATTACAATAGCTCATCTAATGAAGAAAAAGGTCAAGAGCCTAAGGAAGAAGATGCACCTTCTAGAAAGAAAATTGAACCTAGAACTAAAGTAGCTACCACAAGTGAGCCTACAACAATAGAAGTAGTAATACCCTCTACACCATCTACTCAAGTAGTAATGGTCACAACAATGATAGTTCAATCAGAGAAAGAAGATGAGGCACAAAATCTAACATCTTCTTTAAGTAAATTTCTTGAAAAGAAGAAATTAGTCAAGTCTATTGAGAAGACTTTAACTTTAGTTTTGGATAGATTGGAGAAGACAGTAAGTCCTATTGACACACCTATAGATATCCAATAGAGAGTAGCAATTTTGTGTAAAACTTTTGATAATGAGTTTACAACACTTACCAATGTTGCTATAGTTCAAGCACAAACTGAGCATGATGGTAAACTTCTTAATACCATGTGTAAAAATAGGACAAATGATATAGGAAACTAAATTTATGTATTAAGGAATTGAGACAAAGCATAGAAGAAGGGGAAAAAACTTATACGAAGTGCAACTTGGCATACCTTCACCTTCTAGGTTTTGATGAGAAAATCAAAGAAAATGTAACTGAGCTTTAGATGCTCACAGATAACTTTCTAAAAAAAATTAGAAGTTAGAAACCCTTGAGCATGTAGCAATTCATGACAACATTAGGGATTTACAAGTAGAAAAGGAGAAAGCCCTGAAAAGATTTACACTTTTGAGAGATCACTTATCCCCACAAATTACATTGCTAGAAAATTAGCTAGAGGAATACTTGGCAGCAAAGTTCTCATATGAAAATTTTGTGACTATAGATTTGAATGTAGTAGAGTTAGCCACATATGCTCTATGTGTGCTAATTAGTGTGTTTGATGCACTAAAAGATAGTTGGAAGAAACACCTTGCACAATTGAAGACTAACTTTAGTGATTATTTCTCCAAGTTTTGATGTAGCTACCAGATTTTCAGATTTTTTTTCTCTCTTCCTTTTATTGACACCCTTTTCATTGATGTCAAAGGGGGAGAAATAAGGAAAATTGTAATTGTAAATTACATAGTTATATCTTGAAGTATAGTAGTAATTTTTGCTTTAAGAAAACTTTGTAATTAGAGTTATAAGGGATGTAAACCTTTCAAAACATGAATACAATATTTTTACTATGTTATGTTTATTTACTTTGATTGGTATGACAACATGTTTGTGACTAAACCAATTTTCCTAAAATGTTACCATCAACACCAAAGGGGGAGATTGTTGGAAATATGACAAATCAATCAAATAAGGTGAGATATGTGGTTGTCATTTATGGAAACATTTTTTTTGCATTCATTCATGATTATTTGTGAAAGAAAATTGTCTAAGTATTAAACAATGTTACAGTAGCATGAAAAGATTTGTTCATAGAAAAATATTCCCTTGGAATATTCTCTTGCATAGCTAACTAGACATACGTGACATCATCCTAATGATTCATACTAGTGCACATATCTATATGAGCAACTAAATTCAAGTTATGAAGGAAATAGTGATGTAGTAATTTCATAGTGCAGAATAGAGCATGTCAATAGAATGAGTTAAATGACTTGAATAATTGTTTTAATTATTAATTCTTGATGAGCTGACTCTAAGGATGATATGTGAGCCAACTAAGGAAGAATTTATTAATATGTTTGGTATATATAAAGAAATTCAATTGCAAAGTTAGTGTGATGTAATGATGAAAAATGTTATGTGAAACAATGTTATGTGATGCAAAATATGATGTAGGCTAACATATGTGTAGTTACCCTTTGTATGAAGAACTAAAAATTAGAAGAATTGAAAATTATACTAACTAATTCAGTTATATGTAGTTACTAACAATCATAAGAATTGCAAAGTATAGCAATGATCTAGTTTTGTATGTACATCTATTCTCTTGAATAACTTATTTGTATAGTTGCATGTTAGGGTAGTGGACTCTTCTTGCACACATTTTTATATGAAATACCAACTCCTAACAAGGTTGAGGACTCTAAGAAGGCCTAGTCTCCTAAGAGGGACTCAAGACACATTAAATTCTTCACAAACTCCTAACAAGGTCAATATCCTTAACTAGATTCTTTATATAGTGACTCATCTTATGGGTTCCATCCCCATCGAGGTTTTCCCTTGGTTAGGGTTTCCCTAGTTAAAAAAATATGATGTTATGAGTTCTCTTCATGTATGGTTTTTTATATTTTTTAGCACTATTGGTTCTCTTTCTTTTTCTTGTGGAAAATTAATTAATAATATTCAATTGTGAGTAAAAAGATTGAAACTACCAATTCATCATCCCTCCCCACCCCCCCCACCCCCTCAATATTATCTATTTCTAACACCTTCTGGGTTAAGTAGGTTGCTTAGCTAATACAACATATGAGATTCTTTTCTCTATAGGAGTTGTTGCAATAGATATATTTGATGCTTGACCAACTAATAGAGGTGGCACATACATCACACCTTGTTCACTAATTTTTTTTAGTTTAGAAATTGATTATCTAACTGCTGATGATTCTTCTTCTAGCATACCATCCTCAAATAATGCTTTCTACATCATGACAATGCTCCACAAAACTTTTCTCCAAAAAAATTTCTATAAAAACATAGATTTCATCTACTATCATAGAATAAACTTTCTCTATTATAATAGTAACTCTTATTTCCTTCATAACTTATTCTGATAAGCTCCAATTTGCAAATGAGCTTAGCTACAATATAAACTCATCTAGATACATATTTCCTCAACCTCACTATTCATAATTTAGTCTCTAAATGAAGTTTCAAATTCTAGTACTATGAACAAGCTTAATTCAACTCGATTGAATCAAAGTTGATTACTGACTTCAATCTTCCTCTTTCTGCATCATCCAACTTTTCTTCAAATCCAATAGTTAATCCCTTTACAAATGTCTCTTAAAGTTCTTTTCAAAGTTTACTAACTACATTTCTTTGATCTTTATTATCTTTGTTAGTTCTAAAGTTCTTTTCATAATTACTTCTATCATTTCCAAAGTTTCTTTCAATATTCCTTCTATATTTGAAGTTTCTTCCATTGTTCTTTACGTCCATTCTACACTAATTTTCTGTATGTCTGAAGTTGTATAACTAACATACTAGGGTTCTTCTTCTAGGATTATGTTGATCAATAGGTGCTTGACAATTCTAAGCTATGGCACATAATATACTTTCTTTCTCCATAAGGTCATTTTTCTCTTGATGTCCTCTCATTAGATCTTCTTCTATCTATAGGGTTAGAACTTCTAAACATTCTACTATTCCTTTTATCATTATCATATTTAGGTTTCTTACAATCAATTATTTTATGACCAATACCACGACAATTATGACAATAAAAATTTGTAACATGATTAAATGACCTATTTACACAATCTCTTTTCATATGACCTATTTCATTACATGAAAAACACTTACCTAAAAATTCATACCTAGTTTCTTTAGGAGATTCAACTTGCTTAGGTTCATCCAATTTCTCAATTTACTTGTCTTGTCTAATTTCTTTAGATTTATCAAAGAATTGACTAGATTCAATCTTATCATTAGATTTTTCTTTTTCTTTCAAATCTGATCTACTATCACATTTCTTTGTAGACATGTTAAATAGGTAACCAAGACCAATTTTATCATAGGTAGGTCTTTGTACTAACATTTGTTCATCAATCCTTTAAATGCCAAAATAAAACTTTTCAAGTTGTACCTTGCTTTGAGTTAGTTCACTTTTCACAATAGTGTTGTACTTATGAAGTTATTCACGATCTTCTTTTAATGCTTCAAGTTCATATGTCCTATTTGCTAGATTGGCTCTAAGATATGAATTTCCAATCTTCAAATTGGATTCAACTTTGCTAGGATTATTCTTCAAACTCAACTTTAGATTGGTAATCTTCAATTCATTTTTTAAGATCTTGTATTTTGTCTTCAACTTTGAATGTTCATCATCACCAATTTTAGATTTAGTGGATTCAGGCTTGGATTTGAGATGTTCAATCTTGTCCTTCAGTTGTCCAATATACACTTTAGAGTCTTCATATCTATTTTTCAATTTATCTCTTTTTTCAGTAAGGATATCAATTTTTTTAAGTGTCTCTTCAAGATTCTTCATCAACTATTCTATATCCATAGGGATCTTACTTAAGTTGTTAAGCCTCTTCTAAGTAACTATACTCTGATACCAATTGTTAAAAATAAGGAATACTGAGGGGGGGTGGTTATTCAGTATTCTACAAACTTTTGTTACCAACTGAATATTATTAATTACTTTGAACCATGCATAAGAAAGTAAACAAGTAATGTTGAATAGTAAGAGTAACCATACATAAAGTGAACTCATAATACCATATTTTGTTAACTTGGGAAACCCTAGCCAAGGGAAAACCCTGGTGAGAATGATGCTATATATATATATATATATATATATTCCTTGTTAGAAGATGGACCCTATTAGGAGTCTATAAACACATTTAATACATGAGAGTCCCTATTAGGAGACTTTGAATCCCCATTAGGAGATTCCAACCCTGTTAGGAGTTGTGGTAAAATGGATTCAAGAAGAGCTCACTACCCAAACAAGTAATGTATCCTCTAAGTTCCTCGACTATAGAGTATAGATGTTGTACCTTATTTCAACTTATCTTTGGCTTTAGCTCAATCTTAGATCACAAAATTAGGTTATCAAAAACTTGCTTCTGCATATGGTACAAAAACTTTGCGTTCACAACTTTTGGATATACTTCACAAATAATTTCACAAGATGTCTTTGCATAAATACCATGCCTTTTCAAAAAATTTTGCTAGGTCAGCTAGGACCAAAATAAACTTTCCCAACTTAGATTAAACATCTAGGATGTCATCTCTAATTGATCAAGTGATTATTTTGTAAACAAAATAATTCCTTGAAATTCCATTGTGTTTTTCTATAAATCTTAAATATCTCTTTTCCATATTGTTTGTACTGATGTATGAGATTTTACATATTATCATCAACATGTTTATAGTTTTCATATATCTTCTCTCTCAAGAAAAAAATCATATAAACAAGTTGTCTATAAAACAATATATTATTGTAAACCATTTTCATACTATGATAATTTTCTGAGCATCAAAAAGTTAAGTATCTTTGTTTTTGAGATTTTCTACAAGTGTCTAGATCATGTGTTGCCATAAATGACAACATTTACATATCTTCTATTGAGATATGATTGAAAATACCATTATTGAGAAAGATTGAAAGAGGGAGATTATTGAAGAAGAATATGTGTTTAACTCATTGTTTTGTCACTAATGTCAAACTTGCTATTTGTTGGTAAGACAACTTCTTATAAGATTCAAGTACTATCACTTAGTTTATTGATGAAGAGGATTTGATCAAAAGATGTAATAAATTGCACCTAGGGGAAAGGTTGAGTTATGATTATGTAAGGAAGTACAAGGATCAATTAAGATAGTGATGACTTGATGTATTGATAATCTACTTAAGGTTACAAAGGTTGGTAACACTAAGAAAGTTTAGAAGAACAAGTTACACAAAGTTTGTCTACCAAGCTTGACCAAGTGTTTAGTAGGTGCCAAGAAAATTTGGTACAAGCTGAGCAAAAAATTAGTTGGAGTTGAGTAAAAGTTCATTCTAGTGTATGCCAAGAAAAAATATTGATGCCAAGAACTAGTAAATTTTAGTAGGTGCCAAGTAATTTCACAGTAGATGTCGAGCAATGTAATATTTTCCAAGCATCAAAAGGTTTATAATGTTGAGCTACTATATTATTTAAAAGATCAAAGATTCAATGAATCTGAGCCAAAAAGTTTGTTTTCTTCAATTTTACTGATCTAGGTGGGAGATAAGGTTGATGAGTTAGTGGCACAAAATTTGAGGTAAACCATTTTTAAGCAAACTCAAAGTGGATTCTAGGAGAAGTTTCTAGAAGAGATATGAGATATAGGGTAGATACATTTTATCCTACCTAATCCATCAAAACCCTAATTTGAATGATGGAGAATGAGTGGCAAAATATCTTAATTTCCTATTTATAGGAATGCCTAGTCATGAAGAAAAGCTATCATGTGCAAGAACCTAAGGGAGTCAAGGAATCAAGGGTTTTTCTTAATCAAGTGACCTAAGAGAAGAGTCTGCAATGGCATGTTAAGAAACAAGGTTTAAGGAGATGAATGCTTGAAGGGTGAACAAGCTATCAGAGCTACAAAGTATGAGGGCCAAGAAAAATTAAGGACCAAATAGAGATCTATAATATGTAAGAGAATTTGCAAGTTGTATCAGATCAAATCCTTATTGTTACTCTCTAACAATTGTATCAATCTAGGGTAAATCCTTTGGATTAAGGTTGACCTAACAGTAATTTGTAATTCCTTTAACCAAGTGGCATTTCAAGCAAATGGCCTAAAGTCCTCTAATAAGGCTCACTTCTAATAGGGTGATTGAAATCATTTAATATGGTCAAATTTAATAGTGTGTATTATAACCTTTAATAGGGTTGGCCTTTCAAAGGGCATCACTTCAAAAGACTGAAAAGAGTAGCATATTATTGGTGGTTTATTTCCAAATTGGATTTTCACATAAATCATTGTGTCAAGTGTGTTGATGAATTTGTTATGTTTCATGCTTTATATTTCTGCAAGTTGATTTGATAGTAACCTACAAGTTTTTAGTGATTGCATAATCTTATGGATGCATGCATGAGTATAAATGTTTTATGAGTTCACTAAGTTGTGAAAAGTTTTATTTATACATCTAGACCTTGGATAACTGATTCACCCCACCTCTTAGTTATTCTTAAAGTATTCCAACAATTGGTATCAGAGTCATTGGCTTAAGAGAACTAGTTTGAAAGTACCAAAAACACAAATATCGAGACATCTAAAAGTGAAGTACCCAAGCTCAATAGAGATAACTTTCCTGCATGGAAAATTTTGATGAAGCTACACCTTGGAGGACTTGGAGATCATGCACAATCTACCAGCTTTATGGAACATGTTGATCCCAGTGGTGCCCCACCTACTAAAGATATGAGGAAGAAGAAAGAACATAACCAAGAAATGTTGGAGATTGCCTCTACCCTAAGTTATGCTGAATTTGATGATATCAAAGGTCTTGACAATGCCAAGAAAATGTGGCATGTCCTAACTACTATTTATGGAGGAGATGGAAATGTTCTTAAAGCCAAAGCTAAAAGTCTTAGAGGTAGGTTTGATGATATGAGAATGGAAGAAGGTGAGAATATTACTCAATATGTTGAAAGGATAAAAGAAGTTGTCAATGCAATAGGAGGAACTATTGGTAACATAGATGATGATACTAGACTAAGAAAAGTTTTGAGAACATTGCTACTTATATACGCTATTATATTTTCTCCAATTCAAGAACTAAGATGTATTCCAAGAAATAAGCTATCTATTGAAGGTCTGATAGGTAGACTCATTTCTTTTGAGCTATCTAACTTTGATAATTGCTAGCCTAAAAATTTTGAATCTTCTTTCAAAGCTAAGGTGTCATTAATGGAACCTAATGAGGAGAAGAAGAAGAGAAAAAAGAAGAAGTATGTGTCCAATGATAGTGATACAGATGACGAGGATGTTGAATAGCTTGAAGTACTTTTGGCAAGAAGATTCCACAAAGGTAAAGACAAGTTCAAAGGTAAGTTACCCATCATTTGTTTCAATTGCAATGAGGTTGGTCATATTGTTGCTAGATGCATAGAAAAGAAGAACTACAGAGGTAGTGACAAATACAAGAGTAGAAGAGATGAAGACAACAAATATTATAATGACAAAGGCAAGAAAGTATTGCTAAATTTCTAAAGAGGATGATTCTAATGAACATGATGATGAGGTGGTATATGTTGCAATGAAGGACAAATCTAATGAAGATAATACAACTACACTTGCAACTTGTGTGAAAAAGAATGATAGATGGATCATTGATAGTGTATGTTCACATAACATGACTAGAGACAAAATTAAGTTCATTACCTTGAATTGTCATGATGGAAATAGTGTAAGATTTGGTAAAGATGCACCATATTTGATAAAAGGAAAAGGTTCTATAAAAATCACAGATAAGATTTTATGTGGCAATGCTTACTATGTTGAAGGACTTAACTATAATTTGTTAAGTGTGTCACAACTAAACAATTTGGGATGTAAGGGTGAATTTGAAAACAAGATTGCTAAGATATATGAAACAAATGGGAAACTGATTAGAAAGGGTGATCAAACTAGAATTAATATATTCTATCTCGATATAGATGATGCTAATTGTCTTGTTGTAAAATTTGATGATGTATGGCTATGGAACAAGAGGTTATGTCATGTTAATTTGGATAACTTGGTTAATATCAGTAACATAAAGAAAGTTAGAGGTTTTCCTAAGTTGAAGAAGCCTAATAAGGTAATGTGCAAACAATGTCAACTAGGAAAAATGACAAAGTCAAGTTTTAAGAGTAAAATTTATACCTCTAAAGGAATACTAGAGATTGTTCATACTAACTTGTGTGGACTAGTTGATGTACAAAGCTACAAAGGAGATAAGTACATAATGCTATTTGTTGATGATTGTTGGTGTTTTGAAAACTACTAAGCAAAAAAATGTTTAATACCAAGATGACAATACTCACACAATCTAAAGACTAGCCAATTCTTATTATCAATTGTATGTGCAAACCATTTGGGCCCAACTTTGACAAAACCAAGGGTGGTTTTCTACTCTTCAGGCTTTGCAAAACAAGGGTGGGTATACCCAGGGATGATTCAAGACTAGGAAACATTGTATGAGGATTATTTTAGTTTCATTTTGATTCTCATCTCAAATCCTAAAATACATGTACAATTATTGATAATTTTATAAACACATCCCACATAATAGATATGTCCAAAACTCTTCTATAGATCTGTAGGTGTTCTCAAAAATAGTGGCTAACTAAAGCTAAAAAATTTCATGCAGAGAAGTACAGACCAACTTTGAAAATTTTCAAGGAATAAAATTAAAATTGATTATAATTCTGCATTTTTGACAACCATTTGTGACACATTTCTTTTTCAGCTAGATCAAATCTAATCAGTGTCTAATCCATTGGGGTTCAAAGTCTACAGCAAATTCTTAGATCTAATTTTTTGCCTTACAACAAATTTTATTAGCAATTCTTATCAGAACTCATCATTCAAAAATCCTTTCCCCTACTATGGAAATATTATCACATTCATCAAATCTTTTACTTAATCCATTGAATTAATAGCAGTGATAAACATATATATAACCTAACTAGATTTTGCAC
This sequence comes from Cupressus sempervirens, assembly GCA_028749045.1. NCBI lineage: Eukaryota > Viridiplantae > Streptophyta > Pinopsida > Cupressales > Cupressaceae > Cupressus > Cupressus sempervirens. The sequence goes on along the minus strand of CM053791.1, from coordinate 800,413,932 downwards.
AAGACTTTACTTATACAACATCAAGGTAACCAAGTAATCAAAAGGAAAGAAAGCTCGAAAAGAACTAATATGGGGACATTTCATAATTTGTATTCATTTTTCTTTGAAAATTATATACCATTTACAATAGACTTAGAATGACCTTCAGAAGAAACACAGATCATTCTACATTCATGTATTCTCAAGATCCGACAGAGAAAATACACCACCAATTTGCTTAAAATGATGGACCAAAAATAGACTAAGTATCACTTAGAAAAATAGAATTCAGACCCTTTCTCTAGCCTTGGAATCTCACTTATATAGTGTGAGATGCAACAAGATTTAGGTTAAGAGAAAATGACAAGTGTCCTTTACAAGAAGAAAATGCATACATCTACCCGAAAAGAAAATGATTAACAGGAAGTTATGCGAATCATATATTCTGTTGTGGGCTTCTTCCTATCATATCCTTTTGCTGATTTAGTTCCAACTATGATTTTGTCGTATATGTAACTGCTAAGCTTGCCCATGACAAAATCTACTCTAATGATTGCAAACTGACTTGAACCCATGGGTTTTACCATCATCATGGTACTAGGAGAAACACCCTTACTTCCCACTCTTCGCTGGTTAATACAAATCCTTAAGATAATGGGATTATCCCTTAAGAAATAGCACTCAAGCATGGAAATAATGTGGCTGTCAAATATAACAAAATGAGCAATTTCTGCTTAGCCAACCATGTCTGCATCCAAAACCAACTTTCAACCAAAATTTGTCACCTACTGACACAAAAAGATGTGGACTAACAAAAAGTTAGAGGGACTAGTTGCGTGAAGCCCATGGGTATAAAATCTTCTTCACCTTCTCTAAAAACGTTGCACATGGTCCTACATACTTCTTCTGCCATGGCATTGAAGTGTGCCATCTTGAAAATTTCCTTAGAGAAAGGTGTTACTGCTAACAGGGTTTTTATTCTATCAAGTTCATTCTTTGCTCCCTTCATTACCTTAGTAGCTTGATCACAACCCATAGAAACACCTGGGATTACTAGTCTTCCTCGATCAAAATTCCACATACTGACATACGAGACAAACAACTTCCTCTCTATAAACCACCTTTCAAACAAAATTAAACCAACTCAAGAGGAAAAAACACTAGGGATCCAATTACTCTTGTCAAGTAATCCCTCTACTATCCACAATCTAAGGGTTAGTGAATTATTTGGAGCCATTTCTGCTACACCATGCAAGACTGCAACACTTCAAAGACTATAGTAAAAGTACGCACTTGGAAATCTCTTATCTATAGTTCTTTTATGCTATTTGTCACTCGTGCCAAAATCTACATAATCCTCTGAGTAAATGATCCTATTCAGAAAAGACTTCAAAATCTTTGTTCGCATAAGGTGCAACTGAGAAAATCTTATAAGTTACACTAATTTTTCATTCACACGTGAAATGTTTTATATCTCATTAATATGCAGAGTGCCACCACCTTTAGTATTTAAACCTACACTGTCGATCTTTAAAATCATACGATCATGGGGTACAAAGAAAAATAGCTTGTTGTTCCACTTGACAAGTTAGCCAATCAATCCAATAAAAACTAACCACGTATACAACACCTTCCTTAGTGGAATTTCTTCCTGGACCTATTGGTGACTGAGGACACGTGTCAATAGCTTGCTACTTTTCCATACATAAAGAACAAGCACCTTTCCATAGCGAAGCAGCTATAGCCATCGATTCATTCTTGATCTTGTGGATGATACATTGCTTGGACTACTTAGAAGATAGTGGTGGGCACCCGATCACTATTTTGCTATACGTATCATTCGAGCAACTCTTTATGGCGAGACAACGATGGTCGTTGATCTGAGGTTACATCAAAGGTGGAGAAATTGCACCAAGAACTTTGAAAGGTGGTGGGGCCCATACTCGCTATGTCACATAGACTAAACATCTTGCAACTTTCCAAAGTGAGATGGTGAGGATCATTGATTGAAACTTGATCAGATGATTGAGATCTCTTAAATGCTCTATGGGTCTGAGGCACTACTGACATAGGAAAATCTGCACTAATGGCAATCAATAAAAATTTACCTTGAGTGTGGCCAACCTTCCATGTTGCCCTAGGGTCCCACTGGCTATTGATTTTCATGGTGCCTCACTACTTCACTAATGGAAAGATGTCAACTTTTTCTGATAGCTAGGTAGTGAGACATTGGAAAAATCATCATTCTGGTGTCGACTTCTAACTGCTTTCATTGGGTCCCTTTTTTGATACTGACAGTATTTGCAAGGTGTACGTGAATGAATGATTGGCCAGAAAAAAAATCTCTAATTACCATTTCTTCATTTTGCATTCCCATTTGATAACTTTTTGGCACTCCCTACGTCACTATACATAAAGAGTGCACATGTTTTCATAGCGAGGAAACAACAATGGTTGATCTAATTAGATCAGATGGTTGGGGAATCTAAGAGGAAAAGTAGCTTGGGGCACAGAAGATATAAAGGGAATAGAATATTTGCCCAATTTGAAAATTCAAACATTTTGTGCCTGACAATTTACAAATGGAATGAAATGTAGGGTTTTCACAAAAAATTTCAAAGGGTAGCAAACGAATGACTTATCTAGAAACCCTAGTTACCACTTATGGACACAATCTAAAATTTCTATTCTTGGACAAAGGACTTCTATCATACAAAAATTTAGACCAACAATGACTATTCTAGGATGATGATAGTTATGTTTTTTAAATAGAAATATGATGCTTTCCAAATATTTAAGGGGTACTTAGCAAGAGTTGAAGAGGAAACAGGTAAAAATCTGAAATTTTTGAGATCTAACAAAGGAGGAGAATTCATATCAAATGAATTTGAGATGTTCTATAATGATAGAGGAATCGAAAGATAGAAATCTTCCCCTAGAACTTCTCCACAAAATAGAATAGATGAAAAGAGGAACAGATCTATAATGGAATATTCTAGAACACTCATGATGGAGAAGAATGTTGCTTTGAAATATTGGAGAGAAGTTGTAACTACAACAGTCTATACCTTGAACTGTGTACAAATCAAGAAAGTTACTCATTCAAAACCTTTTGAACTATGGTATGGATACTCACCCAATGTAAAATACTTAAAGGTATTCGGAAGCAAGTGTTACATTTTTAAAGATGCTATGAATGGCAAGCTTGATGCAAAAAGTGAAGTATATTCCTAGGATATTCCACAACAAGTAAAGCTTATTGTAGACACCTAAATTTTTCCAAAACCCATTTTCTAACCAATTAGATAAATATTTATTATTTATTTAATTACCTTTTCATTTAATTAAATAAATTTACATTTATTTAATTATATTCCCCTTTCCTTGATTTAAATAAACTATGGTTTATTTAAATCTTAACCTATTCCCACTTGCATCTAACCCCTTTCACTTTAATTAAGTATGTCATTTACTTAATTAATTCCCTCCTAATCCCACTAGGAATTAAATATTGCATTTAATCCTATTTGAGCACATGGCTCCTACTTTTAACCCTCACCTAACCTCACTAGCCTACCTAACCCATCATGCTAAACCTACCCACTTCCTAATCATGCTTGCTTTGCATAATCATCCTAGCTAATCACTTCTAAATCCTAAGTGTGTTCTCACACATGTGAGGAATCCTCACACATGTGTGAGAGATGTTCACACTTCCCTCATCCCTCATGTCTTACATGTCTCTTGCACACTTCTCCTCTTGCATGAGAGTCAAGGTGTCTCACACATGTGTGAGAAGCCATGCCTTCTCACACCTCTTTCACACTTTTCCTCTTGCATGAGAATCAAGTTGTCTCACACATGTGTGAGAAGCCATGCTTCTCACACCTCATTGATCATGTCACCATCAGAGGTTGCTCACACATGTCTGAGCATATTGCCCCCTTTGAATGGTCAAAACCCTAATCCATGTGGAGTCTACTTGTCCTCGACTTCATTGACACCTCATCAATCCTAAGAGATCTTAGCCCTCCATCTTTCATTCAATCTCAACCATTCGTTGCATCTATTTTCTTATAAATGGAGAGCCCTCTCCTCATTTTCACAAGGAAGCACTATCTACCTTATTGTTATGTTGCTGGACTTGTGAGCAACCACATCCCATGAGCAATGAAATCATCTAGACTTGATGGTTTCATGAGGTTTGCATAGTGCTATTTTGTTGTTCATTTATATGTCTTCTTTCATATTTCGAGGTTTTGCATGATAATGTAAGAATGTGCATTAGTTGCTTGATGTTATTTCCTTAGTTACATTTTTATGCAACACACTTATAAGTGTTTGAATACTAACACTAACAAAATTGTGAAAAGTACAAATGTGAACTTTGATGAATATACTAAAGTGTATGAGGCTGAACCTATGAAATAACCAAAAGAATAAAAATCATGTTTATACTTTTATGAAGGTATGCCTACTGAAGAATGTGCTACAAATCAAGTTACAAATCAACAACAAGTTATAGTGACTTCCAAGTCACATCCTATGAATGTCAAGTTGCATTCAAGAACTGAGCTACATTCAGATGTCGAGTTATAGAATGAACTGGGAATACATTTTTTTCCAAGATTAGTACACATGAAAGAGAAGCTAAGATACTTGACAGAGGTGAACATAGTGATTCTAAAGTTGAGAGACAAAAATAAAGAAATAAGAGTTGAACCATGATTATCTAAGTATGTCAAAAGACATCATCCTACTACTCAAATCATTGGAGACAAAGATGCTAGACCAATGACAAGAAATAGATTGAGAAGTGAAACATGTTTGCTAAGCATGAAGGAATTCAAATCAGCAAGAGATGCATTAGAAGACATTTACTGATATAAAGCCATGGAAGAAGAATTGAACAAATAGAGAAGAACAAAACATGGAGTCTAGTTCCTAGACTAGAAGACCAAAATGTGATTGGCACCAAGTGGGTATTTAGAAATAAGTTAGACGAAAATGGTGAAGTCACAAGGAAAAAAGAAAGATTAGTGTACAAGGGATATGTACAAGAAGAAGAAATTAAATATGGCGATAAATTTTCCCCTATTGCTAGATTAGGAGTAAGAACTCTACTTTCTTATTCTATATGCAAAGGTTTCAAAGTTTATTAGATGGATGTTAAATCTACATTTGTAAATGGCATATTAGAGGAAGAAGTTTACATAGAATAGCTAGAAGGTTTTGTTGACGTTAACAATAAGAACATGGTATGCAAACTGCACAAAGCTCTATATGGTTTGAAACAAGCAACAAAAGCATGGTATGAGAGACTTCATAATTATCTTGTGAAGATTGGATTTGAATGGACTAGTGATAACAACAATCTGTACATGAAGACAAATAAATGAAAAGTTATTTTATTATCTAAAATATTTGTTGGTGTTATCATATTTGGAGGTCAAGATGCTTTATGTAAGGATTTTTCAAATCAGATGAAGCAAGAATTTGATATATTTATGTTTGGAGAGATCAAATTTTTTGTGGGTTTGCAAATATATTAGATGAAACATGGTATATACCCCACTCATTCAAAGTATGTCAAGGAAATATTGAAATTTTTTGGATTAAAGGATTCCAAACTAGTAAGTACACCTATGGTGATAGGACACAAGTTGTCAAAGAATGATGATTTTGCTAAGGTGAATCAAAGATTGTACAAGTCTATGGTTGGAAAATTGCAATATGTAGTACATAGTAGGCTTGATATTTCATTATCTATAGGGATAGTTGCAAGATTCTCTACTAATCATATGGAGAATCATTTAATGGTTGTGAAGAGAATGATGAGATATATGAAAGGAATAGGAGAGTTTGGTCTATACTACATGAAGAATAAAAAATTTGAATTGACAGCCTACACTGATGCTAATTAGGCTAGAAACATTGATGATAGAAAGAGCACTAGTGGAGGAGCATTTTTCTTAGGAAAGATACTAGTTACATGGACTAGTAAGAAACAAAATTTTACTTCACAATCTACTACTGAAATTGAATATGTTGTTATTGTTGTAAATTGCACAAACATTGTATGGATCAAATAGCTACTCAAAGGAATGAAAGAAGAAATCATAGAACTAGTGATATTTTATTGTGATAATACAAGTGCTATAAATATATCAAAGAATCAAGTGATGCACACAAAGAGAAAGCACATTATAATCAAGTATCATTACTTGAGAGAACTAGTTCAAGATAAAGAAGTGGAGATGGAATATGTTAACACAAAGGAAAAAATTTCTAATATCTTCGCAAAAATATTACCTAAGGATTCTCATGAGTATCTAAGAGTTAAACTAGGGTGATACCCCTATCTAAGGCCATCTAAGTAACAAGGGGAATGCTCTACATCAAACAAGTTGATGTTCATATGTTACTCATTGATGTAGAGGATCTTACTTTAGGAGTTGCCTAAAGAAATCACAAATTTGAAAACTTAAAATTAATCACAAGCAAGGTGATAGAGGGAGAAACTAAATAAACTAAAAAAGCCTATATCTGCATGTTTAAGATGTAAAGTTTTTGGTATATGTCTTTGGCATTGTTTTCAAAGAGGGAGATATTCTTCTGATCAAGCCAGTATGCATAATCATAGAGAGAGGTTTATTGATCAAGAGGGAGATAGATCAAGCTAGTATAAATTTAGAAGGAGAGATATCAAGAGGAAGATATCAAGAGATTTCTAATTAGAGAGAGATAGAGAACAATATAATAAAGAGGGAAAAATCCTAATCTACCTAGTCAGAGGGAGATATAGTAAGAGGGAGTTATAAGAAATAATTTTGTGACCTAATTAGAAGATGGAAGTTGTTGATAGAGGGAGAGATTTCAATACAATTTTTTGTTGTTGGTATTTTCTTACTATTTAAACCTAGTTAGTTTGGTTGAATAAGGTGTTTATCATTTTGTCGATTTTGTTGATCAGTTTGGTTTGTCATCAATGCCAAAGAGGGAGATTGTTGAAGAAGACTATGTATTTCAATCATTGTTTTGTCACTAATGTCAAACCTCCTATTTGCTAGTAAGAAAACTACTTATAAAATTCAAGTACTATCACTTAGTTGATTGATGAAGAGGGTTTGATGAAAAGATGTAACAATAGCACCTAGAAGAAAGGTTGAGTTATGATTATGTAAATAAGTACAAGGATCAGTTAAGATAATGATGACATGATGTATCGATAATCTACTTAAGGTTACAAAGGCTGGTTAAATTAAGAAAGTTTAGAAGTAAAAGTTACACAAAGTTTGTCTGCCAAGCTTGATCAAGTGGTTAGTAGGTGCCAAGAAAAGAGAATACAAGTTGCATAGAAAATTAGTTGGAGATAACTAAAAGTTCATTCTAGTGTATTCCAAGAAAAATAGTTGATAATGAATGCCAATAAACTTTAGTACATGTCGAGTAATTTCATAGTGGATGTCAAGCAACATAGTATGTGTCGAGCATCAAAAGGTTGATAATGTCAAACTGTTGCATAATCTAAGCTAACAAGTTTGTTTTCTTGAATTTTGTGAACTAGGTGGAAGAAAAAGTTGATGAGCTAGTGGCACAAAATTTGAGGTAAACCATTTTTAGGTGAACTCAATGTGGATTCTAGGAGAAGTTTTGAGAAGAGATATGAGATATAGGGTAGATACATTATATACTACCTAATCCATCAGAACCCTAATTTGGACGACAAAGAATGAGTGGCAAAATATATTAATTTCCTATTTATAGGAATGTTTGGTCATGAATAAAAGTTCTCATGTGCGAGAACCTAAGGAAGACAAGGAGTCAAGGGTTTTGCTTCATCTAGTGACCTAAGAGAAGAGTCTACAATGGCATGTTAAGGAAAAAGGCTTAAGGAGATGAATTCTTGAAGGGTGAACAAGCTATCAAAGTTGCAAAGTATGAAGGCCAAGAAGAATTGAGGATTTAATAGAGATCTATAATCTACAAGAGAAGTTATAAGTTGTATCAGATCAAAGCCTTAGTGTTACTCTCGATCAATTGTATCAGTCTAGGGCAAATCCTTTGGATTAAGGTTCACCTAACAGTCATTTATAACTCCTTTAAATGGGTGGCATTCCAAGTGAATGGCCTAAAGTTCGCTAACAAGGCTCACTTCTAATAGGGTGATTGAAATCCTTTAACAAGGTCACATTTGACAATGTGTATTGTAACCTTTAATAGGGTTGGCGTTTCATAGGGCATCAATTCAGAAGAGTGAAAAGAGTAACATGTTACTGGTGGTCTTTCCCAAATTGGGTTTCCATGTAAATCATTGTGACAAGTGTGATTATGAATCTGTTATGTTTCATGCTTGATATTTCTACAAGTTGATTTGATAGTAACCTACAAGTTTTTAGTGATTGCATAATCTTATGGATGCATGCATGAGTATAAATGTTTAATGGGTTCACTAAGTTGTCAATTGATTCACCCCCCTGTAGGTAATTATATAAGTATTCCAACATCTACATATAACCAGTTTTCAACATATGTCTCCTCCCAAGACTCAGATAGCTTTTCTCTCTCCAAGTGAAGTTGTAACTAGTCCAAAGATTTATCTTGTAGCTAGTAGACAAGTGTTAAACATTTACACACTTGCTCAAAAAGGATCAAAATTTTAGATGGAATCTTATTTTCCAATGCAGCTTTGAACTAATCAAGCAATACTTGGCTAATCCACCTATCTTGGTTCTTTCATTTGTAGAAAGACCACTCATATTGTACATCACATCCACCCCAACAACACTAGGTACACTTCTAGCACAACTCAATGAAAACCAGAAAGAGAGGGCTATGTACTACATTAGTTTCACTCTATTTGGGTATAAGCTTAATTATACACCCATGGAAAAAGCTTTCCTACCTATGGTTTTCAACACTCAAAAGATCTATCACTACATGTTGAGTCACATTGTGCAACTAATAGCCAAGATTGATCCTTTGAAATATATGTTGTCATGCATAGTAGTCACAGGCCACCTTGCCAAATGGGTCATGTTGTATAGTGAATTGGACATCTAGTATTTCAACAAAAAATCCATCAAAGGTCAAGCTATAGAAAATCACTTGGTCAATGTGCCCTTGCTTTCTAATCAAACCCTCATAATGGAGTTCTCAGATGAACTTCTCTACCTGACAGTGGAACAACCATCATAGAAGTTATACTTTGATGGATCTTACACATCTCATGGTTCTAGAGCCAACATATTGTTGCTCATTCCTCAACATGACTACATTCCTAAGTCTTTCAAACTCTAGTTCTAGAACAAAAACAACATCTCAAAGTATGAATCTCTTATTGCAAGGCTCAAAATAGAAATTGTGTAACATAACAGAGCTACAAGTCTATAGAGATTCATAGCTAATTATCAAGAAAGTCCTTGATTAGTATTAAATCAAGGATGATAAACTTCAACCTTACAAAGAATTGGTAGATCAGCTACAACGACACTTTACTTAGATCGAATTCACATACATTCCTAGATTGCAAAATAAGGTTGTAGATGCCATGGCTACTATTGGTTCACTTTTGGAGATCCCTCAAGAAGGTACACAATATGAATTTTTAGTCAAATAGCTACAATGAGAATGATGAATCAAAACTAGTATGTGTCTTGGTTGGTCCTCAATCCTCATGTTACCATGAAATTTACACTTTCCTACTAAATGGTATCATATCTCCCAATCTCACATGAGCTCAACACCAGAACCTTATTCATAGAGCATCTTGCTACACTATTGTAGCTAATGCCCTATATCATCAAGGTTACCATGATACTCTCTCTTGATGTTTAGACCAAAACAAGGTTGTAATGGCTCTCAAAGAGGTCCACACCAAAAAATTGTGTGCTTAGATTAGTAGTATAGTCCTAGCCAAACAAATACTCAGAGTTGGATATTATTGGCCTACTCTAGAGAATGATGCTTGCGAATTTCTAAAAAGGTGTCTACCTTGTTAGCAACATGTAAATTTGATATGAGCTCTAGCTCAAGATCTTCAACCCATTGCACCACCCTAGTCATTTGGATGCTAGGGGTTTGACCTTGTTGGTGTTATAGCACCTCTCTCTTTAGAAGGACATAAGTGAATAACCATTGTAACTGATTATTTTACTAAATGGGTATAAGTAATACCACTTGTCACCTCAATGGGATTTTAGGTTTTAGAGTTCATCCTTTATCATATCATATGTCACTTCAACATGTCGACTACTATTTTTACCAAAGATATAGGTAACTTTGAAAACCTCAATATGGAAGAGTTGTGCACTTCCCTTCACATCCATCACCATTTTTCTAGCCCCTACTTTCCACAAGGTAATGGCTAGGATGAGGAAACTAAAAAAACCTTACTCAAAATCCTAAAGAAAATTGTCAATGACTCTGGCTACAATTGGCATTTGCAAATCAACCCCACCTTATGGGTCTATCGCACTTCATTTCGTATGTCCATAGGTACAACCTCATACTCCTTGGTCTATGGTGCCAAAGCAGTATTGCCTATTGAAGTTGAACTCCCATCCGTGTGCATTTCCTTCCGAGAACAAATATCAAATGAGGATTACATAGTAGCCAGACTCACCCAGCTAGATCTACCTTATGAGAAAAGGCAACTGGCCTATGACCATCTCACGGTCTATCAAAATCATCTCAAGCAAAGCTTCAACAAAAAGGTTTACCCATGGTAGTTTAAAAATGGTGGCATGGTCCTCAAAGAAAATATGGAAGTCCAAGAAGACTAAGAAAAGAAGGGCAAGTTTGAGACTATATGGCTTGGTCCATATGTTGTCACAACATATTTTGGCTTAGGGGCATAACAACTCTTAACAATTGAGGGAGAAACACTAAATGATCCCACCAACATCATTCACCTCAATAAATTCTATGCTTAACATCCTTAGTGTATCCTGCTAATCCTATGGAAAACACTAAAAATATCAAAAAAGGTCCTCAAAAAAAGAAAAAAGAGCAATTGGCAAAGAAAACCAAGTGTCCAATGGTGAAAAAGTGGCAATTCAAGTACCTTGGATAGTGTTGTGGTTCCACAACACACGCCCCATTCCCTCGAGGAATAGGGAACCCCCCCCCCCCCCCCCCCCCCCCCCTCTTTTTTTGAGTCCTTGAATTCATCAAATGGGATTTGGGAAATTTTAAAGGTCAAAAGTTGGGTTAATTGAAAATTTTGAAAAATTGAAGAAAAAAAATTGAAAAATCAAAAAAAAAAAAAAAAATTGAAAACAATAAAAAATCAAAAAATCAAAAAGATAAATTAAAAATGGAAAAATCAAAAAATTCATAAAAATTATAAAATTCAAAAATATAAAAATAAAAAATAAAAAATAAACTTTTTGCACATTAATGCACCTAATGTGGTGCACAAGGGGGCTGCACCAACCTTAGTGGTGCGCAACGTGAACTTGTGCATTTGCACGAGGGCATGCTGCACACCCCAAGGGTGGGCAGGGTTATATAAACCCTGGCCCCCCAAAACACTTCATATTTTTCATTCTTATTTTTTTTTCATACGTTTTGTAACCTCTACTGCTCATTTTTCTTTGGCTCTGCACTCACAAGATGAGAACAAGAAATATTTCATGCTGCGTGCATGGGTTTTCCTCCTCTCTACGCGCACCCATTGTGCCATGTCACATGCTATATCCCCATCACATCGCACATGTTCCCACTTCTATCATGGCACATTTCTTTAAAAAAACCTCCACGTCACATTGTTTGCCCCCGAACCTACGCTTGTATCCTATCCATGACGCACCTAAATGTAGATACACTCAATGTGTTGTCGCGTGCAAACATAACCCCCAACGAGGGCATATAGCGCATCTTGTGCCATGTGTGATCCCTGCTGTCACACACCAATTGTCTGTGCCTCCACTTTGTCATGTGCATTGTGTAGCAAATGACATTATGCACCTCCATTTTGCCATGTGTACTTTGCACCATACGATCTCGTGTGCCTCCATTCACTGTGTGTGTTGTGCATCAAACGATGCCACACACCTCCACTCGCTATGTGTGACAAACAGTGTCATGCAACTCCACTTTGCCACATCCACCACATGGCACTGTGTGCTTGCTCATGCCTTCACTCTAAATTTTTTTAAAAAAAAATTTAAAAATAAAAAATAAAATAATTAAAAATATAAAATAAAATAAAATGACCCACCTTTTTTTTAAAATTATTTTCTGTCAATAGTTAATTAAAGGGTAATTGAATGCTTTTACATTTTTAGGTTTTCATTATTTAGAGCTAATGAATGTTATCCTTGTGTTGTGTAGGTTAAATGGCATCCACATCCAAAGAGAAAATGGCACCCAAGCTTGTTGTGTTCAAATTCCAAGGCATGCTATCATAGTCAAGATTTCATGACGATCATGCAAAAATCAAAGATACTAATTTGGAGCATATAGACTTGGGAGAGTTCCTTAGAATCTACAACAAACCTACTGAGAGATCAGCATTGATATCCACCATGATACATTCTGGGTTGGTAAGTGCAGGTTCACATCTCGTATCAATGTAATTAGTAGAATTAATCATGACATTGGCACAATATTTTGTTCTTGAAGAGAGAATGGTTAAGAGCATGATGGGAGAAGTGGTCCTTGATCTCCAACTTGACAACATTGAAAGGGCCTTCCATCTCCCAAGGGAAAACCAATTCATTAGTCTCTCCTATGAAGTAGCAGAGAGGTGGTATAGAGAGCACCCCAAAGAAGGATAAAAAATCATCCAGTCTTAATATCTCATTGAGAAGACTCCTTTGGGTAGGGTTATAGGAAACGTGGACATGACTAGGGGATGCATGATGGAAGATACTGGATATTCCATTATCCTTTTGAGAAGAGTCACGGGTTTACTAGAAGCTAGCCACCTTAGCACTGTCATGGTCAATTTCATTGGGACAATCAAGATGGTGAGGATTCCACTAGACTGGGCCACCACACTAAGTGAGAGCTTGTGTGAGCAATTGGGAGTAGTTAAGGAGAAGAAGAATTTCTATATGACTTCTTACATGATATATCTACTTGAAATAAGGGGAAAAAACTACCTTACTTTGTATAAGAGGGGAAGTATGCAGGATCCTAATGCCTGGCCCTATATTGTTTACTCTTAGTTGGTAAGAAAGAAGCTCCTGGTGCAAAGAAAGGAGTACAGAATCATGAATGACACATTCATTTTTGTAGTCATCTGATTCATAGAGGGAGCTTACACAAAAAGGTTATCTGATGAGGAAAAAGCATAGATAATAGCTTTTGAGGCCTACTTCATCCAATTGTAGACATTCACATATATATGGGTAGCTGGTGCCACTATTGACCCCAAGAAGCTCTCCAGATATCTAAGTGACAAACTAGTGTTATTGGAGATTGCACGATAGATTGAATCTTCATATGAGAGGGTGAAGAGACAGAGGAGACCCTATTGGACATGGCCCCTAGTCATTGTACCATACTAGGTCAAATAGAAGCAAGATATTTAGTCCTTTGAGTGGGAATGGAAGTATTATCTCCTCAAAGAATACAATTCTCCTAGGCTCTATTTTGATAATATCAAGAGAGTGGAGAGTTTGGTTAGTAAGGAGTTTCACCATGAGGATGCCATTGAAAACAATTGGATAAATGCAAAAAATGACTATGATGTCCACATAAGTGACTATTGTAGGATGACTTTGTATCTAGTAGAGAAGGCTCTCAAGCTCAACATTTCAGACGAAATAAGGCAATAGGATTCACAAGAGCTATTGTACCCCGTATTTAACTTGGACAAAATCAAAGAGAGACCCATTATGAATGTTGAAGTTGATAGGGAGGAGGGAAATGACATTAATCATTGGGCAAGACATGTAGTTAGAATGACCAAGGATTGGATCAAGAAACATTTTCAATTTGACCCAATACCTGACATTGTAATCTTTCATGTTCAAACCCACCCTAAGAAAGGTAGAGGCAAGAAAGTAACAATTCCTACCTTTATAGCCTAGTCTCCCATCAGGCCAAAGACAGTATGCCAACTTGACCACCTATTTGGATACTATCCTCCTCCAGAGAGGAAGGGAAAGAACAAAAGGAAGAGGACCTCCCCTCAAAGGATTCAAATAGAATAGGGTGAAGTGCAAATACCTCCCCTACAACAAGAAGAGAGTGTACAAGGATTTGAGGATACTTGTGCTTCCCAAGTCTAGGATGACTCATAATTGCATCCCTTTGTGCCTATCCAATCAGAAGAGGGAGAGAATCAACAAGTTTCCATTACTCCTTTGCAGGAAGAGATAGCATCCCCTTCTGCCTCCACAAAACAAAAGAGGATTAAAATTTGAATGAAGAAAAGGAAAAGGGTAAATAGGAGAATGGTGCCTTTTCCATCTATTCCTAAGACCATTTTGGATGGTGAAGAGGAAGAAGAAGAGGAGATAGATGAAGAAGAGTAGCTACCCTTGCAGAAAGGAACCTGGCTAGCTAGACCCACTGAGAAAAAAAGGAGAAGAAGTGCCATGGACATATTGCCATCCACCCCAGTAGGACCCTTGGAAGTATCTTCTTCGAAAAATGAAGTACAACAATGGGTGGATGAGAAAAGTGAAGAAGGTGATGACATTTTCAAAATGTCAGATTTTGATTTTATGCCCAATGGGATAGAACTAGTTGGGGATAAGATCAAGGATACCCCTATAGGTGAACCTCAACAAGAACACTAGACACAAATGCCACTAGATTCATAGGGTCCTAATCTTATTCTCCCATCTCCACCACAAGTCACGGTGGTAGATAAGGGCTTGGTTACTCCTTCACCCCAAAGTTTAGAAGAGGAATAGATTCAGAAGCAATCATCATAGGGGAACTTGAACAAATATTTTTGTGATTGTAGAGATTTTAAATAAACTTGAGTCCCCATCACATGAGGTAAGACCATTGGCATTTGTCACCAGTACATGGAACCAAGGGTTGTTTGTGTAAGTGGATGTTCCTCGTAAGGACACAAGTGTAGAAAGCCTAGGTCCCAAGGATTATCAACTCAAAGAGGCTATGTTGGAAAGACCCACATAGGATATAGCCTAATAGATGGTCACCATGGGAGTCAAAGAAATCCTCAAGAGCATGGACTAGGAAGAGGTTGAACTTCAAACACTTCGAAGGCAGCTCAAGGTCCTGAAGGGATATTTGGCCAAAGTAGATGGTCCTCTTGATCTTGAGCACCCTGAGGACACATTGAATATCATTCTTAGAGAAGGGGGAGCTATGCATATGGATCCATTTTTGAAAGCCTTTCAGTAGTGGTGGGAAAGTTTGAGAAGAAAGGTATTATGATTATCATGGGAAATTTGAAGTTACTGCATTTTGCACAGAAGAACGTGAATAAAATTGTAGAAATTTTGAAGCAAGACTTCAACATTATGGATGAAGTAAGGGCCTAGTGTAAGGATTTACAAACTCTACAAGCCATAAAGGGGCAAAGGTGCCAGATTTTGATTGATGTATATATAGGAGAAGAGTTAGATATGATTGATGATTGGATAGAGAAAATAGCAGATAAAGTAATAGAAACATTACATGAGGAGATTCATCGGCTCAAGGACCAAGCCTAAGAGAAAAATTTGGAAGCAAAGAGGCACTATAGTGATGCTTACTTGGATATTTTTGAAGATGAGGAATAGGAGAAATTATTACCTATAGAGATAGTGGTAGAGAATTTCAAGAAGATTTTTGTGGAAGCTATTGATGACAAAGACATCCAACAATCCTTCAAGATTGAAGAAGCATTGTTAGAATTGGGTACCAAACTCAGGGATTTTGCTAACACCCAAATTGAGGTAGAAAATTATAGAAAAAAGCTCAAGGACAAATATGAGGCTTTGGATTTACTAGATGTGGCTAAAATTACTAAGATTATAGAGAAATTCAAGGGCAAACATCCAAACATAGCTTTGGGATGAAGAAGAACAAAACCCAAATGTCAGAATTTCAATTTTGACACTTAATAAAATATTGGGATTTTGGACCATTTTGAGGTGCACAGGTCCTCAACTCCACAGGTGCGCATTTTCAAAAAAATTTGCTGAAAGTTAAATGCCAGTTTCAAAAATAGAGATTTCCATGCATCAGAAATGCATTCTGACGGCAGTTTAACTCCTACAAATGCCTTGTGAAGGATCAACTCCCATAATTTCTTTCTCATTCTTCCACTTTGACTTGGAGCTTTCTCATTCTTTCTTCTCTCATAATTTCTTTTTTTCTTTTTAACATGTAAAGGCTCATGCATCCAATTAATGAATAAAATATGGATGGAGTCCTACTTAGCACCAATTAGATTATAGTTTGTATATAATTAGTTTATTTTGTCAATTAAAAGCATTTTATTGCATGAAGAATATCTCTCACTCTCAACACAAATTGAGGAGACAATTTCTTATAAATACCCCATTTTAATATGTAATGAGGGCCACCATTATTTTGTAATAAACTTATGCTTTTGGTGCTCCCATTTGGACTGTAGTGATTCTTGCCTGAATGTGTCATATTTTTGTGAATTTTGTTCATGGAATTGTGATTGAGCCAATGGTCTATTGCTTTGTTTCTGGTTGTGCGATCTTTTAGTTCTAGTGTTTTCTATAGTTTTATGAATTTTGTTGATGTAATGAGCTTGAAAAGAAATCATCGAATTGTGCCTACATAACTCTTTGTCTTGCATGAGTGCACTGTTTGTGGCCTTGCAATTTGATGAAGAGTGAAATATCATACGATTACTAAGTTTCTCACTGACGATTGCATCAATAGAATTGAGGAAGTGCTGCTCCTACTTTCATTAGTTACCTATCAATCACTTCATAATCTTAACTCGCAAAAATGTTGTTTTCTATAGTTTATGTCTATTAGGATTTCAATTTCATGTTATTTACTTTGAATTTCATTCTATTTTCTTCAAAGTTCTTATTATTTTCTTTATTAACCCAATTGTTAGAATAGGATTTCATACTAGTTGCACAGTTAGATTACATTCATAAAAAACATTTAAAAAAATACAAAAAAATAGTTCTTTTTTTAGTGTTATTTTTGAAACTATGTGTAGATTCTTCATTTCATTCAAAATCAAAATGAGCCAGAAAACACCTCCTCATGAACATTCACATTTATCTTCAACTGAGCAGATTCTAGTATGTTGGAAGATTACCCAAAACCTTGGATTTGATTCACAAAATCAACTTTTCAAGAGAGGAGTTTGCAAGAATTCCTTCCATTTAGCATCGTGTAAAAAAAAAGCTCAACAAAAGTGGCGCTAGAAGGAGGGCCACACTTTTAGATCTCAGAAAAAAGTGGAAATTTTGCCAAAGTTTTGAAATTGTGCACTTTTTGCAAAAAAATATGCACTTCATACAAGTTTTAAAAAAAATTGAGTTTTTGAGAAATTCAGGTGCACAAGTGTGTAGGTCCATAGGTATGTAGCTACACAAGTATGTAGGTGTGTAAAACTTTGTGGTGCACAAAATCTAGTGGTGTGAGAAAGTTTACTTTTGTAGAGTTGTACTTTTACTAGAATTGATGCAAATTGGAGGGTTCTGATCCAAAATCCCCATTTTAGTGAGCATTGAGGTCTAAACCAAGTGTACATGAGTTTCTTGAGCTTACCCACTTCTGTAAACCACGTAGTTACAAGGGAATACCCCGAATTCAACCACTTCCATTCAAACTTTCATCATCTTCTTCAAATCCACCTCCACTCCAACCTCTTGGTGGACTACCACATATTCCAATAGCTACTCCTCAACAACCACCATTATGTCCACCAAACCCTCCAATGGCCTTTTTTGCAAATGTTGTAGGCTCACCAATAAACTTGAGAGGTGCCCTCCATGACCTCCCTAAGAATCCTAAGAAGTTTTGCCCAAGATTCATATATGGTTAGACACGAACTACTGAAGATCACATCAAGGTATTCAAAGAAATTTACAACTGTAAGAAGGTTGCTAATGAGGATGTCATTCTTCATTTATTCCCCTACTCTTTGGGGGAAATTTCCTTCAATTGGTATGTTAATTTGCCACCTAGATGTATTAGAGATTGGAATACTTTCAAAAAATTGTTCCTAGAACAATTCAAAACATTCATCAACCTGGTTGTGATACACCAACCATTCATATCAATCAAAAGGTACCCAACTGAGATAGTTTCTCACTTCAACCATCACTTTTGTATGGCATATCACAAGCTAGAGACACCATACAATATACTAGATGAAGCCGCTATTCAAATTTTTTTAATGCTATGGACCATCTTACTGCCATCTTTCTGAGAAGACTTCTTGTAGTGAATATTTACACTTAGTATAAAATTTTTGAAGGGGAAATTACCTTCACTAAGTAAGCTAATCCTAACAGAGGAGGATTAATGCTTCCAACTCTAGCTATCACAATGATGCCAACATACCCCGCTAGAGTACCCACGATGCCTAGTTAGTTTATACCCATGAATCTAGTTCCATTACAATAGACACCCACTCCATAAAGTCTCACTCTGACATATCCAGGGTTTAAGCCTCAAAAAGCTATCTTCTTTGAGAAAAAGGTATGAGCACCTGCTAAAGCAGATAATGGTATTGTTTCTAGATTTTGTTAGATGAAAAAGACTATGTTCCAAATGAACAATGAATTGAATCATCTAAAGTTACCACAAGGACAAAAAAAAAACTTCTAAAGGAACAATGTTGGTCCTTACAATAACAATTATGGCTAGAATTATAATAGGAACTTCAATGGGAACAACAACAATAATGCAGGAAACAACAATGGGGGAAACAATTTCAATCCTCCTAATCATAATAGTGTCTTTGAAAAATAGAACCAAAAATGGAACACTTGGCCGAATAATGGAAGCATTCATGTCAACAACAATAATAACAACATTTAGTATGTAGATGCTAATCAGTATGACAATAGTCAAATGCACCCAATAGTGATGGTTCGCATTGCAATGGGAATCAAGAGATGACTCAAAGCTCACAAGTGAATGACAATGCTCCTCCTATACAATTTAATTCTATGCTACTAGAATCCTATGATTGTACATATAATGTGTAGGTAGATCAACCAGCTAGCAAAGAGTTATCTTTTCCATTTAGTTAGGAACCTAACCTTCAGCATGATGAGGTGTTTTCTTTTCATAATGGCAATCAAAATACATATAATCTAAGAAATAGAAAGGAACCTTTGACAAATGGAATTCCTCCAGCTTTACAACCAACTCCTCCCTATCTAAGAGTGAGTAACAATCCAGCACCAATTAGGCTACCATATGGAGGACAAAAAAATTTGAATCAAGTGAATGTACCAACAATATTGAAAAATCTTGCTTGGTCTACTAAAATGTCTAGTGTTGTCAAAGACTTGAAACAAACCAAAGGAAATATGAAATTGTCCACAATAGTGAGAAGCACTCATGAAGACTCTGGATCATTTAAAGGTACCCCATAATATGAATATAGTCCCTCAAAAGATAGTATCTCAACAAGTTAATGTTGTAGAAGTGATGCCTACTATGTTTAAAGACAAGGTTGAAGTACCCCCATTTATGCTCAGCATCAGGATATATGGAAAGAACCTCCATAATTGCTTGATTGATTTGGAAGCCTCATGTAATGTCATGCCACTATCAATAGAGCAAAGGTTAGGGGTAAGTCCTAAACCTTCCAATTAGATAGTGATACAATTGGAAAAAATAAGGTGAAAGTCATCGGCATGCTAAAAGATGTTTGAATATAGGTAACAGTCAATCCCCAGATTCAAGATGTCAGTGATATACATCTAGTTGACATTCCAAAGACATATGGGTTGCTCCTAAGTAGAGAATGGATGAAATGCCTAAGGGTATGGTTATCCATGGATTTCACTCAACTATGGTTACTGTGGAAGGGATTGAAAAATCAAATCAAGATAGATACAAAACCCAAATTGAAAATGACGGCCATAGAATATAATGCTCTGAATGAGGTGGCATTCCTCCAAATAGATTTGGGTTCATACAAAGTAATGGTATTTGACATGATTCCAATCAAATCATCCCAAGATCAGGACAAAGAACTCAATATATCAATCCCAAAGGATGAGATCATGACATAATTGATACATAATATGGTGACTAATTTGCAATGCTTGGGAGAAGATGTTGATCCTAGTATCTTACTTCTCCCTGAATTCTATCAATTACACAAATTTAGCCACTCTAAATTTTAATGCTCATCATGGCAAGAAGTGATCACAAAGGTGTTAACACATATGATGTAAGGAAAGGACAATTAAATTTTGGAAAAGAGACTCATGGTTGATCAAAGTCCTACAAGCTCGACTACCTCAATAGAGAAGATTGAAGAGGAAATTGAAGATCTAAATTTATCATATAGTGATACCTCTTCAAATGGTGGAGGCTTGTCTTCTCCTCCACCAAGAATGATCAAGATTCAGAGAAGAATATGGTATGTGAAAGGTTGAGGGTGGACTTTGGTTGTTGTTCATCCTAAACCCAAAAATAGATGGAATTAAAGAATTGATAGAGGAAATTCAAGACAAACAACAAAAACATACATTTCCTCTATCAACATCTTACAAAGGGGAATCATCAAGTCCACCCTATGAGAAGTTGCAATGGGTTCCCAAGAAACAATCATTTAACTCTCAAGTGAAAGAGAAGTTAAGAACAAACAAACACAAGGTTAGAAAGCCCAAGGAAGATCCAATTTGGACACTTCACTTTGATGGCTCCAGATGTAAATTAGGGGTCAGTGTAGGTATAGAATTGGTTAACCCAAAAGGTAAGTCATTTTACATAGCATATTGATCATAGTTCAGATGCACTAATAACACTATAGAATATGAAGAATTGATTTGAGGACTTCTCTCTGAAGTTGAGAAAGGAGTCATAGCACTCATAATCGAAGGAGATTATCATTTGGTTATTTGAAAAGTAAAATCATTATACTTTTACAATGAAAAAAGGTTGCTTTCTTACAGGAAAAGAGTATGGGATTTATTGGATGATTTTAAAGCTTTAAACATAAGGTCCATTCCAAAGAGGAAGAACATGGTGGTGGATGCTCTCGCTATTTCAGCAAGCTCATTACAACCAGTTGAAAGAATGAAATTGAAGAGATTTTTAGTAGAGTTGGTTGCTATACCATCTATTCCAAACAATCTTACAAAATTTCAAGTCTTTCAAGATGATCAACACATACTTGAATTTATCATGTGCAATGGTCACTTTAAAGGGCAAGAAATTGATGAAAATCTAGATGACAAACCTAAGGATGAAAAACTTGAAGATGAAAATGGGATCTTGAATTTAAAGACTAACACTATCCCCAAGGGGATGGTTGAGTTAGAACACATTTTTTACTATGATGAATCAACACTTAATAAAAGAATGATCCAAGAGAAGTGGACTAAGGAGTGTGATGAATACAATTTAGGGACTAAAGAAGATCTGAGAATGGTTCGGATAGGGAAAGTATGCAATGCACAAGAAAAGGAAGAAACGCTCAAGTTACTTACTAAGTACAAAGATGTTATTTCTTGGATCTATGAAGAACTAAAAATGTATGACCCTGAGATTATAATGCATGATATTCTATTAAAACCAGATGCCAAGCCTTTTTGAGAAAGACAAAGGCCTATTAATCCTATCATTAAACCACTGATAATGAAAGAAGTTAAGAAATTACTAGATGCTGAGATCATATTCCCCATTTGCCATTTTACATGGGTGGCTAATTTGGTTCTCGTATGGAAGAAGACTAGAGAGATTCACCTTTGTATTGATTTTCGTAACTTGAACTTGGCATCTCAAAAGGATAATTATCCTCTACCCTCACTCGATGAAGTTCTACAAATTGTAAATGGTTCAAAAATGATGTCTTCCTTAGAAAGATATTCAATATATAATCAAGTGATGGTTGATGAAGGAGATTGACTAAAGGCAGCTTTCACAACTAAACGGGGAACTTTTTTGTACATGAGAATGCCTTTTGGACTGATTAACGCAGGGGCTACATTTCAATGAGCCATGGATGAAGCTTTTAAGGGATTGGTAAATAAGTGTATAGTCATCTACATGGATGATTTAACCATCTTTTCAAAATATTGAAGCACTCACATTTTTTATTTAAGGTAGGTATTCAATAGATGTCATAGGTACAACATATCCCTTAGTCTAAAGAAATGTTCATTTGGGGTCACTAAAGGAAAGCTCCTAGGTCATATCATTTTTGAAGTCAGCATCTCTATCGATCCTAATAGAATCAAAGCTATTCTAAAGCTGTCACCTCCTCATAGTCAAAAAGAACTAAATTATTTCTTTGGAAAGATAAATTTTATGTGAAAATTCATAAGTGGATTTGCAGAAATAGTTCATCCCCTTAATGATTTACTCAAAAAGAGGGCAAAGATAGAATGGGTTTCATAGATCAAGAAATCATTCAAAGATATCAAAGTGGTCATTTCAACAGCTCCAGTCCTAGTAAGTCCTGATTATGAGTTATGTTTTAATATATATTCCTTTTCTTTATAACACTCTTCTACTGGGATCCTAATGTAGAAGAAGGAAAAGGAAGATGAAAGACCAATTGCTTTCATGAGTTGCCCTCTAAAGAATGTTGAGTTCAATTATTCAAACCTTGATAAACAATCCTTTGCATTAATCAAGGTAGAAAAAAGTTTTTTCATTACATACTAAGAAGTAAAGTGTATGCAATTGTACTTGATCTAGTAGTAAAAACAATTTTTATGCAGAATGAACTTGGTGAAAGGAGAGGTACATAGATCTCCATACTTCAAGAGTTTGATTTGGAAATTCAACCTATGAGATTAGTAAGAGGTCAAGGGTTATCAAAGATGATAGCTAATAACCAAGATCAAAATGAAAAGGAACTTAAGTTTCATATTGAAACAAATGAGGATGATCAAAATAAAATAATTTTATCTCAACTTGATATTGGCCAAGGTGTCATGACAGACATTTGGTATCAACACATTGTTTATTATATTCTATAGGACCAATGTCCAAGTTGGATGAATAGTTCACAATGTAGGGGACTCAAAATGAAGTGTGAATCTTACATACTATGTGACAACAAGTTATATAAGTGGAACTATGAAGGGATTTATCTAAAATACTTAGGATGTGAAGAAGCAAAGGAAGTATTAGAAAATTTTCATGAAAAGTATGGTACAGGACATGGTTTAGAAAAAGAAATGGCTCACATGATTTTAAGATTGGGTTATTTTTTTCCCTCAATATTCAAAGACACTTTCAAGCATGTGCACTCTTCCCATATCTATCAAACTAGTGCCAATAGAGAAAGGAACCCGACGATGCCATTACAACTAGCGTATGAGGTGCACCCCTTCACTAAGTGGGGGTTGGATTTCATTGGTCTAATTAATCCACCATTGTCAACTAGACATGCATTTATTCTCATAGATATAGATTACTACACATGATGGATGGAAGCAAAAATATTCAGAAACTGCACTACTATGTGATAACAAACTTTTTGGAAGAACACATTGTTACTAGATTTAGAATGCCATTCACCCTTATGAGCAATAATGGGTCTACTTTCACATCAGCATTCCTGATCCAATGGGTATTTGAAAATCAAGTCATTATCAAGTTCTCTTCAAATTATTACCCACGAGGAAATGGGGTAGTCGAATCTACAAAAAAGAGCTTGATCATAGTAATAAGATGATCTTTGAAGGAGAATCCTAGGGATTGGCATATGTAACTCAAGTATACCCTATGAATAGATCAAGTAAGAGTCAAAAATTCTTTGGGGACTTCTCCATACTTGCTCATTTATGGACAAGAACCAATGTTCCCACTTAAGCTTAGGATTCTTGTTTTGAGATTCATGAGTGGGTATGCTGAAGATGTTGACAAAGTAAAAATTAGATTGATGAATCTTTTAGATATGGAAAAGAAATGGACAGCTACATTAGAGCATATGGCTAAACATCAAGCTTTCGTAACAAGATGGTTTGACAAGAGGGCCACCATAAAATCATTCAAGATTTTTGACCTTGTTTTATTATAAGATAAGGCAAAAGAAAATTTGGGAAATAATACCAAGTTTCAATGCTTGTGGATGGGTCCTTATCAAATTGTAGAGATCCTTGGAGAAAACACTTTTAGGCTTAGTTCCTTACAGGGGGAATTTCTTCCCTTGCCCGTAAATGGGAAATTTTTGAAACATTATTTTGAAGCCTAAAAAATAAATTAGTTAGGTTCTATTTTTGCAATTATTTTGATTTTTATTTCTATAATTAGTTAGGCATTTTTTTTGCAAGTGTGTTTATTTTTTGCAGGAGTATTTTCTTTCAGCTATGTGTTTTCTTTTAGTTGTGTATTTGCTTCCTATCATGTTTTTACTTTCAAAGTTGTGTCAATCCCAAGGGGTAAGGTGCACTTGAGAATTTATCTTGAGATATTTCACTAACCACTCTTTAGTTCCAATTTTAGGAAGAGGTATTTCTTTGTCCAAATATCTAGACAACTTTGTGTTTTATACCAATTAAATAATGGATGTTACCTACAAAAATAGGGAGACTTTCAGTCCTAAGTTTACGGTTTTGGACCAAGGAGCTCTTAACACTTTGCAAACTTAAGAATTGACCATCTTAGGTGTTGTTAAATTAGGATCAAAGATAGCAAGGGACAATTCAATCATCAATTGGTACAAATAGGAGGGGTCTTCTCGAAGGGTTTTTATGATCATTGTTTGGCATGAAAGTTTCTAAAAAGGTTCTAAAAGAGGAATGCAAGGGACGTGTTCATGTTTGAAACTACTGAGCAAAAAAATGCTCAATATCATAGTGAAATTACTCACACAATCTAAGGATTAGCCAATTCCTAGTAGAAATTACATGAATAAACCACTTTGACCCAACTTCAACAAAACCAAAAATGGTTTTCTACTCTTTAGGCTCTGCTAAACCAAGGTGGGTATACCTAGGGTTGATTCTAATACAAACTATGGTATGAAATTATTTTAGTTTCATTCTAATTCTCATCTTTTACCCTTAGGAACTACATAGTTTATCAATTTTCTCTGAAAGCTTCTCAAATCTACATGCATCCCCTATAAGAAAATCTGGTTATAAATCTCCTATAGTTTACAAGTATTCCTAGAATTAGTGGCTATCTAAGACACGGGAATTATATGAAAATGAGTGGTACCCAACATTTGTAACCTTAAACAAAATGGAAAGAAATAATTTTGATTTTTAAAAAGTGATTTGATATGTAGCAGCAGAATTCACCTTTGCCCATTTCTGACTCATGTGACCACTGCCTTATCCATTGGGTAGAAAATTGTCAATTGGTGGGAGATCTAATTCAAATAACTTGTAAATGAATTAATCAATTGTAATCACCCATTTCCCTTCTTACAAAATATCCTTTTATAAACTCATAAACCCCACTAATTTATTGAAGCATTTCTATAATTCCTTGAATTAAAAGCAACATTAAAATCAATATGCAACTCATCCAAATTACATTTAGCCAAGTTAAACCTTATTTAAACTGAATTCAAAGTAGACAAGTCCATAAAATGGAGACAAAAATTGATGACACAAATATAGTGGGAATACCCTTTTGTATTATCCTTTTAGATGACTAATACAATGACCAATAGAATTCAAAGAAGAGCCCAAAACATCTTGATGACTCTGTCATTTCATTATCACCAAAAAGTACAAGTGGAAACAAACTCAAAACAACTACATACTATTGGACCGACTGATTGTACTTTTCTTGAAAGAAAACAAAAATTCTACAAGTTTTGGACCAGAGGGTCACAATGCCTTGAAAACTCATTTATATAACATGAGTTGCAACAAGCAAAGGGAAATTGCGACTAAAAGTGTCCCTCTACAAAAAAAAAAACAACTTTTACTCCAAAATATCTGGACACTTTAACTCAAAAAGAATGAAAAAGGAAGAAGTTATAGATGACAGTCAGAGCATAAAACTTCAAATTTGTCTTTTTCTCTAACTGCTCCCTGATGGAAAAGCCTTTATTTTTGGAATTGCTTCCCAAACAATGACTTCTCTTTTATTGGTCCACTCACATGTCTTGGCTATTGCTAATTCATTAATAGACTTTTGCCACCTAGAACTAGTAATCACTCTTCCTTCTATAGTAAACCTATTCAATTTGGTTTCAATTTTGAATAAGGTATCAACCAACTCATTGAAAAGACATTCATCAATACCATCTTGGAAAATGGATACCACTTGTGGCAAGTCTACAATATGATCAAAGGAATTAGACCACTCATTAAGATCCTTCACTTTTCCATCAAAATCAATAATAGGAAGAGTTAAAGAATAAAAACCGTTTGTCAAAATCTTCATTTTACTTTGTATTGCTGACAGCTTGCCTGTGAATAATTGCAATAATTCTTTTACTTTGTCCATACATTCTTTTACAATAATCACTTTATCCAGAAAATCCAACTTTTTTGCTAACATGGGTATCAATCTATCAAAGAATTACATATAGGGTCCCCACTACTGGAAGATAGAATGAAGCCATCCTATTGTATCCTTGCATACCTATTTAGTAGATTGTAAATTTATGAAGGCATTATAGGCATCTTGAGATATTCTTTTCAAAATACTTATCTTATGCCTTACTACATTCATCATAACACTTTTCCTAGTTTCATTATCAAGTGGAGGAGCCTCTATTTCCACATTCATTAAAGGCACTGGTATTGTTACTCCTATAGGTACTTCCTCAATCTGCATCTTTGCTTTTGCAATGTGCCTTTCTTCTTCCACCTTCCTTGGTACCTTTTCTGCCTATGATGTAGCCCTGAGTTGTTCTTTGAGAGATGACACTTCTATCTCCAAACTCTGATTTTTTTCCTCTAACTCTTCTGTCCTATGTTTATGTACATGTTTTATTTTAAGCTCCTCCTCATACAACTTCTAGATATCTATACATTTATTGTACATAGCAGCTAACCTATCTTCAATTTGATCAACTTTTGCCTCATTCATGAATGCAAAATATTTGACTAGGCTAGAAATTTCTCTTCTAAAAGTATTATCTAATGTCCAAACAATCATATTATCTTGGGTAGTTTCTTGTATATCCATCATTTTTGGCTTCTTCGTATTAGGGGCAATACTCCAAATTGCTAGGGTTTTTGTATCTACATTAAAACCTGACCCCCTCTTCAATCCCTCACTACCACTAGCCGCATAGCTAATAGCTTTTTCCTATCTTCTCATCTAATCAAGGACAAAATCTCTCTCAATATCCCAGTTAGGTATCAAAACCATACCACTCATGTGTACTAAGTCCCTAGCCTTAGCAAGGGTCATTGTTTTAGTCTCAGGATCATATGCAAGCAATTTGTCCACCAGTTCTTTATTCTTCTCAGGGTCTTCTCCTAGCATAAGGCTCAAAGTGAGCTCTTTTTTTTTTTTATACAAGAAACTTTTAAACTCTGATGATTTAATAAAATCATCATCTTCCATGAATTTTTCAAATTGGATGAGCCTATCATCTAGTCTTGAAGCTGCAATTTGTAAATTAGTAGAAGCCTTTCCTACTTTATAGCTCATTGATATAGATAATTCTGCCTAATTTCAGCAAAATACTTATCATTTCTTGGGATTACCTGTAAAGCTCTACTCACTACCTTCTTCGGGATATGCATTTTGTTTTGTCTTTTATTTCCCTTAAGGACCCATGCTGAGGTTAATGGTTTTTCTTCTTCTAACTCAACCTCTAGCTGCACATCTTGTTCAAGTGACTCCCTATTTACAGTGGCCTCTTCTCCTTTTGGTTCATAAAAAATTTGGGACTTAATGTAGTCAATATTCTCCACCATTTTCTTTAAATTTTTAGGATAGGGCACTTCTGTGTAAAAACCCTTAAAATCAAGATTTGTTCTCTTCAAAGCCTCTTCCACCTTCCTGATTTCACCATACTTTTCAAGTAGCTCATCAGCCTCCCCTGTTGCTACTATAGTTGCAATCAAATCCTCGATAGGAATAATTTTTCTTGGAGGTAGGAAATATCCCCTAATGGCCTTGACCTCATTGGTAATATAATTTTCAGGGTCATACATCCTATATGGCCTAGTAGTAAATTTATATTGGCTCAAATACTCACTCAGTTCCTCATATGCATTTTTCCCAATTTCAAAATACCCTATTTTAAAAGTTCTACAAACAAATGTAGGCTTGTGTAGGGTAGGAGGGATCATTTCCTTATTCATCAATAGAAATTGCTAAAAGAATTCAATAATGGCCAATCTAGGGGGTACATATTCGGGTAAAATATGAGGAGGCTATGGACATGCATACACCCTAATCAATGTGTATTCCTTAAACAAAAAGATGTCCCCCCAATTATGATCTATCTTATTTTTCTCATCTAGGAAAGCAGGTCTAAGCAAAGGTTTTAAAACATTTGGTGCTCTAAAAAAGGTATGTTCTACCATCCTCATAATAACAGAACTAAACAAATTAAAGAACATAAGGGCATTTGAATGATAGAAATCCTTATGCCAAATACAAGTCCAAAGTTTCATAGGTAACTCAACAAATTCATCAAAAGTTTGATCAATGAAGTCCCTGCTGATGTATCCAATGTTGTTAGATAGGATAAGGTGCATCAACAGTGAATAATGGTGGAACTTGAAGTCTTTCATCTCTCCTTTCTTTGCATTACAAATCTACATATGCATACTATCAATGATGAAGGCTATATAATCATACTACTTGTGGTGGAAAGGGTCCTATATATCACATGCCATTAGGAAAAGGGAACCATACACACAATCCTCTGCACCATCACTTCCCATCACTTTGTGCAACCCATACATTGTGTTTTTGAAATAATTATTAAACCTACTCAAAGGTAGAAAATCCCCCACCTTTTTTGGAAGTAACCCTGCCTTTTTTACCCTGTAAGGAATATGTGGTAGCATAACATTTTTCACAAAGTAGGTTTTATTCCTATCAAACTTTTGTTGCAAATCTGCAATGTCAATAGGTACATCCATTTGTCCCATTAATCCAAAGGCCTCAACAAAAGAAGTTCTGTCCAATGTGCATAATATACTCCCATTATGCCTATGGAATGTTCTGTTTATTGGATTGTAGGAATTCATTAGGGCCTTCAACAAATCAACATCAATGAACACTTTTGGAAATATCAATTTTGCCATATTTTTGTTCCATGGGTTACACATTGGCACATTTTCTATTCTATTGTGATAGAAGTACATAAAAAGATCATAACCAATCACTCTAGGGCATTCAGTATCTCAAACAAAAACATAGGGGTCTCGAAAAACATGATCATTTGCCAAAATCACATTTGATGATCCTAGAAGAACTTTCAGCCAATCCTCAACATGCTTATTTGGTTTCCTGACCCTTGACTTCTTCTGAATCTTAGCAGCAAATTTTTCCTTTTTCCTTCGAGTGTGACCTCTACAACATCATCACCCTCATCTTCAACTTCAATTTCTTCTTCATGCATTTCTTCAACTTCCTTGTCTTCCATCTTCTCCACAAGTATGCTCTTGACTCTTTACACAGGATACACAACACTCTGGCATGACACATCAACTACTTTCTTTCAAGTTATGGTCTTCTACTCTTATGCTAAGTCAAACCTTCAATTTTTGTAACACTAGAGAGACCCTTGATGACTTCTACATTCACTTGGAGATGCTTTTGCATACACTAATCATAAGAATGTAATGATGTCTTGGCACTGTATTGAAAATCCCTTTTACATTCTTACAATGCCCTTTACCCCATATGACCTCAAACCTTGTCATTTGATACTTCCATTCTTATGATTTATACTTGCATCGTATAAGCATAAAACCTTTATCATAGCCTTCTTCACCCTTTATGCCTATACGCAATTCAATACTTAGAATATTGCAAGACTTATCTCACCCATTCTCTGGTCTTATGCTCAAAGTCTACCTGTGGTATTACAACACCCTTTACCTTCTCTTCACTCCCCTGTTATGCTTACATTCTCACAATCAAAGTGTAACAGTGGAAACAATGTTTCAAAAACCTTTCACTCTTACGCTTACCTTGAAACTACCAGAATGTAAAGTGAAAATCTTACTTTAGCCCAACAACAATCCAGATTCAACCTTAATAGATTTAGAGAAATCATAACCATTGATTTAAAACATGTGCAGATAGAAAAACTTAAGTCATGTACCACATTGGTTGCACCCATCTGTTACATGTGACCTGTCATTACCGGATTTTCTTGCATCAGGGCTCATTTGACAGCTCAATAGGTCCCACCTAACATATTCACATCATAATACAGCCTTTATGGTTGTCCACACATCTTGCAAAGCAAAGGCACGTAAACATCATTGATCAACACTTTCGGTCTTACGAGTCCTTTTCATATGAAAGACTGTAAAGGACTTTATGCCTTTTCATTGTGCAAAGTATTACGCTCTTACACTATCCCCTAGATTGTAAGCACGTAGATCAAGACCCAACACATTTTTTCTTATTTTCTCAAAGGCTCACCTGTAACAACATAAAACAATATAATATCTCCCTTTAAAACCTTTTCTCTCACTTGCAAATCACTTTAGCGTATGCCTGGGAATGCCTTTTCAAACCCTTTGCACTCACCTGCTCAATCCTACACCATGAGACCATAAAGGAGTAGATTTGAGTGCTTCTCCAAACCTTTTCAAAACTTAACAAGAAATTTAGGTTCCTTTTTTATCTAGGGTATTTTGGTAATTTCTCTAATAACAAACCTGGAGAATTTAGTAGGAATTTAAACAACATAGAGCAATAATAGGGCATAATGACAAATAAAAATCATAAAGTTTGCAACCCTAATTAGCAAGAAACAAGGACCTAATTGATTTTTCACCAAAATTTTACAAAATTTCTACATTGTGAAAAATCAGACCAACAAGATGTTCACAAAAGATCAAATCCAAGAAATGACACCGATGTCTTGACTACATGGTCTAAGCATAGTTAGGATACACAAAAAAGAAAAAAAGAAGAAGAAAATAAAAGAAAAGGATAGCGTTAATATTGAAGGATTCTAAAGATCTGAAATGGAAAAAGATATGTTTTCAAAACAAAGTATCTTGTATCCAAAAAATTGTTCATCAAAGAGCAACACTATGAACTACATGGAACAATTATTCAAAATTTTCCAAAAAGCGTAAAAGAAGGTGACACCCCACTAAGAGCCCTCAAACTAATTCTCTCATCTAGTCAAGTAGTGATTGATAAACAACCTTTGTGAAGATTCTAAATGGATGGGCTAGGAGGAATGGAAGATTATTTTCAAGTTATTTGAAAACTTTGATAGATTTCATCCCAAGATGTCGAAGGGATCAAATACACTAATCACACACTAAGCTTGAAGGTTTTGAACTCTAGAAATTTTGATTGCAAATTCATCTGAGATATGTTCAAAGTGTTCAAAGTTCAATTGGTGTTTGGCACACATATAAAGGATATTTTCTGATGAAGAAATGCCTTTGTCATTTCTTCCTTTTTCAGCGCTATTTGTTGTGGTTCCACAGCACACCCCATTCTCTTGAGGAATGAGGAGCCCACCCACTTTTTTTGATTCCCTGAATTCATCATTCATGATTTAGGAAATTTTAAAGCTCAAAAGTTGGGTTAATTGAAAAATAAAAAAGTAAAAAAAAATTAAAAATGAAAAATGGAAAAATTGAAAAAAATAAAAAATCCAAAAAATCCAAAAAAATAAAAAAGGAAAAATTGAAAAAATTAAAAATAAGTAAATTAAAAATGGAAAAATTAAAAGAGTCATAAAAATTTAAAAATTAAAATAAAAAAAAAAACTTTTTGTGCATTTGTGCGGCATACACCTGCACATTTATGCAAGGGCGCGCTGCGCACCCCAAGGGTGGGAAGGGTTATATAAACCCTAGCCCTCCAAAACACTTCATATTTTTCATTCTCATTTTTTCATCTTACATTTTGTAACCTTTGCTCTTTATTTGTCTTCAGCTCTGCACACACAAGGTGAGAAAAAGAAACATTTCATGCTACGTGCATGGGTTTTCCTCTTCCCCGTGTGCACCTGTTGTGCCAAGTCACACACCATATACCTGTCATGCTATGTATTTAATTTACACCATGTGCGCCCACTTCTATCGTGGTGAATTTCTTCAAAAAATCCTCCACCCTACATTGTTCACCCTCGAACCTGCACTCGTATCCTATCCATGATGCACCTAAATGTGAACACACTCATTGCGCCATCGTGTGCAAACATAACCCCCTCCATGGGCATACAACACATCTTGTGCCACTCATGATCACTACTACCATGCACCGATAGTCTATGCCTCCACTCCACCATGTGTGTTGTGTGCCAAATGGTGTCGCATGCCTCTATTTTGTCGCGTGCGCTATGGGCCAAATGGCACTATGCATCTCCATTTTTTCAAGTGCAATGTTTGCCAAATGACACCATCCACCTCCACCTACCATGTGTGCCAAATGGTGCTATGTGCCTCCACTCCACCATGTGTGCCACATGGCACTACAAAATTGCTCATGCCTTTACTCTCTATATATATATATTATAAAATATAAAAATGTATAAAATAAAAAAATAAAAACTAAAAATAAAAAATAAAATAAAAGGACACACCTTTTTTTAATTTTTAATTTTTTGTCAATAGTCAATTAAAAATTAATTGAGTTCTTTTACATTTTTAGATTTTTATTATTTTGAGCTAATGGATGTTGTCCTTGTGTGATACAGGTTAAATGGTGCCCACATCCAAAGAGAAAGTGGACTTTGGAGAGTTCCTTAGAATTTGCAAGAAACCTACTAAGAGATCAACATAGATATCTTCCTTGATACATTCTAAGTTGGTAAGCATAGCTTCACATCCTGTATTAGTGTAATCAGCAGAATTTGTCATGACACTGGTGCAACATTTTGTTCCTAAAGAGAGAGAGGTTAAGAGCATGATGGGAGAAGTGATCCTTGATCTCTAACCTAACAACATTAAGAGGGTCTTCCATTTCCCAAGGGTAGACCAATTCATTAGACTCTCCTATGAAGTAGCAGAGAGGTGGTACAGAGAGCACCCCAAAGAAGTATTGGAAATCATCTAGTCCTCATATCTCATTGAGAAAAATCCTTTTGGAAAGTTCAAAGGAAAGTTGGACATGACTAGGAGATACATGAAGGAAGATATTGGCTATTCCATTATCCTTTTGAGTAGAGTCATGGGTTTACTAGCAACTAGCCACCTTAGCACTTTCATGGTCAACTTCATTGAGATAATCAAGACAATGAGGATGCCACTGGACTAGGCCACCACACTAAGTGAGAACTTTTGTGAGTAATTGGGAGTAGTGAAGGAGAGGAAGAAGTTCTATATGACTTCTTACATGATATATCTACTTGCAGCAAGGGCGAAAAACTACCCTAGTTTATACAAGACAGGCAATATCTATTTTTATAGTAATCTGATTCATAGAGTAAGATTATGCAAAAAGGTTATTCGATGAGGCAAAAGCACAGGTAATAGCTCTCGAGGCCTACTTCATCCAATTCAAGACATTCGCATATCTACAGCTAGCCTGATCAACTTTTGATCCTAGTTGTTGGGTAGGGTTTTTTGAGCTAATCTCAAGTTGAGTGGGAGTCTTGCGTAGAGCATCCTAAATCTTATTTGCAAATTGAGATGGTGAGTTCATCATATGGAAGAATGGAGGTGGATAAATTTAATGGCACTAATTTTGAGTTGTGGAAACTCAAGATGGAAGACATGTTGGAAGATCGTGACCTATGGGAAGCAACCTCAAATGCTACAAGACCAGCAACTATAACTCAAGCAAATTGGGATATCAAAGACTGTAAAGCTAAGGGTCTGATAAGACTTTGTTTAACTGATGCAGTTCTTCTGAATGTTCTAGATGAGAAAATCGCATATAGTTTGTGGGAAAGACTTGGGGCCATGTATCAAGCCAAATCTTTAGTGAACAAGTTGTTCATGAGGAAGAAGTCGTACTCTTTGTGAATGCAAGAAGGTGGATCCTTAATAGATCATTTAAATGCATTTAATCTACTGGCTACATAGTTGACATTAGCTGGTGTCAAGTTAGAGGAGGAGGATCATTGCTACACACTTTTGTGTTCTTTACCAGATTCATGGGACCATCTTGTGATGGCTCTAGGAAGCACATTTGTCACTTTCAAAATGGATGATGTGGTGTCATCACTGCTATTAGAGGAGATATAGAGAAAGGCTTTCATTTCAAAAAAAGAAGCCCTTACTATTCATGGGAGATCCATGGAAAGAGGGAAGAAAAATGACAATAATTCTAACAATAAGGGTAGATCCAAATCCCGTGGGAAGTCAAAGACTTCCAATAAGTCCAAGGGAAAATGTTGGAACTGTGCTAAACCTAGGCACTTTCGTAAAGATTGCAAAGAGCCAAAGAAGAAGAAGAAAGGTTTAGATTTAGCTTCAAAAAGATCTCAAAAAGATCGTGATGCATTCATCATAGCTTTGGAAGCCCATGCATCTGATGATGTGTGGTTGGTTGACTCAGGTGCATCTTTTCACATGACCTCTCATTGAAACTGGTTCTCAAAATATGAAGAGTTCGATGGTGGAAAGTTGTACTTGGGTGATGATTCTCACCTAAAGATAGTTGGACACAGAAGGGTCACTATCAAATTTCCTGATGGATGAGTAAAGGGAATCAATGGAGTTATGCACATTCCAAGTTTTGCATGAAACCTATTATCTGTAAGTATGCTGAATGATGTAGGTGTGCAAGTTGTTTTTTCAAAAGAAGGATGCAAGATTATGAGAGGATCGATAGTGCTTGCAAGGGGTACTAGGAGAGGTACCTTATTTCAGCTAGATGCATGTATTCCTCTATGTAATAGTTTTTCATCCTCGCCATCTAAATGAGCAATGAAGAATTATGTGGTTATTGGTTCTGATGGAAATGCAAACACTTTGGAAGGTAAGCTTCCTGCAAAAAATACAATGTTGTGGCATTTGAGATTTGGTCACATTGGTAAAAAGGGTCTCAGAACCCTAAAAAATAAAAATCTCATTGAAGGGTTAAATGATTTCAATCTCGAGTTCGACTTCTGTGAACACTATGTCTATGGTAAAAAAAATCATGTTCAGTTTTACTCTAGTTCTCACAAATCTTTTGATGTTTTGGATCTTATTCATTCTGATGTATTTTGTCCTGTAAAAGTTCCTTCAATCTCCAAGTCTATATTTTTTGTATCTTTCATAGATGATTATAGTAGAAGGACGTGGATTTATTTCCTTAAAATTAAGACACAAGTCTTTAGTCGATTCAAGGAATTTAAAGCCCTTGTAGAGAATCAAACTAGTAAGAAGATTAAGTGTGTGAGAACTGACAATGGTGGTGAGTTTTTCTTAGCAAAGTCTGAACAATTCTATAAAGAACAAGGTATCGAGAGGCATAAGACAACTCCTTATACCCCACAGCAAAATGGAGTTGCAAAGAGAATGAATAGGACACTAATGGAGAAGGCTAGGAGTATGCTTAGTGGAGCTGGTTTAGAAGAAAGGTTTTGGGCCAAAGCTATGGCCACTACTTGCTATCTAGTTAACAGATCTCCTACATTAGCCCTTGGTTGTAAGACACCCATGGAGGTGTGGTCTAGTAAGAAGCCTTCAATTAGACATCTTTGTGTTTTTGGTTTTGAAGCTTATGCACATGTTCCAAAGGAGAAAAGATCTAAGTTGGAAAATAAAGCTATTAAATGTATTCTCATCAGGTACAATATTGGTGTGAAAGGATACAAGCTTTGGGATCTTGTGACTAGTAAGGTGTTGTATAGTAGAAATGTTATTTTTAGAGAGCTAACATCTTCTCATATTGTGCTACAACTAGATGAAAAAGAAAAGAAAAAAGATGTTGTTCAGTTGCCTCCTACCCCTGAGAAGACTAAACAGAGAGACCATGTTGGGTCTAATGATGAGGAGAGCTCTAGTAGCTCTGATAGTTCAGAAGAAGAGGAAGAACAACCTCAACCATATCCCTTGAGGAGATCCATGAGAGAAAAAAGCAACCAAAAAGTTTTGGTTATTCTATGTTAGATTCCAATTGTGCTTTTTCTTTGATTACTAACACTGATGAACCTAGATCTGTGAAATAGGCTTTGGGCATGGAAGATGTAGGTTCCTGTATTGAGGCTATGGATGATGAGATGGCTTCATTAGAGAAAAGAAAAACTTGGGACCTTGTAACTTTGCCTAAAGGGAGAAAATCTGTTGGCTGTAAATGGGTTTTCAAGAAGAAATTCTATGCAGATGGCAGTGTTGAAAGGTACAAAGCTAGACTAGTTGCAAAGGGGTATTCACAGGTAGAGGGAATAGATTATGGTGAAATATTCTCTCCCATTGCAAAGTTGACATCCATTAGATTTCTTTTATCTCTTGCTACATCATATGATTTAGAGATAGAATAGATGGATGTGAAGATAGCTTTCCTTCATGGTGATTTGGAGGAAGAGATTTATATGTCATAGCCTGAGCACTACATTGTTAAAGATAAAGAATCCTTAGTTTGTAGATTAAAGAAATATCTATGGTTTGAAGTAATCTCCTAGGATGTGGTGCCTTAAGTTTGATGCCTTTGTGTTGTCAATTGGATTTGTAAGATCAAAATTAGATCATTGTGTTTATTTCAGAGTTGAAAATGATCACCTTTTTATTGTTGCATTATATGTTGATGATATGTTGCTGTTTGGGAAGGGTAAGGGTATGCTTTCTGATTTTAAATCTCAGTTGTTAGCACAGTTTGAGATGAAAGATCTTTGGGCAGCTAGGTACATCTTGGGTATGGAAATCAATAGAGATAGGTCTAACAGAAAACTTTGCTTGAGTTAGAGTAAGTATGTGAAGTCTGTGTTGGACAAGTTCAGCATGGCAGATTGTAGACCACTATGTGTTCCTATTCTTGTGGGAACAAAGTTATCTATAGATGATTGTCCAAAATCTCCTAGTGAGATGGAAGACATGAGTAGAGTATCTTATGCTAGTGCAGTTGGCAGTCTTATGTATGCAATGGTCTATACTAGACCAAACATTGCCCAAGCAATGAGAGTCCTGAGTTGGTTTATGGCTAATCCTAGATGGGTACATTGGGATGCAGTTAAGCGAGTATTTAGATATTTGATGGGTACATAAGATTACTCCATATGTTATCATGGTGACTCTTCTGGATCTTCGCATTTAGTTTGTATTCATGGGTTCGTGGATTCAGATTGGGTAGGTTATATTGACCGTAGGAGATCCACCAGTGCTTATGTGTTCACTACGTTTGGTGGTGCCATCATTTGGATGAGCAAGCAACAACCTATGGTTTCTTTGTCCACTATAGAAGCTGAGTACATGGCTGATACTCATGCTTGTAAGCAAGCCATTTGGCTTAAGAGATTGTGTTCTGATATTGGTGTTGATGCAGAATAGATTACTATTTGGTGTCAGTCAGAGCGCTATTTTTCTTGCGAAGAATCCAACTTTCCGTGCCAGAATGAAGCACATTGATGTGCAGTTTCACTTTGTGAGAGATATGGTGGAAGATGGAAAGGTAAATTTGGAGAAGGTAGATACGGTGAAGAATGTTGTAGATGCATTAATGAAACCAGTGGCCACTGAGAAGTTCAAATGGTGTTCAGAGTCTATGGGCCTTTTGGCCTATAGCGGTTAGTTCCTGTTATGTTCTTGTTGCTCTTACAAGATGTTCAACAAGTGGGAGAATGTTAGGAATAAGGTGTCTCAACCTTGGATAATTCCTATTCTTATTATTTTTTTTGTAAAATGTATTTCTTGCAAATAATGTTGATTTGTCGGCATCTTGAATTGTGTATAAGGAGATCATCACTAAAATGGTTATGATAGATTCCTATGACACATAAGAGCTATGTTAGGAAGATTCAATGATAGGTGAAGACATGTGACAACTGATAAATTTGAGTACTATACACTCTACCCCAATAGTGGGGTTCGAGGCATTGCCCCAAAAAAAATTTAGGGTTCTTATTTTCTCGAAGAATGGTAAAACCCTAATACGGTTACCTTTGGGAGTAGCCCTAAAAGTGAAGCACATGTTATAAGAATTTTTAGGGTTGTGAAGAGGTGGGATGCAAAAAATTATATTGTTGGTACTGTGAGTTGCTACTAGAGTCTTTGTTTGTCGCTATTGAACTTGCATTACAAGTGTATTGTAACCTTGTGTTGAAGATAATACATTGTGCAGGTTCTAGTGGGGTGGGGTTGTTTTACCGAAAGGTTTTTCCCCACCAAAAAATATTTGTGTTATGTGTTTCTTTCTCTTTCTATTTTCTTTATGCTTGCATGGCTGAAATATTTTTGTTTACATGATATTGAATCTATAATTGTAAAATATTTTAATAGGATTTGCACCATACTTCTCTTAAGAGATTAGTGTAGGAAGTTGTTTCCGTACCTAAGTTTCCTTACAAAATCTACATATGAAAGGGTGAGGAGATAAAGGAGACCTTTTTGAACATGGCCCCTAGTCATTGGACCATACTAGATCAAATGGAAGAAAATATTCTATTGTTTGAGTGGGAATGGGAGAATTATCCCCTCATTATATAATTCCCTTAGGCTCTATTTTGATAATATCAGGAGAGTGGAGAGTTTGGTTGGTAAGGAGTTTCACCATGAGGATGTCATTAAAGACCATTGGATGAATGCAACAAGTGACTATGACATCTGCATAAGGGACTATTATAGGATGACTTTGTATCTAGTAGAGAAGGCTCTCAAGCTCAACATTCTAGATGAAATAAGGTAATAGGATTCATGGGAGTTGCTACACCCCCTGTTCAACTTGGAAAAAAATAGAGAGAGACCCATTATGAATGTTGAAGTTGATAGGGAGGAGGGCAATAATATTAATCATTGCGCAAGACATGTAGTTAGAATGACCAAGGATTGGATCAAGAAACCTTTTCAACTTGAACCAATACCTGACACTATAATCTTTCATGCTCAAGCTTGCCCTGAGAAAGGTAGAGGTAGGAAAGTAACAATTTCTACCTTTGCAGCCCTGTCTCCCATCAGGCTAGAGACAATATACCAACTTGACTACCCAATTAGATACTATCATCCTCCAGAGAGGAAGGGAAAGAATAGAAGGAAGAGGACCTCCCCTCAAAGGATTCAAATAGAATAGGGTGAAGTTTAAATACCTCCCTAACAATAGGAAGAGAGTGTACAAGGGTTTGAGGATACTAGTGCTTCCCAAGTCCAAGTTGACTCTCAATTGCCTCCCTTTGTGGCTATCCAATTAGAAGAGGGAGAGAGTCAGCAAGTTTCCTTTCCTCCTTCACAAGAAGAGCCAACATCCCCTTCTACCTCCACAAAAAAAAAGAGGATTAAAATCCAAATGAAGAAAAGGCAAGGGAACTAGGAGAATGGTGCCTTTTTCGTCTATTCTTGAGACCATTCCAAAAGGTGAAGAGGAAGAAGAAGATGAGACAAATGAAGAAAAGCAGCTACCCTTGTAGAAAAGAACTTGGCTAGCTAGAGCCACCAAGAAAGAAAGGAGAAGAAGTACCATAGGTGTATTACCATCCACCCTAGTAGGACCCTTGGAAAAATATTCTTTGAAAGATGAAGTACAACAATGGGTGGATGAGAAAAGTGATGAAGGTTATGACATTTTCAAAATGTCAAATTTTGATTTTATGCTTTTCAGTACAAAATTAGTTGGGGATAAGATAAGGGATACCCCTATAGGTGAACCTCAACAAGAATATTGGACACAAATGCTACTAGATTCATAGGGTCCTAATCTTATTCCCCCATCTCCACCACAAGTCATGGTGGTAGATAAGGGCTCAGTTACTCCTCTGCCCCAAAGTTTAAAAGAGGAATAGATTCAAAAGGAACCATCATAGGGGGAGGAACATGAACAAATAGCAGCCAATGAAGTGTCAAAGGAGGGACAAATAGTAAAATATTCTCAACCACCTTCTCAAGAAATTGAGGTGCAAACTACTGGGTCTACTAAAATAGAGGCCGCAAAAGAGAAGCCCTCATAGAGGGAAACAACTTTAAGGAGTGATAAGGGAAAGATACTCTTTCATCCTCAAGAGGTAGGTCTTTGGCTGAACACATCCCAAGGTGGCTCCAAAAGGAAATAATGAAGAGCACTAGAGCTCAATTCCATGCTTTGGAGGAAGACATTTTTGAGATTGCAAAGATTTTGAATAAACCTATGTCCCCATCACACGAGGCAAGACCATTGGAATTTGTCTCTAGTACATGAAACCAGGAGTTGTTTGCACAAGTGGTTGTTCCTCCTGAGGACACAAATGTAGAAAGCCTAGGTCCCAAGGATTATCAACTCAAAAAGGTTATATTGGAAAGACCCACATAGGATATAGCCTGATTGATGGTCAACATGGTAGTCAAAGAAATCCTCAAAAGTGTGGAGTAGGAAGAGGTTGAACTTTGAACACTTCGAAGGTAGATCAAGATCTTGAAGGGATTTTTGGCCAAATTAGTTGGTCCTCTTGATCCTAAGCACCCCAAGGACATACTGAATATCATTCTTAAAGAAGGGGGAGATATGCATATGGATCCTTTTTTGAAAGCCTATCAGTAGTGGTGGGAAAGTTTTGAGGAGAAAGGTATTCTAATTATCATGGGAAATTTGAAGTCACTACATGCTATGTAGAAGAATGTGAATAAAATTGTAGTGATTTTGAAGTAGGACTTTAGCATTATGCATGAATTAAGGGCCTAGAATAAGGATTTACAAACTTTGCAAGCTATAAAGGGGAAAAGGTACCAGATTTTGATTGATGTATATATAGGGGAAGAGTTAGATATGATTGATGATTGGATAGAGTAAATAGCATATTGAAATAAAGTAATAGAAACATTACATGAGGAGGTTCATCAGCTCAAGGACCAAGCCCAAGAGCGAATTTTGGAAGCACAGAGACACTACAGTGATGCTTGCTTAGATATTTTTGAAGATGAGGAATAGGAGAAGTTATTAACTATAGAGGCAGTGGTAGATAATTTTAAGAAGATTTTTGTGGAAGCTATTGATGATGAAGACATCCAACAAGCCTTCAGGATTGACGAAGCATTTTTAGAATGGAGTAACTCGAGGATTTTGGTAACACCTGAATTAAGGTAGAAAATTATAGAAAAAAGGTCAAGGAAAAATACAAGGCTTTGGATTTTCTAAATGTAGCTAAAAGTACTAAGATTATAGAGAAATTCAAGGGCGAACATCTAAGTATAGCTTTGGGATGAAGAAGAACAAAACCCAGATGCTAGAATTTCAATTTTG
The DNA here is from genome assembly GCA_028749045.1 of Cupressus sempervirens. NCBI lineage: Eukaryota > Viridiplantae > Streptophyta > Pinopsida > Cupressales > Cupressaceae > Cupressus > Cupressus sempervirens. The sequence continues at coordinate 800,372,472 of CM053791.1, read as the reverse complement.
ACACTGAGTAAAATTTTGAGATTTTGGATCATTTTGAGGTGCGCAGGTTCGTAGGTATGCAGGTTTGTAGCTTTGCAGCTCTGCAAGTGTGGATTTTCAAAAAGTTTCACGGACAATTAATTGCCAGTTTCAAAAATAGAGCTTTATATGCATCAAAAATGCATTCTAACGATAGTTTAACTCCTACAAATGCCTTGTGAAGGATTAGCTTCCATTTTTAACACTTACAAACACTTCCACTTCAACTTGGAGCTTTCTCATTCTTTCTTCTTTCATCATTTCTTTATTTTTTAACATGTAAAGGCACATGCATCCAATTAATGAATAAAATATGGATGAAGTCCTACTTAGCACCAATTAGATTATAGTTTGTATACAATTCATTTATTTTTTCAATTAAAAGCATTTTATTGCATGAAGAATATCTCTCACTCTCAACACAAATTAAGAAGATATTTTCTTATAAATAGCCCATTTTAATATGTAATGAGGGTTACCATTATTTTGCAAGAAAATTTTTCTTTTCGTGCTCACATTTGTAGTGTAGCAATTCTTGCCTAAATGTGTGATATTTTTGTGAATTTTGTTCATGGAATTGTGATTGAACCAAAGGTTTATTGCTTTCTTTCTGGTTGTGCAATCTTTTAGTTCTTGTGTTTTCTATAGTTTTACAAATTTCATTGATGTAACGAGCTTGGGAAGAAACCATTGAATTATGCCTGCATAACTCTTTGTCTCACATGAGCACACTATCTGTGGCCTTTTGATTTGATGAAGAGTGAAATATCATATGATTACTAAGTTTCTCATTGATGATTTCATTAGTGGAATTGAGGAAGCTTTGCTCCTACTTTCATTGGTTAACTACCGATCTCTTTGAAAGCTTAACTCACAAACATGTTGTTTTCTTTAGTTTATTGTTGGAATGTTCAAAATGAGAAGAGTACTTCTGAGGGGGGTGAATCATAACTATCACACTTTTAACCTTTTCTTTTCTTTTAAATTAAATAACTAGAAAGTAAACTACATGCATGAATACATATGAATGAGCATAAAGTAAACACATGCAATAATACATAACACCAAATTTGGTAACCTGGAAACCCTCCAGGAATAAGAAGGTAAAATTGGGGTTGGGATGATACCCACAAAAATCACTGTAGCAATAATTATTTGACCACTTCTAAAGGTCTACCCTGTAAAAGGCCTACCCTATTAAAGGGTTTACAATGTATCAATAGTAACCCAATTAGAGGATTTACAAACACTTTACATGAAGTGTCACCCTATTAAAGGATTTACAATAGGTTGTTAAACCCACCTATTACAATAGGGTTTTCAATCACCTTCTCCAAAGGTTCTCCTGCCTAGTTGTTAAGCTAACCTATCTACGTGGAATTTTTAACTTCTAATACAATGGAAAGAAAATATTAGAACAACGAACCTAATAGTATGTAATCATTTATTTCTTGATTCAGGCACTTAATATACTCTCTGATGTGAATCTTAATTGATCTAATATTTGTTCTTATGCCTTGTACTATTCTAATCAACTGGATGTATAATTGTTGCTTTGTTCCTCTAAGTCTTGCTTCCTTCACACTGAATTTTTCTATAATCTCCCCATACTCTATTCTCATCCACATATGCAATGTGTTTTCAACCTCCTTTTAAATATTGTGAAGACTTAGGGTTAGGTATGGATCTATGATCCATGTTGAATCTCAAATTCCTACTCATTCCTTGCATATTTCTCATTGGTTGCATCCCTTCTCCATTTTTTTGATTGGCTACATGTTGATCACATAGGAAATGTAAAAGATTCAATCTTATCCTTTTTCTCTTTTGAAATCTCTCTATGTTAGCTCAAAAAATATAGTTTACACTTGATTTTGTGAGGGCACAAACTCATATGTTGATTCTACATTACTTGGTACATAGTGGACTACTGGTGCTCGATACACATACTATCTTGGATTTCTCGGCACCTATTACACTCTATCTTGCTTGTTACACTCTATCTTGCTTGGCACATGTATGATTCTGACTCACTTGGCATATGAAGCATTCTGGCTTGCTTAGCATCAACTATGACTTGGCACCTATATATCACTTGGCACTTATATATTGCTTGGCACCTAAAGTTGCTCAGAACCTGTTGGAATTCTAACTCGGCACACATTGTGGCTCAGCATACATAGTGTACTCAGCTTCAACATAAAAAGTGATTAAGTGTTTTGACACTCAAATGTCAAAACTATTTAAGACAAACAATCTCCCCCTTTGACATGAGCATCAAAAACACTTAACTAGAGATTACTAATCTATCCTTATGAGTACCTTATGCACAAAATTTCAAAATTTGTTTAGAATTTGGTTCAAAATAGCTTAACTCCCCTTGAGATGATTGTGCATTGTAATTCTTGCAACCAAAATTTTGTGTTGAATGTGCCTAATACTCTTTGTCTTTTGTGTCTCCCCCTCTTGGTTATCAAAATTTGTAGGTATTCTACCCCTTCCTTAAAACATATATCTCCCCTTTTCCTTATTATTATTCCTCCCCCTTTTTGACACTTATATCAAAGGTTGACACTTATGTCAAAGGGCTCTAAGGAGTAATACCATACTTAGCCAAAAAATTACTATTTACCTCCATTATTGTTTTCAGAGCTACATCCCAATTCTCTAAAGCTATGTGAAGTGACTTATGCTAGATGGCAGTCTCTACAACAAGGTGTACTAATCCATCAAGTCTAGAAAGATTTGAATCTTTCTTCAAAATATTTTCAACATACACTTTCTCTTTGTGGAGGATTGAATTTGCATCAATTTAGCCTGAATATTGGCTTCATCTATTGTTAGTATAGATAACTCCCTTTGTGTGTGAAGTGATTGTGCAAAATGCTTCTCACTTTGAGCTGGATCTCTAGGTAATTGCATACTAGAGATTTTCAAGTTTCTTTCCAAGCTCATTATTCTTTGATTTGTTTCTTTTGTGAAATTGGAAAAATCACACAGCTTCCTATACAATGAAAAAATGTTTTCAAGAACAATTTTGACCTTATCTATTTTCTTGGTCAATTCTACATGTTCAAGTGCTATTCCACTTGATATCTTTTCATTCACCTTTCCTTGAAATTTTCTTTCTGACCATTCCAAGAGTTTAACATTGGTATCTTCTTCATTTGTCACCTGGTCAACTATGTGTGATACTTGCTCTATTATTGGCTTTGCTTCATCTAGTGATTGCAAGCTAAAGGCATCCAAAAAGATGTCATTTATGTCATGAAGTGCTTGCTTATGTTTGATTTCCTTCCTCAATATTTCCTGCCTCATCCTTCTATCTAATGCATTTTGCATTTCAATCATTTGTGCCATTGTGATAGTCTTGGAATCATAGGAGGGAATCACAATATTTTCATCTAGTTCAGGGTCTCCATAGTTAAGTACCCTAGCCACTCTTGTTGAACTCAAGTTTGGAGTTGAGAATTGCAAAGGGATGGCTTCAGTGCTTAGCTTTTGAATGTTCTTTGTAGGAGTGCCAGTCTTTAGTAGTTCTACCAATGTCTAAATTGTGGCTTGCTCCTTTTCTTTTGTTGTATCCTCTTTTTCATCTGTCTTCCTTTCCTTTGCACTCAGCATCTGATTAGTATCACTTGTTGCACTTGGTGGAGGTGGTGGTGGAAGCATCAAAAGTTTAGTCCTATTAGCTATGCATGTGAAAGCTGGTACCTTTGGTTTCACCTTTTCCTTTTTTGGTATAGCTACTATCATTTGGAGTTCATCTACACTCACCAATATAGGGTTTTTTCATAATTGTGCCTATACAGTATATTGGTGAAGGATCTTAGAGAGATCCTCTACAGTAAGGGGATTGAGGTTCAGAGCAAAGTTGTTAGGAACATCCTAAATGATTACTATTTTTGTAGATGTGATGGTTGTATGAGGTGGACTAGGAGGTGGCATTTGTGTGTCTTGCACACTCTATTCATAGTCTTATTGTTGATTAGCTATTGTCATTTCTTCTCCCTTAGCTGATTCCTCTTCTTGTTTCTCCTTATTTTCTTCCTCTCCTCTTTCTTCCTCATCTTTCTTTTCCTCCCCTTTCTTTTCCTCTTCTTTCTTCTCTATTTCCTTTGCCTCTACCTCTCCTTTCTTTTCCTCTACCTCCTCTTTGACACTAGTTTCTACCTTATTGGTTTCCTCTACTTTATCATTAGTAATTTTATAAATCATTTTCCATAATTGTGTGGATTTATTCACAACATTATCAACCTTGTTTTGAAGGATGCAAAAGGCTCTGTACTGGGGTGCAAACTTGCCACTATATTTCTTGTTTTCCTTTGTTATTTGAGCCTTTTTCATGTCAGGCTTCACTTGAGATAGGGTAGATTCTCTGATCTCCCTTGCCATTTTTAGACAATAATGCCACTTATTCTCAACTATCTCATATAGTTCCTTTGGCATGGTATTCTCAAGCTCTAGAGGTGTATTTTGAATTATGCCATCATGGCATACAAAAATTCCTCTACTTTATTCTACTCTTTCCTACTGAGCTTATTGAAATTAAGAGATTTTAAATCATTCAAATCTTTATTTTTAATCTTATTACAAAGTTTGTCAATTGCAGATTTTGGAGGATGACTTACCACTTTAAATTGGCTAATGTCCTCTAACTCTATTTTCTCTTCATCGTCTATATCTAGCTATGACACATAACTTCTTCTCTTCTTGGGTTCTTCAGTAGGCTATGCAATGGATTTGTTCTTCTCTTTTGATGCCTCTTTAGCCTTTTGAGTAGATGCTCTTGTAGTGGCCCTTGTTGCTAGAGCTAGTTTGGTTTCAGCTAGTTTAGTAACCATTTTAGGCTTGGGCTAAGCTGTAGGCTGAGTTTTTGCCTTTCTCTTCTTTTTTTTGGCAGGTGTAGGTGCTTCCTTGACTTCTTCTCCCTTGGCACCTTCCTCCTTGGCTTCTCCTAATCCTTGTGTCAGCTCTTCTAGCCCTTGCCCTTGCTCTCCTTCTTCTTCACTTTCTCTTTCTAGTTCTTCTACTTCTTCTTCACTTGCTTCTCCCTCAATGCTTGCTCCAAATGTCTTCTTTATTTTACTTACCATTTTATCTTTCTTCTTAATAATAGAAGTTCTTTTCAATTTAGTCTCAACTTTGGACTTAACAAGATCATATGTCCCAAAGTGAGGAGTTACCTTATCAATTTCTTCTACAAGCAATGTTGTGATTGTTGTTGAGGCTTTATCTACATCAAGCTCATATCCTAATGGCCTTAGCCATCTTACCCTTGGTAGCTTGGATGCAAGTGTAGTCAATATCAACCAAGAAACATATGTCATCGACATGTTTCTCTAGTAATGAGGCTAGTACTCTCATTCTTTGCTTCATAGACTTCTTAAAGTCTTCAAAATATCTAGTCATCTGAACCTCAAAGTTATCTCCCATTTGATCAATGAACTCATTGATCTGTGTGATTGAAGACTTGTTGGAATTCCAGTTTACCTTCCCAATTAAAGGGAATTATTCCATTACATAAAAGAATATGTAGACTAATATTGATCCAAATTTGCATTGTGGCCCCTTGGATCTTCTTATGGCTCCCAAATTTTCATTACTTTGTTGAAACATTAGCTCTACCAGATCATAGGTATGATCTTTCTTCACCAACTTATAAGCTACATCAATAGCTATGTAGGGTAAATTGTTTACTCTACTAGATTGATAGAATTTGTGTGAACTTATTCTCATAGAAAAATCAAGTAGGGGTTCAGTTATAGTGTCTATGGTCATTCCCCTATTATTCTATTTTGCACCCATATTTTTCTCAATAACCTCCTTTCTGTCACTTCTCAAGGTCTTTGGCCAATCTAGGGTTTGGAGTCCTATAACCCTATTCACTATTCTCTTTTTAATATTAATGTGTCTTCTCTCCATCCATAAACATCCATCATGAATTTGACTCAAAACAATACAAATCCATTCAGTCTTAAACACCATAGGGAAAACTCAGGTTTTTATCAGACCCTTTCTCTCAACAATTTGGAACTTGTCCTTCAATATCCCATTGTCACACAACTTATCATAGGCATGGAAGATTTCTAGATCACCTATGGATCCAATTTTGTAGTTATAGCACTTTCTTACATCTTGAACCATGACAACCTTAGGTGGAATGATAGATAATGCTCCAGCTGGGTCATTTTTGTAGGAAACTTTGGGAATTGGCCTAAATTTGGGTTTTTTGACTTCATTGCTAACTAACTAGATCTCATGATCTTCCTTTGCTTTGGGGTTGCTTGAACTAGATGCCATTTTACTAAAGTAGGGTTTTAAATGTATTAAAAACTTTAACTTTGCGTAGCTCGGCACTTGGTAAATACCTTTAAATTGATGAGTTCATGTTGAATTGCTATTGGAATCCATGAAAATGACTATTAGGTTAATTCTTGATCTCTTCTTTCCTCTTCTCACCTTTATTCTTTGTTTGAATGGCATGAAAATGAAATAAATTCAACCTTATACCTATCAAAGACCTAGCATTAAATGCTTCATGCATATAGTTGTAAACTTGGCACTTGAAGGATTCAATATGACTCAACTTCCATTGTATTTTATTTACTCAACCTCCACTAGACTTCTACTTCACTTGGCTTCAACTATCAACTTGAAAGCTATTAGAAAATTGGCATCCATTGGAGCTTTACTCAGCATCTAAGGGTAACTCAACAACTTCTTCAAAACTTTTCATGGCATCTTTGCTCATTCTAATTCTCTCCTTGCAGTACTGCTTTGTTCTTTGGAATTGATTATGATATAAGTTTGTATATTAGTCCCATACACCTTTCTTTTGCTTAGTTGGATGAAGTGTGATCACTTAACCTCTTGGGTAAATTGAGCTCCCCATTTAATGTGTTGCACTCACCTTTCTTCTTCCAAGTCTTGTTAATTTGTCCTCTTATATGTTCAACATCAACTTTCTCCTTTCCTTTGTTGACTTCTATCTTGGGTGCTTTTGACTTTGTTGGAAAATTCTTGCTGATATGTCCAGTCTTTAGGCAACTCAAATAGGTAGTTTGCCTTAGCCATCTACTGTAACTTCCTCTAGAATGTGTCCTTATGAAATTCTCAAGAATATGTCCATACTCCTAAAAATAGTGATAAGTATACCTAGTATTGTAATCCCAATTGTAGTGATGTGCATGGTTGTTTCCTCTTGCAGGCTGATTAGGTGTCCACATAGACTTTAATCTACATTCAAATGCTCTATGTCCATAATTTTTGCAATTTTAGTAGTGACCTTTAAATCTTGGTGTCCTCATAGTCTTGGTTCTACATTCATGTACTTGATGTCCTTGCTTTTTACACTTGTGACAAAAGCTAACATTATTAGGCTTATCATGTTGATGACTATTCTTGCTCTTGAACACATTAGAGGTATGTCCCTTTTTTCCATATAAATGACAAGTAGGTTTAGTGTTCTTACCTTTTCTAGTCCTTTCTTCTATAGTCTTGGATGATTCTCCTTGTTCAGTACTGGTGTAACCAAGTCTTGAAGTATCATTACTAGCCCTTGGTGATATCAGTAGTTGCTCAAAGTACTTGATAGCCTCATTGGGTTTGTTGTATCTTTCTGCTATCTCCTTCTCTCTTTTCAATTCATTCTAAAAAATTTCATTCTACATCTTCAGAGAAGAAATCTCAATTTCCTTCATGTTTAGCTCATGATGAGCATTCATCATCTGGCTTAAGGTGTCTAGCTGCATGTTTCAGATCTTTTCAAACTCAATTATCTTCTCTTCCAGTCTATTAGTAAGATTTCTCTTGTCATTTTCTATCATGGCCTTGTCTTCAATGGCTCTCTTATTTTGTTCAATCACTTCACAAAGCATTATGGCTTGTGATTCTTGTTCAATTTTGAGTAATTTGATTTCTTTAGCTTATGCTCTATTTTTCTCCATTAGTTTTGTTATTGCTACATCAAATTCCTTGAAATCTCCATTGGAAAACACTTGTGTAGTATCAATCTCCTTGTAGTGTATCTCATTTTTAGCTATGGCTATCTCCTTCCTTCTTTTTAAGTAATTTCCCAATTCTTGTCTAACTTCTTCCACTTTGTGTAGAGCTAGATGCACATCAATCACCTAATTGTCTATAATCTTCCCAAGTTTGAAGACTTCCATCTTCAGACTTTTTCTCCAAGCTATTAGGCTTCTCCTTGTGAGAACCTTGCTCTGATACCAATTGTTGGAATGTTCAAAATGGGAAAAGTACTTCTGAGAGGGGGGGTCAATCAAAAATATCACACTTTTAACCTTTTATTTTCTTTTAAATCAAATAACAGGACAGTAAACTACATGCATGTATACATATAAATGAGCATAAAGTAAACACGTGCAATAACACATAACACCATATTTGGTAACCTAGAAACCCTCCAGGAATAAAAATCACTATAGCAATAATTATTTGACCACTTTTGATGGTCTACCCTATAAAAGGCTTGTCCTGTTAAAGGCTTTACACTATATCAATAGTGACCTAATTAGATAGTTTACGAACACTTTACATGAAGTGTCACCCTATTAAAGGATTTAAGATGGGTTGCTAAACCCACCTAATACAATAGGATTTTCAGTCACCTTCTCCAAAGGTTCTACTACCTAGCTATTAAGCTAACCTATCTACATAGGATTTTCAACTTCTAATACAATGGCAAGAAAGTATTAGAACAATGAACTTCATAGTATGCAATATTTTATTGCTAGATTCAAGCACTTAATCTACTCTCTGATGTGACCCTTTCTTGATCTAATATATGTTCTTATCCCGTGTACTATTCTAATCAATTAGATGTATAATTTCTGCTCTATTCCTCTAAGTCTTGCTTCCTTCACACTAAATTTCACTATAGTCTCCCCATACTCTATTCTTATCCACATATGCAATGGTTTTTTGACCTCCTTTTAAATATTATGAATACTTAGGGTTAGGTATGGATCTACAATCCATATTGAATCTCAAATTGCCGCTCATTCCTTGCATTTTTCTCATTGGTTGCATGTCTTCTCCATTTTTCTAATTAGTTGCATGCTAATCACATAGGAAATGTAAAATATTCGATCTTATCCTTTTTCTCTTTCGAAATCTCTTTATGTTGGCTCAAAAAAAATGGTTTACATCTAAGTTTGTGAGGGCACAAATTCATATGTTGATTCTATATTACTCAGCACATACTAGACTACTGGTGCTCAACACACATACTATCCTAGATTTCTTAGCACCTATTATACTCTATCTTTCTTGGCACCTATTACACTCTATCCTCCTCAGCACATGTATGATTCTAACTCACTCGACATATGAAGCATTCTGGCTTGCTTGACATCATTTGTGACTTAGCACCTATATCACTCGACACTTATATACTTCTCAACACTTGAAGTCACTTGACACCTATTGGAATTCTAATTTGGCACACGTTATGGCTTGGCATACATAGTGTACTCAGCTTCAACATAGAAAGTGATTAAGTGTGTTGACACTCAAATGTCAAAACTATTTAAGACCAATAGTTTATGTCTGTTAGAATTTCAATTTCACATTATTTGTTTTGAATTTCATGTTATTTTCTTTAAAGTTCTTTTTATTTTCTTTATTAACCCCATTGTTAGAATAGGATTTCATACTAGCTGTATAGTTAGATTGCATTCATAAAAAAACATAAAAAATACAAAAACATAGTTCTTTTTTTAGTGTTATTTTTGAAACAATGTGCAGATTCTTCATTTCATTCAAAATCAAAATGAACCAGCAAAGGCATCCTCATGAACATTCACATTTATCTTCAACTAAGTGGATTCTAGTAGGTCACAAGATCACCTAGAACCTTGGAGTCGATTCAAAAAATCAGCTTTTCAAGAGAGGAGTTCACAAGAATTCCTATCATTTAGCATCATATAAAGTGATAGCTCAATTGATAGGTACCTTGTTGAAAACCTAGCAAATAGATGTCATGTGTACTTGGCCTATTCATTCTCTATCAAAGATCTACACCTCCCACGTCATCCTCCACATCTCATCACCCATCTTCTCATTTTCCCAAGGTGTTCAAAAAAAAATTCCATCACTACACTATCACCAATTATAATATACTATCCCTATCCTTGAGCTTGGACATCCTATCAGAATAGTGTATTATACTATGGTTAGCACATCTATCATACCCATGTACATTACAGATGTACCATATCAGTTGTATTTTAACTCTTGTACCATATCTGTGTATCATACCACTTATAACTCTAGCAATGATGTACTATATAAAATCATTCATGCTACATCCTTATCCTGGGCTTTTCTTGTTATATAAAAAACCACTCACATCTCATACCAAATGTCCAAAACATCTTGAAAATTTGTATGCCAATCCTTTTCCATTCATGGTCCTTCTCAATCTTGTCTCTTTGAACATACCTTGTTGATGGGGACACAACCCAATAACATAATGGACACAATAGAAAAAGGGAAATTGTATTAACTAAAAAATAAGCTAGTACATTCAGTACAGAGAAAATAAACCTCAAAACATGCCCTAAGGGCTTACAATAGCATAAATGTGGAGATAATTTCGCCTTTCAGTACCTCCTCTCAAACTCCACTTTGAACTGCCTTTTACAATGCCAAGAATCTCCTTAAATAGACCTTGAATGGTTAAGGACTAGGAATACATTCTAGAAGGTGCTAGTAGGCATCCACCGACCAAATAGAAGGCTCCAGACGCTGCATTAGAAGTCAGCGCAAATCTAAAAGAATCCAAAAATGGTAACCAAATTTTCGGGAGGCATAACTTTTGAACCGTAGCTCTGATTGACAAACCGTTTACATTTTCAGAAAGCTCTCGAAGTTCTCTATAGCCCTATGGATAAGCTTCACTCATCCCCCATTTTTCAGACCTTTTCAAGGTCATTTAATGCCCCTAACCTAACTTTGAAGCATTCTTAGGAGGTCTCCAAAACTTGAAAAAGTGCAATAACTTTCAAACCGTGGGGCCTTTTGACCTGATTCTTTTTCTTGAATGCTCTAAATCACAATTATATTCATCTAGCCAATTCACACCTTCTATTTTACCAAAATGATGGCCCAATTACATACTCCTATTTTTTTGGGATTTACTAGCACACTGATAGTGGAACTGTGAGAGTTGGAACCTTTATTTGAGCCAAATGGGTGTCCAAAAATGAAAACACATGAAATAGAAACTAAGTCTAAGTACATTTTTTTGGGTGACACAGGATTGCCCTTATACCTTTGGATGCTCCTGCATCAGACACCCAGGGTAGATTGAAAAGTGACCCTGTCACTTTATGAATGGTAGAGGAAATCCCAAATGGGAAACTTCAGCTCCTGAAATCCAAGTTGAGTCATTGATTGGTCATCCTTTCCATTTGACCAATTACTCTTCATACTGCCTATTTTTGGTACTCCTACCCACATGATGATCTAGAATGTCTTCTATCTCCTCCTTCTTAGAAGTAGGAATCAGACATCGCTCTAACACTAGCTCCTCATCTACACCATCACCATGATACTCTATTAAATATGCAATGTTGAAAATGGGAGAAATGTGAATACCATTTGGCAGCTCCACCTCATATGCATTTCCTGAGTCATGTTTCTTCAAAACTTTGCAGGGGCCAAATTTCTTCATTTTTAGCTTGTTGTAAGTACCAGCTGGAAATCTTTCTTTTCTTAAGTGCACCATGACTAGATCCCCTACTTGGAATTCCTTATGTCTTCTCCTTTGATCAGCCCTAGCTTTATACTCTTGATTCATCTTGGTAATGTGTGCCTGAACCTCCTCATGTAGATGCTTGATATGTTCAACAAATTCTTCTGCTTCAGCACTTGTCCTCTCCCCTTGCTCTATCTTCCTCAATTCTGGCGCAGTCCTTGGGCTATTCCCATATACAATTTGGAATGGTGATTTTCCAATACTCTTATTTATAGAGTTATTGTAAGCAAACTCTGCTTGTGGTAGAATCAAATCCCATCCCTTGGGCTTATCCCCAACTAAACATCTCAACAAATTTCCCAGACTTCTGTTTGGCCGTCAGTTTGTGGGTGATGCGTGGAACTGAATTTCAAGTCTATTCTCAACTTTTTCCATAATGTCCTCCAGAAATACCCCACAAATTTAGTATCTCTGTCAGAAACTATACTCTTTGGAAGTCCATGTAGTCTTACCACCTCTTTGAAAAACAAGTCTACAATATGGACAGCATCATGAGTTTTGTGGCATGGAATGAAATGTGCCATTTTGGAGAACCTATCAACCACCACGAATACTGAGTCATTACCCCTTTGTGTCATTGGAAATCCAAGAACAAAATCCATACTTATGTCCTCCCATGGCCTTGATGGAATAGGTAATGGCTGATATAGGCTAGTATTGTGACTAAACCCCTTGGCAACTTGACAAACCTGGCAACTCTATACAAACTTCTTCACATCCTATGAAATTTGAGGCCAAAAATAATGTTCTCTAACAATGGAAATGGTCTTATCTTGACCAAAATGTCCTGCCATCCCTCCACTGTGTTTCTCCTTAATCATATTTTCCCTCAGGGAACTCCTTGGAATGCATGATAAACTACCCTTGAACAACATGCCACCCTGAATCAAATAGTCTAACCACTTGGTTCTATCTATAGCAACAGGTTCTTTACAAGCTTTCCATGCTTCAGCAAAATCAGGATCCTTGGGGAACAAATTCTTGAGTTCATCAAACCCAACTACTTCAACCTACATTATTGTAAGCAACAACTGTCTCCTACTTAGTGCATCTGCAACCCTATTAGATTTTCCACTTTTATGCTTCAACACAAATGTATAACTCTACAAGAATTCTACCCACTTCATATTCCTCTAATTCAATTTACCTTGGCTATTTAGGTACTGTAATGCCTGATGATCAGTATACAAAAAAAATTCTTTTGGCAATAAATAATGCCTCCATTTCTTTAAGGCCTGAACTATTGCATAGAATTCTTGATCATAAACAGAATACTTCTTCTTTGCATCATTTAATTTTTCACTAAAATATGCAATAGGCTTACCTTCTTGGCTTAATACAACCCCAATAGCACTACCACTGGCATCACAATCCACCTAGAAAACCTTTCTAAAATTTGGAAGTGCCAACACAGGTTGTTCTGTTACCTTCTTCAGCAATTCAAAACTTCTCGTAGCTGTTGTAGTCCATTTGAACTCCTTTCTATCCCCTCTTATTGTATCAGTTAGGGGTGCACATATGCCACTGAAATTCTTAATAAACTTCTTGTAAAAACTAACTAGACCATGAAATGATCTTACCTCAGTAGTAGACCTTGGAGTAGGCCATTAAAAGATGGCTTTTACCTTCTCCAGATCCATTTTGAGACCTTTGGGTGATATAACAAACCCCAAATAGACTAACTCCCTTTTTGCAAAGATACACTTCTTTAGATTAATTAATAGTTTCTCTTCCCTTAGCCTTTCAAGGACACTATGAATATGCAGTAAATGTTCTTCCAAAGTCTTGCTGAAAATTAAAATATCATCCAAATAGACAATAATAAATTTTCCCAAGAACTTCTTAAGTACCTCATTCATGAGCCGCATGAACGTGCTTGGGGCATTCGTCAATCCAAAGGGCATGACTAACCACTCATAAAGACCCTCCTTAGTCTTGAAGGCTATTTTCCACTCATCTCCTTCTCAAATCCATATCTAATGATAGCCACTCTTGAGATCTATCTTTGTGAAGTACTGAGCTCCACTCAAGCAGTCCATAAGATCATCCATCCTTGGCAGAGGAAACTGGTACTTGATGGTTATCCTATTTATAGCTCAACAATCTGTACACATCCTCCACTCTCTATCCTTCTTTGGTGTGAGTACTGCAGGTACTGCACATGGACTAAGGCTCCCTCGAAACAAGCCCTTCCTCAACAGCTCCTGAACCTGTCTATTTAGCTCCTCTATTTTAGTAGGAGTCATCTTGTGAGAAGTCTTGTTAGGAAAACTAGCTCCTGCAATCAAATCTATCTGATGACTGATTTTCCTTACTGGTGGCAATCCATCTGGAACATTATCAAAGATAATATCTCCAAACTCCCCTAGTAAATCTGAGACTTTTAGTGGTATTTCACTACTACCTTCTTTATCTTTCCTAGGAATCAAAGCATAGCACATATGCTGATGTTTCATGCCATCTAAAAACTTCCTTTCATCAACAAGACAAATCCTAGCACTGCTACATACCTTTTCACCTTCCTTTTTCATGGGCTTCAATTTGTGGTGAACTCCATCCTTTGTCAGAGAGTATGTGTTTGCATGTCCATCATATACTGCATGTCTATCAAACTGCCATGGTCTACCCAACAATAGATGGCAAATATCCATTGGAATAACATCATAGAGAACTTCATCATGGTAACTCCCAATTTTTAATTTCACTAAACATTGTTCACTTACCAAGACCTTATGATCATCTTTTACCCAAGCAATCCGATAGGGTTGGGGATTTTTCTCCCTCTTGAGCTTTAGCTTAGAGAACATCTCTTCTGATACCAAGTTATCAGTGCTACCACCATCAATGATCACGTCACAACATTTATCCTCACACTTGCATCTGGTATAGAACAAACTCCTCCATTGTCCTAGTTCAATCTCACCACTTAGTAGGACTCTTTCATTTACCAAGTTCTCTCCTCTTTCTGCATCCTCTGAATGTGATGATTGTGCATCCTCATCCACATGAGCAACCCTAGCTTAGCCCTCAGCTCTCCTATTTGTCCTTCCTTATCATTGAGGGCATTCAAAGGCACGATGACCTTCTTCATTGCAATGGAAATAGGTACCACAGAAGCCTCCTCTTCCTTGTCCACATCCTCTACCTCTTCCTCTTTGATTTCCAAAGTCTTGATCATGGGAGTGGTTGAAACCCTCATTCCTCTAGTTCTTGCTAGTACCCACATCTTCATTTTTCTTCTGGGTTTCATTGCGGCCTCCAGATGATCTACCGCTTCCCCTTCCTCCTTGACCACACCCTCTTTGTCTTCCTTCAAACCTTTTATTCAGCTTCTCTTCAACTCATAAGGCAAACTGGTATGCCTCTTCAATGCTAGTCATTCTTACCAGACTTAATTCCTCCTAGATGCTAGGTCGCAACCCACTCATATAATGAGCAACCTTCTGCTTATTTGCTTTTGCATGCCTCACTCTAATCAAGAGTCGGTAAGATTTCTCTGTATATTCTTGGACTGGTCTTCTTGCTTGCTTTAATCCATGCATCTTCTTAAACAAATCAAGTTCATAGTCCATAGGAATGAACTGCTTCTTCAGTTTGTCCACCATGCGATCCCATCTTGTGATCTTCTCCTTTCCTCTTCTATTTCTTTCCAATTGAACCTCTTGCCACCAGATTTTGGCATGGCCTTTCAGTTTGGCCTTTGCAAACTTAACCCCATCTGGGTCCCTGATATCCTCATACTCAAAGTATTATTCCAGTTCATTGATCCAATCGATCAACTCATCTGGTTTCAAATTTCCTGAAAATACACCCACTTCAATTGTGGGTCTTTTCCCAAACTTAGCAATGGCCCTAAAAAGCCTTTTCTCTGCATCATTCAGAACTTCCCCGTCAAATTCCCCTTCTGGTCCCATTTCTTCTTCTTCATTGTCATCCTCACTGTCATCACCTGTGGCAACATTTGCTCCTCTACAGAGCTCCTCTTGCAATGCCTGTACCTGCCTTTGGAGGGCCCTAACCTCCTTAGGATTAATAGCTCTAGCCCTTCCACCATGCTCTCTTCATGGAGGAATCTTCTAACTCAAACCCACAACCACACAGTCTTGGTGCAAACTGCCTCACAGTCAGTGCTCTGTCTACACACTCAGGAAAACCAGCTCTAATACCACTTGATGGGGACACAACCCAATAACAGAATGGACACAACAAAAAAAGGGAAATTGTATTAACTAAAAAATAAGCTAGTACATTTAGTACAAAGAAAATAAACCTCAAAACATGCCCTAAGGGCTTACAATAGCATAAATGTGGAGATAATTTTCCTTTTCAGTACCTCCTCTCAAACTCCACTCCAAACTGCCTTTTACAATGCCAAGAATCTCCTTAAATAGACCCCGGAGGGTTAAGGACTAGGAATAGATTCTAGAAGGTGCTAGTAGGCATCCACTGACCAAATATAAGGCTCTAGAAGCTACGTTAGAATTTGGCGCAAATCTAGAAGAATCCAAAAATGGTAACTGAACTTTCGGGAGGCATAACTTTTGAACCGTAGCTCCGATTGACGAACTGTTTACATTTTTAGAAAGCTCTCGAAGCGCTCTATAGTCCTATTGACTAGCTTTTCTTGTGCCCCATTTTTTGGCCCTTTTCAAGGTCATTTAATGCCCCTAACCTAACTTTGAAGCATTCTTAGGAGGTCTCCAAAACCCAAAAAACTGCAATAACTTTCAAACCGTGGGGCCTTTTGACCTTATTCTTTTTCTAGAATGCTCTAAATCACAATTACATTCATCTGGCCAATTTACACCTTCTAATTACCAAAATGATGGCCCAATTACATACTCATATTTTTTCAAGATGTACTAGCACACTGATAGTGGAACTGTGAGAGTTGGAACCTTTATGTGACCCAAATGGGTGTCCAAAAATTAAAACACATGAAACAGAAACTAAGTCTAAGTACATTTTTTTGGGTGACATGGGATTGCCCTTATACCTCTGGATGCTCCTGCATCACTTGTGTCCCCTTTTAGGCCATAATTCACATCTCTCCTAAAAGAAAGTCATTTTTTAAACCCTATAGCAAAATCCCTTGTCATCAAAGAGTTGTCCTAAGAAAGTTTATAGTTACCAAACTCATCTTAAAGTCAAAAATTCTACCAAAAGCTCCTTGTAGGATGCATCCTTCCTCATATCCACAAGTGGGTCCATTATTACCCCATCCTACCAATCTCTTTGGAAAAAGGTTAATTTTTCATGGATTTATTTCTTTATATGGATGTTGGATTTCACTTTTTGATTCTTGAAGTATCTTTTCCAAGCAATTTGTTTGTTCCCTTCTCAAGGTCGCCATGATCTTTTATATCATGGTGCACTACAAATAGGGTAATTACAAAGAAAGGTTTTGATCAATTCTTATTTGCTAACATTCCAAACATGCACTCATTCATGATCACATGGTGCAATTTGGAAATATCATTTTCTTATGGACTACCCAATATTTTTTCCACTCTAATTCCTCTAGGATTCATGTGTGATGTTGGGGCAATCCTTATGTTCTTTAGTTTGTCCTAATTAATATTGGGGTAAATGCCTTGATGTTCTTAGTAACCTTGGCATATACCCAATACTCTTATATCATGTTAAGTGCTCATTCTACATGGTGGTACCTCTTTATGAATTACCCCACCCTCAAGCTTCAAGCATTATTCCATCATCCCATCACCTTGCTTCATAAACAAGAAAATCTCCTTCATCTCCCTTTTACTACATCTGTATTAACAAATCCTACATTTTCTTACCACACACATCTATCCAACCTTTCTAACCAATTTCTATTCCTAAAAGAATCCCTAAATCTCCTATCACCCTATCAACATTCCACCCAATCCCCTTGGATCCAATTTAATAGCCTATATCATTTTCCCTTCTCTCTGATCCTCTAAAACCATCACATCTCCTAGATCTCCTGTCCCGCCAATATTATGTTCAAAGTTGTGTACATTGTTCCCCCCCCAACCAAGGCTATGATCGATCAATGATATGCTATAACTCCTATCCTCGCATGCATTTCCCTATCATTCTACTTGCATTTCATATCATGTCCACTCATCTCTCACTACATTACCATGATCTTTGTCATTTTTAGTCATCATTTACATTGTCATAATTCTTTAAGTCCCAAGTTACTTAACGTTTCCATCATCATAGTCTTCATAGTTCATTTTAACTCCTCATGTCATTATCATAGTTTTAGATCCATTCTCATCATCATAGTTTTATATCCATTTTACTTATCATATTTTTCATCCCTTATCATAGTTTTATTTGTCCATTTTCATTACCATAATCTTCAATGTGTTCTTATTGTCATAGCTTTTAGTTCATTTTTATCCTTTTCCATCATCATAAGTTTTAGATTCATTTTTATCCTCTCTCATTATCATAATTTTTTAGGTCCATTTTTATCATTTTCACCAACATAATTCTAGGTTCATTTTTTATCCTTTTTCCATTATCATAGTTGTAGGTTCATTTGTATCCTTTTCCATCCTTATAGTTTGTCCATTCATTTTAGCTATCATTTCCATTATCATAGTTTTAGCTTCATTTTTATCATTTTCCATTATCATAATTTTTGGTTCATTTCCATTATCATAATCTTAGGTTCATTTCCATTATCATAGCTATAGGTTCATTTTTATCCTTTTCCATCATCATGGTTTGTCCATTCATTTTAGTTATCATTTCCATTATCATAGTTTTAGCTTCATTTTTATCCTTTTTTGTTATCATAATTTTAGGTTCATTTCCATTATCATAATCTTAGGATCATTTCCATTATCATAATTATAGGTTAATTTTTATCCTTTTCTATTATCATAGTTTCTCCATTCATTTTAGTTATCATTTTCATCATCATTTTAGATTCATTTTTACTTATCCTTTTTCATCATCATAGTTTTATAGTTTCATTTTAGTTTTATCCATTTTACATCATCACAAATACTTCATCAGTTAAACTCTTCAAAAAGCACCATATAGAAGCATCATATCTTGGATCAAAAAAATCAGTAACCTCATAAATATCATACATCTCATCTAGAAAGTGTCACATCCTACATCACAAAAGAATTACTATAATCATCCATAGCATATATCTCACAAATTGACCATCACATCCTACATAACACATGTTAGTCTATCGCATGCATCTATCCACACACTCCCATGAAAAATCAAAACAATATAATAAAACAATCACATGACATAGTACTCATTAGATACATATCCCACCCCAAAGAATGCTCATATATATATATACACACATACATACATACATACATACATATATATACATACATATATATATACATACATATAGACATATTTACATACATACATATATACATATATATACATCTATACATATATACATGTATATATGTATACATATATACATATATACATATATACATGTATACATATATATACATATATACATGTATACATGTATACATGTATATATGTATATGTGTATATATATGTATATATATGTATATATATATATATACACATATATACATATATATACATATATACATCTATATATGTATATATATGTGTGTATATATATGTATATATGTATGTCTGTGTGTCTGTGTGTGTGTCACATCCTCAAAAAATTAAGAATACATCACCCATCCTTGAAAGAATAGAAGATTTCATCAAAGTCAAATCTAGTGTCCATATAATACAAATATCCATACAAAATACATTGGGTGTATGCCCAAAAACAAAATACATCCACAATATTGTACATTGTCACAAAATCCAACATATAATTGTTCCTCCTTATCATCATCCATTCCATCCTCTCCATGAGACTTGTAAGGGTTCATCTTTGCACCTTGCTTTGTTGTTGTTGGTGGTGGTGGTGGCCTCATCCTCCCCCCACCAGTACCTAATCTCTCTACCTCATCCCTCTTCCTACCAACCTCCCTTTCTCATCTCTAGCTCCACCCTATCCTGTGGCTCTACCATGTGCCCCTAGTGCTCCATCTACTCTCTCTCCCAACCAGCATGCATGTATGCATGCCAGTTGTTCTTGGTCATGTTGATCATCTATAATTCTCTATCTAGTCCACTAGAACCATTGCATGATATCTCCCTCTATAAAATCTTCCTCTCTCCCAAAGGTCCTCCACCTCCCCCTCAGGTGCCTCATCTCCTCCAACCCTCCCCTAACAACCATTTGTGCCCTCAAAATGGCTACCTCCACCACTAGCCTATCCCTTTCCTCCTAAACTATGTCCATCCTCCCCTACAACCTCTTTGTCTCCAACACCATAACCTCAAACCTTCCCTATAACTACCTAGACTCCATTTTTAATGTCCTTATATTGACCTCTAGTTGGTCCACCTACCCCTGAGCTATATCATGCTCATGTCAAAACTGGTGTCTCTTTTCTACTATGTATCTCACAATAGTTGGCTCATCATGTCATGGACCTACTAAAGGGATACATATCTCAATGATAAACCTTCATCATCCCCTCATCCTAATGATGATCCTACTCCACCTCCTCCTCTAGAAACTAGCCCCTATGGCCCCTTTCCATCCTCCTATTGTACCCTTCTCTCTCCTAATGGCCTCACCTCTAACTGTGGACTTGCCTTCTCCTATCTTAACTCCTCATCCCCATCCCTTTGCCTCTACCTCTATGGTGCATCTCCCTAGACTTATCCTTTTCTTGTTGGCTAAGGCCTCTGGCCTTATACCTCCCTCTCCTCGCCACTCAGGTATTCTCCTTTTCCACTACTACTACTATAGTCACTTGTGCCTAGCCTACTAGCCTCAAGCACATAAAACAATCTCTATACTCTTGTGTAGAGCTAGTATCTACTACTCTACCAAACTAATCCTAATTATATGGCACTAAGTCTCGCCATGTCTGTAGCAACCCCTCCCTTTGTAATGGTGGCCCAAAAAGAGTCACTCTCTTGTCACTCACTAATACTAGTTGGCCTCCCCTACCATGATATGTGGCCATCCAAACTACTATAACACCCTATTTGGCTGATACTGCTCAAAAATATACTCCAATCTCCCAAAAATGAAACATGGTGAAATAGTGTAAGGACAATGCTACATCTTTTAGCCCATAGCCCAAGACCCATTTATGGACTCCATATGATAGTTTGTTTCTCATCTAACTAGACCTACTAGTAGCCTACCTCCTATGTATGGTGACAGGTAAGAGGATCACCCCAGCTGTATACCACACACTCATCTAGTTGCTTGTCCATCTACCTGATTGGCCCAAAAGTCACAATATGCTCCCATGCCCACACCTATAATAGGGTCAAAAAGCCACATTCCTTACCTAGTGGTGTCCTATGCCCTAGTATACTATCTCATGTAGATTCCAATATAACTAATCCAACATCATTGAGCCCCTTTCAACAAGGACCCATCATGAAAAATATGCATAATCATCAAAATTAGTTCCAAAGTGAGACAGTGGAAGGTAGGAGTATCCCCAAAGGAGATTTCCTAGCCCCTAGCTATACAACCACACAATAGAAACACAACAAAAAGCAATAATAATTCAAGATCTAATACCAAATTACAATTCTTGATTCATATATATATAATTGATTACATGCAATATGCCCAGCTATAAGGCCTTCTAGGTTAGGGCCAAATATAAATAGAAAATTACAAAATCAGTTCTACAAGATCCAACATGATCCAACTTATAACCAATCTTAGCTGGTCCAAATTTGTAACATAACAGCAATCTGGAAGAAAACCACCAAGGAAATCTAAACTTATGCTCACAAGCCCATGAAGCAACCTCCTTGTTTTCTATCCAAAGCCCTATCTCTTCTCCAAGATCCAAGATCCAAGTATAGACTGCCTCACATTTGGTGCTCTATCCACACATCCACAACTTCATCACAATCCTGCTATAAAATGCTTCGCATTAGGTGCTCTGCTCACAGACTCAAGAAAATTCGCCCTTTACCTACTCCAACACTCACTTCTCCTAAAAAATGAATGACTAAAAGACTCCACAAGACCCCTACTTATACCAATCTAAGCCACAAATCATCCTAGAACACAAATTAAATACAAATACATAAATTAAATGCCACAAGTAGGCCTACAATAGTAATTAAATGTCTAGAAATTGATATTTGAGTAAAATCATGATATCTCCTAGTTCTGATTGAATTAGAACTCATTATTCAAACCATAAGTAGAAATATAAGTCCTCTACAACCCCTTAAAGTTTCAAAGGCTGATTCCCAAGAAAAAGTGCACATCTATCCTGAAAGTTACACACAAAAAACTATTGCATAGTCTACCAGAAATTGATATTATATCTCCCAACCTATAAAGTGTTAGAACTTGTGCACTTGATCATGGATTTTAATCTAAGCGCTATTTAATCCTTGAATTGTACAACCCTTTTTTCTATAAGGATAATTAGTTACATGCTCTATAACAAGTACCCAGAAACTAGAAAAAACACAGTTCTAGTAGCAAGGTAAATATAGTTCAAACTTCAGTTCAATCCATCCAATCTCTATGCAATCATGAGGAAAGTTTATCCAATGTGTCTCCAACACATTCCTAACCATTAAAATCATACCCCCACCAAAAACCAAACTCAATGCTCCTGGATCAAACTCCCCAGGTAAATAGAAAAGTATGTCCCATACTTTGATACCCAAAGAAAGATCTATAACCAACTTCATCTTTACCAAAGGCTTCCACTTCATCAAATTCAATAGAAAAAATCTAAAAATATACCATCTATGCTTCATCCACTAAAAAATCATAATCAAATGCATATCAATAACCCAATCAACATGTTCACACCCAAGAACAAACTGAACACAATGCCTCATCAACAAACCCTCATCCACATCGACAACTAGTGAATCCACACAAGCAACAAAAAACTCCATATGAATAGAAATAAACTCCTAATTAGTAGAAACATTTATATCTCCATCAACACATGCCCAACTCATAAGACCATCAATCTCATTGCTCACAAGAAGATGCTCTACAATATACAACCCACCACAAATAGCAACCAGATCATCCATGACCAAGTGCTCTGCAATTTACACGTCAGACTCAACTAGCTGATCATAAAAACCAATCTCTATCCAAGCATCAACAAGGTTAGGAATATATTTAGCAACAAATTGGAACTACTTTTCTAGTTCTCTATCAGACTGCACAAACTAGTCAACAAAACCAACCTTTTCCACCTAAACCTTGTTATGCCATCTTTTCTTACGAACAAGTCTCTTAACTAGCCAATCAACTCTCTTCCAAATTGGTAGACTCTATCTCCACAAAAATCTATGAAATTCCTTCCTCACCCCATCCTTAACTTGATTAGACAAGCTAGCTTTAAACTGAGTAGACATCTTAGAAAAACTCCTCTCTACCACATCATAGAGATTTGTAATCATCTTAGGGTCCAAACCTCTTGGAGCCATCTCCCAAGATCTGTAAAAACCCTCTACAAAAAATCCTTCCCATGATCCTTGTGACAACCTCAAATTTTTTGCAAGTTAGATCACAACTTGCCACCTCACATGAACAATTAGGAACCACATCACAAGTCTAAGACCATGGATCTATAATCCATAAAATCTCTACGATCATGCCTCAGCAATATCAGTCATCCATCTTTGGATCCATTAATCCATCTGTAAGCCCTCTAAAATTGCAAGTTAGAACCATGACCTAACACCTTGTAGCTAGGAGATCTAGGACTCTAGAAAGAAAATCCACCACCATATATAAGATATTCTCAGGTCTACTTCTGCAACCAAGTCTTGGTGCAAACTACCTCAGCTTCAATGATCTATCTACACAATTGAGAACAACCTTCACTCTGATACCATCTAACATAGTGCAAGGTAGGAGTATTCCTAAAAGATATTTCTTAGCCCCTAGTTATACTACCCCACAACAGAAACACAACAAGCAATAATAATGCAAGATGTGATACCAAATTATAATTCTTGATTCATAGATATATAACTAATTACATGCAATGTGCCTAGCTATAAGGCCTTTCAAGTTAGGGCCCAATACAAAAAAAAAATTACAAAATTAGTTCTGCAAGATCCAACATGATCCAACTTACAACCAATCTTAGCTACTCCAGATCTATAACATAACAATAATCTAGAAGAAAATCACCAAGGAAATCTAAACTTGTGCTCGCAAGCCCATGAAGAATCCTCCTTATTTTCTAGCCATAGCCCTAGCTCTTCTCTAAGATCTAAGATCCAAGTATAGATTGCCTCACATTTGGCACTCTATCCACACATTCACAACTTCATCATAATCCTATTGTAAACTACCTCACATTCGATGCTCTTCTCATAGACTTAGAAAATTCTTCCCTTTAGCTGCTCCCACACTCACTTATCCTCCAAAATTAATGACTAAAAGACTCCACAAGACCCCTAATTATACCAATCTAAGACACAAGTTTTCCTAGAACACAAATTAAATACAAAGACATAAATTAAATGCCACAAGTAGGCCTGCAACAACAATTAAATGTCCAAAAATCAATATTTGAGTAAAATCATGATATCTCCTACCTCCAATTAAATTAGACCTCATGTTTCAATCCATAGGTAGAAATATAGGTCTTCTACAACCCCTTAAATGTGGAAAGGCTGATTCACCAAGGAAAAGTGCACATCCATCCTAAAAGTCACGCACATAAAACTGTCATGTAGTTTGCCAAAAATTGATACTCTAGGAGAATTTCCATATCCCCCAACCTATAAATATTTATAACTTGTGCACTTTAAAATAGATATTAGTCTAGGCCCTCTTCAATCCCTAAATTGTGAAGCCCTTCATTCATTAATGATATTTAGTTACATGCTCTGCAACTGGCACCTAGACCCTAGAAAAAATGTAGTTCCAATAGCAAGGTAAAAATAGTTCAAACTTCTGCTCAATCAATCCAATCTCTATGCAATCATGAGGAAAGGTTCTCCAATGTGTCTCCAACACATCCCTAACCATGAATAGCATACTCCTACTAAAATATAAACTTAATTCTTCTACATCACAAAGTCACACTTGTACTACCTGTGTCTAGGATAATGTACCCTAACACAAGCCTGCATACATAGAAGTATATCCTTGACTTCATACCCACCTGATCCAAACATTTGTCAAATGAAAATTGGCCCCTTCAAATATGGAACTCAACAGGCCCCACTAGTCAGCACATAGCCACCTCTCCTATGGTCTCTCTCATCACCATCACCAGCATGCCCCATACTAGCAACTAGAAGATCCGGTGTACATCCTTTAGCGTGACATCATTTGGTAGACTTTGAAACCTTTATATGTAGCATATGAAAGTAATGTTCTTATTCCCTCCATTCTTACAATAGGGGAACATGTCTCTCCATAATCCAATCCTTCTTCTTGTGCATAGCCTTTGCAAACTAATCTGGCTTTATTTCTTGTTATTTCACCATTCTCATCAAGTTTGTTTTTGAACACCCACTTGGTACCAATCACATTCTTATTAGCTAGTCTAGGAACTAAAGACCAAGTTTTTTTCTTCTCAATATGATATATCTCTTCTTTCATGGTTTTATACTAGTCATCATCTTGTAGTGCATCTTTTATTATTTTTGGTTCAACCTTGCTCAATAGACATGATTCATTCCTGAGTCTATTCCTTGTCATTGGTCTAGAATCCTTTTCACCAATGATTTGATCCACGGGGTGATGTCTTCTTACATACTTAGCTAATCTTGGTCTAGTCCTTCTTTCCATATTTGATCCTTCAGCTTCAGAGTCATCTCATTCTTCTACATCTCATATTTCATCATTTCTTCCTTGCATACTATTTTTAGAATTAGAATGTGCATTTTCCACGTTCTACAACTCAGTTTCTGAATGCAACTTGGCATTCACTGGTTGAGACTCGGCAGATACTGAGGTTTGTTGTTGATTCCCAATTTGATTTGTAACATTTTCTTCAACTTTCATTCCTTTATAGAAGTATACAAAGGATCTATAATCCTCTACATGTTTTGATTTACCAACTTGAACTTCTACATGCTCATCAAAATTTACATTTGCACTCTCCACAACTTTTTTAGTATTAGTAATCAAACACTTATATGCCTTGCTTTTAGTGGAGTATCCAAGAAATATGCCTTCATAATTTTTGCATCAAACTTTCCATTTCTAGTGTCTTTTAGAATATAGCATTTGCAACCAAACATTTTGAAATGTTTAACATTAGGTGAATGACCATACACAATTCAAAGGGTGTTGTATTTGAACCTTTCTTGACTTGAACTCTATTCAATGTGTAGACTACAGTACTTACAGCTTCTCTCTAGTACTTAAGTGCAAAATTTTCTCCATTATTAAGGTTCTAGCATAGTCAATCACTAACCTATTTCTCCTTTCAACAATACCATTCTGTGGTGGAGTTCTTCATGTTGATGTTTGCCTTTTGATACCTCTGTCATTGCAAAATGTTTCAAACTCTCTTGATGTGAACTCACCTCCTCTATCTGTCCTTAGGAATTTTAGATTCTTTCCTATTTCCTTCTCAACTCTAGCCAAATACCACTTAAACATTTGAAATGCATCATATTTTTTCTTTAAGAACATAGTAGTCATCATCCTAGAATAGTCATCTACAAATAGCATTATGTATCTGTCTCCTAGGTAGCTTTGTACTTCTATTGGACCACATAAGTCTGTATGAACTAACTCTAGAACTTTATTGGAAGTGTATGCTTTTCTTTTGAAACTTGATTTAGTCATCTTCCCTAGTTGACATTGTTTACACACTGTGCTTTTAGGTTTCTTCAACTTGGGCAACCCTTTGACTTTGTTCTTCCTGCTAATGCTGATCAAATTATCAAAATTAACATGACACAACCTTTTATGCCACAACCACACATCATCAAGTTTAACAATAAAACATGTTGCTTCTTCCATATCTAGGTAAAATAGATTACTCCTAGTTTGTTCTCCTTTTCCTATTAGATTTCCATCAATATGATAGATCTTGGCACTTTTGTTTTCAATTTCCACTTTGCAACCTACATTGCCTAACTGACATACACTCAACAAGTTGTAGTTCAATCCTTCAACATAGTATGCATTATCACATGAAATTTTCTTTGTAAGTTTGATAGAGCCATTTCCTTTGATTTGACATGGGGCATCATTACCAAATCTAACACTATTTCCATCATATTGAGTAAAGGTAATGAACTTACTTTTATCTCCTATCATGTGATGTGAGCATCCACTATCTATGATCCACTTGTCATTCTTGTTCACATAGGTAACCAATTTTGTTGCTTCATCTTCATATTTGTTTGATTTATCCTTCATGGCTACATAGACTACTTCATTACAATTGAAACATATGATAGGGAGCTCACCTTTGAATTTTCCTTTTCCTCTATGAAATCTCCTTGCTAGAAGTACTTCTAACTATTCCACATCTTCCTCATCTATGTTGCTATCATTGGATGCATGTTTTCCTTTTCTTCTCCTTTTGCTTGGTGTGTCCTCCTTAGTATCTTTCATTGTAGATCTCAAATTACTTGACTTGATTACAACATACAACTTATCTTGCAAATCTCAGATCACTTCTTAGCTTATACCCTTGCCTGGTCTTCTATGTCTACAACTCTTAACTACTTTTTTTTATCTTTCAAGCTTTGTCTCCTTGAGACTCCATACTTAATGTACCAGTGTAATCATCTCTTCATGACCACTTGTAGAAGAAGAGCCTCTATGTTCTTCCTTCTCCTAGATGTCTCCCTCTTGACACCCTTTCAACCACTTCACAGATTTGGCACTTTTGCAACAACAATATTAGTAGCTCCTTGCTTCTTGGTCTATGACTTCTTAAATAGAAGTCTTGGAGTTCTTTTTCTTGCTCTATTCTTCCATTTTTTCAATTTCAATTCACATGGATTAGGTAGGATACATTGTATCTAACCCAAATTATGTTTCCTCTAGAAACTTCTTAACTAATCCTTTAGAATTTGCCCAAAAATGATTTACATAGGTTTTTGTGCCAACAACTCATCATCCTTATCCTCCAATTTGTTCACAAAATTCAATGTAACCACTAGGTTGGCTTGGATTTGATGAATCTTCATTATTTGAAATAATGTAGTAGCTCAGCACTATTGAAATATTGGTGCTCAACACATACTATGTTACTCGACATCAACTATGTTTTTCTTGATGCTCAACACATACTGTGTTACTCGGCATCAATTATGTTTTTCTTGATGCTTGGCACTTGATCTTTACTTGGCACTTGAAGATCACTTAGCACACACTAGAAATGTGTGTTACTTAGCTTCTACTAAGAATTTGCTCGGCTTCAAATAATTTACCTGGCACCCACTAAAGATTTTAGTCTAAGCTTTACAGTCATCCTTGTTACAGCTTCTTCCTCCAATCTTTATAAGTGTGAACAACCTCTATATCTATGAGTATGTCATTAGTACATTACTTATCCATTGTCTTAACTAATCCTTGCACTTCATTACAACATCATAACTCAACCTTTCCCTTAGGTGCTCATGTTACATCTTGTTGATCTTATCCTCTGCATCAATCAACTAAGTGATAGCACTTGGAACTTATAAGAAAATGTCATTCCTACAAATAGCAAGTTTGACATCAATGGAAAAAAATGATTTAAAACATTCTTTTACAATAATCTCCCTCTTTGATCTTCAACAATAGTGAGCTTTTCAATTAGATTTCCAACATTAAGTCTAGGAAGTAACTCCCATGTTTCATTCTTCACAATCCAATCTAATTTTTCCTTCATTTCCTGAATCCAATGATCATCTTTACATGCTTCATTTGTACTTTTGTGTTCAACTTGAGAAATCAAAAAAATTTATTCATTAACTCTACTTCTTATGATCACACCTTTGTCTTTTCTTTCAATTATCTACTTTGGAGGGTGATTCTTTGTTAGATTCTTGTTAGAGGTAGGAGTTGACATATCTATTCTTACCTCATGTCTAGGTCTAGACCTCTGCTCTTCTCTTTTCTTTATAGTTAACACATCATTCTGTAGATCATTGTAAGTTTCAAAGAAAACTTTATCATTATATCTAAAAATTCAAAATTTATCTTCATTATCTGAATTATAATCTAGCATCTTTTACTTAGTTTCAAATTTTTCATCAATGCTTACATTTGTGCACTCAACTATTGTCATAGTTCTACGATTAAAACATTTTTCTGCTTTGATTTTCAATGAATAGCCAAGAAATATACCTTCAACACTTCTTGGATCAAACTTACCAACATCATCATCTCTTAATATAACACTTGCTTCAAAATTTTATGAAATACTTAATTGATGGTGTGTTAAAAATAGATAATACTATGAGGGAGGGGGAGGGGGTGGGTGAATGATGCAGGAGCATCCATTGGTGTAAGGGCAATCCAGTATCACCCAAAAATATTCTTCTAAATAGTTTTTGTTTAATGTGTTTTCATTTTTGGATACCCATTTGGGTCAAATAAAGGTTTCAACTTTCATAGTTCCACTATTGGTGTTCTAGGTTATTTTAAGTACCTTGGGTTATGTGTAAATACCAAAAAAATAGGACTATGTAATTCAGCCATAATTATGGTGATTTAGAGGGTTTAAATTAGAGGGATGGATATATTTATAATTTAGAACACTATGAAAAAATAATCAGTTCAAAAGGCTTCACTGTTAGAAAGTTATTGCAATTTTTTGATTCTTGGAGACCTCCTAAGAGTGCTTCAAAGTTAGATATGGGGCAGTAAATAGCCTTGTATAGGACTGTTAGTGAATAGTTTTTCCCATGAAAGTTTATATATATAAACAAAGAAAAGAATGTAAACTAACAAATGAATTCCTATCTGAGAGGCTTAGGAATTCTCTGCTTAATATTTCCTCAATGAAAACAGGCACAGCTACCTTTATTGCAAATGAAGTTTTTAGTTTAAAGGATTCAATAGAAAGATCTTTACAATAAAAATGATCTGTTGAAAGTGCTGAAACAACTTATTTCATTTCATCAATATGAAACAAACTTTAATGCAAAAGAACCACTTGATTTTAACTATCAAAATGATCCACATAATTGAGAATTAAAACATCAAGTAGGCAATAAAACCACTAGTTTCTCACAGCATTCCCAATACTCAGAATTCACAAATTTAGAATCGATGATAGGCACAGCCAAAAGCTTTAACTAGCATTTATAAAAATACTAAATGAAATAAGCAGATAATAGTATCTACTCACAAAAAACCTTCAGCCAAGATTCAAACTGTAGAGTTTCAATATGTCTACATAAATTTTGAGTTGCTACCTCTAAACTGAAAATAAAACCATAAACAAAAATAGTTCTATCTATCGGTCTATCGGAGAAATTCTATCATAATTATCATGGTATGGGTCATAAAGAAATTTATTGCAGGAAACCTCAATGTGGTAATGATACAAGGAGTAGAATGTCTAGAAACACTAACCTTGTAGATAGAAGAAGATCTAATGATAGGACATCGAGAGAAGGAAGACCATATGAAGAAAGAAGGAAAATTGTGTGTTATAAGTGTAACAACTTTGGACACATAGCCCAAAATTGTCAAGCACCTATTGATCAACAAAATCCTAGAAGTAGAACCCCAGTATGTTAGTTATGCAACAAATTTGGACATATAAAAAAGTATTTTAGAGTGGACAAAAACTTCGAAGATAGAAGGAACAATGGAAGAAACTTTAGAAATAGAAGGAACAATGAAAGAAACTTTGGAAATAGAAGAAATGATGGAAGAAACATAAAAAATGATAGAAGGAACCATTAAAGGAACTCAAGAACTAGAAAAGATAATGAAGATCAAATAAATATAGTCAGTGAACTTTGAGAAGAACTTAATGGGGCATTTATGAAGGGATTGAATATTTTTGAAGAAGAGTTAGATGATGCAGAGGTAGGAAAATTGAAGTAATTAATCGATTTTGATTCAACCAAGTTGAATTAAGCTTGTTCACAACACCAAAATTTGGAACTTCATTTAGAGATGAAACTGCAAGTAGTGATGTTGGGAAAAGGTGTATCGAGATAAGTTTATACTGTAGCTAAGCGTGCTTCCAATTTGGAGCTTATCAGAACTTGTCACAAAGAAATTAAGTGTTATTGTTATAATAGAAAAAAATAATTCTATAGCAAAAATTGAAATATATTTTTTTATAGAGAATTTTATGGAGTGAAGTTCCTTGGAGCATTTTCATGATGCAAGGAAGCTATGGTAAACCTCGAGTAGCATTTGAAGATCGAACAAAGATTTTGAGCAGATATTTAATTTCAAAATATAATTGATATATTTTTCATGTTTGCAAAGTATGCAATTAATGCAAGTTCAAATTGAATGAATAAAATGGAGTATAGACTTTATTACCATTTCATTGCAATCACCTCAAAAGCATAGAGCACTCAGAAGTGAGTTGTCAAGGTGATTTTGAACTAAACCCTATTTTAGATAGAGGTATTTTTTCATTTCTCCATAGAATTTCTTGGATAAAGTTTATATTTGATAAAATCATGGATATTTCAATCATTCATAATGTCAAGAATGATGAGAGACCAAATTTTAAGGTTGTTTCCATGAAACCCGTAGAAGGAAACCTTGATTTAGCATTATCTATTACTCTAAAAAACATAGTATATTTGGAAGATGTAGGAAGTTATCTTAATAGAAAGTTTGAAACTATTGGGAGCAAGTATATGAACAAAGATATGGAAATTGTCTTTAACCATGATATGTTAGTAAATCCTAAATTTGAACATTTAAAAGAACTAGACCTACTCAAAGATCGCTTCTCCCAAGAATTGGACAACAAATAATGGACTCAAATCATACTAGGAAGAATTCATGATGGAAAATTGTGGATGGAAGAAAATGTAGTTGACATTTCAACTGACCTTATTCATGAGGTAATTGGTCATAGAAAATAAGGCAGTGTACCTATAGGTGAGAAACTAGTTAAGAAGAAGGTTGAGAGCTACACTAAGGAAATTTATAATGGGAAGGCCATGGTGATCAACATCATTAAACAAGATGATGTAATATTTCTAAGTAGAATCATTGCCTATTCTATTTGTGCAAGTTCTAAGATTGATAAATTATTAGTAGGATTCATCTATGTAGCTTATAAGATTTGTGTTGAGAAAGAACAAGTTCAAATTTTGAGAGTGCAAATCCTTGAAAACTTAGAGAAAATCAAGATGAAAAGAATGGTGTGTTTAGATTCTAGTCATTTATCAATCATATATTATTTCATGTGCTTAAGAGATTTCCATTCTTATCAGTTATAGAGATTATGAGTAGTGAGAGATGTACCATGGAAAATATTATAGATGTATGTAGAAGACATCCAGTAGACAAAATCTTGGATAGTGGAAATTTTATCATGAAAACTTAAAAATGGGATGAAACAAAGATTTATAATTGCACATGCAATTGTAGAAAAATTCAAAAATGATATGTGTTATGGCTAATACAGAATTAACTCATATTCAAGTTGTAGAACCTCGAGAAACATTCCTTGATCCCTTAGGTTATGATTTAAGTGATGGCATAGCAATTGGATATATTGATCTATTGTTGAACTCTGTAAAAGACCAAGCTAAGTATAGATTTGGGACATACGAAGAAATCACCCAATCATCTTATCAAGCATTCTTAGAGAAAGCATCTCACAAAAAGATTGAGACAATAATGAAGAAAAGCTCTAACTAAGGCCAGTATGATAGAAAGTGAGTCACAGGTAGTTAGGTATAGAATGACACAAGGAATAATGGATGTACAACCATTATCAATTGGGAAACCATCTGGTGTATCAACTACATAAAAACCTTCAGAATAGAGCATTCAATATGTCGTAGTATCAGCTAAACAATTGTGTGAGCTGAAGAGAAAATCTGAAAGATTAGTAGAAGTTGTGACTACCAAGGCTAAAAGAGTCAAGAAATAGACTACTAGACCAAGAAAAATATAGAATTCATTGTTGAAAATTGTGGAATCCAATAAAGAGGAAGAAGAAGAAGAAGAATAGGAAGTGAAATAGGCAAAAAAAGTTATTATTTCTAAATAAATGGCAGGAAAAGCAATGCAACCTTGGAAGCCAAAGATTGAGAAGATCAACTTAGTCATTGAAAATAAAGGGAACTTTGTTCAAAAAAAAAAATTATATCATTTATATAATGATATCGAGAAAGATCCTATTGATATCTCTACTATGAGATATGTGATTACTAACAACCTAAAAATTGAGGATATTGAAGGTATAGTAAATTAGAAAGTCTATGATAGACTTATAGATAAGAAAATACCAACATAAGAAGAGGATATAGAACTTTAGAATTCTATGTTAAGGACTTTATACAAAATAGATGATGAGGAAGAAGTTAA
The DNA here is from genome assembly GCA_028749045.1 of Cupressus sempervirens. Taxonomy (NCBI): domain Eukaryota; kingdom Viridiplantae; phylum Streptophyta; class Pinopsida; order Cupressales; family Cupressaceae; genus Cupressus; species Cupressus sempervirens. The sequence continues at coordinate 800,339,134 of CM053791.1, read as the reverse complement.
GAAATTCATGACCAAGCTAGTACCCTACTTAAGAAACAAGATTAGACCATTTCCATTTATGGTGGGTGAGAAGAATACAATAAGGAGTGAAACAACTACAACTATCAGTTAGATGATGATAGAGTTAAAGGCAACACCTCCACCAGCACCTAAAACTTTAGAAGTGTCAACAACTGGTGATACTATGCAAATTTACTAAACTAATGTTACTATCAACATTGATTATACTAACCCTTTTGAAAGTTTCAATCAGCCTGAATCTCAAACTAAGGTCATTCTAGATTAGTTGAAATAAATTAAAGAAGAGAAAAGGCAATTAGAGGCAGAAAAAAGAAAGATCAAAGAAGCTAAGTACAAATGGCTTGAAAATGAAATGAAAAGGAGAGTAGAGGAAGAAAAGAAGAAAAGGGTAGAGGAGGAAGAAAAGAAAGAGAACGAAAGAAAAGAAAAGGAGGAGAAAGAGAAAGAAGAGAAAAGAGCTAAGGAGGTAGTACAGAATAAGAAATAGGAAGATGAAACTAAACCATCTAGTTCATCTACTCCACTTTCGCTTGCTAGCCTAACAAGTGATGACGATGATCAAACTAATTTTATCTCATCTCTAACAAAATTGATTGAGAAGAACAAAAAAGTAAAGATCTTACAAAGAACCTTAATGGAGGTAACTGACATATTACATAGTACTTTAGCAATCAAGAATATAGAGGAAGATCCTAAACAGAGGCCACAAGCAGTGTTAAAGTCTTTTGATGAGGAATTTACAAATTCGTTGAATTTTACAAAGTTCAAGACACAAATTTATCATGATGCTAATCTATTTAGCACCATTTATTAGAATATCAAGAATGATTTGCTAAGTCTTGATACTTATATCAAGGAACTTTGGAAATGTCAACAAGATGGAAAGGTATTGTACACTAATTGTACCTTATCTCATAAGTTGACCAAGGATTTTGATAGAAAGATTGAAGGAAAGCTAAGTGAGTTAGAAGATCTTAAAAGCCAGATATAGCAACCTTCCAATATGTTTGATCCAGGAGCATCCTAGGTTTGAATTGCTATCCTACATGTTTTCCTCATTTTTTTGTTGTTGCCAAGCTCCTAGTTGTTGTTGAGTTCTTTTTTGTTCTCAAGCTCATAGTTGGTGTCGAGTTCTTAGTAGTTTCCAAGCTCTTGGTTGGTGTCGAGTTCTTTTTTATTGTTGAGTCAGTAGTTGGTGCCAAGTGCCTGTTGGTGTCGAGTTCTCTACAGTTGCCAAGTTCATGTTGTTGTCAAGTTTGTATATGTGATGAGCATTGTTGAGTGCCAATTTTTCCTTGGTCCTTCTTTGAAAAAGTTGTCTATGTTTGTTTCTAGCTTGAGCCAAATTTTCACATTTTTATTTAATATTTTTTGAGAGCTGACTTGTAGCTTCATTTTAGTTTGATGTAAGGGTTTATTTAGTTAGTAATTTGTAAGAGGCTGACTTGTGACCATGCAAGTTTTTAAAGGGTTCTGGGTAGACTCTTAGGAGGAAGAGTAGATGAGCAAGAGTAGAAGTAGAATGAGCATGCAAAGATCATCCTTGAAGATCAAGTTTGAAATATAATGTTGGTCATAAGCCAGAAGGCCTTACAGTTGGGCATGTATTTGGATGATTTGATGAATCAATAAAGCACTTGCTCTTCTATCTCCTTTGGTTGTTGTTATTTTTTTGTGCTTCCATTGTGTTTACTCTTGCAAGTGACTTTGGTAGCTAGGTGTTTCTTTGGCCCTAGTTATCCAAGTACTCCCTATGTCAATTCAATCAACAATGAAGAGTAAATCTTCAAGGATAACAAATCCAATAGATGAACTAAGATATACTGCAAATCAATTGCAAATACAATTCCTTTGAAGCCCAAATCCAAAATCCAACTTTATCTTTGCTCTTCTCCAATAAAAATCACATCTTTAACCATATAAATCACATAATACATAACTCATGGTGTCTTTCCAACTAAGGAAACAACTTTCCCTTATACCCTATCTAAATGACTAATTAGGTCACCTTGTTAAGGATTTTTCAATATACAAATGATTACATAGGACCATATTGAGGCATACATATCTTCTTATGCATAATTACATATATTACAATAGAATTAATACTTTTTCTGATAAAGATCAACATGTTTCACTAACAATATTAACTGCTAGTAAAAACACATCGCACATTTTACTAAATTGTGACCTCTCTAGGATAATCTTCAAGATATTCTATCATGAACATAGCATCATAAAAATTTCCTCAACCTTGATCCAAGCTCACTAACCTTAATTCAACTTCATAGATAAGATACATCTCTTTGAAATCATTTCCTGCACACTTGTCTTCTATGAGTCTTCATCAAACGAACTATAACTCATCCAATACTCAATATGAATGTAAGACAACATAGATGTAGTATGAAAACTCATTAGTAAACACAATACTAAAATCACATAGCTTAGCCTATTTTGTGTTAGATTTTCTAACTCAATGTATTTCTTTGTGATGCACATGAACCTTGTATGTCATGAACTCAAACAATATGTTATCATCAATGGAAAATGTATCACCAATACAACAAATCATCAACATCTCCAAGTGCCAAGAAAACCAAAATTCCTAATAGGGACATATATGTAGTGTTCTCTTATGTAGTTGTGCATAATGTTCTTTTATTTTACATTGTTGCAAATTTATGAAACAAAATTTTAATATAAGGTACAGTAAAAACAAGTTCAAAAGTTGTATTAAGATACTGATTTGCTCTAGATAGTACTACCAATATCTCACTACATTCAAAATTATCCACAAGGATAAACATGAACTAAATATTTTAATATCTTGTTTGAAATCACCTTACTTCCTACCCCTCCACTACATTTTTCTTTATTATATTCTTCATATAAATTAATCTTATGAGCACTTCACATTTTTATAACTAATTCACAAATTTTACTATGGTAACAACTATAAAAAGTCCTAGATCATTCACATGGGAAATGTGAGGTCATGTGAACTTTGATATTTTAAAAAAGGAACTTTTATTTTTTACTAAAAATTTTTTACCTAAATTTTGAATAATAATTCTCCAGTTATTACGACTATAGAGGAGGGATCCTCTTTTTCACATATTGAAGCTAGGTCATTTATGGCTTGAAGTTAGGACATGTTGTATCTAATGTTAATACTCAATTTTTATTAAAGATAAAACTTATATGACAATATTAGTCTTTTATTACATGGAGGGAAGATGGTTTCCATATGAGAGACTCATGTTCTTGTTTGCATTTGAAGAAGTCTCAAGATTGTGTGATGAAATTCGTATCAACAAAAAATAATAAAGGTACATAATTATGTTATGAGTTCAAAATAGATATAAGCATTAGCATTGAGTTTTGGTGGTCCATTACAATTATATTTGACATAGTAATGTTTTGATTACATTTTAAATGACTCATTGAATCTAGTGTTAATGTTATCTTTTAATTTAAGGGAAATTTGATTTGACAATATTAGTCTTTTATTATTTACATGAAAGAAAAAAATGGTTTTCAAGTGAAGACCCCTACCCTTGTTTATCTTTAAAGAATTCCCAAAGATAACATGATCACACTCATATCAATAACAAACAATAAAAGTAAAGAATTTTTTTATGAGCACATAGTAAACGTAGGCATTAATAATATTAATTTTTAGTGGCCCATTAAAATTATAATATTAATTTTTAGTGGTTCATTAAAATTGTGTCAATTATCTTCAATAACTTTTGCAAGAATATACATTTTACAATTTTATAAATCACTTTTTTAATGTATCTCAACAACAATCATATTTTGAACTCTTGGTATATTTTAACTTGAAGTAATCTTCACCAACCAACAAATTTACTTTTTACCAGACTTATACAATAATCACACTTTGAATTTAGATAGAGTTCGACTACAATTACCCACCCCCACATAGATTTCATTTGATTGAATGATTTTCACTCACACCCAATAATAAAAATCCATAAATAGGTTCAAATATGAAATTAAATCTTTCGAATAACTAATATTAATTATTTAAGCAAGATTCCATAGCAACTAATTTTGTGGCAAAAAAATGATAGAATTAGTTAAAAATTGATTTAAAAAAAATAGCATGAAAAGAATTTAAATAGCATATTAATTAATATAGAGAAAAATATTGAAATAAATATTGTTAAAGAAATTGTTATTAATTATTTTTATTTTATTTTTAAGTTTGAGCATGTCAAAATCATGATGTTAATTTAATTATATATATATATATATATATATATATACATATATATATATATATATATATATATATATATATATATATATATATATATATATATATATATATATATATTCCTATCATAAACTTTTTATTGTAAAGATGATATGAAAAATTCAATGAAGATATATTAAATTTATAAAATAAAATTGGTTCAAGATATGAAATAATAATGACAATAGTTTAATTCAAATAAAATAATTAAAATTTAAAAATATAATTACAAATGTTATATTTGTATTCATATTTATTATTTAGTTTGAAAATTAAAATGTAATTTAGTTTAATTATCTATAAATTATTAACATATATTGAAAATTGTGATAATTGTTTATAAACATAATTATTATTAATATTAACCAAGTTTTGACATTGATTGAGCTTTGCAATGACTGGACACATGTCACAATTCTACATGAATCTAGGCACACGAGAAAACATTCCCCAAATTGGCTCGAAATTCATCTCGAGCCGTCAATCTTTGTTTTGGTCAATGGTCGAGATTTCAAGTAGAATCTTTGAGTATACATGTCTTGATTTCGAGTAGAAATAGAATTTAACTTCAATCTTATAAAAATTGGCCCAAAATAGAGATGCAGTCATTGATCTATCATTCATTGAACAGTCCACATCAAATCATGAATTGTTAAAACTTAAACCTTTCAAATAACTAATATTAATTATTTAAACAAGGTTCCATAGCAACTAAGTTTGTGGCAAAAAAAATTGATAGAATTAGTAAAAAATCGATTTAAAAAATTATTAGCATGAAAAGAATTTAAATAGCATATTAATTAATATAGAGAAAAATATTGAAATAAATATTGCTTAAGAAATTGTTATTGATTATTTTTATTTTATTTTATTTTTAAGTTTGAGCATATCAAAATATGATGTTAATATATATATATATATATGTATGTATGTATGTAGGTAAACAGATTTGTTCTTTCAGATTATTACTCTTTAATGCAAAATTCAAAAAAATATCTAATCGCAAATAGTTGGAAAGCTCCTTATGGATGTTTTAGCTTTCCTCTGAATTGGTAGGTATAGCTCCCTAAAATAGAATTCCAATGAATTATATTTTCTTCCTAAACTACTTTGGGGTATGTTCTTAACCCGAGAATAGTAGAGGGATAATCGAGCTAGACCTAAATAAAATTTAACTCAGGTAGATAGAAGTTTCTCAACACTAAAATAGATTTATGCATCCACATAATTAACTAATGCTGAACTAAGCTAATTTAAATCTGAACTATGACTAATAAACTAGAAACACTGGAAGGATTTCCTCTTTGAATGAACTATAATAATACTTATCACATTCATCCGTTGCCTCAAAACAAGGGAGGTAGAACTCTATTCTTCCCTTGTTCCAATTCAAACAAAAGAGAAAACATGAACTAAATACAATACTAACTAGAATAGAAAATGATTGACATAAAATACCATTCCATTGTCTCTGCAACAAAAAGTACTTCACACCAAAAATTTGGCGAACTTTCATTAATCTTCTCAATTCATACATATAGAGTATTTTAGATGACCATTACAATGGAAGTTTAATCAATTCATCTTCTGAGGATGACAAATGGCAAGGTGCCAGTTTGTCACATTACAAAATTACAAAAGAAAACAAAAAGGAGGCATAATATGAGTCACTTAGACTTCTTCCCCTTTTTAGTTTTTGCCTATATGCCTTAGTAACAACCATTATTGTGATTAGTTCTTCATGGTTGGGCATGTGTATATTAGTGAATCTTAAAAGCCATTTTGCATGTTCCCTTACCAACTCCTTTACAACATTCAACTGATCTGACAACTCCTTTATGGCCACATGTATCCATCCATTGAGCATCTAGAGTTCTGTGGTTCTGTTCTAGCTACTGGAAGACACTGTGGATAGATTATCCAAAAAAGTAGAGAAGTTACTTTTCATCACTTCCACTTTAATGAGATCTTGTCCTTGACCATTGGTTTTAGAATCAGTGTGTAGCCCTCTCATAAGGTCAAATCCCCTACCTTGAGTCTTCTTTACTTTACTCTCTATTTCTTTGAGTCCCTTCTCAGTCACTTGGATCATTTCTAGCTTAAATTGCATATTTTGAAGCCATCAAACAAAGGTTCATTCCCTTTGATCAAAATATTTTCTTCGATTGCTTCCTTTTCTTTCATGTGGATGATCATCTTTAAAAGGTAAATGCAGACATCACATCTGACCCTTTCTTTGGCCAGAGTATTACTATTAGACAATATATTATCCTTTTCTATCTCCAATCTAAGGATAGCATTTCCAATTTGATCTATGAGAGAAACCCCTTCTAATTTGAGCCTCTCAATCCATTTTCTATTGATCTGGCCATAATGTGTATCTTCTTGGAGCTGGGAAATCAGAGTTTGCACTTCAGCTGCACTAAGAGTCTAAGTTATAGACATACTAGAAATAGTTGCTAGTGGAGTAACTAGCTGCCTAATAATTTTGTTCAATTCTTTTATCTCTTCTTTCATCTTGATCTTTGAAAATTTGAGACTTTCCAATTGTCCTTCTATCACCTCATTACTTGATCTCCATAAACCAACCTTTGTATCATGTCTAGCTTCCCCAAGGTCAATTGACTGCAAAGTAAAATCATCAGCCATCATATCCTCAATTCTTCCTCCTTTGTTTGGCTTGGCTATTTCCATTATCAAGTGCCCTATTTCTAGATCTTGCCCAAGTATTGACAAAGTCTTTTGCTTCTTGACGTTTTCCAATGCAATCCTAGAATGAACCATGAGGCATACAATGTCTTTCGTAGAAACACCTTCATCCTTTCTATTTATTTTCCTTTCCAAAGTATCTTCTAACCAAGAATCAATTCCTATCACTTTGGAAGCTGTTTTGAGTGATTCAATGCTGAACATTTTCTTCTTTACTAGAATCATGGTTATAGCAATTGAAGAGAAAGGATTCTTTGAATCCTTAGAGATGATTCTGGAAGAAGCCTAGACCTTCTCCATCTCTAAAGTCTTCTTTGTCTCTTCATATAATTTAGTAGACTTGTTTCTGCTACTTTTTCCATCCCCTAGGTCTACTATCTATATAGGAGAACCACTTGGCCTCAAAAGTGAAGCACTTGCTGATGGCACAAGGCTATGATAAGGAGATGGGATTGGAGTGGTATGTAGAGAGGGAATAGTAGTAGTGTGAGGAAATGGAATGGGAGTAGTATGTGGGGAAGGTATTGGCATAGGGGCACTATCCTCTGGTTCTTCCGCTTTCTTCTCTTCAGTACCAATCTAGGTTCCTATAACTGGCAAGGAACCATCATGACATGTTTGTTCTATAGGAACATTCTTCTCTAGGGGTTGGTCACCTCTACCTGCAAGTTGAGCTGGTCCTTGGGTGGTAGCTATGGTCACTCCCACTATAGCACTCTAAGATGAAGTAGGCATTATAGCTATTGGAGAAGCTTGAGTGGCTGCACCCTTACTTTAGCTCTTTTTGATTGTCCACTCAACCCATTTCCTAGTTCTCTTGATTATCCTAGCCATCATGATATCAAGATTCTCTTCCACATCCACATATGGCTCATAACTGATAGGAATTCCCCTTAATTTAGTCAAATATGTATTGCTATACATATTTTGACCATCATCCTCCAATCCTTCTATATTGAGATCAATGCCATATGTCTTTATTTGTTTCATTGTGAGTCTAGAAAAAGCATGATCTTGGCTCTCCAACTCATCCCTATAATCTACCCAATAATCCTCCAAAGTGGTGACATGCTTGATCACACTCCTGATCTGAAGCACCTCTCTTGCATATCCATTTGGCTTGAACATGGGCCTCACAACCTCATATTCCTCCAATTTTTACTTATTCTCAAATGCCTTGAGCATGTTTTTGGCATCGAACCAAGAATCACAACTATAAGCCTTGACCTTCATGCAAAATTCATACCCCTTCTTCCTTAAACTTGTGCTCAGCACATTCACTTGAATAGCTTGTCTCATGATCTCTATGAGCATGATCATGTTGCTTGGGTATCTAGGCAGCTTCAAAGGAAATCAGTCGAAGGCTACAAGACATAAATATGAGAAGGATGAGAATTGAATAAAGTAGCTACCAAACTAATTGATGGCCATCATCCCTTATGGGCTAAACCTCCTCTCTGAACATCCTTGTAGTTCCTTGCAAATCCTCATTATAAAAGAGTCATTAACTCTGACATACTTTTCATAGTTATTCTATAATTACAAGCATGGATAAAATTCTTAACTTTTTACATCATCAGGAAAATCTTTTATTCTAGGAAGGCCTAGCCACAATTATAGAGAAGCCAACGTATAAATCAGGAAATAAGACATGTAGCAGGTATTGTAGAACTTTGCAGCACTGAGAGCTCTAGACAGATTTTCACTTACCTCATATGCCCAATCAACATAATGTGTATTTGAACAAATGATTTGCACTAAAAAGAAATATTGTTTTATGAAATTGAGTACTTCTACCTCACCTTTCAACTGATGTAAAAGAACCAAAATATCCACAATTTTGGGCTTTAGATCAATGCCAAAAATGGTCTTGGGAACCTTACTCTTAGCTCCCTATGGCTTTTGGAACTAGGACCTCATAATTTCCTTCCTCCACACCATCTTCTTCAAGGAGAACTTAGAAATGGCTCCTCCTATGGTCAATTCTAAAAATTCTTCCCACTCTGGAATCTAAGGGCAATTAACTATAGTTTTTCGATCAATTGATATCAAAACTATATGATCCAACAACAAGATCTTTCTAGTGTTCGGATTGTAATGGTTAATGCATTCAACAATCAACTCGATGGGCTTGAATTGTCACTAGAAACTCGGCTGCTCCCACTAGCCCACCTCCTCAAAGTTTCTCTATTATTGGGTGGATTGGCTTCATCCTCAACCTTCTTTGGAAATCTTGCATATCAAAGAAATGGAGTGAGGTATCGATAACATTCTCCAATTTTGACTTAATCTCATTTAGTCCATCAAATCCAGCAAATCTTGTTGCCATCTTAACTGAGATAAAGATGAATTGAAAATCTTAAAATTGAAAATAGCAGAGAGAGTAGAGCTTTGTAACTAAGATAATTCTAAAATCACTATTCAATTCAATAGCATAACAGTTCAAATAAGAAAGTGGTAGTTTGAAAATCTATTATGTTCATCTCTATATAGAAATCCCAATCCACTCACTAATCTTCAAGATCCATTCCACACAAGTGAATTATATGATAAATCCATTAGATTAGTAAATGTGTGGGTTTCTAATAGATTTTTCCATGTATTTTCATTGCTTTCATTGGCCCAATAGTAACTTTCCTTTATTATAGACTTACTTTCCCATTTTTCACCAAATTGTGGAAAATTAAGAACAGAGTACTCCGTGGGAAAAAATATGCTCAGCAAGATTTTTCTCAAGATACCTTCCCAAATGTGATTAACTAGCTTCATTATCCTTTTTAAGCATCTTGTGATTGATCTATGAGCCTATCATGCTTGTAAAGGTGATTTTCACAAAATGCAGAAAATCGCTTTCCAGGGTTGAAAACCCACTAAGGAGAAGGCAACTTCTATTTTTCTATCTATGCTTTTATTTTCACTTTATTCTTTAATAAACGTGCTTTTGGGCTTCAAAAAATCCAAAAAGGGCTGAAAAAGTGAAAAGGAACCCACTTACTTATTTTTCCCTCTCACAAATGTCTTTGTTGGAAAACTGACTTCGCAAGTTGAAAACCCGCCATTGCGAAGCTACTTCGAAGTTTCTTGCCAACTATTATTATGATCATTATGATGAATTCTGAGTGACTCTCAAGGTAGAATAATACAATGTAGAGATGATTAATCCATAAAAAAACCTATTTCTTCCTTGCTTTAGCCTATAAACCTCATTTGTTGACCTCTGTAGGAAATCGCCTTTACAATTTGAAACTCAGCCAAGGAGAAGCCGATGCTAGGTTTTACATAGACTTCATTTTCTTTATGTGCAAACTATACTGAGCCACAAGAAAGTTAATTCTTGGAAAGAACTTTGTGAAGATCATGATATAACCCAAGAATCTCCATCAAAAAGGATCCTAGAATACCCACAAAACTAACAACAACAAGGAAAATCCACCTAGCTATGTAATGCGAGAGGAAAAGGAAGATGAAAACCCAATGGAGAGACTTTTTACTTGGAGGAAAAGAAATAGACTTAGACATGCCTAAACCTAATTGAGACACAAGACCATTTTCCACTTTAAATAATGGGTATAGGGTGAAAAGTAGGGTAACAGTTGGCTCTGACTAGGGACTTGGGTTGAGTATACCCAAGCAAGGAACTCAAAATCTCAGGTTTTGCAAAAGAAGGTAAAAAGGTGACAACACAACAAAACACAACGAGACAAAGAATAGGAAAATAAAAGCAAAGGAAAAAGACAAACTAGGAAACAAAAAAGACATTAAAACTCACTATAATACAATACAAGGGTTACCTACTCTCAATTAGCAATTTGATAAATCTTTAGATCTTGACCATCATAGGTTAGGAGTAGTACTTTTCCATCTTCATACACCAATTTGAAAGAATTATTTTCAAATGCCTAATGAATTATGAATGGGCCTTCTAAAAAGTATCAAACTTCTTATGCATTCCTTCCAAAGTGCTTCACTTATCCTAGAGCAGGACACTGTCTCCTACCATAAATTTTTGGGGTCTTGCTTTCTTGTCAAATAGATCCTTCACTCACATCTAGTGTTGTTTGATGTGGTCTATGATTTCCTTCCTTTCTTCTTCAAGTTTTCTCAAGTACATGATCCTCTTTTCTAATCCATCTTTTAAAATGTCATCTTTGACCATTGTTCTTAGTTTATTAGCGGCTAATTCTAGAGGTAAGTGGAGATTAGCTTCTGTTCCATAAACCAATTCAAAAGGATATATGACGATTGCCATTTTAGGTGTCACTCTATCTACCCATAGTGCCTCATGAATCTTTTTGTTCCAAGTCTTTTGATTATCTAAAACCAATTTCTTAACAATATTCATCAAATTCTTATTACTTGACTCAGCTTGACCATTTCCTTGAGGTAAATAATCAGATGAATGACCCACAATGATCCCATGCTCAATGTAGAAATTGGTAATTTCAATTGAAGAAAAATAAGATGCATTATCCATCACTAGTTTAATAGGGACACCGAACTTGACCAATATGTTCTCCTTTATGAATTCGCACATCACTTCGAAAGTAGTCTTCTTAGTAGGTTTAGCTTCTACTCACTTGGTAAAGTAGTTAGTTGCAGTGATCACATATTGGTGACTAGCACTAGATGTAAGGCTAATCAAACCAATGAAGTTGAGACCCCATTTTTGAAAAGGTCCTTTGATGATAACAAGTCTCAATGGTAAAGTAGCTAATTGAGGACATCTAGAGAACATCCTACACTTCTCGCATTTTGCTACCCAATCATATGCATCTTTAAACATCCTAGGCCAGTAATAACATTGCCTTAGTATTTTAAAAGCTATGACTAATGACGAGAAATGTCCTCTGCAAGCTACATCATGAAATTTTCTTAACAACTTTTCCTATTGTTGTTTTTCTACGCACCTAAGGAAAATGCCATCAAGGGTTTTTTGAATAGTTTACCATCCCAAATCACATACTTAGCTGCTTTCAATTTGAGATCTCTTCTTTGTCTTTCATTTAGGCCCTCTGGACATTCACCATATGTTAGAAAATAAGAAATATTTTCAAACCATGAATCATAGAGGCCTACAGCTAACACAAACTACTTCTCTCCCAATTCCTCTGATCTTTTAGTTATCTTATTTTTTGCCATTGCCTTGCACAAATAATTTCCCCTTACCAGCTGGGTAGGTTTTATTTCTATATCATATTCCTATATTTTTGCCACCCATGCTCCTTTGACATTATAGCCCACATCCTATTGTGTCAATGCACTCTTCACTGCCACATTAGGGACAAAGACTACAAATTGTGAATGCAAGATATAAAATTGAAAAATTTTCAGGGATTTAACCACTACAAAAGCATGCTTTTCAATCTGTGAATATTTCAGTTCATGATTCTTCAAAGGTATGCTCATGAAAGCTATTGGGGCTTGTACCCCATCATCATTTTCTTGCATAAGTATCACCAAGAGAGTAGGTTTGGAAGTATAACAATAAATAATGAAATCTCATTTATAATTTGGATGACATAAAATTGGGGCATTAGCAATAGCAATTTTTATATCTTGAATGGCTCACTTTCCCACCTCATTCCATTTGAAATTTGAATTTCCTTTCATCATATCCATTATATGCTTAGTTGTTTCCACAAAATCGGGCACAAATCTTCTGAGAAAATTCACTTTTCCAAAGAAAGATTTAACTCATGTCTTATTCAAAGGCAAGCTCAATCTTTGAATGGCTTCTACCCATTTAGGATCGATTCTAATGCCCTTGAGTTTCCCTTATGTTACATAGAAAACCAACTTCTTGGGATTGAGAGAAATCCCATGCTCTCAACATCTCTATAAAACCTTTCTCAAATCTTCCATATGATCTTTTCTCTTTCTCAAGAACATGATGAGGTCATCCAAGTATATGACTATGATTTGATCCTTTAGATTGGTGAATTTCTTACTTATACATCTTTGAAATGTAGCACTAGCATTGATAAGTTCAAAAGGCATTCTACAATACACAAATGTATCCCAAGGAGTGGTGAAAACCATCTTATGCTAATCGTTCTCCTCTACTTTGACCTGATTATAACTTGAGAAACCATCAAGCATAGACATCATTTAAGATCCTACCACTATTTGTAATAGGTAATCCATGTTAGGAAGAGAAAAGTTATAGATGCTTGATTCAGGTTGTGGAAATTGGCACAAATTCTTATTTCTCCTTTCTTCTTTCTGACGAGTACTATATTGGCTATCCAGGTGGAATGATGAATGGGATAAATGATTCTCACTTTTAACATCTTATCTACCTCTCAAAAGATGGGATTTGCAACTTTAGGATTGTAGTTCCTCTATTTTTGCTAGAAAGGGACTACATTGAGCTTTAGTGGAATTTGGTGTTTTACCTTCCCATGTCTATAACTTTCAAGTCTTCATAACTCCAAGCAAAAATATCTCTATATTCCATGAATAGATTTCTTGTGTTTCCTTTTCTTTAGGTGAACAACACTTCCCAATATTAATCATTCTGGGATCATGGACATTTCCAATGTTTATTCCATCATACTCACCCATAGTACGTCCTTTTTTTGCTCTCTTTTGCTTTATGTAAGCATGTGTCTATTAAATAGTTTTTCCAAAGCCACAAAATATGAGGGAATAATGTGACCTTTCAACCAAACTTATCCATTTTGATTTTGTTTCTCATTTGCACCAGAGCTTTCATGATCACTTCCACTGGATTCATGCTCAAAAATAGATGTATCATTTTCAAGGAACATCTACAAACTCTTATCATCATTGAAGACTTGCCATGATTCCATGTTATCTAGAACAGCAAATTGATACACAATTTTGATCATATACTTTTTGTCTTTGAAATCTGAGTGGGGAAGTAATAGGGAGGCAGAGAATGCTAAGGAATCAACTTAGGCATTCATCTCTCTCAGAACCACTTCAATAGAGAAGGCATCAAGGCCTTCTATCTCATCCCAAACCCTATTCTTGTAATTCTTCAGCTTGTGATTTCTCACAAAATATTGTCCTTTCACCAGTTTCACAATAAGCTTTGCATCACCTTGAGCTTTTAGGATCTTTATCCCTCTTTCTTTTTCTATTATTATCCCCAGTAGTAAGGCCTCATATTCCACAATGTTATTCGTATTCCCAAATTCCAATTTGAAAGCCATAGGTTCAGGTTCTCCTTCTGGGGATATCAATATTACACCTGCTCTGGATCCTAAAGAAACATAGCTTCTATCAAATTCAAGTGTCCATATGCCTAATGCATCTTCACTTTCATTAAAAAAATTCTTGCTTTGATTCTCATCTATTTGTTCATCCAAGCTTTCTTCAGTAAATAGCATATAGTTGCTGAATTCTAGCTCTTGGTATAGAATCTGGGCTTTAGGATCATCTAACTTCAAGACTATGAACTTTTCCTTTTCTTCAAGTTCCAATTTGACTTTCTTATTCCCAATAGGTATCACTACTTGGCACCAATCTAGCTTTATTTCTCCTCCTAAAACTTGACAAAAAATTCTACTTAAAAGAAGTCCATAGCTCACTGGAATGTCAGCTACCAGAATAGTCGATAGGAGCTTCTTTTTCTAGATGTGATGCTAAGGCTACCTAAGCGTATTTAATTTTCCCAAGTAAGGGAACTTTTTTAGCATCGATCAAGTAGCATCTTCTATGTACTTTAGTGAGATTGAGACCCAAGGCTTTGGCTATAGAATAAGGCATAATGTTATCCAATGTACTTGTATCTATTATAAAATTACTGAGTTTACATCCATTAATATACAATGAAATATAAAAAATCTTAGGTTTTTGCCTTGGGGATTTTGCTAAGACTGTAGAATCTTCTTGATTAAACAAACCAAACGTTAAGGTTTCATCCTCTTTCTCAACCATTACATTATAATTCGCATATGATGTGTTTCCTTTGCATTGGTCTACCAGTCTTTTTAACTTAGAAGGATGTGACTTTAAATAGTCAATAGTGGAAATTTGAATTTTTGATTCTTCACAAAATTGAATGAAATCAAAGGATGTCATGTCCCTACCCATTTGTGAAGTAGATTCTCCTTGATCAATATGTACATTACTCATTGAAAGACTAGAGTCATTTCTGTGGTGTGACTAGAGGATTGATTCTTCAACCTCTACCCCTGGGTAAGCACTGTGTATGGTGTTCCATTGATGGTTACATAACATTTGTCATTTGATTCAGAATCTAACTCATATTCTAAAAATAAATTTCCAAAGTAGCCATTTGAATAAAAATTGGACTTTGAACAAGGATTTGTAGTGTTCAACTCATTAGTAGATAACAACTTCATCATGCGAGCAGTCTCCAAACAACTCTCACTATCATGATCTATGGTCAAATGAAAGACACACATATTTCCTTTTTTTGGTGCCACCTTAATTTGCAACCTAGGTTGTGATCCTATAAGCTGCAAAAATCTACTTTCTTTGTTTCTTCCTAGTGAATTTTGATAATTCTGCTGATAACAACTATTGAATTTGGGTAACTACTTCTTCATTACTACCATCTCATTTGATAATTTATGAATCATCTCCTTAGATGATGTGGTATTACTAGAACTTCCCTTAGTTTGAAGTTCTCATTTCCATTTCCCACGAAAATCAAATCATTCTCACACTTACCTTCTTTTGTGCGACAGCTAGATCCATGGGATGTGCTCTCCTTAAAATTATAATTGACATCTAGAGGCATCGCACTAATAAAGAAGGTTTTCAAATTACCAGGTGTGAGTCTATCAATAACTAGAATTTTTTTGATAATCTTATTGAACTTGGCAACAAAATCCCTCATACTCATAGTGGGTTGCTTCTTAATTGAATTCAACTCCGTTAGTAGGGCATGTTCATCTTTCAAGGTCTTGAATCTTGTCTCAAAGGTTTTCCTCAATGTATCCCAATTAGTTATTGAGTCATCAGCTAGATGATAAAACTAGTCTGCTGCATTATCTGTGAGGGTCTCTATGAACAACCTTACAACAACATCTTCATGTCCCACCCCTAAGATATGAGTGGTTGTGAAGAAAGATTTAATGTGTTCATCTATAGTGACTTTCCCATCGTTTGATAATTTAGGGAAATTCTTCCTTAAACCAGCTGGGAGTGGATGATAAGCGTTTAATGATAATGGTCCTATTGTCGTGGCCTAGGGGGCAATCATGATTGTCCTGGTAGTTTGTGGTGGGAAATTAACAAATAGAGGGGTAGTAACTTCGTGGAGTGCTAACACCTACCAAGTGGAATGTGAAGTTTTGGTATCCTAATTTCTAACAGGGGAAGGTAGCCTACTTTGGCTTTTATTTTCACTTTTCCAATTTAGAACATCTAAGATAGGAAAATTGACCTCTGTAAGCTTATCAAAGATAGGGTCTTTCCCACCCTATTCCTTGGTACTTCTGAGTAACCTACATTGTTCCAAGATGTTGGGTCTAGTTTATCTTTGAGCTTCTTGTCTTAATTGTCTTTCTACTCTCCAGATATCTCTCCTTTGAATAGCTCTCTCTAAGGCTTTAGCTCTTCTTTCTTCTTCTTCTAACACCTGGCTAGTGTTCCTGTAATGTTCAGTGCTCCTTCTATGTCTCCAAATGAATGTATTAAAGGATGAAATTATGTCTTCTTGATCATCTTGAAAATTGAGGTTAGGTTGGAGCACTGGAATAATGTTTTCATTAGGTAGTACCATCTTCCCTCATGAAATAGGCTTTTAGTCAGGTGGCTGCTCATCTCCCCAACAGATTCACCAAAAATCCATAGGTAAATAGATTTTTTCTTTCATATTATTACTCTTTAATGCCCAATTTGGAACAATATCTAATCAGAAATAGTTGGAAATCTCCTTATGGATGTTTTAGCTTTCCACTGAATTGGTAGGTATAGCTCCCTAAAATAGATTTGCAATGAATTCTATTTTCTTCCTAAACTACTTTGGGGTATGTTCTTAACCTGAGAATAGTAGAGGGATAACCAAGCCAAACCTAAATAAAATCCAACTCAGGTAGATAGAAGTTTCTCAACACTAAAATAGATTTATGCATCCACGCATCTTATGAATCCATAAATCCCATCCACATAATTAACTAATGTTGAACTAAGCTAATTTAAATCTAAACTAGGACTAATAAACTAGAAACACTGGAAGGATTTCCTCTTCGAATGTGTTGGTGTGATTTTTCACAGTATAGAAAAATTTTGATATTTGGATGAAAAATCAGCTAAGCCTTTGTTTCTTGCAGACTAGGGTTTTATTTTGTGAAATCCTAAAAATTGTTAGATTATCCTAATTATACCTTGTTCTATAGGTTGTGTATTCCTTTTAATTTCTTAGGGTTTGGCCCTAAAATTATCCATAAAAGGGCCCTAAGTGCGTAAAAAACCCTTATACCTTTGTTTTGTGTTGCCCTAGTTTTCAAAATTTTCAAAGGGTATTGTTTCAAAATATTTTGGCACGGCATTTTATCTTATATATTTGTTTGCATCAGAATACCTTTTATGCTTATTAATAAACCTTTTATGCACTCTAATTGGATATTTTATTTCAAAAAGGATGCCAAGCTGAAATATTTTTCAACACCGTTGATTTTCTCAAGATCAACGGATTCTCGCATTCTCGCATTTTCAAGTTGTGAGGTCTTTAAATAATGTGGGGAAATGGATTTTTGACATGTAGCCTTTGATGGTTTCTGAGATTCAATGCACTGCAAAAGGTTTGGCATGTCAGCATTTGTCAGGACACTTTTGCAGATTTGTCAGAGTTGTCAGGACACGTTTTATTTTCCTCTGTTGCCATTGGTTGTTTAAATCAATGAAACTTCACCTTACGAGCTATATTCATCAACCGTGGATCTTGTTTAGATCTACAGTTCTTGCATTCTCACATTTTCAAAGTGCGCAGTCTTTAAATAATGCGAGGAAGCAGGCTCACAATGCGTGGAAATGGTGACATCATGGGCTCGCCTTTTGCAGAAAGGTAATTACGTTATGTCCTCCGTGGCAGTTTTTAGATGACATGGAATGAAGAGAAAGCATTTCATTGGTCCATTCAGATTGGATGAGTGCACAGTCATCACAAGTTTTTGATCACCGTTGATTAAAGAAAGATCAACGGATTCCACATTCTCCAATTATCAAAGTGCGTAGTCTTTAAATAATGTGGGCAAGCGGGCATGGTGGGACCTAGACAAAGCTTTAAGAAATATGCCAACTCATGCCATGCTGGAAAAAGACTAAACGAAATGGAACACACTCATTGGTGGTGGGTGATAGGTATGCCAAGTTGGAAGTAGCAATATCATGGGTGCAAAAACTTTAATTGTTGTCAGAAGCACATGGACAAAAGGGTAAGTTTTCATTGGTCAAGTTGATCTAGTGGGCCACCAAATAAAGAAATCTTGGTTCACTGTTGATCAGGGTAAAATCGACAGTGCCCGCATTCTCGCATTATCAAGATGCGAGGGTTTTAAATAATGTAGGCAAGCGGGTTTCCAATGCATGTCCAGGGATCCTAAAGTTTTAAAAGGCTTTTTGCTTTTGAAATAAAGTCATCCGATGCATGGGAGATCAACACATAGAATTCAAATTCAAGATACAACATGAAGATAGTAGTTGCAGAAATAAATATGATATAGAGTTTCCTTCATGCGACCTAAATACTCTGATATAGCACGCAAATTTTCCATTTTTGAAGCATAGTTACAGATTTTTGCAGTACGAGAGGATTTCTAGAGCTAGGGCATGGAATTTTTCAAAGTTTTCAGCATAATTCACAAAAGAAACTATAGAGAAAGGAGGGAAAATCTAGTAGGTAAGTGATCTGTAACTAGTAGAAATATGAATTTGTTGTTATAAAGTTTCTAAACTCTTAGAGATGCCTCCTCAAAAGGATTTCTCCAGGCAAACTGAATATTCAAAAAGGGGTGTGCATGATGATTTTCTAGAACAATTTCCTTTGTCAGTACATGAGATAACTAAGGGGAGGGAGTTAATTCCTAAAAACCCTAGAGTAGCTGTAGAAAAGGGTTTTTATGACAAGGCCAATTGGGTAAGAGATGCTCAGGTATCCATGGGAGGTTTGGAATTATTCAAAAAGTGGTTTTTAGAGCGAAAACTAGATACTCCTCTGAGAAATGTTTGGGAGTTTGATATTGGAAAGTTGACAATCACTGCAATTTTCTTTGATGGTGATTTATTAATGGATTTGGCCAAAAAGTATGACCCAATTACAGGATGGGTAAAGAATCATGCTAGAGTAAACCTCTTTAGGGTCTACCCTGAACTGATTAGAGAAGTTTTCAATCTTAACCCTAACCATGTTGTGCATGAAACGATCCACATGGATAACCTACAAGCAAGGTATAATGCACAAAAAACCTACTTGAAAAGAGGGCCACTACAGGAGCATGCTACCAAGGTTGGTAATTTGTCTGTAATTACTATCAGCACCCTAGAGCCATTATTAAAAAGACATTTTAAGATTAGGGCTAAGGCATTATATGTTTCCCTTTGTAAGATTTTTGGAATAGATGAGGTAGAACAAATTACAGGCTCAATTGTCCTCATCATGGCACAAACCCTTCAATTTGGAATGAGCTCTATCCTGGATTTTGCAACATTTCTCGTAAGAGAAATTCACAATGGTTTGGTTGGGATAGCAAAAGGAAAAGTAAATAAACCATTCTATTGGTATTCATTGCTTATGCATATGTGCTTGTACAACGGATTTACTTTTATCTCCATAGATATGGAATTAGAAACAACCAGGGAGGGGGAGAAGAATCCAGTACAGTTGTGGAGTGTAGATATGACCTCAGAAGCCATAGGTGCCAGTTATGTGAGGTTTGATAGGTATTTTACATCAAAGCTTAGACTACTTTTAAGAGGAGATAGCCCTATAATCCCACAAGAATTGCTAGAATTGGTCAAACCCAAGGACCATGCTAAAGGGCTACTTTTCAATCATAACTGGGGGGATATAATTCCCTACAATGTTTCAACAGTAATAAGAGTGTATGGTTTTTTGGGAAAACCTCATGTGTTACCGTTTCATGTACCTTTGAAGATAGGAGTTGCTGAGCTGTTATGGTAGATAGGTACCATAGATGAGAGGTAGTTGGATAGGAAGGGCACATTTTTTCCAATAGTCATTGTGGCCCATGATTTTTTTTTTTGTAAGGAAAGGTTGGAAACATCTGAACTTGTTTTTAGACAAATATAACATGGAAAAATCTCATGCTAGATTTATTGATCCTAAAGGTTTCTATGATATCTTTAGGGAGAGAATAAAAGCTTCTTGCATGATCCAACAAGTCTATTATCCTAAAGATGTGATTAGAAACATTTTCAACTTACAAGAACAAGAATTGAGAAAAGAAAAGTGGATGGTGTTTAGCAAAACTCTTGAATTCATTAATGCTTTTGATCCCCACTATGACCCATTGAAAGAAAAGAAATGTTGGGGAGCCAAGATGTAGGCCTTGATGAATAATTTTTCTAAGATAACATAGGCTATGAATGAAAAAAGGGCTACCTATGTTAAGACATACCCAGACAAGGCCGCAGAAGTGCAGAAAAGAATTAATAATAAAAACATAGTAGCTCCTGGCCAATATACCTTGCAGAAAAGGCCAGGTTATGTAATGATTCAGAGTGTGCAACAGGGACCTCTTCATCAAGGAAAAAGACTAGGAATTCCATCTACAACCAGTACTCCAAAAAGGCAGAAGTTAGAACAGGGATCTTCTTCTTCTCTGCCAGAACAATACTCCCCGAGCCAATCCCCAATTAGGATAGATGATGAAGCATCTTTAGGGGAACAATTAAGACAAATTGGAGGAGAAGGGTATATAATTGTTACTTCCACAGATCTGGAGATTGGGGAACCACAAGAACCCCCTGCACCTTCCTTGGAGCTTACTGTTGCTGACTATAAAGGTAAGGAAATTGATCCTATAGTTGCCCAAGCCTCTGAGAGGTTTGTAAATGATGAAAATTTTGTGAAATCTAGAGCATTTGCACAATTTTTGTGGAGGTTGAATATAGGCAATTTTGAAAATACTTGTAAAAAAATAAAAGCAGAGCAACTAGATAAACCAAACTCTGTTATTAAAGAAGAGGTAAAATCTAAATTTTTGAATGATTTTGCCCAATTTACACCTGAGGCTAGGAGGCAATTAGTTAAACAATCAAGATTCCTTATCTTACCTGAATGGGACATAGTGAATGCTATGGTTTTTGATTCAGTAAGAAAACAAAAGGATGTTCAGTTACAAACTAAAGAAGAGATATTATAGGCTCATAGAGGAGTCAAATTCAGTGATGATCACCAAGCCCTTGTAATTTGGTCAATTGAGAAAAGGGATAAAACTAGGATTCAGGAAATCTCTACTGCAGAACATACTAGTACATAATAATGGGAATGGCCTCAGAAGTGCTGAAATTTGGTGGTATTGTATCTAGAAAGGAAGAAGATAGATTTACCCAACTCAATGCTAGATTTGAAGAAGTTTTAAAAGCATATGAGGAAAGGGGTATACAGCTATAGTCACTAGAAAACAAAGTATCTCAAATGGAGAAGATACTTGGGAAGAGAAAAGTGGGAGAATCTCATGCACCTAGAATTCCCTACCCTTCACAGTCATTTGTTGGAGCAACCCCTACCGTTGAAATACAAAAAACCCCTGAAAGGCCCCAATTCTATACTGTAGAGGACTTTGAAGAAGAAAAAACCAAATTACATGAGTTGCAGGTAGAATTAAAGAATCAATATGAAGGAAAATTGAAGCAGGGTGTGATGTATTTAAGGGATAAAATAGAATGGTCAACCTTCTTTGATCAGTTGACAAGAATTACAACTCTCATGGATGAGTTGAACAAAGATGAGGTTAAATTAACTCCTCTGGCATAGAAGTGGAGGGAGAGAAATAATGATATCACATTCATGTGTATATCTGCCATTCAATTCAAATGCCCTATCATCAAGTAGAGAAAATTTTTGATTTATTAAATAAGCTAGTAGATTTTGATGATAAAATGAATTCTTTGTGACAAAGATTAGCACTTTGTTTTTCCAAGTATATTGCTGAAAATTTCATTTTATTTCCTTGTGCTTTAGAATTTGTTGACACAATAAAGGAAAAAGAAAAGTGGAAAAAAGAGTTAGATGAAATATTTTATGAAAGGATCAAAAATATCATGAGTGAAATTGGTTACTGATTTTAGGCAAGGAAAAATGAAGAGTTGGTAAAGATGCAGTTATTTTATAATGCCATCAGAAAAGAGCTTGATGATTTAGAGGAATTGGCAAATTCTTTAGTGATTATACAAAGAGAGGCTCTAAGTTTTGATTGGCCAGATGATGCTACTTATAATGAATGAAAAAATTAGTTCTTAGTACAAATGTCAGAAGATGATGAGGAGGAAGATGCAAAGGTAAAAGTTACCCTCATAGTTAGTAATGAAGA
The DNA here is from genome assembly GCA_028749045.1 of Cupressus sempervirens. Classification (NCBI taxonomy): domain Eukaryota; kingdom Viridiplantae; phylum Streptophyta; class Pinopsida; order Cupressales; family Cupressaceae; genus Cupressus; species Cupressus sempervirens. Next base: position 800,316,625 of record CM053791.1, on the reverse strand, counting down.
CATGGAAAATCCCAAGATCAAAGTAAGTTTGCAGGTAGTTGAAGATGATACATCACTTTTTAACCTTATGGCCACTTACTCTGAGGATGAAGAATAAATGAAGAATCAGATCATATTTTCTTGTCTCAACAACTGAGAAGGATAACAGAAAGGGACCCACCAAGGAATGTTCGATGTAATAGCCTTTCTCTTATTTGCTTTTGTCTTTTATGACAAATGTATGTCAGTATCTTTAGAAGACACCTGTCACTTTCTTTTAACCTAAAGCTTGTTGCATCTCACACTATTTAAGTGAGATTCCAAGGCTAAAGAATGGTCTGAATTCTATTTTTTTAAGTAATATGCTTAGTCTGTTTTTGGTCCAAATTTTGAAGGCAAGTTTGTGATGTACTTTCTCTATCATTTCTCTGAGAATATATGAATATAGAATGAGCTGTGTTTCTTTCTAAAGGTCATTATGAGTCCATTGTATGTGATATACCATTTTCAAAGAAAATGAATACAAATTGTGAACTGTCCCCATATCATTCTTTTCTGAATCTTGTCTTCTTTTTATTACTAGGTTATCTTGATATTGTATAAGTAAAGGCTTGCACAACTGAATGAAATCCAGTTAGGTTGTATATCTGTTTATCATTGTTGTTAATTCAATGGATTAAATAAAAGCTTTGGTAAATGTGGTAAGGTTTCTTCAGTAGTGGAAAGGGTTTTGAATGATGAATTCTGATAAGAATTGCTGATAGAATTTGTTGTAAGGCAACAATCTAGATCTAAGAATTTTCTATAGACTCTGAACCCCAATGAATTAGGCACTGATCAAATTGATTCAGCTGAAGGAGAAATATATCATAAATGATTATTAAAATGCAGCATCAAATCAAATTTTACTTTTATTTCCTGTAGATCTTCAAATTTGGCCAACACTTGTCTGCATGGAATGTTTTAGCTTCAGTTAGCCACTATTGTTAAGAACATCTACAGATCTATAGAAGAATTCTTGGCCATATCTATTTTATGGGATGTGTTTATCAAGTTAGTAAGAATTATGTATATGTTTGAGGATTTTGAAATGAGAATTGGAATGAAACTAAGAATAATCCTCATACAATTATTCCAGTTTTTAATCATTCCTGGGTATACCCACCCTGGTTTTGCAGAGCCAAAAGAGTAGAAAACCAGTTGTGGTTTCATTGAAGTTGGGTCCAAATACTTTGCATATGCAATTGTTAATAAGAATTGGCTAGTCTTTAGATTGTGTATGTACTGTCATCTTGGTATTAAGCATTTTGTCACTTAGTAGTTTTAGTGCATTTTAAAACACCAATAGAATGAACTATAACAATACTTATCACATTCATCCGTTGCCTCAAAATAGGGGATGTAGAACTTTTTTCTTCCCTTGTTCCAATTCAAACAAAAGAGAAAACATGAACTAAATACAATACTAACTGGAATAGAAAATGATTGACATAAAATACCATTTTATTGTCTCTACAACAAAAAGTACTTCACACAAAAAAATTTCCTACCTTCCATTAATCTTTTCAATTCATACATATAGATTTTTTCAGATGACCATTATAATGGAAGTTTAATCAGTTCATCTTCTGAGGATGACAAATGGCAAGGTGCCAATTTTTTGTATTACAAAATTACAAAAGAAAATAAAAAGGAGGCATAATATGAGTCACTTATACTTCTTCCCCTTTTTAGTTTTTTCCCTATATGCCTTACTAGCAACCATTATTGGGATTAGTTCTTCATGGTTGAGCACATGTATATTAGTGAATCTTAAGAGCTATTTTGCATGATCCCTTGCTAGCTACTTTACAACATTCAACTGATTTAACAACTCCTCTATGGCCACATGTATCCATCCACTAAGCATCTAGAGTTCTATGGTTTTGTTCTGCCTACTAGAAGCCACTGTAGATAGATTATCCAAAAAAATAGAGAAGTTACTTTTCATTTCTTCCACTCTAATGAGATCCTTTCCTTGACCACTAGTTTGAGAATCAGCGTGTAGCCCTCTCATAAGCTCAAATCCCCTATCTTGAGTCTTTTTTACTTTACTCTCTGTTTGTTTGAGTCCCTTCTTAGCCACCTGGATCATTTCTAGCTTAAATTGCATACTTTGAAGCCATTTGAACAAAGGTTCATTCCCTTTCTTCAGAATCTTTTATTCAACTACTTACTTTGCTTTCATCTAGATGATCATCTTTAAAAGGGAGATGCAGTCATCACATCTAACCTTTTCTATAGCCAAATTATTACTATTGGACAATATATTATCCTTTTCTATCTCCAATCTAAGGATAGCATTTCCAATCTGATCTATGAGAGAAACCCCTTCTAATTTGAGTCTCTCAATACATTCTCTACCAATTTGGCCATAATTCCTATCTTCCTAGAGCTAGGAAATGAGAGCTTGCACTTTAGTTGCACTAGGAGTCTGAGTCACAAACATACTAGAAATATTTGCTAGTGGAGTGACTAACTACCTAATAAATTTGTTCAATTATTCTATCTCTAATTTCATCTTGATCTTTGACAATTTGAGACTTTCTAATTGTCCTTCTATCACCTCATTACTTGATCTCCATAAGCCAACCTTTGTATCATGTCTGGCTTCCCTAAGGTCAATTGAATGTAGGGTAAAATCATCAAGCATTATATCCTCAATTCTTCCTCCTTTGTTTGGCTTGGCTATTTCCATTGTTAAGTGCCCTATTTCTAGATCTTGCCCAAGTATTGACAAAGTCTTTTTCTTCTTGACCTTTGCCAATGCAGCCCTAGAATGAATCGCGAGGGATACAATGTCTTTCATAGAAACACCTTCATCCTTTCTCTTTATTTTCCTTTCGAAAGTATCTTCTAACCAAGAATTAGTTCCTATCACCTTGGAAGATGTTCCAAGTAACATTTTCTTCTTTACTAGAGTCATGGTTATAGCAGTTGAAGAGAAAGGATTCTTTGAATCCTTAGAGATGAGTTTGGAAGAATCCTGGCCCTTCTCCATCTCTAAAGTCTTCTTTGTCTCTTCATCTGATTTAGTAGACTCACTACTATTGCTTTGTCCATCCCCTAGGTCTACTATCTGTATAGGAGAACCACCTAGCCTCAAAAGTGAAGTACTTGTTAATTTCATAGGGCTATGATAAGGAGATGGGATTGGAGTGGTATGTAGAGAGGGAATAGGGGTTGTGTGAGGAGATGGAATGGGAGTAGTATGTGGGGAAGGTACTAGTGTAGGGGCATTGTCCTTTGGTTCTTCCACTTTCTTCTCTTCAATACCAATTCAAGTTCCTATAACTAGCAAGGAACCATCATGACATGTTTGGGCTATAGGAACGTTCTTGTCTAGGGGTTGGTCACCTCTACCTATAGGTTGAGCTGGTCCTTGGGTGGAAGCTACAATCACTCCCACTATAGCACTCTGAGATCAAGTAGGCATTGCAGGTGTTGTAGAAGCTTGAGTGGTTGCACCCTTACTCTAGCTTTTTCTGGTTGTCCACTCAACCCATTTCCCAGTTTTCTTGATCATCCTAGCCATCATTATATCAAGATTATCTTCCACATCCACATATGGCTCAGAACTAATAGGAATTCCCCTTAATTTTGTCAAATATGTATTGCTATACATATTTTGACCATCATTCTCCAATCCTTCTACATTGAGATCAATGCTATATGTCTTTATTTGTTCCACTGTAAGCCTGGTGAAAGCATGATCTCGACTCTCCAATTTATCCCTACAATCTACTCAATAATCCTCCAAAGTGGTGACATGCTTGATCACACTCCCAATTTGAAACACCTCTCTTGCATATCATTTGGGTCCAACGTGGGCCTCACAACCTCTTATTCCTCCAATTTGTGCATATTCTCAAATGCCTTGAGCATGTTTTTCACATAAAATTGAGAATCACAACTATAAGCCTCGACCTTCATGGGGAACTCATACCCTTTCTTCCTTAAACTGGCACTCATCACATTCACTTAGATAGCTTGTCTCACAATCTATATGAGCACAATCATGTCACTTGGGTATATAGGCAGCTTTAGAGGAAATCTATTGAAGGCTGCAAGATGCCTACACTTTTGGGCTAAACCTCCTCTCTAGGTATCCTTGTAGTTCCTTACAAATCCTCATTGTAAAAGAATCATTAACTCTAACATACTCTACATAGTTATTCTGTAATTGTAAGCATGGATAAAATTCATAACTTTTTACATCATCAAGAAAATCTTCTATTCTGGGAAGGCCCGGCCATAATTGTAGAGAAGCCAACATATAAATTAGGAAAGAAGACATGTAGAAGGTATTGTAGAACTTTGTAGCATTGAGAGCTCTGGACAAATGTTCACTTACCTCATATGCCCAATCAACATAATATCTATCTGAATAGATGATTTGTACTAAAAAGAAATATTTTTCTACGAAATTGAGTGCTTCTACATCACTTTTCAACTGATGCAAAAGAACCAAAATGTCCACAATTTTGGGCTTGAGATCAGTGCCGAAAAGGGTCTTGGGAACCTTACTCTTAGTTCCCTGTGGCTTTTGGAACCAAGACCTCATAATTTCCTTCCTCCACACCATCTTCTTCAAGGAGTACTTGGACATGGCTCCTCCTATGGTCAATTCTAAAAATTCTTCTCGCTCTGGAATCTGAAGGTGATTGACTATAGTTTGTCGATCAATTGAGATCAAAACTAAATGATCTAACAACAAGATCTATTTAGTTTCTAGATTGTAATTGTTAATACATTCAATGATTAGCTCGAGGGCTTGAATTGCCATTAAAAACCCAACTGCTTACACTAGCCTGATTCCTCAAAGTTTCTCTATTATTGGATGGATTGGCTTCGTCCTCAACCTTCTTTGGAAATCTTGCATATTGAAGAAATGGAGTAAGGTATCTATAACATTCTGCAATGTTGACTTAATCCCATTTAGTCCATCGAATCCAGGGAATCTTGTTGCCATCTTAATTGAGATAAAGATGAATTGAAAATCTTAAAACTAAAAATAGCACAGAGAGTAGAGCTTTGCAACTATGAGAATTCTAAAATCACTATTCAATTCAATAGCATAACAGTTCATATAAGAAAGTCATAGTTTGAAAATCTGTTATGTTCATCTCTATATAGAAATCCTAATCCACTAGTTAATCTTCAAGATCCATGCCACACAAGTGAATTAAAGGATAAATCCATTAGATTAGTAAATGCGGGGGTTTCTAACAGATTTTTCCATATCTTTTCATTGCTTTCATTGGCCCAACGGTAACTTTCCTTCATTATAAACTTACTTTCCCATTTTTCACCAAGTTGTGGAAAATTAAGAACGAAGTACTCCATGGGAAAAAATTTGCTTAGCAAGATTTTTCTCAAGATACCTTCCCAAATGTGATTAACTAGCTTTCATTATCTTTTTAAGCATCCTACTATTGATCTATGAGCCTATCATGCTTGCAGAAGTGATCTTTCACCAGATGTAAAAAATCACTTTCCAGGGTTGAAAACCCGCTGAGGAGAAGGCAGGTTCTATTTTTCTGCCTATGCTATTATTTTCACTTTATTCTTTAATAAACCTTCTTTTGGGCTTCAAAAAATCCATAAAGGGTTCTGAAAGTGAAAAGGAACCCACTTACCTATTTTTCCCTCTCACAAATGTCTTTGTTGAAAAGCTAACTTCGCAAGTCAAAAACCCACCATGGAGAAGCTACTTCGGAGTTTCCTGCTAGCTACTATTCTGATCATTATGTTGAATTATGAGTGACTCCCAAGGTAGAATACTACAATTTAGATATTATTTATCCATGAAACAACCTATTTGTTCGTTGATTTAGCCTGTAAACCTCATTTGTTAACCTCCATGAGAAATCATCTTTACAGTTTGAAACTTCGCCAAGAAGAATATGATGCTAGGTTTTCCATAGACTTCATTTTCTTTATGTGAAAACTATATTGAGTCATGAGCAAGTTCATTCTTTTAAATTACTTTGTGAAGATCATGATATAACCCAAGAATCTCCATCGAAAAGGATCCTAGACTACCCACAAAACTCATGACAACAAGGAAAACCCACGCAGCTATGTAGTGCGAGAGAAGAAGAAAGATGAAAACCCAATGGAGAGACTTTTCACTTGAAGGAAAAGAAATAGACTCAAACATGCCTAAACTGAATTAAGACACAAGACCATTTTCCACTTTACATAATGGATATAGGGTGAAAAGTGGGGCAACAATATATATTATAACTTATAATAATTATATTATTATTATAGTAGTTATAATATAATATAAATATAGGATTTTCTTTTCTATTATAGAAATGATTTTCTTTTTCTATCATGAACTTTTTATTGTAAAGATGATATGAAAAATTCAATGAAGAATATTAAATTTTATAAAATAAAATTGGTGCAAGATATCAAATAATAATGATAATAGTTTAATTTAAATAAAATAAATAAAATTTAAAAATATAATTACAAATGCGATATTTTTATTTTTATTTATTATTTAGTTTCAAAATTTAAATGTAATATAGTTTAATTATCTATAAACTATTAACATATATTGAAAATTGTGATAATTATCATAAACATAATTATTATTAATATTAACCAAGTCCTGAGACTTAATTGAGTTTTACAATGACTGCACACATGTCATGATTTTGTATGAATCCAGGCGCATGTGAAAACATTTCCCAAATCAGCCTGAAATTCATCTTGGGCCATTGACCTTTCTTTTAGTCAACAGTTGGGATTTCGAGTAGAATCTTCAAGTACACATGTCCTGATTTCGAGTAAAAATAGAATTTAACTTCAATATTTTAAAATTTGGCCTAAAATAGAGCCACGGTCATTGATCTATCATTCATTGAATGGTCTAGATCAAATCATGAATTGTTAAAACTTAAACCTTTCGAATTACTAATATTAATTATTTAAATAAGGTTCCCAACTAAGTTCGTTGCAAAAAAATTGATAGAATTAGTAAAAATTTGATTTAAAAAAATATTAGCATGAAAAGAATTTAAATAGCATATTAATGAATATAGAGAAAATATTGAAATAAATATTGTTTAAGATATTTTTATTAATTATTATTATTTTATTTTTAAGTTTGAGCATATCAAAATCATGATGTTAATTTAATTATTTATATAAAATATTTTTGTAAGGCCCCTTCCCCAGTACTTTATTATAATCCCTAAATAGCACAAATATGGTCAGAATTAGGAAGCCTAAGGAGGTGAGATGTCATGACCTTGTCTCTCATGCATGGTATGTGAATTATAGAATGTCATCATACATGATATGATAGAAGGATGATAAGTAGGTTCCAGGATTTAGGTATGTCATGATTGGCATCTTCCTTATTAATATTGGACCTGAGATCTTATTAAGACTTATATACATTGTAGTCATTTGTCATAAATATCATATTCGAAATGTCATCAGGTCAATAAGCTAGGACCCTATGGAATAAAGACTCGAGATGTTTTGACTTAGATAACTATGCTAATGGGTTCATAGTATGTTATGATCTATTAGGATAGTTGTTTTAGGAGACCTTTGTGAAAAGATGAATAAACACCTGCTCTTATAATGTTAGTAATCGAATTATATGTAATTGAATCAAAGAATACTAGCTATGATGATTTCATTTTTTGTGGTGTTAACCTAAGGTATGTAATTAGAACTAATTTTCACGACAGGTTGATTTAGCAATATAGATCCAACACTTTGTTATTTGATAGGAAATGGATTAGAATGTGGTTTAGAACATTAGTTGGATCATTTGATCAAAAAATTAATGTTGATATGCAAATTCTGACATTTTAACATTTCAAAAACTTTATATCAAAATGATTGAGAAATAAAAGTTGATTGTAACAATTAAGTATGTTAAAATTGATTATATGATTTATGATTTATGATTATATATGATGTGCAAATTTCTATATTTTAACATTTTGAATGAATTATTTGAAATGATTAGGAAAGGAAATTTAATTTAAAATATGTTGATATGGATTTCGTAAAATTTGAAATTTTATGCATTTATAATATATGTATTTTATACAACCTCCTTGGACTATTGATGCTCAAGTTTAATGTGCAAGAAGTGGAACTATAGAAATTCTTAGGGGAAATAGGTTCCAAACTTTTGTGAACATAGTTAACCAAGATGAATCTTTGGAATATTCAAAAGCCTCATTGTGAAAGTATTTTTCTTCATAAATGTGAGTTTTCTTGCATCTGGAAATGTTTAATCATAAAGATGCATTAGTGACATGTCATGGTGATGTGAAATGCGTTTTTATGTGTCACTTGACACTTGTGAACTTTGTGTGCAATTGACATGTCATTTAGAGTTTTGATCATGGTGGCAATTTACCCTAAAATTGATTACCCCACTAATGAGTAAGTAAACCCACATGGCAAGGGGTAGGATGGATCACAATCAAAGGAAAATCGAATTTGGACTTGGTTAGGATTTTGAGGGGTCATTAGGTGGTCCCAAGGTGGTTTTTATGTTAAAATAAGTTGCCCATATGATAGTACATCAAGTTAGGTACCTAATTTTGACCATGTGAGTGCCTAGATAGTCTAGGGGGGGCCTTTACCCATGCATTCTTCCATCAATTCGAATTTGGAGTTGTCATATGTGTTTTCTTCCATGTTCCCACTAAGTCAAATATAGAAAAGTTAGAGGAGACAAGTTTGTAAGAGGAAGTGGCTAAGTGTCTTTGCTAAAATATTTAGTGGGAAGGCCTTATTAGGGAGTCTTGGTCAAATTAGTGGGTTCTTCACCCACTTTCTAAGTTTAGAGACAGTTCAATTTTTGGAGGGAGATTAAGGGAGCTCTACTAAAACTTTCATTTCCTTTAGCTTGGACCAAGGTTGGCATTTTCAAACCATGTTTCATTTCCTTTCTTTTAGTATTGCAGAATAAATCTACAAGTATGGAGAATTTGTCAATGTAGCATGCATTGTATTGGGAATCTTTGTATTTTGGGATTTGGTATTGTATTGTGGTAATTTGTATGTGTATTGTGTTTCTTGAAGTTTTCTTGGTTCTTCCTTCTTGATTTTCTTGTTTGGATTGAATGTTAAATGTGATCATGGGTGTGAAGGCTTCACTCACCCTTGGGAGGGAGGAGAAGCCTTAGGTGAAGGGATTAGTTGGGCTCAACATTGTAGTTGAGAAGATTTACCTCATGATGAGGAGTTGTTTTTCTTTCATGAAGTATGGGCTCCATTGAAGCCATATACCTTTATTGTTTTGGGAGATACAAGGGGTTTTGTGTGTATGAAGGAGGAGATTTATATGATGGCCTTGAGATGCAAATGCAAATGCAATATGATGAGTATGTTGGTTATGGCATCTCCTCTTTGAAGAGCCCACCTTCACCCAATGTGAAATGATTCAAATGTTGAATTAATGTTTAAGCCATGGGAGGGATTTTTTTTGTATTATGTGTTGTGTTCATGCAATGGAAAGTGATGCATGTGTGTAACCCATTTGAATCTTGTTTCCCCTGCTCATTGGGTGGCTTCATAGAAGCCTAGGATGGGAGGTGAGCCTCCATGGTTCTTGTGTTAAGTTTTGTTGTAGGTTTTATGCTCATTGGATCCAAGGGAAAAGCTTGGTGTCTCTCATGTTTTGATGAAACAAGAAAGGGATGTATCATTTTGTAACGTGTTGAAGGGATGGGATTATTCTCAATGTATAGCATCATTGTATTAATGCTTGATTTAAGAGTGATATTTTCACCTTATGTGAGTCCTTGTGTGTTGCAAAATGCATGCATAGAAAGAGTGTATTTGCTTTGTAAGATTCAATAACATGCTTTTAGATGAAAGGGGAGGGATGATTTCCTGTGGTATCATAATGGCCATAGTTGAAATAAGAGAAAATTATTCAATAGTCATAGTTGTTTAGATATAAAGAATGTACATGTGTTACCATTAGTTCATTTAATCAATGTAAAGAAAAATAAAAATAAAATACATAAATAAAAATAATTATATGGATTGAATAGGCAAAGAAATTACATTATACATCCATTCAATATCATCCAAGTTCCCTAAATGATAGGATGAATAAATCCAATACTTCCATAGATTCTATTTATTTTAATGCATAAAGAAGAACATATTGTTCACAAGATTCCTAATAGGCCATAAAGACAACATAGATTAAATGTTCAGGAAAAGAAACAAGTTGTAGATGTATATTTAGCTTGCTAGTTTTTGTATGGAGCAAGAAAGAAAATAAAAGACACCCAATTTTTATTACAGACCAATTTAATAATCACAAGGAATGTACTTGGAATCTCCAATGTGGGTCCACAATAAAATAATACCTCTAACAAAGAAAACAATTAAAAAAAAAAAAAAGTATACCTAAGACATCCTCGCACACACCCCTAGGTCAATACATGTTTTGGGATGTGGGAATCAACTTCCAAAAGGAAGTACCTTTTCATTAGAAAAGTTTTTTTTTTTTAAATAAAGAAAAGGGCGCTTGAAAAAGAGAGGGAAGGGTGGTCCCAACTCCCTTCCCATCCCCATACACCACCTTCTTGAGCACACTTGTGAGCATTGTCACATTTGTGAGCGTAGGGCTCGATTTTGGTAGTCATGTCACCACGCCTAGTGAGGGGAGTCAGGAGAGATCGGCAAGGGACTAGGATAGTCACCTAGTGTTGTTGTGGGGGGCGGGGGGGTGTGAAAATGGGTAGAAGTTGGTATAGGTTAGTAGGTGGAAGTTGGGATTTGTGGTTAGATTGGGAAGAGGGATCATTGAGCGATGCCTAGGAATTAGAGATTATTATTTAGGTATTTATATTTATTAAGTCATTAAGATAGGAATTAGTTAGGAGTAAAGTAAGTTAAAATTTTATAATAATTTTTTTTTAAAAAAACCTTAGTTAATGATATGGAGTAATAATAAAATATAATCAATAATCAATTAAGTTGCATTGTTAATAATAATTGATGTTAGTAGAGAATAGGAGAATACACCTTCAGTAGATAAGATTAAATGGTTAAGTCTATTTTATGATGGTACAATAAGTATAGGAATTAATTTTATATATATAATAAAATTTTTTTAAAAAATTAAAAAAATTAAAAGGTGTGTTAATATTAGCAAGTAGAGGAAATAATAATGTATGTAATAGTTATAATTAATGAATACATTAAAACAATCATTATTCATGATATAGTATGTTTACTACATACTAGTTGATTCTCCCTTGAGTAGTATTATGATTTTATGAATATGTGTTTGTGGATTAGATGAACAATTTATCACATGTACATTATAATATACTTACAATATTATATTATGATAATTACATTAGTGATGTATAGGAAATAGTTGTACAAAAGCTCTATACAAACAAACTACATAGTAATGTACAGCAATTGCATTTAACATCTAACATGTTTAAATTGAACTAAAATTTGATGTTGTCAAACAAGATGAAAAAAATTGAGAGAAAGGAAAGGGTATTCACATAGTGGTAGGTTAAGAGTAGTGGTGCTTATTAGGTAAGTTAGTGAATTGTATAGAACAATATTCTGGATGTGGATATAAGAGTGTGTGCGAGTAATTTTAAGATTGGGTTGCATATGGAAGAAAAAATTAACATCAAAGCAAGTGGTACTAAGGTGGCCATGGAGTACCTAACACATATATATAGGCTACAATACTGAAAAATTACCTGTTCGAATCACTATTGTGTAGTATAGTCGAATTTGTGAGTGTGAAGATGTGATATCCTCTTATATGGATATATACATTTAAATATAATTAGATATAGATGTAACCAACAGTTGTCTTTATAAATTCAAAACATTTTGTGAAAGGATTCCTTAATGTGAATTTTTAATTATCATATAATCATATGGATCTCTTAACTTTATGTAGATGTTACTTGTCTAAGAGTCATGATCTCGATGTGCATGTTGAATATTAGGTATACCTTACATTGCGCAAAAGAAACCATATAATGTTCAATGGTAAATATGGATAACTACTTTTTTTATGAAATCCATTTGAATACAATTCAAAATTGTGAATCTAGGTTTCAGAAAAATCTTACATGATGCATACATTGATACAATGCTAACCCACAAGGATAGGATGCTTAGTTAAATAATTTGACATTGTATAATGATATTTCTATGACAAGGTCTTGTAGGCATCACTCCCTTCTGAAATCCACTATTATCTAGCTCTCTTGTATAACCTGAATCTTAATAGTATGACCTCTAATCAAATTACTTATGTTGTGATAACTAGAGTAATGAATGAATCAAATCATCTATCAATGTTACCTAACTATTTGATAATCTGGTTGCAGTAAGTTAACTTTCAAAAAAATTTGGTTGTGTTTTTCCCTATAAGATTTGGGCATGACAATTATATATATATATATATATATATATATATATATATATATATATAATTTATAATAATTATATTATTATTATAATAGTCATAATATAATATAAATTAAGGTTTTTCTTTTCTATTATAGAAATGATTTTCTTTTCTATCATAAACTTTTTATTTTAAAGATGATATAAAAAATTCAGTGAAGAATATTAAATTTTATAAAATAAAATTGGTGCAAGATATGAAATAATAATGATAATAGTTTAATTTAAATAAACTAATTAAAATTTAAAAATATAATTAAAAATGTTATATTTTTATTCATATTTATTATTTAGTTTCAAAATTAAAATGTAATATAGTTTAATTATCTATAAATTATTAACATATATTGAAAATTGTGATAATTGTTTATAAACTATTCTTCATCATTTAAAATATTTCACAATGAAAAAAAGTCAGGTGACAAGATAGGTATGAAATAAAAAATTGACACATAAATTATCAAAATTTTATTTAACTTTGTTAAGGTTATAATTTTTAGTTTTCCTTAAAATTTTCTCTTATCGCTCCATTTGTTTTAACCATTCAGATTAAAGAAAAATAGTTTTAGAAATTACAAAACTTTTAATTGGATATTTTTCAATTGAATAATTTTTTACTATAAATCATTAATCAAATATGAAACCATAAAGGGATTGTTGAAACCCTTTTTTTGTTTCTAAGTTCTAACTTTATAACTATTAATAGTTAATTTTTTATAACAAAGTCACAGACTAACATTTCAAAAGTGCATTGAGATGCCAAAAACAAAGTCATAGACTAACAAGAACAACGATTTGAGAAGCCAAAAACTATTGTTTTAATTGATAATATTTTAGAGTGTATAATGTACATAATACTGATTCATAGCATAGATATTCAAAATAGCTGATTAACTCAGCTTGGTTTTACTATTTTGTAATTTACATTACAGGGCAAGACCCAATCCAAAGAAATAATAGATATCTTAAAAACATTGTTTTCTCAAAGGGCAAGGGTTAATGGAATAGGATTGAGGAAACAAGGAACAGGGAGGCTAGAAGTATTAGTGGGTTGAGGGGTCAAGGGCTTGAAGCCTTCAATCAGAAAGGTCTTCAAGTCCCTCTAGAAGGAATTCATTGGAGAAGATGATGTCATTGAACTCATCCAACCATGTGAAGTCAGTCTTGCTGACGTCATCCAACAATAGCCACTTCTATAGAAAATCCCTTCCGAGTCACACCCACTTCCAATGGAAAGTCAATTATTGTTCATTCATGTCGAGTAGGAAGGGATGCTTCTATATAATGCTCCATATGCCTCGCTCCCAACACTTGTTTGCTATGTCTACAAAAGGGATGCCAATGCCTAGCCCTAGTACTTGCTCGACCAATACAAGAATTTTGACATCATCTTCTAAAAATGTTTTCTTAAAAACATTACACAGAAGCATCAAAATGTCTATTTGAGTGCCTCTAAGGTCAAGAAGAGATGCAAGGAAGCAGAAGGTAATATTCATGGACACACGATACCTCTTATCATTTCTTAAGAATTCATGGCCAAGGACCATGAATATAACATGGTGGATAAAAGGACTTTGGGCATCTAGCTTGCAAACCATGGCAAGGACATCGTCAAGAATCCTGTCCAAAAAGGGCTTTTGCAGAGCCATTGTAGTGCATTTCAGGTGAATTGGTGTATCCATGATTAAGATTCAAGAAACTCTACAAACTGAATTCAGATTGAAGAATTTGAGAAATGATAATGAAAGAGGAATTGAAGAGGCTATTTAATGGTAACTTTGCATTAAATTGTTTGGCGTTCATGATCTTTCATATATATTTTTTTTTTGTATTCTTATTAGTTTTCAAGTGTGAGAAATGCTGAAATGTACTCGCATTAATGTCAGACAGTTGAAATTTTTTGACATTGAATATATTCTAGTTAATGGTTTTTGTGCGAGTCCAAGTCTTTTCAAGTGAGTGGCTCTGAAATACATCTTTTGTCATTGATCTCTAATTAATCAACGGTTGATAAAAACTATTGTATTAACAATTTAAAACTTGAAAGTGATGGTAGCTGACTTGGTAATAGTGACACTAACGTAATGACATTATGACATTATTAATAATAGACCTAAGATAGTACACAATTTGAAACTTGAAGTGACTACTAGTTCACTTTCAGATTAAACAAATTTTCAATTTACGACTAAAGATTAGCCAAGACCATTATTATTCATTTTCCTACAAAACAAGTAATTTGCCTCTGACATTATTAATTCATTTTTGGAAAGTGAAAAAATAGACATCATTTATTTATATGTCAGCAAGAAAAAACATTAATTCACCACATTTAAAATGATTTTTGCTAGGGCAAGAAAAAATTTGCCAACATATAATATTTTATTTCCCTATATGGAACAAAAAAATTACCCTCGACATTAAAATTTTCCTACACACAAAATGTTGAATTTGCCAGCATTTATGCTTTTTTTTCAAGAGGCGTTTCTTAAAGTTATCACTGCTAATTTGATCTCATCTCTAAAAAAATTGATTGAGAAGAACAAAAAGTAAAGAGCTTACAAAGAATCTTAATGGAGGTAACTGACATATTACATAGTACTCTGACAGTCAAGCATACAATGGTAGATCCCGAATAGACAGCACAAGTAGTGTTAAAGTCTTTTGATGAGGAATTTAAAAATTTGTTGAATGTTGCAAAGTCTAAGACTTAGATTTCTCATTATGCTAATCTATTTAGCACCATTTGTCAGAATATCAAGAATGATTTGCTAAGTCTTGATACTTGTATCAAGGAACTTTGGAGATGTCAACAAGATGGAAAGGTATTGTACATTAAGTTTACCTTATCTCATAAGTTGACCAATGATTTTGATAGCAAGATTGAAGGAAAGCTAAGTGAGAGTGAGCTAGAATATCTAACAAGCCAGATATAGCAACCTTCCAACAAAGTTGATGATTTTGAAGTACAAGTGGTTAGTGTTCACAGTGATATTAGGAAACTAGAACTTGAGAAAGAACAATTTTGAAGAGATTGTCAGAATTTAGAGAGTCTATTGCTCTAAAGATATCAACTATTGAGAGACAGTTGGAGGAATGTGTCAAAGCCAAGGACACCTATTCAAATTTCTTATACTTCGATCTCAATGCACTAGAAACTAAATCATATGCCCTATGTGTAATTCTCACTTTTGCTAAAACAATCGAGGATACGTGGATAAAAGGTTTAAATAGTCTCAAGGAAAGTTTTGATGATTACATGAAGATGTTATCAACTCAAGGCAGATGAATAGAGTTTTTGACAGCAGATGAATAGTTTTAACAGTTTTTGACATTTTGACCTTTGTCGTTGATGTAAAAGGGGGAGAAGATGCATAAGAAAATTGTAAGGTAAGGTATGAAATCATATCAAATGGGGGAGCATGTGTAAGTTGTAATTAGCTATAAAAGATGATTTATGTATTGATATTGTAATGTTTTGGACAAGTTTTTGATACTTAGCCAATTTTTCCTATTTTGTTGCCATCAATGCCAAAAGGGGAAATTGTTGACAATTGGTTAATGATGATATGTAATTTTTGTCATTTATGGTAACACATGATGTACATGCTTGTAGAAAACCTCAGAAATAAAGATAGTTAGCTATTGGTACCCAGAAAATTGTCTAAGTGCAAAATTGGTTTACAACAATGTATTGTTTTATATGTAAAATGTTTTTGACATCATATTATGATTAGTTGTAAGAACCCCAAATAGGCTCTACGCTGATCACTGTTTGTTTCCCTGGGTGTAATGATTGTTTTTGGTTTGTTTTTGAATGTTTTAAGTTGTTTTTGGGTTTTGAGTTGATGAAAATAAAATACAAATATTGAAAACTAATCTTACCTAAAATTATAACTCAAATCTGGTTATAATGCTAATCAAATTCATTTATTCGGATGGCTCCTAATGTATGTACAATACTTATTGCTGGAAGAATACATTAAAAACATCATCATTAATAGTTGAAAAAAAACCTGATTTTTGTCTCCAATATGCAACCACGCTGCTGGTTGCTTCCTCCTTGGGCAGCGCCTATCAAAAACCACAATATTAAATCTCTGATTTTTAATTCATTGTAGCGCTGTACTATTCACAGCACTGTAGTTGTTGTTATAACCCCTTCCAACTTGAAAATAGATTCATCCACTTTTTCCCTACTGAAACACAATATTGACTCTAGAATGAAGTCAACTCACAGGCAAAATTCAAGTGATATTTCACACCCTCAAATTGCATCAACTCTAAAGATACTACGTTCTCCACAGTCTGAATTCTTCTCAAACTTGTAGAAACCCTTGTTGCCACAACTTCAAAAAAATTCACAAGGCAAATTTTTTAAGCAACTCTCATAACCTGGTCTTGAAGGAAGACAAGGTTTGTTTATAAGGACTCCTCAACTCCAGAATGAGTCTCCACGCTCAATGTGGGATAAAAGATATAATAATAACATAAAAAATGTTATTACATTAAAACTTAGAAAATCCCTTTTAATTTTTCCATAAGCTTGGACCCACAATTAATTGAAACAATGGCCCCTTTTATGATATCATGACCCTCACTTAAGTTATATATTATAACTTAACAATATAGGCTCAAAACCAATAATGTTTATTTTTAACTAAATAAACATTAATATCTCCATACTCAACATTTTTGAATGTCGTTTGGACTGGGAGCTAACATGATAGAACTGCATATGACCATACCCCTTTTCTAAAAATAGCAGGGGTCTATCTTTATAACTCAAAACTACTAAAAAATAGCCTGACCAAGCCAAACTCAAAGGAAAACTCATCATAAACAAACTTTGGCAACCCAGAAGAGTACTCTGCTCTGGTCCTTGGAGGATCTCCACACCAAGGTGACCCTCTATCCAACCTTATTAGCCTACGAGGGTCTTTGATAGGCTAATCACCAGCTAAAGTGATGTCTCTAGCTAGAAGGGGACATCACAGTCTGCCCTCCCTGAAATTGCTTGTCCTCAAGCAATCTCAACTCTGGATGCTATAAAATCTCCTCACTCTCCCAAGTAGCATCCTCTACCAGAAAATCCTTCCACTTCACCAAATATTCTCGGATGGTACGTTTCCTCAAGTTCCTCTCTCTAAAATCAATGATAGCCTCTGGTATCAAAACAAGTTTTCCCTCATCATCCAGGGGTGGTAGTACTGTAGAAGGCACAATATGATGCCCTAGTGCCTTTTTGAGGCATGACACATGAAAAACATTGTGCACCTTGCTCTTCGCCGGCAAGTCTAACTCATAAGCCACCTCTACCACTTTCCTGATAATCCTAAATGGACCATAGTATCGTGGCTTGAGTTTCTCGGCACCACTCTTCTTGAGAGTGGATTGACGGTAAGGCTGCAACATAAGATACACCATGTCTCCAACCTCAAAAGTCCGCTCAGTCCTCTTCTGATCTGCATACTACTTTTGCTGATTTTGTGCCTTAGTTAGATTATCCTTGAGAGTCTTAACAAGGTCTTGACTCTCTTGTAACAAATCACCTGCACTGGGCACTCTACTGTCACTCAAAAGCAGATCCATAAAATTGGGTGCCTCATACCCATACAGGGCCATAAAGGGTGACATCTGAATAGACATGTGATAAGTGGTATTGTAGCAATACTCACAAAGATAAATCCACTTTACCCATGCCCTCTATAGCCCTCCTATATAATTTCTGAGATATCCCTCCACCCATTTGTTTACTATCTCTGTTTGACCATCTGTCTGAGGGTGGTAGCTAATACTCAGAGTGAGCTCTATCGCACATAACCTAAATAGCTCCTTCCAAAAGTGACTCATAAACCTGTTGTCTCTGTCACTTACAATGCTTTAAGGTAAACCATGTAATCTGAATATCTCTTTGTAGAAAAACTCTGCCACCTGTGTAGCAATGTATGTAGCAGTGATCAGAAAGAAGTGTGCAAACTTCATAAGGTGATCCACAACCACATATATGCAGTCCCTGCCTTGGGCTCTAGGCAGTCCTGTGATGAAGTCCATAGACAAACACTCCCACCTCCTATCAGGAATCGGAAGTGGCTGCAGTAAACTGGCTGGATAGGAGTGTTCTTGCTTATTCTACTGGCAAGTGGGACACTCCCTAACATACTGAAGTACCTTTGCTTTGAGCCCTTTCCATGTGAATCGCTCTCTAATCTGTCGGTATGTCTTGTAGAAACTAGGATGTCCTGCCATAGGTGAATCATGAAAAGATTTCAAAACCACCCTCCTCACTACTGATCCTGGGACCAAAAATATTCATCATTTGTAAATGATGAGCTCATTCACAAGGGTGTATCTGCTGTCCTGAATAGTCCCATCTATGAATCCAGCTGCCCAAGTGTCCTTTGCATACTCTGCAAGGATCAAGTGTCTCCAATCCTCCAATATGTCTGTCAGTAAGCTCAAATATGTAATGTCAAATTCATAGGACTATAACTTGCTCACCCACTTTTGCTGCCTATCATTGAGATCTCGCTGCCCCAAAAAGTGTCTTAGGCTATTATGGTCGGTTTTGATACAAAATTTTCTACCTACCAAATATTGCCTGAATTTGGCCAAAGCATGCATAATGGCTAACATCTCCTTATCATATATGCTGAAGCTCCGCTCTAGCCCTCTCAATTTCCTGCTCTCATAAGCAATATGGTGCTTCTCCTGCATAAGCACCGCTCCAATGCCCTCTCCGAAAGCATCACAATGTAGCTCAAAAGGTTTGCTGAAATCTGGTAATGCTAACACTGGACAAGAAGTCATCAACCCCTTAAATTTCTCAAAACACTCCTGTGCCTCAAGAGTCCACAAGAAAGCTCCCTTTCTCATCAAATCTGTCAAGGGTGCCGCATGCCTGGAATATCCATCCACAAACCTTCTGTAGAAACCACATAGTCCTAGAAATCCCCTCAACTGTGTAAGGTTCACCGGTGAAGGCCACTCCACAATGGCATGAATGTTTTCAGGATCCATGCACACGCCCTCTGCACTAATGATCTGACCCAAGTACAACAACTCTATCATGCCCAAATCACACTTCGACTCCTTTGCATACAAGGATTCTCTGTCCAATATACCCAGCACCGTGTCCAGGTGAACCAAGTGCTCCTCCCAAGATCTACTATATACCAAGATATCATCGAAGAAGACAAGTACAAATCTCCTCAACTGAGGATGGAAAACCATATTCATTGTTGCCTAAAAAGTAGCAGGTGCGTTAGTTAGCCCAAATGGCATAACTACAAACTCAAAATGGCCACAATGACATCTAAAGGCTATCTTCTCAATGTCCTACTCTCTAACTCTGATCTAGTGATAACCTGATCTCCAATCTATCTTTGAGAAGAAGCAAGCTCCATGAAGCTCATCTATCAACTCATCGATCCTGGGAATGGGGTATCTATTTTTAATCGTCTTCCTATTAAGCACTCTATAATCAATGCACATCCTCAATGTCCCATCCTTCTTCTTTACTAACACCACTGAAGAAGCAAAAGGAGACTTACTTGGTCTAATGTGGCCCATAGCAAGTAACTCCTTTATGGTTTTCTCAATTTCATCCTTCAACCTCTTCGAATGCTTGTAAGGTGTAATCATGATGGGCTTAGCCCCCTCCTCTAACTCAATGATGTGCTTAATACCTTTGTCTGGTGGTCTCCCTGGCGGAATGTCACTGAACACCTTAGAGTGTTTAACTCTAAGCTCCTGAATATCAGGAGGATATTCAATCTTATGATGTCCCTCCTGTGATGGCATCAACATGCACTCTGCTGCCCACTCTACCTGATCATGTCGAATCAATCTAGCCATTCTACGAAAAGAGACCATCCTGAGATCACTGTCCCTGATTGCCTTAAGAATATGTGCCTTCCCATTCACTTTAAACCTCATCTCCATCTCCTTGAGGTTAAGAGTGAACTCACCAATATCGTGCAACCAACTCATCCGAAGAACTACATCTATATCTCCCATAGGTACAACATAAAAATCTGCCTTAAAGTCATAATTATTAACTTTCAATGGGAGTCCAGTGATCCTACGATCACATTTGAGGACATAGCCATCCACTACCCTCACTCTAATTCCCCCAAACTCCTCTGTTTGTATGCCACGCTTCTCCACCATCCTAGCATCAATGAAATTATGAGTGGCACCTGTATCAACCAAGGTTATGACTCGATGTCCAGCAAGTACTCCTCTCATCTGGAATGACCCTTCTTGCTTAATACTAGTGAGACGAGCTTCCCTAAGTTGCCCATCTCCTTCCCCATCCTTGGACTCCATTTTAGACAAGTTTTTAGCCTTGTCTTCCTCTTTTTCACCATCTATTTCCTCTATATCAGACTGCTGATCTGAATTATCTGATTCTGATTCCTCATAGTATGCCCACATAACTCTGTTAGCTTTTCCCTTTGGCCTAAGAGGACAATCATGGTTTGCATCATAGGGTCCCTTACAGTAGAAACATAATTTTTTATTCCTCAAATCATTTAATGTTTCCCTGTCAAAAGGTGCTGGAGTTTTATCTTTAGAATCATTTTTAAAATCAGTCCTCTCTGGTTTTTTATAAAATGGTTTGTTATCCTTACTAGAAGATGCTCCTTTGGACTAAAATTTGTTTGTTGGGACTGCATGTTCCATACTTCTTTCCTTTTTCATCGCTTCCTGTAAAGAAATAAGATCAAATGCCTTTATCCAACCTCTCAGTGGTTCAGATAGGCCCTCAATGAAAAGAACTATCAATCTATGCTCTAAAATGTTTGGCACCATGACTGCCAACCGATGAAATTCAGCAATGAAATACTCCAAGTTGCCTATTTGTTTCAGCTGTGCTAAGTCCTGGAAGTAAATCTCTAGATCTTTCTTGTCAAATCTTTCAACCAACCTATCCATGAAGTCCTGGTATTCTGTCACTTGGTTATGCTGAAGTGTTACCATACCATGGTACCACCAATCATGTGCTATTCCCTCCAAATGCAAGGTGGCATATTTGATAGCTTCAATCTCTATCATTGGCCTCAATGCCAAAAATGTGTCAAGCTTATGAATCCAAGCTTGAGCTGTCATCTTACCACTCCCATCAAATGTAGGCATAGTAAGCTTGCCTGTAGCCCTCTTCAGCTCACTATTTTGACCTCTAGGCCTCCTATCCTATCTAAGTGACCTGTAATGCTCTCTCCTCTGATTTACAAAGCGTTCAAAGGTCATCCTCTCCCGAACCTACGGAGCTAATAATTCCCATTCATCATTTGCAGCCATGAGTGCATCTGCGAATATGGGGTCTCCTATTGCCTCCTCTACCAGAGCTTCTTCTGGCTCCTCCGGAACAAATGTAGGGTTTGTAGGCCTATCAGCTATTCTGGAATGGGTTCGTTGTGGTCTCTGATTACCTGTAGCACTCCTGTTATCTCCCTGTTCTCCCGGCTCCCCATTTTGTCTAACAGGTGGGTTCATCCTTTCTACCATAGTAGTGAGTGCCTGTAATGCCTGTACCATCTGTTGTTGCCCTGTAACCATAGCACGGTAGAATTCTCTGGTATCCTGATCATCATTATTCCTCCTATTTCTAGGTGGACTACCATCATGCCTTTCTTCCATATTTCTTGTTTCCTGTAATTCTTCTCTTTCAATCAGAGCTCTCCTACGAGTATGGTACCTGTGTGGTCCAATTTCTAGTGGCTGCATATGACTCCCCAAACCCTCAGGATGGCAGGAATGAGGCTCTGATACCAATGTAAGAACCCCAAATAGGCTCTACGCTGATCACTGTTTGTTTCCCTGGGTGCAATGATTGTTTTTAGTTTTTTTTTTAATGTTTTAAGCTGTTTTTGGGTTTTGAGTTGATGAAAAGAAAATACAAATATTGAAAACTAATCTTACCTAAAATTATAACTCAAATCTGGTTATAATGCTAATCAAATTCATTTATTCGGATGGCTCCTAATGTATGTACAATACTTATTGCTGGAAGAATACATTAAAAACATCATCATTAATAGTTGAAAAAAAACTTGATTTTTGTCTCCAATATGCAACCACGCTACTAGTTGCTTCCTCCTTGGGCAGTGCCTATCAAAAACTGCAATATTAAATCCTGATTTTTAATTCACTGTAGCGTTGTACTGTTCACAGCACTGTAGCTGCTGTTATAACCCCTTCCAACCTGAAAACAGATTCATCCACTTTTTCCCTATTGAAACACAATATTGACTCCAGAATGAAGTCAACTCACAGGCAAAATTCAAGTGATATTTCACACCCTCAAATTGCATCAACTCTGAAGATACTACGTTCTCCACAGTTTGAATTCTTCTCAAACTTGTAGAAACCCTTGTTGCCACAACTTCAAGAAATTTCACAAGGCAAAGTTTTTAAGCAACTCTCATAACTTGGTCTTGAAGGAAGACAAGGTTTTTTTATAAGGACTCCTCAACTCCAGAATGAGTCTCCACGCTCAATGTGGGATAAAAGATATAATAATAACATAAAAAATGTTATTACATTAAAACTTAGAGAATCCCTTTTAATTTTTCCATAAGCTTGGACCCACATTTAATTGAAACAATGGCCCCTTTTATGATATCATGACCCTCACTTAAGTTATATATTATAACTTAACAATATAGGCTCAAAACCAATAATGTTTATTTTTAACTAAATAAACATTAATATCTCCATACTCAACATTTTTGAATGTCGTTTGGACTGGGAGCTAACATGATAGAACTGCATATGACCATACCCCTTTTCTAAAAATAGCAAGGGTCTATCTTTATAACTCAAAACTGTTAAAAATAGCTTGACCAAGCCAAACTCAAAGGAAAACTCATCATAAACAAAATCTGGCAACCCAGAAGAGTACTCTACTCTGGTCCTTGGAGGATCTCCACACCAAGGTGACCCTCTATCCAATCTTATTAGCCTACGAGGGTCTCTGATAAGCTAATCACCAGCTAAAGTGATGTCTCTAGCTAGAAGGGGACATCACATTAGTGAAGTTAGATGGAGACAATCTACATGTTGATGATGATTGTATAACCTCAAACATTAGTATGGACAGTACGGAAAAGAGATATTCACATTTTACCAATGAAACTGAATAATAGAATTAAAGATAAAGGAATTATTTTGTTTACAAAATAATTACTTGACCAATTAGGGCTGACATCCTAGATGTTTACTCTAAGTTGGGAAATTATATTGTGGTATTAACTGACCTAGTAGAAATTTGTGTAAAGGTATGATATTTATATAAATGATATCTTTTGAGAAGAAGTGTGCAATTGTATTATGATAATTGATATGCAAACTTTTTGTGAAATGATATATGAAAAGTTTTGAGAACCTAATTTCATGATTTGAGATCGAGTTGAGGTCATAGATCAGTCAAGAAAGAGGATACAACATCTATATACTTGAGAACTAATTACTTGTTTGGGCAGTGAGCTCTTCTATTAATTGGAAGTGCATGTTTGGGAAGTGAGCTCTTCTTGCATCTATTATACTACAACTCCTAACAGGGTTGGAATCTCCTAACATGGATTCAAAGTCCCCTAACAGGCACTCTCTATATTGAATTTTCTTATTGACTCCTAATAGAGTCCATCCTCTAACAAGGAACATGTATATGAATATATTATCTAGTGGGTATCAACCCCATTGGGGTTTTCCCTTGGCCAGGGTTTCCCTAGTTAACAAAATATGGTGTTATGAGTTATCTCTATCCATGGTTATTGTTACTATTCAACATTACTTGTTTAGTTTCTTATGTATGGTTCAAATTAATAAATAATATCTACTTGCTGACTAAAGTTTGTAGATTATTGATTCACCCCCAGCCCCCCTCCCCTTAGTAACTCCTATTTCTAACAGATATATCTCATATATTCAATGTTGCTGATTTTTATAATTATCATCAGTTATATGATGAATTTATTGTATCAAATGATTATCCCAAGAAAAATATTGAAGAGCTAGAACATGTATTGAATCAGAGAGTTGGTAAAAGTACAAGAGGAAAGGATTACTATGAGTGTTTGGTAAAGTGGAAGAACATGCTAGTTGAAGATGGTACATGGATTTCTCAATCTGAGATTGATTGAACTTAGGTTGTGAAACTTGTATGATTGAGGAGAATCATTTCTTTTTGTTGGTGTAAATAAGTATTCACTTATTACACTTACTTAAGTTTTACTTAGGTTAATGCATTATTTAATTATTTTGCATTATTTTTTTATTATTTTAGGTGAGACACTTAGGAGTTTGTGAACTCTCATTGAGTTACACAACTCTAATTATGCACATGGTGTCTACAACATAGGAGTATGCATCATTCACTAAGTTGTCATGATGACAACATAGTTATCCGCACTCCTCATTTAGCACATATTGTCTACACCACTAATTTGCATACTACACCATTGTAGGCTTATCCTCACATCATCGCACTTAATCTCGTGCTTAATGGAGGATAATCCATATCTGGTGGACATGTGTCTGGTTGTATGACATATCATGATGTTGACTTCTATGCATTCTAGAAGGTCTCCTGAGGCCTTTATATTCAAGCACTCCTAGTGTACTCTTGAATCTAATTATTGAATGAATATCGTCATTCTAATCATACTCTGTCTATTTTGGTCTACTATGTGCTTGTGTTGAGTTCTTTAGTTCTTGGCTAAATTTTGGCCTAAGCCAAATTCTTATATGGTATCAGAGCTGAGGGAGATTCTCATCACGTAGCCATTCAAGATCGTGCATGCTCTAGCACCTCGACATGCATCTGGAGGATCTACAAAAATTGGGAGTGTCTAGAGCCAGATCTGACCTCACTGTTGCATCCGGAGCATCGATTTGATGAAGATCAACTATAAATTTTCCTATATTAGGTGAAAGTTGATCATCAAGCAAATTTTTTTTGCAAATCGGAACCCAAAGGCCCAATTTGCAATTTGGGTATGGTCATTTTTGGATTTGATTATTATGTTTTAGATCTGATTAAATTTAATCTCTGCAATTATTTTTCAATTTGAATATTTTTGGAATTTTTTATATAGTAGAGCAGAGAAAAAAAATTTGACGAACCGGGCAGTGACACCCCGGCTCGGCCTTGTATATTTTGGTGGATTATTTAATTCGTAGGGTTTAATTGTTTCATTTTTAGCTTCAATAAAATCTGCTACCGTACCCCCTGCGCATATAAGTTTGAGCATGCCCTGCACAATAATCCGGTCGAAGGTGACACATATCCGATGATCGCAATTTGAAATCTAGTAGCAACATACCTCCACCGGCAAACACAATTCAAAACTCGGCGACCTCTTTATATTACCATCCGCAGTCTTGTGCATATAAAGCGCGGAGCATTCCCCATTCCCATGAATGTGGGATAAAGTTTGAAGACTTCGACGATCGTTAAAATGAATTTTGGTAGTGTAGGTTTAATTTTCGGAAAGCTTGAGTAACCCGTCAGCATCAAAGAATATCCTGGCACAAGTGCAGTACCCCGACACTGATACAAGATTTTTCGGTGAGCTTTTTAACTAGCTCAACCTGCACAATTCAATCCATAGTGGCCATTGACAACACCATGTGACGTAATCTCATGCACCTGCGCCCAGTCCATGCAGACCAATACTGCAAAGACAGCTATCCGCTCATGCACTAACAGAGAGGCCTCCACATGGGCGAATCTGCTCTTGCCACACGGATAGACAGTCGAGTCTTTAATCTAGTCAACAGACACGTGGCATCCACAGTGGTGCCACCTACTTGCCCACGTAAGCGAACATAGGGATTTTTTGTACCATTCCATACAATCGGTACAGTATGAAATCCACATAAGCTGACACATCATCTAGTGGGTCTGAATTTCTACTGACATCATCACTTTTGTATGATAAATTTGAAGCCCATTTGGATGTCATCCCAGGGTGAATTAGAATTGATACGACGACTGTATGACCATCAAATTTAACCCCGTATTTTGTTGATGCAACCCCTCACCAGATTCATTTTGGTTTTTGCAGTCTGACTTCAAGAGGTCATAACTCGGACATTCGAACTCCAAATCAGGTGCAATTATTTTTTTTAATTGGGTAAAATTTTCTAAATTTTTCAGTGGTGCAACTATTTTCTAGTTTTAGTGCATGGATTGTTTAGAATTTGCATTTTTTGGCAATTGTACTTGCATAATACTGCATTTTGCAACTTCAAACGCTCCGTACGGGCACATCTAGAGTCAAAAATAGGTTCTATTTTTTTTGAAAGTGCATATTATTTTGTCTACTTTCTAGATCTGGCATCAGATTATAGTGTTTTGTGGACAAAATTGCCACTTTCAGCATAGGGCCTTTCTTTGCTTTGTAATGCTTCAGTATTGTAGCACATTGTAAAGTTTTAGATTTGTACTCTATTAAGAGGTTGTGATAAGCAAAATCAGAAGTCCATGAAGGCCAAAATTGGCAAGTGGCCCATTGCAATCGTACTACTGATAAAATGCCCAAAGCATCTATTTTGGGGGAGTTTATTGATTTAGTGAAAAGGGGGGGTATTCTTAGTGTTGTGTTCTCTCTTTTCTGGACATTTCTTTCATTTTCTACATTATGGGAAACTTTGAGTTTCCTAAATTAACTCCTCATAACTATGCTTCATGGTCAATCAAAATGTGGTATCACTTAATGCATAATGGAGTTTCACAATATGTAGATGGTACTCTTCCTAAACCAGTAGGTGATAATGTATTAACAAGTGAAATTTTAGATTGGGTAGCCATGGATAGAAAAGCCCTAGGTGATATATGTTTGGGGGTAGATGATAAAATCATGTATCAAATCAAGAAATGTACTACATCTAAGGAAGCTTGGGATACCCTCAAAAGCCTTTATGGTAAAGTGTCTAAAGAGGATGTTTTCAAAATTGAAGATGAGCTTGTTTCCTTAGATCCTAAGTCATATGACTCAATACAGGACTTCATCACCAAGGTGAATGAATTAAGGACAAAGCTTACTAATTGTGGGAGTTTTATCAAAGATGACAGACTGATCTATCTCATACATAACAAGCTACCATCATAATATTCCACATTTGTATCTTCTTTTAACACCTCAAAGACTACCTTAGGGTCTGCCTATAAGAAAGTCACTTTTGACGAATATGAAAAACTGTTGGATGATGAAGAAAAGAAGTTGAAATCAATGGGGATACTCAAATCACCTTAGTCCAAAGCAATGGTGGCCAACAATGAGGGTTCTCAACATTCAGCTAGACAATCTTCAAGTAAAGGAAAGGGTAAGAAGAAATGGAAGAAAGATAAATCAGAGGATGCAGAAAAGAAAACACCAAAATCCAATCAACAAGGCAAGTCCTTGAATACCAACAAGAAAGGGGACAATAATAAGGAGAAGAAGAAGTGTGCTTATTGCAAGAAATTGGGTCATGAAGAGCATGAGTGTTATCTTAAAAAGATTTATGAGTTAACCAACATCATGAAGAAACATAATGTTCCATTGCCTAATGCTTACAAGGATAAAGGATCGTCTTCAGATTCAAAGGGCAAAGGGCAAGAACTCATGGCTAATTCAAGCTCTTCAAAGGAATGGATATTTGACTCAGGTGCCTCATATCATATGGGTTCTTCAAAGGAGGATTTTTCTTCATTAAAGCAGTCCAAGGTACTCCACATCTTCATGGGGAATGATAGCAAAATGGAAGTTGAAGGAAAAGGAAACGTGGAGATAGAAAATGGAGACTTTCAAGAGGTTCTCTATGTTCCAAACCTAAGTTCAAATCTCCTATCAATCTACCAAGTCACTCACTTTGGAGATGGACATAGAGTTGAGTTCCTTCCTGACTCAGTAAAAGTGCACAGTCTAAAAGATGATTCCTTGGTTGCAGTGGGAAAAGTGAATGATCACAAGAGGTTGTACTCTTTCTCTCATTTTGTACCCAAGTCTTCTTCAAAGGCCTTGTTATCTCAATCCAATTCAAACATGCAATTATGGCATGAGTAGTATGGTCATCTTGACTACCGCTACCTTCAACAACTTTGCACATACCAAATGGTCAAAGGTCTACCTCAAATAAACTTTTCTAAGGGTAAATGTTTAACAGATTTAGTGGATATGCATCCAGAAGGGAAGTTACAAAGAGGTAAGTCTTCAAGAGAAACCAGTGTTCTTCAGATGGTTCAGATGGTATTAGCAAGTCCTTTTGCATTTAGCCAGGGTCGCTACATACTTACCTTAGTTGATGACTTTTCAAGGTTCACTTGGGTCTACTTTTTGCATAACAAGAATGAAGTGTTGGACAAGTTTCTAGACTTCAAGGCTCATGTAGAACGGAAATCCAGAAAGGCCATCAAAGTTCTTCACATGAACAATGGAAACATGGATGCGAACAGAAGACTTAGGGACTGTTGTAGACATGAGGGAATTGATCTTTAGAATCTGCCAGCATTCAGTCTGCATAAGACAAATGTTGCAGCTTTGAGGATTCACACTCTTAAGTCTATGGCAAGTTGCATGATTCATGCCAAGTCTCTAGATCCATCATTAGAAGTTGAACCAATATCAAGTGGCACTCACATTCTTAATCGTTCTCCTCATCCAGCCTTAGATGGCAAAACTACTTTTGAGGCATGGTGCGGCAGAAAGCGTATTGTGACACACTTCAGAGTCTTCTCTTGTCCTGCATGGGCAAAGAGATCTTCCAAGAGATGCAAGGCACAATCATCTTGGCCTTGTACTTTCATTTTTTATGAAGATAGTGTGAAGGCATATATACTTCTAGATCCTAAGACACATCAGATATTTGTGGAGAAGGATGTACATTTTGAGGAAAGTTCACCCAGCTTGTCCTCTACTCCTCTTCGCACATCATATAGTGTGGAAACTAATTATAGTGATACCAGTGATAGTGCTTCAATAGATTCAGGCATGTGGAGTTCTATCGACAGTTACAGTGAGAGGTCACTTCATCAGTTTAGTGCACATGCATATATCGCCGCAGTGATAGGTCCAGAATAGCAGGGTACTTCCAGTCTTCTAGATACAGCTTCAGTGATAGATTTGGGGGACAATATTCATGATCTGCCTATTCTTCTTGATGTAGAATTACCTTCTTTAGTTGTCATGAGGGTTCCATCTGACTCTCTTGTTCATTCTCTACATGATCAATCCTCCCAAGTTGAAGTGATTATGGATACTTATGATCAGCAGTTGCAACAGGGTTCTTCATCAGTTGTAGAGACAGATAGTTCTTTGGGACAGGTTCATCAGCTAGTTGAGTAGGTTTCAGAGACATCACTTATCCATGGGATTCTTTCCACACACAACAGAAGCATCTCATTTGTACCCTTGGTATTGTTTCTTCCTAAGGGGAGGAACACCATTCTGTAGTCTTGGATCAGCTTCTTCATTAGAGCAGTCACTGTTCAACATTCTTCTTTTGGGGGGGAGCCTATCCTGTCTCTCTTCCTCTTATCATCATTCTCTTATGTATATACTGGATGTATGTCATAATGGGGGGGTTTTGATTACTCCATCCATCCATGCATCCCTATTTATCTCTCTTTTTGGGGGAGGCTTTTTCCCATGAGGTTTTCCCTCTTTCCCTGCTTTATGAGAGATTGCATATCATTATGTACTTGGGTACCTAACATGGCCTAGTAGTCGGGACCCATCTTGCATATCATCCTAGATTTCATAAGCTTAAGGGCATTCCCCTAACTTGCACTTAAGGGAGGGTGTTGGTGTAAATAAGTATTCACTTATTACACTTACTTAATTTTTACTTAGGTTAATGCATTATTTAATTATTTTGCATTATTTTATTATTATTTTAGGTGAGACACTTAGGAGTTTGTGAACTCTCATTGAGTTACGCAACTCTAATTATGCACATGGTGTCTACAACATAGGAGTATGCATCATTCACTAAGTTGTCATGATGACAACATAGTTATCCGCACTCCTCATTTAGCACATGTTGTCTACACCACTGATTTGCGTGCTACAACATTGTAGGCTTATCCTCACATCATCACACTTAATCTCGTGCTTAATGGAGGATAATCCATATCTGGTGGACATGTGCCTGGTTGTATGACATATCATGATGTTGACTTCTATGCATTCTAGAAGCTCTCTTGAGGCCTTTATATTCAAGCACTCATAGTGTACTCTTGAATCCAATTATTGAATGAATGTCATCATTATGATCATACTCTGTCTATTTTGGTCTACTGTGTGCTTGTGTTGAGTTCTTTAGTTTTTGGGTGAATTCTGGCCTAAGCCAAGTTCTTACACTTTTCAACCCCGGTTGTTTAATGTAGGAGCATCTTGGGTTTGCATTGCTATCCTACATGTTAGCCTTGTTTCTTTGTTATTGTCGAGCTCATAGTTGTTGTCAAGCTCTTTTCTGTTGTCGAGCTCTTTTTTGTTGTCAAGCTCGTAATTGTTGTCAAGCTCGTAGTTGGTGTCAAGTTCTTAGTTATTGTTGAGCTCCTAGTTGGTGTTGAATTCTTTGTTATTTTCGAGCTCGTAGTTTGTGTCGAGTGCCTATTGGTGTCTAGTCCTCTATGGTTTCCAAGTTTGTTTTGGTGTCAATTTTATGTATGTGATGAGTATTTTCAAGTGCTAATTTTGCCTTGGTCCTTCCTTGACCGAGTTGTCTATGTCTATTTCTAGCCTGAGCCAACTTTGCACATTTGTATTTAATATTTGTTGAGAGTCGACGTATGACTTGATTTTAGCTTAATGTAAGGGTTTATTTAGTTAGTAATTTATAAGAGGCTGACTTGTGACCATGCAAGTATTTAAAAGGGTATTCTCTAGAGTCTTAGGAGGATTTGTAGATGAGGAAGAGTAGAAGTAGAGTGAGATTGTGAAGACCATCCTTGAAGATCAAGTTTGAACTGTAATGTTGGTCATAACCCAGAAGGCCTTACAACTAGGCATGTATTTGGATGATTTGATGAATTAGTAAAGTATTTTCTCTTCTATCTCCTTTGGTTGTTGTTCTTTGTGTTGTGTTTTCATTGTGTTTACTCTTGCATGTGACTTTGGTAGCTAGGTGTGTCTTTGGCCCTAGTTATCCAAGTACTCCCTATGTCAATTAATTCAACAATGAAGAGTAAATCTTCAAGGATAACAAATCCAATAGATGAACTAAGAGGTACTGCAAACCAGTTGCCAATACAATTCCTTTGAAGCCCAAATCCAAAATCCAACTTTATCTTTTCTCTTCTCCGATAAAAATCACATCTTTAACCATATAAATCACATAATACATAATTCATGGTGTCTTTCCAACTAAGGAAACAACTTTCCCTTATACCCTATCCAAATGACTAATTAGATCAGCTTGTTAAGGATTTATCAATATACAAATGATTACACAAGACCGCACTGAGGCATACACATCTTCTTATGCATAATCACATATATTACAATTAGGTTCTCACACATTACAATACAATTAATACTTTGTCTAATAAAGATCAACATGTTTCACTAACAATATTATCTGCTAGTAAAAATGCATCGCACGTTTTACTAAATTGTGACCTCTCTAGAATGATCTTCAAGATATTCTATCACAAACATAACATCGTGAACATTTTCTCAACATTGATCCAAGCTCACTAATCTCAATTCAACTTCATAGATAAGATATAACCAATCTACCAATAACTATCTTTGAAATAATTTCTTGCACACTGGTCTTCTACTAGTCTTCACCAAATGAACTATAACTCATCCAATACTCAATATGAATGTAAGAAAACATAGATGTAGTATGAAAACTCATCAGTAAACATGATACTAAGATCACATAGCTTAGTCTATTTTGTGTCAACTTTTTTGACTCAATGTATTTCTTTGTGCTGCACATAAACCTTGTATGTCATGAACTCAAACAATATGTTATCATCAATGACAAATGTGTCACCAATACAAAAAATCATCAACATCTCCAAGCGCTAAGAAAACCTATATTCCTAACAAGGACATAGATATAGTGTTCTCTTATGTAGTTGTGCATAGTGTTCTTTTATTTTACATTGTTGCAAATTTATGAAACAAAGTTTTAATATAAGGTGCAGTAAAAAAAAAGTTTAAAAGTTGTATTAAGATACTAATTTACTCTAGCTAGTGCTACCAATATCTCACTACATTCAACATTATCCACAAGGAAAAACGTGAACTAAATATTTTAATATCTTCTTTGAAATCACCTTACTTCCTACCCCTCCACTAAATTTTTCTTTATTATATTCTTTATATAGATTAATCTTATGAGCACTTCACATTTTTATAACCAATTCATAAATTTAATACGGTGACACCTATAACAAGTCCTAGTTCATTCACATGGGAAATGCGAGGTCATGTGAACTTTGATATTTTAAAAAAAGGAACTTATATTTTTAACTAAAATTTTCAGCCTAGATTTTCAATGATAATTCTCCAGTTATTATGATCCTCTTTGTCACATATTGAAACTAGGTCATTTATGGTTTGAAGTTAGGACATGTTGTATCTAATGTTAATGTTCCATTTTAATTAAAGATAAAACTTCTATGACAATATTTGTTTTTTATTACATGGAGGGAAGATGGTTTCCATATGAGAGACTCATGTTCTTGTTTGCATTTGAAGAAGTCTCAAGATTGTGTGATGAAATTCATATCAACAACAAATAACAAAACTAAAGAATTATGTTATCAGCTCAAAATAGATATAAGAATTAGCATTACGTTTTGGTGGTCCATTACAATTATATTTGAGATAGTAATGCTTTGATTACATTTTAAATGACTCGTTGAATCTAGTGTTAATGCTATCTTTTAATTTAAGGGAAAATTGATTTGACAATATTAGCCTTCTATTATTTACATGAAAGAAAAAAATGGTTTTCAAGTGAAGACCCATGCCCTTGTTTATCTTTAAAGAATTCCCAAAGATAACATGATCACATTCATATCAACAACAAACAATAAAAGTGAAGAATTATGTTATGAGCACATAGTAAACGTAGGCATTAGTAATATTAAGTTTTAGTGGTCCATTAAAATTGTGCCAATTCTCTTCAATAACTTTTGCAAGAATATACATTTTACAATTTTTATAAACCACTCTTTAATGTATCTCAACAACAATCATATTTTGAACTCTTGATATATTTTAACTTGAAGTAATCTTCACCAACCAACGAATTTACTTTTTGCCAGACTTACACAATAATCACACTTTGAATTTAGATAAAGTTTGACTAGAAATCTTTACCACATAGATTTCATTTGATTGAATGATTTTCACTCACACCCAATAATAAAAATCCATGAGTAGGTTCAAATATGAAATTAAACATACCAAAATTTAAAGCATAATAATTATCATTTAAATGTAGTAAGGTGTAAATCATGAAACTTAAAAGAAGCCATGTCCACAAAAAGAAGTTTACTACCCTTGGGAGAATGAGATTTGGTGAGTATGATTAGAATAATTGATTAGGAAGGAGTGTGGACCGTTGAAGATGCACACGTATTTTAGAGTGATTGGATTAAAAGGCCTTCAATCACTCTTTGATTGGCAAACGGAAAACATGCCGACAACGTTAAACTTGTGGGAAATGGACAGGCTTGGTGAACACTCCGTTTTTCACACGTGTCGGGGCCATGTCCATCATGTATGACCCATCCAATTGCCACGGCTTCCATCATGGGAGGCATAAGCATGCACATGGGCCCCATCTAGCGTCCATTTCTTCTTTTCATGTTCTACATTTTTCCTATGGAACCTTTGACCAATTATGTATATTGGGTTATAATACTCATCATAATAATAATACCATATCTTCGAGGTACTACTTTTCCTTAACAACCTTGTCTTGACTTTGGAAAATTGAAAAATATTTCATTCTTCTTTGTTGTAGGGTAGATTGCTTTACATGTAAAACAAGTGTTTTGAATGATGGTGTGCTTGGTGGTTTGGTTTTGTTTTTATATGTTTTTTAAAGCTTTAATGTGCTTATGTCATAGGGTGGGATTGTAGGTGGTTGTTTGCTTTTTTAATAAATTTTAAATTGTTTTCACACATAGAATAAATATAAATTTATTTTATATATTTTGAAAGGTGTTATAAATAATCAATGTATGACGTAGGTGATGTTTCAATTGTAGTATTTTTGTTATAATTATTATCGTTGAAAATTGTTCTTGAGTAGTCATATACAAGTTTATATATCCATAAGTTTGGGCATTCATATTGAGGATGTTAGCATTTATGTGAATAATTTGGTCATCTAAATCTTTAGGGAACCTATGTATTAGCAAGGTTTGTTCCTCCCATTTTAAAGAATATAATTAATTGATTGTTTTAATAAAATCTTTAAAAATAAAATTATACATGACAGAAATGTAAACTTTATTTTATATATTTTTTAATGTGTTATAAGTAGTCACGTATGGTATACAATGATGTTTCAATTGTGGTCTTTTTATTGAAATTATGGTCTCATCTCTCTCAAACTATTGCGATAGAAAAATATTATGTGCTTGTTGATTTGTTGTACTCAGAAGTTTGAATATTCAAATTGATTCTGACGAAATTCATGCTCATAACTTAGCATTCCAAATCTTTGCTAAGTACATAGTTTGTACTACTATTAGACTACCACTCTTACGAGTTTAGACTATTTATATTAATGTTGCGCATTCATGTTAAAAAAAAAATCTCTCATTTGTACTTAGACTAGACTCAAAGATTACATATTATTAACCCAAAAAGAATGTTGTAAATAAATAAATTGACATTCTACTTAACAAATATTACTATCATTGCAATGAAAAGATGTTTTTGAAATAATTAGTGTTATAAAATATAAAAATTTATACGTTACTTCATATATTTTCTATTAATTATACTAGAATATCTAAATTCACAAAGTAATTATGTCTAAACTTGATGTTTTCCATGTGGGTTTCATCTTAAACTAAAGTTTGATTAACAAAATTTGAAGTCATATTTTGAAATGAAATTATTTTAAGACTATTTTGGTAACCAGGTCAACTATAAACATTTTATCTTGCTTCTAAGAATAATCCTAATAAAAAATTCCATACTATATATTTCAAAATATTTGTCAATTTATACTTTTATTATAAAATAATAAATGTTTAAATTTAATAATATAAATAATATTAAATTAGTGGGTTTATTTTTTTAAGTCAATAATTTTTTTCTTAGTATTTATTTATTTTAGAAATTTATAATCTTTTAGGATAAAACATGATATAGTTAATTATCTTGCAAAGAGAAAAATATAAATATGATGATAATTTATGCTTCATAATCACTTATTTGCCAAACCCTTTTTAGATGTTTATAAGGGTTGGTTTAGATGTCAAAATAATAGTCAACTTCTTTTTTAAATTATGGTCAATTTTTTAATTTGGGGCATTGCCCCTAATCCCTAGACTGGGTTCATTGGCCCTCTACTGGGAGAATTATTCCCACATCCACATCATGGGCTTCACCCCAAGATCCTAGAAGAGGGAATTTGCACCCCACTTCCCCCCTCTTGCGGTGCTCCCACACTAATGAATGTGGGGGGAACTGCAACTAAACAAATCACCAAAAATTTGAGCCCAGTAACATGATCAAGCCATTGATTTGTGGTAACTAGTCAGGCAAGTACTATACATTCACCATGTAGTCTTGTCAAGGTTTGAGGGAACAACTCTGAAGGGAAAAAAATTAAAGTTGGTGTTTATTTTTTTTTACTAACATTGTAAATATCTCAAATAGGGTTGACAAATAAGAGGTTTTTTATGTGAATTATCATACTGCAATTCTATCTTTGTTGGATACTAAAATAAGTGGATAATTGTTTCTCTAATGGATGTTGCCCATAATGGGTGAACCATGTTAATTGTTTATGTTAGTGTATTTTCTTCTTGTCTAATTTTTGCATTATTTTAATATTATGTACTTCTCCTACCTTCCTAAACCTTAACTCAAACACTATATAGTAGCACTTAAATTATTAAAAAAAAATTATAGTAACATAAAAATATATAACCCTCAAACTATTATCACTCTAGTTAGGTATACTCTTGATTTCATTATTTTATGAGTTTGATCCTATCATAATAACTCTACCTTATTTTTCTACTATTTATTCTCCATCTACTTTACCTAACATTGTTTTTTGTGGCTTGAATATTAGTTTTGACTACATAAAGACTCCTTGGGTATTGCTTCTCACTCACATGGGTCTGAACTAGATCAATGCCTTGGATAATTTTAGAAATTTATACTTGATTAGAATATATCTAGTATTGTGGTACCTCTAGTCAAAGCCCTTCATATCATTCTCATGAACCCCAAGATAACAAACTTCATCTCATTCAATGGTTTTATTCATATTGTGTGTAATCATGCTACACCGTTAAGATGTTTTTGGAGTAATTCAAGTATCATATTCCAACATAGCTAGTTAAAATATTTCTATGGACATGCATATCCCTGGAGTGCATATGGTTCTTAATGCAAACATGGCCACAAGAATTAATTACTCTATTAGATTATCTATCATCCATCTTTTGGAATGGTATTAAGCCAATTCCATTTTCATAATTTCCCCCCTTCCCATACCTTTTCCTTTCAAATTTATATTGGGTACCTCAAAAATTTGATGCCCTAGGGTTCACAACCCCCAACCTGAAATTTATGAGCTTGATACCTCTACCTATTGCTAATATCTCAATTAGTGATCAACTATCTAACTACACTACAAATCCTATCTTTAATCAACTCTTGTAAAATGTGAGTTACCTTATATCTTCCTTCAATGTCCACTTTTCTATGCAACCTCTCATTTAAGTAGATATTGTCACATCTTAATATCCTTTTGTATCCTTTTAACTCATCTAATTATACAATTTTAAGCACTCTTTCATAAAAACTTTAGTAGATTTAATGATTCGGAAATAAATATATCTAATTTCACAATATTATTTAAAGCAACTTCATGTATAGGAGTAGTTGCTAGCTAAACTTTTGTCACAATCATTTCAGTATTCCATAATGGATTGATTTTTACCACTACCTTACCAATCAATTGCTTATTTTGATATGGTATTTGACCAATTATTTTAGCACTTCCAACTTAATTCAAATCTTGAGTATTCTTCATTATAGTCAATTAGTTGGTGTACACAATATAACTCCTAATAGGGAAACTAATCCCTTATTAAGTAACTTTTCATCCTAAAGGAGGCTCATTTTATTATTGATCATAGATGGTGTACTTGGATGGTACTAAAACTATATGTGAAACAAAGTAATACTATTATCTACTAAAAACATAAAACTAAAACTAAGATAAAATTAGTAAGATAAATCTATCAGTGTTTGCAATCTTGCAGAGGTGGTTCTAGGGGTAACCTCATAGGCTTGGCTACATCTTAACAAAACAACAAATAAAATAAATATAACTAATTGCAAAGCACTCAACATAATCTTAAGATAATGAGATTATGAGAGACTCTCATTAACCAATTTAAATAAATATTGCAAAAGAAATGAAGCCAACAAAAATCATCTAAGTCTATGTAAATTGAACTATTTGTGTAGAATTTTTGTAAAGGAAGTAACCAACTAATCTATTCTAATCAAAGGGTTTATCTTCCTTGAGTGGCCCTTACTTGAGGCATTGTAAACAAATATAGGGGCATCCTAGGGAAGTCAACAATCATGTATGTAAGGGATTCATGCTCAAGTTGTGGAGTTATGATTGGTGTGGTTGGGGATCTGTGTGAGGCATATTGGGAAACCTTTCCTTAAGTGTGCATGATGATTAAAGTCATCATCTTGGAGTTAGAGCCATTTTAGTGGTTGCTGGTAATGTGTTCCTATTTACTGGCAGATCTTGGAGTCTATATTTGTGAGCTTCTATCCAAGGGAGTTGGTGTGTGCGCTCTTGGATTTGGATAGTGAGATGACACTTGGAACTATGACTAAATGTGTATATTCTTATGCAGTCTTGTGAGTTAGTTATGATTTGTAAACTTGGGGCCTATCCTAAGTATTTAATTTATGGCATGTATTTAATATTTGTTTCCAAGCTAACTTGTGGCTTGAATGATATATTTAATAAAGGTGTATTTAATTAATGTAATTGTGATAGGTTGACCTAGGATCACACAAGTATTTAAGGAGGGCTTGGGTAGTGTTGTAGGCATTAGGATTTTGGGAGATATCATCAAACATAGAGACGATAGAGTGGCTGAGAGGAGAAAAGTTTTTTAGTAGAGCTAGTAGATGCAGCTTGGTGTTAGAAATAGGGATTATTGTGGGGGGGGTGAATTAGTAATCTACAAAATTTAGTCACCAACTAGATATTATTCTTACTTTAAAACACACATAAGAAAGTAATAAGTAATGCTAAACAGTAACAACAACCATGCACAAAGATAACTCATAATACTATGTTTTGTTAACTAGGGAAACCTTGGCCAAGGGAAAACCCTGATGGGGATGATATCCACTAGATAATATAATAATATATAAGTTCCTTATTAGAGGATGGACCCTGTTAAGAGTCAATGAGAAAATCCAGTATAGAGAGTCCCTATTAGGAGATTCCAACCCTGTTAGTTATGCCAACCTTGTTAGGAGTTGTAGTACAGTAGATGCAAGATGAGCCCACTGCCCAAACATGCATTTCTAATTACAAGAAGAGCTCACTACCAAAATAAGTAATTAGACTTCTAAAATATAGGTTCTTTCTTAATTCAATTTTAGATCACAAAATAGCTTTACAAACTTTTCATATATTTCTTTCACAAAAGTTCACATATAATTGATCAACATAACTTCTTCAAAGATAGCATGCTTGTATTGCACATCTTATCACAAGATGTCCTCTACATAAATACCATGCCTTTACATAAATTGTTGGTATTTTGGCTAAGACCACAATACACTTTTCCAACTTAGAGTAAACATCTAGCATGTCGGCCCTAATTGGACAAGTAATTATTTTGTAAACAAAATAATTTTTTTCCGTTAATTTCTCTGTCTTGTTTCACTTAAAACATGAATACATCCTTTTTGTACAATACGTACTAACTTCCAAAGTTATACACATCATCATCAACATGTATATTATCTCCATCTAACTTCGCTAGTCATAATATGACATCAGCAACAAGTTACAAATAAAACAATACACTGTTGTATACCAAATTTATACTTAGACAATTTATGAGTACCAAAAGCTAAGTATCTTTATTTTTGAGGTTTCCTATGAGCATGTACATCATCTGTTACCATAAATGAAAACAATTACATATCTTCATTAGTCAATTGTCAACAATCTCCCCCTTTGGCATTGATGGAAACAAAATAGGGTCAATTGGCTAAGTATTAAAAACTTAAAATAAATAACACATTATATCTATTACAATCTGTCCATCTTACATATGTTCCCTCTTACAGTATACTTTCATACTATTTTCTCCTCTTTACCTTATTTATTTACAATTTTCTATTGTATCTTCTCCCCCTTTGACATCAATGAAAAAGGTTAAAATGTCAAAAACTATCCACCTGTTGTCAAAATCTCTGTAAACATCTACCTTAAATTGGTAATATCTTCATGAAATCATCAAAATTTGGTTTCAGATTGTCCATACCTTTTTTCCATGTATCTTTGGTTGATTTAGCTAAGGTAAGAATTGCACATAAAGCATATGACACAATCTCAATTACATTCAGGTTAGAGTATAAAAAGTTAGAATAAGTGTCCTTGGCCTTGACACATTCCTCCAACTATTTCTCAACAAAAAATATTTTGAAAGCAACAAAATCTCTAAAATCTAATATTCTCTTCAAAATTTGTTCCTTTCAAAGTTCCACTTTCTTGATATTATAATGAATACTGGTCACTTATCCTTCAAAATCATTAATTTTACTAGTTGAATGTTGTATCTAGCTAGATAGAGCTTCTAGCTCACTCATCTTTCCTCCAATCTAACTATCAATATCCTTAGAAAGCTTGTGAGATAGAGTACACTTAATGTACAATATCTTTCCATCCTATTGACACTTCTGAAGTTCCTTAATACAAGCATCAAGACTTATCAAATCATTCTTAATATTTTGACAAATGGTGTTAAAAAAATTGGCATCATGTGAGATTTGTGCCTTAGATACTACAACATTCAACAAATTTGTGAATTCTTCATTAAAAGACTTTAAAACTGCTTGTACCCTCTGTTCTGGATCTACTTTTATGTGCTACACTGCTAGAGTACTGTGTAATCTATTAGTAACCTCCATCAAGGTTCTCTATAGACTCTTCACTATCTTGTTCTTTTGAATAAGTTTTGATAAAGATGAGATCAAGTTAGTTTGATCATCATCATCAATTGCCAAGCTATCAAGTGAAAGTGAAGTAGATGAACTAGAAGGTTTAGAGTCATTGCCCCTTTGCTTCTTCTCAGTTGCCTCTTTGACTCTTCTTTCTTCTTCCTCTTTCTTTTCTTTTTCCTTTCTTTCCTTTTCTTTCTTCTCTTCCTCTTCTAATCTCTTCTTCTCATCTTCTTCTATTTGCTTTTTGATTTCTTCTTCGCTTACTCTTTTCTTTTCTTCCTCTACTTTCCTTTTTATCTCATATTCAAGTAACCTCTTCTCCTCTTCATTTTTTCTCAATTTATCTTCAATATCCTCAGTATGAGGTTCATTCTATTCGGTACCTTCAAATGGATTTGTATCATCAATGTTAATGGTAACATTGGTTTGATCTATTTGCATTGTGTCACTGCTCACTAACACTTTTCAAGTTCTGGCTGTTGGTTTTCACCCACTATAAATAAAAATTGTCTTACTTCATTTCTCAAGTAAGGTGCAAGATTGTTCAATAATCTCTTGATTTCTTCTTTGTCATCAATCTTGCATATTGTTCTTAACATAGACTTCCAAAAAGTCCTCAGCTCTTCCTAGAGCCTTCTTTTCTACGAGTCTATCATAGACTTCTAGTTTACTATGCCTTCAATATCCTTTAGTTTTAGATTGTTGGCTATAATGTATCTCAAAGTAGAGATATCAATCTGATCTTTCTCAAAGTTGTTATACAAATCATAGAATTTGTTCATCTAAAAAAAGTTGCCTTCATTAGCAATAGCTGAGTTTATCTTCTCTATCTTCAACTTCCAAGGTTGTCGAGTGTTTCTTGTTGACTACTTTGAAGTTGTCACCTTCTCTATTTGTTCAACTTCTTTTTCTTCTTCTTCTTCATTAGACTCAACTGTTGGAGTTGATGAAATCCAACTCCAAAAATGTCCAAGATCACCTGCATGCAATAACTTGTCAAAGGGAAGCTAAGGAAGGAAGAGCATGGAGCAAGGGAAAAACCCTAAGTGGACATGAGAGAGAAAATATTGCAAAACAATGTAACACCCCGCCAAGGGATCCAAAAGAATTAACCTAAAGTTTCACTACGTTTGCTAAACATTTTTTTTTTTTAAAGTAAGAAAGTATGACATACACATCAAACAAATAGTAGCGGAAGCAATAACATGTAATTATCGACAAACATACATTGCAAGTTACATTTCTTAAAGATCCAAAGACATTGAGTCACGTTTAAATTTAATTAATTCTAAGTCTAACAACTAACACATACATATAAAAGAATAATCAGAAACTCCAATGTCCATAATATACATTTGTTCCGAATGCTCCTTGGCAAATTAATTCGGAATGCTCATTCATCCACTGTACATGTCACAGGGTATGAAAGGCTTAAAAGAATATACATATGTAAAGATCAAGATACAACATCCTCAAATCCATGATACAAAGTACAATAAAAAATATATAAAATTATTCACCATACATGATGCGATCCTCAAGGCTATCCCAACTCAAAGGTGTACGACAAGGGCGTCCATATAAGGCTTGGAAAGGTGCCATGCCAATAGAACTGTGATACCCGTTGTTGTAAGCAAACTCCACTAGGTAGAGATAGTCCTCCCAATGAGTCTGCCTATCCATCACGTACATCCTCAACATATCTTCGAGAACCTGATTCACTCTCTCTGTCTGCCCATCTGTCTCTGGGTGATATGCTGAACTGAAGTTCAACTGTGCTCCAAGATCATGTTGTAGTGATGTCCAAAATGCGGAAGTGAAAACATGATCCCTATCCGAAATGATCTTTCGGGGAATACCATGTAGTCTCACAATATCACGCATGAAGACATTTGCTACTGAAGCTGCAGTGTAGGAAGACCTGATTGGTGCAAAATGTGTCACCTTGGTCAACTAGTCAACGGTGACCATGATAGCATCATGACAACGAAGAGTCATAAGTAATCCTACTATGAAATCCATAGAGATGATGTCCCACTTCCATGAAGGAACGAGATTCGGTTGCAAGAGTCCTGCCGGATGCTGGTGTTCTGCCTTGACTCTCTGACACTCAAGACATCTAGCCACAAAATCAGCAATGTCGCGCTTCATCCCGGACCAATAGAATAAATGTCACAAATCTGCATGCATCTTCTTGACACCTGGATGTGCCGAGTAAGGTGCACGATGGGCCTCTGATAGGATCAATATGCGAAGCTCATCCAGTAGTGGCACATAGATCCTTCCTGAAAGTCTCAAAAGGCCATCTGACTCTAGGACGTAGCCTAAAAACTTACCCTCCAAGGGTCTTCCTGAATTGATCTCACTGCACACCTCCAGATACCATGAATCAGTGGGGAGTGCCTGAAGTATCTGACATCTCAAATCGACACTAAGAGTCATAGATGATATCACATGTTTCCTGCGACTCAAAGCATCAGCTACAACATTCTCCTTCCCCTGGATATACTTTACCTCAAAGTCATACTCGCACAAAAACTCCATCCAACGCCTTTGCCTAGCATTCAGATTAGGCTGCGTGAATATGTACTGAAGACTACGATGATCGCTATGTAGTTCAAATCTGTGTCCCAACAAGAAATGTATCCATCTCACTAAGGCATGAACTACTGCTGCTAACTCAAGGTCATGTGTAGGATAATTCAACTCATGATCCTTGAGTTTGCGTGACTCATATGCAATCACTCGACCATTCTGCATTAGAACTGCTCCAATACCCTCGAGGGAAGCATCTGTACACACCATGAACTCACCTTCTGGATCAGGTACTGCTAAGATCGGTGCACTAGTCAGAAGCTCTTTGAGTTTCTGAAATGCTTCTACACACTTTTCTGTCCAAAGAAACTTCTTTCCTTTCCTCTGAAGGGAGGTAATAGGGTGTGCTATTCTGGAGAAGTTTTGAACAAATCTGTGATAATACCCAGCTAGACCCATGAAACTATGAATCTCCGGCACAGTAGTGGGTGCAGGCCAATCTACTATTGCTTGGTTCTTCGTAGGGTCTATAGAGATACCTTCACCTAAAATAACGTGTCCCAAATACTGTATCTCTGATTGAAAGAAATCACACTTTGCCGCATTGGCATAAAGTTGATTATCTCTCAAGCACTGCAAAACTAAACTCAAATGTTCCTCATGTTCCTTTTGGGACTTAGAATATATCAGAATATCATCGAGGAACACAAGAACAAATCTATCAAGATAGGAACGGAACACCCCATTCATTAAGCACATGAAAACTAATGGAGCGTTCGTCAGCCCAAAGGGTACCGCTGTGAACTCATAATGCCCGT
The DNA here is from genome assembly GCA_028749045.1 of Cupressus sempervirens. Taxonomy (NCBI): domain Eukaryota; kingdom Viridiplantae; phylum Streptophyta; class Pinopsida; order Cupressales; family Cupressaceae; genus Cupressus; species Cupressus sempervirens. Next base: position 800,272,365 of record CM053791.1, on the reverse strand, counting down.
AGCGAGTTCGGAAGGCGGTCTTATGAATATCAGCCTCCTTGATGCGAAGTTGATGGTATCCTGACTTAAGATCAATCTTAGAGAACACTGTAGCTCCCTTGATCTGATCAAATAAATCATCAATCCTTGGTAAAGGATACCTGTTCTTTATTGTCACCTTATTCAGCTGTCTGTAATCAATGCAAAGGTGCAAAGAACCATCCTTCTTCTTCACAAAGAGCACTGGAGCTCCCCATGGTGATACACTAGGTCGAATACTACCCTTGGCCAAAAGTTCCTCTAACTGCAAACGCAACTCACTTAGCTCTTGAGTGGTCATACGGTAAGGAGCTTTAGAGATAGGTTCTGCTCCTGGAGTGAGCTCAATGCTAAAATCAATGTCTCTCTTTGGAGGCATGCCTGGAATCTCACTCGGAAAGACATCAACATACTCCTGTAAAATAGGGTGATCTAGGGTCTTCCTCGTAGAGTCTTCCTCATCAAGCTCATTTACCATAACGGCAAATACTTGACACCCCTTACGAAAGCTTCGCTTAAGTTGCATAGCAGAGATCATCTGTAGGGATATAGGCCTCGGTATCCCCACAATCTCAACATCCTTCCCTTGGTCATCCTGACACATAATGGTCTTCTTCCTGCAGTCAATACTAGCCCTATGAGAGCCAAGCCAATCCATACCTAAGACCACATCGTAGGAGCCAAGAGGAATAACTCAAAAATCGACTGAAGTCTCAAACCCTCCTATGCTAAGTCCACACTTATGAACTACCGAATCTGTGGAAACTTTAGCACCTGAGGCTAGTTCCACTTGCCAACCATGATCTTGCTTAACCGACTCTAGCTTACACTTATCAACTAGAGATGGAGAAATGAAAGAATCTGTAGCACCTGAATCAAATAATACAGAGAGAGGTGTACCTCAGATAGCTCCTGTAGTCTCAACTACTGTCCCCTAATGGTCTTCCTGAGGGTGATCCACCGTTGCAAATACTCTATGAGATCCACCTGTATTTCCGACTGTAGGCTCAGATGCCGCAGGCCTGGGTCCTGAATACTGAGATGCTCGCTATGGGCAGTATGCTGCAATATGACCAATCTGTCCACATGAATAACATCCCGTGCCTCTGCCAGATCCTCTCCCTAAAGGTGGTGCATTCGACCGCTGGTGGCTACCCCTGCTAGCAAAAGACTAGTTGCTCTGTGCAGGCCGAGATTGCTGATTCTGTCTATTACGTTGAGCATTGCGATTGATCCTAGAGTTGGATCCACCGCCACCACTCTGTGCCTGAGGGTAAAATCCCTTATGCTGCTGAGGCTACTGCTGAGAATGCTGTTGAGAATGCTGCTGAGAATGCTGCTGAGAATAATGATTCCTCCTAGGGAAGGGAGGCTTCCTGATTCCACCGGAATTGTGGTTGCCCTTAGATCCTGCTATAGTAGGCGCTCCCACAAATCCTCCTTGCCCAAAGTTGACACTCTGCTCTACCAGGATAGCTCGATGTATCACATCCTTGAGGGTCTTAGGCTCAAATACCTTAACACCCCCAATAAAACGGTTGTTCAAGCCTCGAATGAAATGTTGTGCCAACTGTGTTGGGTTGTCACTGAATCCCGAAAAAGGCATGAGCTCATAGAACTTGCGCTCATACTCTACAACGGTCATAGTGAACTGTCTTAGGTTATGGAACTCATCTGCTCTATGCTACTTCCATTCCTCTGGTAGGAATCGCTCATGAAAACTCTCCAAGAAAATCTCCCAAGTGACACTACCCATGTCAATGCCCAACTTCTTCTCCTCAATAGTCCACCAGGTGGCTCCAAATAACTCTAGATTGGTAATGGCAAACCTCGCTTTGACATTACTGTCAAAGTCCTGCATAGAAAAAATCCTGTCAAGGGCAATAAGCCACTGCTCAGCTACATACCCAGAACCTTGCCCATTAAAGGGCTTGATCTTGGACCTCTGAAGATCCTTCATCTGAGAAGATACTATGAATCTATGTCGATCCCTCTGAGGACTCCTAGATCTGCGTCTATGCTCATGTCCAACCTGGTGTGCTCTATCCTACTCAAGAATAGGGGGTAAGCGATCAATAAGGGTTCGCATCATTTGCCTCAGATCAACCTCCTCAGAGTCGGCATGTCCCTCATCGTGGTTCTCTTCCTGATGCTCACTGACATGCTCTTCCCTATTCTCTTCCTGAATGGGGCTCTCATGGATAGATTCATGAACACTAACATCTCTGCCTCGTCCAGGACCTCTGCCACGGCCAAGGCTACGGCCCCTAATGGAAGATCTCGTCCCAAATACCATCCTAAAATAATATCCAAGACACAAGATGCTAAAAATAACCATGAAACATACTACTGAAATACATAGATAAAAGACACATGTTTTGCAAACAAGATATTTTCAGTTTTCAGTTTACCTATAATTTTAGTCTAAGTATAATTTCAGTTTTGAAGTTTTGAGTGTTGAAGTATGAATAAAATAGGTAACTAATAGTTTATATATTGTTTCAGTTCAACTAGCTTCAAGTTTTAGTTTAAGGTTTGCATTTTTATTCAACTAGTTAACACTAGTGGTGTTCCAATATACCCAGAGTTCCCAATGTAGAAACTTGGGCTCTGATACCAGATGTAACGCCCCGCCAAGGGATCCAAAAGAATTAACCTAAAGTTTCACTACGTTTGCTAAACATTTTTTTTTTTTTAAGTAAGAAAGTATGACATACACATCAAACAAATAGTAGCGGAAGCAATAACATGTAATTATCGACAAACATACATTGCAAGTTACATTTCTTAAAGATCCAAAGACGTTGTGTCACGTTTAAATTTAATTAATTCTAAGTCTAACAACTAACACATACATATAAAAGAATAATCAGAAACTCCAATGTCCATAATATACATTTGTTCTGAATGCTCCTTGGCAAATTAATTCGGAATGCTCATTCATCCACTGTACATGTCACAGGGTATGAAAGGCTTAAAAGAATATACATATGTAAAGATCAAGATACAACATCCTCAAATCCATGATACAAAGTACAGTAAAAAATATATAAAATTATTCACCATACATGATACATCCATACATCCATAATGATAAAACATCTATCATAAAATCTAACCATCCATCATACTAATCCAAGAACATAGTGTAGATAATTGCCAATCACGAAAACTCCAGCCACGGTGACCACGGAACGGATCTCAATGGTAAGAGTAAAAGCACTACCACCCGACTGCGTGGAACCTAAATGGTCCACTCCCACCGTGCTGAGGAGATAGTCTCAAGTCCCAAATAGGATAACAAAACCTATAATCATAAATACTCTCTAAGTCCAGGAAATCCTATAAGTATGCTAACTCAAGGGTTCCTAAAAAGATCGACATCTAAATCTCAGAGGTACCACAAGACACGTAGGAAACCTAATATGCAAGCGGGAAAGTGTCATCGCAAAAGTCATGTAGAAGTTACCCGAGCAATCCCTTAGGAATCTCGAGTCCCTACTGATCCTGCGGCCACTAGTATCCTCTCGTACTGACGAGGCATACTATGGAATGCAAGGTCGTAACCAAGCGTCCTCTCTACCCCATCCTAGTCTGTACTAGCACTCATGGCATGGGAGAGAACATACAATTATCTTGTTAGGTTCATTTTCTCTCATTTAGTGTAAATGTTTTCACTTATTAAAAAAGACTTACAATGGGTTTCTCAAGGCAGCCTCTTAGGGCTCTGACCCCCATTGCAAGCCACTTCCCGACTCTACACATAGATAACCTACCCTAGCTCATGAACTCGTAAATCAAAGAATCATAATAAAACCATCTCAGTCCTATACGAGCAACTGAAAATATCATAAAAAGATAATCCACAAAATATATCAGTTCTTCATGAGCAACAGATAACATCAAATAGTAATCATGTAATCACGACAGTTCTCTATCAGCAACTGAAGGTCATCAATGATAAGTCACAAAATCCAATGGTTCTCTAATGAGCAACCAGAAAGTAATACAAGTATAACTGATCGAGACTCAAAAATGGTTAAGTTAGGTATTCTCAAATACATACACCTCAACTTCACACAAGGAAACTGGGAAGCAATAACAAACAGTAAACACAATCATGTCATAGAGCACTTCATCACATTACCATGGTCAGGTTAAGAAAGATCGAGACCAAATCATCAAGACATCACATTCACAACCCCGAGCCTCTGGTAACAACCTGAACTGGTCAATGCTAAACCAACCCCAAAACATTCAAAGTACAAAGTCAACATCAAAGTCTCAGAGATTGGATCTGAAAGTATATTATTTAAGTTAAGGTAAGATTTGTGTTTTAGTTTAATGTCGAATTCAAGTAACAAAGTTTTCACAACTACCCTTTTTCGAATAACCCATTTCTATAATAACTTTCATTAAATCAATATCCAAATTTATAATTTAGTCAAATAAAATTCATTATTAATTAACTTAATTAAACTAATTTTAATTAAATTAATCAATATTCATTAGATCTAATTACTTATTTTAATCCAACTAATAATTGTTAATTTATTAATATTTAAGCAAAATTATTAATAAATTAAAATTTACAACTTTATCTATGCAATTAATATTTATTTATTAAATATTTAAAAAGTTTAATCTATTATAAAATTGAATATATATATAATTTTATTATTTAAAATTTTTAAATAATAAAATTTGTTTTTAATAATTTAAAAAAAATTATTAAAAAAAATAAAAAAATGAAATCATACTACATTTATAGCCCGTCAGCTTTGGCCGCAGGCCTACGGTCGCAGGGCCTGCGACGGCAGGTACTCTGTACCTGCCGTCGCAGTACCTGCGACGCAGGTACTATCGGCCTGCCGACAGTGGGGGGTGGGTACGGGGTGATTCCCTCCCCCCCCCACTATATATTATTATATATATATATATATATTTTTTTTAAATTTTTTTTTAAATTTTTTTTTAATACAAATAAAATAAGTTTTTATTTTAAAAATTAATTTTGTTTAATTTTTAATAAAAACAATTTCTTCCAAAGGGTAAATATGTAATATATAAATATATATATTTATTTTTTTATTTATTTATCTAGAACTTTTCAATTTCATTAAAACAAAACCCTTATTAAATTAGATCTTAATTTCTAAATCAAGAAAACAATGGATCTAATTAATTCATCCAGTCTCCATGGATACAAAAATTATTGACGAATAATTAATAAATTCACAATATTGAAAGCTTAAAACTTTCATCACAGAGAATTCAGATCTACAAACCCCAGACATGAAGAAGGCAGGAAGGGATAATTGCATATTTAATGGATAAAAAACACAAGACCCTACCTGATCCTGATGCTATTATGCAATCTCCAGGAACTGTATGCGAATTCGCTCCTCTCAATAACCTTCCCCTTCAAGACTTTCTTCGTATCAGCCTTCTGAAATTTGCTTCCAAAAATTGTCTCCCAAAAAAATTCCCATCCAGATTCCTCTTTTTTTCAAAAATGAACCCCCAAAGTTGTGATAAGCAAATTCTCCTCAATTCGGGGCACTAATTGTGCGTTTACCCGAGAAGACTCTTTGCACAACTCAGTTAACTCCAATTTAACTTTTATTATCTTTTCTAATCCTTTTGCATTCAACTTTCATGTACATTAAGTTGAATTATTAAATAACTTTATTTAAAATTTCACTTGACTTCAATTCTTAATTAATTTATTACTTTAAATCTTATGTGCACTTTTAAGAAATTAAAAATAACATTATTAATTTTTATAATTTAATCTTTTAATTTAATTCTTATATTTAACTCATGTTTAGATCATGCGATCTAGAATTCTTAATAAATTAATATCTTTCAACTTTTTAATTTATTTTAGAATTAATTGATAACATATTTAATTAATTTAAATAACAATAGTATTTAGCATTTATTTAAAATGAACTCCAAATATATTATTATTAAATTAAATAAATATTATCCTGTTCTAAATATATCTTGAACTTTTAATTTCCAACTTTAATTCTTTTATTTAATTAATTAATTAATTAATTAAATATAAAGATATCATAATAATTCCTTATTAAATTAAATCATTAATTAGTCTTTTTAATTAGACTTAATTAATAGAAAAATACACCAAGGACTCATAAAGCAACATACGAAAACCCATCATAGAAAAAATACATACCAAATCAAACAAAAAGGGTTATAATCACGAAATTACATCATTTGATGCATTCAGAGGGCACTTAACTCAGATACTTGTCCTAATTATCAATTAGGACAATTGGCTAAAGGGTTTAGGATTTGGACTTAAGAGTTTATCTCCCCTCTCTTACCATTGAGACAGTGCGATAAGGTACGCTCATCCTGACAATTCAGGGAAGTCGATACCCGGTACCTGCAACCTGCATAAAATCCACGCATGTACAAACACAATATTCTAAGCTAAACAGGCAATGGCAGGAAGTGGTGCATCGTGTAGATCCCGACTAGCAGGTGACTACGACTCCCTCCCTTAACCATATCAGAAACACCATACATAAATAAAACAACACGCACACCATACACATGCAGTATGGGGTAAGTATCCATAAGAGGCACATGAAATAATAAGCCATCTAACTAATCATCATCGATAACTAAAACCATTGAATAATCATCATACATGCACGAAATATAGAGTACCAAGTAATCTCATCATATAATAAACTGAGTGTAAACATCCTCTGATAATCTCTAAAATAATGATACTACTCATCAAACATAAATTGGCCTAAAAGAGTTTGGCAATCATATCATAAATGTAGCTCGAAAAAATGTAAACTAGGGGCAGGCACTACAAACAATGAAATTGTATTCACAATGAGAATGTTTTGATATTGAGTTGTGAAATGCAATGAGGGAGCTCGAATATAAAGAGCTCGAGGAATCTCCTAGAACAAGCTAGAAGATGCTAGGAGATAAGTGTGACAACTAAGCATACATCCACATGAGGTGGAAAGTCCTTGAACAAGGTGAGAAGATAAGTATGACTTAGGAGAGAAAAAACTCCCGTATTGTCAACAACTTACAACAAACTCCTAGACTACAACTAATAAATGAAATGCATTTACCTAAGTAAGCTTAAGTAAATAGAATAAATAATTAATAATTAATTAATTATTTACTCTAACACCCCCCTTAAGTGCAACTTAGGGAAATTCCTTAAGCTCACAAAACTAAGAAATGTAGAAATGGGTCCTGGCAACAAGGCCATGTTAGGTACCCATGTACAAATGTAAAGAGACGCAACTTTTGAAAATGAGGAAAGAGAGAAAACCACGTGGGAAAAACTCTCCCCCAAAAAAGAGGTAAGAACCTAGTGAAGAACTAAAGAAGCCTCCAACTAGGGAATGTCCCCTAAAATAGGAACAAGGAGTGATCGTGAAGAGCATCACTGAAGCATGTAGAAGCTACAAAATTTTGTCATCAAGAATAAAATTGCTGATCTACAGAACCTCCATGGAAGAAGAAGGCACAAACCAAGCATGTCTATATGGTAGATGATCCATCTCATCGAAATGCATAGGTAGCTAGCCACTGCAATCGCCTCATATATAGGATCAACCACTGAATATATAGTTCACACTATCGAACCATCGAACCACAGATACATTAGAACAATAGCATAACCCCCCCTTAATGCAAAAGGGGTAAGATGACAGGAAAATGAGAAGGTGAGCCAAAAATCTCCTATAGAAGAACCAGGAATGATGAGAGAGGAAGAGGTACAAACACCTATAAAGAAACGGTCACACTGATGCTACATGGGGCTGATGTCATGGAAGGGACACTCACTTGAAAAAGGGAGAATGCCTAAAACAGCAAACAACTATCCCCCCCATGGTACTTTATAAAAAAAGTGCGTGTACAACTAACTCAAAAACAACGTTTATGAACTCGAAATGCAAAAGAGACACTTTATCTTAGTGCGTATACAAAAGTGCTTACAAATGATGTCTATAATGATCAAAATAAGGAAAAAGCTAATAGAAAAGAAAGTACAGCCTAAAACAAAAGAAACCATGCCAAAAAAATGATCCTCGAACCTAAAACACCCAAGATATCCACCATAGAGAAAAAATGCCAAAAATATGATAGAAAGAGCATGGGCTAGAATCTAAGAAAAAGGACTATATTTATGAAAAGGTGACAAAATTAGCTTTCCAAAAATATAATGTTTTCAAAAAATTGACATGGGACAAAAAAGATATGCAAGCCAGAGTCAAAAACAAAACTTCATACTTCAACAAAAAAAAATGGGCAACAAAACTGCATCAAAAATAGAAAATACCTACACCAATGTCTTCGTATCAAAACCAAATTTTTGGCACTTCTTTTGGATCGGAAAAATACCTCTGTATGCTCAAGTTGTGGCCAAAAAACCACAAGTAGGTCCAAAACTGACCTTAGAGAGGTGCAAGGGCTATGATGCAGTGATGTCATGCTGACCTTAGCAAAAGATGGGCTTAAAATTGACATCTTGGAGGCCATCACAAAAAAAAAGAAGCCACATGGTAGTCCACATGGTAGGCCCATGTGGCAAAGATGACATGGCAAGGGTGACATAGCTGTCCATGTGGCAAGTGTCATGTGGCACCCAAGCCACGTATTAAACCTGCATTGTGCCAAGTGGAAAAACTGACACACTATTGCTACTAAGTGTGCAATGGTTGTGGGCTAGTGGTGGACAAGTGGAGGAATATGCATAGATCCAATGGCAGAGGAGCACTGTAGGAGCAAAGGTGGTGGGATCTGGCACTGAACCTATTAGAGGCGGTGGACTAGGGAGGCGTCGCAGTGAAGGAAATGGTGGAAGGGCTCAGGTGGAGCGTAGGGTGGTGCTACCTCTTGCAGCTACTAAGTTCTGCACATGGGTGGTGTAGTGGTACCACTGCTCATTTTTTTTATTTTAAAAAAAAAATTGATACCGATTGTTCGTACGACCGTACAGAAGCCCTCTGACCTAAAATTGTGTTTGCCTCCCAAAGCCCTATCTCCAAAATTGACAAATTTTATATGAATTCTAACTACAAATGACTTTTCAGATCCAATGGCAGTATCTATTTGGGCCCAATATGCTCCAAAAAATCATTGTTCCCCTAATTTGAAGAAAAATGCACAAACAAATTAGGCTTTGTGACTTCAAATCACAGCTTCTAAAATCTTTCAATGAAGGAACAGCAATAGGAAGGCTCTAATACCATGTTGGAGTTGATGAAATCCAACTCTGAAGATTCCCAAGATCACCTGCATGCAATAACCTGTCAAAGGGAAGCCAAGGAAGGAAGAGTGTGGAGCAAGGGAAAAACCCTAAGAGAACATCAGAGAGAAAATATTGCAAAACAATGAAATTGTATTTATAATGAGAATGTGTTGATATTGAGTTGTGAAATACAATGAGGAAGCTTGAATATAAAGAGCTCAAGGAATCTCCTAGAACAAGCTAGAAGATGCTAGGAGATAAGTGTGACAACTAAGCATACATCCACATGAGGTTGAAAGTCCTCAAACAAGGTAAGAGGATAAGTATGACTTAGGAGAGAAAAAACTCCTGTATTGTCAACAACTTATAACAAACTCCTAGAATACAACTAATAATTGAAATGCATTTACCTAAGTAAGCTTAAGTAAATAGAATAAATAATTAATAATTAATTAATTTACTCTAACATCAACAATTGTCAACAATGTTTTTTGTCTCTTTCCTAGTCTTGTAGCTTGTTGTTTAACCCTTTTAGTCTTTTTGGTCATAGCTTCTAGTAATGTCTTAGATTTGCTTTCCAATTCACTTGTCTAAACATCTAACACTACTACATACAGAATGCTCTTTTCTTTTGATGTGATCACAATGAAGTGAAAACCAAGTCTGTACTCCATTTGTTCCATCAACTTGAACTTGCATTAATTGCATACTTTGCAAACATGAAAAAGTTGTCAATCATATTTTGAAATAAATAACTACTCAAGATAATCTATCTAATCTTTAGATGCCACCTGATATTTACTATAGCTTCCTCCCATCATGACAATGCTCCACAAGACTTTGCTTCATGAAATTCTCTGCAAAAACATAGTTTTCATCTTCTACTACAAAATTAACATTTTTTATAATACCAATAACTCTTAATTCCTTCATAACTTGTTTAGATAAGCTTGAAATTACAAATGAGCCTAGATACCACCTAAACTTATCTTGATACACCTTTTCCCAACTTTGCTACATCTAATTCAATCTCTAAATGAAGTTTTCAAGTTCTGGTGTTGTGAACAAGCTTAATTCAATTTAATTGAAACAAACTCAATCACTGACTTTGATCTTCCTATCTCATCATCATCTAGCTTCTCTTGTAATATGTCTAATCCTTTTACAAATGCCTCATTGAGTTCTTTTCTAAGTTCACTAACTACATTTCTTTGTTCTTCATTGTCTTTGTTAGTTTGGGAGTTCTTCTCATGGTTCATTCTGTCATTTCCAATGTTTCTTCCATCATTTTTTTTTTATGAAGTTTCTTCCATTGTTCCTTCTACCTCTAAAGTTTCCATCCATTCTACAATGCTTTGTTGTATGTTCAATGTTGTTGAATAACTGACATATTGGTGCTCTTCTTCTAGGATTCTGTTGATCATTGGGTGCATGACAATTTCAGGCAATGTGTCTAAATTGTTACACCTATAACACATGATTTATCTTATGTCTTCATAAGGTCTTCCTTCCCTCGATGTCCTTTCATTAGATCTTCTTCTATCTACATGGTTAGCATTTATAGACATTCTACTATTCCTTCTATCATTATCATATTTAGGTTTCCTACAATCAATTGCTTTATGACCCATACCATGAAAATTATGACAATAAAAGTCCTTAACATGATTAAATGACTTATTTGTACAATCTCTTTTCATATGACCTATTTCATTACATGAAAAACACTTACCTCTAAATTCTTACCTAGTTTCCTTAGGAGATTCCACTTGCTTTGGTTCATCCAATGTTTCAACTTCCTTGTCTTGTCCAACTTCTATAGGTTTATCAGAAGATTGACTAGATTTAATCTTATCATTAGATTTATCATTTTCTTTTGGATCTGATCTAATCTCAAGTTTCTTTGTAGACATTTTAAATGGATAACCAAGACCAATCTCATCATAAGTATGTCTCTACATTGACATTGAATCATCAAGCTTTTCTCAGTTAGAATAAAGATTCTCAAGTTGTTTCTTGCACTGAGTTAATTCACCTTTCACAATGGTATTGTATTTATGAAGTTCTTCATGATCTACTTTCAATGTGTCAAACTCAGATGTCTTCTTTGCCAGACTTGCTCTAAGATCTACATTCTCAGTCTTCAAATCAATTTCCACTTTGCTAGGATCATTCCTCAAATTTAACTTTAGATTCATAATCTTCAATTCATGCTTCAAGATCATGTACTCTGTCTTCAACTTTGAATAATCATCATCACTAGTTTCAGATTTAGTAGATTTAGGCTTGAATTTGAGATGTTCAATCTTTTCCTTTAGTTGTCCAATGTATACTTTGGAGTCTTCATATATGTCCTTCAGCTTATCTCTTTCTTTAGTAAGGAGATCAATTTGTTCAAGTGCCTCTTCAAGGTTCTTCATCAATTGTTCCATATCCATAGGGATCTTACCCAAGCTATTAAGCCTCTTTTTAGTAACTGAGCTCTGATACCAATTGTTAGAAATAGGGACTATTGGGGGGGGTGAATCAATAATCTACAAAATTTAGTCACCAACTGGATATTATTTATTACTTTAAACCACACATAACAAAGTAATAAAATAATGTTGAATAGTAATAGTAACCATGCACAAAGATAGCTCATAACACCATATTTTGTTAACTAGGAAAACCTTGGCCAAGGGAAAACCTCGGTGGGGATGATATCCACTAGATAATATACTGATATATAAGTTCTTTTTTAGAGGATGGATCTTGCTAGAAGTCAATGAGAAAATTTATTATAGAGAGTCCCCATTAGGAGACTTTGAATCCCTGTTAAGAGATTCCAACCCTATTAGGAGTTGTAGTACAGTAGATGTAAGATGAGTCCACTACCCAAACATGCATTTCCAATTACAAGAAGAGCTCACTGCTCATACAAATAATCAGACTTTTGGAATGTAGGTTTTTTATTAGTTTGATCTCAAATCACAAAATAGCTTCATAAACTTTGCATATATTACTTTCACAAAAGTTTGCATACAATTTCTCAACATAATTTCTTCCAAGATACCACACTTGTATTACACATCTTATCACAAGATGTCCTTTGCATAAATACCATGTCTTTACATAAATTTTTAGTAGGTTATCTAAGACCACAATACACTTTTCTAACTTAGAGTAAACATCTAGGATGTCGAGCCTAATTGGACAAGTAATTATTTTGTAAACAAAATAGTACCTTTCTTTTAATTTCACTATCTTATTTCACTTAAAACATGAATATATCTTTTCTATATAGTCTTTATTGACTTTTGAGGTTATACATGTCATCATCAATATGTATATTGTCTCCATCTAACTTCACTAGTCATAATATGACATCAGTAACAAGTCACAAACAAAACAATACACTATTGTATACCAAATTTTTAATTAGACAATTTCTGAGTACTAGTATCTTTATTTCTGGGGTTTCCTATAAACATGTACATCATTTTTTGCCATAAATGACAACAATTACATATCTCCATTAGCCAATTGTCAACACTTGGGAAATAAGAAGGTTGCTTGGTGGCTTGTGAGAACAAGTTTAGATTCTTCTTGGAGTTATATACTAGAGTGTGGGTCTAGACTAGCTAGAAGATTGGATCTTGCGAGATCTTGCAAAGTATTTGTATTTTTTTATGTATTTGGTCGTAAGACAGAAGGCCTTATGGTGGGGTATGTTATATGTAAATCTTATGATTCTATTATGAGAATTGGCATTGTTGTGGATTGAAATATCTATGTTATTGTGTATATTTTGTAGACACTTAAAATCATCCCAAAAAGACTATATTAATTTATTTAATATTTCCCTTGAAATTATAATTATTAATTAATTAATTAATTATATGTGTCATATTCTTCTACCTATTTAATTAATTTATTTAATTATCTAAATATCTATGTTATTGTGTATATTGTTTAGATGCTTAAAATCATCCCAAAAAGACTATATTAATTTATTTAATATTGCCCTTAACATTATAATTAATTATTAATTAATTAATTATGTGTCATATTCTTCTACCTATTTAATTAAATAGGTTCATTTTCCTATGGTATTTAAATTTAATTTAAATACCTCCAACCTTAATGTGTTAAATTTATTTAATACATGATCCTCTATAAACCTCCCTTTTAAATAAATTCTATTTATTTAAATCCCTCCATCTCATTAATTCCTCTAAACCTATGATTAAATTAAATCTTGTTTAGTTTAATGTTAAACCTAGTCTGCACCGATCATTTTCATCCTCCTGAGCCTATCCACTATTTAATCCCACTTAATTACCTTAATCATCTTGCTAAAATCTTCTTAAGCCTAAGTGTGTGCTCACACGTGTGAGACCACTCCCACTTCTCACACCTCTTGCAACTTTGTCCCTCACTCCTCTCTCTAAGTTTGCTCACACATGTGTGAGAAAACTATGAATGTTGACCACTTGCACGACTTGCCTACATGTCTCCTTGTGGCACTATGTGGATACCACATAGATGCCACCTCACCCATGGTCTCTCTCAAGCCTAGAAATAGAGCCCTTGTCTCAAGCATTTTCATCTCTTCCATATGCATTGTTATCATGCTAGTTTGAGTTTAGAGCTTTCATAGTGATTTTTATGTTGCATACTAACCCTTGGTAGTTGATTTTAGATTGCATTTCTATTTTTAGATTTAGCGTATTCATGCATTTAGATCTTCATTTCACTTGCATACTAGCTTAGTTTGCACATTAGCTTATTTTTCTTTATTGCATTCCATCTCTACATCCTTGAATGCTTTCAAACATGACTTCCTCCATAGCCATTATTTGAGGTGTTCTTCATCTCATATAGTATAGTTTCATAGTTTCATCAATCACACTTGCACCTTTACATCAAGAGATTCAAACATAGTTGTGTTTGGGAGAGCACACCAAACATCCCTCCAATCTAAATACACCAACAAGGCCTCTCATGCGTGCCTTGGTTGAGCTATTTGAGGTTGCTTGAGGACTTGAGTTGTTGGTTGCTTTGAGTTGCAAAACTCAAGAAAATGTTAGTTAGTTTTCTTTTATTGTTGAATATTTAATGCATGCACATCAACTAATATTTGTTTGTTAACTCTTGCTTCCAACAAGCTTAGTTTTTTAGCATAAATTTTGGCATGCCCGGTGGGACCCACATCCCTATTTTTATCTTGAAAATCAATCAAGAATTTGCAATTTTTTGCAAAAAAAATCTCACATTACCGTCTGTGCTAAACATAGTGTCATCTACGTTCTATCGTCTATGCAGACTAGCATCTACATGTACTAGCATCTGTGCCCTACTACACACATTACATTTGAGAACCTAGTTTTAGCATCTGCATAGGTTATTCTATTATTTGCGTTGTGGGCAAGTTTTAAATTTAAAAGGTCATTTTCTCGTCTGCGCATAACATTATGTCATCTTATTGTTCAAAGTGTTGTCTATGTTGGTGTCCTTGCACCTAGAACTATCATCTATGCCTGACAAGCGGTACCATTTGACTGCAAAACTATACATTGTTGTCTTCTATCATCTATGCTTTTCAGCATCTTTAAGTTCTGGCATCTGTGCATTTCAACATCTGTGTGTTTTTTCATCTGCACCTATGAACTATCATCTATGCTTTTTGACAAAGTTGTGAAATTTTGAAACGTTATTATTTGCTAACTGGTGGTTTGCAGGGATTGCTAATAAATTTTCATGCAAGAAATAGACCTTGAAAGACTTAAAACAAACCAATAGTGATTTTTATCACGAAGGAAATTTATAGTGATTTTTATCACGAAGGATTAAAGGTTAATTAACTTGCATTTTATAATCATTTATCTTTTGAATGGATGCCGCAAATTAATTAGTAATCTCTAAACACACTCTTGAGTGCCTAAAGGAAAACTTTACAACCAATCTTGAATGCCTTAAAATAATTTATTCATATTTTATTGGAATAGATGTTTAGAATAGTAAACATTTGGGCTTGGTGCTTAAAACAAATTCATAAACTCTTAAATGCCTTAAGAAAATTGACATGAATGTTTAGGCTAGCAAACATTTGAAATTGGTGCTTCAAATGAATTCATACACTCTTAAATTCCTTAAAGGAATGGACATACATGTTTAGGATAGCAAATGTTTGAGCTTGGTCCTTAAAATGAATTCATACACTTTTGAATGCCTTAACGAAATAGACATGAATATCTAGGCTAGAAAACATTTGGAATTAGTGCTTAAAATGAATTCACAAACTCTTGAATGACTTAAAGGAAATTGGTTTCATTTTCAGCAATTTTCTTATGTTCACAAGCGATTTACTTTCTTGTTGACGAATTCACACTTTTCATTTATGTTGATGACAATTTTAAGTTTGAAAGAAAATTGTATGTGTTGAAATATCTTAATGGAAAGAATGCTTTTGAGAGGGGGGGGGGGGGGTGAATTAGAATTATTAGCTTCTTACTTATTTTTCTCAAATCCTTAATAACATAATATTGAAATGTACATGCATGCATATCTATATTAAGCAATTATGAAAAACACATATGCATCACCACATAACACTTGAAATTTTGGTAACCCAGAAACCCTCCAAGAATAAGAAGGTAAAAATGGGGTGGGGATGATATCCACAAAATTACTGCAACAATAATGTTTGACCACTTCTGATGATCTACCCTATTAAAGGCCTGCCCTGTTAAAGGCTTTACACTGTATCAATAGTGACCTGGTTAAAGGATTTACAAACACTTTACATGAAGTGTTACCATATTAAAGGATTTAATCACCTATTTAAAGGATCTACAAAATAGCTGTTAAGCTAACCTATCACCATAGGGTTTCCTTTCTAATACAATTGCTAGAGAGTATTAAGTTTAATAAACCTGATAGCTTACAATCCTTTGATTGCTGAATATAGGCACTTGATCTTCTTTCTCTAATCTTGATCCTCTGAGATCTGATATTCTTCACTTTTAAAATAGTTTCCCTTACACACCTTCGTCCATTCTCTTATACAATGAGTTTTGGTCTTCCTTATAAAGACATTCGATGACTTAGGGTTAGATGTGGATCTACGATCCATATTGAATCTCTATTTCCCACTCATTTCTTGCACTTTTATTATTGGTTGCACGCCTTCTCCATTTTTCTTAACGGCTGCATGTAGATTACATAAGAAATACAAAAGATTCGATCTAATTATTTAATCCTTCGAGATTCGTCATATGTCAGCCATGAAAATGGTTCACTACTGAATTAGTGAAGTTACAAACTCATATGTGCATTCTGTGTTGCTTGGCACTTACTGATTCTAGATGCTTAGCACATGTAAAAAACTAGCTTACTCAGCTCTTGTTGCATTTCTATAGTGCTCGGCATCGTCTGTGACTCGGCAGTCAAATATCACTTGGCACTTGTATCATGCTTGACACCTAAAGTCATTCAGCACTTGTTTTTCACTCAGTAACTGATCTTCACTTGACACCTAAAGGCTGCTCGACACTTGTTGGATTTCCTGACTTGGCTTATGTTGTGGCTCGGCTCCAATGTAGAAAATTGTTAAGTGTGTTGGCACTCAAATGTCAAAACCATTTTGAGACTAACAATCTCCCCCTTTGACATGAGTGACAAAAACACTTAACTAACCTTATGAGTACATTCAAGTTTTAAAACCTTGATCAAAATTTTGTAATATACAATATATACCTCAAAATTGTTGTAACTCCCCCTGAGTTGATTGTGCCATTATCTACGCTATCTTGGTAACCAAAATTTTATGATGTATATCATGCTCCCTTTTTATCTTGTCTCCCCCTGTTAACTTGTCTCTTTGTCTCCCTCATTCATCTTGTCTTCCCCATCTCATCTTGTCTCCCCCTTTTCATCTTGTCTCCCCATTTTTGACACTTATGTCAAAGGTTTTTAAGGGTTAAGACCATATTTTTCCAAAAATGTGATGTTTACCTCCATAATCATCCTAAGAGCTGCATCCCAATTATGCAAAGTAATTTCCAATGACTTGTGCTGGATGGCAGTCTCTGTAGCAAGGTGAATAAGTCCTTCTGAAGTAGAAAGATTAGGATCTTTCTTGAGAACAGCTTCAGCATAGACCTATTCTTTATGGAGTACTTCTAAATGTGGGGTAATGGAGGATTGGAGCTATATCAATTTTTCCTTGATGGTGGCCTCTTTTTCTGTTAATACAACTATTTCTTTCTGAGTGTGAAGCATTTGAGCAAAATGCTTCTTACTTTGGGCTAGATCTTTGGGTAGTTGCATGCTTGAAATATTCAAATTCCTCTCCATGCTCATTATCTTTTGTCTTGTCTCATGTGTGAAGTATGAAAAGTCACACAACTTTTTGTACAATGAGAATATATTCTCAAGTACCTTTTTCATTTATCTATGACATTTGCCAATTCAATCTGTGAAAGTTTTATTTCACTAGATATTTTCTCATTAACTTTCCCTTGAAATTTTCTTTCAAACCATTCCATAAGTTTTGCATTTGTCTCTTGGTCTGCATTTGTCACCTGGTCAACAATATCTCTCAATTGTTTCATTATATGCTTGGACTCATCTGGTGATTGAATACTGAAAGCATCCATAAATATGTCTTTAATTTCATGTAAAGTTTGTTTTTGTTGATACTCCTTCCTGAGTATCTCTTGCCTCTTTCTTTTATTTAATGCTTCCTACACCTCATTGATTTGATCAATGTTTATTTTTTTTGAGTCATAACTTGGTATGACTATCTCCTCATCTAGTTCAGGGTCTCTATAGTGAAGTACCCTTGCAACTTTTGTAGAGCTTGATCTTGGTGCTAGTATTTGCAGTGGTTGTTGTGAAGGAGTCCCCAAGGTAGGAAAATTTATCAATGTTTGTATTGCCTCCTACTCTTTAGGGGTTTCCTCTATTTTCTCCTCCTGCTATCTACTTTGATCAATTATTATAATTTTAGGAAGTGCACCTTGTGTTTTTGTTGTAGGATCAGATGTAATAGCCTGTCCTATTTGTTTTACTTCTTTGTCTGCTGCTGCACTTGGCTTTTGTATTGTTGTGTCAACTATGCCTGATGAAACAACTGTTGGCATTTGAAGTTGACCATTAGTAGTTGTAGAGATGAAGGAAGGTGGTTCTTGTGGATTCACCTTATCTCTAACTGTGTTTTCTACTAGTTTTTGTAATTCATCCATACTAACTAATACTAGATCTGCACATAATCTTTCTTGTTGCGTGGATTGGTCAAGGATTCTTTTGAGATCTTCTGTAGTTAATGGATTGATGTTCTAAGCAGAAGTGTTAGGAACATCTTGTACTATTACAGTTTCTGCAGGTGTGATGGGTACATGAGGAGGGCTAGAAGGTGGCAATTGTGTGTCTTGCACACTTTGGTCTTGTTGCTGCTCTTGCTCAGCTGTTGCCATTTCATCTTTCTTTTGTGTCTCCTCCTCTGTTTCTTTCTTTCCTTCTTCTCTTCTTCTTGTTTCTTTTCTTCTTTACCTTGCTCTACTTCTATCTTCTCTTCTCTCCTTTTTCTTCTTTCTTCTAGTGGAGCAGTAGCTTCTTCCTTGTATTCTTCTTCAATCTTTTTGTACAAGTTCTTCCATGATTTTGTTGTTCTTTTTACAATTTCTTCCATTATGTTTTGGTGAATGAAGAATGCCCTATACTTAGGTGTAAACCTAGTATTATGCCTTTTGACCGCTTTCTCTATTTTCTCCTTAGTCAAATCAGGCATTATGCTTGCTAGGGTTGATTCTCTCATCTCCTTCTCCATTTTTAAACAAAAATGTCATCTGTCTTTTACAATTTTAGATAATTCATTTGGCAATTGTCCATCTAGTTCAAGAGGAGTATACTTGAACTGTGCCATCATTCCATAAAATAATTCTTCTATTTTATTTTATTCATCTTTAATGAACTTGAAATCAACTTTATTTGTGTTTCTTAAGTCTCCATTTACAATATTTTTACATAATGTATCAACTGAAAAATGGCTTACCTTTTCAAATTGATCTTCTTCATCAGTATCAGGTTGAGCCACATATTTTCTTCTTTTCCTTGGCTCTTCCTATGTCTTCTTGATTTTTTTCTTCTTTGTGGCTTCCTCTTTAGCTTTTTGTGTGGAGGCCCTCCTTGCAGCTCTGGTTGTTGTCTTTTGTGGTGATGGCATGACAGTTTTCTTTGGTTTGGGCTGAGCTAGAGGTTGTTCTATTGCCTTTCTCTTCTTTGGCTCAGCTTGGGTTGGTGCTTCCTTGGCTTCTTCTTCCTTAGCAACTTCCTCCTTGTCTTCACCTAGGCCTTGGGTTAATTCCATTGGGACTTGTTCTTGTTCATCCTCATCATCATCATTGTCATCATCATCTTCTTCTTCAACTTCAGCCTCTATTCCTTCACCAAATTTCTTCTTAATTTTCTTCATCAATTTATCTTTCTTTTTCAATTTGGAGGTAGTTTTTAATTCCATATTTATCTTTGACCTTACCAGATCATAAGTGCCAAAGTGTAGGGCACTCTTATATGTCTCTTCTACCAACAATGCATTTATTGCTGCAGATGCTTCATCTATGTTGATCTCATAACCAAATGGCCTTAACCATCTCACCCTTGGAATTGCTTCTTGGATATAGATGAAGTCAATATCAACTAAGAAGTATATATCATTAATATGTTTTTCCACTAAGGAAACTGGTATTCTCACCCTTTGCTTCATGGATTTCTTAAAATCCTCAAAATAGCTTGTCATCAAGGTATCAAAATTGTCCCCCATTTGTTCTATATATTCATTAATTTTGGATATGATAGTTCTATCACTTCTCCATGTAACTTTTCCAAAAGAGGGAAATTCATTCTGAACATAAAAGAATGCACAAATTAGAATTGCTCCAAATTTACATTGAGCACCCTTTGTCCTTCTTATGGCTGATAGGTTTTCATTAATTTGTTGTAGTTGCAGTTCTACAAGATCATAAGTCTGATCCTTTTTCACTAGTTTATAGCCTACATCTACTACAATACATGGCACACTATTGAGTCTACTAGATTGGTAGAATTTGTGGGCAATAACTCTAACAGCAAACTCAACTAGAGGATCTGGAATGGTGTGAATTGTCATTCCTCTTTTGTTCCACTAAGCACCTATGTTCTTTTCAATAACCTCCTTGGATTCACTTCTCAAGATCTTGAACCAATCTAGGGTAGGATATCCAGTTACCCTATGAATGATTATTTTTGTGATTTTGATAGGGACATCTTCTAACCACAGACTACCATCATGAATTTTTCTCAACACAAGTCTAATCCATTATATTTTAAATATGATAGGAAAACTCAAAACTCATGTTAAACCCTTCTTTTCAGCAATTTTGTATTCATCTTTCAAGACTCCATCGACACACAGCTTCACATAGGCTTCTCTTATTTCCATGTCTCCTATCTTGCAATTATAACATCTCCTTACATCCTGAACCATAACAACATTTGGGGGTATGCAAGAAAGGGCTCCGACTGGATCATTTTTGTATGCAACTTCAGGGATAAGGTGAAAATCAGGCTGCCTAATCTCATTAGATACTAGTTGGACTTCAAACAATTCTTTGTCCTAGGTTGTCTTAGAACTCGAAGCCATTTATGCAAACTAGGGTTTCCTTTTCACAGAAATATGAAACTATGTAGCTCAACACAAATGAAAATACCTCAAGATTGATGGAAACATGTTGTAAGAGGTTGCAATCTACTTGGAATGCTAGATTCACTCTTATGAAGTCGCTCTGCTCTCTTTCTCTTCTTTGCTTCTTGATCGTGATGAAGAAGAATGATAAAATTGTGATAATATACCCTATTTCCATCACATTAAATGCTCAACTACAAACTCAGCCTCTAAAGGATTTTTGACATTACTCAACTTGCACTACATTTCCACTTCACTCAGCTTCCATAAGAGGTGCTCAACTCAGCATTAGCTATCAACTCGGTCACTGTTAGGAACTCGAAATGTATTGGAGTTTTACTCAACATCGAAAGATAGCTCGACATCATCATTTAAAATTTTGTCTTGGCATCTTGTTTCATGCTTACTTCTACTTTTTAGTACTTCTTTATCTTGGGACTAATGTATGATGTAACTTTTTATATTAGTCCCGTACACTTCTCTTATGCTTAGTTTGATAAAGTGTGATCACTTGACCCATTGGATGAAGTGATCCCTCCACTTGATGTGCCACACTCATCTTTCTTCTTCCAAGTCTTATTCATTTGTCTTCTTATTTTCTCGACATCAATCTTTTCTTTGCCCTTATTTTCTTTGTTGGATTCATTTTTTGGTGCTTTGGACCTTGTAGGACAGTTTTTGCTGATATGACCAGTTTTCAAGCAACTAAAACATGTGGTTTGGTTCAACCATCTTTTATAGTTTCCTTTGAAATGTGTTCTTATGCAATTCTGGGGTATATGTCCATATTCTTGACACTAATGATAGCTATACTTAGTGTTGTAATCCCAATGGTACTGACTTTCATTTCCTTTTGTTTTTGCTGGTTGATTTGATGCCCACATAGGATTTAATCTGCATTCAAATGCTCTATGTCCATACTTCTTACGATTATGACAATGTCCATCAAATCTTTGTGTCCTTGTGACTTTGGATTTGCAATCTTGTGTCATATGTCCTTGCATGTTGCACTTGTGACAGTAACTCTTGCTCTTGGGTGTGTTTTTCTGATTGAATCTTCTACTCCTGCAAATATTAGCAGTATGCCCCCTTTTATTATAGTAATGACAAATAGGTTTAGAATCCTTACCTTTGTCACCTTTTTGCTCAAAATTCTTTGATGATTCCCCAATTTCAGTGCTATTGTATCCAAGTCCTGATGTATCATGGGCTGATCTTGGAAATTTCATCAATTGTTCAAAGTATTTGATGGCTTCACTTGACTTGTTTAGATTCTCTGCTACCTCTTTTTCTCTATTCAATTCATTCTGCAGTTGTTCATTCTGCATCTTCAAAGTAGAGATCCCAATATTTTTCAAATTGAGTTCATGATGAAGGTTCATCATTTGGGCAAGTGTATCCATCTGCATGTTTGAGATCCTTGTTAGTTCAGTACATTTTTCTTCAAGTCTGTTTGCAAGATTTTTTTTGTCATCTTCCATCATGACTCTATCCTAACCTACTCTTTTCCTTTGTTCAGTGATTTCACATAACATTATGGCCTATGATTCATGTTCCACCTTGAGAGATCTTATCTCATCTACTTGAACTTTGTTTTTCTCCATTAGTTCTGCTATTGTTGCATCAAACTCTTTAGTGTCTCTATTGACAAACATTTTTGTGGTATCTATCTCATTTTAGTTTGTATCATTTTCAGCTATGGCTATATCCTTTCTTCTTTTCAAGGTTTTTCTTAGTTCCTCCTTTGCTTCCTCTACTTTTTGTAGAGCCAGTTGCACATCAATCACTTGATTGTCAATAATCTTTTCAAGTTTGAAGACTTCCATATTCAAACCTTTTTCTCCAAGTTGTTAGACTTCTTCTTGTGAGAACCTTGTAGCTCTGATACCAATTGTTGAAATATCTTAATGGAAAGAATGCTTCTGAGAGGGGGGGGGATTAGAAGTATTAGCTTCTTACTTATTTTTCTCAGATCCTTAATAGCATAATATTGAAATGTACATGCATGCATATCTACATTAAGCAATTATAAAAAACACATGTGCATCACCACATAACACTTGAAATTTTGGTAACCCAGAAACCCTCTAGGAATAAGAAGGTAAAACTGGGGTGGGGATGATACCCACAAAATTACTGCAACAATAATGTTTAACCACTTCTAATGATCTACCCTGTTAAAAGCCTTCCCTATTAAAGGCTTTACACTGTATCAATAGTGACTTGGTTAAAGGATTTACAAACACTTTACATAAAGTGTTACCTTGTTAAAGGATTTAATCACCTATTTAAAGGATCTACAAAATAGTTGTTAAGCTAATCTATCACCATAGGGTTTCCTTTCTAATACAATTGCTAGAGAGTATTAGGTGTAATAAACCTGATAGCTTACAATCCTTTGATTTCTAAATATAGGCACTTGATCTACTTTCTTTGATCTTGATCCTCTGAGATCTGATATTCTTCACTCTGAAAATAGTTTCCCTTACACACCTTTGTCCATTCTTTTATACAATGAGTTTTGGTCTTCCTTATAAAGACATTCGATGACTTAGGGTTAGATGTGGATCGACGATTCATATTGAATCTTTGTTTCCTGCTCATTCCTTGTACTTTTATTATTGGTTGCATGCCTTCTCCATTTCTCTTAATGGCTACATGTAGATTGCATAGGAAATATAAAAGATTCGATCTAATTATATAATCCTTCAAGATTTGTCATATGTCGGCCATGAAAATGGTTCACTACTGAATTAGTGAAGTTAAAAAATCATATGTGCATTTTGTGTTGCTCAGCACTTACTGATTCTAGATCCATGGCACATGTAACAAACTGGCTTACTCGGCTCTTGTTGCATTTCTATATTGCTTGACATCATCTGTGACTCGGCAGTCAAATATCACTTGGCACTTGTATCATCTTAGCACCTAAAGTCATTTGGCACTTGTTCTTCACTCAGCACCTGATCTTTACTCGGCACCTGAAGGCTACTCAGCACCTGGAGATCACTCGGCACCTGTTGGATTTCCTAACTCGGCTTATGTTGTGGCTCGGCTCCAATGTAGAAAATGGTTAAGTGTGTTGGCACTCAAATGTTAAAACCATTTTGAGACTAACAGTATGCTTTAAACATGTGTGTCTTGAAAGTAGATTAAAAACCTAAAGCTTCATTGGAAAAGAACAAGTTTGTTTTAAACCCCAAGGCCACTTATGTATTCTCTCCCCTCGCGCCTTCGGGTGATCTTGGGTGCACAAGAAATAAGTGATATTTTTAAAAGTTTTTTAGGAGGCTTGCTTGAGGATTTCATCACCCCTTGGGATGACCTCAACTCTAGTGTTCTGTTGGAGTATAAAAATTGGGAGGTGAATCAAAAGACACCTCTCTTGGAAGTAAAATCTTGTTACTCTTGGTTAAGCCCCAAAGAACTTTATACCTTTGGGAAATGAAAGAGGAGATTTGGGTTACCATATCCCCCTGGTTGTGTGGCATTATTTTCTTTCATCTATAGATTTGGGCCTCATGTTCCTTGCATATATTGAGGATGCCCATCAGATAAGCCTTGTATATCCTAGTTGCAGCCTTATTAGGATTGTTGGCGTGTTTTTCATGATTGATTGTTTAAACATTCAAAACCAATACCAAACATCAAACAAGTGCAAAATAAGTGAAATTGTGAGCTAAACTTCAAGAGAGTGAAATAGTGGTAAGTGAGTCCTCTTGACTCATGATTATTATCAAGAGTCCTATATTGTTCTAACATTTGAAATTGGTTGAGTCTAGTTTGTGCTTGAAACTAAGTCTTGTTTTGTTCTTACCATGACCAACAAAGTCAAGCATAAGAAGGTGAAATTATCCAAACCATTTGTCTACAAGGAAAGAAAGAACCTAGCAGGCATTGAAAAAGAATTTTGGTACACTATCAAAGACATCCAAAAAGAAGAAGCTAAAGAAGACCGCTACGATAGAATTGAGTACAATGCAAAACTTTGAAATTGGTCTACCTTCCAGGAGTAAACCTTAGGTTTTTGTTCCAAGTGAGTGAGGCTTGAGTTAACTATATAAGTGACCACTACACGTACTTTCTTTGCATATCATTTTCTTCTTCCAAACTTCTAGTCTTCCATTTTCAAATTTCCTCTAGAGAGCTTCATCATTTGAACCTAAAAACTTTGGCATAAGAACACCTTCCAAGATTATAACATCAGACCTTTTATCCGCAAGCAAACACCTATCACTTATTTGGGATCACAAGTCCATCGCCAAATAGTGAATAATCATTTTGGTATCCTATCTTGCCTAAATATTACTTGACTATATTTGGTAGGAGAAAGATACTTTTAACCTACAATTAGATTTTGTTTGCTAAACCAAGTTCTTCTGTTCACATTTAGGTTATTGGCCCCTTTCATTGCATAAGGTTCAACAGATCTCTCTTACATTCATTTCTTGCTTCCATAATCTTCCATCCATTGGTTTGATCACTATTGTATGGTACATACACGATTTAGCAAATTCACATTTAATCCCATGTCTCATTTATTAGAATCATTAAGGAAAAAAGAGATGGAGAATCCTTTTCCTCCACACAAAACATCATTGGGGGGAAGATTTCCCTCTAGTTCAAACTTTGGTATGCCAAACTTACATCGATGTGAGAACCGAAAGATCCTTTTCACAACACTACTTTAGGAAATGATGGCAAAGAAGTATACCAGGAGGAAAACCCTATTGATCACAACAATATCCCTAATGATGTTCTAACATTCCTTGTGGATCCATACAATGTTGAAATGATAGAAAAATCTATTAGGAAAAACAAAACTAAGATCTTCCTAAACTTGGTTAAAGATGGTGTTAATGTCCCCACAAGCTTTAATGAGACCACCTTGTTTAGACAAATTATGAAGGGCGGTGTTTCCGTATTGCCAAACACAACTCAAGCATCTAGCCAAGGACCAACAGTGATAATTAGTGCTACATCTACATCAAGTGGCACCACACAACTTACATTCCAATTAAGTGCAGAACATATCCAACAAATCATTAGTACCATACCCAACACTACTACGCATGCTAGTATTCCATAGTCTACCTTGACAGGCCCAACTATAGGATGCTTAAACATTTGGAAAATGTCTACTCAATAGATGGAAATTGTAACACAACCAATGTATTCTTCTTATTCGCAAATTCCAACAAGTATAGTTAAAACATCTATGCCAATTTAAATGATTGCATATCAATACATTGGCCAAAGTGAAGCACTCCCACCACCTTATAATATGTTTAGAAATCCCTATAGCTTGGAAGGTGGAATTGCAAATTCTCAACAATCACAAGTGCAACCAAACCAAGATTTAGCCCAATAATTACAAGAACTTTGAAACTTGGTACATTCCATGACCAACAAAGGGGAGAAGGATTTCTCTTTTGAGGAAGTTTGTCCCTTCCCATTTGATAAATCAATTAGCATGATACCATTCCCAACAAACTTTGAGATTCCTAAATACAACAAATACATGGGAGAAACATGTGCTATCACACATCTCAAAGAATTATCAATTTGGTGTCAAGAAGTAGCCTATAATGAAGATTATCTTAAGAGGCTCTTCACATGAAGTGTTGGAGGCCCTGCACTAGAGTGGCTAATGAATTTACCCAAGGGTTCTATTACCTCTTTCAATGATTTAATAGGGAACTTTGTAGCACAATACTCTTACAAAATTGAACATCATGCCTCATTAAGTGATTTGTGCAACACAAAGCAATGAAATGGTGAAATGTTTGCCAACTATCTACAATAGTGGAGGCATCTTGCTAATCGCATGCCCTACAAAATTGAGGATTCCCACCTTGTGGATATATTTATCAAAAACTTGATACTAGAAATATCTTTTCACATGAAGATGGCTAGCCCTAAGGATTTTGCTACATTAGTCAAGAGGGGCAAGAGTATTGAAAATGGGCTTTTAGACAAAGGTGTCATCAAACATTATAGCTCATCATCCTCAAACAATGGCACAAACAACAATAGCAAACCCAAATTTTGGTCCAGGAACAAAGGTTTCACACATGATGGCATTATTGATGTTAAAAATGTACAAAACCTTCAAGGAGGAAATAACAACAACTATTGTAACAGAAACAACAACAATTCAAACTATGACAATTAGAATCAAAACAATCAACAATCTACAATCAAACACAAATTTTCCCTTGCAACAACAACAATACTAACAACAATTACAACCATGACTATGATCGTAATAGGGTGTTCACTAACTTTTATGAACCCTTGGAAGCCATATGCCAAAAATTGGTGGATCACAATTTGATGGTGTTTCCTAACACATGACCCTTTGATGAGAATCAACTCAAATCAAAATGGTATAGGGAAAATGAATATTGCAAATACCACCGCATCAAAGGACATGACACAAACAAGTGTATAAAACTCAAAGTCTTCATTCAAAACCTTATCGATGATGGAGAAATTGAGGTTGAAGGAGGACCATCCTCTAAAAATGCTAAGTTGAAGATATTCCAAAAACCATTTCTTGATCACAATAATGACAATAACAACAATGGAAACAACAATATGAACAATGTGAATTGAGCTTCCACATCAAATGCACTACCTTCTACTAACCACATATCAGGGTTTGATTCCTTGTGTGGTAAAATAGAAACCAATGATATGTGTAGATTTGACTCCATGTGTGGTCACATTGAAGAGGTAGATACTCATGTCAATAATCTTGTCCTACAAGTAGCTGATTGTGATGCAACCACATGACATGGAAGAGTTACTTTGCAAGTTGCCACTCCCAATTACACTAATCCATCAGTTCCACATGTACCTACTACACCATCCACTTCACAAAGGCCCACTTCTCACTATGATGTGTTGTCCCAGTTAGGTAAGACTCCTACACAAATATCCATTCTTGAGCTCCTCACCACATCACCCATCCACAAAGAAATTTAGGAGAAGGCTCTTTTAGAGTCTCATGTTCCTAAAAAAATTAATGGCTCCCAATTCACTATGATTATTGGAAACCTTGCTGCACAACATCATAATAAAGATTTTCAAGGTGCTGATCCCCACCATAATTTTTCACTCAACATTGAAGTCCTTGTATAGTGACATAATATTAGAAGAGTCCTTATAGATAATGGAT
The DNA here is from genome assembly GCA_028749045.1 of Cupressus sempervirens. NCBI lineage: Eukaryota > Viridiplantae > Streptophyta > Pinopsida > Cupressales > Cupressaceae > Cupressus > Cupressus sempervirens. Next base: position 800,244,195 of record CM053791.1, on the reverse strand, counting down.
TTTCTTTGAACCTATGTACATTGAAGATGATTCATTTCTTTAGACTGCCAGAGGACCTCCTAGATGTCAATAAGAGGATAACAATCAAAGCATATGATGAGAGGGAAAGAGAATAAAAAAGAGTTATCATGTTACAACTAAAGGTTGGACCGGTTGTCATAAATATTGAATGCCATGTCCTAGACTTGGATTTACCATATAACATTTTTCTTTGTTGACCTTGGATAGATACACTAAAGGTGGTACCATATACCTATCATCAATCCTTGAAATTTCCTCACCAAGGAAGAGAGTTCACAATTCTAGGAGATCCAACACCTTTTTCCTTTTGCAAAAGATTGGAAGGTGCACCATAAAATTTTGTCCAATCAGTGAATTTGCTAAAGTTATACCTAGGCCTCTCACAATAACAGAATCACCTTCCACAATAGTGCCAGAGTTAGCCAATAATGATTCCAATTCCTATAAAGGAAAAGAAAAGGTGGAAGATACTAAGGTCAGTACTACAAGGAAGAAGGTTACTTTTACTAATTTAGGAATGGGAGAGTATAAGTTTGAAAAGGCCTTGTGTTTTGGACAACTACCACTCTCCCCCCATTCCTTTGGAAAACCTTCACAATTACCACCTCCTACCAACAAAAAGACTATTCATATTAACAAGACCACATTTGAACATTAGGGTTCACTTAGTGATGACCATATGGAATCTAATATCCTGGATTAGCTATACTATGATGGAAAAGATGAACCTGTGGAGTTCCCCAAGGATAAGTATGTTAAGGTCCTTCCCATTATCAAAAACATGGGATATCATGGTACTAGCCTTGGGCCTAAAAAAGATGGAATTAGACAACCCCTCGAAGCTAATAACTATCCTAAAGGACATGGTTTGGGCTCCATTAAACCTAAGGTATCCTATGCTAACAACTATTGTATGGTTGAATTTGATTCTGAGAGTGACGAGGAGGAATTCTTTAAAATACCCTTCAAATACATTGACGATGACCTAGATACCAATATCCATTCCATTACCATAGCCGACCTTTCATCCACTGACCTACCTCTCACTAACCTTGACATGATAGACTGGGACTTTCAAGACACACCACTAGATCTCAATATCTATAAGTTTGATAAAGTAGTGACGACACTCTTTGGCCTTAAGAATCTCCAAGATTACAAACATGAGATCCAACACAATGAGGAAGCCTACTTTGGTAGCCAAATCAACTCTCTTAGTCGCAAAAGTGAAAAAGAAAATAAAAAAAGTAAAGTAAAAGAAACATCTTCTAGTGAAAACTCTTCTAGGGCACTTTTGGATGAAGAAAAAGATAAAATAAAGGATGCATCTTCTAGTGAAGACCTCCTAGAGGTGCTAGAAGAGGGAGAAGTTAACTTGCCATTCAGATCTTTACCACCAAAAAAGTCATTTATTTTGAATGAGGACATAATTCCAGTCAACTTGGGTATAGAGGATAATCCAAAAATCACCTACATTGTAGCTACCCTAAGTCCTAAAGAACAAAAAGCATTCACTAAATTCTTGAAATAGGGTAAAATCAATTTTGCATGGACATATATAGATATGCTTGGTTTAGACATAGATTTGGTTGTGCATCACTTGACAATAGATCCCATGATTAAACCAGTGAAGCAAAAGTTGTGCAAAATGCATCCTAAGGTAGCACTTTTAATCAAAGTAGAGTTGTAGAAAATGTTAGAGGCAAAGTTCATCCACCCTATTGATTATGCTGAGTGGGTCTCCAACATTTTTCTTGTAGGGAAAGCATCTAGGTGCATCTATGTTTGTTCAAATTTTTGAGATTTAAATCTCACATGTTAAAGGATGACTTTCCACTTCCTAACATAGACATCATAGTGGATTTGACTGTTGGACATGAGATGTTGTCTTTAATGGATGGTTTCTTCGGTTAGAACCAAATCAAAATTATAGAAGAAAATCAACATAGAATGGCATTTACTACCCTTTAGGGAACCTTTTATTATCAAGGCATGCCTTTTGGATTGAAAAATGCCAGCGCCACTTATCAACTTGCAATGACTACCATATTACCATGATCTTCTACATGTCATAATGGAGGACTATGTTGATGACACCCTAGGAATATCAAAGACGTGTGAGTCCCACATTGATGTCCTCACCACCATTTTTGAAAGATTGGAGAAATATAAAGTGCACCTAAATCCTAAAAAATGTATGTCTGGGGTCAAATCAGGCAAGTTGTTAGGCTACATTGTGTGAAGAAGAGGTATTGAGGTAGACCCCGCCAAAGTAAAAGCCATCATGGAAATGCCTCCACCTACCACATTGAAATAACTCCACAGTTTTCAAGGAAAGTTACAGTCCATTGGATGATTTGTGGCCCAGTTAGTAGATAAGGTTCATCCACTTCAATATTTGCAGTTATTAGATAAGGTTCATCCACTTCAATATTTTCTTTGCAAGGACACTAAGTTTCAGTGGGATTGTCTATGTCAGAAAGGATTTGAACAAATTAAGGCATACTTGGCTAATTCTCTAGTTCTAGTCCCTCCAATTGTAGGAAGACCATTGATCCTATACATTTCAGCCACTTCAGTATCCTTAGGTGCTCTTTTGGAAAAACTAGATGACAATGGTAATGATCAAGCTATATACTATCTCAGTCAAACACTAGTTGGTTATGAGTTGAACTACACTATTATTGAGAGAGCTTGTTTGGTAGTAGTATTTTGCATGCAAAATCTATGCCATTACATGCTTAATCATACTACACATTTCATTGCCAAGATAGATCCACTCAAATATTTTCTATCAAAAGCCTCCCTCACTAGTCGAGCTGCAAAATGGGTCTTGATTTTGACTGAATTCAACATTATTTATAAGGAGTGCAAGGCCATCAAGGGACAAGTAATTGTAGATCAGCTTGTTGAAGGTACTTTTCTAGGAGACCATCCCATTGTAGTAGATTTTCCAGATGACACAATAATGAATGTTGCCCCTAGTACCCCAAATCAAAGCAAAACCTTCATCCGTTGCACAATGCAATATACCATCCTAGGTGACACACTTTTTCAAAAACACTTCGATGGAACCCTCCTCCAATGTCTAAATTTATATGAAGCCAAAATAGTGTTAGAAGAAGTCCACCAAGGGATTTGTGGGGCCCATTCCAGTGGCCTTACATTAGCAAAAAAGCTTCTTAGAACTAGTTACTATTGGCCTACTATAGAAGTAGATGCATATCATTTTGTGAAGAGATGTGTTCCCTGTTAGCAACATGGCGAGTTGATGCATGCCCCTACCCAAGACCTTCAACCCACCATCACTCCATGGCCCTTTTTCCACTGGGGATTCGATCTCATTGGTCAAGTATACCCAAATTCTTAAAATGGCCACAAGTACATTATTGTTGCCACTGAGTACTTTACAAAGTGGGTGGAGGCTATTCCATTAACCTACACAATTGAAAAATAGATTTCAAAGTTCATCTTGAAATACATTATTTGTTGCTTTGGTATAACTCAAGATATTATGACTGATAATGGAACCCCTTTCAAAAATTAGGAAGTTGCCACATTATGTAGGAAATTTGGAATCACCTAGCATTTTTCCACCAAATACTACCCCCAAGGCAATGGCCAAGTTGAAGCTACTAACAAAACCATTTTGAAAATCCTAAAGAAAATTGTTGATGCAGTTGGTCGTGATTGGCACCTCCAAATTGCTCCTACCCTTTAGGCCTACTATACCTCCATCCATACCCCCACATGAGCCAGTCCATTTCCCCTTGTTTATGGTTTTGAGGCTGTCTTACCCATCTAAATTTAGCTCCCTTCCCTTAGAATCTCTCTCAAGAATCTGATGTCCGAAGAAGAATATAGAGTTGTTCGCTTGCAAGAGCTGCAAATCCTTGATGAGAGATGCCTTAATTCCCTAAACCACCTCTATGTGTATCAAAATTTCCTTCAACTTCAGTACCACAAAAAATTCAAGCCATGGCAGTTTGAGATGGGTGACTTAGTTTCGCAGCATAACATGAAGAATCTCCAAAACCATGAAAAGAAAGGAAATTTTGAAGCTAATTGACTTGGTTTATTTATCATTACAACCAAATATGGTTTTGGGGCATATTAGATTGTCACTCTAGAGGGAGATCTGCTCCCTAAGCCTGTGAATATCCAACATCTCAAGAGGTTCTATGCTTGAGCCTTATAGTTCCTGTAAAGTGTTGATATAGTCCCATAAAAATCCAAAAAAATAAGAAAAATTAGAAAAATCCAAAAAAAATTCATAAAATGTTCTTATTCAAAAGCCTAAAAAGAAGAAAAAGTTTCTGAAAAAAACATTTTGATCCATTATCTATAAGGCTCATTTCACTCCATTCCACCATTCCATTTCCTTTGTGTGGAGTCGTATCTAGCTTATTCTTTTCATGCATCCAATAAAAGACCTCTTGTTCATGAGGCTCTACTTCACTTCCATCTTTTGAAAGACCTCTAGTCTATGAGGCATTTTTTCATTGAGTGTTTGTTCCAATTCCATTACACTAAGCTTTTTCTACCACAGTGACCACAATAGGGCTTAAACAAAATCACCTTTGAGACTTAATGATTTGAGAAAATTGTTCTTTTCATAGCTTTTTCCAAAAAAAAACAAACAATTTGTGATAACTGATGAAAAACAAAAAAAACTTTCATAGGATGAATCCTTCCTATAGGTGGTATTACGACATTCACTAAGTCATTTATGGTGTGCCTTGATCTTCCATATTTAGGTCGTACTTGAATGGCTCTCAGTGACTACACGTGTTGTTTGTGGTATGATCTATTTTTGAGGCTTTACTACATATGTGTTAGTTTCAAGTTATGTTAATGCATTGCATACTAGGGGTAATGGGTTAGTACATGTTCCACCAAAGATCTCTCAAAAGACTTTGGGTGCACCTAGACCTCTCCAGTACATATATGACATTTGTTCCATCATGACTATGTACACTACACCTATTGTTCTAAAGTCTCTAGTCTATGCAAAAGAGTTGTGTCATTTATGCTTCTATAGCATATAATTCATAAACTTGTTTCTAAAATCAAACTAAGGTGTGCTATTTCATATAAACACAACTGAATCTCTTGAAATCATGTAGCTAGGATTCATGTAGTATAGGGTGTCATTGAGCCATGCTTGAGACAAGGGTCCTGTTTATTTTCCCCCTCCTATGCTACGCTACTTGGTTTCTATGAGTGAAGAGTTTTGATAGATAATCATTCCTTAGGTTCATTCATTTTCATTTTAGGTTGCATTCCTTAGTGTCTTATTAGGATAGATTGCATTGTCATTTCATTAGGCATTTTGTTCATTTAGTTAGATTGCATCATTAGTTCATTATATCAATCCATTACATGCATCCACTCTAAATATCACATCTAGGGGCATATACATCATAAGAACATCTCATAAATACATACATACATGTAAAATAAAATAATGCATACATCTCATAATTGCCAGAAAACATGCATCATCCACACATTAGGCATCATATATATACAACATCACATCACATCCTACATCACAAGCATTAGTATCCACATCATAGATAGCATATGCATCACATAATCCACACACACATAGGGCCATCAAATCATGACATGTCATATATCAAAATAATGTCTATAGAGTCAGTATACAAAATCATGTAGTATCATGTAGTACAAATGCATCCTCAAAAACTTGTTGCATCCACACATATCTATCAAAATTGATCACTGTACAAAATCAAGCCATTGGCTGTGAGGGCCTAGGCCCCCTGTGTCACCCCCTTGTAGAGGTCTATGTTGTCCTATGGACTACTCTAATCTGACCTTGCCCCATGTTGTCCATGAGCTTAAGCCTCTCCGAAAATCTAGCTACCGTTGATCAACAGGCATGACCTCATGATATAGTGACTTGTAATAAGCCACCTCTTGAATGGCCTATGCCTCTAATCAGCTGGCTGAAATGGCATCTTGAATTATTATGAAGGCCACCTTAGGCTATAGCATCTATCTGGCTATGTCCCTCTACCTATGGTACTCGTCTAGCTGCACCTGATGGGTAGCCCACTTAGCTCATAATGTGGCCACCTCTCCTCAAAGTCTCTCTAGCTCTGCAAGCTCCTATGTGGGCCTTCATGTCAACAAACTCCCTGGCATCCACTTGTGCATGTAAGGCTATTAAAGCCTCTTGCACACTATCTACTCTCACCCTCTACACCTGCAGCACTGCTTGTACGACCACCAAGGCCTATTGTGCACTATTAGCTTCTGCCTGCTCTATCTGTGCTACACCTTGCAGTTAGGCTACCTCTGCACGGAGACTATCTTATTGAGCCCTAACTATGTCTGGGTCCTTTTCCTACCCCTATCCCTATACCTACATCTGTGGCTCCTATACTGGTGCATGTGCTGGTGCTTGCACTGGTACCAGCCTTGGACCTCTCCTTGCCACCCCTCTTGTGCTCCTTGTGTTGGTGGTGACATCATAGCTCCCTGCCCACCATCCCCTACTCCCTCTCCCTCTCCCTATGCCTACTTTGTTAGTGGTGGTGCCCCAAACACTATCAATCTCATAGGTTAATGAGCTACCCACCACTGTGCATATGTTGTTGTCACTCTTGCATCTCCTCGATCTTGCCCGTGTACCCAGGGCACTGGTGGCATCAACACCCAAGAAATCTAGGCCAACCATAGGTTGGTCCCATGACCCCATAGCCTGCCATACTCTCATGATACGATGGGGTATAAAAACCTATCAGGAATAGCCTCCTACACTCTCCAAAACTGTCACTGCACCCTAGAGGGCATGTATCGCATGATCACATGCATCAAGCATCCAATAATCCAATAGTCTATTTATGTAAACTAGAGATACATCTGATCCTCCTTGTCATTCTCTTTGTGAGCTATTAAAATTGTACCCCACCACTCTACCCCATAATATGGAGTCCAGTCAAACATGATGATCTCATCGAGACATTGGTGCCAAAACCCCATAGACTCTATGGAGGTGTATTGGATAGGAGGCCAATATCTATAGGTGAATGGCTTGCTAGGATGTCTGGTCTCCTACCTAGTAATGAGCCACGTGACCCCGATGTGCTCCCAGAACCATACCATCAGTAATGTCAAACCTAGCCCCATCATCCTCTACATCTTATATGCACACATGTGTAGATCGTGATATAGCTCTGCCATAATAGTCTAGCCCTAGTAGTAAACCTCTTTGTCCTCCTATAATAAAGTGCTCAACACCCACACCCAGCCAATAGGAAATCGATGCTCAACATGGTTTGGTAGCATATGCTAGATTAGAGATGCCAGATAGACTGCTAGTCTGGGTAGTCTCTACTCTAGGGCTCCTCCCCATGTCAGCCATGATCTATAGATCGGCAGTCTTTGCCATCACTTCCCAAAGCACTCTCGCAAAAATAGATCTAACCCCTCTAGCACATACTCCAGATATGCCCCTCGGATTGACACTCATTAAATACACCACACATCTAGCAATGTGACTATTGCCTCTCCCATTGGCAGATGGAAGCTCCTAGTAGGTGTGTTCTATCGCTCGATGAGCACTGATAGTTGTGCTAAGTGTGCCCTCAAGTCTAGCCACTCGTGAACATGCCCCAACCTACACAAATGGATGTGCCCCTAGTTTTCGTCTGTCAGCTACTCCTCTAGCACCATGGTCAAAGGATAGTGCTCTCATGATCTAAACATCACCGTCTCCTCTTGCAGCATAGACATGCAGAAGGTCAATCTCTTTAGCCCATGCCATCCTTGGAATGGGGCATCCTAACTTGTCCTTCCCCAATTTTCCCAATCGGTGCAGATGCTAATTGGCATAGACACTAATATGCGTAGACATTGATCTATGCAAATTTTTATTTATTAAGACAATGATCGGTGTAGATGCCGATTAGTGTAGACATCCATCTTCGTAGACGTTAATTTCTTGCTGGTGGCTACATTTTTTCATCTATAGAGATGATGAACAAAGGATTGTCATCTCCACTACCCTTTAGCCCCTTTTGTCATCCACACAGATGACAGGTTGAACCATGTTGTCTTTGTGAACCCTCTTTCCCCAGTCTATCGTCTATGCAGATGACATAATAGGTCCTATAATCTTCGTAGACAATGTGGTCTCCAATTTATCATCTACGCAGATGATAAGGTGAAGACTATCATCTCTGTCACGACCACGTTTTCACCTCATTTAGGGTGCAATAAATGCCCCTACCCTTGCCTAAACAACTAAAATGATAAAGAGGATCAGATGAATCACTGATGGGCCCATCTCAACTAACTACTGGTACTCCCTGACATGCTCACCAAGCTACAAATGATCAATAGGGTCCATCTCTTCTCTGGATGCTTTGCTCTCTAGGTGTGCAAATGACCTTCTTGGAGCCTCTTAGAGGCTTATATAGGCCCTTCAAAGACCCTTTTTGAGCCCATGTCTTCCTTGAGTCATGTTCATCCCCTATTTGCCTGCAAGTCATACAATGTCTTCATTTCTTCCCTTCTTTTCCCTTTCTTCTAATGATCTTTTTGCGAAAATTGCCCAAAATTTATTTTTTGTTCAATTTTCACAAGGGGGCACCCTCCTCCTCTGTCATCACTCCTAGGACTCCTACCTTCTCTAGGGCAACCTATATTTTCTTTTATTTTATATGATGTTGTCCTGACATCACATCAAAGAAAGGCAAAATGTAGACATTTAAAATCATCCCAAAAAGATTATATTAATTTATTTAATATTGCCCTTGACATTATAATTAATTAATTATTAATTAATTATATGTGTCATACTCTTCTACCTATTTAATTAAATAGGTTCATTTTTCTAAGGTATTTAAATTTAATTTAAATACCTCTAGCCTTATTGTGTTAAATTTATTTAATGCATGATCCTCCATAAGCCCCCCTTTTAAATAAATTCTATTTATTTAAATCCCTCCATCTCATTAATTCCTCCAAACCTATAATTAAATTAAATCTTTTTTAATTTAATCTTAGACCTAACCTAAAAACCTAGTCTACACCAATCATTTTCATCCTCCTAATCATATCCACTATTTAATCCCACTTATTTACCTTAATCATCTTCTTAAACCCTTTTTAAGCCTAAGTGTGTGCTCACACATGTGTGAGACCACTCCCACTTCTCACACCTCTTGCAAATTTATCCCCCATTCCTCTCTCTAAGTTTTCTCACACGTGTGAGAAAACTTTGAATGTTGACCACTTACATGGCTTGCGTACATGTCTCCTTGTGGCACTATGTAGATGCCACATAGATGCCACCTCACCTAGAGAATCTCTCAAGCCTATAAATAGAGCCCTTATCTCAATCATTTTCATCTCCTCCATATGCATTGTTATCATGCTAGTTTGAGTTTAGAGCTTTCATAATGATTTTCATGTTGCATACTAACCCTTGGTAGCTGATTTTAGATTGTGTTTCCATTGTTAGATTTAGCTTATTCATGCATTTAGATCTTCATTTCACTTGAATACTATCTTAGTTTTCACATTAGCTTATTTTTATTTATTGCATTCCATCTCCACATCTTTGAATTCTTTCAAACATAGTTTCCTACATAGCCATTGTTTGAGGTGTTCTTCATCTCATATAGTATAGTTTCATAGTTTCATCAATCACACTTGCACCTTCACATCAAGAGATTCAAACATAGTTGTGTGTGGGAGAGCACACCAAACATCCCTCCAATCTAAGCACACCAACAAGCCCTCTCATGGGTGCCTTTGTTGAGCTATTTGAGGTTTCTTGATGACTTGAGTTGTTGGTTTCTTTGAGTTGCAAAACTCAAGCAAATGTTAGTTTTCTTTCATTGCTGACTATTTAATGCATGAACATTAACTAATGTTTATTTTTTAACTCTTTCTTCCAACGAGCTTAGTTTTCTAGCATACATATTCTATTATGTGGTTATTTGATGGGGGATAGGATATCTCCTTTGGAGATTCTCTTTCCTTGCACTATTTCAAGTGGTATCAAAGCAAAGTTTGGATCTAGTTGATTTCCTACCTTGGCTTTGTGAAGATCTTGGAAGATGCCTTTGAGAAGATTGGAACCTTGGGTGATTGATGATCTCTATGATGTTGTGGAGATCAAGATTTCTGAGAAGCTTAGATCATATTTCAAATATGAGTTGGAGTTGATGAAGAATGAGATCATGAGAGCTATTATTGGTGTACCTAGGAATGTGGGTATTGAAGATGGTTATAAGGAAGCTTCTAAAGACTTTGAAGCTGCTATATCTAGTGATGAAGAAAAAATGGATCATATGGTGAGACCTATGGGAGATAGGGTTCATTAGTTTGATAGATCTGGATCTTAGTTGAAGTTAAAGCACAAGATGGATATTTCTAATTTCTTGGGTACTTTGAATCCTAAAGACCGTATTGATTGGATTGGAATATTAGAAGACTACTTTGAGTTAGAGGATATTGGTGATCTACTCATAGTGAGGTTGGCACAAACTAAGTTGAAAGGACATGCTACTCTTTGGTGGAAGTAATTGCAAAGAGATAAAGAACAAGAAGGTGAAATGAAGATCACTAGATGGAGATTGATGGTGACTAAATTGAAGTCTAAGTTCATTCATGTTGATTAGAACTTGATTTATTTGAAAGGTTGTAGAATTTGAAGTAGAAGGATTTGTCTGTGAAGAATTATATTAAGGAGTTTTAGAAGCTGATTATTTGGTCTAGGCATAGAGAGTTGTCTAACAAAAAGGTGGCTAGATATATTAATGGCTTAAGATTCAATATTTAGGATGAGATTGGTATGATGAATATTACTTTAGTTGAAAATTCTTATCAATATGCTCTGAAGGCAGAGGAAAAGTTGAAGAGAAGACATTAGGGTTATCCTAAAGGGAAACAGAAGAAGGAAAATTTTGAGAAGAATAAACAAATTGTTGAAGATAAACTAAAACCTATTGAATAAATGAAGAGAGAAGACAAAGGTTAATTTAAAGGTACTCACTAAAGATATGGTGAAGAAGGAAATAGATATTTTGAATGTCCTAAGGATGCTAACAGAAGGTCTACTATGGTGAATGAGGTTGAAGACTTGGTGAACGAACATGAGAAGGATGGGGATAACTTGTTGATTCAGATAGTGTTTCTTGGTAAGAGAGAACTAGAACCTTGTCAAAGAAGGAATTTGTTCGAAACTCATTGTAAGTCTAGAGGTAAGATCTATAATGTGATTTTGGATGGTGGTAGTACTAATAACTTAGTTGTTGAGGAGGTGGTTCAAAAACTTGGTTGGAAGAGGATGAGACATCCTTTTTCTTATAGCATTGGCTAGTTACAAGATCAACATTCGTTGGAAGAGAGGAAGCAATGTCTTATTGATTTCTAGATTAGGTAGTATAAGGATCAAGTGTTGTGTGATATTGTGTACATGACTAATTATTACATATTACTTAATAGACCTTGGCAGTATGATAATGTGTTTACTATTGAAAAGGTGATAGGAAGCATTCTTTGATTCCTTTATAGGATGGAGAGCTCAATAGGAACCTAAGTTTTGGTAGTCAAGTTGAATTGGGGGACTCTTTATTGGTTAGAGATCAGTGTAGAAAGCAAACCTATTGGGCACCAAAGATAGATGTGAAGATGGTAGTTTCATAAAAGAGTTGCAGAAGAATAAAAAAGGCAAGAGTGTACAAGTTGACATGGTGAAAGATATGAATGTGACAAACTAGTTTGAGGTTTATGTGTTGAACCCTAAAATATGTTCTTCAAGCTATTAAGAACATCCTTTCTTCTCACCTAGGGTGTATAATATAGGAGCATCCTAGGGAAGTCAACAATATTTTATGCAAGGGCTTCATGCTTGAGTTGTGGAGCTATGATTCACTTGGTTGGGGATCTTTGAGAGGCATATTGGGAAAGCTTTCCTTAAGTGAATGTGATGATTAGAGTCATCATCTTGGAGTTAGAGCCATTTTAGTGGTTGCTGGTAATGTGTTCCTACTTATTAGCAAACCTTAGAGTTAGTATTCATGAGCTTTGATCCAAGGGAGTTAGTGTGTGCACTCTTGGATTTGGATAGTGGGATAGCATGTGGACTTATTTCTAAGTGTGCATATTCTTATGTGGTCTTATAAGTTAGTATGCTTTGTAAACTTGGGGTCTATCCTAAGTATTTAATTTATGTCATGTATTTAATATTTGTTTCCAAATTGACTTCTATCTTGAAGGATGTATTTAATGAAGGTGTATTTAATTAATGTAATTGAAACGAGCCAACTTGTAGCCATGCAAGAATTTAAGGAGGGCTTGGGTAGTGTTGTAGGAACCAAGACTTTGGACAATATCATCGAGCATGGAGAAGATGGAGTAGCTAAGAGGAGTAAAAAATTTTAGCAAAGCTAGTAGCTATGGCTTGTGAAACAAGAAGGTTTCTTGGTGGCTTACGAGTACAAGTTTAGATTACTCTTTTGGTTTTCTAATAGAGTATGGATCTGGACTAGCTAGGAGACTAGATCTTGAAAGATCTTGTAGAGTTCTTGTTGTATTTTCTTATGTATTTGGTTGTAACAGGGAAGGCCTTACAATCATGCATGTGAGATTTAAATCTTATGAATCTATTATGAGAATTGACATTGTTGTGGATCTAAATATTCGTATTATTGTGTATATTCCATTGTGGAGTTATTTTTTTGGGGCTAACACATCTCCTTTGGGGATTCTCTTGCCTTGCACTATGTCATAACCTCGTATCAAATCAAATGTTTACTCAAATAGAGGTAAGGATGAACCTATATCAAATATATCTAAAAATTAGAAAATAAAATTAGAATATAACAGAGTATGATCTAAGGATAAATCTAAATTTGTTCAAATAATTAATCATAAGCATATCTTGGATTTTATAGAAAATATAAAGAGAAATATTCATAAATGTTATTCAAATATTATTAACATATGTCATGCTTTGAGAGGATAAACTATAAAAAAACTAAAATCATGCAGCCTAAATTAAACTTAAACACTCCACTATGATTCATGTTTTCTTATAGGAACAAATTTATAATCCAATTGGATGATCACTATCAATTCATAAATTCTATTAATCAACTTGCATGGAAGTTGTGGAATGAAACAATTATGGTGAAGGAGGCTTGATTGATCATGAACTTTGACTACTTCCTCTCATTAGAATAGAGATGACCACCAACAGTTATAGCTCATGATTCATATTTTAAAGCTTGAAGTTTACTTAGAAATAGAAAGCATTCACAAACATACCAATTTGAACCCAAAACATCATACAATTAAAATTTTAATTACTACACCAAATAGATTTATAGATATAGCATTTACTATTATATAGTGCATATTGTTCAAGGCAGAAATGGAAACAATGAATATGAAAATGTCAGCTAAATGAAATAGGTTCATTAGTTAAATACTTTCACACTAAGTCATTCAATACAAGAGAAAGAGGGGCTTCTAAACATATTTCTCAATATGATTCAAGCTAGATTGGCCAAAAACACAATAATATTAATGGATGTCAATACTAAACCCATATCGCATTTAAAAAGTATCAAATAAAGTCCTCTTTTATGCAATATCCATTAACCTTAAGATTCAAAGTGTTATCTAATTGAATTTAATTGAATTGGCAAATTTTCCTAGAATAATCATATCTAAACACATGTTCACACCAAATGAATTATAAAGCCAAACTAGATACCAAAGGAAAATAAGGAACATGACTTATCTCAAAAAATAATAAGAAGAGACACCTTTCTGCCCAAAAAATGTATGTTCTATAACTATGAGTGAGAAGTTGAATGTAGATCTATGATTAGAACATAAAAACAAAAAACCCTAAGTTTTCTAGATCTGTAGGTAAAGGTTGATTTGGGTGATGTACACTAGTAGGTTTATAATATGACAAACATGTTCTTAGGGTGTTGTAACAAAGTCATATTTAAACACATGTATACATATACAATCTTTCTATATTTTTTTATATAATATAGATTGAAAGACTATATATATAATGATTTTGTTGGAAATAACAACGGGAAAGTGAGTTCTAAGAGGGGGGTGAATCAATACTTAAAATTTTTACCTTAAAACATTTCACCATTCATCTATCTCATAACTTAGCATATAAAATGAAATATGTAACATGTATCAAATCCATAGCAAAAATTAAATCAACACATAACACAAAAAATTTTGGTTACCAAGAAACCCTCCAAGGAGAAGGTAAAACTAGGGTGGGGATGACACCCACAAATCTTCACTTCTATAGCAATAAAGTGTTAGCATGAATGTTGATGATACTACATTGGGGGATTATTCTAAGCATTAGAGAGTATTGACATGTTGCATTCATGACTATGTTTATCATTGATGTCAACACAACATGGTTTCTATAATGACTAACTGAGTAACAAACAAGAAATCTTGATGGTATAGATAATGGTTTAATTTTTTGGTGATGCATGGTTATGGACATGTTTAGTGTAGTATCTTGATGATGTGGTTAAGTGACAAAATCTTGAGTCAAAGATGTACAAAAGTTGAACCTAATTTATAAATAGCAGTTTAGGGATAGAGTATTAGGATAGTAGTTCTTGATGTTTTCTTGCTAGATTACATCTGAGATGCAATAAGAAAATGCATATTTAGGCAATGATAAAGGACAATTAAGTGGTGACATCAGTAAGTGTACAAGCTCTAGTATCACACGTGTGAAGTTTTTTTATAGATTGTGACCTAACAGTGCTATTGTAATTGTAATTAATTATCTTATTATAATTAATTGGGAAAGTTGCAAGGCCAACTCAAGGAGTTATTATGAAGATATGGTATAAAGGAAATATTTTTTCCTTGTTTATAATGTATGAAGTATATCCATTATTACAAGAAGTGTGAAGTGTGAAAAGAAATAGAGTGCTTACTAAATGCATAGGATAGATCCAAGGGATTATTAGATGTGAGATTGTGATCTGGTTACAATATTAGAAGGAGAAGAAGTTCAGTTAACATGACAAAGAAAGAGGAAGGAATAGTGTAGTACAATTATATTATTATCCAAGGAATAATATAGAAATCATTTGGACATTGGGTTCATTTGTCTTTCCCTTGAAGCTATTTGGGTAGTGGGTCAAGCTGTCTTCCACAACCCATATAGGGTTGGAATCTCCTAACATGGATTCAAAGTCTCCTAGCAAGGACTCATATTTACTAAATGTATTCATAGACTCTTAATAGGGTCCATCTTCTAACAAGAAATATTTATATTAGTACATCATCTTGTGGGTACCATCCCCACTAGTGTTTTCCCTCTGATCAATGGTTTCCCTAGTTAACATATTTGGTGTCATTGTGTATGAGTATCTTGTTGTGGTTTCAATTTATCTAATCCATATGGTTAAGTTTGTTTAATGTTGATACTTATGATAATATTGGATAACTCATTTATCGCACCCCCCCCTCCCCCCCCCCCAGTTATATTAGTGGACTATATATTGTAACAATTGGTATCAGAGCTTCAAGTTCTCAAAGGATAAGCTTATCAACTTTGGCAGATCGATGAAAAATATTTTCAGAAAGGATAGTCCTAGATTTGATGGGGTCACTTATGATAGTTGGAAGGAGAAGATGAAGAATCATCTATTGTGCATGGGTCTAGGATATTGGATCTTGACAAAGAGTAAGAAGGAAATCATTGAAGAAAAGCTAGAAGGATGCAATAAAGATGAAAGAGATCTATTCATGTGTAACATGAGAGAAAGAGAAGCTTTACTAACAACTCTTCCAAAGAATGAATATAGTCAGGTGAAATCACTTGGAACATCTTATGAAATTTGGAAAGTATTAGAATCTACTTTTGAAAATGAAGATTATGTAAAGAGAATGTGATTAGAGAATTGGATATGTGCATTTCAAGATGCTAAAATGATGTAAGATGAATATGTAAGAAGTTATATTGGCACAATATCAAAAATTGTTGCAGGAATTCGGTCTCATGGTGGAACCAAGGAAGAAGATGAAGTTAGATGGAAGATCTTGAAAAGTTTTACACCACCATTCAAGAAATTAGCTTAGATGATTCAACTATTAATTCCCTACACTAAGCATTTCACAGAGGAAATGTTGCTTGGAAGATTAGAATTAGAAAAGGTAGATCTGAGACAACTGAGAGATTTAGCAAGAGTTGAAACAACTTTTAGTGTTTTAAACATTCGACCTAATCTGACATGGAGTGCAAGCACATGTGGAGTTTTTTTTGTAGCAACACATCTACTAAAGACAAGAAGATTGAGGAAGCAATATCCCTTCTTGTGAGAAGAGAAAAAGATGGTAAGAAAATATTTAAATATTGGACTTATGATGAATTTGGTCATTATGTATCTAAATATCCTAAAAGAGAGAAAAACTATAAAAGTAAGTTTAAGCCTAGAAGAGATAGAGATAGAAATTGTTTGTATGCAAATGAAGATGAAGAATTTGATTAGAAATGTCAAAGTGAAAGTGATGATGAATTAGGATTTGTAGCTATCAAGGAAGATGATCTTGATAGAGAAATTAGAGAAGAGAGAGCTCTAAATTCTCAAGTGGAAAAGAAATCTGATTGGATAATTGGCATTTGTTGTTCACATCACATGACTGGTGATATGAATAAGTTTGTTAAGTTCAAGAATCATGATGGAGGTATTGTTAAAGTTGGTAATGATGTAGCCTGTCATAGAACAAGATTTGGATCCATTACTGTTGATAGTAAAACTAACACTGATGATGTTGATTTTGTTGATGGACTAAACCATAACTTGTTGAGTATTGGACAGTTGGTAGATAAGGGTTATTAACTGCAATTCACTAAGAAGACCTACATTATCAAAGATAGAGAAGGTAAGATAATTAGAACTAGCACTAGATCTAGAGGTAATGTATTTTAGTTTAATCCTACTAAAATGACATGTTTGGTAGCTAAAGTAGATAACAGTTGGTTGTGGCATAGAAGTTTCTATCACATAAACTTTGATAATATTGTGAAGGTTAGTAGAAAATTTGCAGTCAGATACTTACCTAAGATTAAAAATTGTACTAATATTGTTTGTAAAGAATGTATTTGGGCTAAATGGAAGAAAGTATCAATTCCTAGCAAGATGTTCACTACCATAGAGAAGTTGGAGATCATTCACATAGATCTGAGTGGTCCCTCTAAAATAAGAAGATTATATGGTGAAAGGTATTTTATGATTTTTGTTGATGACATCATTTTTGGAGGTAATGATGAAGTAGATGATAATTTTTCTATAGAAATGAAGAATGAGTTTGAAATGAGAGGGATAGGATAAATGATTTTTTTCCTAGGATTGCAGATTGTACAAAATAGTGATGGTATTCTTATTTTACAAGCTAAGTACTTGAATGATTTGTTGAAAAGGTTTGGTTTGGAAAGTTGTAAACCTTTTGGTACACCTATGATAACTAGTCACAAGCTATCCAACAAATATGAGACACTTCTAGTGGAGAAGAAGAAGTACAAATCCATTATTGGAGGTTTGCAATATTTGACTCACACTAGATAAGATATAGCAATGCAGTTGGGATTGTAGCTAGATTTCAAGCTGATGTTAAGTAGTATCATTTTGTAGCAGTGAAGAGAATATTTAGATATTTGAAGGGGACATCTGACTATGGAATTTGATATGACAGATTGAGTGATTTCACTCTATGTGCATATAGTGATGTAGATAGTATGGATGATAGAAAAAGAACTTTTGGTGGAGAATTCTTTCTTGGAGGAAGATTGGTTTTTTGGTTAAGCAAGAAGCAATATTGTATTTCACAAAGTACTGTCGAGGAAAAGTATGTTGCAACAACAAATAATTTTAATCAAGTTATGTGGATGCAGCATATGCTAAAGGATATCAGAATTGAGTTTGAAGAACTTGTTATCATTTACTATGATAACACAAGTACATTGAATATTTCTAAGAATCTTGTATTGCATTCTAAGACTAAGTATATATCTATTATGTATCATGTGTTGAGAGAGAAAGCAATAGAAAATCAGATCAGATTGTAGATATCTTTACGAAGCCTTTTCCTAAAGATACATATGAGTACTTAAGAGGTATGCTTGGGGTTATGCCCTTACCTACTTTTAAGTAGATGATGTAGAGAGTGCATCAGTCTAGTGGTAAAGAGCATTATTTTTATACTAGATTGAATGTTGATGCTTCCCATATGGGGGAGTATTTGTGATGAATAGAGTTATTAAGGACTTTTGGTATTTGATATTGAATAGTGTCTTTGGACACTTGAGCTGGTTGAAGACTTGGAGTAGCTTATTAGCAATTGATATCTATCAATTGGTATGTAGTAACATTAAGATTGAGGTATTTGAAATTGATTTCAATGTAGGAGAGTATGCATGAAAAAAACACTTCTCCTAAGGTATGGGGGAGAGTATCTCCTAAGGCATGAGGGAGAGTATGAATGAAAAGAAATATCTCCTAAGTATGGGGGGAGATATCTCTTTAGAGAGGTTTAGAAAGATTCATGAAAGGAAGCAAGACTATGCATATGATGTATTGTGAATTTTTTAGTGTGAAGTAAACAATTAATGTCTAAGAAGGAGTATCCACCTATTGTGCACCTATTTTTTTAAGATTCTTTTTATGTGTGGACAATTGATTCTGTTGAGCAACAACAATGGGACACTATTTGGTACTCCTAGAACTTAGATGGTTTTTAATTTATGTTTCCATCAATGCCAAAGGGGAGATTGTTAGCATGAATGCTGATGATACTACTTTGGGGGAGTATTCTAAATATTAGAGAGTATTGATGTAATGCCCTGCCAAGGGATCCAGAGAATTAACCTAAAATTTCACTAAATTTAGTAGCATTTTTTTTTTCATAATAGTAAACATCACATATAACTTATGCACAATAACGAAAGCAATAGCATTATCCATCTGAAAATAAACATAACATAAATAACAGATTATATTCTTTAAGATCCCTTAACGTTGAATTACATACATGAATCCATCTAGTACATCATCCTCATGAAATGATAATGATAAGTCCAATGTTTATACATTACATTTCAAATACTTAATCATCCACTGTACATGTCACAGGGTATGACAAGCTCAAAAATATACATACATAGAATAAGGTACATCATCCTATTCTAATCCATGATACATCAAAGTAGAGATAATCACATGATAAAACATCATAGAGAACATATACATCCATCATAAAAATCAAACATAATAAACTAAGTGCACGGTTCCTCCCAACCGTCAATAGCATCATTAGACCATCGTGGATCCTAGCCATCCCTCTGTGCGTAACATTCTAAATCATCGAAGAGATCATCAGTATTACATAGTAGGAATGTCACTCCTAATAAATAAAACATCATATGTAGAAGTAATCTAACACGCAAATAAAAGCATGAGATAGCATCATCTAACATATGCTAATCATCAATGAAAAAGGATACATATCCACCATCATGAAGGACGCATCAGCCACGATGTCTCAATAAATCTCAAAATGATAAGAGTGGAAAATTCACTACCACCTAACCGTGTGGTACCTAAGTGGTCCACTCCAACCGTGCTAAGGAGATAAACTCAAGTCCCAAATAGGCTATCAAAATCACATAGCACATATCTCTATAAGTCCAGGAATCCTAAAAGTATTCTTATTCAGAGGTTCCAAACACAAAATCTGACATCTAATCCCAGAGGCACACAATGAAATGTAGGAACCTACTATGCAAGTGGGAAAGTGTCATCACAATTATCACATACAAGTTATCCTGGCAGTTAGCTAAACTCGACGGGTCCATACTGATTTCATGCAGCCACTAGTATCCTCTCATACTGACGAGGCATACTATGAAATGCAAGGTTGCAACCATGCGTCTCACTGCTCCCATCCTAGCCTGTACAAGCACTCAAGGCATGGGCGAGAACAAAACACTTATCTTTTTAGGTTCATTCAGTTAGTATTAGGTATGAATGTTATCACTTATTAATCCAACTTACAATGAGTTACCCTGGCAGCCTCTTAGGGCCCCGGCCCCCATTGCAAGCCACTTCCCATCACTACATGCAGATATCCTACCCTAATGCTCATGGACCCAAAAATCTCAAAATCACAAAAGATAATCCATAAAATCATCAAATATGCATAAAAGCATCAAATCTCCATGAGCTAACATCCATAGAAAATCATGAACACAATAGCTCTCTATTGGCAACTGAAGTATCACTGATAATCAAATATCCAATGGTTCTCAATAACCAAAATATATATATCTCAATCATACTGATCGAAGACTCCAAAAATGGTTGAGTCAAACATGTCACAACATGACATCATCAAGAATAAATCTACATAACAGTCCCATCACGGCAACTAGAAAATAATCCAAGAATAACTGATCGATGACCAAAAATAATGGTTAAGTCAAGTGTCTCATACATAAGAATCTCAACTATAACAATCAGTAATCACAACCAATACATAGAGCATTCCATCACATAACCATGGTTGGGTTTATAAAGATCAAGATTAAAACATCATCATGTCACCACAATCACATAACCCCCAAGCCTCTGGTAGACGTCCTATACTGGTCAACACTAGTCAACCCAAAACCCAAAACAATAGCATAAAGAATACACAATGTAGACACATGTTTTGGTTTTACAACTTGAATTTAAATGTAGAGATCTCAGTTTAAGTTTCCAAGTCAGAAGAATGAATGGAGGAACACATATATTGTTTTGAATAAAAGTTTTCCTTATTAGAACAAAAAAAAAATCCATTTTCCAATTAATAACATTTGTTTGATACATCCCCCACCCAACTATCAATTCCTTATTTAATAATTTAAAACATTTAAATTATTAAATAGTTGAAAATTATTAAAGAGTCACCTTTATGAAAATAAACCATCAATATAAGCCATTGATCAAATAATAACTTAAATTTATAAATAACATATTTACATATTATATATATATGTGTGTGTGTGTGTGTGTGTGTGTGTGTGTGTGTGTGTGTGTGTGTGTGTGTGTGTGTGTAAATATGTTTTTATTAAATCGAATTAACAATTTCGATTTACACCATATGAGAATCGATTGTATATAAACGTTTTAACATAAACGTTATTATTTTTTTTGCATATCATTAACATCAATTAACCCCCCCCCCCCCAACTCATGTTGCGGTATGTAGTACCTGTGGTCACAGGTACTGCATCGACAGCGCGTACGTAGTACCCCTGTCGCCGCAGACCTGTTACGGCAGGTCTCTGCCTTCCACCGACGTGGGGAACAAAACATGCCCATGACATATAATATATAATATACTTTGTTCATGTGATATGAATCGCGATGCGAAATAATAAATTTTCCACTGCGATTTTATTAATCGCTCAATTCGGTGCATTATATATAAATATACATAGGTATATATATATATGTCAGTATATATATATATATATTTGTATGTATATATATATTCAAATTTTATAATAGATCTATAATAAATGTATACATATGCATATATATAAATATATATGTATATATATATGTATATGTATCCAGATCTGAATATATAACCATGTATGTTTTTTCTGTTTTTCCACAAAGATTATATCTACAATTAAGAATAAGATATTTGCATATAAAGTTCTCCAATTAAATTAATCTACCCACATTGAGAATGCATATAAATATGAAACTTCTCAGAAGACATATGGAAGACACGAAGAAGACAGGGAATGCATGATGCAAAAATAGCATAAGTAAAATCACAAGAATCTACTCGGATTCTGATGCTAAATCGTTCTTCCTCAAAAAATCCGCAGAGCAAGCTCCTCCCTTCTTCGGAATTCTCGAGTCCTTCAATGCTCCAATTTCTCTCCCAATGCTATGTGTAAGGGCTCGTTTGGTTGCAAGCGTAGGAATTGAGAATTAGAATAGAAAATTTGAATGAGAATGGAAAATGAAGAATAGGAATGAAAAAATGCAATCCAATCTTGTTTATCCCTTGTTTGGTTATGCAAGCTTAAATTGGAATAGGGTTAACTTGCAATTGGCGCCGTTTGAAAATATTTTGAAGATGCAATCGGCGCCATTGGAAAATCACTGAAATATTGTAAAAAAAGTTCCCGCGGTCACCCCAAGTCAAAGCGGATTTGAAAATTTAATCAAATTTGAGAAAGCAAAAATGAATGCAAGAATAGCAATTCCAATTACAGGTATTTTTTGGAATGGACAAAAGGTCATTTTGGGGCTAAAATGAGAATACATATTCCTATTCCCTATTTCTATTCCATTCGCCAAACAAAGAATACAAATCATATTCTAATTTCCTATTCCTATTCCGATTGTATTCCAGCAACCAAACCGGCCCTAAGCTTCTATGAATGCCTGACTATAAAGAGCTTTCAGGAAACATCTAGAATGCTTCTAGAAACAGCTGGAAGGTGTCACCAACTAAGCATGGGTCTTTTCCAACCTTCAAGATGAGCCTTAGGGTTGTAGACACCATGTGCTTAATTGATGCACTAACCCCCGTGTTTTTGACACTTGAGAAATAGAGAAGTGCGTTAATTCCCATGCAAGCTTATAACTCCAATTCACTTTTTATATAATTTTTATTTAAATATTTATAACTTTCATTTTAACTTTTATAACTTTTATTATTATTATTTATTTATTACTTTATTATTATTTTGTTATTATTATTAATTTTAATTTTTAATTTTCTTTTATTTAATTCATTTTCCTCAATAATTCACATTTAATTAATTACAATCAAAATATCAAATAACATGATATTTTATATTAATTTTCTCAAATAATTAATTTATTAATTAAATCTATTTATTAAGACTTAATTAATAGAAAATTCACCATAGACCTCCAAGATAAAATACGAAAACCCGTCATAGAGAAAATCACTCACAATTAGTCTAAAGGGTTAAAAATCATGAATCATGTCATCTGACACATTCGACGGGTAAAATATCGAGATACTTGTCCTACCTCAGTAGGACAATTGGTTTAAAGGTTTGGGATTTGGACTTGAGAATTTATCTCCCTTCTCTTATCATTGAGATAGTATAATAGGGTACGCTCATCCTGGCAATTCAGGGAAGTTGATACTCGGTACCTGCAACCTGTAGAAAACCCACGCATGTACATACAATATATATAATGCTAAGCTAAATAGACAATGGCAGGAAGTGGTGCATCGTGTAGATCCCGACTAAGCAGGTGACTACGACTCCCTTCCTTAACCACATCAGAAATGCCATACAATAAGAAAACACGCACACCATACACATGCAAGTATGGGGTAAGTATCCATAATAAAACACATAAGATAATAAACCATCCATCTAATCATCAATAATAACTGAAAATAGTATAATGATCATCATGTATGAATGAAATGTAAAATCTAAATGATCTCATCATATGACCACTAAATCCATAACATAATGTCTGATAGTGTCAATACCACTAATCCATCAACATAAAACTAGTCTATCATAGTTTGAAGATAATAAAAATGTCCAGAAAAGATGTGAATGAGGGTAGGCACTACAATTGACATGTTTCATTCATGACTATGTTTTCCATTGATGTCAACATAGCATGGTTGTTGTAAAGAACAATTGAGTAACAGACAAGAGATCTTGATGGTATGGACAATGGTTTGATTGTTTGGTGATGTGAAATTATGTATATGTTTGGTATAGTGTCTTAATGATGTGGTTAAGTGTGTAGAGTATGAGTTGAAGACGTACAAAAATTGTACCTAATTTATAAAGAGTAGTTTAGAGACAAAGTATTGGGAAAGTAGTTCCCTATTTAACATATATAGTGTTATTGTGTATAAGTATCTTGTTGTGGTTCTAGTTTATATTACTTATAGCAGTGGACTATATATTCTAACATAGAGTGTAGCCAATTATGGCTACAAAGTTTTGATCATAATCTATAATCTACCCTATGAGAGGTCTGCCTTGTTAAAGGCTTACAAAGATTCTCAGGTCTCACTTTGACTAAAGGATTTAAACTCATAATTAAGTAAGCACTCTATTATGAGATTTACAAAATTTTTTTAGGACTACTCTATTAAGAGATTTACTCTATATCATCTGTCAAAATGATTCAGTACCTAATCTTTCAATTAGCACCCTTCTGCTAGATGTCAAATCTCCTCTTTACATTTTGTTTCTTGATCCTTTTGATTAAATGTATCTTCTTTGACCTTTCACTATGTTGGTCTTTTAAAACTATAGGTTTCAAAAACCCAATGATGAGAACAATATACATATTGGAGCAGCTAGTTTTCATGTTCAACATACTTATTTAGACATCGAGGCCAACTATAAGGCTATACTCCTTCTACTTTGAGCTTTACAAAACTTAGGTGGCTAAACCTTAGATTCATTCATATAGTACCAGTTCCAAAAGCATACAACTAAATTTGGATAAAGAAACCTCAATTCCTCTATTACTTAAGTAAACAAAATAAGCATGAAATAGATAATAAGATGACCTATGAACTTGACAAGCTAAGTGCGGGTAAATCCTTTTAGCTCTTCAAAATAAAAGGGAAAATACTTTGTTTAATGTATTGATTATTAGCAAAACCAAGGTATGAACAATAAATATATAGATCTTGTAGCTAATCAATGCATTATCCATTGGGAAATTCCACAAATGACTAACACAAATCCTTGGAAATTATTGATATATATATATATATATCAAGACTTTAGATCTATTGTATCACTCTATGAATAAAACATCTGCATCAAGACTGAACCTCATACTCGACCTATCCTTTCATGAAATCTGCAATCCTTTCAAACACATCAAGCATTTACTTGGCTCTTTGTTGCAACAAAAAAACATGTTAACACATACAACTTTAAGTAGTTGCAATTGGGTTTAAGCTCTTTGTTCATATACCACAAAATATTACAAACAACATGAATAAGAGACAAGAAATCAAATCAAAGATAAAATTGTTACTGCATTTTATTTATTTCCTTGAAACAAATACATGAGGATGCATGAAAAAAAACTCATAAATAGCTGAATATTATCAAATGATCTCTATAATTCATTAAATGATGTTCATTACAAGAGAGAAATGTAGAAGAATGTTGGAAACCCAACTGATAACTTGCTCAAAAAACTTGGGAACCAACCCTTACAATTACAGAAAGAGAGAAAGATATAAGAGAAAGAAGAAAATCTAGATCTGATCTACAAGTAACACATGTCCACTTGAATCTTCATCTCATGCTACTACAAAGCCTCTCTCTTCTCTCTATGACTAAAATCCAAATAGAATCTCATCATTGTGTGTAACAAACTTGAAATATCTTCTTCAAATGATGAGAAACTCTTGCCTTTGTCCAAATGCATCTCTATTAATTTTGGCTCACACCCACTTCATCGCTTCATGAGAAAACAAGTTTGAATCACCATATCAAAACACAGTTGAAAAAGGGATGTTGGGTTAGGTGGAATAGTGGTGGGAGGGGGGTAATAGTTTTGAGCAAATTGGCTATAAGAAACTTGGGGTTGAGATTGAAATTAGCAATATGAGGGATGAGGAATAAAATTTTCATGATATTGGGGGGGGGGGGCGGGGGGGATAGTAACTATTTCTATGAAATGGGTCCATGATTAAAGCTTCATAAAAACTACAAACTCATAGAAAACCTGAAAATCACAAAGATCAAGGGTGATCTTTTACATACTGACACTTTGTCTATATGAAACTAGAAGATGTGCACTAGAGTCACCATGGTGTTTGATTAAATGCCTTCAAAGGCTGATGGCACTAAAAATAACACCCAAATTCTTAGTGTAATCAAATCAACTAGCTAACCAACAAACTTATATAGTTGAATCTTCTTTGTCCCAGCGGGCATGCCAAAAATTGTTGTCACAAAAATTTGCACCCTTGTCCAAAGTTTTTACCTAAGGACAACTTTGTGAAACATGGAAACAACCTCCAAGCTATGGGACTTGAACTTTGAGGTTGAGTATCTGGAGAAGGTTGGCTTCCTTTACTATCAGGGTGCACCTTACTATTCTTGGAGAAGAAAAGGGAGAGGGAATGCATGAAAAAAAATCTACCTATTCTAACCTAAGGGGTGATGCACTGAAATAGAGTTTTCAAACCAATCTCTACCTATAAATGTACTTTTGAAACATCATGACACCAAAAGACATACACATTCATACTTGTTTTAATCTAACAATCACATGTAGATCAAGAAACCCAAGTAAATGACACAAGGAAGATGAAGATTTACTTATATATCATTCATAGGTCAAAGAGATATAGTCCATGCAAGACTACAAATATCATAATACACTAATGAGAGGAAAATACGTCTTGCACAATGCAACAATGTTTGGAGGAGATAAAGTATAATGTCATATAGGTTCAGAGGCAAAGGGAATTTACAATGAACTTGTAGAGAAATATCAAGAAAATAGAGAAGAGTTGACCTTTTTTTCTTTTTACAAAGATTACAAAAATTTTCTTTTTAGTTCAGGCTCAATTGAGATATTTTCTAACTAAATTTCCTCCACAACCATTGCCATTAAGTCTTACAAAGAACAATCACATAGATCTAGAGAAAATCTAATCTTGGCAATGAAATCTAACATTTTGCCAAAAAATAGAGCCTTGAGAAGACAAAATGGTGTCATTAAGTCACTCTAACCAAGGTAGATGGATAACCTAGAGGTGGTGGAGTGATTTCCTTTGTTGTTTTTGACCTTGCATTCAATTGAGAGTGGTTGGAATTGATCATTAAGATCAAATCATGCAAGAATACCTCTCTTCTTGTTTCTAACTTTACAAATTAGTGAGGCCAATAGGTCAAACAAAACCTTGCTATTGGAATTATAGATGAAGTAATTTATGGGGGGGGGGATTTGTTACCACAAAAAAAAATCTAGATCCCTTAGATGTCTTAAATAACTAGTTACTGCTATCACTCGGTAAACACTTCACAAAAATGTTATAACTCGGTAGATTAACTTGTTACTGATCTTTAAGCATTCATAATTATTAGCATGCATGCAAAATTAAATAACATGAACACAACAGACACCAGATTTAACATGAAAACTCAATATGAGAAAAACCACCAAGTAACTAGTTACCAATTTTCACTCTTTTGAAGTGAGCCCTGTTAGGAGAAAACCCGTTAGAGGTTACAATACACACTATTAGGTGTGACCCTATTAGAGGATTTAATTGCCCTGTTAAGAGTGGCCTTGCTAGAGGTCTTTAGAACAATTCAAGTGAACTATCACCTTGTTAGAGGATTTACAAAATGGTTGTTAAACCAACTCTATTAAGAGATTTTAAATCACTGCTACAATGGTTAGAAAGTAACAATGAATTGACTTGAATACGATGCAACTAAATTTGTTGATTACAAATCTCTATTCTACAGCATTAGATCCTCCTTGATCAAATATAGCTTTGATGCTCCTTAATGATCTTTGATCATCCTTTAAAATTTTCTCTCACAAAAATCAGTTCCCCTTCACATTCATATCAAATCAAATCCATCACACACTTAGAATTCACAACTTGACCTCTTATATATACCATTTAGATTATCAAGTCACCTCATTCACAAGTTACATGTACCAATAAACCATACATCAGTCGGCTACAAATATTACATTAAAAAAATAAACTTTATTTCACAAAACAATAAAATCCTTCATTGGCTGACCCTTCTCGGCAAGCACTACTTCCAGAAATAATTTCCTTAGTTAACCATCTCAACTCGATTAATACTACAAAATCTGTAAAATCCTTTGGCTATGGAGTGAACTCAGTAAGAACTAAATTTCCTTCACTATTCATGAGGGCTTCGTAAGAACTATCTCTGCCATATTTCCCTTTGATGACTGAGTGAGCTTAGTAACAACTATTTGCACAAGGTAAAGCCTGAGAATGCTCGATAGACACTATAAACCTTCTTTGCTAACTTTCTGAGCTCAGTAGACTCTGG
The DNA here is from genome assembly GCA_028749045.1 of Cupressus sempervirens. Classification (NCBI taxonomy): domain Eukaryota; kingdom Viridiplantae; phylum Streptophyta; class Pinopsida; order Cupressales; family Cupressaceae; genus Cupressus; species Cupressus sempervirens. Next base: position 800,216,021 of record CM053791.1, on the reverse strand, counting down.
CTTTTGCCTTGCTGACCAACTGAGCTTGGTAGACTCTATCTGATAACTGATATGACATTTGTGTAACATCAAAGACAACACACAAATGAACAATTGTATCCAACAATCTCCCTCTTTGGCATTGATGGCAACACAACATGTCATAGTAGAATGAAATTTGAGAACTAGTCTTTTCTGACAAAATGTTTCTCCCTCTTATATTTCATTCCACAAAACTCCTTAAATATAGTAATCTCCCTCTTTCATAGTAATCTCTCCCTCTTACATAAATTCTCTTTTTCTTGCAAATTTTAGAAAGATGTGACTGTAAACTCTCTCTCTTTGAAAACACATGCGAAAGACAAAACAACTCAAACTTAAATGAAATTCAATGTACCTTAAGTACTAATTCATATGCAATGTCTTCATTACTTTGCTGCATCAATTGATAGATCACTAAAACTATATTTTATTGAGTTTCAAAGAGGGAACTGACCCCTAACTGACCTCTTAGATACAAGAATGCAACCTTAGGTAAAGGCTTTGTAAATATTTCAGCAATTTGTTCCTTTGTATGGACATATTCTAATTTTATTTCCTTATCCTGCACCAATTCTTTGACAAAGTGATATTTTATAGCAATATGCTTGGTTTTAGAATGCATCACTATATTCTTGAATATGTTAATTGCACTTGTATTCTCACAAAACATAACAACAGCTTCTTTGATTTCTTGCTTCATACCTTCCAATAACTATTTAATCCAAACAATGTTTGAACAATTTACTACTTCTGCAACATATTCAGTTGTTGTTGTGGACTGGGATGTAAAGTTTTGCTTTTTGTTTGTCCAAGAAACCAACCTCTTTTCAAGAAAGAAAGCTCCTCCACTTGTACTTTTTTGTCATCAATGTTCCCTATGCAATCTACATCAATGAACACTTTTAAATCCAGATTGCCTCCAAGTTTATACCATAATCCATAATCTTCAGTTCCTTTCAAATATCTCATGATCCTTTTGATTTCCATCATGTGATTTTCTTTTGGTTTTGCTGAGAATCTTGCTACAATTCCTATTGCAAGGGCAATGTCTAGTCTTGTATGCACTACATACTGCAACTTTCCAACCATAGATCTATACAATGTCTGATCCACTTCCTTTGATTCATCATCCTTGATAAGTTTCAATCTAGTAGACATAGGAGTCCCAATTGGTTTGCAGTCTTCCATACCAAACTTTTTTAGTATCTCCTTGATGTATTTAGATTGAGTGATGTAAATGCCATTCTTACTCTAATGAATTTGAAGACCAACAAAGAATTTGATCTCACAAAACATTGACATTTCAAATTCCTTGTTCATTTGTTATGAAAATTCTTTGCAAAGATCATCATTTCCCATAAAAAAAGTATCATCTACAAATATTTATGCCAAAAAAATCTTATTATTTGGTCCTTCCTTTATGTACAAGCTACTATTATCATTAGTTCTTTGAAAACCAATCTGAATAAGATAGTCATGAAATCTTTCATACCATTCTCTAGGGGCTTGTTTTAGACCATATAATGCTTTATGTAATTTTTAGACCATGTCCTTCTTGTTTGGATCAACAAAAACTTCAGGCTGTTCAATGTAAACCTCTTCATCCAGTATCCCATTAAGAAATTCTAACTTGACATCCATCTAATAAACTTTGAATCCCTTGTATGCGGCATATGCAAGTAAGGTTCTGACACCTTCTAATCTTGCAATAGGAGCAAAAGTCTCTCCATAGTCTACACCTTCTTCTTGAGAGTATCCTTTGCATACTAGTCGAGCTTTGTTCCTTGACACCTTACTATATTTATTTAACATATTTCTGAATACCCACTTAGTTCCAATCACATTTTTGTCTTTAGGCCTAGGTACAAGAGTCCATGTTTTGTTTTTCTCTATCTATTCTATCTCTTCATTCATAGTTTCAATCCAACATTCATTTTCTAATGCATCTTTGACATTTCTAGGTTCAAAATCAGCAAGTAAACAAGTGCCTTTCAACTTACTTTTTGTCAATGTTCCTTCAGATTTATCTCCAATGATTTGATCTAGTGCACAATGCTTCCTGACATACTTGGCTAGCATAAGCTTCTTGCCTTTTGAATGACTTTCATTGTTATCCTTCTATGTTTCAACTTCTAGTTCCGGTTGCTCAAGCTTGGTAGCTATTGATTCGGTAGCTTCTATTTGGAACTCAAGTTCTTGCAACTTGGTAGGCATTAGCTCATTTTGAACTTCCTACAACTCGATTATAGAAGACTCTAGAGTAGAAGATTTCTGATTGACATGTGTACTTGGTACTATATTAGGTTCAATGAAAACAAATCTCCTATTGTCTTCAGGTTCCCTTTTTCTTTCTTTTTCAGTTCTTTTTGCAAACTCATCAAATTTTACATGTGCACTTTCTATGACTTTGTGAGTAGACAAATTCAAACATCTATATGCTTTACTTTTGCAAGAATATCCCAAAAATATTCTTTCATCACCCTTCACATCAAATTTACCTTTTCTAGATTCTTTCAAAATGTAACATTGGCTTCCAAATACTTTTAGGTAACTTGCATTGGGTTTGTAGCCATACCATAACTCATAGGGGGTTTTGAATGAGTCCTTCTTTAGTTGTACTAGGTTCAATGTATGAACTACAATACTAATAGCTTCCTTCTAGTATTTGACAGCAATACTCTTTTCAATCATTAAGGTTCTTGCACAGTCCATATAGATTTGTTCCTTCTTTTAGCTATTCCATTTTGTTCAAGAGTACTAAGTGCTAAAACCTATCTTTTGATTCCCCTTTCAATGCAAAAGTTATTGAACTCATGTGAAATGAATTCACCACCTCTTTCTGACCTCAAGCATTTTAGTCTTTTGCCTATTTCCTTCTCTACTCTAGCCAAATACCATTTGAACTTCTCAAATTCTTCTAATTTCTCTCTTAGGTACATGACAGTCATCAATCTTGAGTAATCATCAACAAAAAGAATGAAGAACTTTTCACTAGTATAAATTTCAATGCCAATAGGTCCACACAAATCAGTACACACGATTTCTAAAATTTCTTTGGACTGATAGTTCTTGCTTTTAAAGCTAGTCTTTCCCATCTTGCCAATTTGACAATTCTTGCATAGACCAACCTTAGGTTTCTTTATGTTAGGAATTCCTCTTACTTTTCTAAATTTACATATTTTTACCAAGTTATCAAAGTTCACATGACACAACCTCCTATGCCATAACCAACTTTCTTCAACTTGACCAATAAAACATGAGCATTCACCAAGTTCAAGATAAAACAAGTTACCTTTTGTTTGAGTGTCTGATCCAATCAGCTTTCCTTTTCCATCTAGTAGTCTTGCTTTTCCATGCATGAATTCCACTTTGAATCCATTATTGAGTAGTTGTGCCACACTCAATAGATTGTGTTTTAGTCCTTCTACCCAATATGCATTATCACACACAAGTTCTTTGGTTAGTGAGATTCTTCCTTTTTCTTTTATGCAACAAGGTTCATTATTACCAAACCTCACACTCCCACAATCATAGTCTTCAAAATGTTCAAACTTAGTTTTATCACCATTCATGTGATGAGAACAACCACTATCTATAATTCATGTATCATTTTTGCTTACATGAGAAATGAGTGCCATTTCCTCATCATTATCAGACTCATCCTTTACAACAATGTAAAAAATTTCATCTTCTTCTTCATCATCAAAATTATTAGAATCTTTAGCCATGAAACATGTTTTCTTACCTTTATCCTTGAATGATTTGAAATCTTTCTTGCCATTGCACTTGTGACCTTTCTTCTCATCCTTGTTCTACTTATTTGGGCACCTAGCAGCAATATGTCCAATTTCTTCACAAGAAAAATAGATTAGAGGAACCTTACCTTTGCATTTCCCTTTGCCTCTTGAATATTTCTTTTCTAGTAGAGCTTCAACCACCTCAAGATCACTATCTGAACTCTATTCTAATTCTTCATCACTATTTGACTGAGGATCCTTTTTCTTGCCTTTCTCCTTGAGTGAAAGCTTGGCTTCAAATGTTGATTCAATGTTCTTAGCAGCTGGAACATAATTATCATAGTTGTCTAGCTCGAATGTGGTCAATCTTCCAACTATGGCCTCTAAATTTATCTTATGATTTGCTTCACATATTCTTTCTTGAATTGGAGAAACTCTAATTACATAAATAGGAAGTAGAGTTCTAAGAACTTTAATTAGAACAGTTTCCTCCTTGATATCTTCTTTAGATACTTTGATTGCACTAACACTTGCTTTAACTCTTTCAACATATTTTTCTATGTTTTCATCCTCTCTCATCCTCATCTGATCAAATTGTCCTCTCAAACTTTATGCTTTGGCTCTTCTTACATTATCATCACCTCCATAGATCTCTTCCAGTTTGTTCCACATTTCAAAGGCAGTTTTGCAATCCTTGATGTCATCAAATTCTTCATAAGTTAGAGCAGATCCAATATCTATCATCATGTTGTTCTGAGTCTTCTTTTCAACAATATCATTGACAGACAATGTACCAGCAGGTTTTGCATATTTTTCATCAAGGTACTTTAGGCCTAAATCACCAATAGAAGTCAGATGAAGTCTCATCAATCCCTGTCATGCTCAGAAGTTGTCTCTATTAAGTCTTGGAATTTTTCTCTTGTAAGAAATCCTAATCTTTAGCTTGGATCCTTGAAATCTTTTCCTCCAAGCACCAAAAGCTCTGATACCAATTGTTGGAATTATAGATGAAGTAACTGAGGGGGGGGGGGGGGGGGGGGGGGGTGAATCAGTTATCACAAAAAAAAATCTAGATCCCTTAGATGGACTCTTGTACCTAGGCTTAAAGACAAAAATGTGATTGGAACTAATTGGGTATTCAGAAAGAATGTAAATGAAGATGGCAAGGTGTCAAGGAACAAAGCTAAATTGGTATGCAAAGGATACTCTCAAGAAGAAGGTGTAGACTATGGAGAGACTTTTGCTCCTATTGCAAGATTGGAAGGTGTTAGAACTTTACATGCATATGCTACCTACAAAGGATTCAAAGTTTATCAGATGAATGTCAAGTCAACATTTCTCAATGGTATACTGGATGAAGAGGTTTACATTGAACAGCCTGAAAGTTTTGTTGATCCAAACAAGAAAGAAATGGTCTGCAAATTACATAAAGCATTGTATGGTTTGAAGCAAGCCCCTAGAGCATGGTATGAAAGACTGCACAACTATCTTATTCATATTGGTTTTCAAATAACTAATGATAATAATAGCTTGTATATCAAGGAAGGACCAGATCATAAGATTGTTTTGGCAGAAATATTTGTAGATGATACTTTGTTCACAAGAAATGATGATCTTTGCAAGGAACTCCCAGAACAAATGAACAAGGAATTTGAAATGTCAATGTTTGGTGAGATCAAATTCTTTGTTGGTCTTCAAATTCAGAAAAATAAGAATGGAATCTACATCACTCAATCAAAATACATTAAGGAGATACTAAAAAATTTTGGTATGGAAGACTGCAAACCAGTTAGGACTCATATGTGTACTAGATTGAAACTTACCAAGGATGATGAATCAAAAGAAGTGGATCAAACATTGTATAGATCTATGATTGGAAAGTTGCAGTATGTAGTGCATACAAGACTAGACATTTCCCTTGCAGTAGGTATTGTAGCAAGATTCTTAGCAAAACCAAGAGAAAATCACATGATGGCAATCAAAAGGATCATGAGATATCTGAAAGGAACTAAAGAATATGGATTACGGTATAAACTTGGAGGAAATATGGATTTAAAAGTGTTTACTGATGCAGATTGGGTAGGAAACATTGATGACAAAAAGAGTACAAGTGGAGGAGCTTTATTTCTTGGAAAAAGGTTGGTTTCTTAGACAAGCAAAAAGTAAAATTGTACATCCCAGTCCACAACAAAGGCAGAATATGTTGCAGCAGCAATAAATTATTCAAACATTGTTTGGTTCAAACAGTTATTGGAAGGTATGAAGGAAGAAATCAAAGAACACGTTGTTATGTTTTGTGACAATACAAGTGCAATTAACATATCCAAGAATCCAGTGATGCATTCTAAAACCAAGCATATTGCTATAAAGTATCACTTTGTCAGAGAATTGGTGCAAGATAAGGAGATCATATTGGAATATGTCCATACAAAGGAACAAATTGCTAATATATTCACAAAGCCTTTACGTAAGGATGCATTCTTGTATCTAAGAGGTAAGTTAGGGGTCATTTCCCTATCAGAAGCTCACTAAAATATAGTTTTAGTGATGCATCAACATGAACATAATTGAAGATCTATCAGTTGATGTAGCATAGTAATGAAGACATTGCATATGAATCAGTACTTAAGGTACATTGAATTTCATTTGAGTTGTATTTTCTTTGACATGTGTTGTTGAAGAGGGAGATTTTACTGTCATATCTTTCTAAAATTTGCAAGTAAAAGAGAGTTTATGCAAGAGGGAGAGATTGCTATGAAAGAGGGAGATTACTGTATTTGAGGAGTTTTGTAGAATGAAATGTAAAAGGGAGAAGCATTCTAATAGAAAAGACTTGTTTTCAAATTTTATTCTGCTATGACATGTTGTGTTGACATCAATGCCAAAGAGGGAGATTGTTGGATACAATTGTTCAATTTTGTGTTGTTTTTGATGTTACACAAATGTCATATCACTCATTAGAAAGAGTCTACCAAGCTCAATTGGTCAGCAAGGAAAAAGGTAGATTCTACCAAGCTTAGAAGGTTTGCAGGAAGGTTTACAATGTCTACCGAGCGTTCTCAGATTTTACCTTATGCAGATAGTTGTTACTAAGCTTTCAAGGTTAACAAAGTAAATTTAGTGTCTATTGAGCTTACTCAATCATCAAAGGAAAATATGGCAGAGAACGGTTCTTACTGAGCTCTCTTGATCAGTAAAGGAGATTCAGTTCTTATCGAGTTAACTCAACAGCCAAAGGATTTCACAAAATTTGTAGTGTTAACTAAGTTGAGTTGGTTAACTCAGGAAATTATTTTTGGAGCAGTGTTTACTAAGTTGGGTCAACCAATGAAGGATTTCATTGTTTTTTGAAATAAAGTTTATTTGTTCAATGTAATACTTGTAGCTAACCAATGTATGGTTTATTGGTAAATGTAACTTGTGAATGAGCCAACTTGATAATCTAAATGGTATATATAAGAGGTCAAGTTGTGAATTCTAAGTGTGTGATGGATTTGATGTGATACAAATGTGAAGGAGGACTGATTATTGTAAGAGAAAATTTTGAGGGATGACCAGAGATCATTGAGGAGCAGCAAAGCTATATTTGATCAAGAAGGATCTAATGGTGTAGAATAGAGATCTGTAATTAGCAAATTCAATTGCATCTTATTCAGGTCAATTCATTGTTACTTTCTAACCATTGTAGTAGTGATTTTAAAATCTCTTAACAGAGTTAGTTTAACAACCATTTTGTAAATCCTCTAACAAGGTGATCGTTCAGTTGAATTGTTCTAAAGACCTCTAGCAAGGCCACTCTTAATAGGGTGATTAAATCCTCTAACAGTTTCACACCTAATAGTGTGTTTTGTAACCTTTAATAGGGTTGGCTCCTAATAGGGCTTACTTCAGAAGAGTGAAAATGTGTAGCTAGTTACTTGGTGGTTTTCCCATATTGGGTTTCCACGTTATATCTGGTGTCTCTTGTGTTCATGTTATTTACTTTTGCATGCATATAATTATGAATGCTTAAAGATCAGTAACAAGTTAATTTACCGAGTATCAACAGTAACTAGTCATTTAAGACATCTAAGGGATTTGGATTTTATTTTTGTGGTAACTGATTCACCCCCCCCCCCCCCTCTCAATTACTTCATCTATAATTCCAACAGGTATATTCCTAGGATATTCCATAAAGAGAAAAGCTTATAAGTGTTTGAAATCTAACACGAAATTTTTTGTGGAAAGTGCAAATATGAAAGTTGATGAATATACAAAGAAAAATGATGTTGAATGTAAGAAAGAACCTGAAGACTATAGTTCATTCATATATGTGAATGATAGTGCTCTAAGCACTCCACCTAGACAAGAAAACAAAGTTGCAAATCCTCAATAGACTGGGAATGTCAAGAAGTAGACTATGGGTGTCGAGCAATAGGTAAATGATGTCAAGCCACAAATAAAAGAAGCCAAATATCAGGAAGACAATGTCGAGTGTGTAGAACATGAGCCAAAACCTAAACAACAGAGATATATTGAGCTTGAAATCATTTCTCAAGATGAACCTATTGAATAAAAAATAAGAAAAGATCCCGTGTTAGAAAAATATGTGAGAAGACATCATGCACCTGAACAAATCATGGGAGATAAAGAGTCTAGTGTTATGACAAGAAAAAAACTCAAAAGTGATACATGCTTACTTAATGGTTTTGAGCCCAAATCTACGAAAGATGCCTTAGAGAATGAAGATTGGATACAAGAAATGAATAAATAGATTGAGAATATTGAAAAGAATAGAACATGGACCCTAGTACCCTAACCTAAAGACCAAATGTTTTCTTGGAACCAAGTGGATATTTAGGAACAAGCTAAAAGAAAAAGGTGAGGTCACAAGGAAAAAGGTAAGGTCACTATGTAAAGGATATGCATAAGAGGAAGGTGTTGACTATGGGGAAATATTTGCCCCTATAGAAAGACTAGGAGTGAGAACACTTCTTGTATATTCTACTTATAAAGGATTTAAGGTATATCAAATGGATGTCAAATCTACATTTTTGAATGGGATACTTGAAGAAGAAGTATACATAGAACAACTTGAAGGATTTCTAGATCCTAGCAAGAAGAATATGGTGTGTAAGCTGAAAAAGCTTTATATGGTTTGAAACAATCCCCTAGAGCATGGTATGAAATACTACATAATTATTTGGTGAAGATTGGTTTTGCAAGAACAAATGATAAAAATAGTCTATATTTGAAGACTCACAAGAATAATGAGGTATTGTTATTTGAATTTTTTGTTGACGATATTATATTTTTAGGTAAAGAAGCATCATGTAAATTATTTGCTAATGAAATGAAGAAGGAATTTGAAATGTCAATGTTTGGTGAGATCAAATTATTTGTTGGTTTACAAGTGTATCAAATGAAGGAAGGTGTCTTCATTACTCAGTCCAAATATATCAAGGAGATACTAAAATCTTTTGGAATGGAAGATTAAAAAATAGTGAATACACCTATGGTCACTAGACACAAATTATCTAAGAATAATGATTCTATTGATGTGAATCAGACATGATACATATCAATGATTGGTAAAATAAAATATGTTGTCCATAGTAGACTTGATATTGCATTAGTAGTTGGGATAGTTTATATATTTTCAACAAGTCCTAAGGAGAATCACATGATGGAAGTGAAAAGAACATTGAGATATCTGAAAGGAACAAAAGACTATGCATTATATTACAAGAAGAATGATAGGTTTGAACTGAAGGTATTCACTGACTCTAATTGGGTAGAAAAATTTTATGATAGGAAGAGTACAAGTGATGGTGCATTCTTTCTAGGAAAGAGACTAATTTCATTGACAAGCAAGAAGCATAATTTCATTTCCCAATCAACATTTGAAGCTAAGTATGTGGTAGCAGTAGTGAACTATTCAAATATCATATGGGTAAAGAAATTGTTGAAAGGTATGAAAGAAGAGATTATTGATCTAATGGTTATGTATTGTGACAACACAAGTGCTATTAATATATCAAAGAACCCTGTTATGCACACAAAGACAAAACACATTGCTATCGAGTATCATTACTTGAGAGAGTTAGTTGAAGAGAAATAAGTGAAATCGGAGTACGTGAACACAAGAGAAAAAATAGTTGATATATTCCCTAAAGAATTACCTAAGGATTGTCATGAATATCTTAGAGGTAAACTGGGGCTGATTCCCCTAGATAAAGCTACTTAAGAAAAATTGAAGCATTGCATCAAATGTGTTGCTTATACTATCTTACACAGTGATGTAGATAGTTCTATATTAGGAGTTGCCTAATGTAGTAGTAAAGAAGAAGGATAGAATAATGAATCAATCATATAAATATGATAGGAGAAGAACCCAAAACTGACATGAAGGTATCTACATGATAAAGATGCATGAGATTGAGATAATGTCTTTGGCATTATTTTTTAAGAGGGAGAGAATATCTAAAATATAAAGAGGGAGAGAATATCTAAGACATCAAGAGGGAAAGTTTATCAAAAAGTTATAGGTGAAGATCACAATGAAAGAGGGAGAAAGTGAAAGTTGGCAAAGACATGCTAAGTAAGAGGGAGTAATTACTTTGAGGGAGTTAATACGATTTACATTGAGAGTGTTTCTCATATATGTACGAAGTTTTGGATTGTATGGTAACCAAAATTATTTCCAAAATATTTTTAGAGGTGTTTCCATCAATGCCAAAGAGGGAAATTTTTGGAAACTACAATTGGAACAATTATTATGTTGTCATTGATGTCAAATCTATTGCTAAGAAAATTTTCTATCTAATATAAGTTTCATGTCTATTTGGTTTATGGAGAGGATTTGAGAAGTTGTTCATAACAAAAGAATCTAGAGGATAGGTTAAGTTATGAAGAGGAAACTACAAATGGACATTTGATTATTTGGGCTTTGACAAGTTAAATTAATTGTTAAAATCATGTTGGAAGAGGAGAATATAGTAATGTTCAAGTCTTGAAAGTATGAACAATGATGGATCAAATGCATAGGCTTGACTGAGTAACATAGTATAAGATAGAATAATTTTGATGTACATGTCGAGTGATGCTAGTGTCAACTGAGCCACAGTAAGTTCTGAGAAAAGTTAGTTTTGATCAAGCATTAGTATTGACCGTGTGATAGTGTATGTGTTGTACAATAAATTTAATATAGACTGAGTAACCCAGTGATGATTGAGTGTCAGAACACAGTGTTGATCAAGGAACAACATTTTAACTATTTGTGATGAATCGTAATTTCCATCTGACTAAGTTGATATATTGAGATATGAAAAGTGTGTTGAAGAAAAGGATCAATGAGTTGGATTATTTAAATCTAGTAGAGGATTAGGTAAATGACCTAAGATATTAGATTCCAAGAGAAGTTTCTAGAAAAGAAGTGATAAATAAAATGATGATCAGATTCATTGAATTTGATGGATCGAATCATGAACCCTAAGATCTATGGTGGTGTTTAAGTAGAAAAATATTAGAACTACTTATTTAAAGATGTACAAGGATGAACTTTATGAATGGACAGAGAGGCTATGAATGTGTGAAGGTGTTCTAGAGAGTTGGAGTTATTGTTGACGTTATTGACTAGTGAATCTAAGTAGAAGGTTGAGTCAAGTTGAGAAGAAGTGAAGGTTGATTGCTTGAAGGGTTTCCAAGAAAATCAAAATTGAGATAAAAATGGAGGCGAGACAGTGAATTAGTACATGAGAGTTAAACATAGATCTATGCATGAAAAGTGAGTTGTACTTAATAGATCAAACATGTCATTACTTTCTAATCATTGTGAACACTATTTGAAATCCTTTGATCAAGGTTGACCTAACAGTCATAGTGACCTAACAATCATACGTAAATCCTTTAATAGGGTAACATTCTAATAAAATGTTCTAAAGTCCTCTAACCAGACCACTCCTAATAGGGTGATTAAATCCTTTAACAAGGTCATATTTAATAGTATTTATTGTAACCTTTAATGGGGTTTTCTCCTAAAAAATCTCTCTTTAGAAGAGTGAAAATTGGTGACATGTTGTTGGTGTTTTTTTTCAAATTGGGTTTCTACGTTAAATCCTAGTGTCAAACTTGTGTGGGTGTTATTATAATGTTTTATGTATTAAAGATTACATTCTACAAGTCTATTATTTTAGAATAGTTGACAACTAGCTTATGTTACTAATAGTTTACAATAGAGATTTACCAATGGAATGATAAGATCTGAAGTTGTTTAGGTGTTTGTTTGTTCAATTGGTACATCTGAGCCCTAGATAATTGACTCCCCCCTTCAGTTATTATAAATATTCTAACAAATATTAAATTTTATGTTTTACCCTAATTCTAAAACCAAACTTTACACATCAAAATAACTTAACAAAGAAAGTTGACATCAGAGTCTATTCATGATTCTTGCACATACATTTTATTCATTTGTATTCATTTATTAAATCTACATAACATACATTTTTCATGCAGTTTCATGCATTCTTTCAGTTCTTTTTCTAATTTCTCCCTTTATTTTATCTAAGAAAACACATAGGGAATATGCACCTATGTGTTTCATAGTTGCACTTTTTTTACCATGCAGACTTATGCAACTTTACACTTTTTTTTCTAGGATTATAGAGAGTTGTGCATCCATACATTTTGGGTGTGCATTTATTCTAGAGAAATTTTTTTTAAAAATAAATTGACACATATTAAAAATTATCATGATCTAGGCATAAATGAATCTTCAATTTTGAAAATTTGGAGTGAACCCTGACTTGATCACCCCTTCCCCGAATCAAAAACTGCATCATACTCATGTATGATGTATAATAAATTTGGCACCAACCATTTTTAATCATCTTCAGGGACCTTAGATAGAGGTTTATGACATATGCTTTGAAACAAAATGTAAGAACACTATACTATTGAGGATTCATTGCATATTTTTCCATTAAACAAACATGCATTAAATACAAATGCAGACACTTTTTTCTTAATTTTTTATTTTTCTTTAATAGAGATAGAAAAATACATGCATATATATACATACTATTCCTTAATCTATGGGTTTTAATCCTACCTAGATATGTTGAAAGGATTTGATGAAGATGTCCAAATAGATGTCAATGTAGACTAGATACTTCCAGACACCCTACAAGTAGTCCCTATTAACTAGTAGATTCCAATCTCTCTCTCTCTCTCTCTCTCTCTCTCTCTCTCTCTCTCTCTCTCTCTCTCTCTCTCTCTCTCTCTCTCTCTCTCTCTCTCTCACACACACACACACACACACACACACACACACACACAATCCTCTAAATCTTTCTATATCAATGGCTTCCTAGGAAGCCATATTTCTACTTCTCTAGATAGTTGAAGAAGTTACATCCTGAATGGAATAGTTGATGAAAGGTTTTATTTATTAAATATTCATATCTAGTAAATTAAACTTATATATATATATATATATATGTAAAGTTCCCCTCCTTGACGTTTCATTCTTAGAGCCTAGGTTCCAAGAAATCCAACTAACCTTATAACTAGAAGCTGCATGCACTAACCCCTAGGTCATATGTTCGAATCTCTATGCTAGGATAATTTATTTTTCCTATAAATAATTCTTAATTTTAATTAACAAAACTAAATTCACATACTCAATATTTCAATCCAATACAAATAGCACAATGGAAACATATTAACCTAGTCCCAAGGGGATCCTAAGTTTGAATCCCTAAAAAGTAAGCTTTGTTTTATTTAAACTTTTATTATTTATTTTTATTTCTTATTTCTTTCTAAATAAATTATTTCTTTTCTTTATTTAGTATTTCTTTTAATTGATCTAAAATACACACATGTTTAATACACATATATAACTAAATACAATAGTAAGTATATTTATTTGGGCATATATATATGTGCACCCATATATGATCTTATAAATATACCAATAGATAAGATCACAAATACCTCCTAGTATAAAATTCATAATAACTTGAAAAATACATAATTTATTAGTACTATATTGATTGGTCAACATAAACAATAGAATAATAAAATATGATTCCCTTGGACTAGGTTTCTGACTCCCTATCCTAATGTATAAGGGTGTCTATATGGGCCATGACATCATCTCCAGATCAAGAACTTGTTCCAAGATTTTTTAAGGCATGCTCAAATCTCTATAGCTAGGTAGAGTCAATGTCTGGTACATACATACACTTGTATCATAGGCCAACAATATATACACAACATACATATATACATTTATAGTAGGAGTGTGACATCATGTTGAAACATCGCAAGAGTGACTACAACTTCCTCCCCTCATTCGACACACGTACTAAATATAATGCATAAGCATGATAGGTTAATAGGGTAAGCTCATATTCTAATCATAATCAAATAAATGTAGTAGTCTATGAATTGATCTTATCAACAAGAATGTAAATATTTACTAATAAAAAAATTATCCTTTGAACAATAAAGAGGTACTAACTACAAATATCTATTCATCTTATTAATTCCTTATAATATTAATCCAAACCACATTGTCTCCATTGAGCCTCACCTTAAAGTTTTTAAAAAACATTAGAGCCCTTACAACATTTCCTAATTTCTCTAAAATACTTGTTAGGATTAGAGGGGTATTAAATATTGCATATTGAAGGTCCATTGTAATTGAAATTCTAATAATAGGAAGGTTGATCTTTCATATCTTTCAATTGTTTCTTATTCTTTCCATTGTGTGACTCATGTTGCATGATTGGACTAATCTCTTTGAGGTCTCGTTAATAGTGACTGCACGAATGTGAGCTCTATAAATTATATCATGTACATGTATTTTTGAGATTACTCATAGCTTGGACATGAATCTTTAGATGTGTTGTTCTATACTAGATGTCATAAACACTCAATGATGTAATTTTTGATATTTTTAAATTATTGGAATTTATAGAATTTATGTTGGTAGAAAGTTGTGAATCTCCTTATGCAACCCTTTTCATTTCATCAATCAAAGATTAAAAAGTTATTAGTTTATGGTTGTAAAAGGGAAGCATACCGACCACACATTAAAGAAGGGGGAAGAATAAGATCCACCCCTTTTGATTAGATTAGATTGATATAAGGAGAAGTACCAATCTAAATCCCATACAAAAAGAAAACGAATAACCAATGTTTAGTTCCCACTCACCCCCACCTTAACAGGATTTAAGAAAAAGGGTAAATAAAGTAACATTGTAATGGAAATGCAAAGGAGAAGATGATATAATTTGTAGAATACGTACATGAAAATTTGTTTTTGAATGATGTCAGAAGCTATTGTAATTCAAGATCTAGGCTGAAATTTGTGAGGTGGACAAAACCCAAAAATTGTTTGGAGATCAATCATGTGTCAACTAGATCATTAGTGGTGCACTGTGACCCTAATTGATTGTGTGCACCATTGATTCTGATTTCATAGTTCTACAAAGAGATGAAAAGTGTATCCCAATCCATAACCTATCAATCCCACATCCAAAGCCTTCAAAATAAAGAGATTGTTTGTTTGTCATTAGCGAGTGGGGGGTTGCCTTGGTCAAACCCTAGTTTAGGAATTTTTGAATTAAAATAAAGATTGGATACTAGTCATAGTGATAGATCTAGCATGAATCAATATTAATCTATGAATATGCTTTTGAATTTGGAATGTAATCAAGTATGTAGATGTTGTAGCTTTGACTCAACTTTAAAATCCTAGAAAGGACATCAAAGTAAAAAAAAAAGCCTTCATAAATATATGTTCTTGAAATATTCCTTATGAATATAGATCTTGGAAGGATAGATGTAGAGGATGCAATAATGGATCTTGAATGTATAAAGGGACATCTTGACTATTGAAAATTTATGAGAAGATCTAGCATAAAATCCTTCAATAGATTGAATGCATAAATCCTTGGTCTTCAATGGAGAAATAGCTTGAATGCCTCGAATGCCTTAGATACTTGAGAAATTGAGAGCTTGAGTGTGTGAATTCTTGAACACTTGATGATGATATGAGATATGATAAAATTGAGAAAATTGAAGGGTATATATAGATCTTAGAATTAACTAACTCCCATAGGCTAACCTACCTAGGATTTAACACCCTAAAGGTATCCAGACATGACACAAAGATGAGACCTAATATAGGTCCCAATCAGGGGCACATTGTGGCTTTGATTGGCCCATTAGGGGTTCAATGCACCCCTAATTGGTTAGGGGTGCACTACACCCCTGACGACCGGGTCCTAGAACCTCTGAGATCTCTTCAAGATCCCAAAATAGGTCTTGAATCTCTAGAATCAAGTACATAATCCAAGCTATAATTTTTATGGTGTAAAGAGAAAATTCCAAGTGTATTGATGAAGGAAGGTAGGACCTAAGAGGATATATCATACCTCAAGCTTAATGCCTTTAAATATGAGCTTTAAAGAGGATCTATTAGGTTTTACCCCAATCCCACCTAGGAGAAAGGACATAAAAGGGATGAAAGAAGGAAAGGTCTGAGGAGATTGGTGATCTCACATTAAATAGGTCCTAAATCCAAACTAAGCTATCTAAATGCTTGATTCTTTAATGTGAATGCAAAAGCTGCCAATGTCTAAGTGGAGTGCTTCTAATTGAAGATGATACAGTTAGCTATATGGTCAAAGTTTGGAAATACAAGGAGATCTCAAAAACACATTTTTGCATTAACTTTGTGGAATGACATTCACAAGCCAAAACCCATAGAAATCTTGAGGAAAATATGTATGTCACATATTTGTATTTGAAGTATTAGATATTATATAGATATCCAATATGCCATATATATCAAATATCAAATGTCTATCTAATATTCAATGCCTATATATAATATTAAATAATATATTTTATACATTATTCTCTCTCACACCCCCTTCTCAATCCCTCTCTCCTCCTCTCAATGTGACATATAATTTTTTATAAATGGAGATAAACTAAAAATGGAATTTCTTCAAACTAAGTCATGAATGGTAGTATCCTCCAAGAGATCTTTAAAATTTCCATGAAAAACTCAA
Organism: Cupressus sempervirens; assembly: GCA_028749045.1. Lineage (NCBI taxonomy): Eukaryota > Viridiplantae > Streptophyta > Pinopsida > Cupressales > Cupressaceae > Cupressus > Cupressus sempervirens. The sequence continues at coordinate 800,199,196 of CM053791.1, read as the reverse complement.
ATAAGACTTAAAAAATATGGCAAGCATGAGATGCAAGATCCAAGGCAGTATGTTCTTTTTTATTGGCATGTCATTTAGGAATCAAGAATGATACATGCAATTGAAAAATCCCTTCAAGATAAGCTCTATAAACTTCTCTTTTCAAGAGTTTGAATTGTAATTCAATTATTTATATGTTAAGTGGAATTTGAGATATCATTTTGAGAAATTTTTTTAATTTAATACATAGGTTTCTTTTATTAAATCATAATATTAAAATACACATTCATACACAAAAAATTTGGGGGATACAAGATCACTCCATTAGAATCATATTACCCAAGGGTTGAAGTATAAAAAATATCAAGTATTCATCAAATAAAAAAACATGGACAAATCTTAGAGAAACCCATCTCAGATAGCCAAAGTAGTGCCAATTGAAGAGGGGATCATGTTCATGTGTTTTGCCTCTTACATCAATGAGGCTAGGCCCAAAAGGGGCCACTCATGTTCATATTTTTTCTTTTTCTTCTTCTCCTTCCTCCCTCTTGGAGGGAGAAACTACCAAGACTAGACCAGGAAGCCACTTATAGGAAGTGACACCAAGCCATGCAAAATCACCTATGGCATCAGGCTAATAAGAACCACCAAGAGTTTAAGGCGTGGGAGAAACAAAAGACCATACTGAGACAAAGAGACATGGAAGGAAGGTCGAGCAATACCTCTACACATCACCTCCCTCACCCAATGAGTGGGGTATGTAAGCAATTAATAGAGGAAGTGTAGCCATGATGGTAAACACAAGGTAGAATATGATTGACTATTATAAAATTAATAATATTTCCAATTTTTAAAAAAGTCAAAATTTAAAACCAATAAACAATAATAAAATATTTTTTGATAAAAATTAATTACTTAATTTTTCAAGATGCTCTTATATCATTTACCAAAGTGAAATCACTTAGCAAATTCCAAATAGCATGTATGACTCTTGAATTTGAATTCTGAACCTATGGTGGGCCCTGAGCCCCCTGATTTGTCTCCTTGCCTAGATCTGCAAATGGTGCTTATGTTATGTAGGGACTTGGAGGAAACAAGGGATGGTTGTGGGTCCATGGGGGATCTTGGGATGTCTTATGCTGACACTATTTTCTTGGGCAATGGTGGCCCTACTGGTGGTCCTCCAGAGGGTGGTCAGATGAGGGCTAATGGGTCCCTGAAGGCTTAGAAAAATGGGCTTGTGGGATCCTCGGGGACTAATGCCAATTCAAAGGGGACTAAGGCCCATTTGGAGGATCCCAAGATTGCCTTTGGTTTTGATGGTCTGGTGATCTCCCTCCCTGATAGTTTGATGGACAGTGTGACTTCTGGTCTCAAAATTTGTGTTGTTGGCAAATTTGTTGCTTTCAGACCAACAATCAAGATGGTTCAAAAATGGGTGAGTCAGAAATGGAAAGTTAGAGGTAGTGCAGAGGTTTCTGCTATGCCCAGTGGCCTCTTTTATTTCAAATTTACTTCAGAGGAAGATACCAATCTTATTCTCTCAGGTACTTGGTATTATGGGAAGCATTGTCTTGCTTTGACAAAGTGGCATCTGGGTTTTGATGCTAGTGCTAAGCTTAGTAAATTGGCCCCAGTCTAGGTTAGATTACCAGGATTGCCCCTTGAATTTTTGGATGAAATAATCCTAAGATGGGTGGGGAATTATTTTGGTCACTTTGTTACAATGGATAAGGTAACTATGCAAAAATCACATATGGTTTATGCAAGGTTCTGTGTGAATGTTGCATTGAATTGTGCACTCCCAACTGTGGTTACACTTAAGACCAAATGGGGAGAGAAAGTACAACCCATTGAATATGAGAATGCAGGCTTGTTCTGCCAAAAATGTGGCCAATTTGGACACCTTATTGTGGATTGCAAAGCTCAAATGCAAAAGGACAAACAAAAGGAGAGTACACCAGGGCTTGTTATGGAAACTATAGGGGAACCTTTAGAGGCCCCAAGGTAGGAGGTGGAGAATGTTGTAACACAAACAAGGGAGGTTAGCATCGTGCTTTTCACCCCAGACATATAGCATAATGCTACTGGGGAAGGGGAATCCTTAGAGGACAAGAAGAAATTGGAGGAATATCCCTTTAAAAGGGAATTAAAGGAACTATTGAGTTCACCCATGGGGGACTTAAGGAAGGTGAATTGTAGGAGGAAGTTGAAATAGAGGTTTGCCACCCTATTCCTAGCTCACCAACAAATCGAGGAGGTAATAGCCTGCAGGGTCTTATGGCCACAGAATGTGATACTCAAGTAAAAGTTTGTAACCCCTTAAAAATGGTTAAGGCATCCTCAACGAAGATTATAGCTAAAGTCATGGCAAGCATTGATAAGGCAGATAAGGAACATAGCCCTACCTCACCATAGGAAGAGGAAAATGGGGAATGGGAGGTCTAGAAAAAGAAAAGGAGGAGGGGTAAAAAGCCAAATGTGGGTGCTTGTGTGACTACTGGAAGGCCATCTAGCAGAGCAAAGAAGACAAAAAAAATAGCAAGGGATGTGGCTAGTGGTAAGCAACTTAGACTGGAGACTGTTACTAGAGGTAAGAAATGAATTTCCTCTATTGGAATTTAGGGGGGTTGAATAACCCTTAGAAGCAATATGCTCTGAAACAATGCATTTTCAGGAAAAAGTTGACTGTGTTCTAATGCAAGAAATTAAAATGTCTAGTACCAATTTTGATAAAATGGTTTGTCATGTTTGGCCTGGTGTTGCTTACATGCATATGGAGGCTAATGGAGCCTTGGGGAGTATTGCTACTATGTGGAACCTGAACTCTATGATGGGAATTGAGGTTTGGAAGGATAAAAATTCCATAATAACTGATTTTCAATCTAGTATTCACAGCTAGGGACTGATTAAAATTTATGCCTCTAATAACAAGCTAAGGAGGAAGGAAACATATGATAAATTAGCTAGGGTTACAGTAACTAGGAAGGATAAGTGATTGATGTGTATGGGTGACTATAATATTCCCCTATACCACTCAGAGAATTTGGGTGGGAACAGGGATTGCCCACGAAGCCTACAAGATCTACATGATTTTATGAGCCAAATGGACTTTATAGATGTGGAACTGAAGAATGTAGAAAAATGGGGTTGTCATGAGGATTTTTCCTCTTTGACAACTCAAAAATATTGAGGAAACAAAAAACGAGATGGAAACCACCTACCCTCACACATTTAAAACTAAATATTGATGGTACTGCTAGAGGAGGTATTGGAGCAGTGGGTGGAGTGTTGTGAGACAAGAAGGGTGATGCGCTGTTAGTTTATACTGGCAAGATGGGAAATGGAAGTAATAATTTAGTTGAGGCAATGGCTTTGTTCTGGGGGCTGCAACTAATTTGTGAAATGCAAATCAAGGAAATAACAATAGAAGGGGACTCCAAATTAATCATTGACCTAGCTAATGGGGTGTCCCAACCAGGATGGAATATTAGGACTATAAGTATGGATATCAAGCATATTTTAGATGGGATGGAAAGAGTCCACCTGCTAGACATCTACAGGGAAGGAAATAAGGTGGCTGACGCAGTGGCTACCATGGGGTTTAAATATACAGAATTCACATGCTAGAGGAATATGGAGAATCTTAATGAAGATATTAAATCCTTGATAAGAAGGGAAAGTAGAGGGAGTATTATGTAATAATGTCTTTAATATTCAATACTAGAGCCAAATTTGGCATGTTTGAGTCGAAGTGTGCTAAAATTAAGAAAGCTTTTAAGGAAATGAGGAGATGTGGCCGTACTAATAGATATATGAGTGAATGCAAATTAAGAGGAATGCCACTTCATCATCATGGTAACACATCGCAGAATTCAAATTTATCCCCATTTAAAAGTACAAATGATATCATTTATCAGATTGTCAGAGATTTTTGGGGTGCTAAAATTATGATACCATACAATCACAAATCCCATAATGAATTCAATTGGGATTTTGAAGTGTATCAAGCATGGGACTGTAAAACTTCTCTGCTTATTGTTGAAAGACTCAAGGTCGATTGTAGGTGCAGTACTTTCGCAGACAAGGAGGTTCAAATGGGCATTACTGAAGTGGAGGAACGAGAAATTGGTGGGATAGATATGGGAGGGGACCTAAATAGGTTGGAGCCCATGAAAATGGAGAAATTCAAAGATAGGATGGCCACCTAGTTTTTGTTGAAAGAGGGGGCCTTTTTTCCCTACATGCAATCAATAGCAAGGTATGATGAGAATTTGGCCCTTCATTTTGTCAATGGGTGGAATGACCGCAAGGTTAGCATTAATGGAATCACTTTTCAAGTGAATGAGGAGGTGATAGCCATGGTTACTAGTCTTTCAATGAGAGGAAAGAAATGGAAGAAGGTTATTAAAACTGTGGACGAGGCTAGTAAGAATAGTTTTTTTGTAGATGGCGAGGAACTAGTGCACTATAGAGGAGGATTTAAGAGGGACAAACTGCCAGCTCCATGAGATGATGTGTGCCTAGTTCTTATGAAATATTTGATGTTGGATTACTTCCCTTTATTGAATCATTTCAAGATTAGGGATTTCATTTCTATTCCATTTTTTTTGCTACATTCTCTTGAAGATATGGTCAGTGATGTTAGGGAAAAAAGAAATAAAGGGAAAAATTTTACCATTATCCACCAAGGCCTTATCTTCCACTTGTACCGATTCCGCCTTGCCCTTTTCCCCCCTAGGGTGGTGGTGGTTGACAACCAGTGCCATCATCAAAATTTACCCCCGAGCACCAGTACTGGAACAAAAATTCATACCCTACGACCCTCCCCTAGCCGTGAAAATAAGAAAAAGAAAAAACCTGATACAGCTGGGGAAGAAAAGGGTATTAAAAAAATTAAAATGGAAAAACCTGTGGTGGTGGAAGAGGAGGACTCGAAGGAGGAGGCTGAGGGAAAGGCGAGGAGAAGGTTTGGGAGACTTGCTCAATCCCAGGCAAGACACAAACAAAAATTCAACAGGTTTAGGGATCAAGAAGCTGAAGAAGAGAGAGAAGAAAATAATGAAGAAGATAGGGAAAATGAGGATTCCAAAGGAGAAGAAGGAATGGAGGAGGTAGAAAAAAGTGTTAACTCGGTAGACAATTCTATTGGAAATGCCCAGTTGTATGCGGATAACACTCAAGTGGTAGTTGGCAATGCTGCTAACATGGAGACTACCCATGTTTCTGCCAGATTTACTCTTCAGCCCATTACCTTCTGTGAGGATAGCAGAAAAGTGGACACTTCCCCCATCACATTATCCTCCCTAGAAAAAGATAAACTTAAGGTTTTTACTAACCCTAGGGTTTTGTAGGATGATAACTAGGCACAGAATGCTAAAGAGGAAGCTAAGAAGGTGGAAGCAGATAATAAGGAAGAGACAGAGGAGCAATTGAAGGCATATGCCAAATTGGAAATGAGGGTTAAGTCTTTAGAGGAAGGGTTCTTCCCCTTCTCTAAATTTTCCCTTAAGGTTACCCACGCTGCTGCCACTACCCTTCAATTGTTGGCTTAGGAGAAGGAGGACACTGGAATGAATATGGATGATCATAAGCTCTTCTTTAAATTCCTTGTGGATGATTGGGCATGGATTCTGCTCGCTGCGAAAGGAAAGGAGAAAATTGTTAATTAAGTTTTCTAGTTTTTGGGGATCCTCAGATCCAAAAGTTTATGTTTATATGCTGGTTCTGGTTTTGCTGGTTTTCAACTGTTGCTCAGACTTGGGTTGGCATGGTTATGTCAACAATTTTTATGATGAACTCTCATAGTATGACAGACTTATTGGACTGCTACTATAGTTTACGTGGTTTTGTTCATATTGTTATGCTGGTTGGTAACATGCATATGTTTTATTGTGGCTTAGTGGAACTTTAGTTCTGTTAAAGTTCTATGTTGGTCTATGCTGGTAATGTGCGGGTATTGGTAATGTGTTGGTTACCAACTTTTTGGTTGTAAGGGCCGACCCCCTTGTTTTTTATCACTTTTTATTTCAAAAACATGTATGACTCTTATATAAATATAAAATATGTAAGAAACTTAGACAACTCTTATATAAATATAAAAATAATGTAAGAAACTTAGGCAACATACTTAATATTCTAATATAAACATGATAGAAAAATCATCTAAAATATACATCAATTCTAAAGTTAAATACCATATTTTATTTTGTATAAATTTCTTACACATTTATTAGCACAATTCTAGTTTACATTTTTTCCCCACTACCAAACATCATTCAACGGAGTAGGGAATAAGCTAAAATTTTAAAACTTAAAAAATGACTTCTTCAAATTTAAATTTCTACATCACTTTGAAAACATGTCCTTCGAACATAAGTCCAAAGTTACTAGTGCATTCCATGATCTATTTTAGAAATATGTGTCTACCAACAACTTACCAATAATATTATAATAGTAATAAAGAAATACATTCAATGATGATAATTGGACTTTAATAGTTTTGAATATAAAATTTGAATGAAAAGGAGTCTTTGACTTTGTCCCCCTTGGCTATGTCGAGCACAAAGAAAAACAAAAACAACACCAACATTTTCAACTACACTTTTTTTAACTTTTTATGTGTTAGTGCACATTATATTATAATTGTTGACACAATGTAAAATTTTACATGGGAGCAAACCAACATATCTAAATTCTCATCGATTCTTTTTGTCTTCTACTTTTTACTATCACCAAATACACCCCACTTATTGCAATAAATAATGTACCACCCACATGACCCTAAAGTCTTTGTTTGAAAATAACTTTGAAGCATCTTGCAATTCAATTTCACTTACTTCTATGTTCAATTTTACTTCTTACGTGACCACATCAATGATGACTTCTATTTAATTTCAATTCACTCAATTCTCCTTTTCCTATTCATTTGTCAACTAAAGTATTTCAATAGTCCATTTTCATTACTTTTTTATATTTTATATTTGACTATTTGTATGTGGTATATCATGTTGTTTTGGTTTCCCAACCCTAAAATGTTTATTTTTATTTATATATATTTCTCACTATATAAATTACTATATTTTAATGAAATGGCTCAATTATAAATTATTTGTTATATTTGTGTATATAAGAATTTTCTAAAACCTATAATAATTATTTTAAAATTTAAAAGGTATAAACAATTCTTTTTATAACATTTTAGCAATGCATTTTAATTTAAAAATATATTTTTTTTCCAAGAAAACTTTTGCACATACTATAAGGACTATAGAAATCTTGTGTCTATTATTATTATTATTTTTTAATGTCCACTCTTGCATATATTACATGGAAACTGTGAAAAGATCATACCTACTGTATTGTTAAATGTAGAGTAGACTTTTTAACATGACACGATGTTGGTAGAACACACCCTCTAGTACTATGAGAAATGATTTTGGCCCAAAGTTAAGGATCCATGAGGTTACAAGTAGAAGACCTTATCTTTAATTAATAATGTTGAGGTTTAATTTCAGACCACATTAGATCAATGAAGACATAAGACTATGAATGCAATTATTCAATAAAAATTGATTGTCACAATAAATTATCACCATTTAGTCAACACATTATAAAATGAATCTTATATATATTAAATAATATTATTTTAAATAATTCTAACTAATTATTAATTATTTTACATTAAGTTTCTTATTTTGAAAATGATCATTGACTCTTGCTAAGTAAAAGAAGAAAATAATTTGTCACTTATAGTACATTGGTGATTGTGAATAGACATCCGAACTCCGTTATTCAAGAGAGAAGATTAATATAATAATATGATATAGATACAAATTTCATATTATTCCAACATTTTATTCCATATTATTTTAATTGTCAAACCATGATATTAGTAGTGTATGAGGGACAAGAAGAGGAAAGGATGCAACCGAATATGATGTTATGCACATGTGTCATCCGTACCTATGAATAAGCTTGGATCGACCAAAGGCAAAATATTTTTAAAACTCGGTTTTAGAAAACTTGCAAAATATTTAAAAAGTTTGTAATATTTTTAAATATGTCAATATTAGATTAAAACTAATAAAAAATGAAAAACAATTATTTCAATGAGGTGTTTTGAATAACTATTATATTAGATCTAACACCAATCATGATACTTAGCTTGTGAAAGTTTGATTTCCCTTTATGGGGTAGAGAAACAAGAATGATTCGTTATTCATTTTTGTTTGGGAGGTGTGAATTTCTATTACGTTTGAATTGATTAGGAATTATATCTTGGTAGAGACATGTTTCACTATTTATATTATTTATTAAGAATAAATAAATGTTATAAATTGTCTCATCTTCTTTTTATATGATGATCATTTAGTAAGATGGTGATCATTTAGTTAGGTATGATGAGGGGTAGTTATTATGTTTTTATATATTTATGGAGTAGGAAATAAAGGTTATGATTGTAAGGTATGTGTGTATTTAATGGGTGGTTGAATATGTATATATAAAATATAAATTTAAATAATATATTTGAAGATATTAGCAATAAAATTAGCAAATGGTATAAGAGAAATTATTCATTCGAAGTGGATCACATTCATATATCTTTATTTAGATATCAATAATCAAGAATACATTTTCAATGAATATTTACAATCTATGTATTGCCTTCTTTAATAGAGAGATAATGTCATTAATTTTTTTAAAAAGGGAATAAACTAAGATATTTGAATATTTTATAATTTCACCATTCAAATCCTTAATAGTGAGGAGGCTTACAAGGGTTGAATAGTATATAGGATGATTGAGACCAACCATGAGCAATTGTGTTAAAAAGGATGAGAGTTATGTCCAACGTGACTATTCTAATTATATCCACTTATACTTCATTAAAAGGGCAAGATCAATGAAACTTTACATTTATTAAGAGGTAAGTGACACCCATTAGAGGGCAAGGTCAATGGAAACTTAGTAACCGTCTATGAGATATTACTCTAATGACCCAAAACAACATATATGAACCACTTAAAGTACAATTTTATTTTCTTTCACTTGAGTCTATATGAAAATGTTGGAATAACTAATAGCCTTAGCATTAAATAAGAAGTGAGCAAATAAAACTAAAGACAATAGTGAAAAATATAATCATTCTAAATGATAAAAAGAGTTTTCATCCTAAAAATCTATCAAATATAGGTGAACTTTGTGGAAATTTTAGGTCAATTTCTCAAAAGAATTGTAATACAAGAAAAAGATATAATATTTGACTCATAGAATTCTTCAATAATTTTATATATGAATTAATATTCAAATGAATGTCTTTAAATACCAAGGGTGGGGTCCCATAGAGGAGCTTAACCTTTTATTTTTAAGGAAGAAAGATTGCCATGAAGAAAAAATATTGCTATGGGATCATTTAGATTCTTATCCTACAAAACAGGAGCCCCTAAAATATAGGGCTACTTATTTAAGCAAAAAAATAATGATGGGGTTAGATTCTTTTTATCGATAAGAGGTCAAAGCCAAGATATTATATATATATATATATATATATATATATATATATTCAACACAAGACCTTTCATATAAGAGGCTCACAATTTACCATTGTGTTGTAGGCTCTTGTCTAATGGTGGAGTTAGAATTAGCTCCACCAACTTAAGAAAATATTTGAAACTTCCTTTAATTTTAGAGTTTACATTTTTAAGTGGACTCCGGTAGACATTCATAAGACCATCAGATTTAAAATATTCCTTAAAAAAATTTCCCCCCTCCATGAAATTCCGCCCAAAGACATAATGAGTTGTTATACAATTATTTACTAAGTACACTCTCAATAACTCCAAAAAAGAACAAGAGTTTACATTTTTAATTTTATTAATTTTTATTTTGAACCAATTTCATATAACATATGTGTGTTTTGTCGGAATGAAAATCTTAAGGGCCTAAGTTTAAAAACTGGATACGTAAGTATTGATCATTAAATTGTAGGAATGTGTGAAAGTAAGTATTCAAGATATAAAAATCTATGAAGGTATGGCATTATATAGAGGAGCCGAAGGCAAAAATAAAATGACTTAGGGGGTCTATTTAGTTAGGGTAGAATGATAATTCACCCAAGATTATGGTGTATTTAGTCAAGCTTGCTAGCCAACATTTGTAAGGTGGACCCCACGAAAGGAACACGTTTAATATATCCACACATTTAACGACATTGTTCATATAGTCGAGCAGTATTTTAGCGTAGTAGAAAAAGGGAACTAGAAATATAATAAAATAAATGTTTTTCGAATAATGTTAGAAGTGGCCACGTCACTTTCAATAGGCGGAATTTGTATTTCTATATTTTCTGTTAAAAACTATTCCTCGTGTATATGATAAGGAGATTAATGCGAGTAATTAAAGATCGAAAAATTTAAAGTTCAATTTATTTTTTTCATTAAGTTTTTATGGACTTTATAATTGATTAAAATGATTTTTAAAAAAAAATGACTGGTTAAAATCATTATAACATTTTAACAAAATATGACTGGTTAAAATCATTATAACATTTTGGTTTTGGTGGTATCCAACTGTAATTAAGACTTGGTGTTGCCCTATTCCACCAACAGTTATATGGTTGAACTTTCGTAGTATTAGATCTTTTGGACTTTTTAGTTTAGTTGTTCCTGGTATTATGTTGTTTAGTTTCTAGCTGTTGACTCTCTGGCTTTTTGATGTGTTAGATAGTTTTTTGCTTGCTGGTGGACATTGCCAGTAATGTGCTCGTTACCAACTTTTTGCTTGTAAGGGCCGATCCCCTAGTTTTGGTCACTTTTTATTTAAAAAATATTTTAACAACAAATTTTAAGATAGTAGATGTTAAAAAGTCGTTTCAACATTTTTTTTAATATCTTTGAAAATTAAATGTTTATTAAGCTCAAGTGGTATATATGGAGGTCAACCACTCGTGTCAACAAAGACATCTTATATTTAGGAATTTTAAAAGATTACCACATTTAATTTAAAACAAGAGTTTTGTTAGGTTTTTCCTATAATTTATTTAATTTCACTTCAAAATAAACGCTTATGATAACAAACCTAAGAGGATATACAAGTTATTTTGAATGATCTTGAAGAGAAACCAAAGAAGTCAAATCTGAAGGAGAGCAACACTCACATAACACAAATTTGAAAACATTTCAAATTCAAAGTTCAATATTTTAAAATTATATTTGAGTTTTGTTTCCATGTAGTAATTCCAAACACTCATAGCATGTGTGATTTGGGAAACTTCTTGCTGGTATATCAGTTTTCCCAAGCGCTTATAACCAATCATGTTGCTTGGGTTTAGTTAGCTAAAGGGATTATCATTATTTCTTGTTAGCAAAATTAAAGAGTATTTCACAACATAAATGATTACGATTTTATGTAATTTTGCATTATCTTGATGTTTTGAAACTTGAAGTGCAAGGTAATTTTGTGATATAATTCAACAATCTCACTACATCTATGTGATGACATTATGTGTACGACCAATTGGTCGATATTTGTTTATGGAATTCATTATTGTATTTATTTAATTCAATGTGTAGGTTGAATTCTTGTTTTAATTTCTTATGAAAGAAATATATTACGTATGGTTGACTAGACTAAGTGTTATTTCCACCTTGACTTTCTTTTCACCCTTCTGCATTTTGAGTTGTTCTCTTATGTGGCTTGTTTTAGTAAATGTAGTCTTTGTCCATGGTACTAGTGTTATTAAGTTGATATTAATTATCTTTTTAATTAAAATAGTTTTTTAGGGGAGGTCTTTTAATTAGAACTTGGTAAAAACTAAATTTTTTAGAATGAAATAAAGACTATAAGGCTTAGCACCTTATGCTTAATAATTCTCATAATTGTTTATTGTAAGAAAATTGTATCTTCCTAACTTTTTGGTTCTCGTCACATGTCTCATCGGGTGCAAAAGATGGCTAAAGTACATTTTCTACTCATGTTTTGAATATGTAAAGCACACTATCATTGTATAATGTTTTAAAGCTTGACCATCTTCAATGTGATGCCTTCATGGTTTGTTTAGTTGGTGCTTGGGTAGTCTATTAGATAACCGAGAGGAGGGATGAATCACTTATGACTAATTGTCCTACAGGCCTTAAAAACACTTTAGTACCAACTTAAACTTCTTTAACATTCATATCATAACCCAAAAACCACATCAAACATCATTATTCAAACCGATTTCATCTTTGCATCAAACTTGCTAACTTGTGATTACTTAATATATCGACTATCAAAATAATCATCTAACTTATACTGAGTTGTAGCATTAAACAATCAACATGAAATGAACTTGGAATACAATAAGCATTCACACATTTGACACAGGTATTTAATGTGGAACCCTATAAAGGGGAAAACCACTTGGGAATCAGCAACCCAAATAATTTCACTCTTCAATCAATACTTGAATCACCTAACGATGTGTTTTGTAACCTTTAATAGGGTCTATTACTAACAGGGATCACCTTAGAAGAGTGAAAAACAATAACTAGTTGCAATTGGTGGTTTTTTCCAAATTGGGTTTCCATGTTAAATCTTGGTGTCTCTTGTGTTTATGTTATTTTCTTTGTGATTATGCTACTAAGCTAATTAAGATTATTCACATTAAACATCTCGAGAAGTAATTATTTAATATTTATTGAGTGACAAAAATTCTTAGTGTTAGCCAAGTTGTAACAATATTTCAATTTTAGGAGAGTTTGATTTTGAATTGTATTCACATCTTAAGGGATCTTGGATTTGTTTTTATGGTATTTGATTCACCCCTCCTCTCTTAGTTACTCTTATATTTCCAACAATTTTTATTAGATATTTTTTTTCTTGCAAAGAAGGTTTCAAGGACCTAAGCTAAAGATCAAGATGTCTTATAAAAGGGAGATCCCTAAGTTGAATAGTGATAACTTCCAAGAATGGAAGGAACTTATGAAGCTCTATTTGGCAACCATTGGTGACAAAGGCTTGAAATATTTGGAGAAAAAATATGCGACACCAAGTGAAACTTTGACTTTGGAAAAAATCATAGAAAATAAGAACCATAACATAATGATGATTGAAATTGCTTCCACTCTCAATTATGCTAAATTTGATGAAGTCAAATATTGTAGCACTACTCATGAAATATGGATCAAATTAAAGGATATCTATGTAGGTGATGATTATGTAAGGAGAGCTAAGGTAGAAAGTTTTAGAGGTCAGCTTGATTAGATGAAGATGAAAGAAGATGACAACATTACATAGTATAGTGAAATAATCAAAGCTAGTGTGAGTGCAATCAGAGCCGGAAAAATTGATGATGTAATAGTGGTAAGCAAGGAACTCAAAAAACTTCTACCTGTTTATGAAATTAGAGGGTTAGCTATTTAAGAAATCATATGTGATCGTAAGAATGATATAACCTTGGACACGCTCATGGGAAGGTTGACAACATTTGAGTTAGATAATTTTGATAATTATGTTCCTAACTCCAATAACCTTGAGTCTACATTCCAAGCCAAGCTATCACTCAAGAAGAAAGGTGCAAAGTATAAAAGAAAGAAGTCTAAAAGTGAAGATAAAGATGGTTCTGATGATGATCTTAAATTTATTGAAGCATTGCTTACAAGAAGGTTTCCCAAAGACAAAGGAAATTAAAAAGGAAAAGTTCCTTTGATCTACTTTTCTTGTGAAGAAGTTGGTCACATTGTTGCAAGGTGTCCAAATAGAGAAGGAAAAGAAGAAAAGAAGCACGACAAGTACAAAGGCAAGAATGATTTCAAAAGCTACAAAGACTACAAGGATAAAGGTAAGAAATCTTGTTACATGGCTAAAGATTCTAATAGTAGTGAAGAAGATGAAACATTTTGCATTATTATTAAGGATGAATCAAATGATGATAATGATAAGATGGCCCTCATTTATCATGTTAGTAAGAATGATACATAGATTATTGATAGTGGTTTTTCTCACCACATGATTGGTGATAAATCTAAATTTGAGCACTTGAAACACTATGATGGTGGGGGAGTGTCAGATTTGGAAATCATGAACCTTGTTATGTGAAGGGAAAAGATTGTATTGCGCTAACCAATGATCTTAGATGTGACAATGATTATTGGGTTGAAGGACTAAATCATAATTTCTTTAGTGTGGCACAATTGAATAACATTGGATTCAAGGTCTAATTCATGAATAGGAAATCCAAGCTGCTAGATGGAAATGGAAATCTAGTTAGGACTAGAAATCAAACAAGAGGTAATCTACTCTACCTAGATCTAACTGTAAATTCATGTTTCATAGGTCAAGTAGAAGAAATATGGTTATGACATAAAATGTTGTGTCATGTTAATTGTGATAACCTAGTAAACATAAGCAAGAAAAAATGTGTTAGAGGCATTCCAAGCCTAAAGAAACCTGACATGGGCATGTGCAAGAATTGTCAAATTGGAAAGATGAGAAATATAAGTTTTTTTAAAAAGGAACTATCATTCTAAAGAAGTGTTGGAGATGATTCATACAAACCTTTGTGGACCTATTGGCACACAAAGATACACTGGAGATAAGTAATTTATTTTTTTTGTTGATGATTATTCTAGGATGATGAAAGCTATGTATTTAAAGGACAAATTAGAAGCTTTTCAAAAGTTCAAATGGTATCTAAAAGGAGTTGAAAAAGAAATAGAAAAGAAACTAAAGTGTCTAAGGTCAAATAGAGGACGTGAATTCATCTCAAATGAATTCAACAAATTCTACAATGAAAGAGGAATTAAAAGATAGGTATTGGCACATAGTACACCTTAGCAGAATGACAATGCTGAGAGAAGCAATAGATCAATTTCATGGATTGTGCAAGGAAATTGATGATAGAGAAGAATGTTCCTATCAAATACTAGAAGGAAGCAATCAAAACTACAATTCATACCTTGAACTAAGTTCAGTTAAGGACTTAGATCAAACACCTTTTGAATTATGCTATGGCTATAACCTAATGCATGTTATTTCAAAGTATTTGGAAGCAAATGTTATATTCTGAAGGAGACAAGAAAAGGAAAATTTGATGTAAAAAGTGATGAAGAAATATTCTTGGGATATTAGAATAAGAGAAAAGCATACAAATGTCTAAATCTATCTACTCACAAAGTTATAGAAAGTCCACATGTGAAGGTTGATGAGTTTGTAGAAGAGTCTAAAGAAAAGAGTAGGAAAGAACTTTAAAAATATAGAAATTTTGTTTATTATAAGCTCAATACTTTACGTAAAGTTCAAGCAAATGGAATTCAATAGTATTCACCACCCAAGTCCCTAAAATCTCCAACTCAACCTGAGTTACAACTAGTGCAACCCAAATCATAGTCTAAAGGATGTGAGTCATAGTCAGAAGAACCAAAGTTTCATCTAGTGCAAATTGAGTCATCTAATGGACCTAAGCCATAGAAAGTGGGACCTAAGCATGATTCAGATGATCATGGTGAACCTAGTGAATTCCAAAAGAAGGCATTTAGACTTGTTGGATATGTCATAAGGCATCATGTACATGAGAAAATCATTAGAGATCAGTCAGAAGGCACAATGACAAGGAACAAATTAAAAGGTACATGTTTTCTTATTGAGTTTGAACCTATAACTAGAAAAGATGCATTAGAAAATGAAAATTGGATTGAGGAAATAAATGAAGGGATTGATTAGATTGAAAGAAACAAAACTTGGACTCTTGATCCTAGAGCCAAGAAAAAGAATGTAATTGGCACAAAATGGGTATTTAGAAATAAGCTAAATGAGAATGGAGAAGTTTCAAGAAATAAAGCAAGATTAGTTTGCAAGGTTTATGCTGAAGAACTTATTGAGACCTTTTCTTCTATTGGTAGAGTAGGAGTTAGAACACTCCTTTCATATGTAGCACACAAAGGATTCAAAGTATATCAGATGGATGTAAAATTGACATTCTTGAATGGAATCTTAGAAGAAGAAGTCTACATTGAGAAACCAGAAGGTTTCATTGATCCTAGCAAAAGGGACATAGTTTTCCAACCACACAAGGATTTGTATGTTCTCAAACAAGCCCCTAGAGCATGGTATAAAAGGTTACACAATCATCTCATAAAGATTGGTTTTTAAAGAACTAATAATAACAACCTATACATCAAAGAAGGACCAGATAAGAAGATTGTGTTGGCAAAAATATTTGTGGATGATATATTATTTACTAGAAATGATGACTTGTTCAAATATTTTTCTGTGGAAATGAGTAAGGAATTTGAAATGCCAATGTTTGGAGAGATCAAATTCTTTGTTGGCTTACAAATTCAATAGATGAAGGATGGTATCTACATTACTCAATCAAAATACATCAAGGAGATACTAAAGAGATTTGGAATGGAGGATTATAGACTAGTTGGAACACCTTTGTCTATTGGACATAAGCTTTCCAAAAATGATGATTCAAATGAGGTAGATTAGACTACATACAGATCAATGATTGCTACATCCTTAATATTCGTGTATATAGGGTTATGAATAGTCAACTTGTGGCTATGTCTATCCTTAATTAAGTCATTTTATCATTATTATATTATTATTAGGTAGGTAGGTTGGCCTAGGTGTTATGTAGGGTTGTGTCTATTCAACCTAAGCATAATTAGGTATATATAGGAGGTTGTGAGTCTTATTTCAAGATCATATTGTGAAGTTTGTTTCCATTGGAGATATTTGGAAGTTTCCCCCTCAAAGTGGCCTATTACTCTTGTTTATTATCAAGTATTTATATAATATTTTATATTATTTCTTCTATTGTGCAAGTTATTTCATTACAAGTGGTATCAGAGCATGATCTTGGCACCATAGAGGCAAGTTTTTTTCTCAACATTAGAGAAATTTTGGGAAGAGAATAACTTATAGATTTTTGAGATTTCTTCAAATATTTTTAAAGAGTTTTTGAAGACCATATTGAAGAAGCTATAATCCAAAATTTAGAGGAATTGGAGCAAATTAGAGCAAATTATTGCAGAATTACTATTTCTATAGAATTTATTGAGATCTTCGTATCTCTCACATCTTGCTAAATTGGAGTATAACTTGAATTGGGTTTATGAATACATATTATAAGAGCCTAAATTTCAAAGCTTAGAGAAATTGAAGAAAAAATAAGAAATATATTGCAAAATTAGAAAAATTCGTTCTCAAGGGAGAAAATTTACTAAAAAAAATTGGATTTTTTTCAAGGGTACCTTGGCCCTAATAAGTTAAATTAAAAAATAAATAAATAAATTAGAGAATTTACATTTCATTTGTGTGATTTATTTCAAAAATATTGGTTTCCATCATGACAGGGCCTTCAACAAGATGCAAAAAGAATGCTACCACACCGCGGAAATCCTTTGATCAAGATTGGGAAACAACAGAGGATAGTAATCCCAATGAGGAACTAAGTAAGTTCAAGGAAGAGGTTAAGAGGGATATGCGTGACCTACGAGGAGAAATATCAGATATACAAAGCATGTTAAGACCCCATATGAATGAAACAAAGAAGGATCTCTCAAGCAATCAAGGTGAAACATTAAGTCAACTAATAATGACACAAATTTTAATATTCCTACAAGATCTAGGAATATTTTTCCAAAGGTACTTATGCAAAAATTTTATGGCAAGGATCCTCTAACTTGGATACATCAAATGGATTTGTTTTGAAGTACACCAAACCCCATATGGACAAAAGGTTACAATGGCTTTCTCATATCTAGAACTAGATCAATTCATTTGGTATCATTGGCTTTGTACTCATAGGAGGTAAAAGGGTCTCGCCATATCATGGTCAATGTTTATAGAAGAACTCCAAGCATAATATAGTAATAGTGTGACATAAAACTTCTTTAGCCAACTCGCTAAGCTTCAACAAACAGGATCAATTATGGATTATATTCCAAAATTCCAAAATCTATCCTTAAGAGTGGATACAATTATAGAGGAGAACTTGAATGATTATTCTTGGGTGGCCTCAAGGATCACATTCAACATGACGTATGCATATTTTGTCCTAACTCAATAAATGAATCTTTTATATTGGCACATAGGGTAGAGAAGTTCTTGATTCCTAGAAAGCAAGGGGCTAATGTGACAAGAGAAAAAGGATATTCAACACCTTCTCTTCGTCAAACTACTAGGTTGACTCCACAAAAAATTGAGGAGAAAAGAGAAAGAGGATTGTGTTTAAATTATGATAGAAAATATAGTCAAGGACATAAATGTAGTGAAAATAAATTGTTCTATATTGAAGGTCCAAGTGACAAAGAAGAGGATGAGTCCATATTAGAGGAGGATAGGGAGTTAGGTAAGGAATCACATGATTCTCAACCAATAATTTCTTGTCATGCACTTTCAGGTTTCAGTGCAACACAAAGTCTCAAGATAGCAGGTTTCTTAAAGAAGCAGAAAGTAACAATATTGATTGACTCAAGTAATACTCATAATTTCATCAACAAAAAGTTGGAAACTCTTCTAAATTGTTTTGTATACCTAGCTCCAGAGTTTTAGGTTTTGATTGTAGACGGGGGCACAATTAGTCATTCAGGGAAGTGTCATAACATCAAATTATCCATGGGAGATTATCAACTTGATACCAGAATCTATGTGATAGATATTATTTTGGGAGTATAATGGCTTACTAAATTGGAAACAATTGAGATGAACTCCCATGAAATATTCATGTGATTTCAATCAAAAGGAAGGGTAGTGGAGCTAAGGGGATTGAAGGAAGAATTTCTATAGAAGGTAAGCTCTCATCAAACGAAAAAGTTGCTTAAGAAAGGAGCAGATGGATTTGTGGCCTAGATATGTTCATTAGAAGTCTCTCAATCTAATGCTCTTACTCATCTATATTTATAAGCAATAATTGATCATCACTCAGTGATTCTTGAAGATATTCCTAAAGGACTTCCTCCTAAGAGGGATCATGACCATGCTTTATAACTAGTTCTAGGGAGCCAACCACCAAACATCAGACCTTATAGGTACCCACACATAAAAAAAAGTGAGATAGAAAAATTTTCTGAGGAAATGCTAGATGCATGAATTAGTAGGCATAGCCAAAGTGCTTACTCCTCACCTATTTTGATGGTGTGTAAGAATGATGAAACTTAGCGCATGTGTCCAGATTATAAAGTGCTCAATAAATAGACCATTAAAGATAAGTTTCCTATTCCAGTCATCGATGATCTTCTATATGAATTAAATGGAGCTATGTATTTTACCAAGTTAGATCTTAGATCGGGTTATCACAAAATTTGGATTAAGGAGGAAAATATTTGCAAGATAACATTTCAAACTCATGAGGGTCACTATGAATTTTTAGTGATGTCATTCAGTCTTACCAATGCACCATCTACATTCCAAAGTTTGATGAATTTCATTTTTAAGTAGTTCTTGAGAAAGTTTATGTTAGTATTTTTTGATGATATATTAATTTATAGGAAGACTTGGGAAGAACATTTGTAGCATGTAGATCAAGCATTACAATTACTCGAAGATCATCAACTCTATGCTAAGCCATCCAAGTGTGCATTTGGTCTTGAGGATGTGGAGTATTTGGGACACACAGTTTCACATGAAAGATTAAATGTGGACCTTAACAAAATTAAGGCTATCATAGAATGGCCTATTCCAAAAACCATTAAGAAGCTAAGGGGTTTCTTGGGATTAATAGGGTACTATAGAAGTTTTGTTAAGAATTATGGTTGTATAACAACACCCCTTACCATTCTATTGAAGAAGGATTCTTTTCATTGGAATGAATCTACTAATGTGGCATTTGAAAAATTGGAGAAGGTTATGTGCACAACTCTGGTGCTTGCCACTCTGAGTTTCAACAAGGAATTCATTGTGGAATGTGATGCTTCTTGAAATGGGATAGGAGTAGTTCTCATACAAAAAGGTCAACCAATTGCTTTTGAGAGTTGTCAATTAAAAGGTAAAAATCAACTCAAACCTATTTATGAGAAGGAAATTCTAGCAATCCTTTATGTAGTTAACAAAATGAGACCTTATTTAATGGGTCGCCACTTCAAGGTTAAGACATATCATGATAGCCTAAAATATTTTTTGGAATAAAGACTATCTTTACAAGAGAAATAAAAATGGGTCACTAAGATGTTGGGATATGACTTTCTAGGAAGGAAGAAAAAGATGAAGCCTTGTTGTGTGACCTTTCAATATTACAAGAAAATTGGATGGTAGAAGCCAAAGAAGAGTGGCAAGATGATGCTGCAACAAGTAATCTAATCCAGTAAATAAAAAGTGACCCTAGTAGTTTAGATAAGTTTTGTTTAAAGGGGGATATTCTTTGGTATAAATCACACTTGTATCTCTGCAAGAATTCCACTCTTAAACATAAAATTCTCAAAGAACTACATGATTCCTCAATTGGTGGTCATTCAGGATTTTTCAAGACATATCATCAGGTCAAGAAAGATTTTTTTGGGGAAGGGCTATAAGGTGATGTTCAAAAATTTATGGTTGAACATTTGGTTTTCCAAAGAAATAAGGGGGGAAATATTAAGACACCAAGTCTCTTGTAGCCATTGTCTATTCCTAGCCAACATTGGGAAGAGGTATCCCTGGACTTCATCACAGGGCTTCCCAAATCTAAAGGTCATAATGTCATCATGGTAGTTATTGATTGCCTCACTAAATATGCACATTTCATTGCATTATCAAATAATTTTATAACAAGTATAGTGGAAAAAATTTTCTTGGAGAACATCTAAAGCTACATGATACACCTAAGGTTATTGTTAGTGATCATGATCCTATCTTTACTAGTCACTTTTGGAAAGATTTATTCTCATGTTTGGGTACTTAAATGGGTCATAGTTCTTCATACCATCCTCAATCAGATGGGAAAACTAAGGTTGTTAATAAATGTTTGGAAGGATATCTATGTTATTTCACTTTAGAAAAACAATCTCGATGGGTAGATTGGCCACCTCTTGCAGAATGGTCGTACAATACTTCTTTTCATAGCTCATAAAAAATATCTCCATTTTTGGCACTTTATGGCTATCATCTTGCTTCCATCACATCATCATTAGAGGTATCACCAAGAGTTCAAGTAGTAGAGGACCACTTGCTGTTAGAAATAGGGATTACTGGGGGGTTGGGGGTGCTGAATCACTAATCTATAAAATTTAGTCACCAACTAGATATTATTTCTTACTTTAAACTATACATAACAAATTAATAATGTAATTATGCATAGTAATAGTAACCATGCACAAAGATAACTCATAACACCATATTTTGTTAACTAGGGAAACCTTGGCCAAGGGAAAACCTCAATGGGGATGATACCCACTAGATAATATATTGATATATAAGTTCCTTGTTAGAGGATGAACCCTATTAGGAGTCAATATGAAAATTCAATATAAGGAGTCCTTGTTAAGAGACTTTGAACCCCTGTTAGGAGATTCCAACCCTATTAAGCATTGTGCCAACCCTGTTAGGAGTTGTTGTATAGTATATGCAAGATGAGCCCATTGCCCAAACATGCACTTCTAATTATAAGAAGAGCTCACCACCCAAAAAAGTATTAAAAATTCTGAAATATAAGAACTCTAACTTCTTCCTCAATTGATCTCTAATCTTTAGCTTGATCTTGAACCACAAAATAAGTTTTACAAAACTTCGCATATATTGCTTTCACAAAAGTTGACATACAATTGCTCAATCATAACTTCTTCAAGATAGCACAATTACACACTTGAATCCTCAAGATGTCCTTTGCATAAATACCATGCCTTTACACAAATTGATGCTAGGTCAGCTAAGACCAAAATACACTTTTTCAACTTAGAGTAAACATCTAGGATGTCGGTCCTAATTGTACAAGTAATTATTTTGTAAACAAAATAATCCTTTCCTTCAATTTTTCTGTCCTATTTTATCAAAACAAAAATATCTATGATCTGTACAGCCCGTAATGACTCCCAAGGTTATACACATCATCACAACATGTATACTATCTCCATATAACTTCACTAGTCATAATATGACGTTAGCAACAAGTTATAAACAAAACAATACACTGTTGTATACTAAATTCCATAATTAGACAATTTTGTGATTACTAAAAGCTAAGTATCTTTATTTCTGAGGTTTCCTATAAGCATGTACATCATGTGTTGTCATAAATGAAAATAATTACATATCTCCACTAGCCAATTGCCAACAATCTCCCTCTTTGGCATTGATGGGAACAAAATAGGAAAATTGGCTAAGTAACAAAAACTTTTAAAAAAATACATTCATATTATATCTATTACAATTTTTCCATCTTTACATATGCTTCTCCTTACAATATACTTACAATATATATCTCTCCTTTAATGTACTTCTTCACTTAACAATTTTCATGTGTACTTCTCCCCCTTTGACATCAATGACAAAGATCAAAATGTCAAAAACTATAAAAAATGTTGTCATTCCTTAAGTTGATAGGATTTTCATGCAATCATCAAAAATTTCTTTCAGAATATCCATATCTTTTTTCCATGTCTCCTTGGTGGATTCAGCTGATGTGAGAATTGCACATAAAGCATATGATGCAATCTCAATTGCATTAAGATCTGAATACAAAAAAGTTAGAATAAGTGTCCTTTGCCTTGACACATTCCTCCAGTTGTTTCTCAACAAAGATACTTTCAGAACAATAGATTCTCTGAAATCTAATATCCTCTTCAAAATATATTCTTTCTGAAGTTCTAGTTTTCTGATATTGTGAATACTGGCCTCTTGTCCTTCAAAATCATCAATCTTACAAGATGAATGTTGAATCTGGCTAGATAGAGCCTCTAGCTCACTCATCTTTCCTTCAATTTGACTGTCAATTTCCTTAGTCAGTTTGTATAATAGAGTATAGTTAATGTACAATATCTTACCATCTTGTTGACACTTCTAAAATTCCTTGATACAAGTATCAAGACTTATAAAATCATTCTTAATATTTTGGAAGACAATGCTAAACAAGTTAGCATCATGTGAAATCTATTACTTTGCTTTTGAAACATTCAACAAGTTAGTAAATTCTTCATCAAATGACTTCACAACTGCTTGTGCCCTCTATTCTAGATCTACTTGTGTGTTGTACTACCAAAGTACTATGCAGTCTATCAGTAACCCCATCAAGGTTTTCTGCAGGCTCTTTACTATTCAGTTCTTATGAACAATCTTCAAGATAAGGATGAGATCAAATCAATTGGATCATCATCATTAGTTTCAAAGCTAGTAAGTGAAAGAAAAATATATGAACTAGAATGTTTAGTTTCATCCTCCCTTTTCTTCTTTTCTACCTCTTTTATTCTTGTTTCTTTTCTTTTTTTCTTTTCTTCCATTTTCTCTCTTCTCTTCCTTTGTTTTATTTCTTGTTTCTTCCTTTTTTATTCTTTTCTTTTCCTCCTCTTCCTTTCTTTTCTTCTCATCCTCATGAAATTTCTTCTTGGCCTCTTCTACTTTCTTCTTTTCTTCTTTAGGTAACCTCATTTCTTCTTCAATTTGTCTTAGTTTGTTTTCAATAACCTTAGTATTGGGTTCATTCTATCTGGAACCTTCAAATGGATTACGATCAGATCATCAATGTTAATGGTAACATTGGTCTGATCTATCTACATAGTGTTATTGCTTACTGACACCTCTAAGGCTCTGGGTGCTAGTGGAGATGCTACGTTAGATTTTTTCATCATCTGACTTATTGCTATTGCAGTATCACTTCTTAATTTATCTTTCTCACCCATCATAAACAAAAAATGGTCTTACTTTATTTCTCAAGTAAGGTGCAAGATTATTCAATAATCTTTTGATCTCTTCTTCATCACCAGTCTTGCAAATAGTTCTTAGCATAGAATTTTGAAGTTCTAGATCTTCTTCTTTTACTGGAGCCTTCTTTTGAATAAGTCCATCATAGGATCTCTGGTTTGCTGAGCCTTCAACATCCTTCACTTTTAGATTATCTTCTATAGTGCATCTCATAGTAGAGATATCAATCTGATATTTTTCAAAAATGTTGTACAAGTCATAAAATTTGTACATCTGAACAAAGTTATCTTCAATAGCAATAGCTGAGTTAATCTTTTCCATCTTTGGCTTCCAAGGTTGCCAAGCTTTTCCTACTAATTTCTTTGACATTACCACTTTCTTTGCTTGCTTAACTTCTTATTCCTCTTCCTCTTCATTGCTAGACTTAATAATTGCCAACAATGTCTTTTTCCTTTTGCCTAATTCGGTGGCTTGTTTCTTGACCCTTTTAGTCTTTGTGGTCATCGCTTCCACCAATCTCTTGAATTTTCTCTTTGGTTTACTAGGCTGTGCATCTAATACTTGCTGCATAAGGAATGCTCTATTCCAAAGATGTTTCTGCAACAGATACTGAGAAAGGTTGCATATTCAGTATGCCTTGTTTCATGGTTTGCCAAACTACCTCAGACTCATTCTTAGTCATACTAGTCTCTGACAAAGCTTTCTTCATAATAGATTCTATCTTCTTGTGTGATGAGCTCACAAGGTAATCCCATCATAGGTTCCAAATCTATATTCTACGTTATCCTTCTCTAATTTCAATAATAAATCAATGTAACCAACTGTTATATCATCATTTAATTCATAACTCAAGGGATCAAGAAATGTTTCCCAAGGTTCTACTACTTGTATATGAGTATAATCTATATCAACCATAACAAAAATTCCATCTTTAAACATATCAACAATTGTAGGTGCAATTTTGAATCTCTATTTCATTTCATTCTGAAATGTCCTCATTACCAAGTTTCCACTATTCAATATCTTATCTGCAGGATGCATTCTACATAATTTAGTGATGTTCTTCATTGTACATCTATCATTGCTCATAATCTTGGTGATTGATAAATATGGAAATCTTTTAAGCACATGACAAAATGTGTGATTGATCAATGACTGAAATCTAAACAAACTATTCCTAGTCCTCTTGATCTTTTCTAGGTTCTCTAGGAGTTGCATTCTCAAAATTTCACTAAGATTTGCTTGTTCCTTATATACACATATCTTATATGATGCATAGATGAATTTGGATGATAATTCATCAATCTTTGAGCTTGCATATATAGAATAGGCAATGATTCTACTTAGGAATCTTAGATCATCTTGCTTAATGGTGTTGATCACCATGGTCTTTCCATTATACATTGCTTTGGTATAACTCTCAACTTTCTTCTTGACCATTTTCTCACCTATAGGTACATTGCCTTGTTTACTAAGACCAATTACCTTATGAATAAGGTTAGTAGAAATATCAATGAAATTATCTTGCATCCATAGTTTCTCATCATGTATTCTACTCAATAGGATCTATGTCCATTCACCTATGTCTAATTCTCAGTAGAAATGACATTTCAATAGGTCTATTTACTTTAAATGTTCAAATCTAGGCTTCATAGTCATATCATGATTGAAAATTAATGTCTAATTCATGCATTCACTCCCAATAGATTCAAATTTACTGTTAAGATAACTTCATACATCTTCAAGATATACTATATTGTTCGGAGTGATGAACAACATTGAGTTAGGGTTTCCTTCAGTAGATTTTATGGAAACAACCTTCAACTTAGGTCTATCCTTGTTCTCAACATTGTGCACTGTTGACATGTCCATGATTCTATCAATTATGAACTTTTATCAAATAAATTTGTGGAAAAATGATAAAATACCTCTTTCTGAAAATAGGCTTTTCTTTGAAATTTCCATGACAAGTTGCTTCTGAGTGCTCTTTTCTTTGGGCATATTCACAATGAAGTGAAAATCAATTTTGTACCCATCTATTCCATCAACTTGAGCTCTCATTAACTGCATACTTCACAAACATGAAAAAGCTATCATTACATTCTTTAATCAAATAACTACACAAGATCATCGATTTGATCTTTAGATACCACTTGATGTTTACTATAGCCTCCTTTCATCATGACAAAGCTCCTCAAAATTTTGCTTCATGAAATTATTTACAAAAACATAGTTTTGATTTTTTGCTAAGAATTAACCTTTTCTATAATACCAATAACATTGAATTCCTTCACAACATGTTTAGATAATCTCCAAATTATAAGTGAGCTTAAGTACCATCTAAATTTAACTTGGTACACCTTCTCCCAAATTTTCTTCCTCTAATTCAATCTCTGAATGAGGTTCTCAAATTTTGGTGTTGCAAACTGTTAGAATTTGAAAAGATTAATAACCCAGAAAACTAGTGCAAAGAGTAAATATCTAAACTATGAATGCAAATGATACAAAATCAAAATAGCATCATAGAGTTAGTCTCCAAGAGAGTAATGCAAATGTTGGAAGCAAAATAGCATTAAGAGGATGCTAAAACAAGAGATGCAAATACAAGCCAGGTAGCATGCTTATATAGGCTAGGAAGAGGGAGGAGGTGTCAACACCAACCAATGAGGAGCAACCATCTATTGGACTAAAGATAGCAAAGTATCTTCCCAAGATAGCTAATGGATGCTCACATGTAGGAAGGTGACACCTCACAACCATTCACCTAATAAGACATGCTTTATTAACCTAAGCGAGATTATTAAAAAATGTAGGAAAAACCTAGCAAAATAGGAAAAATAAAAAACTACACTAACACCCCCCCCATAAGCGAAGCTTAGGTGGATGTAGAAATGGGTCCCGACAAGTCAAGCCTGATGAGGTATCCATGTACATAAGATTTCTCAAAAGAGAGAGAAAAAAGACCCCCCCACAAAAAAGTCAGGACTTTGAGTGAGAGGAAGAGGCCCCCCCAAAAGATTAAGCATCCCGCACCCCCAGAAAAGCTCACAAATGAAGGAACTTGCTCTCAGTGAAGGGTTTGGTGAAGATATCAGCAACTTGCTCGGAAGTCAGACAATAGCGAAGGTCAATGACATGACCATCGATGAGCTCCTGGATGTAGTGCATGTGGACCTCTATGTGTTTGGTCCATTGATGATGAACTGGATTCTGTGAGATCTGAATGGCACCCTGGTTGTCACAAAATATGACTGATGGCCGTTTGATCTGGATACCAAACTCAGTGAGAAGATGTTGAATCCAAATGTCCTCAATGGCGGCATTTACAGCCCCCCGATACTCAACCTCAGTAGAAGACAAAGCAATAGCAGACTGATTTTTGCTCGACCAACAAATAGGACCTGACCCAAGTGAGAAGCTATACCCTGAAGTAGACTTGCGATCCTCAGAATCACCTGCCCAATCTAAATCTGTGTAGCCCACCAAATCAAGCTCAATACTTGCTACGTAGTGAATCCCACAACTATGATAACCTTGAATGTAGTGAAGGATCCGCTTGGCTGCTTTCCAGTGTAACTCATGGGGCTCCTACATGAATCGAGAGACCATGCCTACAGCATAGGAGATGTCAGGTCTCGTATGAGTCAGATAAATGAGACTCCCAACAAGTTGGCGGTACAAAGTGCCATCAACAAGTGGAGAAGAACATTGAGCCTCAAGTTTGACTCCAGAAAGGAAGGGAGTCAGAGCAGGCTTACAGTCAGCCATATGAAACCTTGAGAGTAAATCTAGATTGTGTGATGGTGATCCCAGAAGGAGACTGAAGGATCTCAATACCAAGAAAGTAATGCAACAAGCCCAAGTCAGTCATCAAAAAACTGTCCTGAAGGGCCACTTTGATAGCCTTAATGGTGGGTGAAGAACTTCCTGTGATCAGCAAGTTATCAACATACAAAAAAAAAATAGAAGTGAATCAACCTATTGCAAAGTGTACACATTAGGATCAGAATAGCACCGAGTGAGCCCAACTGATAGAAGGAAGGAGTCCATCTTGGCATACCAAGCTCGAGGAGCCTGTTTGAGGCCATAGAGAGACTTTTGAAGATGACACACAAGTGAAGAATCCTGAAGGAAGCCCTGTGGCTGCTCCATGTAGATCTCCTCATGAAGGTCACCATGAAGAAAAGCACTCTTCACATCCATCTGATGTACTTCCCAACGATTAGCTACAGCAATGGCAAGAACAATTCGAATGGAATTCATTCAGGCAACTGGCGCAAAAGTCTCAGAGTAGTCAATCCCAGGAACCTGGGAGAATCCTTTGGCAACCAAGCGAGCCTTGTGTTTGTCAACTGACCCATCTGCTGCAAATTTTGTCCGATAGATCCACTTACATCAAACAAGTTTTCTTCCTTTAGGAAGAGGGACAAGATCCCAAGTGTGGTTCCTCATCAAGGAACTATACTCTTCCTACATAGCTGTATCCCACTCAAAAATACCAGAAGCCTCATGAAAGGACTGTGGATCTGAGGCAGTAGAAATGAAGACATGTGGAGCATCCTAGAATTGTGAACGAGTTTGCCTGGTGTCTGATGGATCCCCAACCCAATCACCTGCAGACTGCAAGGTCTATCTAGCCCAAAATGGGCAAGAAGATGGAGAATTTGGAGGGGAATCATTAACCTCTGAATGATGAATAGGAGAGGAAGGAGGTGAGTTCTCTGAATCACTTTCTGCATCAGAAGTAGAGGTAGAAGACTGTTCAGGTGAATCTGACTCATCAGAAGATCTGTCATGTATTCCAAGTGACTCTAATGTCAAGGTAGAAGGAGTTGGAGAAGTGATAGAAAGTGAGCTTGAAGATCCCTCCTCAAACTAAACAATCCTCTCAATGAATAACTCATGTGTAGTAGGGTGGAGCAACTGATAACCCTTCACACCATCAGGATAACCTACAAATATGCAAGGTCTGCTTTGCGGATCGAAGGCCTTACGTTTCTTTGTAGGAATGTGGGCCCATGTAGGGGAGCCAAAAAATCGAAAGTGCTTAACTGATGGTTTTCGACCGCTCCAAGCTTCAAAAGGAGTAACTCCCTTCAAGGCTTAGTGAGGAACATGGTTCTGGATATAACAAGCACAGTTAATGGCTTCTACCCAATACTGTGGTGCAAGATATCTAGAGTGAATCATATAGTTTGCCATTTCCTTCAAGGATCTATTCTTCCATTCTGCAATACCATTTTGCTAAGGATTGTATGGAACTAAATGTTTTAAATCAATCCCCTCTGAAGTGAAAAATCTTTCAAATCGATGGTTGACATAGTCACCACCATTGTCTATGCACAAAACCTTGATGGCTTTCCCAGATTGCTTTTCTATAAAATTTTTGAAGTCTTGAAAATGATCAAATACCTCTGACTTTTGTTTGAGAAAGTACACCCATGTATATCGAGAAAGGTCATCAATGAATGTGAGGACATATCGGGCCCTACTGAAAGAAGGATGTTGAAATGGACCAGCCAAATCACTGTGAACTAACTCTAGTATCTGCGAAGCTCTCCATGCCTTACTTTTTTCAAAATTTTCCTTAGGATGCTTACCAAGAATGCAACCTTGGCAAAAACCTCCTGAGAATTGAACCAAAGGCAACCTTGTGACCATGCTCTGCTGGTTGAGCTGATGCAAATAGTGAAAGTTAAGATGGCCAAACCACTCATGCCATAATTTACTCACATCATTAGAGTGAGTGAGCAAAACAGATGAAGGAGGATCAGGAACAAAGTGAGAAAACAGATAGAGTCGTGACTAATGATCTACTCTCCCAACTGCAACTACAGAATCACTATGCAACTCACGTATCTCCACTGAATCAGGAGTGAACTCAACCCGCTTGCCTAAACCTGTGTGAGTGATTTGGTATATTGATAGGAGATTAGTTGATAATGAGGGTACACAAAGAACATCACGGAATGTGCTATCCCCCACATCAATAGACCCTCTCCCACACACCTCAATAGGAGTGTCATCACCCATCAAAATAGAAGGCATAGTACATGGCTCCAAGGATGCAAGTTCTTCCTTAGATGAAGCCATGTGGTGCGAAGCACCCGAATCAAGAACCCAAGTGGATGGTGAGGAAGCAACTGCAACAAGAGCTTTTCCCTTTCCTTTCCCCTTGTTGTTTTCTTTTGCCTTGTTAGACTCTTCATTAGAACTTTGTTTGATAGACTCAGGAACACTAATATTATTCTTCTCAAGAATGTATGTCAAGTGATCAATTTGTTTCTTCAAACATTTATGTTCATCATGACCAGGTCTTTTACAATAGGCACATTTAACCTTTTCTTTCTTAGTCTTATCGCCCTTAGAGGATGAGGTATCAATAGTTGCTTTTGAAGCAATTGGTATCTGATCCTTCTTTTCCTCACTATTATTTTGTTTCTCATCCTTACTATTATTGTTACTACTTTGTCCTTTTTGTTCTTTTGTGCCTTGGTTGGTTGCTAAGGCATGTGACTTAGAGGACTTAAGAGTGCCCATCTGGATTAGCTTATCCTGTTCTCGAGTGAGATTGACAGCAAAATCATCTAGAGATGGCATGGTGAATTGAGTACCAAGTGCACCCTTAGTAGCATAGAAGGTAGAGACAAACACAGAATATTCTGAACTTAGCTTAGAGAGAATACTGAGAATCAGTTGTTCATCTTTCTTTTCAATTCCACATTGTTTTAATTGCAGCCTTAGTGATTTCAATTTGGTGAAGAGATCTTGGATCTTGTTGAAATTGCCTGGACTCAAACTAATAAATTCATTTTCCAACATATGACCCCTCATTGAATCTTGTGTGCCAAATAATATTTCTAGCTTTGTCCATACTTCATTTGGTGTATCCAAAGACTCAATGTGAAATAGCAAGTCAGGAGAAACAGACAAACACAATGTTCCATATGCCTCATCACATTTGTTAAACCACTTAGGCTTGTCTTCATCTTTAGCAGGTTCAGTTTCAAGTCCCATAGTTATCCTATTTAATCCAGCTTTCCTTAAGTGAATTATCATGCATGATTTCCACTCAAAGTAATTTTATGGAGTTAGGATGGGCATATTTGTTTGATCCATGATGAAGGAATGCAAAGAAATGCTAAAAAGAAGAGAACCCAGCCACGACAATGCCCCCCCCTTTTTACTCAATCAAAGAACCCCCCCCCCCCCCCCCCCAAAGAAATATGATTTGGCACTTTATTTTAGTGTATTTACAACTACCACTAGAAAGAGATACTTAGTGGTCTTGATTTCAATGCATTACAAACCCTCATGAAGAGCATATGCTAAAAGTGAAACTTGGGCACAATAATCAAAAAAAAAAATAGCACCACTGCGATCTACTCAAAAAATCATGCACTTTCAAAAAAAGAATCACCTCGATATGAGGTCGTATGAGAAAGTTATGATCCTCCAAAGTTTTCAAAACAAGAACTGTCCATAGTCACGGCTGAGAATCTGTAATTTCTGAAGAATTCATGCATGAAAATCAAAAACTAACTCCACTAGAGGATAGAGCACAAAAAAATAGCCAAGTTCATAACAAGAATCATCAAAATTGAAGTCCATATGAGCAAGAATGAGACATTTGAAAACTGCATTCAAATCTGCGGGTGCCAATGGAGAGGGGTATGGCTGTAGCTTTGCATGCTCGATTCTAAAAAATATACAGCTTGCATGCAAAATCTAAAAGATACCCAGATGGTTTTTCGGGGCTGCGAACAAAACCCAAAAAGCGTTTTTCTTGCTGATGAATAGAAGATGTTGCTGTAGTGTAAATCAAATACCTTTAACAGTAAAAAATGGCTCCAAAAATTAGAAAATGACCCCAGCAACCAAAATATGACATGCAAATGCTAGATCAGCTTCTTAAGTCCATCAATGGCATGCTGGAACCTGCAAAATTGATTGAAAACTCCAAGTATGCAACTTGGTTGTCAGATTTGAGATTGAAACCCCAGAGAAAAACTGTTTTTGTCAAAACTTTTCTGATTCTCATGATCATCCAAAGATGCAAGAGAAGAGCATACTTCATTTTTCAAAAAACTACAATAAAGTTTATTTGCCCCCCCCCCGAATCTCTCAAATAAGGAAACTATAATCTACTTTTGCACATAGAAAAGCTCTGATACCATGTTAGAATCTGAAAAGATTAATAACCCAGAAAACTAGTGCAAAGAGTAAATATCTAAACTATGAATGCAAATGATACAAAATCAAAATAGCATCATAGAGTTAGTCTCCAAGAGAGTAATGCAAATGTTGGAAGCAAAATAGCATTAAGAGGATGCTAAAACAAGAGATGCAAATACAAGCTAGGTAGCATGCTTATATAGGCTAGGAAGAGGGAGGAGGTGTTAACACCAACCAATGAGGAGCAACCATCTATTGGACTAAAGATAGCAAAGTATCTTCCCAAGATAGCTAATGGATGCTCACATGTAGGAAGGTGACACCTCACAACCATTCACCTAATAAGACATGCTTTATTAACCTAAGCGAGATTATTAAAAAATGTAGGAAAAACCTAGCAAAATAGGAAAAATAAAAAACTACACTAACACAAACAAGCTTAATTCAACTTAATTGAATCAAAATGAATAACTGATTTTAATCTTCATGTCTCATCATCATCTAGCTTTTATTTTGAGATGTTTGATCCTTTTTCAAATGGCTCATTGAGTTCTTAAAGTTCACTGACTACATTTCTTTGTTCCTCATTCTCTTTTTTAGTTCCAAATTTTCTCTCATGGTTCCTCCTATCATTTTTGATGTTCTCTCTATCATTTCTTCTATTTCTAAAGTTTCTTCCATTGTTCCTTCTATCTCTGAAGTTTCTATCCATTATGCAATATTTTGTTGTATGTCCAAAGTTGTTGCATATTTGACATTTTGGTGCTCTATTTTTAGGATTCTATTGATCATCAAGTGCATGACAATTCTAAGAAATGTGTCCTAAGTTGTTACACTTGTAACACTCAATCTATCTTCTATCTTCATAAGGTCTTCCATCTCTTGATGTGCTTTCACTAGATCTTCTTCTATCTGAAGAGTTAGTATTTCTAGATATTCTACCATTCCCTTTGTCATTATCATACTTAGGTTTCCTATAATCAATTTTTTTATGACCCATACCATGACAATTAAATTCTTTAACATGATTAAATGTCTTATTAGTACAATCTCTTTTCATATGACCTATTTCATTATACGAAAAACACTTACCTCTAAATTCATAACTAGTTTCTTTAGGAGATTCCACTTGCTTTGGTTCATCCAAAATTTCAACTTCCTTGTCTTGTCCAACTTCTTTAGATTTGTTAGAAGATTGACTAGATTCAATCTTATCATCAGATTTACCTTTTTCTTTTGGCTCTAATTTAATCTTAGGTTTCTTTGTATACATTTTAATTACATAACCAAGACCAATCTTATCATAGGAAGGTCTCTATATTGACATTGAATCATCAAGCTTTTCTTTGCTAGAATAAAGTTTCTCAAGTTGCTTCTTGCACTAAGTTAATTCACCTTTTAAAATAGTATTGTACTTATGAAGTTCTTCATGATCTTCTTTCAATGTTTCAAACTCAGATGTCTTCTTTGCTAGACTTGCTCTCAGATCTGCATTTTCAATTTTCAAATCATACTCAACTTTGCTAGGGTCATTTCTCAAAGTCAACTTTAGATTCATATTCTTCAATTCATGCTTTAAGATCTTGTACTCTATCTTCATCTTTGAATAATCATCATCATTAGTTCCAGATTCAGTAGGCTCAGGCTTGGATTTGAGATGTTCAATCTTTTCCTTCAATTGCCCAATGTAAACTTTGGAGTCTCCATATCTATCTTTCAACTTATCTCTTTTTCGGTAAGGAGATCAATTTGTTCAAGAACTTCTTCAAGGTTCTTAATTAACTATTCCATATCCATAGGGGGATCTTACTCAAGCTATTAAGCCTCTTCAAAGTAACTATGCTTTGATACCAATTGTTAGAAATAGGGATTATTGGGGGGGGGGGGGGTGTGGGTGAATCGGTAATCTACAAACTTTAGTCACCAATTGGATATTATTGCTTACTTTAAAATATACATAAAAAGTAATAAAGTAATGCTAAATAGTAATAGTAACCATGCATAAGGATAACTCATAACATCATATTTTGTTAACTATGGAAACCCTAGCCAAAGGAAAACCCTAGTGGGGATGATACCCACTAGATAATATACGGATATATAAGTTCCTTGTTGGAGGATGAACTGTGTTAGGAGTCAATGAGAAAATTCAATATAAGGAGTCCCTATTAGGAGATTCCAACCCTACTAGGAGTTGGGACAACCCTATTAGGAGTTGTAGTACAGTATATGTAAGATGAGCCCACTGCCCAAGCATGCACTTCTAATTACAAGAAGAGCTCACTACCTAAACAAGTAATTAGACTTTTGGAATATATGTACTATAACTTATTCCTCAATTGATCTCTAATCTTTAGCTAAATCTTAGATCACAAAATATCTTTTACAAAACTTTGCATATATCTCTTTCACAAAAGTTTGCAAACAATTGCTTAATCATAACTTCTTCAAGATAACACAATTACACACTTGATCTACAAGATGTCCTTTTCATAAATACCATGCCTTTACACACATTTTTGCTAGGTCAGATAAGACCAAAATACACTTTTACAACTTAAAGTAAACATCTAGGATGTCATCCCTAATTGGACAAGTAATTATTTTGTAAACAAAATAATCCTTTCCTTCAATTCCATTGTCTTTTTTCATCAAAAGACAAATATCTCTGATTTATACAGTTCCTACTAACTTCTAAGGTTATACATGTCATCAGCAACATGTATACTATCTCCGTCTAACTTCACTAATCATAATATGACATTAGAAACAAGTTATAAACAAAACAATACATTGTTGTATACCAAATTCCATACTTAGACAATTTTATGATTATCAAAAGGTAAGTATCTTTATTTCAGAGGTTTCCTATAAGCATGTACATCATGTGTTTCCATAAATGACAACAATTACATATGTCTATTAGCTAATTTTCAACACTTGCTTCATCAACAATAGGTACTTTTAGGACTCAAAGAGAATTTAGGTACGACACATAATCAAATGAAACAACAAGCATACCAACATGGTAGCCAAAGAAATTTTGAAGTTGGGGATTGGGTCTCCTTGAGATTGTAGACTTATAAACAAATCTCAATGAAGCAACAAAAAAATTAATAATAAGTTGTCTCCAAGATATTATGGACCATACCAAATCATGCAAAAGATTGGTAGTATTGCCTACAAGCTTGAGTTACCACCAACAACAAAGATACATCCAATTTTTCATGTTTATTGTTTAAAGAAGGTAATTGGGAAAAATATTCCTATTCAAATAGTACTAGGAGAGGTTGATGAAGAAGAAAGAATAATTTTGGAACTAGAGTGTATTCTTCAAAGATGCATGAAGAAACTAAGGAATAGAACCCTCACTCAGTATCTCATCCAATGGAAGAACTTACTAGTTGAAGAGGCCACATGGGAGGATGAGGAGTTTGTTCAAAAGAATCCACACTTGGTTAGCATTGAGGACAATGCTTCTTTCAAGAGAGGGGGTATACTACACCCTTAATATTGGTGTATATATGGTTATGAATAGTCAACTTGTGACTACCTTAATCCTTAATTAAGTCATGTTATATAATTATATAATTATTTAGGTAGGTAGGTCAGCCTAGGTGTTACATAGGGTTGTGTCTATTCAACCTAAGCATAATTAGGTATATATATGATTGTGATTCTTATTTCAAGATCATATTGTAAAGTTTGTTCTCATTGGAGATTTTCACCTAAAAGTGGCCTATTACTCTTAATTATTATTAAGTATTTATATAATATTTTATGTTGTTTTTTCTATTTTGCAAGTTATTTCATTATAATGATTAGAAAATTTTAGTATGTAGAACACAAAAAACCTGATATAGCATTAGTAGTTGGCATGGTGGCTAGATTCTTTGCTAATCCTAAATCAAATCATATGATGGCAATCAAAAGAATAATGAGGTATCTGAAAGGTACTGAAGACTACGGTTTAAGTATAAGAAAGGAGGAAATTTTGAATTAAAATAATTCATTGATGCTAATTAGGCAGGAAGTGTTGATGCCTAGAAGAGAAATAGTTGTGGAGCATTTTTCTTACAAAGAGGCTAGTATCTTAGACAAGAAAGAAACAAAACTATATCTCTTAGTCTACATCAAAAGCAAAATGTGTTGCTGGAGTAGTCAATTATTCTAGAATTGTGTGGTTCAAGCAATTGTTTTTAGGTATGAAGGAGGAAATCAATGACTCAATTGTTATCTTTTATGATAACACTAGTGCAATCAACATATCCAAGAATCTAGTGATTCATACCAAGACCAAGTACATCACAATAAAATATCATTTCTTGAGAGAATTGGTGCAAGACAAAGAGGTGAGATTGGAATATGTAGATACAAAATATTAGATTGTGGACATATTCACCAATCCATTTCCTAAGGATGCATTTTTGTATGTAAGAGGTAAGCTAGGGGTCATTCCCTTGTCTGAAGCTCACTAATCAAAGTTTAGTGATACATCAACCAAGCATAGTGAAGATCAAATAGGTCAATATAGTATTGTTAGAGTAGATTGCATATGAATCCATAGATCAGGTACATAGAAACTACATTGATTATTGTCTTTGGACTAAGATGTCAAAGAGGGAGAATTTGTCATATCATAAATTTTGAGTTGATTTTAAAGAGGGACAATTTTATATTGTAGTCATTGCAATAAGAGATTGATGATAGAGGGAAGAGGGAGTTCTCATGGATGAGAATAAGAATGAAACTAAGGATATTATCTTTAATTCTATTTTTCTATGACATTTCTATGTATCATGACATTTTGTGTTGTAACTAATGCCAAAGAGGGAGATTGTTGGATACAATCATTCAATTATATGTTGTCTTTGATTTTACACAAATGTCAAGTATATACTGGAAAATCAATGTATATCAAGCTCACTTGGGAGTCAAAGGAAGTTCCAATGTATGACAAGAGTTTTAATGTTAACCAAGTTCAGAGTCAGTGTCTACTAAGCTCACTCGGTCACCTAAGGAAAGTCTACATGGAATCAGTGTTAACTAAGCTCACTTGGTTACCAAAGAAAATATTGCATGGAATGAGTGTTAATTGAGATCACTTAGTTACCAAAGGAAGTCTAAAGGAAATTCATTTTTGAGTTAGTGTTGATCGAGTTGGGTTGGCTAACAAGGGATTTTCCTACATTAGTACATTTGATCTAATAGTTTTATTGGTTAGTTCTAGCCAACTCATGGGATGAATTTAATTTTTTTGAAATTGTATTCAAGTAAACTTGACAACGTAAAACATATAAATATGAGGTCAAGTTGAGGATTGAATGAGAGAAGAAGTATGAAATTGAAAAGATAAATCAAGGAAGCAAATTGAAAGGATATTAGAGTATCTAAGTTGATTGAGGTGTAAAGAACATTCTAATCAAGGAGGATCAAGTATTCAAGCTAGAATGAAGATCTAAAATTAGAAAATACAGTTGCATCACCAATTAGGTCATATCATTGTTACTCTCTAATAATTTAGTAGTTAATCAAATCTCCTAATAGAGCTAGCTTAACGACTATCTAACAAGGTGGCCTTTCTAGATTTAAGTGTCAAAAGACCTCTAACAAGGCCACTCCTAATAGGGTGCACTAAATCCTTTAACATGATCACATCTAATAGTGTATTTTGTAACCTTTAATAGGGTTTACTCCTAATAAGGCTCACTTTAGAAGAGTGAAAAATAATAACTAGTTACAATTGATGGTTTTTCCCAAATTGGGTTTCCACTTTAAATCTTGTTGTCTCTTGTGTTCATATTATTTGCTTTATGGTTATGCATCTAAGTTAATTAAGGTTAATGAAATTAAACATTTTAAGAAGCAATTATTTTAGTATTATTTGAGTGATAGTAATTTTTAGTGTTAACTGAGTTACAACAGTATTTTAGTTTCAATAGAGTTTGGTGTTGAATTGTATTGACATCTTAAGGGATCTTGGATTTGTTTTTGTGGTAATTGATTCACCACTCCCTTCTTAGTTACTCCTCATATATTTCCAACATGAAGCACATATAGTTTCTTGAGTCCTTGTTAGAGGACTATGCCTTATTAGAAGCCTCAACCCTATTAGGATTTGGTGGAAAAAATATAATGTATGAAAGAAGAGCCCTCTGCCCTAACATGCAATTATACAATTACATTCTTCACAAGTATAGGTATACATACAATAGTTTCTCACTATTGTAATTCATACTTTCTCTAATTATACATTAGATCTCACATCACATAAAGCTCATATATCTTTCAAACTATCTGTACAATAGTTCACATGTCATATATCATCACATCAACTCCACATTCTTTGCACAAGATAAGATCTTTATTTATACCTCACACATTAATAATTCTCTACTCAGTCAGCCTTCATGTCTTCACATGCTTAATATAATATAAAATTACTTATGGACTAATATCCACAAATTCATCTCATCATGACTTATTATTTTGTTGCTAAAATAATTCCTTATGTCATATAACTCATATCTTTGATATACTTTGTTCTATTTTGTCAAATACTTAAACAAGTATTTAGTCTATAACTTGTGTCCTACTATTCATACTCATCTACACTATTGCCTGTGTCATCATGATATAGTTATAAAGCTATCCTCAACTACTCATGATATAACTCAAAGTGTGTTATCCCTACACATCACATATGTCTCTATACTACTACAAACTATCTAACACTTAGACAATTTTCTATTTGTAAATGCATAAATGAAATGCTAAATACATGTTTCCATAAATGACAACTCACTAGACATCTAACTAACCATATTGCCAACAATCTCCCCCTTTGGCATTGATGGCAACATTTTGTAAAATTGGCTAAGTCCCAAAATGATATCATACACAACAAAACCAAATAAAAATAACTACACAAAATTGCCTTCAAACATAACCATTTTATTCATGTTTTGATGGATCATTGCTTTCCTTATCACCCATTACATTGATACATCAATGCATTTCCCCTTACATATACATGTACAAAATATTTCTCCTCCTTAGTATATATAATTTTCCTTAAATATATTACTCCCCCTTTGACATCAATGACAAAGGTGTCAAAAATTGTATAAAAAAATTGGGTAGCCTACTACAAATCAACTTGATATCCTAGAAAAATAATCTGCATATACAAGTTTCAATCTTTCCAATTCCTTATTCTAGTTATCCTTAACTATATCAGAGATGTTGATCAGTGTGTATAGTGCATAGGATGCCACTTCAACTACACTCAAATTAGTATAGGAAAACTTATCATAGGAAGTCTTTGATGCAAGATATTCATCTAGTTGCCTCTGCGAAATGTTGATCTTAGTTGACAAGATTTCTCTAAGAGTAGAGATTCACTTTACTACCCTTTCCTTATTAGACTCCAAACCTCTAATTATATTATGGATCTTCTCCACTTCTATTCTATAGTCTTCAATTGATGCAAGGAGGATAAGGAAAGCTAGGGCCTAGGGCACACCTAGCTATCCAAATCAACCTACCAAAGTCAACACAATGGAAAACACAACACAAATATAGTGCCAAAGAGAGAGAACAAGATATGTTATTGATTCATCAATGGAATAATATACATGCCCAGCTATAAGGCCTTTTGGGTTATGACTCGAGAATTACATTTTAGGTCCATGATCTAGCTGCAAATTTGCACCTTCCTTCTTGCTTCCCAAATTCTTACTTTTTCTTACTTATACCTTCTTACTCTACTACTTATTCAAGCCTCAGACACTCTATTTATACTTGCCAAAATAGCTTATAGAAGATTCTAGAACATAGAAAAGCCACAAGTCGACCCTTAGAAAATATAACTACCTATACCAAAATTAAATGTGAGTAAATTCAGCCCAAATATGAACCAAACACAGATAACTTGGCAAAAGAAAGCTTTTCAAAATCTAGCACTCGGAAGAAACTCTAAACTTAGCATCCAAAGAAATCACTTGGTAGCCAAAGAAGCTCATAAACTAAAAGAATCACTCAACACCCAAAAGGTCACTCGATAACCAAAGAAGCTTGGAAACCAAAGGAATCACTCAGCAACAACTAATAGAGTGAACATAAGTGCAAGATTATAAAGAAACCTAGGATGCTCCTACATCAAACAACCAGGGTTAGAGAAAATGATTCCCTTGAATCATTGAGATGTCACAATCTTAGCTAAATCCAAATCAGATTGAGAAATCCAGGAAGCATCTTCCATAGGTCTATTCTTCCACTTCACCAAATATTCATAGTAATCTTTTCCTCTTGTGCTCTTGCCATCTCTCTGATCCAATATCTGTTCAACTTACTCAATCTACTTCTCAAGATAATCCCCTAATACAACAACTTCATCATCTAACTCATGATACTTATACAGATCAGCAATATTAAATATAGGAGATATATCCATGTCATCAGGTAACTCTACTTCATAAGCATTACCACTGTCAAATTTTATCAAGATCTTACAAGGTCCAAACTTCTTATTTTTCAACTTACTATATGTTCCAACTGGAAATATTCCTTTCTTCAAATGAACCATTACCTCATCACCAACTTCAAAATCATGATTTCTCCTAGACTAATCAACATTCTACTTAGACTTCTAATTGCATTGTTCCAAACTTGACTTCACTTCCTTATGCAAAGGCTTCATAAAAAAAGCAAATTATTCTCCTACAACACTTCTCTTCTCTTCACCAATAATATCCCTCAAATTTGATATACCTCTAATCTACATTCCAATAACAATCTCAAAAGACGTCTTCCCTATACTCCTATTCGCATAATTATTAAATGTAAATTCAACTTGTGCTAATACCATTTCCCAATTACTTGGCTTATTCTCAACTAAATTTCAACTCAATACCCATATTCTTCCACAAATTCTTCCAAAAATAACCAACATACTTACTATCTCTATTAGAAATAATGCTTTTTGGTAATCCATGCAATCTCACAATCTCTTTAAAGAAAAGTTCAACAACATGCTCAACATCTGATGTCTTCTTACATGGTATGTGTAAGAATTTTTCTTAGGGAAATATTCACCCAAGATCAAAGAACTCAAACACAAGCACAATAGTAGAACATAAAGAGTATGATCAAAATATCAATATGTATTCAATTCAATATGAAAGTACACTTGGAGTACCTATAAATAAAGGCCTCTAGAATGCTTCTAGAGTGCATAAGAATCAACAACATGATAAGTCATACAACTAGGAACATGTCCACTAGGTGTGGATTGTCCTCCATTAAGCACAGGAGTAAGTGTGATGATGCGAGGATAAGCCTACAAAGGTGTAGCACGCAAAATAATGTTGTAGACACCATGTGCTAAAATGGGAGTACAAATAACTGTGTGTTGTCTACATGACAACTTAATTAATTATGAAAACTCTAGTGGTGTACCAAATAAATAATAAAATAATGCATTAACTTAAGTAAACTTAAGTAAAGTGTAAATATTAAATACGTATTTACATCAATACCCCCCCTTAAGTGCAACTTAGGGGAATGCCCTTAAGCTTATGAAAACTAGGATGAAATGGAAGATGGGTCCTGACTACTAGGCCATTTTAGGTACCCATGTACATAATGAAATGCAATCTCTCATAAAGTGGAGAAAGAGGGAAAAACTCATGGGACAAACCCTCCCCCAAAAAGAGAGATGAAAAGAAAAGATGCGTGGATGGATCAAGTAATCAAGACCCCCCCATTATGACATACATCAAGTATATAAAAAAGTGAAGTATGAGAAGGACAAAACCCCATAAGCAAAAAAAATCCCCCCATAAGAAAGAAGAGGAAGAGAGACAAGGTAGTCCCCACCCCCCCAATGAAGAGTGTTGATTAGTAATAGCTACTCCAAGGTAGAAGCTGGTCCATGAGAGCTGAATAATGTTCCTCTCCTTTGGAAGAAACAATGGCAAAGGTACAAGTGGGATGCTTCCACTATGTGTAGAAAGAACTTGTTGATGAATGATGTCTCTAAAACCTGCTCAACTATCCCTATGTCGATGCTAATGTTCGCCCCCTCCAGGACTGCTAAAAAGAATGAATGTTGATTTGACAAGGATAGATGTAGAACCTACCCCAAAGAACCTACTATCTCCTCAAATGATAAAGAGACCTCCTACAACTTCTATACATACAGATCTACAATCATATCAACCTATGAAGATCGATCATGTAGAGAATAGACATGAGGGTTAGAGTGAGCCCTTGCGACAACTAAAGAATGATCTACCTCATCAAAGAGAAGATGTATATCATCGATATAATCTCCCAAATCTGCTATGTGTGACTCCACAAACAACCATGAAATTTCTATCAAGAAGTCATCAACTAATGCTGGAGCTGGAAGACAAGGTGTACCCTAC
Source organism: Cupressus sempervirens (assembly GCA_028749045.1). Lineage (NCBI taxonomy): Eukaryota > Viridiplantae > Streptophyta > Pinopsida > Cupressales > Cupressaceae > Cupressus > Cupressus sempervirens. The sequence goes on along the minus strand of CM053791.1, from coordinate 800,156,795 downwards.
TGTGTTGGACCTATCACTATGGTAATATATGCATGTGGAATATGTTGATGCCGTGACCTCTCTTTGCATATGTCAATAGGATCCCACAAATTTGAGTCTATTAAATCACTATCATTGGTGTCACTATTAGTTTCCATAGTGTATGAGGTGTAGAGAGGATTAGAGGATAAGCTGGGTGAACTTTCCTCAAAGTGTACATCCCTCTCTACAAAAATCTCATGTGTCTTAGGATCCATAAATATATAGCCCTTAACACTATCTTCATATCTGATGAAAGTACAAGGCCTAGCTAGTGGTGCCTTGCATCCCTTGGATGATATGGTTGCTCATGTTGGACAACCAAAAACTCTAAAGTGTTTCACAACTGGTTTTCTACTGTACCATGCTTCAAAAGGAGTCCTACCATCTAAGGCACTATGAGAAGACCTATTAAGAATGTAATTGGAACTACTTATAGCTTCAACTTTCAAGTGTTGGATCAAGAGACTTGGCTTGTATCATGCAACTTGCCATGGACTTAAGAGTTCGTATTCTCAGTGTTGCAACATCTGTCTTGTGCGAACTGAATGTAGTGGATTTTAAAGATTAAGACCCTCAAATGTGAAATTTTTTTTAAGTCTTGTTCTTACATATCTACTTTCATTGTCCATCTAAAGGACTTTGATGGATTTTCGTGATTTCTTTTCAACATGAGCCGTGAAGGCTAGAAACTTATCCAACACTTCATTCTTGTGATGAAGAAAGTAGACCGAAGTGTAGCATGAAAAGTTATCAATGAAAGTGAGTATGTAGTGACACTGGCTGAGTGATGTCACTACAAAATATCCTACTAATACCATGTGAACTAAGTGAAGAACAACTGGTGCTCTTGAAGACTTCCCTTTATGTAACTTCTCCTCTAGATGCATATCCACTGAACATGTTGAACATTCACCCATGGAAAAGTTGATTGTAGGTAGACCTTTGACCATATTATTCAAGAAAAGTTGCTATAGGTTTCCAAAGACAAGATGTCCATACCACTCATGCCATAATTTGGTTTGTGAATTGGATTGAGTCAACAAGGCATGTGAAGGAGACTTAGGCACAAAGTGGGAGAGAGAATACAACCTTTTGTCAAGATTAACTTTCCCCACTACAACCAATGAATCCTCTTTGAGACTTCACACCATTACTAAATATGGAAGGAACTCAACTTTTTTTCCATCTCCAAGGTGAGTGATTTGGTAAATTGAGAGGAGATTAGAGGTAAGATTTGGAACATAGAGAACATCTTGGAATTCCCCATTTTCCATCTCTAGATGTCCTTTCCCTTCAACTTCTATTTTAGTATCATCTCACACAAGGATGTGTGGTACCTATGACTGCTTCAATGAAGAAAGCTCTCCCTTTTAAGAACCCATATGATATGAAGAACTTGAACTAGCCATAAGTGCTTGTGGTTTTCCCTTTGAAGTGGATGGAGTTGAATCCTTGGAAGCACTTGCCACTTGAATTTTTTTCTTCTTGAGTAGGTTTTCCAACTAATCAATTCTCTTAGTCTTACAATGATTCTCATCATGATTTAGTTTCTTGCAATATGCACAAAAATTTTTTCCCTTCTTTTCTTTACTTCCCTTCTTATTGGAAGAAGAATTGTCTTACTATAAGGAGGATTGTTGTGTCTCAGATTGTGATTTTTTCTTCCACTGCTTTTTCTTGATGTTTGTAGAACTTTTTCCTCCTTGACTTGAGTGGTTATCATCACTAGCCACCAATTCTTTGGTATTTGATGATGTGAGAAGTCCCATATCTATCAAGTGAGATTGTTCAAAAATCAACATTTCTGCAAATGCATCAAATGTAGGCTTTTGGAAAGCACTTCCCATGGTCAACCTACGAGTATTATAACTCAAAAAAAAGGAAGAATATTCTAAAGGTAGCCTCTTTAGGATGTGATCAATCAACCTATCATCCTTCATGGGATTACCACAATCTTTAAGTAGTGCTCTAAACTCATTGGATTTGTTGATATAATCTTGAATTGTGTCAATGTTCTTTGGATCCAAGAGAAGTAGGTCATCCTCAATCTGGTATCCCTTTTCCTCATCCACCTTACCATATAATGATTCAAGTTTGTCCCAAGTAGGTTTTGGCTTCCTTGAAACTAGAAATGTGGAAGAAGAGATCTCTGTGTACACAAGTCCTGATAATTCCTAAAGCCTGTTGTTCTTTAACTTTCTAATCATTGAGTGTTGTGGCATTAGTGGGTTTTGTAATTGAACCATCAACATAAAGACTTAGATTTTTTTCCATTAATATACTTTGTACAATATCTTTCCATGTAGAATTATTGCTTGAAGTTAGAAATGGACCTTTAGGTGAATAGGTCTCCAAAGTAGTGTTATCGTGCTGAAATGCGTAAAGTGTTAGAAAAAAAATGTCATTGGTGAAGAATTAATGCTATCGACAACTGGGAAGCATTTTTTAGAGGTGAAGAAATAAGGCAAGTGCTAGAGAAGATTTTTTGTTCACTGCTATGCTGGGGTTGAGAAGGCTGGTGGCCAAGAAAAATGTTTAGGGTCATTGGGTTTCTTTTTGTGGTGGCTAGGAGTGTGGGGTTTAGCTCCACATTGAGTGGGGGAAGACCTTCGGTGGTGTGTAAAAAACACAACACATCCCCACTTCAACAAAGAGCTACCAGTGTTGGGCTTGCTACACTTGCAGTACGGTGAGTTGTGTGCTTGCCAAATCTTGGCCAAAATTTGCCGATAGAAATCTATGGATTTTGGCCATTGGGTGTTGTACAGTCCACTAAAAATTGAGATTTTGTCATACTATAATAAATTTCCACCAAAATACCTATAGGGGCCAAGGTTTCACTGCTTGGTTCTTGCAAAAAAAAATCTCTGCTGCCTAAAGGGAATTTTTTTTCCAAAAATATGCATAAATATTTGGATGAAAATACAGAGAAAATTAAAATTAGATCTAAAAATTAAATTGCAGATCTAAAACATCATACTCAAACTTGCAAATCGGGCCTTTGGGTTCTGATTTGCAAAAAAAATTGCCTCAAAATTGACTTTGGCCTAGGGAAGGAAAATTTAATGTTGATTTTGATCGAATTGACATTCTAGACACAAAGGCAAGGTTCGTTCTAGCTCTAGATGCTCCCAATGATAGTGATACTCTGGATCTAGGTCAAGGTGTTGAAGCAACAATGGTCTTGAGTAGTTATGTGAAGAGAAATTCTCCAAGCTCTAATACCATGTAAGAATTTTTTTTAGGGAAAAATTCACCCAAGATCAAAGAACTCAAGCACAAGCACAATAGTAGACCAGAAAGAGTATGATTAGAATAGTGATATATATTCGATTCAATGTGAAAGTACACTAGGAGTGCCTATATATAAAGGCCTCTGGAATGCTTCTAGAATGCATAGGAATCAACAACATGATAAGTCATACAATGAGGCATATCTCCACCATATGTGGGTTATCCTCCATTAAGCACATGAGTAAGTGTGATGATGAAAGGATAAACTTACAATAGCATGCAAAATAATGTTGTAGACACTGTGTGCTAAAATGGGAGTGTGAATAACTGTGTTGTCTACATGAAAACTCAGTTAATTGTGCAAAGTCCAGTGTTGTACCAAATAAATAATAAAATAATGCATAATAATAAAATAATGCATTAACCTAAGTAAACTTAAGTAAAGTGTAAATAGTAAATACACATTTACACCAACAGTAGGAAATGAGCCATTTTAGAAAAAATTACCACAACAAAAAATATAGAATCATATCCTTTCACTGTCTTAGAAAGTCTAAGAACAAAATCCATACTGATGTCACTCCAAGGTTTCTTAGGAATAGTACTAGGTGTATACAAACCAATATTTTGACTCACTCCTTTTGCAACTTGATAAACTCCACAACTCTTTACAAATTTTTTAACATCCTTATACATTTGTGGCCAATAATACTTCTCTTTTAGCAAACTCAATGTCTTGTCAATTCTAAAATGTCTAGCCAATCTACCACTATGCTTTTCCTTAATTAGATTCAACCTCATAGAACTTGTAGGAATACACAATTGAATACCTTTGAACAACATACCTTCTTGAATGAAATACTCATCATACTTACTTATGTGATCTATCAGATTTGGTGCTCTGTACTCTCTTCATGCCTCAGAAAAATTAGGGTTAGTATCATACAACTCTTTCATTTCATCAAAACCAAGAACTTCAAGCTTCATTTTAGTCAACAAAGAATGTCTTATTCTTAATGCATCAGAAACTCTATTAGTAACTCTACTCTTGTGCTTAATGACAAATGTAAAATTCTAAAAATACTCAACCCACTTCATTTGTCTCTAATTCAATTTATGTTCACTTCCCAAGTATTGTAAAGCTTTATGATTAGAATACAACAAAAACTCCTTAGGAATCAAATAATGTCTCCACTTATTCAATGCTTGAACAATGGCATAAAATTCTTGATCATACATAGAATACTTCCTTTTAGCAGCATTCAACTTTTCACTAAAGAAAGCAACAGGTTTATCTTCTTGACTCAGTACAGCTCTTATGGCACTACCACTTATATCACATTCAACTTGAAATACATTATTGAAATTGAGAAAATCCAAAATAGGTAATTCAACAACCTTTGGTTTCAAAGTCTCAAAACTCTTATTAGCTTCATTTCTCCACTTGAATTCCTTTTTATCTCCTCTCATTGTCTCAATCATAGAATTACAAACAAAACTGATTTTCCTTATAAATTTCTTGTAAAAACTAAGCAAACCATGAAATGATCTTACCTCACCCACATTATCAAGTGTAGGCCATTCCAAAATTGCTTTAACCTTCTTAGGATCCATCTTCAATCCATCAGTTGAAATCACAAGTCCCAAATACACAATCTTATCTTGTATAAAAGAACACTTTTTAAGGTTAATCAACAACTTTTCCTCTTTCAACCTCTACAATACTTGTCTAATATGCTCAAAATGTTCTTACTTAGTCTTACTGAATATCTGAATATCATCCAAATAAACAGTAACAAACTTACCCAAGAATCTTTTTAGAATTTCATTCATCAACCTCATGAAAGTACTAGGTGCATTAGTCAAACCAAAAGGCATAACAAACCATTCATACAAACCATATTTTGTTTTGAAATAAGTCTTCCATTCATCACCTTTTTTTATTCTGATTTGATGATAGCCACTCTTCAAGTCAACCTTGTTAATAGCTTTGGAATCAATACACATTCTCCATTCTCCATTCTTTTTAGGTGCTAATATAGTAGGTACAACACATGGACTCAAACTTTCTCTGATCAAACCTTTCTGCAAAAACTCATGGACTTGTCTATTAAGTTCCTCATTCTCTATAGGTGTCAATCTATATGGTGCTTTGTTTGGAAAATTGGCTCTAGGGATCAAATCCATACAATAACTTTTGCTTTTTATTTGAGCTAAACCATCAGGTATATCTTCTGCAATAATCTCTTTATACTCATTCAATAATTCAACAATTTATTTTGGTACTCAATCACTCGATCACCACTGACTAATACTCGGTTAGCATTTTTTTCTAGCACTCTGGTACTAATGACACAACTTGATGCCCTTGGGATTATATCAAAACAAACTTGATTCTTTTTCATCTTCTTTTTAAATTGTTTTCCATTAATCATACAAATTTTCATACTAGTACAATTAACCTCATCTAGACTTTCAATCAAAGGCAACAATATTTGATTCTTTCCATTTACCAAAAGAGTATATTGATTCAATCTTCCATCATGCACAAAATATCTATGATATTTCCAAGGTCTACCCAATAGATTATGACAACAATTCATAGGCATAATATTGCACAAAACTTCATCAAAGTGATGTTCAATATTGAACTTCACAAGGCATTGCTCACTTACCAAAATCATATGCTCATCTTTGATCCATGAGACATGATAGGGTTTAGGATGCTTTAACCTTTGTAACTAAAACTTTGTAACCAACTCTTCTGATGCCAAATTTGTAGAACTTCCATTGTCAATGATTACTTTGCAACATTTCCCAGCCATCTTGCATTTGGTCTTGAAAAGACTTCTTCTAAGGATGGGTTCCTCATAATTTCCCTTATTACATAAGGTCCTTCTCACCATTAGATATTCTCTATTCTTAGGTCCACTTGGTGAATCCTCATCTTCTCCTTGAATTAAAATATTTCTATTACCTTGCCTACTTTCAAAGGATCTACATTCAAAAGTTCTATGTCCCTCTTTATCGCATCTGAAATAATTACCATGAAATCCACCTCTAGAATAACTTGGTAAGAGTTAGTACCTCCTTGGTAAGAATTAACACTTTTTCACTTGGTCTTGCCTTTTTCATCATTATTCCATTTAGATTTACCTTTGTCTTGTGAAAATTTGTTAGATCTACTACCTTCTCCATAAGATCTAGCTCTACCTCTCTAGAATCTGCCACCTCAACCTCTTTGTCTTTGTTGATGCTTCTTTGTCAAGATTTCTTCAGCTTTCAAGACATACTGTTATACTTCTTCCGTACTTTCCAACTTAATAAAACTTATTTCATCTTGAATTCTAGATTGCAATCCATTTATGTACCTTGCAATTTTCTCAACATCATCATCCACATGTCTAGATTTGATGTCCAACCCATAGAATTCCTCAATATATTCCTTCACACTCATGTCCTTTTGTCTCAAATTTTTCATTTTTCTCAACAAGTTAAATTGGTAATCAATAGGTAGGAATTTGTTCTTTACCTTTTTCACCATCTTTGGCCAAGTTTTGATCTTCTCCTTTCCTCTCCTTTCTCTATTAGTTTGCAAATGCTCTCACCATAGTGATGCATGACCTTTCAACCTTGTAACTACAATCTTCACCTTTATATTATTAGGAGTGTTTTCATACTCAAATAACTTCTCCATAGATGAGATCCAATCTAACACAACATTAGTATCCAATTTTCCATCATAAGGAACAACTTCTACAATGGGTTTTGAATTAGACCTAGACAACACTCTTAACAACCTTTCTTCATCTTAGGGTTTGGTGCTACTGCTTCATCATCACTTAGATCATTAAGATGTGATCCTCTCCTCTAGGTTATCTCCACAACATCTAATCTGGATACAATTTCTCTCAATTGATCCAATATAGCATTATCAATATTTACTCTACTATCAACCATCTTTGCAAATCAAGTTTCTACAAGATCGTAACCCTCTGCAAGTTATAGGTAAAATCCACAGATCTGCCACCCTACAACCAAATTTGAATCAAGGTTCTACATGATTTAATCTCTACAAGGATGAACCTCACACTTTGATACCACTTCACATAAGGAGGATAAGGAAAGCTAGGGCCTAGGGCACACCCAGCTATCTAGATCAACCTACTAGAGTCAACATAGTGGAAAAAACAACATAAATGTATCACTAAAGAGAGATAACAAGATATGTTATTGATTCATCAAAGGAACAATATACATGCCTAGTTGTAAGGCCTTCTAGGTTATGACCTAAGAATTACATTTCAAATCCATGATCTAGCTACAAATTTGCACCTTCCTTCTTGCTTCCCAAATTCTTACTTTTTCTTACTTCTACCTTCTTACTCTACTACTTATTCAAGCCTAAGACACTCTATTTATACTTGCCAAAATGGCTTATACAAGATTCTAGAAAATAGAGAAGCCAAAAGTTGGCCCTACATAAATATAACTACCTATATCAAAATCAAATGTGAGCAAGGTCAGCCCAAATAGGAACCAAACATAGATAACTCAGCAAAATAAAGCTTTTTAAAAACTGGCACTCAATAGCAACTCTGAACGCAACATCCAAAGAAATCAATCAATAGCCAAAGAAGCTCAGCAACCAAAGGAATCACTTGGCATCCAAAGGATCACTCAGCAACCAAAGAAGCTTGGAAACCAAAGGAATCACTTAGCAGAAACTAACAAAGTGAACAAAAGTGCAAGATTACAAGGAAACCCAGGATGCTCCTACATCATCAATGCTAGTCTTAGGGAGCTGTAACTTTGTAGTGAGTATTAAATTCACTCATCTAATCCTTTAATTGATTCTCAAAACCTATTAAGTACATGTATGATATCATGCACTATCCATACAACTTCTTTCCCTCATCAATATGTTTCCTCAACTACCTGATGAATATATCAAGTGCCTTCAAATCATTTCTTACATTCATGCACACTATGTCAAAAATTAATGCATCATTCTTTTCTTGTGCTTGTGCTAAAGATACTTTAGACAAGGTTGTGAATTCTTCATCAAATAATTTCACTAATTCTTTAGCCTTCAATTTCAAGTCTTGATTAGCTACAGTTGCAGTAACTATCTTCTACATCCTATCCAGGACTTCTAATAATGTCATCTCCAAAGACTTAACTAACTTTTTATTTTGGAGCAATTTTCCTAAATAATTCATCAAACTATTTTGATCATCATCATCATTAGATGGTATTGCTACTGATTTTGCTACTGCTACTAGAGTTCTTGTTGGAATGAGTGTTACTACTTTTGGTTCTGGAATCTTCTTCTCTTCCTTGGCCTTCTTCCTCTCTTCTTCTAGTCTCTTAGCTTCTTTCTTTCTTTCATCTTCCTCTTGTTTCTTCTTTATTTCCTCTCCCTCTTTCTTTTTCTCTCTTTGTTCTTCTTCTTATTTCTTTTAATTTTCCTCTTCTACCCTTTTTTATTCTTTCTTCTTTCCTTCTTCTTGCCTTTTTACTTCTTTCTTCCTATTCTCTTCTACCTATTTCTTCTTTTCCTCTTTCTCATCTTCTTCATTAGAGCTAGTGTAGGCTATGATATTATCAACAATAGATGTGCCAAAGCCTACAAAATGGATTTTCCTTTGTATCCACTATTATATGCATACTATTCACTTGCATGGATTCAATACCTATAACAATGAGAGGTGGTGAGGGTGCTCTTTGTGTCTCCTTGATCTCTTCATCATCATCAATGGAAGTATGGGCTTCCACATAAACTAGACTATTTAGTTATGAGTGTACACTCTCCTTTGATACTAAAGGTACTGAGGTCATATGTTTTACTATGGCCTCCTCTTTTTCCTTTCTTACATCCTCATAATTGGCTCCCATCATAAGAAGTTCTCTTCTTTTATTCCTCAGCAAGGGCTCAATACCCTTCAAAATTATGTCCATGTCCTCCTTGGAATTAACTTCAAACAACTTTTTAATCATTTTTTTCTCTCAACTTGGTGTCCTCTTTTGTCACTCTTTTCTTCATGTTCAATAACCTATTATATAGGTCCTCTAGAATCTTATTCTGAATGTTATCAAATCTTTTGTTCCTCAAAATCACATTCCTCACTATAGCATTTTCTAGTTTTGTTCTATCCATGTTATTATACAATATATATAATACTTATTTAACTGTACAAAATTGTCATCATTTACAATTTTCATGTTTAATTTTTCTACCTTTGGTTTCCTGCTTCCTTTCCTACTGGTGTTCTTCCTTCTTGCATTGCTTTCTCCACTAGTCTATCCTTAGTTTCATCCTTTTATTCCTTAAAACCATTGACTTGTAGAGTTTTTCTTATTTTACTAGGTCCACTAGTAGTTCACTTGACCCTTTTCTTGATAGGTGGTGTGGGTTTTTGTTTCACTTTTAACAATCTTTCTGACTTCCTCTATGCAATAGGTCTAATAACCTCTGATTTCATTTTAGGTAATTGAACTATTACTAGTTTCACTTGCACAACTATTGCATAAGGTACATGCACACTTGGTTCAACAATAGTTACACCTTCGGAAGGTGGTCCAACAACAATAAGTGTTTTTTTCTATTACCTCATATTGTCCACTTGCTTTCATTTCAAGTGCAATTCCTTTGAACTCATTGAAATCTTGTCAAGTCATGCTAGATTCCTTAATAATAGAATCTATTACTTTCTACACTTTCTCTTGTTTTCCTTGCTATGAGGTTCAAAATGAATTTCTCTCACTTTCTCTTCATAAGTAACCCATCAAGGGCATTCAATGTCATTTTTTGAATGGAGTATGATCTATGCATACCCTTCTATGAGCTCTTCACTCATCTTATATCCCATTGGCTCAATGAATTTCACCCTAGGTTAGGCTTCTTCCATGCATGTGTTATCAGTTTCCACCATGAAACATAAATCTTTTTTGTACTTCTCTACCATGGAAGGAGGTATTTTGTGCCTCTATTTCATCTCATTTTGAAAACTCTTTATCATTGTGTCTATGCCATTATCTCTAAAATTTTCCATCTTTGCATTGTAGCACTGAGTCACCAACTTCATTGTGCACTCATTACTTTCCTAATTTTTTATCCTTGGAAAAATATTTTTTACATAGAAAAACAAATGCATTAATAGGGACTCAAATCTAAAGACTACATTCTTGGTCTTCTTCATTTTAGCAATTATGTCCAATAACTAAACTCTAAGTATCTCACATAAGTTCACTTTTCTCCTATCAACTTCCATTACGTAGGTTTTATGTAAAAATCCTACTAGTATTGAGTTAACCCTTGAACCGTGGTTAAACTTCTACCCTAAAATCTTGCTCAATAGCTTGACTCCTTTATCCTAAATTGTATCCACCTTCATGATTCTTCCATAAAATCTAGTAAATAGGTTTGTCTCAATCAACTTCCTTACATTTATATCATTTATAGGGTTGCATCCCTCATTACTTAGACTTGTTTCCTTATGAATCACATCATTATCAATTACAACATGCAAACCACCTGACCAAAACATTTCATCATGAACCCTACCCAGAATTGTTCTGGTCCAATCATGATCGTCAAACTCAATATAGAACATAAATTTCACTAGGTTTAACTTATTTAGGTGTGCATACTTAGATTTCAAAGATAAATAATTATTACACATGACTCCTAAGTCCTTGTGTATATCCTCATCTCCTATACTTTTAATTTTACAGTGGATATAACTCCTTACATCTTCTACGTGAAGCACATTCTATGGGATTTGCAAAAATGAGCCTAATGGATCATCCACAAGAGAAAAATAGATGTTTCTTGGACTTGTACTTCATCCTTTCACTGACATCATATACTATTTCACTAGCCATTGAGTCTCTAACTATATGCACTAAAAACTTAGTTCAAGTTACTATATTTTAGGGATTCTGTAGCTCTGTGCTTCAAGAACTTATTTTTGCACTCCAAATCATTGTCAAGTCATTCTTCAATTCACTCTAAACACTTTGCATGATCAAATGGTACATAGAATCTTTCTTGTGATCTTTAAATCACTTCAAATTGGACTCTGCATTAAATGCGTAATTGTCATTTATCACCAGTTAACTTTTTTTCTATCTTATGACTTACTAAAATCATATCTAAGCTTGCACACTCAACCATAGCCTTCTCTCTATGCCCTTTATCTTTTGTTAGCTATGTAACTTCTAACTCTCTTTCTGATATCATCTTTAATTAACTAACACTTTACCTCTTTTGAAACTGCTTAATTCAAATAGGATGAGTCATAGACAACTTTTGACTTCAATCTCTCATTGAGTGCATCAAAATATTGTTCCTCCAAAACTATATAAGAACTTTCTGGATCCTTAGCTTTCACAAATGCTTATTTGAATTCATCAACATTTTCCTTGATTTCTTTCTTCTGACTGTTATCATTTTTGTTATCATTCATTCTATCATTTCTATTAGGATTTCTATTGAAGTTCCTCTTGTCCATTCTATAATATCTTGTTTTGTGTCAAATTTATTGCATAACTAACATACAAGTGCATTCCTCTTTTGATTGGTTCTATTCTAACTATTAGGCTCTCTACAATTCCTTGCAATGTGTCGAGGATTGTTACACTTGTAACATACAAACTTCTTCTTTTCTCCATCAGATTTTCCTCCATTAGATTTTCTTTGTGATCTTCCTCTTTCATTTCTTGTAGGGTTAGTGTTCTTAAAAATTCTACTATTTACATTATTACTATCAAACTTAGGTTTCTTGCAACCTAATACTTTATGTCCATAACCATGAAAATTATAAAAATAAAAATTAGTAATAGGTTTAAAAGACTTATCTATGTAATCTATTTTCATATGACTAGTTTTATTGCATATGAAACATATACCTTTGAACTCATGTATGACTTCCTCAAGTGGTTCATCTTACTTAGGTTTATCAACTTGCTATATTTTTTTACGCTCATCATGTTTCATAGATAGATCAACTAGAAGAGTCTCTATAGATACTTTAGTATTAATGCTTGATTCAATCTTACTCAAATGAAAATCTTTAGAGGATTCAACAACTGGATTTGGTTCTTTTCTAATTTCAACTTTCTTATCATATTTCTTTCCAACAAGGTAACCAAGGTTAGTCTTACTATAAGAAGGTTTCTAGTGAAATATCTGTTAATCAAATTTTTTACTACTGGAATAAAGTTTCTCTAATTTTTTATTATCTTGTGCCAATTCTCCTTTCACAATGGTATTGAACTTTTCTAATTTTGCATGCTCAATATTAATAGAATCTAATTTAGATGTTACTTGACTCAACTAGAATCTAAGGTTCATATTCTTGGATTTTAGATCAAGTTCACTCTTACAACCATATTTCTTAAGACTTAAGTTCCACATTTTTCAACTAATGTTTCAAGATATCATTTTTTTTCTTGAGATTTCCTACTTCATCATTGTCACTAGTCTATATATTTGATTCCTTACCATATTTTAGATCATCAATCTTATATTTTAGTTTGCTAATGTAAAATTTTGCATCTTCATACCTATCTTTCAGGTTATCTCTTTCTTTTGTAAGAAGATCAATTTGGTCAAGAGCTTCTTCAAGATTCCTCTTTAACTATTCTATCTCCACAGGGAACTTACTCAATCCATTAAGCCTCTTTGGAGTAATTGTACTATGATACCAATTGTTAGAAATAACACTACCATCTCATAGTATATACAAAACTTTACATGTGCAAATTTAGGACCTATACACTTGCTGATGACACCATCCAACTTTCTTCTATCACTAGCTAATCATGCATCAGCATATTATATCTTTGCTAGAACATTTCGTGTTGAGTATCTTCATGTTGTATATCTCCTCCATAGATATACCATGAATATTTCTAAATCTCCCAATTAAAGAAGAAATTTGTATGCACTCTTCTCCCTCATAAGCACTTAGGAGATGTTTTTCATGTACTCTTCTCCCTTGTTGAAATCAATAAAAATGACCTTATTATGTCAATTGCTACTCATAGACTTTAACCAAATCAAGTGTTCAAAGAGATTGTTCAATACCAAATAGCAAGAGTCCTTAATGACTCTGCTCATCATAGATACTCCCCCATACAAGAAGCATAAGAATTTAGTCTAGTCAAATAATAGTGCTTATTACCGCTAGACTAATGCAATCTTTTCCTCATATACTTTAAAGTAGGAAGGGGCATAACCCCAAGCATACCTATCAAGTACTCAAATGTATCTTTAAGTAAGGATTTCATAAAGATATTTGCAATATGATCTTTAGTACTCACATACTCCAATCTAATCTCCTTTTCTACTACTTTATTTCTCAGAACATGATAATTTATTGATACATTCTTATTCTTAGAATGAAATACATGATTCTTAGACATACTCACTATGCTTTTGTTATCATAGTATATGATAACAGGTTCTGAAAATTCTATCCTAATGTCTTTCACCAAGGTGCAGGAGCACCTAGGTGTAAAGGTCAAACCCTAACTCATTTTTGATTTGCAAATGTTATAACCAACCATTTAGGAATTAAGGACTAGAAATAAATCCCCAAGATAAGTTTAGGAGGTTTGGATAGGTAGGATTTGGAGTATGAGTCAAGTTTTGTCAATTAGGCCCTAATAGGCAAAAATTGCTTAGAAATTGCTTAATAAGGAAAAACATAAGTTTCAAAAGTGGTCCTTATGTGTTTTAATTTCATTGTATAATTTTTCAAAACAAGTTGGTCAAGTTTGAAGCCTCAACTTACAAAATTGCAAAAGTTGTCAAAAAGTTGCTCATTGACAACTTTGCAATTTTTGTAATATTGCATAGCAACATTTTTCACAGTTTTGAGGAATGTACTATGTGGGTACTTATGGTTTGAAAAAAAATGACAAGATGGAAAAGGAGACCTATTTAAACACCTATTTAGTCATATACAAGGGTTGGACACTGAATTGTACGAACAACACATTTTGAAGGAGAGTGTTGTGTGACAGAAAACATGAATTAAAGGATTGAGAAAAGAAGTTGGATTCAATAACTTATTGTTTTGGATGGAATAATGTCCTAGGATCATTTTTTGATTATGTTGATACTTTTTTTGGTCTCAAGCATTCATTTTATAAGATTTTGAAAATTAACTAGGTTTTACATTCTTGTTGTCCAGTTTTGTGTATCAGCACTAAACATGGCTAAGGCTTGACTTTCGATGGTTGAAAATCCATGGCCTCTGGGAATCAATAAATGGCCTTTTTATACTAAGTAAATTTTTTTTGGGATCTGTGGAAGGAAAGTAAATAGTTTTATAAGTAAGCCCTAGGGAAGCAAGAAAGGCTTGGCGAGGTCCAATGAAAGCTTGTAATGGAGATTTGGTGAAGACAGAGGATTGGTACATGCTAATATTGTTTAGAAAATGAAGGAGTAGGTTATTAAGGATCCATAAATTAGAGGAGAAGTTTGGATGTGGAGTGTAGAGAAATTCATGAAAATTTCATTGTCATTGCCATGGAAATCCAAAAAATAAGGGTTTTTTGGAGCCATATTGTATAGTCACCACACAAATAGAAGACCTAGAAAATATTCAAGCCTAGATAATTAGGAATCAAATTCATGAAGACACCTAATGGCATTGTTAACAGTTTCTAGGAGTTATAGTTAGTTCCTTATATTTAGGAGGCTAATAGGGGCTCTTAGGACTACAAGGGTAAATTGGGAGATTTGGAGTTGTGGGTATAGTAGACTTACCAAATGATGTAGAATTTCATGAAATATGGTAAGAACCATGGAAAGATGGTTTGAACTTTCTTTTGGCCATTTTGGAACATTTGGTGAAGTTTTACCACACTAAGTCAAAAAGTGCATAGTTGGTGAACTGAAGGTAGAGGATGGAGACTTGAATTGTTGGGAGAGTTTCTTAGTAAAAGGGGATTGAGAAGGAGTCCTCTAGGTTGGGGTTTGGAACAGTAATATTAAGTAGGCTAGGAGTAGCCTTGGTAGAGAAAGAAAGCTCTAGAGTGAAGAAGCTCCCCATCACAACATTTGCTTCATCCACATCACTTGATTGCAATTATTTACTACTGCTACATACTATGCTTCATCTCTAATCTATTAGATACAATATAGTTTCTTTCTTAGCCAAGAAACCAATCTTCCTCTAAGAAAGAATGCTCTACCATTAGTTCTCTTTCTGTCATCCATAGTACATGCCCAATCTGCATCATTATATGCACATAGATTGAAATCATTTGATCTATCATACCATATCCCATAATCAAACGTTCCCTTCAAATATATGAATATCCTTTTTACTATTGCATAGTGATACTCCTTATAATCAAATTGAAATCTAGCTACAATCCCAACTGCATTTCCTATATTTGGTTTGGTATGAGTCATATATTACAAACCTCCAATCATGGAACTGTACTTCTTCTATTCAATTGCAGGTGTCTCATTTTTGTTAGATAACTTGTGACCAGTTATCATTGGTATACCAATAGGCTTACAACTTTTGAAGGCATATCTCTTCAATAAGTCTTCCAAATAATTATCCAGTGAAATGAAAATGCCATCATTTTTTGGCACAATCTACAAACCTAGGAAAAACATCATTTCTCCCATCATACTCATCTCAAACTCATTCTTCATTTTTGTAGAAAACTTATCACTTGATTTATCATTACGTCTAAATATTATGTCATCAAAAAATATTACTATTATCAGAAAACCATTCTCTAATTCTTTCAAGTACAAGTTACTATCTACTGTACCTTTAGCAAATCCAATATTTTCCAAATAGTTGTCCAAGCTTGCATACTAGGTTCTAGGTGCTTGATTTAGACCTTATAGATATTTCTTTAGTCTGCATATCATATCTTTTTCATCTGCCAAAGGGAATTATTCAAGTTGCACAATGTATACCACTTCTTCAAGTTCCCCATCTAGGAAGAATGATTTTACATCCATCTAATACACTTTGAATTTCTTGTTCACTACATAAGTGAAGAAAATTATTACTAATTCCATTTTAGCTACAAGGATATATGTCTCCTAATAGTCTATTCCTTCTTGTTGTGAATATCCTTTGTACACAATTCTAGCCTTATTTCTTAAAACTTCACCTTGTTCATTCATCTTGTTTCTGAATACCCATTTGGTTCCAATGACATTCTTGTCTTTAGTCCTTGGAACTAACTCCCATGTGTTTTTCTTCACAATATGATCTCATTCTTCTTTAATTTCTTGAATCCAATGATCATCCTTACAAGATTCATCTACACTCTTAGGTTCAACTTGAGAAATCAAACATATCTCTTCATTCACTCTATTTCTTGTCATCACTACTTTGTCTTTGCTTCTAATTATCTGCTCTAGAGGGCGATTCTTTGTCAGATTCCTATTAGAAGTAGGAGTTTCTATCTCAACTCTTATTTCTTCCCTTGTTTTATATCTTTCTCCTTTTTCTCAACAATTTGCACATCATTTCTAAAAATTATTGTTAGTCTCAAAGAAAACTTCTACATTCTTTGTAACAATTCTTGTATTGGGTAAGTGCACCAAGTTGTGGTGCCAAAAGGGGGGTATAAGTGGACACCTTTTTCCTAAAAACAATAATTTTTGAACTTCAACAAGAATTTGAAGATAGTTATGCTCAAAATTTTAAGATGTGACAAAAAAAAAAGTCGTAGTCCTTTGAATCTAGTTTCTAAACTACTAATTTTTTTTCCAAAATGGTTTAGTTTTAGGTTCTTAGAAAAGGGGGCCACAAAAAGTGGTACTATTTATTCCTAAAAAACATAACATAGTACAAAGTGTGGCCTCCCTAAAATTTTAAGTTTTTTTCTTTGAAATTCTTTAATCACTCCGGTCAAAAGTTACTTAACACTATGTAGTTTATCCTAGATTTTTTGGGTAATTTTATAATGTGTATTTTTTTAAAGGAATTTTTTAGCTAGGCACATCCCAAAAATGTGAAATATCTATGTGCTCCCCCTAGAAATAATTGAAAAATAATCTAAAATCAAAACTTTTTTTTTTTCAAAGTGTGTAGAATGGAGTCTAATTTCTAAAAAACTAAGTTGTTACAAAATTTGATGAATGAGATAAAATATACAACCCAATTAGTACATGGTGGTTTTTGACAAAAAATGGACATACATTCAAAATAAATTATAGATGAAAGGCTTGAAATAGTTCAAATTAAAAATAAATTATATGGTTATATAGCTAACACAGAGACGTACAATGTCATTTAACAGAGAGAGTGTGAGAGAGAGTAGGGGTGGTAGAGAGAGAAAGTAGGGGATGGGAGAGGGGAGAAGGAGAGAGCAGGGGATGAGGGAGAGAGAGTAGAGAGGGAGAGAGTAAGAGAGAGAGATAGTAGGCAATGGAAGAGGGAGTGGGAGAGGAAGAGAGGGGGGATGGGAGTGTGTGTGAGAGATCTAGAGACTACAAGATGAGAGAGCAGAGAGAGAGAGGGGGGATGGTAGTGTGTGGTGTGTGTGAAAGAGAGAGTAGGAGATGGGAGAGGGGAGAGAGAGAGTAGGGGATGGGAGAGAGAGTAGGCAGTGGGAGAGGGAGAGAGAGGGGGGAATGGGAATGTGTGTAAGAGAGAGAGAATGTATGGGATGGGAGAGAGAGGAAGTGTGAGAGAGAGTAGGGGTGGCAGAGAGAGTATAGGGTGGGAGAGAGATTGAGAGTAGGGGATGGGGAGAGAGAGTACATGATGAGAGAGATTGAGAGCAGGGGATGGGGGAGAGAGAGAATAGGCGATAGGAGATTAAGTGGGAGAGGGAGAGTGAGAGAGAGGAGGATAGGAGTGCATTTGTGTGAAAGAGAGAGAGTAGAAAATGAGAGAGGGGGCAAAGAGAGAGTAGCTCAAGAGAGAGTAGAGGATGCGAGAGGGAGAGTAGAGGATGGGAGAGGGAGTGAGAGAGGGAGAGAGAGGGGAGAAGGAAATTTGTGTAAGAGAGAGAGAGAGTAGGGGATGGGAAAGAGTGTGAAAATGTGAGAGAGAGTAGGGGTGACAGAGAGAGTGAGAGTGAGAGAGAGAGAGAGTGAGAGTGAGAGTGATAGAGAGAGAAAGAGTAAAAAATGAGAGAGGGAGTGGGAGAGGGAGAGTGAGTGAGAGACATAGTAGGGGATGGGAGAGGAGAGAGAGGGGAGATGGGTGTGTGTGAAAGATAGAGAGTAGAAAATGGGAGAGGAAAGAGAGAGATAGAGAGAGTAGGAGATGCGAGAGAAAGAGAATAGGTAGTGGGAGAGGGAGAGAGAGGGGGGATGGGAGTGTGTGTAAGAGAGAGAGTAGGGAATGGGAGAGACAGAGTATAGAGGGATAGAGTGAGAGAGAGAGAGAGTAGGTGGTGGGAAAGGGAGTGGGAAGGAGAGAGAGGGGGAATGAGAGTGTGTGTAAGAGAGATAAAGTAGGGGATGGGAGAGAGTAGGCAGTTGGAGAGGGAGTGGGAGAGAGAGGGGGAATGGGAATGTGTGTAAGAGAAATAGAGTAGGGGATGAGAGAGAGTGTGAGAGTGTGAGAGAGGGTAGGGGGTGGTAGAGAGAGAGAGTGAGAGTAGGGGATGGGAGAGAGTGTGAGAGAGAGTAAGGGATGGAAGAGAGAGAGTGAGAGTAGGGGATGGGAGAGAGAAAGTAGAGAGGGAGAGAGAGTACTTGAGAGAGAGAGATAGTAGGCGATGCAAGAGGGAGTGGGAGAGGGTGAGAGAGGAGGGATGGGAGTGTGTGTGACAAGTCTAGAGAGTAGTGGATGGGAGAGGAGAGAGAGAGGGGGATGGGAGTGTGTGTGTTTATGAAAGAGAGAGAGTAGGGGATGGGAGAGGGTAGAGAGAGAGTAGGGGATGGGGGAGAGATAATAGGTGGTGGGAGAGGGAGTGGGAGAGGGAGAGAGAGAGGGAGAATGGGAATGTGTATAAGAGAGAGAGAGAGTAGGGGATGGGATAGAGAGTGAGAGAGAGTAGGTAGTGGTAGAGAGAGCTTGTATGGGATGGGAGAGAGAGAGTGAGAGTAGGGGATGGGAGAGAGTTTGAGAGAGAGTTAGAGTAAGGGATGGGAAAGAGAGAGTAGAGAGGGAGAGAGAGAACTTGAGAGAGAGAGAGAGAAAGAGAGAGAGAGAGAGAGAGAGAGAGAGAGAGAGAGAGAGAGAGAGAGAGAGAGAGAGAGAGAGAGATAGTATGTGGTGGGAGAGGGAGTGGGAGAGGGAGAAAGATAGGGGGATGGGAGTGTGTGTGACAGATCTAGAGAGTAGGGGATGGGAGAGAAGAGAGAGGGGAGCTAAGAGTGTGTGTGTCTATGAAAGAGAGAGTAGGGGATGGGAGAGAGTGTGAGAGTGTGAGAGAGAGTAGGGGGTGGTAGAAAGAGAGAGTATGGCATGGGAGAGAAAGAGCAAAAATATGGGAGAGAGTGTGAGAGAGAGTAGGGGATGGGAGAGAGAAAGTAGAGAGGGAGAGATAGAACTTGAGAGAGAGAGATAGTAGGAAGTGGGAGAGGGAGTGGGAGAGGGGGAGAGAGAGGGGGGATGGGAGTGTGTGTGAGAGATCTAGAGAGTAGGGGATGGGAGAGGAGAGAGGGTGAGAGAGAGTAGGTGGTGGGAGAGGGAGAGAGAGAGAGAGTAGGTGGTGGGAGAGGGAGAGAAAGAGAGAGAGTAGGGGATGGGAGTGGGGAGAGAGAGAGTAGGGGATGGGATAGGGGGGAGAGAGTAGGGAGAGAGAGAGAGAGAGAGAGAGAGAGAGAGAGAGAGAAAGAGAGAGTAGGGGATGGGAGAGGAGAGAGAGAGTAGGGTATGGGAGAGGATAGAGAGTGAGAGAGTAGGGGATGGGAGAGGATAGAGAGTGAGATAGTAAGGGATGGGAGAGAGAGAGAGTAGGAAATGGGAGAGGGAGTAGGAGAGGGAGAGTGAGAGAGAGTAGGCAATGGGAGAGGGAGAGTGAGAGAGAGTAGGGGATGGGAGAGGAGAGAGAGATAGAGAGAGTAAGGGATGGGAGAGGAGAGAGAGAGAAGGGGGATAGAGAGAGAGTAGGGGATGGGGGATGGTGGGATAAGGAGAGATGTGTTTTGACATAGTGCATACACACTTTATAGTACATACATGTTATAGTGTGTATGCACTATGTCAAATCACCCAAAAATGGTAAAAAATCAAGTTTGGGTCCCATTTCATCCAATATCTACTTTTGATATGTTGTGCATTTTGTTGTTCCAACAAAAAACATGGGTTTCAACATAGCAAACACTATTTGAAGACTTTTTGAAGCTAGAAAACACCAAATTCAATCATTGGATACACAATTTGAAGACTTTTTGAATATTCTTTGTATAGAAAAGGTTAGTGCAATCCTTTTCAAATATTTTTTGTTGATATATAGATGCAAATTTGATTATAATTTGACATGTTGTTTAATTTATAGTGAATTCATTCAAATTTGTATGTTTGAACAAAATGTTATTTCAAAATGGTTAGAAATTTGACAAATTGTTTGATATATATTGTGTATGCATTCAAATAGTTGTAATTTTTATATGTATTTGAATGATTTGTAATTTACACATTGTAAGTAATTCAGATGTTTGAATAATTTGACATGTAGAAATCATCATCATGCCATGGAAGAAACCAAAAACTTAAAAAAATGAAGATAGGGAGAGAGATTTGGTAATTTAAAGAGATAAAATGAAACTACAACGTGAACAAAGAAAATTGAAGAGGATCAAGAACCACCAATACAAAGAAACAAAGAGGAAGAATTGCAAAGACAAAGAGAACGAATGAGCCTATTATGCTCAAGAAGACAATTGAATTGTGAGCTACTCCATCTTCCAATGTTGGAGTCATATCATCCTCTCATGTTGAAGAGAAAGTAATTTGTAGATCTGATGATGTATACACTCCATCATATCATGTTGAAGACACAACATCAACACATCAAGTAGGTGATATTCCATCTTTTGCATCTTATTGCCAAGGCACATTATCTTCGGTTCAAGATACGCAATACACTCAACCTTATGTTGATGTTCAAAGTGTTGATGGAATGGAAGAGATTATAACACCTTCTAGAATTTATTTTAGAAGACCAAAATATTTGATTGTTATTGATACTAACATTTTGAAATCAATGCTTGACAAGATTAGCAAGCATACTTGACAAAGAAAAAGTTAATTGTATGTGGAGATTATTTTTTCAAGAATTAAATATTATAGGTCAATGCCAATTATTTGTTGAAATAATGAGGAATTTGAAATTTAGGCCTATCATGAAGATTCTTGGGCTAAGAATGATGGACAATTCAAACGAAAAAAAACATTGTAAAGAATCTAATGAGTGCTTATGACAAAGTGGGTTCTAAATCACACACCAAAGATGGTAATATCACAAGATGAGTACTTACATTGACAATAGTAAGTAGCCAAATGAAGAAAGCTCAACTCATTAGAAAGACAAGAAAAATATTAAAAATTGGTAGAGGTACTCTAAGGAGAGCCATGCCAAGGCATGAGAGATTGGAAAATCCAACAAAAAATGAGTTATGGACATTGAGCCGTAGACTATTG
Organism: Cupressus sempervirens; assembly: GCA_028749045.1. Classification (NCBI taxonomy): domain Eukaryota; kingdom Viridiplantae; phylum Streptophyta; class Pinopsida; order Cupressales; family Cupressaceae; genus Cupressus; species Cupressus sempervirens. Next base: position 800,134,941 of record CM053791.1, on the reverse strand, counting down.
CAAAAGGATAAAGAAATTAGTGAAGCTTTGAAATCATTGATCAAAGATTTTTGGAAAAATAACACACGTGTTTCCCCTAATCAAAGAGATGTTGTAAGAAGGAGGATTGGCAACCAAAATTGTGACCCACATGAAATTTTTTTTTTGGAATCAACTAAGACACAATCTTTTGCAAAATGTATTGGTATGTATCCTCAAATTTGAATAAATCAAAGATTTTTTCAGATGGGTAAACCTTTTTATGTGAAGATAAATCACACACACACAACTTGTTATTGTAGGATACACATTGAATTTTCTAACCATTTTGATATTTTTAGGCATATATGTGTGTTTTTGCATTCTAATTTTGTTTTGTAGGACTATGACATGAATGAGCCACCAAGATCTTCAAGGGAATTCATATCTAACATTTTATGTAAAATAGGGGACAGCCAACAATTTAGCAAGACATCATGCTTGGATGGTACATGCTTATTTTGTGGTTCTTTACAACTTTTATCAACTTGTGAACATATGGATAGTACACATGCAATTGGAAATGAAATAGTAGATTATGGAAAATTTAAGATAGTGACATATGCTCTAAAAGATGGGAATAGGGTAAAAGATGTGATTTAGTCATTGAAAAGATTTTAGTGTATGAGTTCATGAAGATTTTTCATGAAAAAATTATTAATGAGTATGAAAGGCATACACGTAGAGCTCGATGGTTGGATTTGCAATTCAAGTTGTGCAAGGATACATTTCCACTAGATACCATTGTTTTGGTTGTAGACTTCACAGAGAACTACACACTACAACCACAAAATGAGGTGTAAGAAAAGTATTATACTTTTCAATAGGTTTTCATATTTGTTCACATAACATTCATGCATTCACTTACAAGTATAGAGGATGACAGGAAGAATTTGAGGAAGTACCATTTTTACATCAGCGATAATCGATCATATTCTATGGAGTTTGTATAGGGTTTTTTTCTGCTATTTTATGGAGATTTGGCTAACAAGGGCATAACATATCATCAACACATTATTTGGTCAGATAATTGCACATCTCAATTCAAGAATGTACGAATGTTCTATTGGGTGAGCAAGATGCACAGGTTATGTAGAATTCAATATATGTGGAATTTCACAAAGTTTTGTCATGGAAAGGGAGGGCACAATGGTGTAGGCACATGCATCAAAAGAGCCTTAACTCATGAAGAACTAAAGTACAAAGATGGAGTAATATTGACAGATTCAAAATCCATTGTCTAGTGGTGTAACACTACAATGGGTCTAGGTAAGGAAGGTGAGTCTACGGTTTGTAGATTTTTTTGGTTGATAGATAATACTAACATTGCACCATATGAGGATTATTTCATAGTAATAGGATCTAGTGAGTTTCACTCTTTTAGAAGCTTTGATTCATGGAGTATCCACACACAAAAAATAACATGCTATTTTCCATCATGTATAGAGGAAAATTGGGATGAGTGCGAGTCAACTAAATGGGTGGACAATTGGGATATACGGGTTTTGGATCCAATTGACACCTATCATCCCCCACAAGCACTGAAAATGGTAGAGATGGACTCATCTATTGACTTTGACCACTTGTCTGATCTAGTGCAACCTACTAATATATATATTTATATATCTTTTTAATTTCAATATGTAACTTTATAACTTTTACCTAAGTATTTTCTAAATTAATGACTGCATTTTGTACATTTGTCACTGTAGGCCATGTTTTTGTTATATCACCTGAAGACAATGAAGAAGGGATAGATTATTATTTGTGTCATTGTGTCCAAACCAAAAAAAAATTCGATCACTTGGTTATAGATGGTGAAGGTTTAAAGTACCATGTCGGTGCAATGGTTGTAACCGACACATGGCTTAGATGATATTTTATGAAGAACCCTAACTTGTGGTTATTCAAGGATTGGCAAACAAAGAGGAAGATTCTTCATTATTCAAACCTTGTTGCATCAAATGTCCACTTGATAAAATATGGTGAAAAAACACATAATAAGATTCTTTGGAAAGTTTGCAACTCAGATCATGAGGAAATACTTGAGACATTAAAATGTAGAGCAGATCTAGTTGGCTCATTAGATTGAATAGGGAGAGAGGGAGAGAGAGAAAGAGTGATCAATTGGATCCAAATACAATGTTGCAACCTCTCCCCCAAGACTATCCACATGACAAGGTAGACTGTACTGTTATGATGTGTAAGTGATGAGATAAGTTTAAATCATAGATTTTATGTTTTGATTTCTTTAGAATCTAGATACATTATTTGAATTTATATTATATTTTTTAATAGGACCCATTTTTAGATTAGTGATTTGAATAAGTGAAAGTTTAGAATTTGTTGTTTAGATCAAAATTTAATGAGAGAACATGAAAATTGTTAGAATGTGAATGCTTTGTGATGTAAAGTCATGATTATGTGCATGTAACTAGAAAGTTCAAACTGGCGAAAGCAAGGATACAATGGGAGAAGTTTCCAAGACTCATCAAGCCATTCAATAAGTTGCTTGATAATTGCTAGAAGCTCAAACAAATAATTCTTTGCATTTGAAAAATTGTTACCAATAATGATATTATGACTAACATTCTTTTATCTTTTAATAAAAATCAGGAGGAATCTAGTGGTTTAAATGCTGAAAGTGAGTCTGCTAATAGAGAGACATTTAATGGTAGAAAATCCAATGGCAGAGGAAGATATAGTGGAAGAGGGCCTAGTGTGTTCACTGGTAAGTGGTTTACTTGTAACCAAGTAGGACATTAGTCCTTTAGATGCCCTAAAAAGAAAAAACAAGGATATTACATTTATTTGATATTGTTCCTTCTTACAATTTTTATTGCCTTATGTGTTTTGGGTTCAAATTTGAAAACAAGACACTCTCATGTGTCCTTTCTTAAATTTATTGATGCACTATTTTAGAAAATAATTCTTTTAGTTAGTATATTCTAAAACAACTAAGAGAACCTAGAAATGATTTATCCATGATCATCACGAGATGACCATCTCAAAAGTTTTTATTGAGTTCATTTTCTTGGATACAAGACTAATACTTCCTTATCCTTATAAATATTAGATTTGAGTGTAGTTTCAATATTTCGTAGGTCATTACCAAGGTATTAGAATAAGGGTTGAATATCAAATTAAAGCTATTTTTTAATTTAGAAAATTCAAATATTAGAAAACAAACAACTATGATTACTTTTTTGATTAAAATTCAAATATTTAAATGTAATTTTTCATCATTTTGATTACTTCTTGGGGGGTCTTTTCAAATCTTCTAAGTTGATAAGAATTTCAAATGGATTGAGTAAGACCTAGCAGAAATTTCCAATTCCCTTTGAATGTTTTAAAACTTAATCAAAGTCACTATTTTGCACATCCACATAATAGTCATAGTTTTCAATACTTTTACCTAACAATTATACTAATCTCTTTAATGTAGATGATCCATTTCATGGGATCAAGGGCCCTGAGATCATGAAATGGAAATGATTAACCTTGTATTATATAAATCTAACATTTTATACACAAATAAATGGATGAGAATGTGATTGCAGTCTAAAATAGTGAAGAAATCAGCATGGAAATGGTGGTTAGGTACAACAATAGGAGTTCTAGCCACATGATAGGAGTATTTTGTGATTTGGATCATCTTATACAACCAATGTAAAGGTATATTATCAACCAATTTGATCTAGAAGTTTGTTGAAGGGTGATATTGGTGATACCCTAGATTTGAGGGTCTGAAAGAAGGTAATTTGGGATTTTGGGGTTCTAGTAGGTCTAGGACAGATTGCTTATGGAATTGGGGGTTCTATTCTATGAATTGATGATTGTTGAAATTTACAAGGTCTAGGAGTCTATTATACTAGGATTTGATTTGTTAAATTAGCCATTTTCATGCTAAAAAATAGGGCATCAATCAGAAACAGGGGTGTTGGTCCAAAATTGATGCAGAGTGCAACATTGGAAGGCTTAGTCTAAGGACAATGATCTCAAATCACCAAGTATGAAAATATGACTCCAAAGTGTTTCAAACACCATTTAATAATTTCAACACACCTATATCAACTTCAAGAACAACAATCAAATCCCTAAACACACTTTTCCAACTTTCATGCAAGTTCCACCAACCTATTCACAAATAGGGCTACAAGGGCTAAAGGTGAGAAATTGTTGCATTTGACATAACCACACATCCAATACCTATTCTAAGGGTGTAAATAAGAATTTTTTGACAAACCCTACAATATCCCAAAAGATCAAATTCCAATCTATATCAGCACTCCACTAATCTGCCTAGATACATAGACCTAAATGGGCCCCTTTAGGCTTGGTTTTCAAAGGAAGACTAATGAAATGGGTGCATAGACAAGAGCTATGTATTTAAAACTCCAAGGGATGATTAGGAAACTACCAATCCATCTTTTATTTGGTTACTTTCCTTCACATACAACTCCAACAATCAATTCCTTCAATTTTAGACCAAATACATATAAATATTTGGCCTAAGGCTTGCAAGAAAAATTAACTCCCTTTGGTTTTTCAAATCCTACTTTTTGGATTTGAAAGTACACTCTTGGGGCTTCCATTTTCATTGGTTTTTGTGCCATTTTAATAGTATAATCATGATCTATATGTCCATTTGCACAAAACCCTACTGAACCTAGGGTTTCTAGGCAATTTTGAAAGAAAATGGTGTAACTTTTGATAGAGATCACCAATCAGGTTCAAACCAAGTGAATTGGATAGGTAACTCAACCAAGTTACTCCTTAGACCATTGAATCAACCTTAAAAATATGTACAACACATTAGAAAATGAAAATAGAACAATTTTGAGCCAAAAAACTAGTAAATTTTATCGAAATTAGCAAAAATTTGTACATCAACCAACCTGTTCTGCTGGGAAGGTTGGATCATACATTTATAAGCATGTTTGAACAATTATAATCAGTTCAAACTCCTTCATTAGAAATATGCAACTTTTAAGAAAAAATTGCTTAGCAACTTTTTATTGCATTTGCAATTTTCATTCAAATTGACTACCTAGGACCTCTAAACTATTCTAGGACCCTTATTAACCTCATCTAAGGTGTTTCCACCAATTACCTAATTAATTACTTCCCTATAGGCCTTGGGGACTCATGGTTTATAGAGTTACCAAATGAGCCTCAAGCCTTTACAAATGGGCTTATAACATCATGAAATTATTCCTAACATCCTAAAACCTTATTATCTTGCTCATGAATCCTTTAGGAAGGTGGTGTAGTGCAGGATCCTTGTGGAATGCCCCATGATTAGCTTGAGTGCCCTGCATGAAAAATGACCATATGAAAGATTTTGATATGTTTTAGTACTTTGAAAATGGTTTCTAGAAATGTAATTATCTTGTCAAGTGCTTTCAATAAACTTTAAGTTATTTAGACTTTTGTGCTACTGGAGGACTACTGATTTGTCAATTAGGTCTCTTAAGACACCTTGGAAGAATTAGGCATTGGGAGTTGGGTCTAGCCAAGTGGATGGTTAAATCCAATTGAATACACATTATATAACTCATAAAAGTCTTATTTAACCCTTGGTTAAGGCCTTTTCATATTTGGAGTTATTTTGAGGCATATGGAGTTTGTAGGTGTTTTTGGCAACTTGGATAACTTGCTTGCTTGAAGAAGTTTGTAAGTGGAGTTAGTCTTGTGGATCTAAAGGTGTGGAATTCAATGGGTTAAGCCTTTTGAATTATTATCCTCTAATAAAAGATTGAGTGGGTTGGGTCATTGTTTTAGTTACACTTGAGGAAGATATAAGGGCATTGTTTCAAAGCAAAGGGATAGGTAGTTGTTTCTACATCAAATCATTGGTTGACCACTAACCTCTGCATCACTTAAGGTGTTGTCTCTACTTATAATTGAACAAACTATATCATTCACTCTCTTCATAAACTATGCTAATTCTTCATTTGCAAGTCACCAAAGAAGAGGGCTAATAAAGTCGAAGCACTGGTGATAAAGGGTGAAATGCCAAAATCATCTACGAAATGGTATTATCAATTCACATCCTCAATGTTTATTAGTGATTTTTGTTCAAGTACCATTGTGTGTTAATCATCTTATGCCTAGGATTGCAGAGGATCACAATCATCCAAAAGTAAGAAGGAAAATAGGTCTCGATCTTATGATAATGGGGCAGTTACAGATATAGTTCTCTCTAAGGATAATGTTGTTTAGCTGATGTATAAGTTGAGAGAAACAAAATAATATTTAGGTCTACTGAAAAAAATGGAACTTTTTGATATTTTAGGATATAAAATGTTTATTGATGGATTTGACAAGAATTAAAAGTATATAGACAGTCAATTCACTCTTCCATAAAATGGTTCCTATGTTAATAAATTTTACTATATTTCTTGATTTTGTTCTAGTATTCAATGTGATTGTACTATTGGTTTGTAACTGAAGGAGGACAAAGAAAAAAGAGTAAACAAGTTGCATCTGTGAACACACCTAAAATGGAAGTGGAAGAAAATCTAAGGGAGCTAAGGAAGTGAAAACTATAATAGATCAAGACCAAATAGGGGTATCATCATATACAGGTGCAAGGAGTTCAAATGATGAATCTTTGGTATGTAAACTCCAAAATACCATTTTTGGTTTTAAACTAAACTTGAGTATGCATTTGACTTATTTATCCTGAAAATGTAGAATGCATGGAGATCACATACATGCACTAATTAGTAGACTTTGGGAGTCAGGCTCCAATTCAAAAATATATGAAGAACATGTATTGGAAACTTCTCAAATTTCTTAACATACCCATCACCTTTAAAAATAGTTTCTACAAAGACAATACAAGGCATTTCACAAGACATTGCAATGATCCTTCATAGCACTACCTTCCTAAGTGGCTCATGATGGAGGTTATAATGTTTTAGAATGTTAGGACTAGTTTCAAATTGATATTAGCCCATTTGTAAAGGCTTGTGACTCAATTTTTTTTCTATAAACCTTGAGTCCTTAAGACCTATAGGGCATTTAGTATCTAGGGAAATAGGTAGAAATACCTTAAATAAGGATAATTTAGGTCCTAGGGTCCTTAGGATAAAATACTCTTTTTATTAGGTTAATAAGTCCATTTAAATGATTTGGTAAAGTTTCAACACTTAGTAGTTTCAAAAATTCAAAAGTTACAAAGTTATAAATTTGAATTTTCAAATTATAACGGTCATGGACATTTAGGAAGGAATTAGTTTCCTTATTTTTTAAAGCCAAATTAAACCATAAAACCAATTTGGATCAATTGGGGTATTTGATAGGAGTTTATTAAATGTTTTACAAATCCATTGTACAGGAAGAGAATCCATGGTACAGATTGCTACAACAAATTGAATTAAAAAATCTGTTTTCTTGCAAAGTTAAAGGGTTTTTTGGTATGATTCAAAGTTCTTATTGATTGGATTTCCTTGGACAATGTTTTGATCATTAATATTTCATCTCTTTGAATTCTTTCACATTCTAGAAACCCTACTACAATCACTGTTAATAATTTTGGTATTGTTCAATCTTTGGAAAATTTGATTTTTAGACAAAGTTTTTGTAGATGTCACACTATGAATGTCATTCTATGAATGTAACACTTTGATTGTCATAGAATGGAATCTTATTGACATACTTAATATCTATTTAACATGTATAGTATCTTACTGATCTTGGAAATGCAAGTTTGATTAATTTATGTGGTGATCACCATAAAGAAGACTAAGAAGCTAAGTGAATTTGGAGGATAGGCTGAAGGTTTGAGAGTTTTGTCCAAACAAGGGCACTATTTTATGATGGAATGTGTATAGAAATTTTGTATAAAAGGTGTTCCAACCTTTAATTTTTTTAGGAAACTTTGGGAAGCATGACATTGAGGAAGCCCTAACTTTAAGGGTTTCGAGGGCACAATTTGGGGCTTTGGTACCTAGAAACCTCTTGGAGTCAAATTGACTTCATATTACTTTGATTTGAACCTATTTATGACACTATGAAAAGATTTGGATCCTAGGAGTTTGAATGGTTAGCACTTCCTTTGTAAATGGATGAGAATTAGGCCTTTAAAATTTGAGAAACGGTGAAAATTGTCATATACATGCCAAAGAAAACTACCCTATCCTTTTGGTAATTTAAGGTACTCCATAAAGAATACTCAAATATATAATTTATTTTCTTGGTGTTTTGGAAAAAGTTGAAGAAAAATCCTTGTGAGTGCTGTTGCAGGGTTACAAGACATGCTATTAGGCCTAGTTTGAGGAATATTGAAGGTTTGGTGTCTAAACCATTGAAGAAAATCTGAAACCTATTCAAGTACCTTGTATTTTATATTTTAGGGCTATTGGATCACATCATAAGACTTGTTGGTGGATAATTTACCATTTCACTTATTGAAGGCACTATTGGATATTCAATTGTGCATTTGATTGAGTTTGTATTTGGACCTTGGATCCACCATATTCCCTTGCCACCTCTACACCATAGACCCCATATTCTCCCACAAACCCAAAGCATGAAAGGGAAGCATGAAATTGTCAAATTTGTAATGCAATGCCAAGAATGGGCAAACTTAGGCCAAAATGGCACACGTGAGGTTTAAGGAGTTAAAAGACATTGAATGTTAATGTCATAGTCAAATGTAATGTATTTGGTTCATCAAAGTCTTTAGATTAGTATATAAATGTCGAGTTGTCGAGTTGACAATGTTGTTGTCAATTTGAAAACATTTTCATATTTTAAGTTAGTACACTATTGCAGATAGTTACAAATAGTTAAGAAGTTGTTGTCAGGTTTGTGGGAGAAGATTGGGTCTATTTAGAAGTTCTTCCACATGATTAGAAGGGAGAAGGGCTCCACTATATAGGATTAGAATGTACATTTACAACTACTATCACAAGTGTTGAACTAATGTTATGTTCTACTCTCACAAGTGTATGTCCCTCCTAGGAATCATTGAGGAAAGTTTCAAGTCTCACCACTCCAAGCAAGACACAAAGCTAATCTGAACCCAACTTGAGAAAATAGAGCCAACTCCCTCAAAATGGGCAAAAAAGGGTTTTTTCTATTCTAGGCTTTACAACTTATAGCAAAGGCTTGGAACAACTTAGACTCAACCTAAATAAGGTAAATCCACTATTGGTTTCACTCCCAACAACCCTCAACTTGATTTGCAAGATTAGGCCTAGAAGCCTATTAGGTCTCCTAATGTTGATTTTGACCAATAAATCTAAAGCTCACCAAAGGAAAGCTCACCCTTTTCCTAGTTCTTACTAGCTCCAAAGTTGCAAGGACCAACTCCACTCCATCATATCCTAACCACAACTAAGTACACAAACCTAATTAGCTACTTTAGGCTTGGTTTTCAAGGAAAGTGGTCAAAAATGGGTGCATGGAATCTAGTATTCACTTCTAGGTTGTTCTTTAGGCTAAAAAAATGGCACTTTGTTCAAACATCAAGTCCTCAAACCCTTTCCATCACTCTGTCCACTCAAATTTCTCCAAAACAAAGGTCAAATACATGGGAATATTTGACCTAGGGCTCATCCCCATAAATCACCAACACAAGTTCCTACTCTAAAACTACCAAAATCTGATAGAGTACATCTTTGACTTACTCGATACCAAGGAAGAAGGAAATCCATGAGTAGGAACTCAAGTTAGTGTCATTTTTATGACCAAACCCTAAAATTCAGGGTTTCACAAACCAACACCCTAAAAAAATTGATAAATTTTGCAAGGTAAATGATGAAAACTCTAGACAAACACAAAAATATTCTAAAAATATGTCTTCAACTTCTCAAAGTCCAAAGATCATGTTGTAGACCATATATTCTGTACTATACGGAGAAAAACTAGTAAATTGCACAAGAAATCAACAAATTTTATTTATTTTGGGAGCAAAATACAATTGAATCTTCGCATCCTCACCATCCTTGAATGCTCTAAGCCTAAATAGGCCATTTCAAATAGGTTTAACCACCCCTTGACAATTTTTAACCATTGGAAGTTACATTTCAAAAAGTTGTCAACAAAAATGCAAAAGTTGCTAAGCAACTTTTTAGCAATTTTGCATTTATGACAAGTTTTATTGCAAGAATATTTGCAAATGGACTTCACTCACTCATAGGAATATTATTAATTTTATAAACACCTAGACATACCTAGAAAACATAAAAATGACCAAAAATCCACTTATTGGACCAATTGATGCCCAAGGCTTATAATTGTACCATGGGGTCTTGTGTCTATTACAAGGTGGATGGGTCATAGGGAGATCCTTATTACATCATGAAAATAAAGAGGGTTGGTGATGTAGACCTTGAATCCAAAAGCACCAAATGCACTTCCAATTTCCAAACAACACGTTAACTTTCCTTAAAGGTTGTAGACAGATCCAAAGGGCTTCTAAAAAAGGTATACTCTACCTTGCAAGTGGACTCCACTCTACATGCCCAACCCTCAAACCTAGGGTTCTCAACTAACTTAGATCAATCACAACTTCTTAGGGACTCCCCTTCTCCAATAAGAATAAAGAGGAAAAATCTCCCTAGATGGGTTTAGAACTCAAATTTCTTGATAGAAAAGGTTTCTATGGACCTAATCTCTCAAAAACACCCAACTTTAAAGTTCTCAAACCCCCAACAACTGATTTGCATAATTGTTACCAACATTTCTAATAGGGCTAATCCTAGCTTTCTTAGTCAAACTCCAAAACTTTGCAAAGGGACACACTATCTTTTCACCTCTTTAGGCACCCTTTAACCAATTTTTAGAGATTCCAAAAGATCAAAATTTGACTCTATTCTAGCACCAACTAACACCCACTTTGAGTCACATACCTAATTGGCCAGATTAGGCTAGGTTACAAAGGAAGCATGAGTAAATGGGTTGATAGACCTAACTCCACCCCTTTTAATTCTTCTTCACATCTAAGTAATCCTCCTACAACCTTCACCTAGGTCAAATCAATCAATTTGGAAGCCTGGACCTTCTTTCTTCTTCAAATCTAGATTAGACATATAGCAATATTCAGTCTAGGGCTTGCTGGTAAAAATAGGTAACCTAAACCTATAGTTCCAAATCTCTTCCATATTGAAGTACCCTCTCTTAACTTTTCATTACCCAAAGTGGCATTGAAATCCCACAGTGGAATTGCAAGTTAGGAGGCCATCTTGAAGAAACCCTTAGATTTAGGGTAAATCTGACCAACCTCTACAAAAATTGATGTAACTTTTGTTGTAGATAAGATGAAGACTTCAAACCAAATGAAATGGAACACTAACTCAATCCTCTATCCAACCATACCAAAATTTTACTCCTAATAATCCATAAAAGCCGTAAAAAATTGAAACAATAGAGAAAAAGACAAAAAAATTGAGTTTTATTCAATGTTTGTTGTTCACCTGTCCGTACAATTGGTTTCTCCTCTTGTGGAAACCTTAAATAGATGTCATCCAATAGTAACAACCACTTTTTAAATGGTTGGGAGGACCATACAATTCCCTTACATTTTGACAACTTATTTTGCAAAAATTTTTGTTTAGCAACTTTTCTTGCATTTTTGCAATTTTTTACTCTTTTGACAATTTTTGTCCCAATTGCCGACCTATGCTTCTAAATCATGCCAAATGACTACTGAGGTTCCTAAAACCTCCTAGGGAACTAAAAATTTCTTATTCCCACCTAAAACAACCTATATTGACCAAAAAAATGACCTTTGGTTCAAATGACATCCTGGCTTATAATGGCACCAAGGATTCATTTGACCTTACATGTGGTCTTGAATCTTCAAGATTACATCATTTAACCTATTTCTATGTGACTTTGTCTTGGTTCCCTTCACCAGTGAGATACTCTACACCATGGTGAAGAGTTGGATCATGGTAAATAGGCACACATGCATGGAGATCACGTGCACACACTAATTAGTCAAAATGGGTAAAATGAGGATTTTGTTGTTCTAGGCTTTTCCACCACCAGCAAGGGCTTGGGATAACTTAGTCTCAATAAAAATAAGGCAAATTAACCACTAATTGTACTCCCAACAACCCACAACTCAACTTGCTATTTTAGACCTAGTAGCCTATTAGGTCTCCTAAAATTGATTTTTACCAATAACGCTAAAACTCATCAAAGGACCTAGGAATCAAATGCTAATTCAAGTACCCTTTTCCAATCTCTAACAAACTCGAAAGTTTTAGAGACCAAATCCACTCTAGCATGTCCCAACCAACACCAAGTACTCAAGCCTAATTAGCCACATTAAGCTTGGTTTTCAAGGAAAATGGTCAAGAATGAGTGTAGGAAATCAAATATCCACATCTAGGATATTCTTGAGGCTCAAACAAGGGCACTTTGTTTTGACACCAAGTCCTCAAACTCTTTACATCATTCTACCCACTCTAATCTCTCTAAAAGAAGGTCAAATACATGTAGATATTTGACCTAGGGCTTCCTTCTAGAATTCACCAACTTGTCCTCTTGCTCCAAAATTGTAAAAATCAAATAATATACAAACCTAACTTGCTCCATACCAGAGAAGAGAGAAATCCACTAGTGGAATCTCAAGTTAGGGGCATTTTATTGTCCAAACACTCAAAACAAGGGTTTCATAGACCAGCAAGGAACAAAATTTGATAATTTTTGCCAAACAAATGATAAATTCTTCAAATCAAAGCCAAAACCTTCTAAATAGGTAACTCAAACTTTTTAGTGTAGAAGATTCATCCCCCAATGAGTGGATTCCATACAACATGTGAAAAATTAGAGAAAACTATTGGAACAACAAGAATTTTATTAATTCTTGAAAGAAAATACAACTAAAACCTGTATATCTCTCCCTCTTCAAATGGTCAAAGCCTATATAAGCTATTTAAAACTGATTTAACTAACCATTGTTCAGTTTTAGCTATTGGAAGTTGTATTTTGAAAAGTTGTCAAGAAAATTGCAAAAGTTGCTAAGCAACTTTTTTGCAATTTTGCAATTTTTGTGCTAAGACAACTTTTACTGAAAATATGTTTGAAAATGGACTCAAATCAACACTAATAAAAAATAATGATAATCAACACTAATACTAATCATTTTCAACACTAATAAACAAGAACACTAAAATATTCAACTCAATCATAACAAAAGATAGATTATTATACTCAAATTCATGAAAAACACTAGCTCATTGGTCAAGCTGATCGCATATAAGTATGGATATCTAGTATGGTTGGATATATTTTCGAATATTATTTTTTTTGCACTTGGAATGAGGTTCTAATTCACTCTACAACTCAAGATATTCCCATTTTACTAACTGTTGTCCCCATTTTGTGCCATTACATAGGGTTTCATCTATTTTCCCTCATATCTTGAGATTCCAGCATGGAAAATTAATGACCCTTGGTGGAATCTAAGTTAGAACAATGTGTTTTATGTTCCTTTTAGTTTTAGGTCAAAAGAATGAGGCTGGAGAGAAAAACTTGATGCCCTAGGCATGCAAGATCCATGTGTATGTTAGAAATTTGTAGCAACATCTTCCATAACTTGCTATAGAGAAGGTTTTGAGGCTTGAAAATTGGTATGTGATCATCTTAAATGATCCACCTCATGTTTCAATTTCTATATTGAAGTTTTTCTCAAGGGGTAGGGTACTTCCTTTGTTAATGGATTCCTAATTACCTACATTCCTAAGTGAGCCTTAAAAAACTCAGTTGATGCATACTTCTCTTGAGATCTCAAGGCTTATATATGTTGTATAAAACCCAAAAGGGTATCCAAATCAATGATTCTTTTTGTTGGGTTGTGAGGAGATGTTTGTGATTTTTCATGTTCAAGGCTACAAGCCTAGTCTTGAGTTTGTGAAGCAACTAGCCAATGAAAGTTGCATAGTTTGGATCTAATGTTGGATTCATGTTAGTTTGGACCTAAATAGACCCTCTCCATGATTGAAAGTCACCCCTGATCTTTATTTTTATTTGTATGATTTTGTGTCAAATAAGCCTTATGATGCCCTTAAGAGCAACTAGTGATTAGCTGTCTTTGTGATAAGTTTTCCTTGTGATTGGGGATTCCTAGGAGTGGTTGGCTTGTGATAACCATACCATCTTATCAAGCACTTGTGATAGGTGTTTTGGGGCTTATTGGATTAAGAAAAACACTCATTGTTCCTCAACCTTCAGTGAAGAGGATTCTAGGAACCTTGTCCATTCCCACTACCCATTCCATTGCATCAAAGTGGTATCAGAGCCATGTCTCTTACTAAAGAGGAATAAATACTTTTAAAGAGGAGCAATCTGAGGCTGTAGACCTTGATCCATTTGTGATTATTTAAAAAGAGAAAAAAATGCATAAAATATTGTCCTCTTACATAAAATTTGTCCTCTTGCATTTTTCTCCACATTTTTCCATAACATCAAGAAAATAAATTGAGTATTAGTATACCCATTTCACTCCTCTATAACATATAAAAAGATGAGGTATGGTTGTTTTGGACCAAGTCTCTGCTATTACACTATGGGCCACTTTTTAGGCTTAAAAATGAGCAATATAGGTGATTTTTCAAGGAAAAAAAGATTTTTGTTTTTCTCAAAAGGTTATAAATGTCCTTAGGGTCATTAGGATAAGTTTTAAGCATCTAAGAATTAGGATGTCAAATATTGCAAAAAATTGCAAAAGTTGTCAAAGCAAAATTGCAAAAATACTGACAACTTTGTAGGAGTTTGGGAATTGGTGAAGGGCTAAACATTTGGAAATAAGTTATTTTACTATTGGTAAACCTTTTCCAAGTCATAGAATTGGAATCAAGTGAAAAATGTAAAAATTGCACCTTTTGTGCAAAGTTGCATTATTGAAAGTTGTAAAAGTTGCTCAAATTTGCAACTTAGTGGAAAAAAGGTTGTGAGATTGAACTACCTATTCCATTAGCTCTAGGTGGCCAAGTAAATTGTATCCTTGACCTTGTCCCATCCCATTTAGTGCTCAAACATTCTCGAGCATGCCGAACCAGAATGTCCCTAAGGGTCACTAAATACCATAGAGCTGTGAGCTTTGATGGGGCATATCTCAAAGCTCGTGCAAGGTATGGATGCAATTCTAGGTCCTATAGGATTGTGTTATGGATACCTACAATAATATCTCTCACTTTTTGGAGATCATACTCCATTTTGATTTTGCAACGCCATCTCGAGTGATGCTGAAACTTGTAGTGTTGGCTAGTACAAAGTTGCCAATTGCTAAATCTCTCTCACCTTTTCATTGTGGGATTGAAATGTCTACTCCATCAGTTTTGAGTGGTTGGATAAACCCTATCTCCAACCTCATCTTTTCCTATTCAGTGCTTGAATGTTCTCAGGCATGCCAAATTGAAACATCCCTAAGGGTCACTAAATGCCATAGGGTTGTGATCTTTGATGGGGCATATCTCAGAGCTCATGCGAGGTATGGATGCAATTATAGGACCATGTTGCAAATACCTACAATAACCTCTCTTTATTTTTAGAGATCATACTCCATTTTGATTTTGTGACACCATCTTGGGTGATGTTGAAACTTGTAGTGTTGGCTAGTACAAAGTTGCCAACTACTAAATCTCTCACCTTTCGTTGTGGGATCAAATTGTCTACTTCATTAGCTCTAGGTGGCTAGGTAAACCCTATCCCCAACCTTGTCCCATCTCATTCAGGGCTCGAACATTCTTAGGCATGCCAAACCGAAATGTCCCTAAGGGTCACCAAATGCCATAGGGTTGTGATCTTTGATGGGGCATATGTCAGAGCTCATGTGAGGTATGGATGTGATTCTAGTTCATATAGGACTTTTTTGTGGAAACCTACAATAACCTCTCTCACTTTTTAGAGATCATACTCTATTTTGATTTTACGACACCATCTTGGGTGATGTGGAAACTTGTAGTGTTGGCCAGTACAAAGTTGCTAACTGCCAAATCTCTCTCGCCTTTTGTCATGAGATCAAACTATCCACTCCATTAGCTCTGGGTGGTTGAGTAAACCCTATCCCCAACCTCCTCCTATCCCATTTAGTGCTCGAACGTTCTCAGGCATGCCAAACTAAAATGTCCCTAAGGGTCACTAAATTCCATAGGGCTGCGATCTTTGATGGGGCATATCTTAGAGCTCATGGGTGGTATGGATGTGATTCTAGTTCTTATAGGACCATGTTGTAAAGAACTACAGTAACCTCTCTCACTTTTTGGATGTCTTACTCCATTTTGATTTTGTGATGCCATCTTGGGTGATGCTAAAACTTGTAGTGTTGGCCAGTACAAAGTTGCCAATTGCAAAATCTCTCTCACCATTCCTCCTGGGATCAAACTGTCTATTTTGTTAGCTCCAAGTGGCTAGGTAAACACTAGCCCCAACCTCTTCCCATCCCATTGAGTACTCAAACATTCTCGAGCATGCCAAACCAAAACATCTCTAAAAAAGATAATGACACATTAAGGGGCTTACAAGAGTTCATAAGTTTCTATTTATCTTCCCCATATTGAAAATATCATGGAGAAAACATGGTGTGATGTGTAGAAGGATAATATTATAAAGGGCTCATAACTTTTCCTCCTCGTCATAACTCACGATCTTAAGGGTTTATTAGAGGTAGGCTTGATATGGCACATATTCTAATGTGCCATAGGTTTATAAGATTGTGTCAAAACTATCAAAGGAATGATAGAGATCACTATTTTTCATCATTATGAGGGTTTACAAAGGAATAATCAATGCATCACTATTTTGCATCACTATAGAGACAACATTAATGATAATCAATGCATAAGGTAAGGGAATTACGAAGGAATGAGATCAAAGGAAAATATCAAGGCAACAATAGTGAGTGTGATGAAAAATTTTTTAAACCTTTTTAGTAGTTAGATCTTTGCTTCATTAATGTTTCATTAAATCTTGAGAATCCTATTATGTACACCCTATTTTTCAAAGTGCTAGGATTAACATAAGTGTAGCATTAAAAATATTAATCCAATTTTGGGGTGGAAGTTGGGGCATTTTGTGGGAGCATGTTTGTCCAATTCTCACTAAAAATGTGATGTCATCTTTTCCACTCACATTAGGGCTAAAGGTGGGTTGTATTTAGCATAGGTGAAATGCCAAGATAGTCTAGATTCAAAGAACTAGGAACTAGTTGCATCATAATTGTCTCAACATGATGCCATAAAAGTATTCCTCTTCAAAGTTCTTCTCCTCCTTAAATGCACCAAGTCTGAGTCCACAAGTTGCTATGGGATGGATCATATTGTTGTTTCTAGGATAATATTTTGATATGCCCAAACATAAGGAATGAATGATAATAGCTCTTTGCATTTAGATAAGGAATTAGAAGTTAAATTTCTTTGTCTTGCCTTTAAGTAGTTCAAAATTGATTTCATTTGTTTCTATTGATTTTGTAGCACATTTGTATTGTGGTTAACTTTTTCAAAGGTAATTCTTACCATTTGGAAACACATATAAATACTTTACATTTCTTAAAAAAATGATGAAAATCTATTGATGACTAGACCTACCATATAAATTTTATATATTAGTTTGTTATCAACAAGGAATTATTTTCTTTAATGTTTCATCCTAAGAAGTTGTTTTAGAAATCACATTTTGTTGAATTGATTGCTTTATTATTTGTTTCATTGGCAATAATATACAAAAAATTAGTATCAATACTAAATAGAATAAAACTAAAAAAAGTACTTGTGTGTAATTTTAATCATTTTATAATCATAAGAAAGTGTTATATATATATATATAGTTGGTCAAATTCATTTGGATTGGTTAATGGATTCATGTCGAGCTTCCAATTGTTGACTGATAGCCATTAAATGAGACCAAGCTAGTTAAAATTTTGTTGGGGATAATTTTGGAGGACTTTATGAAATTATTGAAAATCCCATCCCCAACTCATAAATAAGGAAAAATATGGAAAAGATGACATGATCTTGGGTTGAAGTAAAATCTCAACAAGTGTTGCACTTAATGAGCCATAAGAAACCTACGTGTACATTCCCCAACTTATAATGAATGATTGGATATAAAGGCTCCATACAATGGCCCAAAATAGAAGCCAAGGATGTAACCATGCATGTATTGGCATAGTCTCCCTGCGAGGATCCCAAGTATCTAATGTTGTTATTAATTTGAGTGTTACTATATGATCCAGAATGTTATGAAGTACTGAAGCATGTAGTAAATTCTCATATGTATCTAGAAAATGTAGCATAGGTTTAGGGTCCCTTGGCTCCTAGGAATTTATAGCACCTATTCTTAGTACTATAAGATTAACTTCAATGAAGAGTTGAGTGTAAGAAGTTGAAGAAGCCAATTCTGCTTCTGTGTAAATGCCAAAATCACGAGGCTCGTTCACTTGCATAAGCCTTTGCCACAAAGGCATTACCTCTAAACCATGAAAAGGATGTTGAAGTGGTTCCCAACCTTGAAACACTCTTATAAACAATGCCAGAGCTAAACATTATGCATAATAGATAACATCTTAACTAGTGTAGTACAAGATTGAGTAATTCTACCTATAAAATTCTATCTTCTATAAGGTACAACATTGACCAATTGTGCATATAAGCAAATATATGCATTGGAATACATGTGAGTGCCCATTACAATTGGTATTCTATGATGGAAAATATAACATATGGAATTAATGAATCCTTGAGAATCCCATTAGGCTCTACATCATAACTAAACCTTGGAATTAATGTAATGTATTGTTTTCAGTTTTAGATTTGTTATATGTTTGTAATAATAATTTATGATAAATTTTTAGATGCATAACATAAAAGTTAGGATTTAAACATGAACAAGAAGATCATAAATCAATATGACAATGATATAAATTGCAAATGATAAATTTTTGGCTTTAACACTGATAAAGTTTATTGTTGATCAATATTGTATCAAAAATTCAAATTGATTAGGTATTGAATTAAGCTTGATAAAAAAATGATAGAGAAGGAAAAATTTAAACATGAACAAGATCATAAATCATATGACAATGACATATTGGAAATGATAAACTTATGCTTAAATAGTGATAAAATTTATTGTTAATCAATATTCTATCAAAGTTTTGAATTGATTAGGTATTGAATTTAATGTCATACATGAACAAACATATAATATAAAATGATAACCAATAATGTCATGTACATTAAGAAACACATAATATATTATGATAACCAATAATTTCGTAAATGAAAAAAACATATCATATATCAACCAATAATGTCATGCATCAAATAAATGCCATACATCAAATATAAAATGTCATATATATATATATATATATATATATCAAATGTATATATCGAATATGTCCATTGACATAAAATCCAACATATATGTCTGTTGATTCCTATACATGTACATGTCTATCAACTATATCTTCTCCTTCCCATAAGGGGAAGGAAACAAATCTCTAGAGACCTTCGGTCATCATGTAGAGGGAGATGGTAGCGATGATGGGGTCCTCCTCACACACTTGCTTGTCCTCTTGTTGAGGCTCTTCTATAACTTGAGCTGATACAAAAAAAGTAGATATGAATCAATAATTATTATACATTGAAATCAAATATATGTACACACAAAATTAATTATTTTCTTACTGCCATCATATAGTCACTCTGCAAGTCCACCTCGAAGGCTCATGGATGATCAGGTGTGACAAGACCCTACAAAAATTGACTCAATATAATCACTTATAAATAACATTATAAATTTCAATACTAACGATTATAACAAACAAGTAAAATAAAGAAAATTCTTTCATACATTAGTCAATGGCTGTGAACTAACCATAGCTATAGCCACTCCATGATCGACAGACTGCCGAAGATGAGGAGTCTCCAATGTCAAAAGTTGTATGTCATACAATACACATTAAATGTAACATGAAACATGAAACAAATATAATCAAATGAATTAAATTAACATGAAAAAAATGTACCTCTACGAAGCTCATATCACGTCTAGGCTCAAAGTCTATAGTGAATGTTGACGGTCCTATAAAGAACTGATGCACATGCACAAATTCTTTTGTCAATCCTTCATATGATTACTTAATAAATATATGTATTCATTTAAATGATTAAATTGATACACACCTCTGGACTCATCGAGGGGACAAAAAATGGGGTCAGGGGATCACTACTAGGCTTGCCAACACTCTGACCCTGAATTTTGAACAATGTCAATACATGCTAATTAATTAGTCATTCACTATACATATGAAATGTGATCAAATTAGTTTATTATAATTGTAATTTACATGTGTATCAATGCCAAATGTCTCATTCAAGAACTGATTAGTCACTAGCCCATCATCTGCACCATCTTCAACATGACTGCCAAATATGTATAAGGATCTACATGATGTGCACATGTGATTGTGATGTGCAGAAGGCTCCTCAACTAATGTACTCATGCAATGAATGAGGGTCTGCATCAAAGCTTTAATAGTCCCTAGAGCACTAGCCTCTACATGTTCCTTCACAACTGAAGAAATAGTCACATGCTCACCCTATGGCTTGACTATAGGTGCCCTAACTACATTAGGGTCACGACATGTCCCCGGCCTCTCAAATGATGACCCCCCACCTCTACCTTGAGAGTCTAATATATCAAAATAATTGGGGATCTCCCCAAGGAAAAACTAGCAATACAATTTCTTTAAGAAATACATTGGGACCTCGTGATTATTGCAAGGAGGGGCATCAAAAACCATCAACCATCTATCCCAAAAATTATTTCTAATAGCATCGGATATGCACCAATGGATGGGGAACCATTTAGTACCCTCTCTAATAGTATCTTGTTCACCAAGTTTTCTAAATAATGCACATTTTCTACCTTTTAGTATAACTTTTTTTTAACATCTTGATATGATAATTTATTTGCATAATATTTTTTTTTCTTCCCTCTTAACCCACCAAACATCTAACTGACCACTAACAAAAGCTATGTGGGTCTTAATGGATTCAAGGGATGATGCCAATTGAGCTCTCATTGGATTGGTTTGTCCACATTGTTTCAATTGACCAATGAGTCCTTCTAATTTAGTTCTTCCTCTTTCTATTTCATTTATTATATTTTCTTGTGTGCTAGGAGGAGGTCTTCCAATTAGTTCAGGTTGTGGAATTTGTTGTTCTTCTTGTGGAGGGTTTTGGTTTTGATCTTCTTGAGGGTTTTGGTTTTGACCTTCTTGGGGATTCTTTTGTTCATTATTGACATTTCCTGATAAGAAATCAATTGAAATCTAAATAAATAAGCAAATTTTTAAAAAATTGAAAAAAACCTACAAAACAATATAAAAAACATATCAAACAATGCAAAAAGAAAGTTAGATAACATACGACATGCTCATGATCTCTAACTTCAACAGTGAGTAGGCATATTGGCAAGGCAGGTGGAAAAAAACTTGTTTTGTTGCAATCCACGTACACGCTGTAGCGAGGAGAACTAGCAAAAAAAGAGTTAAAATGAATGGGTTGCAGGTATGCAGTCCATTTATAAAAATTAAGTTTTTTTTAAGTGCATATACACTAAAGCGCATACGCGCTATAGTGTGTATGTACTATGGCTCAGGTTACCCAAGCCATAGCGTGTGCATGATATTGAAAATTAGAATTTAAAAAATGGTATCACCTTTTTGACACAACAACTTGGTGCACATACCCTATTATCCTCTTCATCATAATTGTAATCCATCACCTTTTCCTTAATTCCATCATTTTCATCAAATTTTACATTTTTTCATTCAACTATAGTCTTAGTTCTATGGTTAAAACATATATAAGCTTTACTTTTCAACAAATTACCAAGAAAAATACCTTCATCACTTCTTTGATCAAAGTTACCAATATCATTATATCTCTTTATATAACATTTGCTTCCAAAGATTTTGAAATGCTTCACTGAGGGTGAATGAGAAAATCATAAGTCATAAGGAGTCTTATTCATACCTTTTTAGATCTATACTCTGTTCATAGTGTACACTACTGTATTGACCACTTCTCTCCAAAATGTCTTGTATACATCATTTCTCTTGTTGCCTCTTCTACTTATCTATTTATTTACAAAAATATGATAACTCACCAAGAATCTCCATCTTTTGGGTGTCAAAATTTCCTTTGTCAAACTTAGGACTATCATTTCTAAAATGACTTGCCATTGATCTCCCAAAGCTATAAATCTTTCTCTTCTAGGAATTGATTCTTTGATATCAATTGTTAGAATATATAGTCCACCAATATAACTTGGGGGAGGGGGGGGGGTGTGGTCAATCAATTATCCAACTATTATCACAATTGTCAACCTTAATAAAACTTAACCATGCAAAAAAAAACTATCAGGAATCACAATAAGATACTCATGCACAATAACACCAGATATATTAACTAGGGTAACCCTATATTAGAGATAAAGCCCCAGTGGAGATGGTACCACAAGATGATGTACTAATATAAATATTACTTCTTAGAGGATGGACCCTATTAGGAGTCTATATAAACATTTAGTACATATTAATCTCTATTAAGAGACTTTGATTCCCTGTTAGGAGATTTTAACCTTGTTAAGAGTTGTGCCAACCTTGTTAGTGTTGAAAGAGGGAGATTGTTGAAAATAGATTGATATAAGTATGATAAAATATGTTTCAATCATTGTTTTGTCAGTGATGTCAAACCTAATTTTTGCTAGCAAGACAACTGCTTATATGATTTAAGTACTATCACTTGTTTGATCAATGAGGAGGATTTGATAAAAAAATATGTAATAAAAGAACCTAAATGGAAGGTTGAGTTATGATATAAAAAGAGGAGTACAAGAATTAGCTAAGACAGTGATATCATAGTGCATTGACAATATACTTAAGGTTACAAAGGCTAATTATATTAAGCAAGTTCAGAAGAATAAGTTAAACAAAGTTTGTCTGCCAAGCTTGACCAAATGGATAGTAGGCACTGAGCAAAGTTAGTGCAAGCTGAGCAGAAAATTAGTTGGAGATGAGTAAAGTTTATTTGATAGAAAGCACCAGTAAACATTAGTTCATGCAAAGTGATTTTTTAGAGGATGTCAAGAAATGTAGCATGTGTCAATCATCAAAAACAAATTAATGTTGAGTGGTTGTATTATTGGAAAGATTGAGAATTTGATGGATCTGAGCTGACAAGTTTGTTTTCTTGGATTGTGGGAATCGGGTGGAAGATAAGATTGATGAGCTGGTGGCATAGAATTCATCATAAACCATTTTGAGGTAAATTCAAAGAGGGTTAAAGGATAATTTTCTACAAATAACATGGAATGAGGGGTAGATTCATTGAATTCTACCTAATCTGTTCTAACCCTAAATTAGATGATGGAGAATGAACACAAAACGATCATATTCTCTATTTATAGGGATGGCTTGTCAAAAGAAAAGGTTGTCATGTACAAGAACCTAAGGAAGATAAGAAATCAAGGGTATTGCTTCAATAAGTGACCTAAGTGAAGAATCTACATTGGCATGTTAAGAAAGAAGGCTCAAGGATATGAATGCTTGAAGGGTGAACAAGCTATCAAAGATGGAATATGTAAAAATCAAATAGAATGGAGGACTAAAACATAATCTGCAAATGGATTTGTAAGTTGTTTTCTGATCAAAGCCTTACAACTACTCTCTAATAATTGTATTAGTCTAGGGTAAATCCTTTGGATTAAGGTTGACCTAATAGTCATTTGTAAATCCTTTAACCAGGAAAAATTCCAAGCGAATGGTCTAAAGTCCTCTAACAACTCTCACTCTTAATAGGGTGATTGAAATTCTTTAATAGGGTCACACTTAAGAGTGTGTATTGTAAAATTTAACAATGTTGGCATTTCATAGGGCATCACTTCAGAAGAGTGAAAAAGAGTAGCATGTTACTGGTGGTTTTTCCCAAATTGGGTTTCCATCTAAATCATTGTGTCAAATGTGTTGTTGAATCTTTTATGTTCCATTCTATATTTTTGCAAATTGATTTGATAGCAACTAAAAGTTTTTAAGTGATTGCATAAATCTTATGGATGCATGTATTATCATAAATTTCATATGGGTTCACTAAGCTAAGAAAAGTTCTTTTTATACACCTAGACCTTGGATAACTCATTCACCCCCCTCTCAATTATTCTAAAGAATTCCAACAATTGGTATCAGAGCCATCTACTTTAGAGGACTAGTTTGCAGGTACTAGAAACACAATGATCAAGATGTCAAAAAGAGATGTACCCAAGATGAATAGAGATAACATCCCTACATGGAAAAATTTGATGGAGCTACACCATGGAGGACTTGGAGATCATGCACAATCTACCATTACTACTAAACGTGTTGATCCTGCTAGAGCCCTAACTACCAAGGATATGAAAAAGAAGAAAGAAGACAACCAGACAATGCCAAAAATTGCCTCTACCCTAAGCTATGATGAATTTGATGATATAAAAGGTTTAGACAATGCAAAGAATATGTGGGATTCTTTAACCACCATCTATGGAGGAGACAAGAATGTCCTAAGAGCCAAAGCTAAAACTCTTAGAGGTAAGTTTGATGATATGAGAATGCAAGAAGGTGAAAATATTGCTCAAGATTTCTCAAGGATAAAATATGTTGTTAATGCAATAAGAAGAGCTACTGGTACAATAGATGTTGATAATGTACTAATCAAAGTTTTAAGAACACTACAGTCGTGTAGGTGTACTTTTGGTACACCATTTTCAAACTTTTAAAGTTCACCTCATAAAGGGTTTCTGCAAATATTTATAGTTTTTCCCTAACCATATTTCTATGAAGTTTCAATGCTCTAAGGTATTTGATGTAGACGTTCCATGGATTCAGGTTTTGACTATTAGAAAATTCACTTTCAATGAAAGCACATGTTTTGTGAAGATCTATTGTCTATGAAGATTGAATAAAGGCTGACAAACATAAGAAATGAAACTCCAAAATGTAGATCTAAAATTAGAAGAAAAGCATGTGAAGAGATGAATAGAAGAACAAATCTATGCCAAGAAAAGATAGAAATGTTTGCTAAAATGGAGAAGCCATTTTCAGATTTTCCATTGGAGAAGAAAATGTTTCATTTTCCACCAAAGGGAAAAGCATAGCTAAAAACTCATTTTCCACTACGCCTTTTATAGTCATTTTTAGATTTTCCATTGGAGAAGAAAATGTTTCATTTTCCACCAAAGGGAAAAGCATAGTAGAAAGCCCATTTTTTGCTATGCCTTTTACAGTCAAAGTTTAGTTTTCCACATGAGGAGAGAAAAGGAAAATCTCAATCCAAAATGAAGATAAATGGGGTCTAGTATCAAGATCACTTCAGAAAAGTAATTTATGAATCAATCTACATCAAAATTGTGCCCACTACATGGAGATGGAAAATTGAAGATTGGGTGCACTTTCCACACTCAAAAATGGAATTTCCACCAAGTATCAATTCAATAATAGAGAGATGAAAAAGAGATATTAATTAATTAAAAAAAGAATGATAATCTAATAATGATTTATCTCTTGTAGATTTTGACTTCAACATGACATTAAATATGAAGCGAAAAATTCATTTTATGCTATGCCTTTTGTAGTCAGGCTAGAGTTTTTCACGAAAGGTAGAAGAAAAAAGTCAAATTTCCACCAAGAATGAATTGGAGTGTTCCACAACTAGTGACCCAATAGAAAAGAATAAGTATTACTTGTTGATTATTTACAAATTTTAGTTGTTACTAGAATAAGAAAATTTCACCTACAACAAAGAAGCGGAAAATTGAGAACTTGGTATGCTTTTTGACCTGCATTCGAGATTTTCTGCCATAGGCATTCTAGAGAATCACTCCAAAAATTTAGTAGAGAATCAACATGGCAAGCATGGAAGATAACATGTTCAAAAATTGAAGACATCTGAATTACAAAGCATGTGAAAGAAGAGTGGCTAGAAACTTCATTTTATCAATTCTGATTTTTGAAAAGTCATATAAACTACTGTTCAATAGCTCATATCTTTTGACTTGGTGATTATTTTTATAATTTATTTGGTCATAATGTAGAAAATTAGGTTTGGAAAAACATATCCAAAAATGAGCTCAATCCAATGGTGGAAGAAAAAGGTATGCCCCCCGAAACATGACCCATTTTTACTAGCAATAGTATTTATTTTTCCGTCCACCCAACAAAGGAAAGATTTTGGTTTAACAAATTTTAATTGTCAATTGGTAAAATATAATTTAAATATGTTAAGATATATAATGCTAAATTTTTAGAACAGATTGTGTAGAGATTTTTCATCAACGTTTCGAATCACACTACGTGATCCATCATCAAGAAGAGAGAGCAAGAGGTGTCAAACAATGTAAGATGCAGATTTGGCACTGGGTCACTAATTAAAGGAGACCAGGAAGAGAGGGATTGCACACGCCCCAATGCAAGTCAAAAGAAGTAAAATAAAATAAAGAAAAAATAAAATAAACATGGGGGAGAGACGAAACCCACCAAGACACAAAGTGAAAGCACCAAGAAAGATAACAAAGAAAATAAATAGGACAAGACAATAAACTACAAAAAGGAAGCAAATGGTAAGAGTTAGTATATGTAAAAATATAAATATATAGCAGAAGAATATATTACCTATATAAGAACAAAACTAAAACGTATACATAGTATCAACATATGAATATGCCACATAAATGTAAGAATATATACAATATAATACTACCAATTAATTAAAAAAATTATATAGGTGCAAAAATAAATAAATAAATCAAAATATAAAAATAAAAATAATCTTAATAAATAAATAAATCAAAAAATAAAAATAAAAATAAAAATAAGATTATTTTTATTTTTATATTTTGATTTATTTATTTATTTTTGCACCAATATAATTTTTTTATTAATTGGTAGTATTATATTGTATATATTCTTACATTTATGTGGCATATTCATATGTTGATACTATGTATAGGTTTTAGTTTTGTTCTTATATAGGTAATATATTCTTCTGCTATATATTTATATTTTTACATATACTAACTCTTACCATTTGCTTCCTTTTTGTAGTTTATTGTCTTGTCCTATTTATTTTCTTTGTTATCTTTCTTGGTGCTTTCACTTTGTGTCTTGGTGGGTTTAGTCTCTCCCCCATGTTTGTTTGTTTTTTGTCTTTATTTTATTTTACTTCTTGACTTGCATTGGGGTGTGTGTAGTCCCTCTCTTCCTGGTCTCCTTTAATTAGTGACCCAGTGCCAAATTTGCATCTTACATTTTTTGACACCTCTTGCTCTCTCTTCCTGATGATGGATCACATAGTGTGATTCGAAACGTTGATGAAAAATCTCTACACAATCTATTCCAGAAACTTAGCATTATAAATCATGGATTGTGGAAATCTGATTGCATTAATATGTTAAGATATATCATTATTAACTTTAAAGTTAATAAGAATATCATTTTTCAAAAGGAGAAAGATGAGAAATCAAAGAGACAAAAGTTAGTTACAGAACTAAAAAGTTCCTAGAAGACACCATCCAGAATGTGAAAAGAATCTACAGGAAGAAACAATTATAGAACCAAAAGGTCACTGTTGGAGAACTGAATGGTTATGAAGAACTATATTTATTGTAAATATTTGTTGGTATGGAGATTCTTATTTTTTGCAAAAGTAGGCATTGCTAGAATAGAGGGGAGGGCATTTAATTTTTGTATTTTGGTTTATGCATGGGAGATTGATATCCAGTTTTTGTAATAGATTTGGTTGTAGATTGCAAGAAAATATAATTAAAGTGTTATATTTGTTTTGTTTAAAACAAGAAAGGTTTTTTTATGAATCAAAGTATTTGAGCATCACTTTTTCTGATTACTTTCCATCAGATTATTGTTATGGTTAGTTTTGAACACTTTCTTGCATTCTTAGTCAAATGGTGAATATATGATAGATCAGAGTATTGGCATTCATTCTTGTTGTAAGGGTTAGGATGTTTTCCTCTTTCATTCTCAAGTTAAGAATGCACCTAGTTGGTTTAGGAATCAAACAAATTCATTGCATATCATTCATAAGGGAGCTATATCTTTTAATTCAAAGGAAATCTATCAACTCAATGATAGATTATCTAACTGTTGGTATCAAATTGTTTCTCATAGGTTTGGGCATTTAAGAGTTACATTGGAAAGAATAATCTATTTACCAACATATTTTTGGCCACTCTACTGGGGAAGCAAAAAAGAAGATTAGTGTTGAAGATTGTTTCCTTTTATTATTATCTCCGCTATCTAGAGTTTGACAACTCTGTTATTGATTCTCATAATTTTTGGTTGAGTATTTCAGTGTTTTCATTTTTAGAATTATTATTATCTCTACTTACAGGAGATTTGTGACTCTGTTATTAAAGGACCATGCCTTTTAAAGTTATGAAAGGGAGGAGGCTAGGCCCTTCCTTTATTGAAATTTACTCAAAATCCAATGATGCATAATCTTTTTGAGACTTTTAGAGAAAGCGTTACCCATGGAAGAAAAATGAACCTAAATATCAAAGAAGATCATGCACCAGTTGTGTTATGGAAAGGTGTCTGTGCCAGGTATCGCAAATTGAAAGAGCTAGAGGTGAAGAAGAAGTTATTACAACACTGTGAAGAAAGGGTATCCCAGCTTAGTGAAGAATCAAAGGTGGGTAATGATGAAGTTTTAGAAGTTCCATCTAGTTATGTTTCTCATAATTTTTTAGTTTGGAGTGAACATGACTTTCAGCCAAAGAAACAAACTAGAAAATTACCTACTGACGAAGAAATAGATGCCAAAAGTTATCTGAACCTACAATTTCTTTGGTTTTCTTTTAAAGAAAGTATTGCAGAGGGTGAGAAGAAGGGATTAAATTTCTCCAAAGATTTTCAATCTCCCCCATTGCTAAATTGTGTGATCCAAAGGTATTTTAATGTCCAAGATCAAAGAAAAGGAAGATTCATTTCAGTGTCTAGAGAAAAACTAGTAAAAAAAGAAGAATCTTTATCCACAAATTGCTTGGTTCTTGGAGAGCAAGAAATATCCTAGTGTTTGGATGTGCCCACTTTGATGAACATGGAGATTCTTGAAGATGGTAATAAAATGGTAAGTGGAGATGAAAAAGTAAAAGAAAACTTTCACGTACCCTCTTTTCTTCCTATTGTTGAAAGTTTTAGATTTGAAGAAAATAATGAAGATCACTTTTTGCATAATATTTCTTGTGAAAGTCATACCTTGGTTTACACACAAGTAGAAAATGAGACTTATAATCTTGAAGAAGACAATAGAGAAGATGATGTTTAGTCTATAGTGCTAGAATCAGTTTCTTTTGTAGAAAATGCCAAGTTGAGTATTCTTGATGAATTATGTATTGATGAAAAGGTTGAAACATGTTTTTGATAATATCATTTTAATTCTAAAGATGTGATTGAAGAAGTGGTTTGAAAAAAATATTTCAAACAAATACCTTTGACGACTAATGAAGTGGTGCATCATCATAAAGAGGATGAAGAGCCTGATTGTATTTTTCTTTGCCATGAAATGGAAGTTCATCAAGTCTTGGAGCCTACCCAAGGTGAGCCCTTCTCTACAGTTGATTCAAGTATTGGAGTTTTGAATTTGGATAGAGATTTTTAAGACTTGTTAGCGATTAAATGATGAAGTTACTCCAGTCTAGATTGACTTTATGTGTGATGAAGAAGCATTCTATTTCAGCCTTGATTTGAAATTTGAAAGTTCTATTAAAAATGACCATGATAAATGTGTGTATGATGGAATATCATCTTCAAAACCATTTGAATATCTTGAAAATGTCAATCTTGTTTTGGCTACTAAAATCTCTATTAAAGGTGATGTTGTGGAAAGAGATGAATGTGAGTATGTTTCTATACGAGATTTAGAATCTTTATACTTTTCTTCCTCACAAAAAATGATCAATTGTGCAAGAAGTAATGTGTAGGAAGTTAGGGACAAATAATTTTTTTATGATGAAACATGGTTATTTGGAAGAGATTTCTAGGACACATATTTTCAGCATGCCTCTAAATTCACTTTTAATTATGATGAAGTTACCAAGAGGGAATGGTTTTGGTTTAACTTGTTGGAACAAATTTTTTTTTTTGGAAAGGATTGTATACTTCTTCCTTCCAATTAATGGTCATGTATGAGTCCATTTCTCTCCTCCTTTCCTTTGGTGAGGTCTCCTCACCTATGTTTGTAATTAGTTTGCTTCTGTAATTTTTGGTGTGCTTAGCCTAGCTTTTCCCAGTTTTGTGTTTTTGGTTGTTTTCAATTTTGGTTTTGGGCCTTGCTCTCCTCTACCCTCCTAGTAGGTAGCTCTTTGATTATCTTTTTTATTCCTAGACTCTGTAGCCCAATAGATAAGGCATTTTTTTTACTAGAAATGCTGGATTCTCTATGCACTCTATCGTACATAGTCCCCAGTCAGAACCAATTGTAGGTGCACTTTTGGTACACCATTTTCAAACTTTTAAAGTTGACCTCATAAAGAGTTTCACCAAATATTTATGGTTTTTCCCTAACTATATTTCTATGAAGTTTCAATGTTCTAAGGTATTTGATGCATAGGTTCCATGGATTTAGGTTTTGACTATTAGAAAATTCAGTTTGGATGAAAGTAAATGTTTTGTGAAGATCTATTGTCTATGAAGATTGAATAAAGGCCGAAAAACATAACAAATGAAAGTATAGAATGTAGATCTAAAATTCAAATGAAATCATGTGAACAAATGAATAGAAGAACAAATATATGCCAAGAAAAGAGAGAAATGTTTACTAAAATGGAGAAGCCATTTTTAGATTTTCCATTGGAGAAGCAAATGTTTCATTTTCCACCAAAGGGAAAAGCGTAGCAGAAAACTCATTTTCTACTATGCCTTTTGTAGTAATTTTTAGATTTTTCATAGGAGAAGAAAATGTTTCATTTTCCACCAAAGGGAAAAGCATAGCAGAAAACCAATTTTTTGCTATACCTTTCGCAATCAAAGTTCAATTTTCCACATGAGGAGAGAAAAGGAAAATCTCAATCCAAAATGAAGATATATAGGGTCTAGTATCAAGATCACTTCAAAAAATTAATTTATAAATCAATCTACATAAAAATTGTACCCACTACATGGAGGTAAAAAATTGAAGATTGGGTGCGCTTTCTACACTAAAAAATGGAATTTCCACCAAGTATGAAATCAACAATAGAAAGATGGAAAAGAGCTCTTAATTGATTATAAAAAACAAAGAATGATAATATAATAATTATTTATCTCTTGAATGTTGGAAATGATTGAAGAGATCACAAGGAAAGTAGTTGGAATGATATATGGAAATGGTAAAGAATGTTCTCAATCATTGTTTTGTCATTGATGTCAAACTTGCTAGTTGTAGGAATGACAATTGCTTTAGTGATCCAAATACTATCAATTAGTTGATTGACAAGGAGGAGGCAATCAATAAGATGTAACTAGTACACCTAGAGAAAGGTTGAAGTTATGATGTTGTAATGAAGTACAAGGATCGGCTAAGCCAAAGATATAAGGTTTTAGCTAAGACATATGTAAAACCTAATTAAAGTTCATTAGAGAGAAGGAGCTGAGCAAGCTAGTAGGTGCCGAGCAGATTCCTAGTTGAAGCCAAGCAAGATCAACATCAAGTGCTGAGTAAACTTCAGATGTCGAGTGATATCAAGTGCTGAGTAAACTTCAAGTGTCGAGTCATATCAAGTGTCGAGTAAACTTTAAGTGCCAAGTGATATCAAGTGTCAAGTAAACTTCAAGTGCCAAGTGATACAAGTGTTGAGCAGATATAGGTGTCAAGTAACACAGAGATGTCGAGCACCAGTAAAACCAATAGTGTTGAGCAACACAAAGATGCCAAGCACCAGTAAAAAATAATAATGCCGAGTTGTTGCATTATTTTGAAAATCAAAGATTCACCAGATCTAAGCCGACAAGCTTGTTATCTAGAAGCTTGTCAATTAAATGGAAGATAAGAATGATGAGCTGGTGGCACAAAACACCATGTAAAACAATTTTAAGGATACAACTGATGAAGTTTCTAGATGGGAACAAGATATGAGTTAGATACATTGTATCCTACCTAATCCATTTTGAAACCCTAAAATTGGAGAAGGATAATTGAGCGGCAAAGGCAAAATCAGATTTCTACTTAAGGAGTCATAAGTTCATGAGGAAAAGAGAGAGAGAGAGAGAGAGAGAGAGAGAGAGAGAGAGAGAGAGAGAGAGAGAGAGGCAGTCAAGCATGAAAGCATAAAATGTTGAAGGAGGTGCTAAGGAAGAAAGAGAGCATAGTTACTCTATTTCAATAAGAAGACCCCAGATATGGATGCATTGGCATGATGAGTAAGAAGACTCAAGGGGATGAAGCTTGATAAGAATACAAGCAATCAGAGCTGAAGTGATTGAAGCCAAGCATAAGGATTGAACTAAAAGTGTGATCTAAAATCTACAAAGTATGTTGTAAGCTATATCAGATCAAAAAGCCATTATCGTTACTTTCTAGCAATTGTAACAGTTAGTTTAAAACCTATGGACTTAGGTTGGTTTGATAGCCATGAGATAAATCCTTTAACAGGGTGACATTCCAAGTGAATTTTCTAAAGTCCTTTAACCAGGCCCATTCCTAACAGTTTGGTGAAATCCTCTAACAAGGTCACATTTAACAGTGTGTTGTAAGCCTTTAATAGGGTAGGCTTTTAATAGGGCATCACTTTAGAAGAGTGAGAATCAAGTAGCATGTTATTGGTGGTTTTTCCCAAATTAGGTTTCCGCATAAATCATTGTGTCATGTGTTGATTTTACATATTTTATCTCTGCATGTTGATTTACTGTAACTTACTAATATGGTTGATTTAAGTTTGGATGGATGAAAAGTGTATGGATTTATTAAAAGTGTAGAAAAAGTATTATTAGGGTATTTGGACCTTGAATAACTGATTCACCCCCCCCCCCCCCCCCCCCTCTCAGTTATTCTAAAGAATTCTAACATTGAAGATTTGGACTTCAACATGATATTAAATATGAAGTGGAAAATTCATTTTATGCTACACCTTTCGTAGTCAGGTTGGAGTTTTTTGCAAAAGGGAGAAGACAAAAGTCAAATTTCCACCAAGAATGAATTGGAATGTTCTATAACTAGTGACTCAATAGCAAAGAGGAAGTATTACTTGTTAATTATTTACAAAGTGTAGCTATTACTAGAATGTGCAAATTTCACCTACAACAAAGAAGTGGAAAATTGAGAACTTGGTATGCTTTTCGACCTTTATTCCAGATTTTCTACCACAGGCATTCTAGAGACTCACTCCCAAAATTCATTAGAAAATCAACATTGTAATCATGGAAGATAGCATACTAGAAAATTGAAGACATCTGGGTTACAAACCATGTGAAAGAAGAGTGGTTGGAAACTTCATTTTATCAATTCTATTTTTTTAACAGTCATATAGACCAAAGTTCAGTAGGTCATATCTTTTGACGTGGTGATTATTTTTCTGATCCCTTCAATTTGAATGTAGAATATTGGGTTTGGAAAAACATATCCAAAAAAGAGATTGATCCAACAATGGAAGAAAAAGATATGCCCCCCAAAACATGACCCATTTTTACTAGCAATAGTAGTTATTTTTTTGTCTGCCCAACAAAGGAAGGATTTTGATTTAACATATTTAAATGTCAATTGGTAAAATATAATTTAAATATGTTAAGATATATCATTATTAACTTTAAGTTTAATAAGAATATCATTTTTCAAAAGGAGAAAGATGAGAAATCAAAGAGACTAGATTTAGTTGCATAACTAAAAAGTCAGTAGAAGTAACCAATCAGAATGTGAAGAGAATCTCCAGGAAGAAACAATTATAGAACTAAAAGGTCACTATTGGAGAATTGAATGCCTATGAAGAAGTCTATTTATTGTAAATATTTTTTGGTATGGAGGGTTCTTCTTTTCTACAAAAGTAGGTATTACTAGAGTAGAGGGGAGGACATTTAATTTTTGTAATTTGGTTTATGCATGGGAGATTGATATTCAATTTTTGTAATACATTTGGTTGTAGATTGCAAGAAAATATAATCAGAGTGTTGTGTTTTTTTTAAAAAAAAAGAAAGGTTTTGTTATGAATCAGATTATTTGAGCATCACTTTTTCTAATTACTTTCAATCATAGTATTGTTATGGTCAGTTTTGAGCACTTTCTTGCATTCTTAGTCAAAGGGTGAATGGGTGATAGATCAGAGTACTGCCATTCATTCTTGTTGTAAAGATTAGGATGTTTAATATTCATTTTCATTTTGTATTACATTTGCATAATCATCATTTACATTGCATTACCAATGTCGGGGAGTCATAAGAAGTGTGAATTCCTAGGGTTGGCTAGGTATAGAACTAAATTCACTGCCTAAGTTAGTTCTATCTAGGGCTGGCTTAGTTTTCCTCTTTTGTTCTCACATTAAAAACACACCCATTTAGTTTAGGAATCATGCAAATTCATTGCATATCATTCATAAGGGAGCTATACTTTTAATTCAGAGGAAATCTATCAACTCAATGATATATTATCCAACTATTGATATTAAATTGTTTCTCATAGGTTCATGCATTTAAGAGTTACATTGGAAAGAACAATCTATTTACCAACATGTCGATATATGCTATTAGAGTTTCTACAATACAAGAAGTAAGATGTATACTAGGGAATACTCTTTCTCTTGAAGATTTGGTAGAAAGACTCACTACTTTTGAGCTATCTAACTTTGACAATTACAATCCTCAAAACATTGAATCTACTTTCAAAGCTAAGTTGTCATTGAAGGATCCTGATGAGAAGAAGAAGAATTAAAAGACAAGATGTGTGTCTAGTGATAGTGACATAGATGAGGAAGATTTGGAACAACTTGAAACACTATTGTCAAGGGGATTTCATAGAGGTAAAGGAAAGTTTAAAGGTAAATTACCTATTATTTGTTTTAACTACAATGAAGTTGGTCATATTGCTAGTAGATGTCTAGAGAAGAAAAAATACAGAGGTGGTCACAAGTACAAAAGTAGAAGAGATGAAGACAAAAAATATTACAAAGAAAAAGGAAAGAAGTCTTGCTACATTGTTGAAGAGGAAAGAAAAGATGAATCTGATGAACATGATGATGAAGTGGTGTATGTTGTAATGAAGGAAAAATCTTATGAAGATGAGGCAAGTGCACTTGTGTCATGTGAACAAGAATGACAGATGGATCATTGATAGTGGGTGTTCACATCATATGACTAGAGATAAAAGTAAGTTCACTACCTTGAATTGTTATGATGGAAGTAGTGTAAGGTTTGGTAGTGATGGACCATGTTCGATAAAAAGAAATGGTTCTATCAAAATCATAGAAAATATTCTATGTGATAATTCTTACTATGTTGAAGGACTTAACTATAATTTGTTGAGTGTCTAGCAATTGAATAATTTAGGATGTAAGGCTGAGTTTGAAAACAATATTGATAAGATTTATGATGCTGATGGAAAACTGATTGGAAAAGGTGATCAAACTAGGAGCAATCTATTCTATCTTGATATAGAGGATGCTACTTGTCTAATTGTAAAATTTTATGATGTGTGGCTATGGCACAAAAGGTTATGTCATGTTAATTTTGCTAACTTGGTCAATATCAATAACATGAAAAAAGTTAGAGGTTTTCCTAAGTTGAAAAAGCCCGATAATGTAATGTGCAAACAATTTTAGTTAGGAAAAATGACAAAGTCAAATTTTAAGAGTAAAAATCACACCTCTAAAGGAATACTAGATATTGTTCATACTGACTTGTGTGGACCAACTGAAGTGCAAATCTACAAAGGTATATTAAGTATATTATGCTATTGATTTATGATTATTCTAGAATGATGATAGTTATGTTTCTAAAATAGAAAGTTGATTCTTTCCAAATGTTTAAGTGGTACTTAGCAAGAGTTGAGAAGGAAACAAGTAAATGTGTGAAATGTTTGAGGTTTGATAGAGGAGGAGAGTTTACATCAAATGAGTTTGAGATGTTCTGTAATGATAGAGGAATCAAAAGATAGACATCTACCCCTATAACCCATCCAAAAAATGGAATTGCTAAAAAGAGGAACACGTCTATAATGGACTATGCTAGGACACTCATGATAGAGAAAAATGTTGCTTTGAAATACTATAGAGAAGTTGTAGGTATAGCTATCTATACCTTGAACCATGTACAAGTCAAGAAAGGTACGCATTCAACACCTTTTAAACTATGGTATGGATACTCACCTAATGTAAAGTACTTTAAGTTATTTGGAAGGAAATGTTTTATTTTCAAAGATTCTAATAATGGTAAACTAGATGCAAAAAGTGAATGTATATTCCTAGGTTATTCCACAAGAAGTAAAGCTTATAAGTGTTTAAATACTAACACTAACAAAGTTTGTGGAAAGTGCAAATGTGAACTTTGATAAATATAAGGAAGTACATGAGACTAAATCTATAAAAGAACCTAAAGAATACAAATCATTTTCATAATTTTATGAAGGTATGCCTATTGAAGAAGATGTTTCAAATCAAGCTACAAACCAATAGAAAGTTTCAGTGACTACCAAGTCACATAATATGAATGTTGAGTTGCATTTAGGAACCAAGCTACATTCAAATGCTGAGTTATAGAATGAAGTTGAGGTGTAGTGCCTCTCCCATTTGACTTCTATAAGTCATCCTAATGGATGCAACCTTGTTGATCTTTTGTTTTGATAGATTATGATTGTGATCGTGAGTGGTCTATACTATTGAGGTGATTTGATTTATATTTTTGTATCAGTTGCTTTGATTATGCTTATGGCTAATTTATGAGATTATGATGTTATTTATGGTTCACTAAGGTCTGTGCCAATTATTACGAGGATTGATGTGGTATCATGATGTTATTTCATGATTACCTTGAGATGTGTGCAGAGATTGTACTGTGTACTATTACCATGCTACACTGGACTAGGTTCTTGTAGCAATGGTTAGTCATATTTCTGACTATGTTTTCTTATTTGTTTTAAGTGCCTTTTCATGTTGTGTTAACAACCATTATTTAATGCTTAGATATTTAGAAATGGATTGTCCATATTGGATTCATTGGTTATGAGCTATAGCTATTTACCTTGTTATATTTCTATCCAAGAGATATGTGTTACTCATGTTATGTTTTCATTTGAGATGACCTAAGGGTCATATGTTATACCTTGATTTCAATATAATAGATGTTAGACTTCTATGTTGTTCAATTGATCATATTACATGATGATGCCATTTGGAGATGACAGTGTGTTTTATTATGATATCTGGTTAGCCGGTATTTGGACATATCTCTGATTATGTTATGTGATGGATTTAATGCTATCGTTATTTACTTCATTAAGTTGTTATGTTTGATGCGAACATGAGTGATGTAAATAGATTATTTTAATATAATTAAATAAATGGCTAAATTAGGAGATTTAATGCATTTATTGCTTCAGCTATGTTATTATATGCAATTGCACTTGATTGTGTTGTTTAGTGTGCAAGATTTATATTCCTAGCAGTGGCACATGGAGTTAGTGATTAAGCCATTCATATCTTACCAATGTCATCTCTGTATGGTCGACATATCCTTAATTAAATGTTTAAATTAAACCTTTTGGTGAGTATTAAATCCGAACTCATTTGAATTATGTAATTAGACTAGTGATTGTGTCTTTGCATTAGAGTTTTGCATTGTTGCAAAAGCTATTAAGGAAATTTCTATGTTTTTAGGTTTTCAAGTTTTTTAATTGATTTATTTTAATTTCTAGTAGCTTTTCCATAGATGAATTTCTATTTCTAGGAATAGCCTATTTTCAGTTGGGTCGATTTGGGGTTTAACTAGGTTGGCTAGTTATTTTCCCTAATCAATTATTCACTCAAAAAGTGAATAAGTATCCAAAACGGAATTTAATTCCTCACTTCTCACTTTTGAATTAGAAGTTGGAGAGTAAAACCCAAAATCCTCTTCATGAGGATTTACTATTTTGTTCGTTGTGGGAGTTATGGGTGTGTGATCGTCACGAGGTTGAGCTCATTGGATCTAGCTTAGGGAGACCTTAGATTGCCATGATTTTCAACCACTTCTACAAGCTTTTTATTTTTTGGTTTAGATTTCCATTTTGGCCTTTTAGCTATGAGGTGGTGCTCTCTTGTTTTATTGTTTCTACTATATTTTTGCTTCTATTTTTGGTACCCATTTCTTAGGAGGCTAAGAACTAGTGTACCCCTCTATTTTTGTTTGTTGGTTCTACCTAGTTGGTTTGGTATAAGCATTTCCCTATTTTTTGAGATGAGGGTTTGGAGATTTTCACCGTTATGTTGGTTATTTTTGCATATAGTGTCTGAACTTAATTATTTTTGGATTTTTAGAGTTTTTGTACCCAAAGGTCAAATGGATTTTAATTTTGAAATTTTCTAAAATTTGGGGGTTTTTACCTCATTTTGCATGCCACCCTATTTTCTCACGTTTTATTGGCACAAGTTGGGTTATGGACCTAGATTATCCATTTGGATATCAATCAGATCTTTATTGCACTTTTGTGTTTGCATTGGGATGCATGTCGCATCTGTACTCCCAACTTTGTGTTTGGTTGAGTGATTTTGTACCTAATGTTATGGTTTCTTTTAGACCTTTGTTCTTATTTTGTGGATGCTAGGGTTTGTGTAGAATCCATACTCCTAAATTAAGGCTAGTTGAGTGAGTTCATGATGTTTGGTCTTGTTGCATCATTGGGATTCATGTAGAATCCATGCTCCCAGATTGAGGCTAGTTGAGTGATTTCTTGATGTATGGTTTTATTGGTTCTTGGGATTTGTGTAGAGTTCATCATCTTGAGCTTTTTTCGATTGAGTATTTTTTGCATTGTGTTCTCATCTAGTCCTTGTGTTATGATCTTTGTGATGGTGGTGCACCATACACAAGTACGTGCGTGTACATTTTTCGGGTGACTTGTGAGGCCCAATATTTTGTGGTACTTCTAGAAGTTATGATCATTAGGGTTGGGTTGGGAATATGCATGCCCATGGGAACTTATCATAGGATGAGAAAGGGTAGGGTAGATTAGAATATGGAGGGGGCTTCTTTTCTACCACTTGGTGCCTATTTCCTAAGGGTTGGCATGTAGAAGTTTTAAGTAAGTGATAACTAAATAAAATGTGTGAATGGTAATAAAATTTAAGATAATAAAAAATGATTCAGGATGTGCTCCTTTCGTTGGGAAGTGGAGAGCTACCAGTACCAGCTTGGGCTTGTCAATTCCAAGTGACTCTCCATGATGTCAACCCCTACTTAGTAGCCTATTGAGTGTTTGACTAGGGCCTATACTACTTGCATTGTCTTAGGTTCTTGGTTATAGCCATCATACTATCTAGTGTGACTGTTAGCCATGGATGTTTGTTTTGTGTGTGTTTGTGGTTGGATCATTATCTCCATCAACACAGTGGTTGTGGACCTGTAGGTACCATGTAGTTGGGAGGCATAGCTACCTTCACCACTACTAGGGACTGATGTATAGAGATGATCTTTTATCCTAGTGCATCTATTGTTGGATGTTTTCACTTGGTACTTTGGGTTTCAGAGTGTGCTTTCTTGTGATTTATGCTCTCATTAGAATGCTTGGATATCATGTTTAGATGATGTTAGTTTATTTTATGCATTCCCATATTATGATTTTTAGCATATGACTAGATGATGTGAATTTTTATATTAGATTATCTTATGCTTTACTACTAGCACGTTAGATTTCCTTATGCTTATATTGTAGCATGCTTTAGTAGTGATGTCTCTATAAATATAGTATTGATGATCTGATCGATGGCTTGGGATATTATGCCTGGCAGATGGCTAGGATCCATGATGGTCTTATGATGCTATTCACAGTTGGGAGGAACTGTATACTTAGTTTGGTTGTTCAATTATTGTGATGTTATTTCTATACATTGCAATGTCATTTCTGTACATTGCAATGTTACTTCTATTCACTACGATGTTTCTTTTAGTATGTTCTTTACTGTTATGGTTTAGATGGATAGATGTTCCTCTTTCTTGTTGTTTTAGCACTCGAGTGTTTGTTCCTCAATTTACATGGATCTGATACTCCTCAGTGATGAAGTTTCATGTTTTTGAGCTTTTTGTTTATGCTTTGTTGTCATGCTACTGTGTTTTCTCACGTGGAAAGGCAATTCCTTGCATGAGAATGCACTTTCTTGCACAATGAAGAAAAAATTCACGTGACTTATTGTGAATCCTTGAAAGAAGTGATCCATATCCTCACATGGATAAATGCACTTTCTCATGCATAGTAATGCAAAGTCTAATGTGAAACTGGAGACAAGTGCACTTTCTTGTGAGAAATAGGGAGCAGTTAGGCTTCACCGAGGAAGTTTTAAAAGTTGGTTCTAGTTCAAAATAGTCTTTCTAGGGGTTTACAATAAATTGTTTAAGTATATGTTCCTTATACTTAAGATATATTTTAATATATGTGATGAATCTTTTGAGATAGGTTTCAAACCTCTCTGAGATAAGATAAATATTCTAGGGAATTTTAGGGCTTCAGGATTTTAGACTTAGCCAAATTTTAGGGTTCTACATTTATATCCCAACTTAGTGTTTTGTTGATGAGTGGATGTTTCTTTAAGCCCTAATAATGTGCTTGGTCCTTGTTGGCCTCTATTTGCATGTGTCTATTTGGTAGTGATGTTCGAAGATTCGTTGGTTGTCAGGATTGTGGTGAAGTCTTCCTTTATGATCTATGTGATCTATGTATGATGTTGTCATGTGTATTCATACTTATAAAAAAAAAAATCTTGGCTTGAATTGAATCCTTGTTCCAAGGATATTTAGGTGGGGCATTACACAAGGCACATTTTGATTCTAAAATTAGTGTACATGAGAGAGATGTTGAAATGCTTGACAGAGATGCACATAGTGACTCAGAAGTAGATAGACCAAATGAAGAAACCAGAACTGAACCAAGATTGTTCAAATATGTCAAGAGACATCATCCTACTACAAAAATCATTGGAGATAAAGATGCTTACCTAATGACAAGAAACAAGTTGAGAAATGATACATTCTTGTTGAGCATAAAAGAGCCTAAATCAGTAAAAGATGCTTTAGAAGATGCAGACTAGAGTAAAGCAATGGAAGAAGAGATTGAACAAATTAAGAAAAATAAGACATGGACTCTAGTTCCTAGACTATAAGACAAAAATGTGATTGGCACCAAATGGGTATTCAGAAATAAGCTAGATGAAAATGGTGAAGTCACAAGGAAAAATGCAAGATTAGTGTACAAAGGGTATGCATAAGAAGAAGGAATCGATTATGGAGAAATATTTTCTCTTGTTGCTAGATTGAAAGGAGTAAGAACTTTTCTTTTTTATTCTGCATGTAAAGATTTCAAAGTTTATCAAATAGATGTTAAATCTACATTTCTAAATGGTATATTAGAGGAAGAAGTCTACATAAAATAGCTAGAAGGATTTGTTGATCTTAACAATAACAACATGTTATGTAGACTACACAAAGCTCTATATGGTTTGAAACAAGCACCAAGAGCATGGTATGTGAGACTTCATAATTATCTTGTGAAGATTGGATTTGAAAGAATTGATGATAACAACAATCTGTACATAAAGACAAAGAAAGGAAAAGGTATTTTGTTATCTAAAATTTTTGATAATGATATCATATTCGAAGGTCAAGATGCTTTATGTAAGGCTTTTACAAATGAAATGAAGCAAGAATTTGAAATTGCTATATTTGGTGAGATCAAATTATTTTTGGGTTTACAAATACATCAGATGAAACATGGTGTATACATCACTCAGTCAAAGTATGTCAAGGAGATACTGAAAACTTTTGGATTGGAGGATTCCAAACCAGTAAGTACACCTATGTTGACAAGCCATAAGTTATCAAATAATGATGATATAGCTGAGGTGAATCAAACATTGTACATGTATATGATTGGTAGATTACAATATGTAGTACATAGAAAACATGATATTGCATTATCTGTAGGGATAGTTGCAAGATTATCTACTAATCCCAGGGAGAGTTATTTGATGGTTGTAAAGAGAATAATGAGATATCTAAAAGGAACAAAAGAATATGTCCTATACTACAAGAAAAATGAGAAATTTGAATTAAGAGCCTATTCTAATGTTGATTGGGTTGGAAATATTGATGAGAGAAAGAGAACTAGTGGAGGAGAATTTTTCTTAGGAAAGAGGCTAGTTGCATGGACTAACAAGAAACAAAACTACACTTCACAATCTACTGCTAAAGCTGAATATGTTGCTACTACTGTAAAGTGTACAAACATTGTATGGATCAAATAGCTACTCAAAGGTATGAAGGAAGAGATCAGTGAATTAGTGACACTTTATTTTGATAATATAAGTGCTACAAATATATCAAAGTATCCTATGATGCACACAAAGACTAAGCACATTTCAATCAAATATCACTACTTGAGAGAATTAGTTCGAGATAAAGAGGTGAAGATGGAATATGTTAACATAAAAGAGAAAATTGTTGATATCTTTACAAAAGCATTACTTAAGAATTCTAATCAGTATCTAAGAAGTAAACGAGGGGCGATACCCCTATCAAAGGCTATCTAAGTAGAAAAAGGATTTCCCTACATCAAATAAGTTGATTTCCATATGTTACAAATTGATGCAATGAATCTTACTTTAGGAGTTACCTAAAGTAATCAATGAGTTGAAACTTCAAATCAATCACAAGTAAGGTGACATAGGAGAAACAAAAGAAGTTCATATCTACATACTAAGATCATAAATCTTTGGCATTATTGTCAGAGAGGGAGAAATACAAGAGTTAAACTAATCCAAAATGGGAGATATATAGCTAGAGGGAAATATATAATATAGGAAATAAAGAGGGAGAAATTAGAACACACGGCATGAGAAAGAGCTATTGATTGCTGAAAAAGAAAGTGTATCTACTAATAATATCTACCTAGTAAAAGGGAGTCATAAGGATAAAGATGAAATAGAACAAAAGTTTGTAACCTATTTAGAAGATGAAAGTTGTTGATAGAGGGAGAGAATGTAGTGCAAGGAATTATTTTTTATTTTGGTATCTTGTTGGTCTTACTAATTTAACCTAGATAGTTTGGTTGATCAATTTGGATTTCCATTAATTCCAAAGAGGGAGATTATTGAAAAAAAATTGATACAAGTATGAAAAATATGTTTCAATCATTATTTTTTCACTGATATCAAACCTACTTTTTGCTGGTAAGACAACTTCTTATATGATTTAAGTACTATCACTTGTTTGATCGATGAGGTGGATTTGATAAAAAAGATGTAACAAAAGTACCTAGAGGGAAGGTTGAGTTATGATATAAAAAGAGGAGTACAAGAATTAGCCAAGATAGTGATATCATAATACAT
The DNA here is from genome assembly GCA_028749045.1 of Cupressus sempervirens. Classification (NCBI taxonomy): domain Eukaryota; kingdom Viridiplantae; phylum Streptophyta; class Pinopsida; order Cupressales; family Cupressaceae; genus Cupressus; species Cupressus sempervirens. Next base: position 800,091,372 of record CM053791.1, on the reverse strand, counting down.
TTTTAATCTACTTAAGGTTACAAAGACTAGTTACACTAAGCAAGTTAATAAGAACAAGTTAAATAAAATTTGTCTACAAGCTTAACCGAATGGATAGTAGGTGCTAACAAAGGTTTGTGCAAGTTAAGCAGAAAAAAAGTTGGAGCCAAGTAAAAGTTTATTTTAGTGTATGCCAAGAAAAATAGTTGATGCCAAGTAAATTTTAGTTGATGTCAAGCACCAATAAACTTTATTTCGTGTCGAGTGATTTTTTAAAGGATGTTGAGCAATATAGTATGTGTCGAGCATGAGAAACAAATTAATGTCAAGTGGTCGCACTATTGGAAAGATCACGAATTTTATGGATTTGAGCTTATAAGTTTATTTTCTTAGATTGTATGGACTAGGTGGAAGATAATATTGATGAGCTAGTGGCCCATAATTTATGGTAAACTATTTTGAGGAAAATTCAAAGAGGGTTGAAGGAGAAGTTTCTAGAAATGACATGGAATGAGGGGTAGATTCATTGAATCCTACCTCATTTGTCCTAAACCTAAATCAGATGATGGAGAATGAATGGAAAAATATCTTAATTCTCTCTTTATAGGGATGGTTTGTCGGAAGCAAGGGTTGTCATGTGCAAGAACTTAAGGAAGATAAGAAGTCAAGAGTACTGCTTCATCAATTGACCTAAGTGAAGAATCTGCATTGGCATGTTAGGAAAGAAGGCTTAAGGATATGAGTGCTTGAGGGGTGAACAAGCTATTAGAGTTGAAATGTGTAAAAGCAAAAGAAAATAGAGGACTAAAATAAAGATCTATAATTTGCAAATGAAGTTGTAAGTTGTTATCAAATCATAGCCTTACTGTTTCTCTCTAATAATTATATTAGTCTAGGGTAAATCCTTTTGATTAAGGTTGACCTAATAGTCATTTGTGAATCCTTTAAATGAGTGGCATTCCAACTGAATGGTCTAAAGTCCTCTAACAAGGCTCACTCCTAACAGGGTGATTGAAATCCTTTAATAGGGTCACATTTAACAGTGTGTATTATAAACTTTGACAAGGTTGGCCTTTCACAAGGCATCACTTTAGAAGAGTGAAAAAGAGTAGCATGTTACTGGTGGTTTTTCCCAAATTGGGATTCCACATAAATCATTGTGTCAAATGTGTTGTTGAATCTCTTATGTTTCATGTTTACATTTTTGCAAATTGATTTGATAGTAACCTACAAGCTTTTAAGTGATTTCATAAATCTTATGGATGCATGCATTAATTATGATAAATGTTTTATGGGTTCACTAAGATGTGAAAAGTTTTATTTATACATCTGGACCTTGGATACCTTATTCAACCACCCCCCCCCCCTTAGTTATTCTAAATAATTCCAATAGTTAGGAGTTCTAGAAGGAAAATGGACCCATTGTCCAAATAGCTTCAAGGCAAAGACCAACAAACCCACTATCAAAATGATCTCTCTATTATGTAATTTGAAATAACTTACACAATAGAAGAAATAATATGAAATTTTATATAAATACTTGATAATAACTAAGATTAATAGGCCACTTTGAGGGGGAAACCTCCAAATATCTCCAGTGAGAACACACTTCACAATATGATCATGAAATAATACTCACAACCTCCTTTGTATACCTAATTATGCTTAGGTTGAATAGACACAACCCTACATAACACCCAGGCTGACCTACCTACCTAAATAATAATATAATAATGATAACATGACTTAATTAAGGATTAAGATAACCACAAGTTGACTATTCATAACCATATATACACCAATATTAAGGGCATAGCATGCCCCCTCTCTTGAAAGAAGCATTTTCTTCAATCCTAACCAAGTGTGGATTCCTTTGAATGAACTCCTCATCCTCCCATGTGGCCTCTTCAACTATTAAATTCTTCTATTAGATGAGATACTGAGTTAGAGTTCTATTCCTCAGCTTCTTTGTGTGCATCTAAAGAATGCACTCTAGTTCCAAAATTATCCTTCCTTCTTCATCAAGTTCGAGTAGTACTATTTGAGTAGAAATATTCTACCCAATTACCTTCTTCAAGAAAGAAACATGAAAAATTGGATGTATCTTTTCTATTGGTGGAAACTCAAGCTTTTAGGAAACACTACCAATTTTTCGCATGATTTGATATGGTCCATAATATCTTGAAAAAACTTATTATTCTTTTTTTGTTGCTTCATTGAGATTTGTTTATAAGGCTACAATCTTAAGAAGACTGAGTCCCTAACTTCAAAATTTCTTTCACTATGATGTTGGTCTACTTGTTGTTTCATTCATTTTTGTGCCATGCCAAAATTCTCCTTGAGTCTTGAAAGTACCTATTTTTCATGAAGAAAGTGGTTCTCTACTGCCTAAACTCTTGGTGACACCTTTAATGATGATGTGATGAAAGAAGGATGATATCAATAAAGTGCCAAACATGGAGACATTTTTGATGAGCTATGAAAAGAAGTATTGTACCACCATTTTGCAATAGGTATCCAATCTACTCATTGAGATTGTTTTTTAAAGTGAAACAATGTAGATATCCTTCCAAACATTTATTAACCACCTCTATTTTCCCATCCAATTGAGGATGATATGAAGAACTATGAGCCAATTGAGTACCCAAACATGAGATCAAATCCTTCCAAAAGTGACTAGTAAAGATAGGATCATGATCACTAACAATAACCTTAGGTGTACTATGTAGCTTTTGGATATTCTCTAGGAAAACATTTTCCACTATACTTGTTGTAAAAGGATGTGTTAACGCAATGAAATGTGCATATTTAGTGAGGCAATCAACTACTACCATGATGTATTATGACCTTTAGATTTGGGAGTCTTGTGATGAAGTCCATGGATACCTCTCCCCAACGTTGGCTAGGAATTGATAAAGGCTGCAAGAGACTTGGTGTCTTAAGTGTTTCCCACTTATTTCTTTGACAAACCAAACATTCAGCCACACATTTTTGAACATCACCTTTTAGCCCTTCCCAAAAAAAATCTTTCTTGACCCGATGATATGTCTTCAAAAATCTTGAATGACCACCAATTGGAGACTCATGTAGTTCTTTGAGAATCTTATGTTTAAGAGTGGAATTCTTGTAGAGATACAAGTGCTCTTTATACCAAAGAATATCCCCCTTTAAAGAAAACTTATCTGAACTACTAGGGTCACTTTTTATTTGTTGGATGAGATTACTTGTTGCAACATCATTTTTCCACTCTCTTCTTTGGCTTCTACCACCCAATTTTATTGTAATATTGAAAAGGAATACAATAAGGCTTCATCTTTTTCATCCTTCTAGAAAGTGCATTGGCCACAATATTTTCCTTCCCTTTCTTGTATACAATTTCAAATTCATATCCCAACATCTTAGTGACCTATTTTTTTGCTCTTTTGATGATAGTCTTTGTTCCAAAAAATATTTTAGGCTATCATGATCTATCTAAACCTTGAACTGTTGACCCATTAAATAAGGCCTTCATTTTCTAACTACATCAAGGATTGCTAAAATTTCCTTCTCGTAAATAGGTTTGAGTTGATTTTTACCTTTTAATTGATGACTCTCAAAATAAATTAGTCAATCTTCTTGCATGAGAACTACTCCTATCCCATTTCCAAAAGCATCACATTCCACAATGAATTCCTTGGTGAAGTCTAGAGTGGAAAGCACTGGAGTTCTACACATAGCCTCCTTGAATTGCTCAAATGATATATTAGCAGATTCATTCCAATGAAAAGAATCCTTCTTCAATAGAGTTGTAAGAGGTGCTTCTATACAACCATAATTCTTCACAAATATTCTATAGTATCCTACCAATCCAAAGAAACCCCTCAACTTCTTAATAGTTTTTGGAATAGGCCATTCCATGATAACCTTAATTTTGTTAGGGTCCAACTTTACTCCATGTGAAACTATGTGTCCCAAATACTCCACCTCCTTAAGACCAAAAGTACACTTGGATGGCTTAGCATAGAGTTGATGATCTTTGAGTAATTTTAATGCTTAATCTACATGTCACAAATTTTCTTCCCAAGTCTTGCTATAGATTAATATATCATCAGAAAATACTAACGAAAAATTTCTCATGAACTTCTTAAAAATGGAATTCATCAAACTTTGGAATATAGATGGTGCATTGGTAAGACCAAATGGCATCACCAAAAATTCATAATAACCCTCATGAGTTTGAAATATTTTCTTACAAATATCTTCCTCCTTAATTTGAATTTGGTGATAACTTCATCTGAGATCTAACTTGGTAAAATAAAGATCTAACTTGGTAAAATACATAGCTCCATTATTTTTCTAGAAGATCACCAATGACTAGAATAGGAAACTTATCTTTAATGGTGTATTTGTTGATCACTCTATAATCTAGACACATGTACCAATTTTTATCCTTCTTACACACCAACACAATAGGTAAGGAGTAAGCACTTTGGCTATGTCTAATAATTCCTGCCTCTATCACTTCCTCAGCAATTTTTTCTGTCTCACTTTTTTGTATGTGTGGGTACCTATAAGGCCTAATGTTTGGTGGCTAGCTCTATGGAACTAGTTGTATGGCATGGTCATGATCCCTCTTAGGAAGAAGTCCTTTAGGCATACCTCCAAGAATCATTAAGTGATGATCAATTATTGCTTGTAAATCTATATGAGTAAGAGCATTAGATTGAGAGACTTCTAATGAACATAGATGGGCCACAAATCCATCCACACCTTTCTAAATAAGTTTTTGCATTTGATGAGAGCTTACCACATGTGGTGATTTTTCCTTCAATACCCTTAGCTCCACTACCTTTCCTTTTGATTGAAATCACATGAATGGTTTTTGGAAGTTCATCTCAATTGTTCCCAATGTAGTAAGCCATTGTACTCTAAAAATAATATCCACTGCTCCCATGGATATGGAATACATTGGGGTATCAAGTTGATAATCTCCCATGGATAATTTGATGCTATGACACTTCCTTGAACAACTAATTGTTCCCCCATCTACAATCAAAACCTAGAACTCTGGGACTAAATATATAAAATAATTTAGAAGAGCTAACAACTTTTTGTTGATGAAATTATGAGTACTACCTAAGTCGATCAACACTGTTACTCCCTGCTTCTTCAAGAAACCCACTACCTTGAGAGTTTGTGGTGCACTAAAACTTGAAAGTGCATGACAAGAAATGATTGGTTGAGAATCATGTGATTCCTCACCTGACTCCCTATCCTCCTCTGATATGGGGTCATCCTCTTCTCACTCTCTTGTACCATCAATATAGAACAATTTTTTTTCACAATATTTATGTCCTCGACTATATTTTCTATCACAATTGATACACAACCTTTTTTCTCTTTTCTCCTCAATTTGTTGTGGAGTCAACCCAATACATTGAGGAAGAGAAGGTGTTGAATATACTTTTTCTCTTGTCACATTAGCCCCTTGCTTTCTAGGAATCAAGAACTTCTCCTCTACCCTATGTGCCAATATAAAAGACTCATTTACTGAGTTGGGATAAAACTTGTGTACCTCATGTTGAATGTGATCCTTGAGACCACCCAAGAATAAATCATTCAAGTTCTCGTCTGTAACTTTATCCACTCTTAAGGATAGATTTTGGATTTTTTGAATATAATCCTTATCTAATCCTATTTGTTGGAGCCTAGCAAGTTGGTTAAAGAAGTTTTCTATCACACTATTGCTATATTGTGCTTGGATTTCTTCTTTAAAAATTGACCATGATATAGTGAGACCCTTTTTACTCCTATGAGTATGCAGCCAATGATAACAAATGAATTGATCGAGTTCTAGATATAAGGAAGTCATCATGACCTTTTGTCCATATGGGATTTGATGTACTTCAAAAAAACTCTCCATTTGATTTGTCCATGTTAGAGGATCCTTGCCATCAAATTTACACATATCCACATTTGGAAAAAAAAATTCCTAGATCCCATAGGATTAACAAAATTTGTGCCATTATTAGTCTATTTGAAGGTTTCACCTCGATTGCTTGAGAGCTCCTTCCTTGTTTCAACTATATAGGTGCTTAACATGCTTTGTATATCTAATATATCTCCTTGTAGGTCACACATACCCTTCTTAACCTCTTCCTTGAACTTAGTAAGTTCCTCATTGGGATTACTATCCTTGGTTGATTCCCAATCCTGATCAAAGGATTTGCCCGGTGTGGTAGCATTCTTTTTACCTCTTGTTGAAGGCCCTGTCATGATGGAACCCAATGTTTTTGAAATAAATCACATAAATGAAATGTAAATTCTCTGATTTATTATTTATTTTTTACTGTAACTTACTAGGGCTAAGATACCCTTACTCAAAAAAATCCCAAAAAAATTAGCAAATTTGTTGCCTCGAGAGAGGATTTTCCTAATTTTGTAATATCTTGCTAATTTTTGTTTTTCAACTTCTCCAAGATTTTAATTTAGGCTCCTCTACTATGTATTGAAAAACCTAATACAGGTTATACTCCAATTTGCCATGTTGTGAGAGATATGAAAATCTCAATAAATTGTGTACAAATAGTAATTCTATAATAATTTTCTTAAATTTGCTCCAATTCCTCTAAATTTTGGACTATATATTATTTAATATGGTCTTAAAAAACCCTTTAAAAATCTTCAAAATTTTTGCTAAAATTTGAAAGTTATGCTATCCCAAAATTGCCCCAATGTTGAGAAAAAATCTTGCCTCTATGGTGCCAAGATCATGCTCTGATACTACTTGTAATAAAATAACTTGTACAATAGAAGAAATAATATGAAATATTATATAAATAATTGATAATAACTGATATTAATAGGCCACTTTGAGGGGGCAACCTCCAAATATCTCCAATGAGAACACACTTTACAATATGATCATGAAATAAGACTCACAACCTCCTATATATACCTAATTATGCTTAGTTTGAATAGACACAACCCTACATAACACCTAGGCTGACCTACATACCTAAATGATAATATAATAATGATAACATAACTTAATTAAGGATTAAGATAGCCACAAGTTGACTATTCATAACCCTATATACACCAATATCAAGGGTGTAGCATATTATTCCTTTCCCAATAATAGATTTTAATTATACTACTTCTTCCTCTTTCTCTGTCATATCAACTAGACTCCTACTTCTTCTGATAATTATACTAGATCACAAAATTTTCATCCAATAATCCCTTGGACCACTTACTCTCATTCACTAAACACTCTGATCCTTTTCGAACTTCATATTCAATACTTGATACATACATACTTCATCATATCACAAACAAGGAAAACATCTTTTTTTTATACCCTATCTTAAAAATAATTCCTTGAGTTGGTCTTGAGTCTTTCCCAATTAATTATATTAAGATAACTAATTAATTCACAATGACAATAGCATTATCAGCTCATAGTATATACAAAACTTTACACGTGCAACTTCAAGACCTGCACACTTGCTAACATCATTGTATGACTATCTTCTATCAGTGGCTGACCACACATCACCAGATTATATCTCTGCTAGAAGATATAATAGGATCATCAAAATTGTCTTTCCAAGCACTAAGTCTCTACACTACTCTTTGTAAGTCACTTATAACTTTTGTACATCTTCAACTTAGACTCTACGCATTTAACCTAGTCGCTAGGACACAAGGTAGAACATGTCCTTGACCATGCATCAATAAACAATAAAAACCTTTTCCATACAACTATTATCTGTTGTGGTCCCACAACACATGTCTCATTCCTCAATAGGAATGGGGACCCCCTACTTTATTTGGACTCCTGAACTCACAGTTTGAGATTCGAGAAAATGTTAGAGTCAAAAATCATAAAAGATCAAAAAATTTGAAAAGTCAAAAAATCAAAAAAATCAAAATATGAAAAAATTCAAAAAATTGGAAAATTGAAAAATTAAAAAAAATAGAGAGAGAGCATTTCGTGCATGTGCACGAGAGATGCGTCTCTACTACAAACCCTAGTCACTGCGCACTGCATGCGCCTAGCTTAGCTTCCACATTTTTAAAAATAATTTAAAAATAATAATAATAATAATAATAATAAATGGAGTGAAAACAGATTTTAAAAAATAGTTAAAAGTGCCCAAATTGGGCATTTCATTTTTGTTCTTTATGTTTATTTTTCATTAAATTTAAGGCTTTTGTATTTTATTTCCAAGTCTTTATTATTTTGAACTAATAAATATTTTTTCCATGTCATGTAAATCAAAGATTGAAATGGCATCCACATCTGGAATGGAACCCAAGCCCATCATGTTCAAGTTTCAAGGCATACCATCAAAATCAAGATTCCATGATGATCACGCAGAAATTAGAGATACAAATTTGGGACATACTGACTTAGGAGAATTCCTTAAATTTGTAATAAGCCCATCAACAGATTAGCTCTAGTATCCTCACTAATTCATTATGGGTTGGTAAGTGCAGTTAGCATAACTAATCATGACACTAGCACAACATTTTATTGCTAAAGAGAGAGTGGTCAAGAGTGTCATAGGAGAAGTCATATTGGACCTACAACCCAACAACATTGAGAGGGTCTTCCATCTCCCAAAGGTAGATCAATTCATTAGACTCTCATATGAAGTAGTAAAGAGATGGTGCAAGGAGCACCAATAGGATGCAATAGACATCATACAATCATCTTACCTTATTGAGAAGCCTCCTCAAGGAAGGATAATAGGAAAAGTTGATATGACTTGGGGATATATGAAGGAGGATATTAGTTATTCCATCATTCTTTTGAGCAGAGTCATGGGTTTACATATAGCATTCCACCCAGCACTTCCATGGTCAACTTCATTGGGACCATCAAAGCAGTGAAGATACCACTGGGTTGGGCCACCACACTAAGTGAAAACTTGTGTGAGTGATTGAGGGTAGCAAAGGACAAGAAGAAGTTATATATGAATTCTTACATGGTGTACCTACTCATAGTGAGGGTGAAAAACTACTCTGATTTGTATAGGAGAGGCAGTATGCAGGATCCCAATGCCTAGCCATATATAGTCTACCCTTAGTTGGTAAAGAAGAAGCCCTTAGCATCGAGCAAGGAATATAGAATCGTGAATGATGTTTTCATTTTTGCTATCATTTGATTCATTGAGGGAGATTATGGAAAGAGGCTATTCGATGAAGAAAAAGCACAGATAATAGTTCTCAGAGCCTACTTCATCCAATTCAAGATGTTCACATATCTGTGGGTAGTTGGTGCCTCCATTAATCCTAAGAAGCTCCCAAGATATCCAGATGATAAACTAGTGCTATTGGAAATTTCTTAACAAATTGAGTTGGCATATGAGAAGATAAAGAGACAACAGCGACCTTGTTGGGCATGGCCCTTGGTCATTGGACCATGCTAGGTGAAATGGAAACAAGATATTATTTCATTCAAGTGGGAGTGGGAGAATTATCCCCTTGAGGAGTACAACTCTCCCCAGCCCTATTTTGATAATATCAGGAGAGTGGAGAATCTAGCAAGAAAGTAATTCCACCATGAGGATGTTGTTGAAGATCACTAGATGAATGCAACAAATGACTATGATGTTTGTATAAGGGACTATTGTAGGATGGCTTTTTATTTAGCAGAGAAGGCTCTCTTGTTGGACATCCTAGAGGAGATAAGGCAATAAGATTCAAAGGAGTTGTTGCACCCCCTATTCAACTTGAGTAAAATAGGAGAGAGACCCATCATGAATGTCAAGGTTGACAAGGAGGAGGGCAATGATATTAATCATTGGGAAAAGCACATAGTGAGAATGACCAAGGATTGGATCAAGAACCATTTTCAACTAGATCCAATACCTGACACAGTTATCTTCCACACTCAAGCCCACCCTAAAAGAGGTTGAGGGAAGAAAGTAACAATTCCTACCTTTGCGGCCCAGTTTCCTATCAGGCTAGAGATAGTATACCAACTTGATCATTCGATTGGATACTATCACCCTCTAAAGAGGAAGGGAAAGAAAAAAAGGAAGAGGACCTCCCCCCCTGAGGATTCAAATAGAACAGGCTGAAGAACAAGCACCTCCCTAGTAGCAAGAAGAGAGTGTACAAGGGTCCCAAGATACTGGAGCTACTCAAGTCCAGGATGAACCTCAATTGCCTCATGTTGTGCCTAGCCAAATAGAAGAGGGAGCGATTTTACAAGTCTCCATTCCTCCTGCACAAGAAGAGCCACCTTCTCATTTTGCCTTGAAGAAACAAAAGAAGAGGATTAAGATCTGGATGAAAAAGAGGCAAAAGATCAATAGAATATTGGTACCTTCCACATCTATTCCCAAAACCATTCTAGGGAGGAAGAAGAAGAATCAGAAGGGGAAGAGGACCAAGTGCCCCTATAGGGAAGAACTTGGCTAGCAAGAGCCACTAAGCTACAAAGGAGAAAGAGTGCCATGGGTACCTCACCATCCACCCAAGCAGAACCCTTAGAACTCTCTTCTTCAAAATATGAAGTACAATAGTTGGTAGATGAGCAGATTGATGAGGGTGATGATGTTTCTGTAATGTCATATTTTGATTTTATGCCCATGGATACAAATTTGATTGGGGATAAGATCAGGGAGACCCCTATAGTGAACCTCAATAGGAAAACTAGACATAGATGCTACTAGATACATAGGGTCTTGATTTTACTCCCCCATCTCCACAACAAATTACGATGATAGATAAGGGCTTGGTTACTCCTCCACCTTAGAGTTTAGAAGAAGAGTAGGTTTAGAAGGAACCATCATAGGAGGAGGGACCAAAACAAATGGAAAATGATGAAGTGTCGGAGGGAAAAATGGTGGAATATTCTCAACCATCTTCCTAAGGCACTGAGGTGCAAGCTGGAGGGTCTACTAAGACTAAGACTACAAAAGAAGAGCCCTCCCAATAGGAGACAACTCTGAGTAGGAGTGACAAAGGGAAGGAAGCTGTAGAACATACCCCTTCTTCATCAAGAGCTAGGTCCTCAACAAAATGCATCCCTAGATGGATCCAATAGGAAATAATGAGGAGTATTAAGCCTCAATTACATGCTTTAGAGGAAGACATTTGTGACATTGCAGAGATTTTGAATAAACCTAAGTCTCCATCTCATGAGGCAATGTCATTGGCATTTGTCACTAGAAAACAGAACCAGGAATTGTTTGCACAAGTGGTTATCCTTTCTAAAGATACAGATGCAGAAAGCCTTGGTCTCAAGGATTAAAAATTGAAGGATGTTATGTTGGGGAGGCCTACACAAGATTCAACCAAATTAATGATGACCATGGGAGTCAAAGAGGTCCTCAAGAATATGGAACAGGATGAGGCCAAACTTCAAACACTTCGAAGGAAGGTCGAGATCCTAAAGGGATATCTAGCTGAAGTAGTTGGTTCTCTAGATCCTGAGCACCCTGACAAGACTTTGAACACTATACTTAGAGAGGGGGGAGGTGTACAACTAGATCCATTGTTTAAAGCCTATCAACAGTGGCAAAAAAATTTTGAGGAGAAAGGAGTTTTGATTATTACATGGAATTTGAAGTTACTGCATGTTATGTAGGAGAATGTGAATAAAATTGTAGCAATTTTGAAGCAATACTTCGGGATAATGGATGAAGTATGGGCCTAGAGTAAGGATTTTCAAACTCTACAAGCTATAAAGGGGAAAAGGTACTAGGTTTTGATTGATGTATATACTAGGGAAGAATTAGATATGATTGATGACTAGAAACAAAAGATAGTGGATAGCAATAAAGTAATGGAAACATTACATTAGGATATCCATCGGCTCAAGGACCAAGCCCAAGAGAAAATTTTGGAAGTAGATAGACAATACAGTGATGTGTGCTTGGATATTTTTGAAGATGATGAATGGGAGAAGTTATTGCTGGTTGAGGTTGTGGTAGAAAATTTTAAGAAGGCTTTTGAGGAAGCATCCAGTGATGAAGATATTTGGCAAGCCTTCAGGACAGAAGAAGCCTTGTTAGAATTGGATACCAAACTTGGGGATTTTGCTGATACCCAAATTGAGGTAGAAAATTATGAACAGAAGGTCAAGGACAAAAATGAGGCTTTAGATCTACTGGATGTGGCTAAAATTATTGAGATTATAGAGAAATTCAAGGGCAAACATCCAAACATAGCATTGGGATGAAGAAGAACAAAACCTAGATGTCAGGATTTCAATTTTGACATACTAAAATTTTGAGATTTTGGACCATTTTGAGGTGCGCAACTCCGTAGGTCCACAGGTATGTAGGTCTGTAGCTCCACAGGTGCACATTTAAAAAAAAATTTTGATGACAGTCAACTACTAGTTCCAAAAATAATGTTGTCCATGCAACAAAAAATACATGCTGACTACAGTTTAACTCCTAAAAATGCCCTATGAAGGATCAATTTCTATTCTTGACACTTCCAAACACTTCAACTTCAACTCAAAGCTTTTTCTTTCTCTGTTCTCTCATATTTCTTTGTTTTAAACATGTAAAAGGCTCATCCATCCAATTAATTAATATAAAATGGATGGAGTCCTTCTAAGAACTAGTTAGATAGTTAGTTTGTATATAATTAGTTATTATATTATTTAAAAAGAATTTTATTGCATGAAGATATCTCTCACTCTCAACACAAATTGAGGAGAATTTTTTTTATAAATACCCTATTGTAATGTGTAATCAAGGTTTTCGTTATTATGCAATAAAATTATGTTTTTGGTGCTCGCATTTGGAGTGTAGTGATTCTTGCCTAAATGTTTCATTGTTTTGTGAATTTTGTTCATGAGATTGTGATTGAGCCAAAGGTTTATTGCATTGTTTTTGGTTGTGCGATCTTTTCGTTTTTGTGTTTGCTACAAATTTACAAATTCTACTGATGTATTGAGCTTGAGAAGAAATCACCAAATTGTGCCTGCATAACTCTTTGTCTTGCATAAGTGCACTATTCATGGCCTTGCAATTTGATGAAGAGTGAAACATCATTCAGTTATTGAAATTTCCCATCAACAATTGCATCAGTGGAATCTAGGAAGCATTGCTCCTATTTTCATTGGTTCCCCCCCCAATTTCTCCAAAAGCTTAACTTGCAGACATGTTGTTTTCTATAGTTTATGTCTGTTAGGATTTAAATTTCATATTATTTGCTTTGAATTTCATGTTATTTTCTTTAATTTCTTGTTATTTTTCTTTATTAACCCCCTTGTTAGAATAGGATTTCATACTAGCTACACGATTAGATTGCATTCATAAAAAACGTAAAATACAAAAACATAGTTTTCTTTTTGTGTTATTTCTAAAGCACTGTACAGATTCTACATTCCATCCAAAATCAAAATGAACCAGCAAAGGCCTCCTCATGAACATTCACATTTATCTTCAATGGAGTGGCTTCTAGTAGGTTGCAAGATTACCCAAAACCTTGGAGTCGATTCACAAAATCAGCTTTTCAAGAGAGGAGTTCACAAGAATTCATGCCATTTAGCATCATGTAAAATGACAGCTCAATAGAAGTGGTGCAAGAAGGAGGGCCACACTTTTAGATCTCGAAAAAAAGTGGAAAATTTGTCAAAGTTTTGAAATTCTACACTTTTTGCAAAAATCTGCACTTCCCACAAGTTCAATTTTTTTTTTGAGTTTTTGAGAAATTTAGGTCCATAGCTTTGCAAGTCCACAGGTTCTCAGGTCTGCAACTTTGCAGGTGCATAGGAGTGCAAAACTCTATGGTGCACAAAATACAATGAGGTGAGAAAGTGGAATTTTTCCAAAATTGATGCAAACAGGAGGAGATTGATCCAAAATCTCCATTTTAATGAGTGTTAAGATCTACACCAACTACACATGAGTTTCTTGAGCTCACCCACTTCTACAAACCATGCAATGATAAGGAAATACCCTAAATTCAACCACTTTCATTCAAACTTTCATCATCTTCTTCAACTCCACCTCCACTCCAACCACCTGGGGGACCACCACATATTCCAATAGCTACACCTGAACAACCACCATTAGGTCCACAAAACCCTCCAATGGCCTTTTTTTCAAATGGTGTGGACTCACCAATAAACTTGAGAGGTGCACTCCATGACCTCCCTAAGAATCTTGAGAAGTTTTGCTCAAGATTCATCTATGGGGAGACACAAACTGCCAAAGATCATGACAAGGTATTCAAAGAAATTTGTAATCTCAATTAGGTTGCTAATGAGGATGTGGCTCTTTGTTTATTCTTGTACTCTTTGGGGGAAATTACCTTCAAGTGGTACATTAATTTGCCACCTAGATGCATTGGAGATTGGGACAACTTTGAAAAATTGTTCTTGGAACAATTCAAAACATTCATCAACCTAGTTGTGATACATCAACAATTCATATCAATCAAAAGGGACCCAGCTGAGATAGTTTCTCACTTCAAACATTGCTTTCATATAGCATATCGCAAGCTAGAGATACCATACACTATACCAGTTGAAGCCACTATTCAGATTTATTTGAATGCTATGGATCGTCTTACTGCTATATTTCTGAGAAGACCTCCTGTAGCAAATATTGACACATTGGATAAAGTCTTCATAGAGGCAATTACCTTCACTAAACAAGCTAATCCTAACAGATGAGGATTAATGCTTCTAGCTCTAGCTATCATAGCGATGCCAACACACCCTGCCAGAGTATCCACGAATCCTACTTAGTTCATACCTATGAATCCAATTCTATTGCAATAGGAACTTGCTTTGCAAAATACTACTCTAACGTATCTAGGATTTGAACCTCTGAAATCTACCTTCTTTGAGCAAAAGGTAGCAACACCCACTGAAGCAGTCAATGTTTTTGTTTTCAAATTTGGTCAGATGAAAAAGACTATGTCCCAAATGAATAATGAATTGAATCATCTAAGGTTATCAAAAGGACATAATAATAACTTTCAAAGGAATAATATTGGTCCCTACAATAACAATTATGGCCAAAATTCTAATAGGAACTTTAGTGGAAACAAAAATAATAATGTAGGAAACAACAATGGGGGAAATAATTTAATCTTCCTAATCATAACAATGGCTTCCAAAGACAGAACCAATAGTGGAACACTTAGTCGAATAATGGAAATATTCTTGTCAACAACAACAATAACAATGTTCAGTATGCAAATATTAATCATTATGATGATAGTTAGAATGCACCCAACAATGATGGTTCATATTACAATGGGAATCAAGAGATGACTCAAAATTCTCAAGCAAATGACAATGCTCCTCCTGTACAATTTAATGCCATGCTACTAGAATCCTATGATTCTACATAGAATGTGCAAGTAGAACAACTAGCTAGTGAAGAGTTCTATTTAACATTCAGTTAGGAACTTGATCTTTAGCATGATGAGATGTTTTCTTTTTGCAATGACAATCAAAATACATATAATCTAAGAAATAGAAAGGAACCTTTGACGAATGGGATTCCTCTAGCTTTACAACCAACTCCTCCTGATCTGAGAATGAGTAACAATATAGAACCAATTAGGCCACCATATGGAGGACAACATAATCAAAAACAAGTAACTATACCAACAATATTGAAAAATCCTGCTCGGTCTTCTAAAAAGTATAATGTTGTTAAAGACTTGAAATGAACCAAAGCAAATATGTCCATGTTTGACATGTTCCAAAATTATCCAAAACAAAAAGAAGTGCTCATGAAGACTTTGGATCATACAAAGGTACCCCATAACATGAGTATGGTCCCTCAAAAGATAGTATCTCAACAAGTCAATGCTACAGAAGTGATGCCTACTATTTTTAAAGACAAGGTTGAAGTACCCCCATTTTTTCTCAGCATCAAGATATATGGAAAGAATCTCCACAATTTCTTGATTGATTTAGGAGCCTCATGTAATGACATGCCACTATCAATAGCATAAAGGTTAGGGGTAAGTCCTCAACCTTCTAACTAGATAGTGATACAATTGGACAAAACAGAGGTGAAAGTCATCAACATATTGAAAGATGTTTGGATACAGTTGATAGTCGATCCCTAGATTCAAGATGTCATTGACATACATGTGGTGGAAATTCTAGAGACATATGGGTTTCTCCTAAGTAGAGAATGGACGAAATGCCTAAGAGGATGGTTCTCTATGGATTTCACTCAGCTATGGTTACCATGGAAAGGATTGAACAATAAAATCAAGATAGATGTAGAACCCAAATTGAAAATGATGATTACAGACTACAATGCTTCGAATGAGATAGCATTCTTACAATCAGATTTGGGCTCATACAAGGTGATGGCATTTGACACTATTCCAATCAAATCATCCCAAGATCAGGATAAGTAACTCAAGATATCAATCCTGAAGGATGAGATCATGAAACAATTCACAGATAATATGGTGACTAATTTTCAATGGTTGGGAGAGGAAGCTGACCCCAACATCTTACTTCTCCCCAGATTCTATCGATTACACAAAGTTAGTCACTCTAAGTTTGAATGCTTGTCATTCCAAGAAGCAGTCGCAAAATTGTTAACACATATGATGCAAGGCAAGGATAACCACATTCTAGAAAAGGGACTCATGGGAGATCAAAGTCATATAAATTTAACTAAGTCAACAAAGAAGGTCAAAGAAGAAATTGAAGATCTAAATTTATCATATAGTGATACCTCTTTAGATGGTGGAGGTTTTTCTTCTTCTCCCCCAAGAATGATCAAGATTCAGAGAAGAAGATGGTACATCAAAGGCCAAGGCTAGACTTTGTTTGTCATTCATCCTGAACCCAAAATAGATGAAATTAAAGAATTGATAGAGGAAATTCAAGACAAACAAGAAAAATATACATTTCCTCTATCAACTTGTTATAATGGGGAATCATCAAGTCCACCCCACAAGAAATTGCAATGGGTTCCCAAGAAGCAATCTTTTAACTCTCAGGTGAAAGAAAAGTTAAGAATGAATAAACACAAGGTTAGAAAGCCCAAGGAAGGTCCAATTTGGACACTTTTCATTGATGGTTCTAGATGAAAATTAGGGGATGGAGTAGGTAAAGAATTGTTTAGTCCAAAAGGTAAGTCATTTTATGCAATATTTTGATTATAGTTTAGATGTACTAACAATGATATAGAATATGAAGTTTTGATTTGAGGACTTCTCTTTACACTTGAGAAAGGAGTCATATCTCTCATAATCGAAGGAGATTCTCAGTTGGTTATTTAGCAAGTAAAATCATTATACTCTTGCAATGAGAAAAGGCTAGTTTCTTATAGGAAGAGAGTATGGGATTTACTGGATGATTTTAAAGCTTTAAACATAAGGTCATTTCCAAGAAGGAAGAACATGGTGGCAGATGCTCTCGCTATTTTAGCAAGTGCATTACAACTAGTCGAAAGAACAAAGTTGAAAAGATTTTTAGTAGAGTTGGTTGCTACCCCATCTATTCTAGAAATATTACAAAATTTCAAGTCTTTCAGGACAATCAACACATACTTGAATTTATCATGTCTAATGGTCACTTCAAAGGGCAAGAAATTGATGACAAGCCTAAGGATGATGAACTGGAAGATGAAAATGGGATCCTAAATTTTATGACTAACACCATTCCAAAAGGGATGGTTGAGTTGGAACACATTTTTTACCATGATGAATTAGCACTTAATAAAATAAAAATCCAAGAAAAGGGGATTGAGGAGTGTGATGAATACAACCTAGGAACTGAAGAAGATCTAAGGATGGTCCAAACAGGGAAAGCATGCAATACACAAGAAAGGGAAGAAATGCTCAAGCTACTTACTGAGTATAAGGATGTTATTTCTTGGAGCTATGAAGAGTTAAAGACATATGACCTTGAGATTATAACTCATGACATCCCCTTGAAACCAGATGCCAAACCTTTTTGGAAAAGACAAAGGCTTGTTAATCCCATCCTTGAGCCCCTAATAATGAAAGAAGTTGAGAAATTGTTGGATGCAAAGATCATATTTCCCATTTTCCATTCTATATGGGTGGCTAATTTGGTTCCCATGCGGAAGAAGACTAGAGAGATTTGCCTTTGTGTTGATTTTCGTAACTTGAACCTAGCATCTCAAAAGGAAAATTATCCTCTACCCTTACTTGATGAGGTTTTGAAAATTGTAAATGGTTCAAAAATGATTCCTTTTCTAGATAGATATTCAAGATATAATTAGGTGATGGTTGAAGAAGAAGATTGACTAAAGACAACTTTCACAACTAAATGGGGAACTTTTGCCTATAGGAGAATGCCTTTTAGACTAATTAATTTAGGGGCTACATTTCAGTGAGCCATGGATGAAGCTTTTAAGGGATTGGTAAATAAGTGTATAGTCATATACATGGATGATTTAACCATATTTTCAAAAGATTGAAGCACTCACATTGCTAATTTAAGGTGGGTATTCAATAGATGTCATAGGTATGGCATATCCCTCAATCCCAACAAATGTTCATTTGGGGTCACTAAAGGAAAGCTCCTGGGTCATATCATTTCTAAGGCTAGGATCTCCATCGATCCTAATAGAATCGAAGCTATTCTAAAATTATCGCCTCCCCATAGTCAAAAGGAACTAAAAAAAAAATTCGGAAAGATAAATTTTGTGCAGAAATTCATAAGCAGATTTGTAGAGATAGTTTGTCCCCTTAATGATTTGATCAAAAAAAGGGCTAAGATGGAATGGGTTCTAGAGATAAAGAAATCATTTGAAGATATCAAGGTTTCCATTTATATGGCTCTAGTTTTGGTCATTCCTAATTATGGGTTGCCTTTTAAGATTTATTCCTTTGCTTCAGAACACTCTTGTGTAGGGATCCTAATGTAGAAAAAGGAAAAGGAAGATGAAAGACCAATCGCTTTTATGAGTTTCCCTTTGAAGAATGCTGAATTAAATTATTCAAACCTTGATAAACAATCATTTTCATTAATCAAGGCTGTGAAAAATTTTTGTCATTACATACTAAGTAAGGTGTATGCAGTTGTACCTGATCTAGTGGTAAAGACACTTTTGATGTAGAATGAACTTGGTGAAAGGAGAGGCAAATGGATGGTCATACTTTAAGAATTTGATCTGGAAATTCAACCTATGAGTTTAGTTCAAGGTCAAGGGTTGTCAAGAATGATAGCTGATAACTAGGATGGAAATGAAAAGGAATTGAAGTTTAACAATGAAAAAAATGAGGATGATCAAAATAAAATGGTTGTATCACAAGTTGATATTAATCAGGGTGTGGTGACAGATGTTTGGTATCAAGAAATTTTTTATTATCTCCTACAAGACCAATGTCCTAGTTTGATGAATAGCTCACAATGTAGGGGACTTAAAATGAAGTGTGAATCCTACATGCTATGTGACAACAAGTTGTACAAGAGAAATTATGAAGGGATCTATCTAAATTTCTTAGATTGTAAGGAAGTAAAGGAAGTCTTAGAAAATTTTCATGACAAGTATGGTATAGGACATGGTTTAGTTGAAGCAATGGCTCACATGATTCTAAGATTGGGTTATTTTTGTCCCTTGATATTTAGAGACACTTTCAAGCATGTATGCTCTTGCCATATTTGTCAAACTAGTGCTAATAGAGAAAGGAATTCGACAATACCCTTACAACTTGTGTACGAGATACACCCCTTCGCAAAGTGGGGGCTGGATTTCATTGGTTTGGCTAATCCACCATCATCAACTAGACACAAATTTATTATCACAGCTATGTATTACTAGACATGATGGACAGAAGTAGAAACATTCAAAAATTGCACTGGTAAGGTGGTAACAAACTTTTTGGAAGAACACATTCTTACTAGGTTCAAAATGTCATTCACCCTTGTGTGTGATAATGGGTCTACTTTTGCATCTGCATTCTTGACCCAATGGGCATTTGAAAATAAAGTCATTATCAAGTTCTCTTTGAATTATTACCCATAAGGAAATGGGGTAGCCGAATCTACAAACAAGAACTTGATCATGGTTATAAGATGATTGTTGAGGGAGAACCCTAGGGATTGGTATATGCAACTCAAATATGCCTTATGGATAGATCAAGTGAGAGTTAAAAATGCTTTGGGGACTTCTTTGTATTTTCTTGTCTATGGACAAGAACTAGTGTTCCCACTTAACCTCAGGATTCCTATTTTGAAATTCATGAGTGGGTATGCTGAAGATGCTGACAAAGTACAAATCATATTGATGAATCTTTTAGAGATGGACGAGAAATATAGAGCTAGATTGGAGCATATGGCTAAACATCAAGCTATTTTGAAAGATGGTTTGACAAGAGAGTCGTGACTAAATCATTTAGGATTTCCAACCTTGTTTTACTCTGGGATAAGGCGAAAGAAAAGCCAGACAATCATACCAAGTTTCAACACTTGTGGATAGGCCCTTATTAGATCACAAAAATTCTTAGAGAAAACACTTTTAGGCTCATTTCCTTATAGGGGGAATTTCTTCCCTTGCCCATAAATGGGCAATTTCTGAAGAATTATTTTGAAGCCTAAAAGACAAAATAAAATTAGTTAGATTTTATTTATGCATTTGGCTTAGATTTTTATTCCTACAAGTGTGTTTATTTTCTACAAGTGTGTTTTGCTTTCATGTTGTGTGTTTACTTTCAGTCCTATGTTACTTTTCAAAGTTGTGTCAATCCTAGGGGTAAGGTGTACTTGAGATTTTTTCTTAAGATTTTACTAACCATTCTTTGGTTTTGATTTTAGGAAGAGGCATTTATTTTTCAAAAAAATTGGATGATTGTGTCTTATACCAACTGAGCAACTAACATTCCTTGTGGAAATAGGGGATTTTTCAGTCTAGAAATTATGACTCTAGACCAACAAGTTCTCAACACTTTGAAAATTTTAAATTTGATTGTTTTAGGTGTTGTTAAATTGGAGTCAAAGATGATAAGGGATGATCCAAACTTCAACTAGTTCAAACAAGATGGGTCTTCTTGAAAGGTTATTGAGATCATTGTTTGGCGTGAGAGTTTATAAAACGTTCTAAAAGAGAATGCAAGGGATGTTCACAAGAGATCAAATCCAAGAAATGACACCGATGTCTTGACTACATAGTCTAAGCATAGTCAAGATACAAAATATTAAAAAATAATAATAATAATAATAATAAAGTACAGTGTTAAGACTAAAGGATTCTAAAGATCTGAACTGGCAAAAAGATATGTTTTCAAAACAAAGTATCTTGTATCCAAAACATGGCTTCATAAAAACTACATGGAGTGATTATTCAAATTTTCCAAGAAAGCTAAAATAATGTGGCACACTACTAAGAGCCCTTGAACTAATTCTCTCATTCATTCAAGCAAGTGATTGACGAATAGCCTTCGAAGAGATTCTGAATGAACAAGCCAAGAGGAGTGGAAGATTGTTTTCAATTTTTTAGAAAACTTTGATAGACTACATCTCGAGATGTCAAAGGCAATGAACACATGAATCACACATTGAGTTTGAAGGTTTTGAATTCTAGAGTTTTGATTGGAAAGTCATCTAAAATATGCTTAAGGTGTTCAAATTTAGGTTGGTGTTTGATACATGTTGGGAGAATGTTCACTGATGAAGAAATGCCTTGGTCATTTCTTCCTTTTTTTGGGGCTATTTATTGTGGCCCCACAGTGCATGCCCCATTCCTTACTAGGAATGGGGACCCCCTACTTTTTTTGGACTCCCAAACTCATTGTTTGAGATTAGAGAAAATGTTAGAGTCAAAAATCATAAAAGATCAAAAAAATTGAGAAGTCAAAAAATTAAAAAAATTAAAAATATCAAAAAAATCAAAAAATTAGAAACTCAAAAAGTCAAAAAAAAGAAAAAAGAGAGAGAGTGTTTCGTGCGCACACATGGGAGATGTGCACCGTGCACCTATGCACCAACACTAGGCTACGCGGTGGGCAGGGTTATAAAACCTTCCCCCCGTCATTTTGAACTCACATAGTTGTGGTTCATTTTCATTTGTTGTATACACTAAAAGGTAATTATCTACGTGCCCTTCACTTCTTTGGCATTGCACACACATCGTTACTCTGTGCAGTGCATGCCCTTTGGCACTATGTGACCTTCGTTACTCCACACGCCATGCACCCCTTGCTAAACCTATGATTCCTCATGCCCACTGTGCTCACCCATACAGTGCCTCATGCCCATGGTGCCTCATGCCCACTGCATGCTTTGCACTTGTAGCATGTAGTCCATCCATCACGCATTCCAAAATGGTGTCCCATGCCTACATCCATGCACTATGCCTAACCAAACTTCACCGTGACACATTTTTCCTCCCCTTGTGCTACGACCCATGCCCATGTGTGCACATTGTCTTCAAACTCTATCGTGCCTTCAAACATGCCACTCCCACTTTGAGCACCACACCCCCACATACCATCTGCACACTTCACCACAGTGCTGCTTCATGCCACACGTACACATGTATGCAAAAAACACCGCATCTCTACTAAAAACCCTAGTCACTACACATCACATGCGCTTAGCCTAGCTTCAACATTTCTTTTTTAAAATATTTTTTTAAGAAAAATAATAATAACAATAAATAGAGTGAAAATATACTTTAAAAAATAAATAAAAGCACCCAAATTGGGTATTTCATTTTTGTTCTTTATGTTTTTTTTTTTAAATTTAAGGCTTTTGTATTTTATTTCCAAGTCTTTAATATTTTGAACTAATAAAGATTTTTTCCACGTCGTGGAAATCAAAGATTGAAATGGCATCCACATCCAGAATGGCACCCAAGCCTATCATGTTCAAGTTTCAAGGCATACCATCAAAATCAAGATTCCATGATGATCATGCAAAAATTAGAGATGTAGATTTGGGACATACAGACTTTGGAGAATTCCTCAAAATTTGCAATAAGCCCATCGAGATATAAGCTCTCGTATCCTCACTGATTTGTTTTGAGTTGGTGAGCATAGCTTTGCATCCCATATTAGTGCAATCAATAGAACTAATCATGACACTGGCACAACATTTTTTTTCTAAAGAGAGAGTGGTCAAGAGTGTCATAGGAGAAGTTGTATTGGACCTATGACCTGACAAAATTGAGAGGGTCAATTCATTAGACTCTCATAAGAAGCAGCAGAGAGATGGTATAGGGAGCACCAGAAGGAGGCAATATACATCATACAATCATCTTACCTTATTAAGAGGCCTCCTCAGGGAAGTATAATAGGAAAAGTTGATATGACTCAAGGATATATGAAGGAGGATATTGGTTACTCCATCATTCTTTTGAGCAGAGTCATGGGTTTATCTACAACAAGCCACCTTAACACTTTCATGGTCAACTTCATTGAGACCATCGGAGCAGCAAAGATACCACTGAACTGGGCCACCACACTAAGTGAAAACTTGTGTGAGCAATTGAGGGCAATAAAGGACAAGAAGAAGTTCTATGACTTCTTACATGGTATACTTGCTCATAGCGAGGGTGAAAAACTACCCCAGTTTGTACAGGAGAGATAGTATGTAGGATCCCAATGCCTACCCATATATAGTCTACCCTCAGTTGGTAAAGAAGAAGCTCTCAGCATAGAGCAAGGAATATAGAATTTTGAATGATGCATTCATTTTTGTGATCATTCAATTCATTGAGGGAGATTATGGAAAGAGGCTATCTGATGAAGCAAAAGCACAGATAACAATTCTTGGGGCCTACTTCATCCAATTCAAGACATTCACATATCTATGGGTAGATGGTACCTCCATTAATCCTAAGAAGCTCCCGAGATGTCCAAGTGACAAACTAGTGCTATTGAAAATTGCCCAAAAAATTGAGTTGGCATATGAGAGGATAAAGAGATAATGGAGACCTTGTTGGGCATGGCCCTTGGTCACTGGACCATACCAATTGAAACAAAAACAAGATATTCTATCATTTGAGTGGGATTGGGAGAATTATCCCCTTGAGGATTAAAACTCTCCCTGGCCCTATTTTGTTAATATTGAGAGAGTGGAGAGTTTTGGAGGAAAGGAATTTTGCCATGAGGATGCCATTGAAGATCACTAGATGAACATAACAAATGACTACGATGTCTGCATAAGGGACTATTGTAGGATGACTTTGTATTTAGTAGAGAAGTCTCTCCAGTTGGACATCCTAGAGGAGACAAGGTAACAGGATTCAAAGGATCTATTGCACCCCCTGTTCAACTCAAATAAACTAGGAGAGAGACCCATCATGAATGCCAAGGTTGACAGGGAGGAGGGCGATGATATTAATCATTAGGCAAGGCATGTAGTCAGAATGACCAAGGCTTGGATCAAGAAGCCTTTTCAACTTGATCCAATACTTGACATGGTTATCTTCCATGCTCAAGCTTGCCCTAAACGAGGTAGAGGGAAAAAAGTAACAATTCCTACCTTTGCATCCTAGTCTTCTATCAAGCTAGAGATAGTATACCAGCTTGATCACCCTATTGGATACTATCACCCTTTAGAGAGGAAGGGAAAGAACAAAAGGAAGAGGACCTCCCCTCAAAGGATTCAAATAGAATAGGCTGAAGAATAGGTGCATCCCCAGAAGCAAGAAGAGAGTGCACAAGGGTCCCAAGATACTAGAGCTACTCAAGTCCAAGATGAACCTCAATTGCCTCCCATTATGCCCAGCCAACTAGAAGAGGGAAAGATTTCATAAGTCTCCATTCCTCTTGAGTAAGAAGAGCCAACATCTCCTTCTACGTCCAAGAAAGAAAAGAAGAGGATTAAGATCCATATGAAAAAGAGGCAAAGGATCAACAGAAGAGTGGTGCCTTCCACATCTATTCCCAAAACCATTCTAGAAGGGAACAAAGAGGAGGAAGAAGAAGAATCAAAAGGGGAAGAGGAACAAGTGCCCTTATAGGGAAGAACTTGGCTAGCAAGAGCCACTGAGCTACAAAGGAGAAAGAGTGCGATGGGTACCTCACCATCCACCCAAGCAGAACCCTTAGAACTCTCTTCTTTGAAAGATGAAGTATGGTAGTGGGTGGATGAGTAGAGTGATGAGGGCGATGATGTTTTTACAATGTCAAAATTTAATTTTATGCTGATGGGTGTAGAGTTTATTGGGGATAAGATTAGGGACACCCCTACAAGTGAACCTCAATAGGAAGACTAGATGCTTCTACCAAATACATAGGGTCCTGATCTTACTCCCCCATCTCCACCACAAATTACAGTGGTAGATAAGGACTTGGTTACTCCTCCACCTTAGAGTTCAGAAGAAGAGCAGGTTCAGAAGAAACCATCACAAGAGGAGGGACCAAAAAAAATGGTGGAATATTCTCAACCACCTTCCAAGACACTGAGGTGCAAGTTGCAGGGTCTACTGAGATTGAGGCTACAAAAGAAGAGCCCTCCTAATAGGAGACAACTCTAAGTAGGAGCAACAAAGGGAAGGAAGTTGTAGAACATACCCCTTCATGATCAAGAGTTACATCCTTAGTAGGATGCATCCCTAGATGGATTTAGAAGGAAATAATGAGGAGTAGTAAGCCTCAATTCCATGCTTTAGAGGAAGAAATTTGTGACATTTTAGAGATTTTGAATAGACCTGAGTCTCCACCTCATGAGGCAATGACGTTGGCATTTGTCACCAGCACACAAAACTAGGAATTATTTGCACAAGTGATTATCCCTCCTAAAGACATAGATGTTGAAAGCCTTGGTCTTGAGGATTATGACTTGAAGGATGTTATGTTAGGGAGGCCTACACAATATTCAACCCAATTAATGATGACCATGGGAGTCAAAGAGGTCCTCAAGAACATGGAACGGGATGAGGCCAAACTCCAAATACTTTGGAGGCAGGTCAAGATCCTAAAGGGATATCTAGCTGAAATAGTTGGTCCTCTAGATCTTGAGCACCCCGAGTAGACTTTAAACACTATACTTAGAGAGGGGGGAGGTGTACAACTAGATCCATTTTTTAAATCTTATCAGTAGTGGCAAGAAAGTTTTGAGGATAAAGGAGTTTTGATTATTACGGGGAATTTGAAGTTACTACATGTTACATAGGAGAATGTGAATAAAATTGTAGTAATTTTGAAGCAGGACTTTGGGATAATGGATGAAGTACAGGCTTGGAGTAAGGATTTGCAAACTCTACAAGCCATAAAGGGGCAAAGGTACCAGGTTTTGATTGATGTATATACTAGGGAAGAATTAGATATGATTGATGATTGGATATAAAAGATAGCAGATAGCAAAAAAGTAATGGAAACATTACATGAGGAGATCCATCGGCTCAAGGACCAAGCCCAAGAGAAAATTTTGGAAGCAGAGAGACACTACAGTGATGCGTGCTTGGATATTTTTGAAGATGATGAATGAGAGAAGTTATTGTTAGTTGAGGTTGTGGTAGTGAATTTTAAGAAGACTTTAAAGGAAGCATCTAGTGATGAAGATATCTGGCAAGCCTTCAGGACATAAGAAGCCTTGTTAGAATTGGATACCAAACTTGGGGATTTTGCTGATACCCAAATTGAGGTATACAATTACGGACAGAAGGTCAAAGACAAATATGAGGCTTTAGATCTACTAGATGCAACTAAAATTATTGAGATTATAGAGAAATTCAAGGGCAAACATCCAAACATAGCATTGGGATGAAGAAGAACAAAACCCAGATGTCAGGATTTCAATTTTGACACAGTAAAATTTTGAGATTTTGGACCATTTTGAGTTGTGCAACTCCATAGGTTTGTAGGGATGCAGGTCCATAGGTGTGCATTTTTAGAAAAGTTTCCCCGATAGTCAACTACCAGTTCCAAAAATAGTGCTTTCTATGCATCAAAAACACATTTTAATAGTAGTTTAACTCCTACAAATGCCCTATGAAGGATCAACTTCTATTTTTGACACTTGTAGATAGTTCCACTTCGACTCAGAGCTTTCTCTTTCTCTCTTCTCTCATATTTCTTTATTTTAATCATGTAAAAGGCTCATGCATTCAATTAATTAATATAAAATGGATGAAATCCTTCTAAGCACCAGTTAGATAGTTAGTTTGTATATAATTAGATGTTTTATTATTTAAAAAGTATTTTATTGCATGAAGATATCTCTCACTCTCAACAAAAATTGAGGAGACAATTTCTTCTAAATACCCTATTGTAATATATAATTAGGTCTGGCATTACTATGCAATAAATTTATGCTTTTGGTGCTCACATTTGGAGTGTAGTGATTCTTTCGTAAATGTGTCATTGTTTTGTGAATTTTGTTCATGAGATTTTGATTGAGCCAAAGGATTATTGCATTGTTTCTGGTTATGTGATCTTTTAGTTCTAGTGTTTGCTATAGATTTACGAATTCCACTGACGTATTGAGCTAGAGAAGAAATCACCAAATTGTGCCTACATAACTCTGTCTCACATGAGCACACTATTTGTGGCCTTGTGATTTGATGAAGAGTGAAAAATCATTTAGTTATTGAAATTTCCCATCAATGATTGCATCAGTGGAATCTAGGAAGTGCTACTCCTATTTTCATTGGTTACCCACCAATTTCTCCAAAAGCTTAACTCACAAACATGTTGTTTTCTATAGTTTATGTCTGTTAGGATTTTAATTTCATGTTATTGGATTTGAATTTAATGTTATTTACTTTAAGTTCTTGCTATTTTTCTTTATTAACCCCCTTGTTAGAATAGGATTTCATACTAGTTGTATCGTTAGGTTGCATTCATAAAAAACATAAAATACAAAAACATAGTTTTCTTTTAGTGTTATTTTTGAAGTAGTGTGTAGATTTACATTCCATCTAAAATAAAAATGAACTAGCAAAGGCCTCCTCATGAATATTCACATTTATCTTCAATGGAGTGGGTTCCAGTAGGTCGCAAGATCACCTAGAACCTTGGGGTTGATTCACAAAATCAACTTTTCAAGAGAGGAGTTCGCAAGAATTCCTACCATTTAGCATCATGTAAAATGACAACTCAACATTATCTCTGTCTTCTATTCTTCCAATCTTCACAAACTTACTACTATGTTAACATCAATGATAAACATAGTCATGAATACAAGATGTCAATACTCTCCAATGCTTGGAATACTCCTCAAAAGGAATACCATCAACATTCATGCTAACATACTTGCCATCATTGTACTATCATTTCACATGGATTTTGGTTCTCTCTAGTTATTTTAGTTTCTTTTCCCTTCTTTTCAAGTATTTCAATCAAATCTACAATTGTTTCAAAGAGAATGAAGGGTCAAAGAAGGTGTCAAGAGCTAGCAAGCTATGACAAATAGAAGAAGAGAGTGCATATTTGGGATGTGCTGAGCAAAGGGGGAATTTAAGAATTTGTAGAGAGGTTGCATTAGGGAAATCCCCAAGTCACCCAATTGTTTATGCAAAACTATAATGAGGGCCACCTGGCATTGAATGGAAGGAAGTTCTCTATCACAATGTAGTATATCTCAAAGGTCACTAACATTTCAATAGTTGGAAAGATGTTTTACAGAGATAGGAAGATCTATGACTCTACTATTGATGCCTTCCCAAAGATACCTATAGAGAGGAAGAATCTAGTTATGAAAAAAGATATTACTTACTTTCAGCCCAATTGCTTGAAGAAATTCTAAAGGTTTATCCTTAGGGATATTATTTCCCACATCACCCTTGATGACAAATTTCCTAGGGTTTATTTGTATCATTTTGTCTACTAAAATCACTTTAGGCATAATGTGGATATTTCTATTCCTTTTTATCTGTACTCCTCGCTGAAAAATAACATCAACAGGGTAAGAGATCACAACATCACCGACCCCCCAATTCATGATGGCCTCATTCTCCTTATTTATGAGGATATCAAAACCAACACTACAAGGATGTTCATAGAGACCAAGCATGCTGAGGCTGAAGGAGATGAGTCTAAAGAATATGAAGATTCCTTAGAGGAGGAGGATAGTGAAGGATGTTATTTTGATGACAATTCTAACCAAGTAAGAGAAAGAAGGAAAAATCCAAGTGGAAAGTTCTTAGAGCCTAGTTGCAAAAAGGGTCTACCAAAGTGTCTCCAAGAAAATATTCTAGTCACTTGGGTAAGTCTGATGAAGATCTTAGTGCTAGTGATGAGGACATGAACAAAGGAGGAATCAAACATTATTGGTAACATGAGCTCTACTAAAAGATAGAGGAAAAAAGACAAGCCTTGGATGCCCTTGAAGAAAAAAAGGAGGGAGTCCTCCTCTAAGGATGAGGATGAGAAAGGAGAAGAGATGGATATGGAAGTGGAGGAAGAGACCACTATTAAAAGAAAGAAATCTAAGAAAAAGGAGAAGCAACCCATTCAAGAGTAGGAAATTGGAACTAAGGAGGTCATGGAGCATAGCCCAATCAATAAAATGGGCCTAGAAGACCAACAAGGGAATATAAGCCCTATCAATCCAATGGATGATCTGATGAAAGACCAAACTAATTTTAGCATAGTAGGAAAAAGGCCACTAGAAAGATAATAAAATAAATATTTTTCAAATAATGTTAGAAGTGGCCATGTCATTTTCATTAGGAAAAAATTGTATTTCTATATTTTTCATTAAAAAATATTCCTCGTGTCGAGTGTATATGATAAGGAGTTTAATATGAGTAATTAAAGATCAAAAAATTTAAATTCATTTTTTTTGCATTTAAGTTTATATCAATTTAATAATTTATTAAAATGATTTTTTAAATATGACTCGTTAAAATAATTTTAACGTTATAACAACAAACTTTTAAGATAATAGATTATACAAAGTCTTTTCAACATTTTATTATATTTTTTTAAAATAAAATGTTTATTAAGTTCAAGTGGTATATTTGGAGGTCAACTGCTCGTGTCAACAAAGACATCTTATATTTAGGAATTTTAAAACATTACCACATTTAATTTAAAACAAGAGTTTAGTTAGGTTTTTCCTACTATCTCTTTTAATTTCACTTCAAAGTAAATGCTTACGATAATGAACCTAAGAGGATATATTAGTTATTTTGAATGGTCTTGAAGAGAAACCAAATAAGTCAAATTTGAAAATATTTTAGATTCAAAGTTTAAAATTGTATTTGGTGTGGTTTCCCTCTAGATTATTTCTATAGGGGTCAAGGGGTAGCACCCTTGTGGGGTCTTGGCCCCAAGTGCACTCCTTGTCGCAATATAGGGTGGGGTCGGGGGGCAATGCCCTCGCAGGGGTTTTGGGGGGCATGGCCACCAAAGGCAAAAATGACCTTATATTGTAAAAGGCATTGGCTACCATATTTCTATTATTCTAGCCCTAATTTTTTAAGTGGCAAAAATCTTGTATAAAAAGGCTTAGGGTTAGGGATTTTCATAATATGTGATGTGAAAATTGGTTCTTGAGGCAATATTGAGTTGTAAGAGATTACAGATTGTAATCAAGTTGTAATCACTAGATCATAATAATATTGGACTTGTTGTTGGTGGACGTAGCCCAGGGATTGGGTGAACCACATTAAATCTTGGTGTTGTGTGTTCTCTTATGTGTCACCTATTATTTTTTGATATTGGTTATATTTGTATGTAACTATTATTTCTATCTGAGGATTACAAGTGGTATCAGAGCTAGATGGTTGTCATCTTTTTTTTAGCCAAAATGTCATCATTTTTTTTAGAGATCCTCTACAGGAAGGTGTGACGGTTGAGTGGGAGCTATGGTAGACGAGGGTTAGCTAAAGGTGGAGAAGTTTAACAGGGAAAACTTTTAGTTATGGAAGATGCAAATGGGAGACTATCTTTATCATAAGGATTTATGGAAGTCATTGGAAGGAAAATCCAAGAAACAAGGAACTATGTCAGATGAGGACTGAGAGATTTTAGACAGAAAAGCACTTGGAAGCATTTGATTATGCTACACACCATTAGTGACATTTAACATTACAAAACTAAAGATGACGAAAGAGTTGATGGAAACCCTAACAAAATTGTATGAAAATCCCTCCACTTCAAATAAGGTATTTCTCATGAAGCATTTATTTAATATGAAAATGGTAGAAGGTTGATTTGTTGCAGATCATTTAAATGAGTTTAATACTTTTACTGGCTAGTTATCTTCTATGGGTATTAATTTTGATGAAGAAATTAGGGCTCTCTTGATTTTGTGTTCTTTTCCTAAAAGTTTGAATGGCCTGGTAATGGTTGATTAATTACGTTTCTAGATCTAATACCCTAAAATTTGATGTATGTATTCGGTGTTATTTTGAGTGAGGAAACTCATAAGAAATTCTTACGTGAATCTACATTAAGAAGTACTTTGAATGCACAAAGAAGAGACAAAATGACTAAGAGAGGAAATAATTTGAGAAATCATGGGAAATCAAGTAGAAAGTCAAAGGGGTAGAGGTCTCAATCCAGAGGACCAAGAGATTGCTGGTACTATGGTAAAATAGGGCATAAGAAGAAAGATTTTTGGACTTGAAAGAACAATAAAGGAGATAAACCAAAAGAGAACAAGGAGGCAAATGTGGTAATTAAAATTTTTTAAGAGGATGCTTTTCTTTTGTCTTTAGAAAGTGTTGATGATTCATGGGTTTTAGATTCTGCTGCTTCATTTCATGCTACACCTCATAGAAGTTATTTTATTGATTATGTCCAAGGGGATTTTGGGCTTGTTTATTTTGGGGATAATGAACCCTATCAGATTGTTGGAAAAGTAAAAGTTAAGATTAAGTGGTTGAATGGGAATCATTGACTACCACATGAGGTAAGACATGTTCTAGGGTTGAGTAGGAATTTAATTTTAGTGGGACAACTTGGTGATGAGGGTTGTGTCGTTACTTTTAATGATAAAAAATAGAAGGTTTCAAAAGGTTTCCTTGTAGTATCAAAAGGTGTGAACGTAGGCACCTTATATCTTTGTGCAAGTTATATTGTTCCTTCTACTTTGATTGTTTTAGAGAAAAATGAATGTTCGGAAACAATTGCTATAGTTGAGTAGGGAGAACAAATAGTTGTTGTAGATTCTGATACAACACTATGGCACAACTAGATTTTGGGCACATGAGTGAGAAAGGTATGAAAGTACTTCATTTAAAGAAAGTTTTACTAGGTCTGAAATGTGTTAATATGGATTTTTGTGAAAGTTGTGTGTATGGAAAACAAAAGAGAGTGAGTTTTGTGAAGATTAGGAAGGAAAATGGAAGTGAGAGATTATAGCTTGTGCATACAAATGTATGGGGACCAGCTTAGGTATCTTCCCTTGGTGGCTTTCATTATTATGTTACATTTAACAATGATGCAACTAGAAAAGTATGGTTTTATTTTCTTAGACAAAAATCTGATGTATATCAAACTTTTAAGAAATAGAAATGCTTGGTTGAAAATGTGACTGGAAAGAAATTAAAATGTCTTAGATATGATAATGGTGGTGACTATCGCAGTCATGAATTTGAAGATTATTGCTTTGCTAATTATATTCATAGACAGAAAACTATTCCAAGGACTCAACATGAAAAAACAGTGGTTGAACACATGAACAAGACTATACTAAAGTGTACCAAAAGCATTAGGTTGCACGTAGGGTTGCCCTTAAACATGTGGGTAAAGGATATCAATGCTATTGTATATTTGATTAATAGAGGTTTCTCTACTTCTTTAGGCTATGGTATTCTAGAGGAAGCATGAACTAGTAAGAAGGTGAGTTATTCTTTTCTCAAAACCTTCAGTTGTGAAATATTTTCTCATATAAATTCTAAAAATAAAACCAAGTTGGAAGCTAAGTCAAAGAAATGTGTATTTGTTAGATATGGCATTAATAAATTTGGTTACAGGCTTTGGGATTTTCAAAATCATAAAATCGTAAGAAGCAAGGATATCATATTCAATGAGAAAGTGTTGTACAAAGATCTATTGCAGAAACATGAGAAGAAAGAAAATGATTATGTAGTGTTGGATGATACTCCAAAAGTTGATGTTCCAATAGTTCCTTTTGATCTACAACAATTGCAAAAAAAAATACCACAGACATCAATGAATGTTAGATGATCAACAAGGATAAGTAGACCACTAGATATATTTTCTCCTTCCTTGTATTCTATTTTACTTATTGATTCTGGTGAGCCTAAATGTTATGATGAAGCTATGCAGGTGGATACTAAGATTCAGTGGGAGTCTACAATGAAAGAAGAAATGGAATCTTTGCTAAAAAAATAAGACATGATATTTATGCAAGTTCCCTATAGGTAAAAGGGATTTACAAAATAAATGGGTTTATAGGTTAAAAGAAGAGGATAGAGGTAAGAAACACTTTAAATCTAGGTCAGTGATAAAATGATTACACAGAAAAAGGGCATTGATTTTGGTGAGATATTCTCTCTTGTTGTTAAGATGACTTCTATTAGCATTTTTTTAAGTATTGTGGCTAATGAAGATTTTTATTTAGATAATCTTGATGTCAAAACAACCTTCCTTCATCATGATTTGGATGAAGAGATATATATGGCTCAGCCACAAGGATTTGAAGTCAAAGGTAAGGAGAACTTAGTGTGTAGATTGAAGAAAAATTTATATGGCTTAAAACAAGCACCTTGATAATGGTATCTAAAATTTGATAGGTTTATGCATGAGTATGGATATATTAGGTGCCATTTAGATCATTGTGTTCATTTTAAGAGGTTGGATGATGACAACTACATTATCTTATATTTATATGTTGATGATATGCTTGTAGCTGGGTCTAACAGGGATCACATTAAGGGGCTTAAATGCTATTTAACACATGCATTTGCTATGAAGGATTTGGGGGGCACAAAAAAAATACTTGGTATGAAGATTTGAGGAGATAGAAAGAATAGGAAATTGGCTTTATCTCAGATTGATTATATTGAGAAGGTGTTGCAACATTTCTCTATGGAGAATGCTAAAGGTGTCATTACACCTCTACCTGGTCATTTGAAGTTGACTAAGGAGATGTGTCCCAAGACACAAGAAGAGGAGGATAAGATATCTAAGGTAAATTATGCTTCAACTATAGGAAGCTTGATGTATGCTATGGTATGTACAAGGCTAGATATTGCATTTGCAGTAGGAGTTGTTAGCAGGTATATGAGTCATCCAGGAATTAAGCATTGGAATGTAGTTAAATGGATTCTCAAATATTTGAGAGGAATAACTAGTAAGTTTCTACATTTTAGGGGCTTTACTACTGATTTATAGGGCTATGTTGACTCAGATATGATAGGGGATATTGATGCCAGTCAGAGTACCATAGGTTTGTATTTACTGTTGGTGGACCTAGGTTTCTAGGTTACAATAGGTTAATGCTTTATCCACTACAAAGGTAGATTATGTTTCTACTACAAAAGTAGTCAAGGAGATGATATGGCTTTAGTTCTTCATGGAAGAATTAGGACATCCATAGGGGAATAATTATTTTTTTACAAATAGCCAGAGTGCCATTTATCTTGTAAAGAGTTTAGCTATGTATTCAAAGACAAAACACATAAAGTTGTACAATTTCAATCAGTTAGTTTTGGATGACATACAATTAAAGCTGGAGAAGATATATACAAATGAAAATCTAGTTGATATGTTTACAAAGGTAGTGAAAAGGGAGAAGCTAAACTCCTCTTTAGCTTCAGTTGGTCTTCTAGATTGAACACACTAAAAGAACAACAAAGTCTAGGGTGGTTTAAAATTCCACTAGGAGCTACAAGTTTAGTAGTGTTATGATCAATCTCTACATGGGAGGTTATTACTATGGATTTTGATGAGTCTCCAAGTGGGAGATTGTTGTGATGTGGAGCCCAATTAGATTTAGAGGATTATTCAGTGCAGTTTCCCTCTAGATTATTTCTATAGGGGTTTGGGGATAGCACCCCCAAGACAGGGTCAAGGGGTAGTGCCCCTGTGGGGTCCTGGGGAAGCACCCCAGGTGTGCTCCATATTGCAATATAGGATGGGGTCAAGGGGAAATACCCCCATGGGGTTTTTTGGGGGCAACACCCCTGAAGCCAAAAATGACCTTATATTGTAAAAGGTGTCGGCTACTATTTTTGTATTATTCGAGCCCTAATTTTGTAAGTGGCAAAAAGCTTGTATAAAAAGGCTTAGGGCTAGGGATTTTCATAATGTGTGATGTAAAAATTGGTTCTTTTGGTGCATCTGATTAGGCTCCACATAACAACAATGTGTTTGCATGTTGTAATTTCAAACACTTGTAGCATGTGTGATTTGGAAAACTCCTTGTTGGTAAATTAGTTTTCTCAAGCACCTATAACCAATAATGCTAATTAGGTTTTGTTAGTTGAAGTGATTATCATTATTTTATGTTAGCAAAATTAAAGAATATTTCATAACATATATGATGATTATTATTTTATGTAATTTTGCATTATCTTGATGTATTAAAAACTTGATGTACAGGGTAATATTGTGATATAATTGAACAATTTCATTGTATCTATGTGATGACATTATGTTTGCAACCAGTTGGTCAACTTTTGTTTATGGAATTCATTGTTGTATTTATTTTAATTAAATGTGTAGGTTGAATTCATGTATTTTCTTCTTATGAAAGAAATGACTTGTATATGGTTGATTAGACTGAGTGTTATCTCTACCTTGACTTTCTTTTCACCCTTCTACATTTTAAGTTGTTATCTTATGTGGCTTGTTTTAGTAAATATAGTCTTTATCTATGTTATCAATGTTATCAAGTTGATATTAATTAATTTTTTGATTAAAATAGTATTTTAGGAGAGGTATTTTAATTAGAACTTGGTGAAAAATAAATTTTAGAGAATGAAATAAAGACTATAAGGTTTAGCACCTTATGCTTCATAATTCTCATAATTGTTTATTGTAAAAAGAAAAGGTATCTTCTTAACTTTATGTTTCTCGTCAAATGCCTCAATAGGTGTACAAGATGGCTCATGTACATTGTCTACTCATGTTTTGAATGCGTAAAGCATGCTATCATTGTATAATGTTTTAAATCTTGGTCATCTTAAATGTGATGCCTTCATGGGTTATCTAGTTGGTGCTTGGGAAATTTATTAGATAACTGAGAGGGAGGATGAATTAGTTATGACCAGTCATCCCACAATCCTTAAAAATATTTTAGTACTGACTTAAAATTCTTAAACATTCATATCTTAACTCAATAACCACATCAAACAACATTATTCAAACAAATTTCATGTTTGCATCAAACTTGCTAACTTACTATTCCTTAATCTATCAAGTATCAGAGTAATCATCTAGCTTATACCAAGTTCTAGCATTAAACAATTAACATGAAATGAACCTATAACATAATAATAATTCACACATTTGACACAATTATTTAATGTAGAAACCTTGTAAAGTGAAAAATCACTTGGAAGTCAACAACCCAAATAATTTCACTCTTCAATCAATACTTGACTTAGTTAACTCTAAAATTACTTTGTTAAAATTGAATAATTTCAGTGAACATTGAAATTACCCAGTTAACACTAAACTTTAACACTTCTTTTCCAAATGCTCAATGACAACTTTAGTAGCCCAGTTGATATTGTAGTCATGCATTCATAGTATTTGGTTAGTGTAGCTTAACTTGAACATACATGATCTCAAAACTTAATCAAATCATGTAAAATAATCAAACCAACATTATACTGTCAAAGTGTAACTCACTCAAGTGTCCAATGAATATCATAAACTTATCAACACTCTAACTTACCATGCTTTCTATAAATCCTCTTCATCAATCAAATGATATGAAACTCTACTACCATAACATAATTTCTAACCAATTAAGACTTCACATCAATGACTACATAACAATTGATATGACTCTGACACATACATTTACAACATTATTAGTTGGAGCTAACAACCCCCCACCCCCCCCGCCCTTTGCATTGATGGAAACACATAAACATAAGATTTCACATTACATAACATACATCATAATATAATCAAATGTATGCATTGAGAACAACACAAATCTTCAACTCTTTAGCTAAATTAAGGTTCTCTGTAACATATCCAATATTAGGTTCTTCATCTCATTCTTCTCAATCGATTTGGCTTCATTTTGACAAACTCTCCCCCTTTGAGTGTACTTCACTTTCTATTCAGAAAAAAGAGGAAGAAGAAGAGGAGGAGGAGGATGAAGAGGAAGAAGAAACCCAAGCACAAGCACCTCTTGCATTAACTCAGGGTATGGGTGGAGATCAACTAGAAGAGGAGGAGACTAAAATAGCTAAAGGTGCCAAGGGAAAAGAAGTCAAGGAAGCACCTACTCATGCCGAGCCAAAGAAGAGGAAGGGTAAGATCCAACCAGTGACTAAAACTAAAAAGGTAGCCAAGTCAAGTCAACCCAAGCCTACTACACCTACTACAAGGGCTAGTACACATGCAACAATTGAAAAGGCTAAGGAAAAGATCAAACCAACAGAGCAAGGAGGTCAAGAGTAAAAGAGACCAAGAAGAAAATATGTTGCACAAGCTGAGTCTAATGAAGAGAAAATAGAGTTAGATGACAATAGCCAATTTAAGATGGTGAGTCATAATCCTCTTTCAGACTTAGACAATTTATGTGAAAATGTTAGAAATAGTGCAGACTTATCAAGATTTAGTCATGTTAATTTTGACAATCTTGGTAAAGTGGAGAAAAATCAAGTGGAAGAAGCCAAATATGCTATGATAGAAAAATTCAAGACTACCCTACTAGAGATTTCCAACTCAATGCTAAATATTTTATATGATAGTGTTGAGAAAAAATGGCACTATTGTCTAAACTTGGAGAGAAAAATTATAGAAACATCTCTAGCCCAAGTGATGCCTAAAATTACTAAGGCATAGATTGCTAAGGCTGTAAAGAAATATGTAGTTAGGTTTATAGCTAAATACATAGCCTTAAAAATTTTACAAAATAATATTGAAGACATTGTTAAGAAGTTCACATAGATGTGTAAGCTCACTTATGCATTGACTAGAGTTAAGGAAGGAGAACAAGCACCCATTGAAGTGAAGGATGATGAAGAAGATTATCATAATGAAACTATTGAGGGAGGATCAAATACATGACAAGATAATAACTGAGCCAGAGCGGCTAGAAGAACAGAGTGTGCAAGACACACAATTTCCAAGTGTTAGTCCTCAACATGTCACAAGTAAAACTATTGAAACAATCATAGTTAAGGATGCTTATGATGAAACAAATCATAACATCAATCCCCTTACTAAGGAAAATCTTAAGAAGATATTAGATCATTCTACACTTGAGGCCAAACTTTGTGATAATCCTATACTAGTTAGTGTGGATGAACTACAGAAGACAGTGATTTATACTACAAGGGAAAAGTTGAATCCATAAGAACCACCTTTTATCATCCCTCCAATCACTAATGTAAAACCTTTGGTCCAAATATGAGAAGATAAAATTGCCAAGGTTGATACAATAGAGATGAGAATAGTGGAAACACAAGTTGCTACTATAGAATGACAAGAAATAGGTTAGATAGACTTATCTACACCTACATAACAATATCAAGGTGCAAGTCAAGTCATTTTGAAAAAATAGGGAAAGCCTAAAGATAAAAAGTTTATATCTAAGGTGGAGGAGCAAGTTTCCATTCAAGCACTAGTAACCTTACCAACATCTAGCACTCCTTCCACACAAACTCTTTAGAAGCCAAGAATAGATGCTACACCATTGCAAATCTTAGCATCGAGCCCAAGCTCATAAAAGGTAGAAGAAGTCATCCAATATGGAGATGTGAGTCTTGATGAAGAAATCATTTTGCCCAAGTATTAGTATGATACAATAACCATAGAATAAATGGACATATTGCAACAAGCCCTAGCAAGGAAGAAGCATCAAGAAATGCTCAGAAGAGAGCACGGGAAGAAGTAGGCACTACAGGATATTAAAGACATCTTTCTAGATGCATTTAGCCTACCAACTCCCAAAGAGACCAAGCCACTAATGGAACAACTAACAAACATAATGGAGAAGGTTAGTAGTGAAGCCCTGGATATTAATGCTAAATCACTAGAATGGTCAGAAAAGAAGTTCCAAAACAAAGTGAATAAGAAAATATGAGGTGACATAGCACTGACACAAGTTGCATTAGCAACCAAGGTTGAGGATGTGAAGAAGGTACTTGAGAACATATTCTCATTGTACACTAAATTGTGCAATCCCTCACTTTTCACCCAAGAGACCAAAAGTCACATTTTGAGCTTGTAAAGCCAAACTACTTCATCAGGTGCCAAAGTACCTATGAATCTAGCTCAGAGTGAGAAGTATTTCAGGATATTTCTTCAAACCTAGAGTCAATTAGTTTTATTGCTAGCAGATGAGGCCAACATAAGAGCCAAACTGACTAGCACCTAGGAAACTCTTACCCCCCATATGGAAATTTTGCACAAGGAACTAGGCTATGTTGAAACCCTAATGAATAAAAACCTAAATCTCTCTACACTAGATGGTCTTGTTCACCTTACTACTAAGCTAGAAATCCAAATCAAGTTATTGGATGTAGCATGTGAGAACTGGCATGCAACTCTCAAGATGATATTGGATGTCCATAAATCTTTTCTAGACAAACACACTATAAGTGTATAGCCCATTGACATAAGTGTCAAAAAGGGGGAGAAAAAGATAAGGTGGAGAAATATTTTGGGAGAGAATAAGAATTTTGGAGAGATATAAGGAGAATGAGAAATGAGGGAGAGTAAGAAAAGGGGGAGTAGAAGTAAGACAAAGGACACAATAAAGACAGAGCAAGCTAAGGGAAGAGTAAACATACTCAGCATGAAGTCAAAGAGTATCAGATTTACTTAGCTGGAGTACCAAATTTTGGATATAGAATAGACATATCAACTCATGGGCAGTTATCAAATTTTGAGGTATACAAATCATTACAAAATTTTGACATTTTGAAGCTTTAAATATAAGCCAAGTTATAGAT
This sequence comes from Cupressus sempervirens, assembly GCA_028749045.1. Lineage (NCBI taxonomy): Eukaryota > Viridiplantae > Streptophyta > Pinopsida > Cupressales > Cupressaceae > Cupressus > Cupressus sempervirens. The sequence goes on along the minus strand of CM053791.1, from coordinate 800,051,470 downwards.
GTATTATGCTCTCAAGGATAAGGGTGTTAATGCATACTCAAGTGTTTTTGACACTCGTGTCAAAGGGGAAGATTGTTGATCTTAGATTGGTTTTGACAAGTGAGTGTCAAAACACTTAGGTTATTTACTTAGTTCATGTTGAAAAAGTAGTATATATTGAGCACAACATTTATATATTAGACCATGCCAAGTCATAGTGAGTGTCGAGCCACTTATGTGCCGAGTCACTCAAGTGTCGAGAAAATAGTGTATACCAAGTGATTTAGGAGTTGAGTAAATAGTGGATGCTGATCGTTACATATGCTAAGTCACAATATAAAGATTATTGCATGTCGAGTATCAAAGACTTCAAATGCTAAGTGAAACATTTTTAATAGATTTTTTTGTAAAGGCACAAACAAATATGTAAACCATTTTAAAGCTGATTTAAGGATGAATTATGACATCTTGGAGATAAGGAAAAATCTCTAGTTGGATTCCCTTTGTAATTACATGAAGCCAATCAAAAAATGGGAAGGATTAAGAAACAAAATGGATGAATCCCAGCTGTAGATTTATACCTAACCCTAATTCACTAAAGTCTTCTTAAGGAGGACAAACCCTAAACTTTTTATTAATGTAGGAGTGAAGAGAATAGTTTTCATGAACAAACAAAGCATTCATGGTGGCTTAGAAGTTATGAAGTGAGACTATATTGCAAAATTAATTAGAGCGCAATAGAGGAAAGAAAAAGGATACATCAAAGAGACATCTGATCAAGAAAGATCAAAAAGACATCAATTTAGAGGTGATCTATTATCAGGAAAGCAAGTGCTAACCATAGGATCAAAGCTAAGACATTTTAATAGGTGATTTTAGTCAAAATATCTTAACAAAGTAGTCCTAATAGTTTGTATGAAATTCTCTAACAAGATGCTTACTTAATTGTAAGTTGAAGCCCTTTCACCAGGCACACTTTTGATAGGGTGTTGAAATCTTCTAACAAGGTGAGACCTAACAATCTTTGTAAGCCTTTAATAGGGAAAACCTTTCATGGGGTAGATCATGTTTCATGATCAAAACATTGTAACCTTCATTAGATACACTTTATTATTGCAATAGTGAATATTTGTTTGTGTCATCCCCACCCTAGTTTTACCTTCTCATTAGAGGGTTTCTAGGTAATCATATGTGTGTGATTACTTATATGTTTACATGATTTAGATGTACATGCTATACATGTTATTTCAATTTATTTGTTAAGGCATGATATGAATGTGTGGTGAAATTTTTATGGGTCCAAGTTTAAACTACTAGTTCCCTCCCCCCCAGAAGTTTACCTTTCCTATTGTAATTCCAACAATTCCTTGTTAGAGGATAGACCCTATTAGGAGTCTATTACAATTTTTAGTATATATGAATCCTTGTTAGGAGACTTTGAATCCCTATTAGGAGATTCCAACCCTGTTAGCAGTTGTACCAACCTTGTTAGGAGTTATGGAAGATAGTTGGACCCACTACCCAAACGCTTCAAGGTTAAGCTCAAAGAACCCATTATCCAAATGATCTCTTTATTATTCCTTGAAAAATAATAGAAATAAAATGTAATTCCTTCCTCTATCTCCATCCTATCAACTAGAATTCTACTCCTTCAGATCCTATAACCAGATCTCATACTATGCATCCTATGATACCTTGGATTGCTTACATGCATTCAATAAGAATTCTGCTCCTTGCACTATGCACTAGTACTTTGTATTCCAGTTGGTCCTCTAATTCAACTCTTTTTTTGACCAAGTATTTTTTTACAAGCAAGGAAAAAAACTTTCTTTTATACCATATCTTCATAATAATTCCTTGACTTAGCCTTGAGGATTTTCCAATTAATTAAAAGAAGATAATTAATTAAGTCATAATTACAATAGCACTATCGGCTCATAGTCTATACAAAACTTCACACATGTGAAACCACATCTTGTGCACATGCTGGTGTCACCACATGATTATCCTCTATCATTGTGAAACTATCCATCTCTTCATTACATCTCAGATGAAAGATAGTGATAGATCATCCAAATTTTTTTTCCAATACTTTGTTCCTGCACTACTTCCAGTAAATCAAGTGTAAATTTCATACACCATTGACTCAGACTTCATCCACTTAACAAAATAATTAGGATAACCTTAGGAACATGTCCTCCACTATGCATCATCTAAAACTTCCTCAACTTATGCACATCATAAGATCTCTGACTACTATTCTTCTAGTCTTTATAGAATTACTATTATGTTGACATCAATGAAAAATGTAGTCATGAATGCAACATATCAATACTCTTCAATGCTTAGCATACTCCTCAAATGTAGTATCATCAAAATTCATGCTAACAGGTTTAGAGATAACTCCCCTATTATTTATAACCATTGGATGATCCTAAATCAATGGTCTAAATCCTACTTTGAGCCAAACTTTTAAAAGGATATCAAGTTTTAAAGACACTCCCCAAAATAAAGACATGTATCCACAATCAAATCTTGGATAAAATTTTCATGAATAGTCTTCCTAATAGAGACATGTGTAAAATTTACATACTTAATTTGTAACCTAACATAAATTTTTACCAAATATTGATGAATATGACCATTGATTAAGTTAAGCCTTGGAAATTGTAGGTGAAATTATTTGATTTACCATGTAGAAAAATTAGATCCCGTTGGTGAAGTATCACTAAAATAAAAATAACTTTGTATTATTCTTAGTGATTGGCCTAAGAATGAGACCCAATTTTGGTAAATTGCAAGTGACATGGACACCCCAGAAGTGCAAAAAAAAAAAGCCAAATTTGGGATCCCCAATGATTGAGATTAACCAATTGGTGAATATTAGCCACTAAAGTTTTTCTTGGAGAGAGAGAGAGAGAGAGAGAGAGAGAGAGAGAGAGAGAGAGAGAGAGAGAGAGAGAGAGAGAGAGAGAGAGAGAGAGAGTATAAAGAACAATGAAAATAAGCATTACAAAGAGAAGACATAGGAACAGATTGATTTGACAAGCTTAAGGAGAAACACTAGATAGGTCAAGTTATTTTGTACTACACCTAATCATTTTTTATAAGATTTGAAGAGTCTTTTACAAAAGTGTTAAGTTCATCATTATTTTTTTGTTAAAACCTCTAACAAGGTGTATTCCTAGATAGGTAGGATTAGATCTCTTAGTGAAGTTGTCTTAGTGGGCTAAAGATATAATTACATTGTATCAGTCACTCCTGATAGAGTGAGTTTCTTGGAAGGAAATACCAATCTATACCTAATTGGCAAACCTTTTTTACTATAATAAAAAAGTTGTGGGTTCCATCTCCACCACAATTTTTCCCTCTGACCAAGGATTGTTTGGCATTACCAAAATATTTGTGTTATGTATGTAAATTTTTTTCATGAATTTTTATTTACTTTCATGCATATGGATTGTTAATGGATAAATGCTTATGCTATTAGTTAGATATGGATTATCTTAACAATGTTGTTATAGTTTATTGGTTAAGTAATTAAAATTGAAATTGTTTCTTAAGTACTTATTCACCCGCTCACCCTCAGTCTCATTAGTTAACCTTTCCAACCTATAATTAATAGCACATAAACCTTATTGGGCTAGTAACTACACCCCTTTGTCATGTTATCTCTATTATTATGATTTGAATATAATAAAGACTCAAGTCTCTTGGGAACTTGATGATTTCTTTGTCTCCTAACTCATGATAAGTTTTGCTCTTTTCTTTTGGTCTACTTTTAGATGAGTTTGAGATAATTCATACTCCTACTAAAGTGGGGGATAAATGTACCATCTTAAAATGGATGCACCTATCTTTTAAGACCTTTTAATATCCACCTCATAATGACTTCCCGGACCATGGATGGATCCTTTCTTAGTGCTCTCTTTTCTCTATTTTCTCCCACCTTCTTCCCAAACATTTCTACATCTCTCCTAAGATTTCTATGATGGAATCATGAAAATTGATGATATTTATATGGGGGAGTATTTTAGATATGTTACTATGATGATATGTTACATTCATGACTGAGTTTGTCATTGATGTCAACATAGTAGTTTTCTATGGTATCTGATAGAAGAACAATAGAAAGATCAAGTTGATATGAATGGCTAGTTGAGTATTCTCACTATCCAAGATTATGAGAGATATTTCTAAGTTTTTAGTATATGTAGTTAATGTCCGATGAAGAAATGATAAGTCTTAGAAGAAGTTATGTAAGTTTTGGTGATGTCTATTCTGAGATAGAGTTTACAGGGGCATGTTTTGGTAAACTTGTTATATCTCCTAGTAGAATTGTTATTCTGAGAATTGAGGTTGAGGATGTGTAGAAGACATGTTGATGATAACATGGTCAATTTTTCTCATCATAATATTACATGTACAAAAAGTTATTCAAGTTAAAAGGTGGAAGATTAATGTTATTGCTAAGTGTAATGTGTTCTTAATGTGGTCCTATAATGATTAATTGAGAAGTTCTAATAGCCAACTCAAGGAATTGTTTTATGGACTTGATATAAAGGAAGGACATTTTCTAAGAATCTGGTATAGCTCTAATACCATGTAAGAATTTTCCTTAGGGAAAAATTCACCCATAAACTAAGAACTCAAACACAAGCACAATTGTAGACCAAAAATGGATATGATCAATTAATCAAAGTATGTCCTAATACATTGCTCTGTTCAGTATGTGATTTACAAACACACTAGCAGTGCCTGTATATAAAGGCCTCTCAGGAAGCACCTATAATGTCTTTAGAAAGAACCAGGAGATAAGATAAGCATCATGACAACTAAGCACATGCCTTATCCATCATTCTATATGAGTGGATAAGAATGACAAGGTTGTAGACACCATGTGCTTAATTAGTGTGCTAACTCCTGTGTTGTAGACACCATGTGTATTAAAGAGGTGTAGACTCCTATGTTGTCAACATGACAACTCACAAGATTGCACATACTCCTAGGTGGCTAATAAATAAATATTAAAATAATGTATTAACCTAAGTAAACTTAAGTGTAAATAGTAAATGGACATGAGGGTCAAAGTAAGCCCTTGCAACAACTATAGAAGAATCATCCTTAGCAAAGAGAAGTGATAGATCATCAAAAAAGTCGTCCATATTCACTATGTGTGACTCCAAGAATATAGCTGAAATGTCTAGCAAGAAATCATCACTTGGAAGACCATGTGTCCCCTACAGTGCTGAAGTACATGAATCTGTCATTATGGAAAAGAATGAAGTATCTACCTCAAAAAGAGGATGAATGTCATCAAGAATGTCTCCTACATCTTCAATGTAAGACTCCATGAATAGGCCTGCAAGGGTGGGAAGGAATTCATCGCATGAAGGTAGAGTAGGAAGACATAAAGGGTCTTGCTATACTAAATTTGAAGCATCTATGGTTGAAACTGGAGCAAAAGGAGTAACAGGAGCAGGAGGTGTGATCTCATGTGGAGTTGAAGAAACCATAGCTGGAGTGACTAGATGGAGAATGTCCTCTAGAGATAGAGGAACACATGGATCTCCATATGCTTCCCAAATAGACATCCAAATATCATAAGGAAAATGTGTCATTCTAAGAGGAGCAAAATATTCCTTACTCATACTATTATATAGAAAGTGACAAAGGTGTACAAGATATGTCCAATTAAAATGTGGTGGCAATGAATAGAGGTAAGGAAGAAAGTTTGGATGGTCTTAGATGATCAAGTATCAAAGTACTCCATTTGTGATAGTTCCTTGTTGTCAACTATGGTCTAATACTAGATTGAAAAATCTGACAAGGCTCCATATCAATCAATTAACCTCCAAAAAATCAAAGAATGATGAATCAAAGAACCCCCCTATTGTATGATTTAGGCACTTGGTAGCCACTTGCCAATTTAGGGCCTATTTTTGAAAGTATTATTTTTGTCCACAAAACCTATAATATGATTGTAGATCTAAAAAGTAGAAAAAAAAAAGCAAATTTTGAAAAAAAGGGAACTTGATTTGGAGTCTAGATGAGCCTATACTAAGCATTTTAAGTGGCAAAATTTGGAATTTGTGAGTTATAGAAAAATTCAGGAATAGAGATGTCAAACCACCTGCACCAATGTGTAGATCACGAAATCCTACCCCAAAACAAAAGAAATTGCTCACAAAAAGGAGTCTATATGAGGGAGATATCTTTGTTTGAAAATCATTGTTGCTATTATTTTTTCTAAATCATCATCGCACCTCCAAAAATCAAATGGCTCTAGATTTTGCCTCAGATATCCAATTTGGATGAAACAAAATCTAATTTGGGGTTTTTTGGACCTTCTAAATGTGATGCAAATATCTGATTTGCACCAGCAAGCTCCAATCTTCACTTGCAAAAAATCTCTCCTCTGGCCCTATGGCCAAAAAAAATTTCATAAAATAATGCAGATCTAAAAAAAATAGTAGAGATGCAGATGAAAAAAAGTAGATCTAAAAATTAAATGTGCAGATCTGAAATGATCATACCAGTTCTGTAAATTGGTCATTCGAGTGCTGGTTTGTAAAAAAATTGCCTCACAATCGACTTTGTCTTAGGGTAAGCAACTTTATAGCCAATTTTCACCAAATCAACATTCTCGATGCAATGGTGAGGTCAGATCTAGCTCTAGACACTCCCAATTTCTACAGTACTCCAAATTCAAGCTGAGGTGCTGAAGCAACAATGTTCTTGAATGGCTATGTGATGAGTAAATCTCCAAGAGCTTTGATATCGTATAAGAATTTGGTATAGCTCTAATACCATGTAAGAATTTTCCTTAGGGAAAAGTTCACCTAGGAACTAAGAACTCAAACACAAGCACAACTATAGACCAAAAATGGATATGATCAATTAATCAAAGTATGTCATAATACATTTCTCTGTTTAGTATATTATTTTCAAACACATAGGAGTGTATGTATATAAAGGCCTCTCAGGAAGCACCTAGAATGTCTTTAGAAAGAACCAGGAAATAAGATAAGCATCATGACAACTAAGCATGTGCCTTATCCATCATTCTAGATGAGTGGATAAGAATGACAAGGTTGTAGACACCATGTGCATAAAAGAGGTGCAGACTCTTGTGTTGTCAACATGACAACTGACATGAGTGCACATACTCCAAGGTGGCTAATAAATAAATATTAAAATAATGTATTAACCTAAGTAAACTTAAGTAAGTATAAATAGTAAATACTTATTTACACCAACACATTTTCCTTTATCATTATATATGTGGATGACATGAAGAAGTAATTTATAAGCAACACAAGAATAGAATGTCAAGTTGAGTAGAGTAGAGTGGAAGTAAAGGAAACTTCATTGCCGAGGTTTTATTGTGTGATTCAAGGTTTGATATTTGGATCTGAGGTTTATGACCTAGTCTACAAGGTTAGATCGTGTTTGGTTCAATTGACAAAATAAAGGAAAGAAGAACATAACAATAAATTGCATGTTTGAGCAGTGATCACTTCTTGTAGTTGAAATTACATGTTTGGGCAGTGAGCTCTTCTTGCATACATTATACTACAAATCCTAACAAGATTGGCTCAACTCCTAACAGGATTGGACTCTCTTAATAGGGATTCAAATTCTCCTAATAGAGACTCTATGTAATAAATGTTCTAATAGACTTCTAATAGGGTCCATCCTCTAACAAGAAATATTTATATTAGTACATGATCTTGTGGGCATCATTCTCACTGGGGTTTTCCCTTTTATCAATGGTTTTCCTAGTTAACATATCTAGTGTAATTGTCTATGTGCATCTTATTATGGTTGGTGTTTACTTTGGTTGAATGGTTAAGTTTGTTTAAAGAAAATAAATGTTATAATTGTTCAATAACTGATTCACCACACCCCCCCCCCCCCCCCCCCCAAGTTATCTTGGTGGACTATTATTTCTAACAATCGGTATTAAAGCATCATGTCCTTGAAGATAAAGTTTAACAAATTCGAGAGATCCATGGCAAGCATGTTCATGAAAGATAGTCCACAATTTGATGGAAAAAATTATGATAGCAAGAAAGAAAATATGAAGACATATCTATTGTGTATGGGTCTGAGATATTGGATCTTGACAAAATTAGCAAAGACAATCATTTCTAAAAAGTATTCTGAAAATTGCACCGAGGATGAAAGAGATCATTTTATGTGTGAATGAGAGCTAGAGAAGTACTATTGACTACACTTCCTAAAACTGAATACAATCAGGCAAAATCACTTATTACTTCACAATTGATTTGGAAAGCTTTGGAAACTAGTTTTGAAGGTGATCCACATTCTAAGAAATTGAGGCTACAATGTTGGATTTGTACATTTCAAAATGCTAATATGATGGAAGATGAATGTGTAAGAACATATGTAGGCAGGCTACCAAAAATTACTGTAGGTATTAAATCTCAAGGAGGAACCAAAGAAGATGAAGAGGTTATATGGAAGATATTTAAGACTCCAACACCACCATTTAAGTTAGTGGTTAAAGTGATACAATTGTTGATATCTTGTACCAACGATTTTACAAAGGAGACATTAATTGGAAGACTTGAAGTAGTGTAGAATGAGCTTAGATAGTTTAGAGAATTGACCAAAACTAAAATAGCCTTCAGTGCCTTGAATATTTGAAACATTTTATCAAAGAGCACAAGTGCTAGAGGAGATTTTGCTAGCAGCAACATATCTGATGAGGATAGAAAGATTGAAGGAGTTGCCCTTCTAGTAAGAAGAGAAAAAGACGGTAAGAAAATATTTAAATGTTGGACTTCTGATGAATATGGTCATTATGCATCTAAGTGTCCTAAAAGAGAGAAAAAGTATCAAAGAAATTGCAAACCTAGAAGAGATAGAGAGTTTTTGTATGCAAATAAAGAAAATGGTTCTGATAAACAAGCAGTAAGTGCTAGTGATGATGAAATAGGATTTTTAGTAATCAAAGAAGAAAGCCTAGAGAAAGTATCTTTGGTATCATGGGTTGACAATAAGTGTAATTAGATAATTGATAGTGGTTGTTCACATCATATGAATGGTGATATGAATAAGTTTGTTGACTTCAAAAGTCAGGATGGAGGCATTGTCAGAGTTGACAACAATGCAACATGCCAAGTTAAAGGTATTGGATCTATAACTCTTCATGGTAAAACAAACACTAATAATGTATATTTTATTGATTATTTGGAGCAAAATAAGTGTTGTACAACTAGTGGATAAAGGTTATCAATTGTAGTTCACAGAAAAGACATGCATGATCAAAGACAAAGATGGAAAGGTAATTGGAATAGGAACCGGATCTAGAGGTAATGTATTTTAGTTGAATCCTACTGAAATGACATGCTTGGTTGCAAAGGTAGATGACAGTTGGTTATGGCATAAGAGATTTCTTCATATAAAATTTGACAATATTGTGAAGATTAGTAGTATGTTTGTAGTTAGAGATTTTCCTAAGATTGTAAAACCTTCTAACACAATTTGCAAGGAGTTTGTTTTGGAAAAGCATAATAGAACTTCTTTTCCCAGCAAGAAGTCTACTACTACAACAAAAAAATTGGAGATTGCACACACGAATCTTAGTGGTCCTACAAAGACTAAAGGATTCTATGGTGAAAGGTATTTTATGATTCTATTTGATGACTTTTCTAGAATGATGTGGGTTGCATTTCTTAAAGAGAAATCTGAGGCATTTGATAAGTTGAAGATATTTAAGAATAGAGTTGAGAATGAGTCTAGTATGAATATTAAATTTTTAAAATTAGATAGAGGAGGAGAATTTACTTCAAATGAGTTTAACATTTTTTGTGAAGAAAATAGAATCAAAAGACATTCATCAACCCTGAGAACCCCTGAATAGAATGACATTGTAGAGAGAACGAACAATTGAGTTACAGAAGCAACAAGAGCTATGTTAGCTAAGAATGATGCATCCAAGATGTTTTGGAGGGAAGCTATGAATACAAAAATCTATACTATGAACAAAGTGCAAGTCAGGAAAGACACAAACAAGACCCTTTATGAACTATGGTTTGGTCACTCACCTATAGTTAAGTATTTCAATTTTTTGGCAGCAAGTGTTATATCAAAAGAGATGATGATATTGGTAAGTTTGATGGTAGAAGTGATGAAGGTGTGTTTCTTAGTTATTCATTGAAAAGAATGGCTTATAGATAAACATTATAATTTGAGAACTAAGATTGTTAGGGAAAGTACAAATGTGAGAACTGATGAGAAAACCAGGATACAAGAGAGAATAATTGATTACAATTTAGATGATGATGTTGTTACTAAACCAAGGAATGATGAAGTACTTCTTGATATTAAAAATGATTTGTAGAATGAAGGAGAGCCAAGGTAGGAACAAAGCTCAAAACCTTCACTGAAGCCAAGAGTTGAGATAGCAACTCCTACTTTAGGAAAGAATATGATAAATAATCACCCATCTGAGTAGATCATCAGAAGCAAGGATAAATGTGTGATGATAAGAAGCAGAGTCAATGAAAAATTATATTTTATATCTCAAGTTGAACCTAAGAATGCAAATGAAGAATGTAAAGATGATTATTGGAAACAAGCTATGAAAGAGGAATTGGATCAGATAGTAAAGAATGAGGCATGGGAATTAGTGCCTATACCAGTGGACAAGAATGTGATAGGAACTAAATGGGTATTCAGGAACAAGATGAATGAACAAGGAAAAGTTGTAAGGAACACATAAAGGTTGGTATGTAAAAATTACTCGCAATAAGAAGGAATAGAATATGATGAGACCTATGCTCCTATGGCTAGAATAGAAGTAGTAAGATTATTCTTAGCCTATGCAACACAAAAGAAATTTAAAGTATATCAAATGGATGTCAAGTTAGCATTCCTGAATGGTGGCCTTGAAGAAGAGGTATACATTGAACAACTTGAAGCTTGTCCTTTAATAGATGACTAGGACATAGTATGCATATTGAAGAAAGAATTGCATGGCTTGAAGCAAGCACCAAGAACTTGGTACGTGAGATTGGACAAGCATTTGACAAAGCTTAGATATAGCAAAAGTATGACAGATAGTAATCTCTTTTGGAGAGAAATTGATGATGGTTTGATGATTTTGGTAATATTTGTTGATGATATCATATTTGGAGGAAATGATGAGGAAAGTGAAAGTTTGCAAAAGAAATCAAGAAAGAATTTGAAATGAGTATGATAGGAGAAATGAAATATTTTCTAGGATCGAATATTGTACTAAATGAGGAAGGAGTCTTAATTTATTAGACTAAGTATTTGAAGGATTTTTTAAAAAGGTTTGGTTTGGAAACATGCAAACCTATTGGAACACCTATGGTAACTGGACACAAGTTATCTACAAAGGATAAGAAACCCACTGTTGAGTAGAAGAAGTACAAATATATGATCAGAGCTTTGTATTATCTAACTCACACAATGTCAGATATAACAAATGCAGTTGGAATAGTTGCAAGATTCCATGTTGATCCCAGAGAAGCACATTATGCAACAGTCAAAAGGATATTTAGATATCTGAAAGGAACATCAGAGTTCAAATTGTGGTATCACAGATCTAATGATTTTACTCTAAGTGCTTTTACTGATGTTGATTAGGTAGACAGTATGGATGAAAAAAAGAGAACCAATTGTGGAGCCTTCTTTCTTGGAGGAAGATTGGTTTCTTGGCCAAGTAAGAAGCAGGATTGTACATCACAAATTACAACAAAAATAGAATATGTTGCAGCAACAAACAATTGCAATCAAGTTGTTTGGATGAAGCAAATGCTGAAGGATATAAGAATAGAATTCAGTAAACTTGTTGTTATACATTGTGACAACACAAGCATAGTAAATATATCTAAGAATCTAGTGTTGCATTCCAAGACTAAGCACATTTCTATCAAGTATCACATGTTGAGAGAGAAAGTTGCAGAAAAGGAAATCAAATTGGAGTATGTGAGCACTAAAGAGAAGATTGCAAATATATTCATTAAGCCTCTTCCCAAAGAGACCTTTGAGTATTTTCAAGGTATGTTAGGGGTTATGCCCCTTCCTACATCAGAGTAGAAGATGCAAGAGTGCATCAGACCAGTGTAACAGAGCATCATTGTTTGTCTGGATTGAATGTTGATGCTTCCTATACAGGGGGAGTATCTTTGATGGATAGAGTCATTTAGGACTCTTATTGGGTATTTTTTTGAATAATGTCTTTGGAGAATTGAGCTAGTAAGAATTAGTTGGTGTAAAGTTTGATGGTTGTTGAAACTTTTGACATTGATGTCAATAGGGGAGAAGTGTGACATGAAAAACATCATAAGCAAGAAGATCACGAGGAAAAATATCATCAAGAGAAGCAAAGACAAGCAAGAAGAAGTACAAAATGGAACAACATTTTGATGGAAAGCACATTGAGGTATATCAATGGGGAAGAATGATTGATGAAGAGGATTTGAAAAGAAAGATGAACAATCTTTTGTTGGTACTTTTGGAACTAGATGTCTTTCATCTATGTTGTCGTAAATGCCAAAGGGGGAGATTGTTTGAAGCATGAATGCTAATGATATTTCAATGGGGGAGTATTGTAGATATGTTACATTCATCTTTGAGTTTGTCATTGATGTCAACATAGCAGTTTTATGTGGTATCTGATAGAACAACAATGGAAAGATCAAGTTGGTACATATGACTAGTTGAGTATTCTCACTATCTGAGGTTATGAGAGATACTTCTGAGTATCTAGTATATGCAGTTAACATTAGATGAAGAAATGATAAGTCTGGAAGAAGTTATGTAAGTTTTGGTGATGTCTATTCTGAGATAGAGTTTATAGAGGTATGTTCTGGTAAACTTGTTATATCTCTTAGCAGAATTGTTATTCTGAGAATTGAGGTTGAGGATGTGTAGAAGACATGCTGACAATAATGTGGTCAAGTTTTCTTATCATAATATTACATGTACAAAAAGTTATTCAAGTTGTAAGGTAGAATATTAATGTTATGGCTAACTGTAAGGTGTTCTTAATGTGGTCCTATAATGATTAATGGAGAAGGTCTAACGGCCAACTCAAGGAATTATTTTATGGACTCAATATAAAGGAAGGAAATTTTCCTTTATCATTATATATGTGGATAACATGAAGAAGTAATTTGTAAGAAGCACAAGAGAGGAATGCGAAGTTGAGTAGATTAGAGAGAAAGTGAAGGAAACTTCATTACCAAGGTTTTATTGTGTGATCTAAGGTTTGATATTTGGATAGAGGTTCATGACCTGGTCTACAACGTCTGATAGTGTTTGGTTTGGTTGAAAGAACGGAGGAGAGAAGAGCATAACAATAAATTACATGTTTGAGTAGTGAGCTCTTCTTGTAGTTGAAATTGCATGTTTGGGTAGTGGGTTCTTCTTGCATACATTGTAATACCACTCCTAATAGGGTTGGAATCTCCTAATAGGGATTCAAAGTCTCCTAACAGGAACTCCATGTACTAAATGTTGTAATAGACTCCTAACAGGGTCCATCCTCTAACAAGAAATATTTATATTAGTACATCATCTTGCGAGCATCATTCCCATCAGGTTTTTCCTGCTGATCAAGGGTTTCCCTAGTTAACATATCTAGTGTAATTGTCTATGTGCATCTTATTATGGTTGTTGTTTACTTTGGTTGAATGGTCAATTTTGTTTAAATAAGATAAATGTTTTAATTGTTGGATAATTGATTCACCCCCCTCCCCGCCCCTCGAAATATCTTGGTGGACTATTGTTTATAACATTCTATGGCTTACCTTCTCCCTCCTCTAGAATAGTTTGACTCAGGTTGACCTAGTAAAAAAGAGGTCAACTCAAGTTAGCCTCTTTCCTAGGGATTGCAAGGTTTGGAGCCCAAAAAGCCTCGAGGTTCTAATTTTTTAACTCTCACTCTCTAATTGACCTATATAGTTTTCCTATCCAAAAATTAGTAGATAAGGAGACTTGGAGGCTTCAATTTATACCATACTCTAATATAACACTTCCACGATAGTTATACTCAAACTTCTCATTTAGCAAGATCAAGCAGTCAAGGCATTCAAGCAAAGGAGATTTCATCAAGTATTAAAGGATTCTTTGTGAGCATTTCCTCTTCAAGATCTAGCATATTGTTGGCCATGAAGGGAGGAGATCTACATTGTTGCATTCATCATCTTCTTTATTGATGCCCACTTACATCCAATGACTTCATGATGTGGTTATGGTAGATCCATTATAAGTTGTGGAGATATCCTACATTTACATTCTGAATTCAACATCTACAAAATACAACAAGAAAAAATCATTACTAACAAGAGTTTTTACAAGAAAGTTGAATATTTACATTTATCTTGTTTCAGTCATTTACATTTACATTTCTCAAGTTAATGTTGATTCCTTAATCTAGGGCTTGACCAAGGAAAGCCCTCATCCACCAAACAACAAAAACATTTATTTTCAATGTGTAGGAGCAGAATTGCAAAATTATGATAATAGATCCTAAAATAACTTTTTGAAAACTTTTTGGAGAACCTAGATTGACTCAATTACAAGGCCCTAGAAATATGATGACCTTGCAGGAATTATTCTAGAACAATTACAACCAAGTTGACTTGTTCTCTGCTGCTTTTCTACAAAATCAACTTCTATTTTTTTCTGTACTTTTCAATCTATTCAGAGATTTGTAGTCAGATTCACAATTATAGATTTGGATGTGCACTTTTTGGAGCTAAAATACAAGTTCCTCTACACATTTTAAGGTGAGTCTTTCATATCTTATTTCCCTTCATAATTTTAGCATAAATATGTATCTTAATTGAGTTGATTATATGCACTTAGCATCTAGATCTACATTATTTAATTGATTAGTTTGATCTTGTATACACATTATCACACATGGGCCAAAGACTATATTTCCTTATATTGCGTTCATTTTCACAATTCAAATTTAGTATTGGTTTACCTTTCCTTTTGGGATTTGCTAATCTAATTTGGGTTGTAAAGAGGAATCATATATGGAGATTGTCTCTTTCCCTTCTCACATATCTTTTGAATGTTTTAGTGCTCAAAAAGTGGAGGCCTAAATCCTATGAAACAATATCCATTTTTCCCCTAAACACCAACAACGTGCTAAAGAGGCTATGTTGGTCGTGGCTACATATTTATATCACTTGGATATTTGCTTTGAAAACTAAATTTCACAATTTTGCACTCTAAACTCTTCTTCTACCTTTCCACGGGCAAAATTGTGAAATGCCTATATTATGAGGTATCAACTATCTTTATAAGTTTTTACAAAATATCCAACATTATCCAGTGCCTTTATCATATTATTTAAACCATAAATTATTTTAAATAGTGCTTAAATTTAGAGACAAATGGAGACATTTTTTTTTAGCATTCCTTCATAAACATAGTAGTAGGACATAGGAAAAGGAGATCTAAGAATGAGAAACCTTGCAATGAGATGAAATCAATTCAAAGACATAAGATGAAATCAAGAGAACGAAAGCAACCCTACAAGTTTATTACTCTCTAATACAATTAGTTAGGATTAAATGGGCTTTGAAGTCCTACACCAATGTGAGTTCTCACCCACCACCACTACCTAGTCAGCATGGAATTGTTGGCATTTAGCCAATAAATTGAGCTTCACATGTGAAATGCTTTCTATCTTCAAACAGAAATCTTTTTACTTACATCTAATGGTAGGCACATGGAATCGATTAATGTAGCAACTCTCCCAATTGGCTAACAGGGTACGCACTAAGAGGAGTGGTATGAAAGCAAATAATGTGAACTCCATATCTTCAAGTGTATCCCTCGTGTAATGATTTATATATATATATATATGAATGTACCCCCACATAGTATAATTGACATACATTTCATGTTGCCACCAAACATTTTGAAAGAGGTGGGAGGTAACATCGTTATTATTAGGTTTGATTGGGTGCTACTTTAACGCTACAAAAGCATGCGTATATTTCTGCCAGGGCTTACGTCAGCTTACGCATGTGGGCCCGCCATGGAATCCTAGGGAACGAAGTACACTTCACAATTTTCCACAAGCGTACATCACTTTGACGGCGGAGGGTATTTGTACGGCCATGTCGGCGCGGAAAAAGATGTTGGTTGTTATGTTAAGTTTGAACGCCTATTTATAAAGTCTCTTTTGATGGATGGTATTTTATATGTTAGAGGAAGAGCAATACACATTCCGACTTTGCAATGTTGAGTTTAAATTTTATGTCAAATTTTGATGATTTTTCATTTTTTTCATTTTTCTTTTTAATGCTAGTTGACACCTTAAAAAAACATTTCTTAACCTTAAAATATTAATAAAATTTGAAGGGTCAAATGTGTGTCAAGTATATGATTATTACAAAATGTTCAAATACTTTTGCTCTTCTCCTAAGTTTTTTATTTTTTAAAATGATTTATTTGTAATTTGCATGTGTAGTTCACATTTTATTAGATTCTTTTTGTATAGGTTCATTTAAATTTGCATGTTCCTAAATAACTTAAGTCACATACATAATTAAAAATAATGTTTGGATCTTTAAAATTCAAAGTGTGTATAGTATAAGGGAGAAATGTCTTGGTTGGTAATTATTATATTGTACAATATCAATTTAGATTGAACAAATGTCAAAGATAATTGACTAATTTGTAGTGAGCTGCTTTGCTTTGCTTTGAGTATAGATCCTAATTTTATTTTATCTTTTTGAAAGTTGGCATACAATTCAACTTTAATTTGTTTTTATCTACATTGATCCCAGTGATCCCATTGTTGATTAATTTAGATAGATTTTTGGTTAGATATATGACTTAGGTTGCACACATAATTTTAAAATATTGCTTGAATCTTTAAAATTTAGGACTATATAGTTGAAGAGAAAAATATTTTGGCTGGAATTATTATATAGTACAATTGTCAATTAGATGAAAAAAAGATCAAAGACATTAGGCTAACCTCTAATGATTTGTCTTGGTTGGATATCCTGACTTCATTTTATCCTTTGGGAACTTTTGGTATTATAGTTGAGTTTCTTTTTTATTGTATGAGGATCATCGATGATTCTAGTTTATCATTTTGTCATCTATTGATCTAGATTACATCTAATGAAAGCTTTTGCAGTGAAGTGAATTTTTTCTTTTGCATTGGATGATCTCTAGACATCATTTCTAAAATGCATGTCAAAATTGGAAGGTTTCTAGTAAACAACTTGGTATAACTTTTTGCCATTGATGTTTTGGATCTATCATTTAGAAGATAATGATAATACAGTAAAACTGCATAGTGGTTTCCTTAAAACTATATCTTGGCCTTAGGGTATTATTGAAACTCCCTCTGGAGATTGTCAAGTGTTTAAGGGTTAAAAGTGGTCATTTCAAAGTGTCATCTAATATCCACTCAAATATGGCCCAGTTATTATTTACTCAGAATTGTCAATACTAATGAAAAAAAATTCTTGTAATCATGTACAAATGTCCTAATAGTGATGCATAAATGGGCCAATTAAAAACTTTTTAAAAAAAATACATAATTGGCTATTGGTACATGTGTTATCATTTTTGTGCTACTTTAACATTAGTAATTGAGGGGCCAAGTGAGTGTGCAATTATTATAACACATTCCATTACTTATACTCTTTCCATCTCTTGTTGGACTAACTACCAATGTTCTCCTTTAGGATTCGTGACATGGCTTAACCACCTCATGTGTTTTATAATTATAGTGGTTGTATCAAGCATTGACATTTTGATCTTTTGGTGCAATGAAAACCCTTGCTTTTAACAAGGGGTTTCAAAATTTGGTCACCATTTGAATCTCCTTGAGTGACACTTGGTTGGGGGGTGGGAGGGGGAGGGGAATCATTGGACTAATTGCCAATGCTCCCCTTCTAGATTCATGACAAAGTTTAATCACATTACATGTTCTATAAGTCTGATGGTTGCATAGGAAACTAACAGGTTGATCTTTTGGTGCAACTACACCCCTAGCTTATAATAGGTATTATTGGCAAGTGATCAACATTGAAGGCACAAATGTTGTCATAGATGCTAAAATGATTAGCTAGGATGATCATTGGATCTAATGATCAATTTTGATAATGAGTACACATGAAAAATGCCCAACTATTATGAAGGAAGACAAAGTATAGTCGAATAGTTTTGACCAATGAACACGATATATTAATCAGAAATGGCCACAATTATTAGAAATGATAATATAATATTTATATATTCTTTAAATATTTTTTCTTATGGTTAGATTGTTAGGATTAAACCACAGACAAAAATAATAATTACATGCAAATATAACCAATAACAGAAAATAATAGATCACATAGAAAAGAACACAAGGCACCAAGATTTAACATGGTTCATCCAATCCTTGGGCTACATCCACCAAATAACAAGTCTGATATTATTACGATCCAGTGATTACAATCTAATTACAATCTGTAATCCCTTACAACTCAATACCACTACAAGAAGTAATTTTGCATCACAACATAATGAAAAAATACCTAACCCTAAGCCCTTTTATACCAGTAATTTTATGTCACTTTAGGGTTACAATATGTCACCCATATGTCGGCCACAACATCGGCCACAACCCAAAAAATTTATGAAGAATGTACAGTACTTTCCTGATCAATCACCACAAACTAACAATCTCCCACTTGGGGACTGATTAGGCTCTACACTAAACAACAATCTCCCACTTAGAGACTGATCCTATAGCTATACTAATACCACATGGGCCTCCTACTAGATCAAACCACCCTGGACTCTACTATTATGTTATTCATGTTTAGTCGAGAAGACCAACCGAAGCTAAAGAGGAGTTCAACTTCTCCCTTGTCACTACCTTTGTCAACATATATGTTGGATTGTCATCTGTATGTATCTTATCCAACTTTAACTACACATCCTCCAAAACTGACCAAATGAAATGGTATTGCAACTATATGTGTTTGGTCTTGGAATGCAGAGCTAAATTCTTTGCAAGATGAATGGCACTTTGACTATCTATAGACAAATAATTATCCTTCTGAGGGTGTCCCAATTCTTCCAAGAAGATCTGAAGCCATATAATCTCCTTGGCTGCCTCTGTAGCAGCTACATACTTTGCCTCTGTAGTGGATAAAGCATTAACCTTGTGTAACCTAGAAACCTAGCTCACGAGTGCCTCAACAACAAGAAAGACATAACTTGTAGTACTCTGCTTGGTATCAATATCCCCTACCAAATCTGAGTCAACATAGCCCTATAAATTAGTAGTAGAGCCCCCAACATGTAAACACTTATTGGATGTGCCTCTCAAATATTTGAGAATCCATTTGACTACATTCCAATGCTCAATTCCTGGATGACTCATATACCTACTAACGACTCCCATACCATGTGCAATTTTTGGCCTAGTACATACCATAGAATACATCAAGCTTCCTACAGCTGAAGTATAGGATACCTTGGACATCTTAGCCTCCTCTTCTTGTGTCTTGGGACACATCTCCTTAGTCAACTTCAAATGACCAAGTAAAGGTGTGCTGACAGCTTTAGCATTCTCCATAGAGAAACATTGCAACACCTTCTCAAAATAATCAGCCTGAGATAGCGTCAATGTTCTGTTCTTCCTATGTCTGCAAATCTTCATACCAAGGATTTGTTTTTCTACCCCCAAATCCTTCATAGAAAATGCATGTGCTAATTGGCGTTCCAACCCCTTAATGTGATCCATGTTAGACCTAGCTACAAGCATATCATCAACATATAAGCATAAAATAATGTAGCTATCATCATCCAACCTCTTAAAATAGACACAATGATCTGAATGAAACCTATTGTATCCATTCTCATGCATAAAAATGTCGAATTTCATATACCATTGCCGAGGTGCTTGCTTCAAGCCAGATAAACTTTTCTTCAATTTTCACACTAACTTCTCCTTACCTTTGACCTCAAATCCCCGTGACTAAGCCATATATATCTCTTCATCCAAATCACCATGAAGAAAGGTTGTTTTAACATCAAGCTACTCTAAATGTAAATCCTCAGTAGCCACAATACTTAAAACAATACGGATAAAAGTCATCTTAACAACAGGAGTAAATATCTCATCAAAATAAATTCCCTTTTTTTGTGCAAATCCTTTTACAACTAACCTGGCTTTAAATCCTTTATTACCTCCTTCCTCTTCTTTCAACATATAAACCCACTTATTCTATAAAGCCTTTTTATTGGCAAGCAATTTGCATAAATCCCAAGTCTTATTTTTCATCAAGGAGTCTATTTCTTCTTTCATTGCAAACTCCCACTGAATCTTAGTATCCACCTACACAATTTCATCATAACATTCAAGTTCACTAGCATTAGTAAGAAAAATTGAATACCAAGAGGGAGAGAATCTTTATAGAGGTCTAATTTGCCTTGTTAACCATCTAACATTCATTGGTGTGTGTGGTATTTGTTGTTGCTGTTGTTGCACATCATAAGGAATGGCTAGAACATCATCTTTTGGAGTATCATCCAACACTACATAATCATCTTCTTTCTTCTCATTTTGTTGCAATAGATCTTTGTATAACACTTTCTCATTGAATATGACATCTTTGCTTCTTACAATTTTTTGATTTTCAAAATCCCAAATCCTATAACCAAATTCATTAATTCCATATCCAAAAAATACACATTTCTTTGACTTAGCTTCCAGCTTGGTTCTATTTTTAGAATCTATGTGAGAAAATGCTTCATAGTCGAAGGTTTTAAGAAAAGAATAACTCACCTTCTTGCCACTCCATGCTTCCTCTGGAATGCCACAACAAAAAGGAGTAGAGGGACCTCTATTAATCAAATATACAATAGTATTGATAGCTTCTACCCACATGTGTAAGGGAAACCCAGCGTGCAACCTCATGCTTCTTGCATGCTCCATTATAGTCCAATTCATGCATTTAGCCACTCCATTTTCCTGTGGAGTCTTTGGAATAGTTTTTTGTCTATGAATACAATTAGTTGAGAAATAATCTTCAAATTCATGACTACAATACTCACTACCATTATTAGATCTGAGAAATTTTAATTTCTTACCAGTCTCATTTTCAACCAAGTATTTCTATTTCTTAAAAGTTTGAAATACATTAGATTTCTATCTAAGGAAATAAACCCATACTTTTCTAGTTGCATCATCAGTAAATGTAACATAATAATGAGAGCCACCAAGGGAAGATACCTAAGCCAGTCCCCATACATCCGTATGCACAAGCTATAATTTCTCCTTGTTGTTTTCCTTCCTAGTCTTCACAAAACTCGCTCTCTTTTGTTTTCCATACACACAACTTTCATAGAAATCCATATTAACAAATTTTAGACCTAGTAAAACATTCTTTGAATGAAGTACTTTCATACCTTTCCCACTCATGTGCCCAAGTCTGTTGTGCCACAACGCTGTATTAGAATCCACAACAACTATTTGTTCTACTTACTCAATTGCAGCAACTGTTCCTAAACATTCATTTTTCTCTGAAACAATTAAAGTAGAAGGAACAATATGACCTGTACAAAGATATAAGGTGCCTACTTTCACACCTTTTGCTACTACAAGGGAACTTTTTGAAATGTTCCAATTTTTATTATTAAAGGTAACTACACAACTCTCATCACCGAGTTTCCCTACTGAAGTTAAATTCCTACTCAGCCTTGGAACATGTCTTACCTCATGTAGTAGCCAATGATTCCCATTCTACAACTTAATCTTAATTTTTTCCTTTCCAACAATCTGATAGGGTTCATTATCCTCCAAATAAACAAGCCCAAAATCCCCTTGGACATAATCAATGAAATAACCTCTATGAAGTGTAGCATGAAATGGAGCACCAAAATTTAAAACTCATGAATCATCAACACTTTCTAAAGACAGAAGCAAAGCATCCTCTTTAGATTTTTTACTTACCACATTTGCCTCCTTGTCTCCATCTAGTTTATCTCCTTCATTTTTCTTTTGATTCCAACAATCTTTCTTTTTGTGCCCTAGTTTCCCACAGTACGAATAGCCGTTTGGTCCTCTCGATTGAGACCTTCTCCCCTTTGACTTTCCTCTTGATTTCCCACAATTTCTAAAATTACTTCCTCTCTTAGTTGTTTTGCCCCTGCTTTGTGCATTCAAAGCACTTCCCTTGAGGATTTCCTGCGAGTTTCCTCACTCAAAATAACATCGATCACATCATCATATTTTTGGTTACTACATCTAGGAACAGAATTACTCACAACCATTACCAAGCCATTCTAGCTTTCAGGCAAAGAACACAAAATCAAGATAGCCCTAATTTCTTCTTCAAAATTGATACCCATAGAAGATAACTGACTAGTAACAATATTAGACTTATTTAAATGATCTACAATAGATCCACCTTATGCCATTTTCATATTAAATAAACACTTCATGAGAAATACCTTGTTTGAAGCGGAGGGCTTTTCATACAGTGTTGCTAGGGTTTTCATCAACTCTTCTATTGTCTTTACTTTTGTAATATTAAATGCCATTGATGGTGCCAGGAATAATCAAAATCTTCCAAGTTCCTTTCTGTCCAAAAGATGCCATTCATCATTTGACATAGATCCCTAATTCTTGGCTTTACCTTCCAACAGCTTCCATAAATCCTTCTGATAAAGATAATCTTCCATTTGCATCTTCCATAACTAGAAGTTTTGCCTATTAAACCTATCAACCCTTAGCATACCCTCATTTGCCATCGCTCCCACTCAACTATGAGACTCCCATTCAACCATGAGACTTTCTTGTAGAGGATAACTAAAAACAACCTTGCTCTGATACAACTTGTTAGGATTAAACCACAAACATAAATAATAATTACATGCAAATATAACCATTAACAAAAAATAATAGATCACACAGAACATAACACAAGGCACCAAGATTTAACATGGTTAACCCAATCCCTAGGCTACACCCACCAAACAACAAGTCCAATATTATTGCAATCCAATGATTACAACCTAATTACAATCCATAATACCTTATAGCTCAATACCACCACAAGAAGCAATTTTGCATGACAACATAATGAAAAAATACCTAACCCTAAGCCCTTTTATACAAGTAATTTTATGCCGCTTTAGGGTTACAACATGTCAGCCATATGTCAATATATGTCAACCACAATGTTGGCCACAACCCAAAAAATTTATGAAGAATGTATAGTACTTTCCTATTTAGTCACCACAAACTAAAATAGATTGTGTTTGGAACAAGTTTTGGATGGAAAAGGGTAAATTGTCAAAGTTCATAGTTATTTAAGAGTAATTTTGAAGGTCGGGAAAATTAGCCTAAGGAATTGAATTATATTACCAATTCAATTACTTGGCATTATAGGGATGATAGTCTAGATGTTAACCCTTGGATAACATTGCTTAATGATTATTTTTGGAGATTGTAAAAAAAATTGATAAATGTATAAAGGGAAGTTAGATTTCATATACGATTATGGTAAATGAGGTATCAATGTTATGTGATGATTCTATGATGTTATTCTAGTGGTTATATGTGAATATTAATAATGGATCATAGTAGATGCAAGCTACATTGTAGAATAATTATGCATTATAGTTTTAATATAGTCATTCTTGGTGTTGTAATTTCTACTCTTGTAATTAGATACTGAGTCCTCATTAAGCATTGAGCTTTATATTGTAATAAAAATCCTAACATGATTGAGACATCGATCAAGGTGAAGTAATCTAATAAGGAATAATGTACTAAATTTATTAAATAACTCCTAATAGGGTCAAAAATCCTAACAAAGTATTTTCATATTAGTACATAGTTGTGGGTACCATCACCGCCTGGGTTTTCCCTTAGTCATGGGTCCCTCAAAAAAAATCATGGTGTTATGAATTCCTTATTACTCCATAGTCTCCTTTTGTGTATTTCTTAATGTGGATGTTTGTGGTTAAGTTTTAAAGTATTTTATTGGTGCAAAAATTTTCAATATTGATTCATTCCCCACCCCCTTCCCCCCTCTTAGTATTACTTGATCCTAACAATAGGTATAAGAGTTACGAGGGCACAACTTGAGAAAAATATGAATACACAGAAAATGGAGATTTATATTATCTAAAATAAGAAATTGCTATAAGCAGTATTAAAAAAAAAAAAAAAAAAACTCAACTCCATGCCCTATGGGCTACAATATCATCAAATTCTGGAGAAAAACCCTTCTCACGGTACCTTCTCCCAAACTCCACCAAAAATTGCCTTTACTCCCCAAGGATGGACCTTAAATAATATGTATTAGGTTTAGGATTAGGAACACAATTTTATTTTTACATTTGGTAGTTGATGCCAAACAAAGGTTCTTGAATTTAAATTAGAAGTTGGTGCATGCAAAAATAGAAGGTTCCATAAAAAATAGTCTAACTTTTGGGAGGCATAACCTTTGTTTTGAAACTCTGGTTGACAAATTATTAACATTTCTGAAAAGATCTCTGAGTGCTCTATAGCTCTATGAAATTTTAATGCTCTTCCCTCAATTTTTGGGGCTGTACAAGGTTGTTTAGTGCCTCAAATTTGGATTTGAAGTATTTTTAGGAGGTCTCTAAGAAACTTAAAACTACAATAACTTTCAAACCATGAACTCTTTTGACTTGATTCTTTTTCTGGAGTGCTTGAAATTTCAATTACAACCTTCCCTCCAACTCACACACTTGAATTTTTCATATTATGACTCTATAAAAAAATTACACATTTTTTGCATTTGCACATATCTCGAGGTGCACCAAAATACTAACCCAAAAAAGTAACAATAGAAATTTGAGAATTAGAATCTCTATTTTTCCCAAATGGGTATCTAGAAATGCAAACACACCAAATAGATACTATCTCTAACATATTTGTGGGTGATATATGATTTCCCTTACATTGTTGGATGCTCTTGCATTAACGAGCTTAGTTCCTTAGAAGAAGTCTTACAACTCAAGGAGAATCTTAATGAATGCAAGAAGTTGACAAAAAAACTTAAAGGAAACACTTGAAAATTTGGACGAAGAAAATGATGACATGAAAATATTTAAAATAAAGATAAGGATGCACATGATTACATCAAGAAACTTAAAGATCAGATTGATATGTCAAGGATAAAGAGGAAAGAACTTGGTGAACATATCAAAGATCCTAAATTAGATGATAATTCAAATTTTGATTGCAAAATCTTAGAAAGAGAATAAGCCACTTAAGCATGAATTTTAGATCATATTACTTTAGATGACCAAAGAGATCGAGGAAGGAAATCCACAGAGAGAGAAACTTGAAGCAGATATAAAAATAAATACAAATGAATGATAATTTTTGGAGTATCTTGGAAAGGTAAAATTAGAGCTTGAAGATTATGTTGGCACCCAAATTGGTTTATACCCTCCATGAGATACCAAAAAACTTCATAAATTGTTGGAAGGAGAAAGCCAACACCAATTAAATATCATTGAAAGGTTGGACCAAATAATAGGGATAAAATACCCCCTACACTTTTGGCT
The DNA here is from genome assembly GCA_028749045.1 of Cupressus sempervirens. NCBI lineage: Eukaryota > Viridiplantae > Streptophyta > Pinopsida > Cupressales > Cupressaceae > Cupressus > Cupressus sempervirens. Next base: position 800,025,898 of record CM053791.1, on the reverse strand, counting down.
CTATAAGACAAAGGTGGGCGCAACTAGATTTAATAAACTCACTTACTCACTCAACATCTCCCTAAATCAATAGAGAAGATTGTCTCACAAGAAGACTTAACACTAACAAGAAAATTCTAGGGTATGACTAGTTACCCATTGATTCTCAATCATCATGGAGCATGAGACAAAATAAGCTACAATTAATTATGAAAAAAACTAAAGATATTCATGATTTATCATGGTTTCCTTCTAGGGTTTTGCACAATAAATCTCTAGTTAATTCATTTTTTAATGATCAAGATTCAACATGCAAATAATCATTCAAGGATAATGAACAAAATGAAAAATCAATGATCTACACATAACACCAATGCATTACAAAGATGAGATCTCTCATGAGCATGTTGATAACATGCTTACTAAATATCTTAAAAACATAGAACTATCTTCAATGAAAAGGTGAATGACATATAATACATTCCTTGATTACAGACTAACAAATTAACATATATTACATCATATAGACAAGAAAGTTAACTCAAATGCTTGACCCTTATGAATAATAAGGATAGCTAGAAAACTCAAGAGACATCACCAAGTGTTGTTGAAAATACCATACAACTAATTTTATTTCATTACTGTGTTGCATAAAATTGTAACCAAGATTATGCAAACCTCAAGCTATGAACATAACAATGGAGAGTATGTTCGGTATGCTCTTAGGAACACAACAATGGATGAATCTCTTGGATGAGTGAATGCAAATGGAAAATGTACCTAGACTAGATGATGTGAGAAATCAAAATGACAGAATGATGATGCAATGATAAGAAACTCTAATGGACTTCGAATGACTCCTAACCCCTGCCAGTATCAGGCCATTCTTCTTGCTTCTCGTGCAAAAGCTTGAGACAGGACATCTATTTAAAGTGGATGGAGGAAGCATCTAGAATGTGTTTAGAAACCACTAAGAGATAAGGATAGGGATTGACAACTAAGCACAGGAGATAAGGATAATAATTGACAACTAAGCACCCTATCTCACATTCTAGATAGATGGATAAGACTGATGAGAGGGCATATGTGTGTAGAAGATTCCTATGGTGTAGACAACATGTGCTTAAAAGATGTGATGACAACTCATATGAATGCACATACTTCTAGGCAGTTTGAATAAAGATTAAATTAAATAAAATTTAATTTAATCTAGGTCTAGAAGAATTAATGGGAATATGGAGGATTTTAAATAAATACAATTTATTTAAAAAAGGAATATGTGGAGAATCATGTGTTAATTTAAATTAACACATTAAGGCTAGGAGTATTTAAATACTTAGGCAAAAATGGACTTATTTAATTAAAATAATTTAATTAAATAAGTAGAGGAATGTGACTAGTATTAATTAGATTAATATAGTCATTTGGGACAATTTTTAGTGTATACAATTACATAAAGAAGATTACAACAAGCTAAGAATCAAATACAAAGTAAAATAAAAAAATAGCTTCGACATTAAATTATAGATAACATTAGCACTAACTGAAATAAAAAGGGATAAACTAGTCTTGAGTGTTGGAATTACAAATGGGAAACATACACTTCTGAGAGGGGGAGGGGGTGAATTAGAAGTTCAGACTTCAACACTTAAAACTCTTTTACCATTCATTAGATGCATGTGATAAACTAAAATGAAATGTAAAGAAAATGCATCAAATAATCATGCACACATTTGACACCTGATATGATTACCTAGAAACCCTCCAAATGAGAAGGTAAAACTGGGGTGGGGATGACACCCACAATTCTTCACTACTGCAGCAATAAAGTGTCACCTGTTAAGGTTACAAAATGTTGACCATGAAATATAATCTACCCTATGAAATGCTTGCCCTATTAAAGGCTCACAAGAGACTATTAAGTCCCACCCTATTAAAGGATTTTAACACCCTATTAGAAGTGTGCTTGATTAAAGGACTTTAGAGAATTCACTTGGAATGTCACCTTGTTAAAGGATATTACAATGACTATTAAGTCAACCTTAGTCCAAAGGATTTCACTCTACTGATAAAATTGTTAGAAAGTAATAGTAGAATGTTTGATCTAATGACTTACAACTTCAACTTGCTAGTTTCATATCACCATTATGTCCTTCTTAATCCTTTTGATCCTCTATTCTGTAAACTAATTCTGCAATTCTTTCACTCTGCTAAGTCACCTTGAATGATCACTGATTAATTCACCCCTTTTCTTCCTTCTACTTTTCACTTGCATTCCTCTTATGATTATGGGGCTTCGTCTTCCTTATAAAAACTTTGGTGGCTTAGGGTTAGGTAGGAATCTATGGCTGAGATTCATTCTTTTTGCCATTTAACCTTTCCAATTTTCTGATTGCTTGCATGTTGATTTCATAGGAAACCTAAATAGATTCATCATTATCTTTAAAGCTCTGAGATCTATCCATAAATTGGCAAAAAAATAGCTTACATAGTTGTTTGTGCTATCACAAACAACTAGATCTAATCTATGTTATTGAACACTTTATAATACTAATGCTCGACACATACTGTAGTTCTATTTCTAGCTCAACACCTAAATTACTCAGCATCAACTACTTACTCGACACTTGAATCACTTGGCATGGTCTATCTACTCAGCACTTGAGTGACTTGGCACATGAGTGACTCAGTACTCATTACAACTCGACATTGATAGATATTATACTCATCATGTATTGCTAGCTCAACATGAACTTAATAAATATCTTAAGTGTGTTGACACTCAATTGTTAAAACCAATATGAGATAATCATTATGAATTGTCCAAAACACATAACTGTACATAACAAATATAATCTTCTTGAGTATAATACATCCACAACTTGACATAGATACAAAGTTTCAAAAAAAATTTCAAAATTTTGTAGTAGATTGTATACCTTAAAAAAATTGTAACTTCCCCTGAGTTAATATGCCTACTCTATATCAAAAATTTGTTCTTCATGAATTTGTCTTTTGTTGATACTCTTTGTCTTCAAAAGTACTAATACTCTTTATCTAATAGGCTCTATGCTCTGTTTCCACTCTTTTTCTATTTGCTTCCCCTTTGGTTTATCTCCCCCTCTTTTTCTATCTTTATTCTCCCCTTTTTCTTAATATATCCCCTTGCATATTTGTTTATCTCCCCCTTCTTGACACTAATGTCAAAGGGTCTATACACTGATTGTGTATTTGTCCAAAAAGTTCTTGTGGACTTCCATTATAATCTTCAGAGCAGCATCCCAGTTGTCTAATGCGACATCTAATGATTTTATTTGGATGGCTTTCTCTATTGCAAGGTGAACTAGTCCATCTAATGTTGAAAGGTTTGGATCTTTCTTTATTAAGGTCTCTGCATATCTTAGTTCCTTGTGGAGTATCTCCATATGAGGGGTAAGGGAGGCTTGAATGTTAGTCAACTTGGCTCTTATATTAGCCTCTTCTGATGTTAATACAACTAGTTGACTTTGTGTATGAATCAATGAATGGAAATTCTTCTCACTTTGAGCTAGATTCTTAGGTAATTGCATACCTAATACTTTTAAGTTTCTCTCCAGCCTTAGAATCCTATGGCTTGTTTTTGTTGTGAAGAGTGTGGGATCACATAGTTTTGTGTACAATGAGAATATGCGAACTCAAGTGCTTTCTTCACTTTCTCAATTTTATTAGCCAATTCAACTTCTGAGAGTGCTATATCACCACATATCTTCTCATTGAATTTCCCTTGAATTTTTTTTTCAGACCATTCCATAAGGTTGACATTGGTTTCTTGGTCTTCATTATTCACTTGTTCCACAATATTTAATAGTTTCTCTAATATTGAATTTGATTCATCAAGTGTTTGCAAGCTAAAAGTAGCTAAAAAGGTGTCTTTAATATCTTGTAATGCTTGCCTTTGTTTGTACTCTTTTCTGAGTATTTCTTGGTTTTTCTTTCTTCCCAAGGTTGCTTGCATTATGCCTATTTGTTCTAGTGTCATGGTTGCATAATCATATTTAGGTATCACTATTTTCTCATCATAGTGAAATACCTTAGCAAATTTGGATAAGCTAGAGTTTGGTGCTAAAATATGTAGTGGTATTGCATCAATTCTTGGCCTCTAAAGGACTTTTGTAGGAGAGCCAGATGTTGGTAAATTTACCAATGTTTGTATGGCTTCTTGCTCCTTCTCCTTTGGTATGTCCTTTTCTTCAATTCTACCTTGATCAATCATTAATATCTAACCTACTCCTTGTGTTTGTGTATCAAGTATAGATACATTTGTCTCTCTTACTTGTGTTTTTATAGCCGTCTCTTCTTGAGTAGTTTCAATTTTTTGTTCAACCATGTCAATTTTGACAGTTGTGTCAACCTTTGCAAATGTATCTACTAGTGTTTGTGCTAGAGGTTGCACATGGGTAGCTGAAGGGATGACATAAGGTGGTTCTTGTGGATTCACCTTGTCCTTTATTATATTAGCTACCACCATCCTTTTTTATACAAGATTCTCAGACAACTTTTCTTGGAGTGTAGACTGATCTAATATCCTCTTCAAGTCATCTATAGTTAATGGATTGATGTTCTGAGGTGAAGCATCAGTGAAATCCTTAACATAATTGTCTCTGTTGACTTGTTTGTGTCATGTAGGGAGCTAACACTTGACACTTGTGTGTCCTACGCACTCTATTCCTTTTGTTGCTCCTCAATTGTTGCCTTATCTTCTTCTTGTCTTATAGGTTCTTCCCCAATAGTATTGTTTATCCTCTCATCTTCCTACATGTCATGATCCTTGCTATCTTGCTTATCCTCACTCTTTTCATCCTATTTTTCTTCAAAGGGATCAACCTCTCCTGGCTTTACAATGTTTAACCCATACATTAATTTCCATATTTGGGTTGATTTCTTTACCACATCATCTATATTTATTTGTAGAATGCTAAAGGCTCTATATTTAGGTGTAAACCTAGCTGCATATTTCTTTATTGCCTTATGAATCTGTCCTTTTGTTAGCTCTAGCATTACTTGAGCTGATTTTGACTTTCTAATTTATTTCTCAAGATTTAAACAATAATGCCACTTTTTCTCAACAATATCATATAGATTTTTGGGTATTGTGTTGGAAAACTCGAGTGGATTATTCTTAAATTTGGATAGCATAGCATATACTGACTCTTCCACTACATTCTTTTCATCTCTACTCAATTTAGAAAAATCAATGTTCTTTAACCCTATCATATCTGCATTATCTTTAATATTATCACAAATATTCTCAAGATCAAATTTAGGTGCATGACTTACCACCCTAAACTGACTTGTGTCTTTAGACTCTATCTTTTCATCATTTGTTTTAGGTTGAGCAATATATTTCCTTCTTTGCTTCTTCTATTCATGTCCTCCTTGCTCTTCTTACCTTGTTTTCTCCTTAGTCTTTTGTGTGGTTTCTCTTGTTCTTGCTTTGGTGATAGGAGTTGTAGGCTTTGTTGGGCTAGGCTTAATAGTTTTCTTTGCCTTTGGTTTTGTCACTAGTTGAGCCTTGGCCTTCCTCTTCTTTAGTGTTGATTGGGCTGGTGCCTTTTTGATTTCCTCTTCCTCCTTAGCACCTTCTTCTTCTTGATCCTCACCCATGCCTTGGGTTAGAGCTAGAGGTTCTTGCATTTGTACTTCTTCTTCCTCTTCATTCTCTTCATCATCATCTTCTTATTCATTTCCTAACTCTTCACCAAATTTGGCCTTTAGTTTTCTTACCATTTTGTCCTTCTTTTTCAATGTAGAGACTATTTTTAGTTCCATTTCAACCTTTGACTTTACAACATCATAATTACCATATATTTTGGCTGATTGGTCAATTTCTTTAGCAAGGAGTGCAATGATGGTAGCTGAGGCTTCATCCACATTGATTTCATAGCCTAGCGGTCTTAGCCATCTAACCCTAGGTATTGTAGCCTGAATATAAGTGTAATCAATATCAATAAGGAAACACACATCATTGTAGTTTTGTTCTACTAAGGAAACTAGTATCCTCAATCTTTGCTTCATAGACTTCTTAAAGTCTTCAAAATAGCTTGTCATAATTGACTCAAAATTGTCTCCCATTAGCTCAATATACTCATTGATTTGGACAACCACAAATCTATTGGTCTTCCATCCAATTTTTCCAAAAGAGGGGAATTCATTCTACACAAAAAAATATTCATACAAGAATTGACCCAAACTTACATTGAGCACTTTTTGACTTTCTGATGGCACCTAGGTTTTCATTTATCTATTGAAGTTGAAGTTCTACAAGATCATAGGTATGATATTTCTTAACAATTTTGTATCCAATGTCAACTGCTATGTAGGACACACTATTTAATCTGCTAGATTGGTAGAATTTGTGGGAAATAACTCTAACAAAAAAGTCAATTAGAGGATCTGTAATGGTGTCAATGGTCATACCACACTTGTTCCATTTCACACCTGTGTTTTTCTCTATTGCCTCTTTGGAGTTGCTTCTTAATGTCTTGGGCCGATCTAGGGTTGGATAACTAGTAACCCTATAGATAATCCTTTTTGAGGTCTTTATCAGTCCACCATCTAACCATAGACATCCATCATGAATTCTACTCAAAACTATTTTAATCCATTCAGTTTTGAACACCGTAGGGAAATCTAGGGTATGGGTCAAATTGTTTCTCTCCACAATCTTGAATTCTTCCTTCAGAACTCTATTTTCACATAGCTTGTCATATGCTAATCTCATTTCCATATCTCCTATGGCTCCTACTTTGTAGTTGTAACTTTTTCTCATGTCTTGAACCATTATTACTTTAGGTGGGATCATGGATAATGCTCTACCTAGGTCTTGTTTATAGGCAACTTCTAGAATAACTTTGAAATCTAGTTTTTGCTAACTAATTGAAAATCAAATGCTTCTTTCTCTTTCATAGTTCTTGAACTAGAAGCCATTCTGACAAGATAGGGTTTATCAAATTTAAAATTGTACAACTTGGCTTATGAAGAATACCTTTTGGATTTGATAAACTGATGCTTGATCATTGTGAAAATCCTTGCAAATGCTTTGAACTAGTTTGTAGATTGCTTCTTCACTTTGCTCATTCTTGCTTTGAGTTTGCAATGACAAAAAATGAAGAAAATCAACCTTATAACCTTTAGAACTCTGTAATTAATGCTTAGTTTTGTACAACTATAAAACTTGACATCAACATAATTACTATTACATTCGACATCTATAGAGATTTCCATTCACTCAACAACCACTACTGACTCAACTCTAACTATCTTTGATCAGCAACCCAACACACACTAAGATTTACTCAACATCTATTGAGGACTTTTCATGCTCGACAACATCATAAAAAATTGAAGATTTTAACCTTGAATTTTTCTTGAATTCTTGCATCTTAATTCATGCTAATGGAATCATTTCAATACTAATTTCTTTTGGAACTAATGTATAATGCAACACTTTAAGTATCAATCCCACATACCTTTTATTTTCTTAGTTTGATGAAGTGTGACCACTTGACCCACTAGGTGAATTGATCCCTTCTCCATTTTATATACTCCCAACATCTTTCTTCTTCCATGTCTTGTTCATTTCATTCTTGATGTGCTCAAAATCTATCTTGCCTTTACCTTTATCAAATCCACAACTTGGTGCCTTGAACCTAGTTGGACAATGCTTGCTAATTTGACTAGTCTTATGATAGCTAAAACATGTGGTTTGACTCAACCATCTCTTATAGTCACCACTGAAGTGTGTTCTACTACAATTCTTAGGGATATGTCCATATTTTTGACAATAGTGAAAACTATAACTTGTATTGTAATACTAGTTATAGGAGTTTTCATAGCTTCTTACCTTTGTTGGCTTGCTTGATGACCATGTCCATACTTATGACAATTGTAGTAGTGTCCTTCAAATTTTGGTGCATGCATGGTTTTGGTTTTGCATTCATGTACCTGATGACCTTTTTTTTTGCACTTGTGACAATGAGTCATGTTCTTAGGCTTACCATTCTGAGTTACATTCTTGATCCTGAAAACATTAGCTATATGTCCTTTCTTACCACAATGTTGACAAGTAGGTTTAGAGTTCTTACCTTTATTTTTCCTTTCCTTAGCAACTTTGGATGATTCTCCTTCTTCAGTGCTTGTGTAGCCCAATTCTGATGTATTTCTACTGGATCTAGGGGATTTCAGTAGTTACTCAAAGTATTTGATGGCTTTGTTTGGCTTGTTGAAACTTTCAAAAAAATCCTTGAAACTTTTAGAAAATTCTTTTTCTCATTTTAGGTCATTTTGTAGTTGTTCATTCTGCAACTTCAACGTGGTTATTTCAATGTCATTGACATTCAACTCATGATGAGCATTCATCATTCGGCTCAAGGTGTCCAATTGCATGTTTTAGATTCTGGATAGCTCTACTAACTTTTCCTCAAATCTGTTTGCCAAAATTCTTTTGTCTTGTTCAATCATGGCCTTATCTTCTATGGCTTTATTCTTTTGTTCGGTCACCTGACACAGCAATATAGCTTGCGATTCTTGCTCCAAATTGAGAATTCTAATTTCTTCATCTTGTGCTCTATTATTTTCTATTACATCTACAATTATTGCATCAAAATCACTAGAGTTACCATCTACAAATAGCTTTATGGTGTCAATCTCTTTGTATTGTGTGTCATTTTCTACTATTGCATTCTCTTTCCTTCTCTTCAGGGAACTCTTCAAAGCATCTCTAGCTTCATTCAATTGATGTAGTATGAGATGTATCTCAATCTCCTAGTTTTCAATGGTCTTTCCCAACTTGTAGAATTCCATTTCAAGATCTTTCCTCCAAGTTGTAAAGCTTCTCCTCCTAAGAACTCAGCTCTGATACCAATTGTTGGAATTACAAATGGGAAACATACAATTTTGAGAGGTGGGGGGGGAGGGGGGGTGGTGAATCAAAAGTTTAAACTTTAGCACTTAGAAATATTTTTTACCATTCATTAAATGCATGTAATAAACTAAAAATGAAATTTAAATAAAATGCATCAAATAAGCATACACACATTTGACACTTGATATGATTACCCAAAAACCCTCCAAATGAGAAGGTAAAACTAGGGTGTGGATGACACCCATAATTCTTCACTACCAGAGAAATAAAGTGTCACCTATAAGGGTTACAAAATGTTGACCATGAAATATGATCTACCCTATGAAAGTCCTGCCCTGTTAAAGGCTTACAAGAGACTGTTAAGTCCCACCTTGTTAAAGGTATAGCTCTGATACTACATAAGAATTTTCCGTATGGAAAAATCATCCAAGACCAAGGAACTCAAGAACAAACACAATAGTAGACCAAAAAGAGTATGGTTAGAATTACTATATAATATTCATTTAATATTCGATGTGAAAGTACACTAGGAGTGCCTATATATAAAAGCCTTTGGAATGCTTCTAGAATGCATAGGAATCAACAACATGATAAGTCATACAACCAAGCACATGTCCACCAAGTGTGGTTTATCCTCCATTAAGCACAAGAGTAAGTGTGATGATGAGAGGATAAGCCTACAAAGGTGTAGCATGAAAAATTATGTTGTAGACACCATGTGCTAAAATAGGAGTGTGAATAACTACATTGCCTACATGACAACTTAGTTAATTATGAAAACTCCAATGTTGTAGACACCATGTGCTAAATTAGAGTTACTTACTCTAGTGTTGTCAACATGAAAACTCATAAGAGTATGCAAACTCTTAAGTGTTTCACCTAAAAAATAAAATAATGCAAAATAATAAAATAATGCATTAACCTAAGTAAACTTAAGTAAATTGTAATAAGTAAATACTTATTTACACCAACACCCCCCCTTAAGTGCAACTTAGGGGAGTGCACTTAAGCTTATGAAAGCTAGGATGAAATGCAAAATGAGTCCCAACTACTAGGCCATGTTAGGTACCCATGTACATAATGCAATGCAATCCCTCATAAAGTAGAGAAAGAGGGAAAACCTCATGGGAAAAACCCTCCTACAAAAAGAGAGATGAAAAATCAAGATGCATGGATGGATGGAGTAATCAAGACCCCCCCATACATCAAGTATATACAATAGAGAAGAATGAGAAGGAGAAGGATAAAATCTCATAAGAGAAAAAAGGTCCCCCATAAAAGAGAAGAAGAAGAAGACAAGGTAGTCCCCCCCCCCCCCCCCCAAATGTAGTGTGCTGATTAGTAATAGCTAATCTAATGCTGCTGAATAATGTTCCTCCCCTTTGGAAGAAACAATGGTAGAGGTACAGATGAGATGCTTCCCCTATATATAGAAAAATTTCAATGATGAAAGGTGTCTCTGAAACCTGCTCAATTTTCCCTGTATTCATATTGATGGTTACTCCTTCCAATGTTGCTGAAAAGAATAATGTCATATCTAGCAAGGATGGATGTAGAACCTAACCCAAACAACCTACTATCTTTTCAAATGATAAAGAGACCTCCTGCAACTGTTGTACATAAGGATCCATAATCAAATCAACCAATGAAGATTGATCATATAGAGAATGGACAAGAGGTTAGAGTGAGCCCTCACAACAACTAGAGTATGATCTTCTTCAGCAAAGAAAAGATATATATCATCAATGATGTCTTCCAAATCTACTATGTGTGACTCCAAAAACAAACCTAAAATATTTGTCAAGAAATCATCACTTAATGTTGGAGCTGAAAGACTAGGTGTACCCTACTGTGTTGGACCTATCACCATGGCAATATGTGCATGTGGAATTTGTTGATGATGTGACTTCTCCCTAAATTTCTCAATAAAACCCCACACATCTGAATATGTTGAAGTACTATTGCTAGTGTCACTATTAGTTTCCACAATGCATGAAGTAGTCTCCTCAAAGAGAAGATGAATATCATCGATGATGTTTCCCACATCTTCAATGTGAGACTCTACAAATAGACATGCAATATCTAGAAGGAAGTCATCCCATGAAGCTAAAGTAGGAAGACATGAAATTTTCTGCTACATTGAATCAGGAGCATCTGCAACTGGAACTGGATCATTAGTATCAATAGGAGAATCAAGAGGTTTGATCTCATTTGGAGTTAGAGGTACCACAACAAGAGTGACTAGAGAGAGAATGTCTTGAGGAAATGGAGGGACTCGTAGATCTCCATATGCTTCCTAAAGAGCCATCCAAATATCATGAGGAAAACTTGCCACAAGAAGAGGAGAAAAATATTCCTTACTCATACTATTATACATAAAGTGAAGAAGAAAAGGAAGATATTTGAATGAAGGTGGTATCTTCGAGTATAGAGAAGGAAAAACTTCCTTATGTTCTCTTATATGGGAAATGATTAATGCACTTCATTTCTGATAGTTCCTCGGTGTCAACTTTGGTCTTAGACTAGATTGACATATGTGAGAGGACTCTATGAGATCAATATATATATGCACCACCCAAAATGAAGAAATAAGAAATTAACCCCCTTTAATGTATGATTTGGGCACCCTATAGCCACTTGCTAATTTAGGGCCTATTTCTAAAAGTAGTATTTTTGTCCATAAAATCTATAATTTGATTGCAGATCTGGAAGTACACAAAAAATGCACTTTCAAAAAAAAATGGAACTTGATTATGAGTCTAGATGAGCCCGTACTAAGAGTTTAAAGTGGAAAAATTCAAGATTTGCGAGTTGCAAAAAAATTTAGAACATAGATCTCAAACTACCTACTCAAAAAAGTTGCTCACAAAAAGGAGTCCTTATGAGGGAGATATTGCTATTTGAAAATCACCTATGTTATTATTTTTCCTGAATCACCGTTGTCGTGCCTCCAAAAAACAAATAGCTCTAGATTTGGCCTCAGATGTCCAATTTGGATGAAAAAAAATCTGATCTAGGGGTTTCTTGACCTAAATATGATGCAAATATCTGATTTGCACCAAGAAGCTCCAATCTTTGCCTACAAAAATCACTCCTACTAGCCTGATGGCCAAAATTTTCTCGAAAAATAATGCAGATCTGAAAAAAAATCAGAGATTCAAATGATAAAATATGCAGATTTGAAATTTAAATTTAGAGATCTAAAATGATCATACCAATTCTGCAAAGTGAGCCTTCGAGTTCTAGTTTGCAAAAAAAAATTTCCTCAATTTTGACTATGGCCTAACATAGGAAAATTTATAGTTGAAAATTTCTTCCAATTGATACTTCAGACACAATGGTGAGGTTCACTTTGGCTCTAGACACTCCCAATATTTATAAATTCTCCAAATTTGGGTTGAGGTGCTGAAGCAAGAATGGTCTTGAATGGATATGTGAAGAGAATCTACCTTAGCTCTGATACCATGTAAGAATTTTCCTTAAGAAAAAATCACCTAAGACCAAGAAACTCAAGCACAAGCACATCAGTAGACCAAAAAGAGTATGATTAGAATGATAATATAATATTTATTAAATATTTGAAGTGAAAGTAAACTAGGAGTAACTATTTATAAAAGCTTCTAGAATGCTTCTAGAATGCATACTAATCAACAACATGATAAATCATACAACTAGGAACATGTCCACCAGGTGTGGGTTATCCTCCATTAAGAACATGAGTAAGTGTGATGATGAGAGGATAATCCTACAAAGGTACAACACACAGAATTATGTTGTAGACACCATTTGCTAAAATAGGAGTGCAAATAACTATGTTGTCTACAAGACAACTCAGTTAATTATGCAAAATCTAGTGTTGTAGGCACCATGTGCTGAATTAGAGTTGCTTACTCCAATGTTGTCAACATGACAACTCATAAGAGTATGCAAACTCCTAAGTGTCTCACCTATGCAATAAAATAATGTAAAATAATAAAATAATCCACTAACCTAAGTAAACTTAAGTAAAGTGTAATAAATAAATACTTATTTACACCAACAAAAGTATTTTAACACCTTGTTAGAAGTGTGCCTAATTGAAGGACTTTAGAACATTCACTTGGAATGTTACCCTGTTAAAGGATTTTGCAATGACTGTTAAGTCAACCTTAGTCCAAACGATTTCACTCTACTGATACAGTTGTTAGTAAGTAATAGTAGAATGTTTGATTTGATGGCTTACAACTTTAACTTGATAGTTTCATATCACCATTATGTCCTTCTTAATCCTTTCTAATCTAATTTTCAAATGATGTGTCTTTGATCCTTTATTTTGTAAACTAATTTTGCAATTCTTTCACTCTCCTAAGTTACCTTGAATGGTTGCTAATTAATTGACCCCTTTTCTTCCTTCTACTTTTCACTCACATTCCTCTTCTGATTATAGGGCTTCATCTTCCTTATAACAACTTTGGTAGCTTAGGATTAGGTATGAATCTATGGCTGAGATTCATTCTTTTTATTGTTTAACCTTTCTAATTTTCTAATTGGTTACATGTTGATTTCATAGGAAACACAAATACATTTGTCACATACTGATGCTCGACACATACTATAGTTTTATTTCTATCTTGAAACCTAAATTTCTTGGTATCAACTACTTACTCAGCACTTGAATCACTCGACATGGTCTATCTGCTCAACACTTGAGTGACTTGGCACATGAGTGACTTGGCACTCATTACAACTTGGCATCGATATATATTATAGTCAGCATGTATTGCTAGCTTAGCATGAACTTAGTAAATATCTTAAGTACGTTGACACTTAATTATCAAAACCAATCTAAGATAGATAGTGAGATCCAATCTGAACCAAAGAGTGGAACCCTCAAAAATAAGAAAAGAGGGACATAAAATATGAGAAAAGTGAAAATTGGATTCAAACACTAAGACACATGTCTTGTCTTTTGTTGGAAATCTGATTGAAAATGAATACTATCAAAGAGTGAGAGTGTTGCAAAGAAGGAAGACGGTTGATAAAGAATGTTTTCACTAATTGTTTTGTCATTGATGTCAAACTTTCTATTTGCTAGAATGACGATTTCTTATAAGATTCAATTACTATCACTTAGTTGATTGATGAAGAGGATTTAATCAACAAGATGTAACAAAAGAACCTAAAGGAAAGGTTGAATTATGGTTTTGTAATGAAGTGCCAGGATCAATTAAGATAATGGTAACATGATGTATTGATAATATACTTAAAGATACAGAAGTTGGTCACACTTAGAGACACTAGAAGAATAAGTTGAAACAAGATTGACTGCAAAGCTTAACTAAGTTCATTAGAGAGTACCAAGCAAGCTAGTTTAAGCCAAGAAAAAAATTTAGTTAGTGTCGAGCAAATAAAAAATCTAGTGTCTGCTGAGTGATATAGAAGGAGTAGAGTGTGTTCAAGTACTGAGCAAAGTAACAGGTGTTGAGCAATAGAAAAAAATTTAATGGATACCATATTAATCCATAGTAGGTGCTAAGCATTCGTAAAATGTAGTTGATGCTGAGTAACACAGTATGTGTTGAGCACCAGAATTTCAATAGTGCCAAGCTGCTACATTATTAGAAAAGTCAAAGATTCACCAAATCTGAGCCAAAAATTTTGTTACCTTGAATTTTGTGAACCAATTGGAGGATAAGGATGATGAGCTAGTGGTATAGAATTCTATGTAAACTATTTTAAAGTGAATTCAAGAGGATTCTTTATGATGTTTCTAGAAGAAACAAAATATGGGTTAGATTCAATGAATCCTACCTAATCCATATAAAATAGAATTGAATTAGGGAAGAATCAAGTAGGAAAAGCAATTCTAGACTTCTATTTAAGGAGTTATAGGCCAAGAAGTAAGAGTTGCTAGTGTGCCAAAATTTCAAAGTGGTTGAAAGGTGTCAAGGAGGGCATTAGGAGGAGAAGGAAGAATAGAGCATAGAGACTCTACTTCAATTAGTGGTCATAGAAGAGATTACAATGGTACATCGAGCATAGAGACTCAAGGAGACAAAGTTTGAAATGATGACAAGCTATCTGAGCTACAAAGATTGAAAGATAGGCAATGTTATGAGTTGAAGTGTGACCTAAAATATGCAAGTTAAGTTGTGAGTTGTATTAGGTCAAAAGCCCTTGTTATTACTCTCTAACAATTGTATTAGTTAGGGTAAAACTCCTATAGACTTAGGTTGGTTTAACAACCATTTGTAAATCTTTTAATAGGGTGGCATTCCAAGTGAATGTTCTAGAGTCCTCTAACTAGGCCCACTTCTAATAGGATGGATAAATCCTTTAACCAAGTCACATTTAACAGTGTGTTGTAGCCTTTAACAGGGTAGGCCTTTCATAGGGCATCATTTTAAAAGAGTGAGAATTGAATAGCATGTTACTAGTGGTTTTTCCCAAATTGAGTTTCCATATAAATCACTATGTTATGTGTTAATTATTCATGTGTTATGCTTGCATGTTGATTTATAGTAACATGCTAAGTAAGAAAGTTTAAGCTTGGATGAATGAACAGTTTTAAAGGCTTACTTTACTTGATGAAAAAGTTTTAATTGGACATTTGGACCTTGAATAATTGATTCACTCCCCCTCTTAGCTATTCTAAACTATTTCTAACAATTGGTATCAAAGCCATCTGCTGATTTAGTTTAAAGGTACTAGAAGCAGGAAGATCAAGATGTCTAAGAGAGAAGTTCCCAAGCTAAACAAAGACTACTTCGCTGCATGGAAAATTTTAATAAAATTGCACCTTGAATCAATAGGTGATTATGCAAATACCTCAATTAGAGTGGAACACGTATATCCAACTTGACCCCTTTCTACGTATGATTTGAACAAAAGGAAGGAGCATAATTAGGCAATAGTAGAGATTGCCTCTACACTCAATTATGCTAAATTTGATGACATCAAAGGATGTGATTCTACATTCAAGATGTGGAAAGCCCTATTAGATATCTATGGAGGAGATTAGAATGTTCAAAGAGCAAAGAGAGAAAGCCTCAGAGGAAAGTTTGATGACATGAAAATGGATGAAGGTGAAAATTCTACTCAATATGACTCTAGAATGAAAGAAGTGGTAAGTGCAATAAGAAGTTTGGGAGGTCATTTGGAAGATGATACTATCAAAAAAAAATATTTAAGAACCTTGCTTCCCATCTATGCTATTAGAGATTTAGCCATTCAAGAGTTAAGATGTGTCCCAAGAAATCAACTAACTTTTGAAGGTATGGTGGGAAGATGAGGAAGATGTGGAACAATTGGAAGCACTACTGGCTAGAAGATTTCATAGAGGCAAAGGTAAATTCAAAGGTAAGTTGCCTATCATTTTTTTCTATTGCAATGAAGTAGGATGTATTGCTGCAAGGTGTACATAGAAGAACTACAAAGAAGGAAACAAGTACAAGAACAAAAGAGATAATGATAATAGAGATTACAAAGACAAAGACAAAAGATGCTACATTGTTAAAGAAGATTCTAATGAGAATGATGATGAAGTCTATGTAGCTATGAAGGATGAACCAAATGAAGATGAGGAAACAAAAATGGTAACCTATGTGAACAAGAATGATAGATGGATCATAGATAGTGGATGCTCACATCACATGACAGGAGACAAAAGTAAGTTGGTTACCTTTACCTAGTATGATGGAAATAGAGTTAGATTTGGTAATGATGCTCCATGTCAAATCAAAAGAAAAGTTTATGTTAAACTTACAAAAAAAATTACATGTGATAATGCGTACTATGTAGAAGGAATAAACTACAATTTGCTGACTGTATCACAGTTAGGCAATGTAGGTTGTAAAGTAGAATTTGGAAAGAAAACTACCAAAATTTATTACACTGATGGAAATTTGATAGGAAAAGGTGAACAAACTAGAGTAACTTGTTTTACCTAGATATGAAAGATGCAAATTGTCTTGTCATTAGACTTGATGATGTGTGGTTGTGGCATAAAAGGCTATGTCATGTTAACTTTGATAATCTAATTAGCATCAGCAAAAAGAAGAAAGTCAAAGGTTTTCCTAAACTAAAGAAGCCTAAAAATATAATGTGCAAACAATGTCAATTAGGAAAGATGACCAAATCAAGTTTCAAAATAAAAATCTACACTTCCAAAGAAGTGCTAGAACTAGTCCATATAGACTTATGTGGTCCAATAGAGGTGTAAAGCTACCAAGGAGACATAAACATAATTTTATTTGTAGAAGACTATTCTAGGATGATGACTGCCATGTTCTTGAAGCAAAAATCTAATGCATTTCAAATGTTTAAGTGATATTTGGCAAGGGTTGAGAAGGAAATAGGAAAAAGTTTGAAGTGTCTGAGATTAGACATAGGAGGAGAGTTTACATCAAAAGAATTTGAGACATTCTGCTATGATAAAGATATCAAAAGAAAAAAATTAGCAACAAGAACTCCCCCATAGAATAGAATTGTAGAAAGAAGGAATAGATCAGTAATAGACTATGACAAAACCTTGATGATGGAGAAAAATGCTGCTCTGAAGTACTGGAGAGAAGTTGTAAGTATTGCTGTTTACAACCTAAATCAAGTACAAGTCAAGAAAGGTACAAATGCAACACCTTTTGAACTATGGTATGGTCACTAACCTAATGTAAATAATTTCAAAGTATTTGGTTCTAAATGCTATATTCTTAAAGATATTAGAAATGAAAAGGTTGATGCAAAGAGTGATGAAGGCATATTCTTTGGATACTCCACTAGAAGTAAAGTATATAAGTGTTTGAATACTAACACTAACAAGATTGTGGAGAGTGCAAATGTAAATTTTGATGAGCATGCAAAATTCCAATTTGATGAATCCAAGAAACAAAAATATTATAGATCTTTTGTATACTTCTATGAAGGAATACCAACTGAAGATGATACTACCAATCAAGTTGGTAATCAACAACAAATTTTAGTATCAACTGAGTCATAACCAATGGATGCCAAGCTACATTCAAAAGTTGAGTTACAGAATGAAGAATATGCACATTCTAATTTTGAAAATAGTACACATGGAAGAGATGATGAAATGCTTGAAAGTAATGTGCAAAGTGACTCTAAAACTAAAGAACCAAATATGGAAAGAAGGATAGAACCAAGACTATCCAGATATGTGAGAAGACATCACCCTGCATAACAAATCATTGTAGACAAGGAAGCTAAACCAATGAGAAGAAACAAAATAAGGAATGAATCATGTCCATTAGGAAACATTGAGCCCAAAATAGTGAAAGATGCACTACAAGATGATAATTGACATAAAGCTATGGAAGAGGAAATAGATCAGATTGAGAAGAACAACACTTGGACCTTAGTTCCAAGACCAACTTATAAGAATGTAATTAGTACCAAATGGGTCTTTAGGAAAAAACTTGATGAGAATGGTGAGATAACAAAAAACAAGGCCACACTAATCTACATAGGTTATGCACAAGAAGAAGGATTGGACTATGGGAAAACATTTGCCCCTATTGCAAGAATGGAAGGAGTAAGAACATTGCTTGCATATGTTGCTTACAAAGGTTTCAAAGTCTACCAAATGGATGTAAAATCTACTTGTCTAAATATTATACTAGAAGAAGAAATCTACATAGAACAACTAGAGAGATTTGTTGGTGATAGAAACAAAGATATGGTTTGAAAATTGCATAAATCACTCTATGGTTTGAAGCAAAAACCTAGAGCATGGTATGAGAGACTACATAAATACCTTGTGAATATGGGATTTGAGAGAATAGATGACAACAAGAATTTGTACATCAATGCATAAAAATTTAAAGATATTTTGATATCTAAAATCTTTGTTAATGATATAATATTTGGAGGAAAAGATGCTCTATGCAAAGATTTTTATGATCAAATGAAACATGAGTTTGAGATGTCAATGTTTGGAGAAATTAAATTCTTTGTTGGATTGCAAGTACATCAACTGAAGCATGACATATTTGTGATCCAATCAAAATAGGTCAAGGAGATACTCAAGACATTTGGATTAGAAGACTCAAAACTAGTTAGTACACTAATGGTAACAAGACATAAGTTATCAAAGAATGATGAGTTAGATGAAGTAAATCAGATATTGTATAGATTAATGATTGAAAACTTGCAGTATGTTTTACATAGTAGACCAAACATTGCATTAGCTATTGGAATAGTGGCAAGATTTTTTACAAATCCAAGTAAAAATCATCTAATGGCAGTGAAGAGAATACCGAGGTACCTAAAAGGAACTGATGAGTTTGGCCTATACTACAAGAAGAATGAAAAGTTTGAGTTGAAAGTCTACACTGATGTAGATTGGGGAGGTAATATTGATGACAAGAAGAGCACTAGTGGAGGAGCACTTTTCTTAGGTAAAAGATTGATTACTTGGACCAGCAAAAAGAAAAGTTGTACCTCACAGTCTACAAATTAAGATAAATATGTTGCTACTTCTATCAACTGCACTAATATTGTATGGTTTAAACATCTATTGAAAGGTACAAAGGAAGAGGTAACTAAACTTTTGATACTCTATTGTGATAATACAAGTGCTATCAACATATCAAATAATCCTATAATGCATGCCAAAAAAAAGCATATTGCAATCAAGTATCACTATATAAGAGAATTGGTGGAAGCCAAGCAAGGGTGGAATATGTTAGTTCAAAGGAACAAATTGTTGATATCTTTAAAAAAGCACTACCTAGGGATGTTTTTGAGTAACTTAGAGGTAAGTTAGGGTTGATACCCCTAGTCAAGGCAACTTGAGATAAAGCAAGACTACCCTGCATCAAATGAGTTGATTATAGGCACATTACAAATTGATCTAGAGGATATTTAATTTAGGATCATGCCTAAAGTAATCAAAGTGATGAAGTCCCCAGTCAATCACAAAGCAAGGTGATAGAGGGAGAAATTGGAGTACTTACAAATGCTACACTTGCATGTTAAGATGCTGAAATAGTATGTCTTTGGCATTGCTATGAATAGAATGAATAGTTTTGAATATAGTTTTCTTTTTGGCATTTGATTTACTATTTAAACCTAGTTAGCATTTTGATAACTTGTTTGATCGATTTGGTTTTCCATCAATGCCAAAGAGGGGGATTGTTAGAAATCTAATTGAAAATCAAAACTATTAAAGAGGGAGAGTGTTGCAAAGAAGGAAGATGGTTAATAAGAAATGTTTTCAATCATTGTTTTGTCATTGATGTCAAACCTGCTATTTGTTGAAATGTAAATTTCTTATAAGATCCAAGTACTATCACTTAGTTGATTGATGAAGAGGATTTAATCAACAAGATGTAACAAAAGCACCTAAGGGAAATGTTGAGTTATAAATTTGTAATGAAGTGCAAGGATCATTTAAGGCAATGGTAAAATGATGTATTGATAATATACTTTAAGATATAGAGGTTGGTCACACTTAGAGATATTGGAAGAATAAGTTGAAACAAGGTTGACCGAAAAGCTTAACTAAGCTCATTAGTGAGTACCAAGCAAGCTAGTTTAAACTGAGAAAATTTTTCAGTTAGTGCTGAGAAAATGAAAAATCTAGTGTGTGTTGAGTGATACAAAAGGAGCCAAGTGTGTTTAGGTGCCGAGCAAAGTAATAGGTGCCAAGAAACAAAAAAGAACTTAGTGGATGTTGAGTAAATCCACAGCAGGTGCCGAGCATCAATAAAACATAGTTGATGCTGAGTAACACAATATGTGTCGAGCATTAGAATTTCAATTGTGCCGAGTTGCTCCATTATTAGAAAAGTCAAAGATTCACCAAATCTAAAGTAACAAATTTGTTACCTTGAATTTTGTGAACCAGTTGGAGGATAAGGATGATGAGTTGGTGGCACATAATTCTATGCAAACCATTTTTGAGTGAATTCAAGAGGATTCTTCATGATGTTTCTAGAAGAAATAAAATATGAGTTAGATTCAATGAATCCTACCTAATCCATTCAAACTAGAATTAAAGGAGGGAAGAATTGAGTGGGAAAAGGAATTCAAAACTTCTATTTAAGGATTCATAGACCAAGAAGTAAGAGTTGCTGGTGTGCCAAAATTGTGAAG
Organism: Cupressus sempervirens; assembly: GCA_028749045.1. Classification (NCBI taxonomy): domain Eukaryota; kingdom Viridiplantae; phylum Streptophyta; class Pinopsida; order Cupressales; family Cupressaceae; genus Cupressus; species Cupressus sempervirens. The sequence continues at coordinate 800,004,924 of CM053791.1, read as the reverse complement.
TGGTTGAAAGGTGTCAAGGAGAAGACATTAGGAGGAGAAGGAAGAATAGAGCATAAAGACTCTATTTCAATTAGTGGTCATAGAGGATATTGTACTGGTACATTGAGTATGGAGACTCAAGGAGACAAATATTGAAATGAGGACAAGCTGTCAAAGCTATAGGAATTGAAAGCTAGGCATTTTTATGAGCTGAATTGTGACCTGAAATCTACAAGTTAAGTTGTGAGTTGTATTAGGTCAAAAGTCCTTATTGTTACTCTCTAACAATTGTATTAGTTAGGGTAAAATCCTATGGACTTAGGTTGGTTTAAGAGCCATTTGTAAATCCTTTAACAAGGTGGCATTCCAAGTGAATGTTCTAAAGTCCTCTAACTAGGTCGACTTCTAACAAAGTGGATAAATCCTTTAACTAGGTGACATTTAACAATGTGTAGTAGCCTTTAACAGGGCATGCCTTTCATAGGGAATCACTTTAGAAGAGTGAGAATTGAGTAGCATGTTATTAGTGGTTTTTTCTAATTTGTGTTTCCATGTAAATCACTACGTTATGTGTTGATTATTCATGTGCTATGCTTGCATGTTGATTTACAGTAACCTGCTAAGTAAGAAAGTTTAAGCTCGGATGAATGAATAGTTTTAAAGGCTTACTTTACTTGATGAAAAAGTTTTATTGGAAATTTGGACCTTGAATAACTGATTTAGCCCCCCCCCCTCTCAGTTATTCTAAAGCATTTCTAACAATTGGTATCAGAGCCATCTGCTGATTTAGTTTAAAGGTACTAGAAGCAAGAAGATCAAGATGCCCAAGAGAGAAGTTCCCAAGTTGAAAAAAGAAAACTTTGTTGCATGGAAAAGTTTAATGAAACTGCACCTTGGATCAATAGGTGACTATGCAAAAACTTCAATTGGAATGGAACATGTAGATCCAACTGGACCCCTTTCTGTAGGTGATTTGAACAAAAGGAAGGAGCATAATCAAGCAATGCTAGAGATTGCCTCTGCACTCAGTTATGCTAAATTTGATCATATCAAAGGATGTGATTCTACATTCAATATGTGGAAAGCCCTGTCATATATCTATGGAAGAGATTAGAATGTTCAAAGAGTAAAGAGAGAAAGCCTTAGAGGAAAGTTTGATGATATGAAAATGGAGGAAGGTGAGAATGCTACTCAAATGCCTCTAGAATGAAAGAAGTGGTAAGTGCAATGAGTTTGGGAGGTCATTTGGAAGATGATACTATCAACAAAAAATACTTAAGAACCCTACTCCCCTTCTATGGTATTAGAGTTTCAGCTATTCAAGAGTTAAGATTTGTCCTAGGAAATCGACTAACTTTTGAAGGTATAGTGGGAAGACTCACTACTTTTGAATTGTCCAATTATGATAACTACAAGCCAAAGAATCATGAATCTACTTTCAAGGTTAAGATATCATTGAAAGATGCTAAGGAGATAAAATCAAAGAAGAAGAGTAGAAAAGGAAAAACATGCATCCAATAATAGTAGCATAGATGAGGAAGACATGGAACAATTGGAAGCACTACTAGCTAGAAGATTCCATAGAGGCAAAGGTAAATTTAAAGGTAAGTTGCCTATCATTTGTTTCAATTGCAATGAAGTAGGACATATTGCTGTAAGGTTTACATAGAAGAAGAACTAAAAAAAAGGAAACAAGTACAAGAACAAAAGAGAGGATGATAACCAAGATTACAAAGACAAAGGCAAAAGATGCTACATGGTTGAAGTAGATTCTAACGAGAATGAAGAAGTAGTGTATGTAGCTATGAAGGATGAATTAGATGAAGATGAGGCAACAACACTAGTAACCTATGTGAACAAGAATGATAGATGGATCATAGACAATGGATGCTCACATCACATGATAGGAGACAAAAGTAAGTTTATTACCTTTACCTAGTATAATAGAAATAGTGTTAGATTTGGTAATGATGCTCCATGTCAAATCAAAGGAAAAGTTTCTATTAAACTTATAGAGAAAATTTCATGTGATAATACATACTATGTAGAAGTACTAAACTATGATTTACTAAGTGTATCACAGTTAGGCAATGTAGGTTGCAAAGTAGAAATTGGAAACAAAATTGCCAAAATCTATGACACTAACAAAAATCTCATAAGAAAAGGTGAAAAAATTAGGAGTAACTTGTTTTAACTAGATATGGAAGATGCAACTTGTCTTGTCATTAGACTTGATGATGTGTGGTTGTGGCATAAAAGGCCGTGTCATATTAACTTTGACAATGTGATTAGCATCAGCAAAAAGAAGAAAGTCAAAGGTTTGCCTAAACTAAAGAAGCCTAAAAATGCAATGTGCAAACAATGTAAACTAGGAAAGATGACCAAATCAAGTTTCAAAAGTAAAACCTACAGTTCCAAAGAAGTGCTAGAACTAGTCCATATAGACTTATGTGGTCCAATAGAAGTGTAAAACTACTAAGGAGACAAATACATAATGCTATTTGTAGAGGACTATTCTAGGAAAATGATTGCCATGTTCTTGAAAAAAAAATTTGATGCATTTCAAATGTTTAAGTGGTATTTGGCTAGGGTTGAGAAGGAAACAAGAAAAAGCTTGAAGTGTCTGAGATCGGATAGAGGAGGAGAGTTTACATCAAAAGAATTTGAGATATTTTGCTATGATAAAGGTATCAAAAGGAAAACATCAACACCATGAACTCCCTAACAAAATGAAATTGAAAAAAGAAGGAATAGGTCAGTAATAGACTATGCTAGAACCTTGATGATGGAGAAAAATATTGCTCTGAAGTACTGGAGAGAAGCTATAAGTGCTGTTGTTTACACCCTAAATTGAGTACAAGTCAAGAGAGGTACAAATGCAACACATTTTGAACTATGGTATGGTCATTCACCTAATGTAAAGAATTTCAAAGTATTTGGTTTTAAATGCTATATTTTTAAAGATACTAAAAATGGAAAGTTTGATGCAAAGAGTGATGAAGGCATATTCCTTGGATACTCCACTAGAAGTAAAGCATATAAGTGTTTGAATATTAACACTAACAAGATTGTAGAGAGTGTAAATATAATTTTTGATGAGCATTCAGAAGTCCAAGTTGATGAATCTAAGAAACTAGAAGATTATAGATCTCTTGTATACTTCTATGAAGGAATACCAACTGAAGATGATACTTCCAATCAAGTTGGAAATAAAAAAAAAATTCAATATCAGCCGAGTCATAGCCAGTGAATGCTGAGCTACATTCAAAAGCTGAGTTATAGAATTAAGAGAATGCACATTCTGATTCTAAAAATAGTATAGATGGAAGAGATAATGAAATACTTGAAAGTAATGTGCAAAGTGACTCTAAAACTAAAGAACCAAACATGGAAAGAAGGATAGAACCAAGACTATCCAGATATGTGAGAAGACATCACCCTACATAAAAAATCATTGTAGACAAGGAAGCTGGACCAATGACAAGAAACATACTAAGGAATGAATCATGTCCACTAAGAAAAATTGAACCCAAAAAAGTGAAAGATGCACTACAAGATGATAATTGCCATAAAACTATGGAAGAAGAAATAGATTAGATTGAGAAGAACAACACTTGGACCTTAGTTTCAAGACCAACTGATAAGAATGTAATTGGTACCAAATGGGTCTTTAGGAACAAACTTGATGAGAATGGTGAGATAACAAGAAACAAGGCCACAATAGTTTGCAAAGGTTATGCACAAGAAGAAGGACTGAACTATGGGGAAACATTTTCCCCTATTGCAAGAATGAAAGGAGTAAGAAAACTACTTGCATAAGCTCCCTACAAAGGTTTCAAATTCTACCAAATGGATGTAAAGTCTACTTTTCTACATGGTGTAGACACCTAAAATTGTCCAAAACCCATTTCGTGACCAATTAAATAAATATTTATTGTTTATTTAATTCCCCTACCTTTAATTAAATAAATTTGCATTTATTTAATTACATTTGACTTACTTTGATTTAAATAAACTAAGGTTTATTTAAATCCTAGCCTTTCCTTGATTTAAATAAACTAAAGTTTATTTAAATCCTAACCCATTCACTTTAATTAAGTACTCCATTTACTTAATTAAGTCCTTTCCTAATCCCACTAAGAATTAAATATTACATTTAATCCTATTTGAGCACATGGCTCCTACCTTTAACCCTCACCTAACCTCACTACTCTAACCTAACCCATCATGCCAAACCTATCCACTTCCTAATCATGCTTACTTTTCCTAATCACTTAGCTAATTACCTTTTAATCCTAAGTGTGTGCTCACACATGTGTGAGGAATCCTCACACATTTGTGAGAGATGTTCACACTTTCCTCATCCCTCATGTCTTCCATGCCTCTTGCACACTTATCCTCTTGCATGAGAATCAAGTTGTCTCACACATGTGTGAGAAGCCATGCCTTCTCACACCTCTTGCACACTTGTCCTCTTGCATGAGAATCAAGGTGTCTCACACATGTGTGAGAAGCCATGCTTCTCACACCCCTTGATCATGTCACCATCAAAGGTTGCTCACACATGTGTGAGCATATTGCCCCCTTTGAATGGTCAAAACCCTAATCCACATGGAGTCTACTTGGCCTCCACCTCATCGATCCTAAGAGATCGTAGCCCTCCATCTCACATTCAATCTTAACCGTCTATTGCATCTCATCTCCTATAAAAGGAGAGCCCTCTCCTCATTTTCATGAAGCACCATCTACCTCATTGTTATGCTATTAGATTTGTGAGCAACCACATCCCATGAGCAAGGAAATCATCAACCACTTAGTGATTTGTGAGGTTTGCATAGTGCTACTTTGATGTTCATGTTATCTTTATTTTACATTATTTTATTTCATATTTTGAGGTTTTCATAATCATGTAGGAATATGCATTAGTTTCTTAGTGTTATTTTCTTGATTACATTTTTATGCAATACATTTTGGCATGCCCAGTGGGACCCACTTCAGGGGTTCAAACTAACTATCTAATGTGTTTTTAATTATTTTGTGAGTTTTCAAGCTTGTAGGTTGAAGAAGCACTTGGAGATCAAGTTTCATGAGGAGCCTCTAATCAAGCCAAGGATCCCATCATCATCTTTGGAGTGCATAAGGGAAGTCTTTTGACATATAACACTCTATACTTTATTTTCTGTTACTCTATTTTCAAATTCTAAAAGTGTATATACATTAAATATATCTCTTTGCTAATAGGAAAAATTTAGAAAAAAAATAAATAAATATTCCTTCTTTGTTAATAGATAGATAGGTTAAAAGCAAAAAAAGAAAGAAAGAGGTGGGGTTTTCTTTATTGTCACTTTATTTTATTTATGTTTTAAAAAATAAAATAAAAAAATTGGCGAGGGGCATGCTAGTCTTTGTTTAGTTTAAATAAATCAAAAACAAAAAATAAAAATTCAAAAAAAAAACTTTAAAAAGAAACTTTTTAATAAAAATCATTTGTTGTTTCCTTTTTGCAGGTAGCGCCGCCCACGAGTGCCGCCCCTGCGGTCACTCCTCGATGGCTCCCCCTTCTCCCCCAGCACCACTGCCCGTCTCCCGACTATCCTCCACCCCACTCTGTAATTTTTCCACTTTTCACTCCTGCTCCACTCGTAGCTAATCTGACACTCCTCCATGCTCAACCATTTCAAACCCGCTCCCGCGGCTATGGCCACTCACTAACGACTCCCCTTGCACTGTCACCACCGTAGCCTTCGACCTCTACTACTCCATTTCTCCCCTTGCTTTGAAGGCTCCCCTTTCTCCTGTCTCCACCATCATCACCATTCCTTGTGACCTCTTTGCACCATCCGCCACTGCCTCCCCTTCCCGTAACTGCTCCCACTACTTTGAATCCTCCTCCCAAGCACTGCTCGCAACCACGAGCCCAACCCTGTGGCCGCCGCTGCTATTTCCCTCTACAACAACCACTACTGCTCGCATCTTGCCACTTTGTTGCCACCCACGATGTCACTCCTGCTGCCATAATTCACTTCTGGCGAACACCACCTCTCCCATGCTCGGCCATGTCCCACCTTCAGTGGCCGCGACGGCCGCCACCTCCTCCAGCCTGCAATCTCAGCTACAGCTACTTCCTTCAAACCCTTCCTACTCAGCCATGAACCACTCCTCGTGCTTAGCCATAGCATCTCCTCCTCCACATAGCTGCTTTCTTCAAACTCTCCCCTGTGTGGCCCGTAATCCATTCTGCAACCAAACCCTCACCATCATCTCACCTCCTCCGCTTGACCACACACCGTTCCCTCTGTGGCCACTACCCCTCAGCCTCTATGTCTCCTCCTACCGCTACCACTAATGCCGCCATTCCTCCCCCTGCTCTTCTGAGCTTCCCTGCACCAATTTTGAAAAACACATTAAAAAACCAAACAAAAACTTTATTTTATTTCATTTTGTTTTGGATATTTAGAGTAAAGTTTTTTATTTTATTTTATTTTTATCTCACTTTTAGTTTTTAAAGATAATTTAAAAAAAAAATATAAATCATCTCATGACTGTCTTTTTAAGAAAAACATCAAAAAATAGATTTTTTTTTTGCTAGACGTGCCTCTAACCATCAAATTTTTGCTCACAAGTTGCTAACTTCAGCACTGCATCAACAGTCCACATGCCCTTCTAAGCCATAAGGAGCAGCCCTTGGTTTTTTGCTCATAAATTGAGCATACGAGCTCCATTTTTGAAAAACAAAATATCACCAGAAAGATGATTCTGAGCCTGTTGTATTGATATTGGTTTCATGAGATTTTGATACTATTGATATCTCTATTTTTCCTATCAAACACCAAAATTTGTGCTAACCTTCTCATTGCAGGGTTATTTCATCTTTGTCCTACATTTTTTCTGCCCTAACTTGTTGTTTTGCAGGGATATCTTATCATTAACCATATCTCTTGCAGGGTTTTCCTTAATTTTGTTTTGGGAATGCACTTGTATGCCTAAACACTTGTCTTTGCATGCATGGTTAAACGTTAAACACTTAATCTTGAATGCACGGTTAACTGAACACTTTTACTTTGGAATGAATGATCACATAATCTTGCATGTCTAAGGATCAATGAACATTGCAATACACATTTTATTTTGGTGCTTAAAATGAACTCACACAATCTTGAATGTCTAAGGATTAATGAACATTGCAATACACATTTCATTTTGGTGCTTAAAATGAACTCACACAATCTTGAATGTCTAAGGATCAACAAACATTGCAATACATATTTCATTTTGATACTTAAAATGAAAAATCACTCAATCTTGAATGCATAACAGAATTGGTTCTTTCCTTGTCGAATTTTCTTATGCACACGCTCAATTTACTTTCTTATTGACAAATCCGCGCTTTCATTTATGTTGACAACAATTTCAAGTTGGAAAGAACTTTATATGGTTTAATCACATGTGTTTTCAACATAGATTACAAAACTAAAGTTTCATTGTGAAAGAATGCGTGTCTGTTAAACCTTGAACTTATGTATTCTCTCCCCTCGCACCTTCGGGTGATCTTGGGTGCACAAGAAATAAGTGGTCTTGTTTTTCTTTTTTAGGAGGCCTGCTTGGGGATTTCATCACCCCTTGGGATGACCTCAACTCCAATGTTCTGGTAGAGTATAAAAATCAAAAGGTGAATCGAAAGACACCTCTCTTGGAAGCATAATATTGTCACTCTTGGCTAAGACCCAAAGAACTTTATACCTTTGGGAAGTGAAGGAGGAGATTTGGGTTACCGTCTCCCCCTGACTATGTGGCAATATTTTCTTTCATCTATAGATTTGAGCCTCACGTACCTTGTGTATATCGAGGACACCCTCTAGTTGATCCTTGTACAACTTAGTTGCAACCTTATAGGTTTGTTGGTGTGTTTGATGTTCTTGAGTGTTTGAAACACACTTACCTTGTACATATTTCCTTGTTTAATTTAGCATCCTAAACCTAAAAAGCCAAAAACATCATAAAACATAAAAATCCAAAAAAATCATAAAAGTTCAAAATCCGAAAAACAACAAAAACAAGTCTCGGTTCAAGTCCTCTTAGTCAAGTTGTCCATATCAATTCCACATCACTTCTTATTTCCATCACATTTATCACCCTCATACATCTCTTGTCTTCATCATTCAAACCATTCTTCCACTTCTTAATCATCTCTATTCATCCATATCATTTTGTTATCTTCCTCATCATTCAACCTCATCCATAATCTTCATCCTAGTCATGATTCATCATCATCTAGATCCAATTTCCTCCGGCAATCTCATAATGCATTCTTAATTCAATTCTTCACATCATTATTCTTCTAACCCATTTCCTTGTCAAATTCAATCATTTCTAATCAAGTCTTAATTCAATCCATTTACATCTTCCTCCGTAATCAATCTTTCTAATTTCATTCACGCCTTCTTCTAATTCAACTTTGCATCAAATCTTCTACTTTGATCATAGGAGCATTATCACAAACATTGGACTTTATTTCAAATCCAACATTCACTTGTTTGCAATATCATAGGGTTTTTATCAAATCAAATCAAACCCTCATCAAATCAATATCCAATCCAATCAAATCAAATCAAATCCAACCAATTTCAAGTCAAATTCAAAACAAATCAACACAAAGTCCAAAATTGCTCCTAGTCCTAAGTTCATATTCCATCCATCATCAAATCTTTCATCTCTTCATCTAACATCTATGGATCTGAATTTTCTTAATCAAATGGTCGACAATCTTCAAAAGCAATATGGAGTTATACCTCCCATTCAACTTGCATATCAAATCCATCCTCAACATTTCATATCCAATGCTAATCCATCTCATGTTCATTATTCTTCTAGCTTTGACAAGGGAAATCCACCTCATTATCCTTCATCTACATACAATTCCACTCATAGCCCACATAATTCCTCAAGCACAAATACCCTTGCCGTGGAAATGGAGCAACTAAAGAATTATCTCTTAGCAAGTCAGCAAAATGAGTCCACCTTCCATGCCATGTGTCCTCTTCCCCCATGTTTTGAAGACCATAGACCTCATGTCCCATCCAACCCCAACCCTCCATGTAATCCCCTACCCATAGTTCCACCTTCACACAATCCTAATCCTCCAAAAACATTATCCCCACCTCGTAAGGGGTATTTCTCATCATTTTTGGCTAAGTGTAAAATACAAAATGAAGTGAGCCAATCATCCAAAGCCATACCCCTAATTACATCTCCAGGCCTTCCTCTAGAGAATTTCATTATAGATTCCTCTTCTCCTCTAGATCTAAGCATTTCTCCATCCCATCCTTCCTTTATCCCTCAAGATCCATTTATCCCTCCTAGTCTATCTCATGATCCCATTCCTAATCAAGATCAAGGCATTCCATCTACTGCACACCTTACCAATTACACTCCATCTCAAGAGTTTGCATCCATAGACCCTCCACTTCATGTAAACATTCCTTCCACTCCATCCACTAGCTCTCTTCCATGTCAAGATCAAAATGTTCCACCTCATAATCTCATTCCCTCCCCTCCATTATGTGATCATATTCCATCTCATGATCTACTTGTTCCACCATACGATCCTATTTTAAGTCAAGATCAAAGTACCCCTTCATTTTCCTTTCATGATCCCACTCCATCCCAAGATCCTATTATCCCTCATAATCCCCTTCATGATCATAATCCTCCGCATGCCCCTATCACATCTATCCAACCCACTCATGAACCACATACACATGGACTCGCATCTTGTGTTGAAAATATAAAGTATCCCATTGAAGAAAACATGGCTCAAGATATTGGTATAGCTTCCACTCCTTCCAAATCCAAGATTATTCCTTCCTCACTACCATCCATTTTAGTACCTTATATCCATCTTCCCATTCCTTCCTCACTTCCATCCATTCTAGGTCCTTATGTTCCACCATCAAACCCTTCATCCCTTCCATCCATTTTGGGCCCTTTTGTACATCCATATGCCATTTCCATGTTTTCCACTTCATTCCCTCATGCTCCTAATAAAGATCAACATAGACACACATCCTTGAATTCCTTCCAACATTCACCATCCATATGTTCTCCACCCCATTTATCTTCATGCACCCCTACCATAGCCAAGGGAAGCAAATTTGATGCTCAATAAAAAGCGAATGAAGCCAAACATCCACAAAAATCCAAGGATCAACATGTCACCTCTAAAAGACATGTCCAAGAAAAGAAAAATCGGATCCAAAGCAAAATCAAAAGGCCACAAAGGCTGAAAATAAAAAATGCAAAAATTTTGTGGATCCCAAAGCTACTTAATGTAGCAATGAATCTCAAAGAAAGATTCCAAATGACATCCAATTCTACTAATCCAAAGGCTTCCCTCATGCATAAATCATCTACACTTCCATTTTCCAAATCCATTTTGGGTCCTTATATACCCAAATCCACCATCCCAAATCCATTGTCTCCTTCATCCATTTTGGGTCCCTATATCCCAAAATCCACACTTTCCCCTACATATCCTCCACAATTTCCTCCTTTTCATCACCCTTCAAGGTGTGTGCCAATGATGATCTTTCTGCCTCCTTCATCCACTCACTCACACGCCTTCCAACCTAGCATCCACCAACCATGTCTTCCTCCCTCCCACTCCACCCCCTTAATCCAACCTTTTTCATAAGCCATTTTCCTCCATTCACTATCCTACCAACATCTATGAGAAAATACTAAAAAATCCTTGAAAATAAAAAAAGAAAGAGATAAAAATATCAAGGGATACTATCCATATATCTAGATGCTTGAGTCCTCCCTTCATTTTCCCTTCATGTATCCATTGTCTTCCAATTCCACTTATCCATCCATTCACTTTTCCTCTTCCACTTGCACTCTACACTGGGGGCAAGCTCTAGCCATGCCACTCTTCCTTACATATCTTCCATCTTCCATATTCCATTCCTTATCCTTTTCCATCTTTGATCTTGACTTTCACTTTCCTTTCATCCATCCACATGCTCACTCTCCATATCCCTTGTGCATTATCCATACATTATCCTACATACTCCCATAATCCTTCCATGTATTTGATCTTTATAGGCTATCCCTATCTTGCATCCCATAGTCCTTGTCATGTTCATTTAATCCATTTTCCATCCATACTCCTACATGCTTCCATCCCCCTTTCATTTTTCCTTGATCTTGGTTATTCCATCCATTTCATCGACTTCATATCCACATTTCATCCATATCCCTCATATCATTACCCATCTAGTATTCATACCCTCCCTCCCATATCCCTTCTTTATTCCACTTTCATACCCATACTCGTGACCACTATTAGAGGCACAATATCAAAATGTTCATACATGCTTTGGCAGAGCTCATGCCTTCTCTTCCTCTGTATGATAGCCTTCACACCATCTTTTCATGTTCACACATCCTTTCCCACCATAATTCCTTCTATTTTCCTATCCTTGGTATGGGACATATGGACTCCTTCAAAACATGATCCTTGGCTCCGCATTTTCTGATCCCATATCATTTGGCCGCTCATATCCTTTCACTATTCCTTTCATCTACCTACTCATGTTGCTTTTCCTCCATTTACCATGTCTTGGTTCTCCCTTGTCATTGGTCCCAATCCATTCTATCCCATCTTTGTTCAATCAATTCATTTCTATCCATTATATATATTCATTCAATCTAATTCTTCCAACTCCCTTCAATCAACTTCATTCATTTATCCTCTAATTCAATCAATTTTCCATTCTTCTAATCCTTTCACATCAAATCGACTCTACTCTCATCATTCTTCATCCTATCAATATCTATTCTTCCAATCTCATCCACATTCATTCTTCTATCCACCATAAAATCAAAAATCAAAAAACAAAAATATCACTTGTGCAATCAATACTAATTCAATCAATCTAATCTTGCAATCTTGTACATCAATCCCTAATCAATTCATCAATTTGACCGAATTAGCTGATAATCCATTAACCATATTCAAACATTATAATGGGATGAATCCTCCCCAATTCTTGGATGTGCATTACGCTTATCAGTAGCCTTTCCCTCCTTAATCAATCATTATCAATCAATCCATTAATGGGTTTTCAGCTTGACTAGGGGAAAAATGTTGGTTTTCTTTTGGTTTTTCGTGCATGATTGCTTGTTACTTGTATGCATTAGTATTTTTTGCATTTATTATGATCTTTGCATCCTATTTTCCCTAGGAATCACAGTCTTCCATATCATGGTTTCATAAGGCACATGGTTGTACCCCTTTTTATCATGTACTTAACACATTGTCATCTTGGTTCCTCATACCTTGGTGCATAGTGTTGAATACAATATCAAACTTAGGTTGTTCATACCATTGCAACATAACTTTTCCCCTCCATTCCATTTCGAGAGAACATCCCTATTCTCCTAACCTGCATGTCCTCTCGAGGGGGCATACCCTTCCACATTCGTCAGCCTTCCTCATCCTTCTATGACTAGGGCATCATGCTATTAGTCTTATCCTCCCAGCCACTATATTTTATTCTTCTTTGATATAACATTACTAATGCTATAACAAAGAGGGGCAAAATGTAGACACCTAAAATTATCCAAAACCCATTTCGTGACCAATTAAATAAATATTTATTGTTTATTTAATTCCCCTACCTTTAATTAAATAAATTTGCATTTATTTAATTAAATTTGTCTTACCTTGATTTAAATAAACTAAGGTTTATTTAAATCCTAGCCTTTCCTTGATTTAAATAAACCAAGGTTTATTTAAATCCTAACCCATTCACTTTAATTAAGTACTTCATTTACTTAATTAATTCCTTTCTTAATCCCACTAGAAATTAAATATTACATTTAATCCTATTTGAGCACATGGCTCCTACCTTTAACCCTCACCTAACCTCACTACTCTAACCTAACCCATCATGCTGAACCTATCCACTTCCTAATCATGCTTACTTTTCCTAATCACTTAGCTAATTACCTTTTAATCCTAAGTGTGTGCTCACACATGTGTGAGGAATCCTCACACATGTGTGAGAGATGTTCACACTTTCTTCATCCCTCATGTCTTCCATGCCTCTTGCACACTTATCCTCTTACATGAGAATCAAGTTGTCTCACACATGTGTGAGAAGCCATGCCTTCTCACACCTCTTGCACACTTGTCCTCTTGCATGAGAAACAAGGTGTCTCACACATGTGTGAGAAGCCATACTTCTCACACCCCTTGATCATGTCACCATCAAAGGTTGCTCACACATGTGTGAGCATATTGCCCCATTTGAATGGTCAAAACTATAATCCACATGGAGTCTACTTGGCCTCCACCTCATCGATCCTGAGAGATCATAGCCCTCCATCTCACATTCAATATTAACTGTCTATTGCATCTCATCTCCTATAAAAGGAGAGCCCTCTCCTCATTTTCATGAAGCACTATCTACCCCATTGTTATGCTACTAGAATTGTGAGTAACCACATCCCATGAGCAAGAAAATCATCTACACTTGATGGTTTCATGAGGTTTTCACTAGTGTTATTTTGAAGTAGTCTGAGTCATTATGATTTCATGTTATGCTTTTTACATATTTATCTTTCATATTTTGAGGTTTGCATAATCATGTAGGAATATGCATTAGTTGCTTAGTTTTTATTCCTCTTATTACATTTTTATGCAATACACATGGTATACTAGAAAAAGAAGTCTACATATAACAACTAGAGGGATTTTTTGATGATCACAACAAGGATATAGTTTGCAAATTGCATAAAGCACTCTATGGTTTGAAGCAAGCACCTAGAGAATGGTATGAGAGACTACATAAATACCTTATGAAGATAGGATTTGAGAGAAAAGATGACAATAACAATCTATACATCAAGGCAAAAAAAGGTAAAGCTATTTTGATATCTAAAATTTTTGTCGATGATATAATATTTGGAGGAAAAGATGCTCTATGCAAAGATTTTTTTGATCAAATGAAACATGAGTTTGAGATATCAATGTTTGGAGAAATCAAATTCTTTGTTGGATTGTAAGTACATCAACTGAAGCATGGCATATTTGTGACCCAATCAAAATACATCAAGGAGATACTCAAGACATTTGGATTAGAAGACTCAAAACTAGTCAATACACCAATGGTATAGGACATAAGTTATCAAAGAATGATGAGTCAACTAAAATAAATCAGACATTGTATAGATTAATGATTGGAAAGTTGCAATATGTTGTACATAGTAGACCAGACATTGCATTCTCTATTGGAATAGTGGCAATATTTTCTACAAATCCAAGGGAAAATCATCTGATGGTAGTGAAGAGAATACTGAGGTACTTGAAAGGAACTGATGACTTTGGTCTATACTACAAGAATAGTAAAAAATTTGTGTTGAAAGACTACACTGATGTAGATTGGGGAGGTAATATTGGTGATAGGAAGAGCACCAGTGGAGGAGAACTTTTCTTAGATAAAAGATTGACTACTCGGACCAGCAAAAAACAAAGTTATACTTCATAGTCTATAACAGAATCTAAATATGTTGTTGTAGCTATTAACTGCACTAATATTGTATTGATTAAAAATATATTGCAAGGCATGAAGGAAGAGGTAACTAAACTTTTGATACTCTATTGTGATAATACAAGTGCCATCAACATATCAAAGAATCATATAATTCATGCCAAAGCAAAGCATATTGCAATCAAGTATCACTATGTAAGAGAATTGGTGGAAGACAAGCAAGGATGGAATATGTTAGTTCAAAGGAATAGATTACTGAAATCTTTACAAAAGCACTACCTAAAGATGCTTTTGAGTATTGTATAGGTAAGTTAGGGGTGATACCCCTAGCCAAGGCTACTTGAGATAAAGCAATACCACCCTGCATCAAATGAGTTGATTATTGGCACATTACAAACTAATGTAGAGGATATTTACTTTAGGATCATGCTTGAAGTAATCAAAGTGATGAAGTTCAAATTAGTCACAAAGCAAGGTGATAGAGGGAGAAATTGGAGTACCTACAAATGCTACACTTGTATTTTAAGATGCTAAAATAGTATGTCTTCAAGTTTGTTGTGAAAGAGGGAGAATGAAATGAAATTGATCAATAGTTGAGGGAGAAGTAATAAAATGAATAACTTATCAACATCATAGAGGACAATATAGAGGGAGAAGTAGCAAGAAGTTGATAAAATGGACAAAGGGAGAAGTAGCTGATACCAGAATAGAAAAAGATGATCAAAGCATATAGAGGGAGAATGAATGTAAGAGGGAGTCAGTAAAGAAAAATAAAATGTTTAGATATGCAAAAGGATATCATAGCTTAGAGGGAGAAAATAGTACAAACAAGAATCAATCAGAGGAAGATAGTTTATCAACAAAGAATTTAGAGGGAGTCATAAGCTAGTTTATGCTGCTAATAGAATGAATAGTTTTGAATATTGTTTTCTTTTTGGCATTTGATTTATTGTTTTAACCTAGTTATCATTTTGATAACTTGGTTGATTAGTTTAGTTTTTCATCAATGCCAAAGAGGGAGATTGTTGGAAATTTGATAGAAAATGATACTATCAAAGAGGGAGAGTGTTAGAAAGAAGGAAGATGGTTGATAAAGAATATTTTCAATAATTGTTTTGTAATTGATGTCAAACTTACTATTTGCTAGAATGATAATTTCTTATAAGATCCAAGTACTATCACTTAGTTGATTGATGAAGAGGATTTAATCAATAAGATGTAACAAAAGCACCTAAGGGAAAGGTTAAATTTTGGTTTTGTAATGAAGTGCAAGGATCAATTAAGACAATGGTAAAATGATGTATTGATAATATAATTGAAGATACAGAGGTTGGTCACACTTAGAGACACTGGAAGAATAAGTTGAAACAAGGTTGACTACAAAGCTTAACTAAGTTCATTAGTGAGTATCGAGCAAGCTAGTTCAAGCTGAGCAAAATTTTCAGTTAGTGTCGAGCAAATGAAAAATATACTGTGTGTTGAGTGATACAAAAGGAGCCAAGTGTGTTTAGATGACAAGAAAAGTAACAGGTGTCGAGCAACAGAAAAAAAGTTATTTGATGCTAAGTAAATCCACAGTAGGTGTCAAGCATCAGTAAAACATAGTTGATGCCAAGTAACACATTATGTGTCAAGCACCAAAATTTCAATAGTGCTGAGTTGCTACATTATTAGAAAAGTCAAAGATTATCCAAATTTGAGTCGACAAATTTGTTACCTTGAATTTTGTGAACTAGTTGGAGGATAAGGATGATGATTTGGTGGCACAAAATTCTATGTAAACCATTTTTGAGTGAATTCAAGAGGATTCTTCATGATGTTTCTAGAAGAAACAAAATATGGGTTAGATTCAATTGAATCCTACCTAATCCATTTGAACTAGAATTAAAGGAGGGAAGAATTGAGTAGAAAAATCAATTCTAGACTTCTATTTAAAGAGTCACATGCCAAGAAGTAAGAGTTGATAATGTGCCAAAATTGCAAAGTGGTTGAAAGGTGTCAAGGAGAAGACATAAGGAGGAGAAGGATGAATAGAGCATAGAGACTTTTCTTTGATTAGTGGTCATAGAGGAGATTGCACTAGTACATCAAGCATGGAGACTCAAGGAGACAAATCTTGAAATGAGGACAAGCTATCAGAGCTACAAAGATTGAAAGCCAAACAATGTTATGAGCTAAATTATGACTTGAAATATACAAGTTAAGTTGTGAGTTGTATTAGGTCAAAAGTCTTTGGTGTTACTCTCTAACAATTGTATCAGTTAGGGTAAAATCCTATGGACTTAGGTTGGTTTAATAGCCATTTGTAAATCCTTTAACAAGGTGGCATTCCAAGTGAATGTTCTAAAGTCCTCTAACTAGACCCACTTCTAATAGGGTGGATAAATCCTTTAACCAGGTCACATTTAATAGTGTGTTGTAGGATTTAACAGGGCATGCCTTTCACAGAGCATCAACTTCAAAAAAGTGAGAATTGAGTAGCATGCTACTGGTGGTTTTTCCCAAATTAGGTTTCCACGCAAATCACTATGTTATGTGGTGATTATTCATGTGTTATTCCTGCATGTTGATTTATAGTAACCTACTAAGTAGGAAATTTAAAGCTTGGATAAATGAATAGTTTTAAAGGCTCACTTTACTTGATGAAAAAGTTTTAATTGGACATTTGGACCTTGAATAACTGATTCACCCCCCCTCTTAGTTATTCTAAAGCATTTCTAATAGTCTTCCATCAAAATATTATGCATATCCATCCTCTTCTCCAAACTAGAAAACAACAAATGTTCACTTCTTAGATAGAACATCAAACCACTTCAACAGAAATGCACAACTACATTCAGTTATACTCCTTATTATGTTACAAAAAGAAAAGCTTTATTTGCAGCCACAACACTAATTTGAACAGAAAAAACTATACCACATTAGTCAACTGAAAAACCCTCCTATAGCCATTGAGAAAAGGGATAGATTAATCCCCAGACAAAATGCACCAAAGACAAAACAAAGTCAAACATTTTTTTTTTTTCCAGATTCTCAAAAACATAGTGATTTTTTTTCCATTTTTTTTGTTATTTTTGACTACAAACTATGTAGATCATGAAGATCAAATGATGGAATTGCTAGAAAAATCCATGATGTTTTATGATTTTTTAAAAATTTGTCAACTATAGAGTTTGTAAGGAGGATAGACACGTCCTTGAAAAAAAAACCACAAATCTATTTAAAAAATGAAAATAAATAGCTCTACTTCACCACTTTAAAAATCTTGTGCGCACCCATTTAATTTTTTTGTATAGTTTCCAAATAATGCTTTAAAGTTTGCACTTTATTTTGAACTATATAATCTCACATTAGGTGCATAAAGCCACTGTCAACTATAGTTCTTTCTTCAAGATGAAAAAATTTCTCCCCTTCATCCTACGTATATGGCACACAACTTGTTGCCTTCATTTAGAATCAACCACCCTTTATTTTATATGTCCTATCAACTACAACCTCCTATGTACATTTGACAAAGTGCAATTAGTGAAATTGATGCAATTCTATCACTAAATGCCTAAAACATCATCCCAAAGCCCACCACAATCTTCAAACATTCACTACCAATTAAAAATGGACATGGCTATCCTGCCTACAAACTGTACAGTTGAGCAATTTTTAGAAAATAAAAAACATCATGGATTTTTCCAAAAATTTCAGCTTTTGGTCTTCGTGATCTACATAGTTTGTAGTCGAAAACAACAAAGAATTTGGAAAAAAATCATCATGTTTTCGTGAATTTGGAAAAAAAATGTTTGACTTTTAAATTTTTTTTATATGCATTTTGTCTAGAGATTAGGTAGCATTGGATACCATGCAAAAATGTTTTCTTGAATGTTTTTTTAATTTTCACTATCTCTACAAAATCAAAATGGGGAGACCCTTTTTTTTTTTCCCCATGCTCTCCATAGAGAAAACAAAATGGAAGTGCCACATGCCATTTCACTCATCGAGTATGATGTATCATGGGAAATTTTGAAGTTCAAAACATACCAAGCCAATATCGCGCATTATATGGTGATCATTCTTTCTCTTCGCATCCATTGAGAATTTTTGCTTTGTTACTTCATACTAGTTTCCTACCAAATATTTTATTTGAGATGGCTAAGGGAATAGATATTTTCACAAACCTTTGGGACATCATTCACCACAAGGTTAAAACTGTCGCCCCTGAATCACCATAGACATTCCCACTATTTGATCATTTTTGTACACCACTTTCCTCTATCTTAAAATTACAAAAAACATCACCCCTTTCTCATTCTTGTAGCCATTGATGGATGTTAATACTATGTAGTTGAGTTTTCATTCTAAAAATAAAACTATTGCTTTATTCCCTTTTAGCAAAATAAATTGTGCATACATGATAAACAAAAACCCATGCTCGCAGTTAAGAGCCCTCTGCATATATGGAATTTTGTAATGAGAGTACTAAAAATAATTAAACTTCCCACTCCTATGTTAACTTCTCTCACAATTCTCCCCTTTAATGTTCCTTTAAAATGTCTCCCAAACTTGACAAGTCATGAAGTTATTTAAAAGTTTGAAACTCTTCTTATATAAAAACCATCAAATTGTAATGATGGATAATGAGACATAAACAAGGTTTACTTTAGTGGTGACTTTAATTGAATTTTTTAATATATCGGCCTATGTTAATTTAGTGAATATTTTTCACAAATAGGATAGGGTGTGTCACCCCAACTTTACCAAAATTGAGTTGCACTCCTAGCCCATCACCACATGATTTATGCCATTGGCTCTCTTTTCAATGTAATATAGCCAATCATAAAAAAATTACATGTGGCAAATTAAAAACATTCGCTAGTCATTTCCAAAGTGAACTTTTTGGATGACCTAAATTTTCCCATGGTTTTGGAAGGTATTTTAGGAGAGGGGCAACATTCACCCCACAAATTTGTGGATGCATGTCCCACACTAATGCAATCTTTCAAATTATATTATTAATGGTCATATATGGACCATAATCACTTTGGAAATTATGTAATGCATATTTTTATTACATCACCTTTGCCAAATATTTTGTATACATTATAAGAGTCTTACCAGATTTGCCAAAAAGGATTTGTATAAATACATTCATAGATGAGTGTTAGTTTACACAATTGAGGTTAGTAGGTAATCTCAATTCTAATCAATAGTGATTTCCAAATTCTCAATTTCTCAATTTTTTGAGAGCATTGGTGAGTGGTGACTTCAATTTTTAGTTCATTCTTATTTAGTAGGTACAAGTTAGACTATTAGTGGTTAGTTATCACTTCGACCACATCATCTAGTAACTAGGGAGACCTAAAACATCTATGTTTTAAAATGTAGGTTATACAACTAATGAATCCTATTAGATAAATACATGCAATAGTTGACTATCACTACTTTAAAAAATTGATATTTGTGGGAGCCTATTTTTCTTTAGAGATGTCAAACATGAACAAGGGTAAGAGTCATATATGTGGTGGAAGCCAAGAAATCCCAAAAAAATTCACTTTCAGAACCTTGTCATCATATTTTAGTACCAAAAAAGTTGGTGGCCAAAATTAGGAAGCTACAACATCAGAAGTACATTTACAAGATTCCCAACTAATTCTAGTGTCATTGTCACATAATAAAGAAGTTGGAAAACCAGGTGTCTCTGATCAAGATGAACTTGAAGAAGATCTTCAAGTAAATACCCAAAGTAGCTCGAAGGATATAATCAACTTAGATGAGAATTCCAAAGGCAGTGATGGTGCACTACCAGGAAAGGGAAAAATGACATACAAAGAAAAAATGATACGAAATCCAAAAACATTGGAACTAGGATTTATTGATAAGGAATTTTCAAATAGAATGATCTCAAAGTATTCATTTATTAAATTTGTTTACAATAAAAACAAATGTGAGCCTTGGGTAGAATGGAAATATATAATATGCACAAGGATAAATAAAAAGGAAAAGAGGTTGTAGCAAAAATTTGACATCATAGAAAAGCATATCGTTAAAGTCTACGAGATAAAAATCATAGATAGAGAAGAACAATTGCTAATAAGATGGAAAACCAAGGAGGAATGTCACCATGTTAAGAATGCATAAATATTTGAATTTTACGAGAAAATACAGATGAATATTATTGAAGTAAAAAGCTCAATTGGATCTTTTCTTAGAAAAGAAATGAAAATAAAACAAATGGGTAAATCTCTTCAATTAAGAGTTGTCTTTAATATTTTGAGAAAAGGGTGTTCCATGACAGAGTACCCATCATTGAGTTCTTTATCACACTTTCTAAAAGTTCATTATTATTTGAAGAGTTGCTAGTTAGTAAATAATGGATGAAAATGGGCAAATTTTCTTTATGAGGTTGAAAAGAAAAATGTTTAGGTAAAAATTAAAGAGTCAAATTTAATTGCATTATCTTTAGATGAGGTGGCAACAATAGACAATACTTCCTAGGTATCCATGCATGTCAATACTATACACAATTTTTTCTACCAACCTAATCTACTAAGTGTTGTTAAAATTAAGTACAATTCAACTGTAGGAAATATATTTGAACTAGTATAGAGTTCTTTAATAAAACAAAAATGTATGTATGACATGACAATTTCCCAAAAATTGGTGGGTGTTGTGTTGGTCTGCTTTCAAGAATATGTGTTCCCTTTGCCATTAGTGGGTTTCTTTCAGAATTTTAGGCCCTTAGATAAGGAAAACCCTAATAGTGGAGGGTTTTAAGGTGAACCCCTAAGTGAAACCAAAAGGATGCCCTAATTTTCTATTTTGTGATTACCTTTTTCTTTAACTCAAAGAGGGGTCCTTTCTATGAAATGTGCTTTATGAGTGGCTAGGTGTTATCACTTTATAGTTTCGATGGTTTATGGTAGAGGAAGAGCACTACACATTCTAACTTTGTCATGTTGAGTTTAAATTATATGTCAAATTTTCATGATTTATTATTATTATTTTTTAATGATAATTGACATCTTAAAAAAATATTTCTTAAACTTAGAGTATTAACAAAACTCTCTTTAGAGATCATCAAGTGGTGAAGGGCCAAAATGTGGTTATTTCAAACTCCCATGAGATATCCATTCAAATATGCACCAAAAATTGTTGGCGCAAAATTGTAAGTACTTAATGTCCTCATAGTGGTGCACAAATATCCCAAAAGTGGTTTGTGAATGGGCCAATTACTAACTAAAAAGACTAAAAAATGATTGACTATTGGTACATGTCTTATTATTTTTTTAACCTCCTCTAAAATTAGTAATTGAAGGGTCAAATATGAGTCAAGTATGTGATTATTAGAAAATGTCGAATTACTTTCACTCTTCCCCTAATTATCTTTTTAAAAATGATTTATTTGTAATTTGCATGTGCAATTCACATTTTATTAGATTATTTTGGTATATGTTCATTTAAATTTGCGTGTTCATAAATAAATTAAGTCACATTCATAATTAAAAACAATGTTTGGATCTTTAAAATTCAAAGAGTGTATAGTATAAGAGAGAAATGTCTTGGTTGGTGATTATTATATAAAACAATATCAATTTAGATTGAACAAATGTCAAAGATAATTGACTAATTTTTAGTGAGTCACCTTGAATAGAGATCTTTATTTTTATTTTATTTTTTTGAAAGTTGGCATACAATTCAACTTTAATTTGTTTTTATCTACATTGATCCAACTATTTATTATTTTAGATAGGCTTTTGGTTACATATATTACTTAGGTTGCACATATAGTTGAAAAATATTGCTTGAATCTTTAAAATTCAAGACCATATAGTTGAAGAGAAAAATATTTTGGTTGGATTTAATTATATAGTACAATAGTCAATTATATGGAAAAAAAATCAAAGATATTAGGACAACCTTTAATGATTTGTCTTGGTTGGATATACTAACTTCATTTTATCCTTTGGGAACTTTTGGTATTGTAGTTGAGTTTCTTTTTTATTTTATGAGGATCATGGATTATCCTAGTTTATCATTTGGTCATCTATAGATCTAGATTACAATTAATGAGAACTTTTGTAGTGAAGTGAGTTTTCTATTTTGCATTGGATGATCTGTATACTTCATTTCTAAAATGCATGTCAAAATTGGAAGGTTTCTAGTAAGGAACTTGGTATAACTTTTTTCCATCGATGTTTTAGGTACATTGTTTAAAAGATAATGATAATATAGTACAATTGCATAATGGTTTCCTTAAAGCTATATCTTGGCCTTTGGGTATTATTGAAACTCCCTCTAGATATTGTCAAGCATTTAAGGGTTAAAAGTGGTCATTTCAAAGTGTCACTTGATACCCACTCAAGTATGCCCCAGTTATTGTTTACTTGGAATTGTCAATACTAATGAAAAAAAATTCTAGTAATTATGTACAAATGTCCTAATAGCAATGCATAAATGGGCTAATTAATAACTAAAAAAATAAAAAACAATGATTGGCTATTGATACATGTGTTTCATTTTCGTGCTACTTTAAAATTAGTATTGAGAAGCCAAGTGTGTGTCAAGTGTGCAATTATTAGTACACATTTGATTACTTGTACTCTTTCCATCTCTCTTTGGACTAATTGTCAACATTCTCCTTTAGGATTTGTGACATGGCTTAACCACCTCATGTGTTCTATAATTATAGTGGTTGTATCGGACATTGATAAATTGATCTTTTGCTATAATGAAAACCCTAGCTTTTAATAGATGGTTTTATAATTTAGTCACCAATTTGAATCTCTTCAATTAATACTTGGTGGCTCAACCTTTCTCTAAGTACTCTTGTTATCTTATCTTTTCAAATCATCTTCATCAATCAATCAAATGATAGCATTCAGACTAAAAAGTAATTGTCTCACCAGAAAGTAACAAGTTTGACATCATTGACAAAATAATGATTGTTCCATGATAGGTTCCACACTTCAAACAATCTCTTTTCAATAATCTCCCTTTTTGGCATTGATGGCAAACTGATATCAACAAAAATATCAAAAAGTAAATTAATACCTTGTATTGAAATCTCTCCCTCTATCAATATGCGTGCCTCTTTCTTTTATATCTCCCTTAACCCTATATCTCCCTCTTTGACAACAATTCTAAAGACTTGTCATCTATACATGCAAATATAATCAATTCAGGTTCTCCCTTTATCACCTTGCATGTGACTATGAATCTTCTAATTTAGCTTCTTCATTACTTTAGGCATGTCCTAAAGTAAGATCCGCTGCATTAAATTTTAAAGTACAACATTTAGCTTAGTTAATAGAAGGCACTACACTTTCTTCTCAAGTAGCCTTGGATAGGGTTATTACCCTAGCTTGTCTCTAAGATATTCATGTGCATCCTTAGGTAAAGCCTTTGTGAATATATCATCTATATGTTCTTTTGTATTCACATATTTCATTCTCACTTCTTTGTCTTGAACCAACTCTCTCAAGTAATGATATGTTATTGCAATGTGCTTTGTCTTTGTATGCATCATAGGGTTCTTAGATTTGTTTATAGAACTTGTGTTGTTACAATAAAGTACCACAAGTTTAGTAATTTCTTCCCTCATTCCTTTGAGTAGCTATTTGATCTATACTACATTTGTACAATTCACTATAGTAGCTCCACATATTCAACTTCAACAATAGATTGAGATATAAAATTCTATTTCTTACTAGTCTATGAGACTAATCTTTTTCATAAGAAAAATCCTCCACCACTTGTACTTTTTATTTCATTAATATTTCTAGCCCAATCAGCATCTATATAGGCTCTCAATTCAAACTTATCATTCTTCTTGTAGTATAGACCAAAATCTTATGTTTCTTTTAGTTATCTCATAATTCTTTTAATAGCCATCAAATGATTCTCCTTAGGGTTTATAGAAAACCTTGAAAAAATCCCAACATCTAGTGCAATATTAGGTCTGTTATAAACTACAAATTGCAATTTGTCAATCATAGACCTATACAATGTTTGATTAACCTTAGCAGAATCACCAATCTTAGAAAGTTTATGTCATGCCACCATAGGTGTGCTAACAAGACTCAAATCTTCCTTACCAAAAATTTTCAATGTTTCTTTTACATACTTTGATTGAGTAGTGTAAGTACCATACTTCATCTAATATACTTGCAATCCAACAAAGAAATTTATTTCACCAAATATATACATCTCAAAATCTTTCTTCATTTCATTTACAAATTTTTTAAACAATGCATTTGGTCCTCCAAATATGATATCATTAAAAAATATTCTAGATATTAAAATTCCTTTACTTCCTTCAATCTTCAAGTATAAGTTGATGTTGTCATCAGTATTCTCAGAACCAGTCTTCACAAGATAGTTGTGTAGTCTTTCATACCATGCCCTTGGAGCTTCCTGTAAACCATAAAAATATTTATGTAATCTACATACCATATTTTTTTTGTTAGCATCAAAAAATCCCTCAGGTTGTTCAATGTAAACCTCCTCTTTTAATATGCCATTTATAAATGTTGACTTAACATTGATTTGATAAACTTTGAAACCTTTGTATGTAGAGTAAGCAATCAAAGTTCTCACACCTTCCATTATGACAACATGGTAAAATGTTTCTCCATAGTTAATTCCCTCTTCTTGAGCATAACCTTTGCAAACTAATCTTACCTTATTCCTTGTGACTTCAAAGTTCTCATCTAATTTGTTTCTAAACACCCACTTGGTTCCAATATCATTCTTGTTCTCTAGTCTAGGTACTAATGTATATGTTTTGATCTTCTCAATCTAATTAATTTCTTCTTTCATGGTTTAAATATAGTCTTCATTTTCTAATACATCCTTTACTAAGTTAGGTTCATTTATGCTTAACAAATAGGTTTCATTTCTTAGCCTATTCCTTTTCATTGGTCTATCTTCTATATCTCCAATGATTTTCTCAGTAGGGTGATGTCTTCTAACATGCTTTGATAGTCTTGGCTTTGTTCTTCTTTCTATAATGGGTCTGTCAATTTCAGAGTCACTATGTACTTCTCTATTAGGTAACTTGTCATTGCTTTCATGAAAACTGATCTTAGTATCAGAATGTACCTTTTCTTCTAATTGTAACTCAACTTTTGAAGGTAGCTTGGTTCCTGAATAGAACTTGACATCCATAGTATGTGACTTGATAGTCACTGATACATTTTTGTTCTTGATTTACAACTTGGTTTTCAACTTCATCAACATTCATGTTTTCATAGTAGTACACACATGTTTTGTACTCTTTAGGTTCCTTCTTAGGTTTAGCTTCATGTACCTCTATATATTTATCAAATTTTACATTTCCACTTTCTACAAATTTGTTAGTGTTAGTATGTGAACACTTGTAAGCTTTACTTCTTATGGAAAATCCTAGGAATATAATTTCTTCATTTTTGCATTAAATTTACCATTTTTTTTGTCCTTAAGAATGCAACACTTACTTCTAAATACCTTAAAATATTTTAAATTGGGTCAAATATCCATACCATGGTTCAAAAGGTGTGGAATTTGTACCTTTCTTAACTTGTACTCGGTTTAGGCTATAGATAACCATTCTTACAACTTCTCTCCAGTATTTTGAAGCAACATTCTTCTTCTTCATTAGTGTTCAAGTACAATCGATTACTGATATGTTTCTCCTTTCAACAATCCCATTTTGGAAAAAGTCTATCTTTTAATTTCTCTATCATTATAGAATGTCTCAAACTCATTTGATGTAAATTCTCCACCTCTATTAGATCTCAGGCATTTCAAGCTTTTACTAGTCTTCTTTTCAACTATTTCCAAGTACTATTTAAACATTTGAAAAGCATTAGATCTTCTTTTCAAAAACATAACTGTCATCATCCTAGAATAATCATCAACAAATAGGATAATGTACTGGTCACCTTTGTTCCTTTTCACATTAATTCGTCCACATAAATCAGTATGAACTAATTCCAAAATTTATTTTGAGGTACGAGTCTTACATTTAAAATTAGATTTTGTTATCTTGCCTAACTAACGTTGTTTGCAAATCATGTTATCAAGTTTCTTTAGTTTTGGCAAACCTCTGACTCTGTTCATGTTATTAATACTGACTAAGTTATCAAAGTTAACATGTCATAACCTCTTTTTTCATAGCCACACATCATCAAATTATACAATAAAACAAGTCACATCATTCATGTCAAGATAAAATAGATTACCTCTAGTTCGAGCTCCATTTACAATTAGTTTTCCATCAATGTCATAGATCTTAACCTTCTTATTATCAAATTCAACTTTACAACCTATATTATTCAATTTTGGCACACTCAAAAAGTTATAGTTAAGTCCTTGTACATAGTAAGAATTGTCACACATGATCTTTTCTATCACTTTTATTGATCCTTTTCCTTTTATCGGAGAGGGTGCATCATTACCAAATATAACACTATTTTCATTATAATACTTAAGGGTGATGAACTTACTTTTGTCTTTAGTCACATGATGTGAGCATCCACTATCAATGATCCATATATCACTCTTGTTTACAGAAGATATCAATGTAGATGCCCCATCTTCATCAAAATCATCTTTCATAGCAACATACACAACTTCATCATCATGGTCATTAGATCAATCTTTTGATTCCTCTTCAAAAATGTAGTAAACTTTCTTTCCTTTATCTTTATAGTCATTTTTTTTCTCATCTCTTTTGCCTCGATATTTGTCTCCACTTCTATTTTTCTTCTTCTCTAGACACCTTGTAGCAATATGACCAACCTTATTACAATTGAAACACATGATAGGTAACTTATCTTTGTATTTCCCTTTTCCTTTGCGAAATCCCTTATTCAAAAATGCTTCAAGCTCTTCTACATCATCTTCATCTCTATCACTATCACTAGAAACATGCTTGACCTTTTTCTTCTTCTCATATTTGGGTTCTTTCAATGCCAATTTAGCTTTGAAAGAAAATTCAACATTGTTAGTTTTGAAACTATCAAAATTAGAAAGTTCAAAAGTAGTGAGCCTACCCATTAGTCCTTCAAGGTTTAGATTACTACTAGGAACGCACCTTAGTTCTTGTATGGAAGCAATTCTAATAGCATAGATAGGTAGCATGGTTGTTAATACTTTTCTAATCACAGTCTCATCTTCAATAACACCATTTGCTCCTCTGATAACATTCATGACATCTTTGATTCTTGTTCAATACTAGACTATAGTCTCATCTTCTTGCATACACATGTCATTGATCTTTCCTCCTAGACTTTTAGCTTTAGATCTCAAAAAATTCTTGTCACCTCCATAGATTGTATCTATAGTATCCCACATCTTCTTAGCAGAATTACATCCTTTGATGTCATCAAACTCTAAGTAGCTTAGAGAAGATACAAGTTCTAACATTTCCTAATTGTGTTTTTTTTTTTTAAGATCATCAATAGTAGGGCTCCAGTAGGATCAACATGCCCAATTGTAATGGTAGATGGTGCATATTATCCAAGTACTCCTAGATGTAGCTTCATCAAACTTTATCATGCAAGAAAGTTTTCCTTGTTTAGTTTGAGTACTTCATTCCTATACATCTTGATCTTTAGCTTTTAGTACCTTCAAATTATTTCCTTACAAGCATGAATACTCTGATACCAATTCTTGGAATGTTTAGAATAATTGAGATGTGGGTGAATTAGTTATCTAAGGTCCAAATGTACAAATAAAACTTTTTAGTACTTAATAGATTCATATCCATATAACTATATCATGCTTGCATCCTAGATCAGACACCTTGATTATATCAAAATATGTTACTTGTTAGTACACAAGCCACTCTCCAATAATAAAACCTAGGGCTCCACTATATGATTCCCAATACCCACACTATCTAGACTAGATCAATTTCAAAGTCTAGAACACCTCCTTGAGGCATAACTAGACAAAAAATTAATCCAATTTTTTTAGGGATAAAATATGGCCTTCTTCAATACTAGATATAGTTCCGAAATGTTTTAAAAAAAAAATTCCACAATACTTGCTTAGGAAAATCAAACTATACAACTAAAACTCCAAATAGGGATGCAAGGAGAAAATTAGGATTTATGAAGGAAACCTTCTTGAAACTCCACCACAAAAAGTCTTAAATAAATTCAAACACTCCAATCCATTAACAAATAATCCTCACCAAATTAGGACCCTTGACCAATCCCCTAACTCAAGTTGTTTGCAAATCTCTCCTAGGCATAATAGGCTTAATTAGGTCACTTTTACAAAGAAAGTGAAAGGAATTCAACACTTTTTCCAAAAAAACCTATTGGAATACCTTAGGGACATGAAAAAACATCTAAATCCAAGTTATTATGTTTCAATTCTACCCATGGGCTAAGTTGTGCCTTAAAAACTTAAAATTGGACAATCACATTTAGATGCTTGTCCAAAGGGTTTAGTAATTACTCCCCACATCTCATGTCCCCTAATATGAAACCCAAAAATTATTTTAATACATTATCCTCCCTTTCTTTCCACCAAGTCTCATATTTTTGCCATGGTGGAATCTCTGGGAAAGAGAGATTTTCTCTCAAAATGCTAGTTAGGGCCTTCTTGAAACCAATAAGTACACAACCACCAAGTTTTCTTAATGAGTATGAATTGAAGACATAAAACCACTTGAAAAACCTTCATATGAAATTTCTTCAAAATTTCCAATCCTTTAGACTTTCATGTGAATCCATACAATTTCATACGAATAGTTTTGCAGGCATATTTGGTAGGAAAATGACATATTTTATTGATTTAAATGCAAAGATTATATTAGATTCTTCTCTTCTCTATTGATAAAGGTTCCTCAACCTTATTTATGACATTCCCAATCAGCTCCAATTGATAAAGGTGGTTGTGAACATTGGGATTCAAAATCTTGCATTTTTGCACAAAAGCTACATTATGCAACATTGACACCTTTGACAACTTTTTGCAAGAGTTGTCAAATGTCTTCAAACTATACCAAAATTTAATCATAGACTCTACCTAGGAACTTAGGAAGGTTTTGATAATATAAAAACCATTATTCAACCTTCTAAACTACTTTATCCAATTTCTACCTCTTGAAATTCTTTTTAGAATAACTAAGAGGGGGGTGAATCAATTATTCAAGGTCTAGATATGCAAATAATTTTTTTCACAATTTAGTGAACCCATAAAACATTCTCAATCATGCATGCATTCATTGTGTGTTAACCAAAACTGCTATGTTACTGTCAAAATCAACATGTATAAATGTAAAGCATAAAACACAACATATCCATCAATACATTTGACACAATGATTTAACATGAAAACCTAATTTGGGAAAAACCACAAGTAACATGAAACTCCTTTTTCACTCTTCTAAAGTGATGCCTTATTAAAGGCCAACCCTATTAAAGGTTACAATACACACTGTTAAAATGTGACCCAATTAAGGGATTTCAATCATCCTGTAAAAAGTGAGCCTTGTTAGAGGACTTTAGGCCATTCACTTGGAATGCCACCTTGTTAAAGGATTTTCCAATGACTGTTAAGTTAACCTTACTCCAAAGGATTTACCCTAGGCTGATATAATTGTTAGAAAATAATAGTAGAGCTTTGATCTGATACAACTTACAACCTTACTTGCAAATTATAGATCACTATTTAGTCCTCAACTCTTCTTGGATTCCAATCTTTATAGCTCTAACAACTTGTTCACCCTTCAAGTATTCATCCTCTTTAAGCCTTCTTGCTTAGTATGCCATTGCAGGCTTCTTCTCTTGGGTCACTTGATGAAGCAAACCCTTTTCCTTCTCCTTGCCAGATTTTCACATCAAAACTCTCTAACCTCTTTGCTCCATGACTAGACATTCCTAGATATAGGAAATTAGAACACTTTTCCCACTCATTATCCATCACCAAAATTAGGGTTTTCAATGGATTAGGTAGGATACAATGTATCTACCTTATATCTTGTCTTCTCTAGAAACTTCTCCTAGAATTCATTTAAAATTGGCTCAAAAATGGTTTATATAAGATTCTATGCCACTAGCTTATCAATCTTATCTTCCTCCTAATTCAAAAGTTCCAAGAAAACAAACTTGTTGGCTTTTAATTGGTGAATCTTCAATCTTTGTCATAATGCAATAGCTTGGCATTATCAATTTACTGATGCTTGGCACATACTATGTTACTCAACATCTACTATAAAATCACTCAGCATCAACTAGATTTTACTAGTGCTTGGCAGCAACTGAATTATACTCAACATCCACTAGAATTTTCTTTTACTTGGCTCCAACTAACTTTTTACTCAGCTTGCAGTAACTTTTCTTAGCACCTCTATCAACTCGGTTAAGCTTGGCAAATGAACTTTGTTCAACCTAATTCTTCTAAACTTTCTAAATGTAACCAGTCATTTTGTAACCTCAAGTAGGTCATCAGTACATTATTTTATCACTATCTTAATTGATTCTTGCACTTCAATGCATAATCAAAACTCAACCTTTCCTCTAGGTACTTTTGTTACATCTTGTTGATCAAATCCTCCTCATCAATCAACCAAGTGATAGTGATTGAAACATATATGAAATTGTCTTACCAGCATGTACTAGGTTTAACATCAGTGAAAAAACAATGATTGAAGCACATAGTCTTCTCAAACAATATTACTACTCAAATGATCTTTTCAATCATATATCAAAAATCTCCCTCTTTAGCATTGATGACAAACCAAACTAATCAACCAGTCAAACAAATGACAATCATCTTGTTCCACCAAACTAACTAGGTTAAAATAGTAAGGCAATACCAAAAAGAAAGTTTGTGATTAAAACTTCTCCCTCTATCAATAGCTCCTTCTTCTAATTAGGTTACAAAATATAACTCCCTCTTTATTTGATTCTCTTCTTTCATGGATCTATTCTTCTTCTATCATGGATCAGTAGAATATTAGAATATCAGAATATCAAAATATCTCCCTCTCTTTGTTCTGATCCTTCCTTTGATTGCTTTTTTCTTTCTCCCTCTTTCTTTCTTACAAAATTGATCATCTAATGATATACTCTTTCCATTGTTCCTCATGCATTTGATTAGTCTAATGTACTTTCTCCCTTGATCATCTCCCTTGATTAGTTCAATGTACTTTCTCCCTCTTTGACAACAATACCAAAGACATGTTTTGCGAGGGATGGGCACAGTGAGAGAGAGGGATGGAGCAGGCGGGAACTGCAATTCGAATCACATTGTTTTGAATTTGGAGAAAGGCGGGAGACAGGAGAGCACGTCTGTAGGAGGGCATGCAGCAAGCACAGGGCAGGAAACAGAGGGGAAAGATGAGGATGCCTCAAAGGATGGGGACCCACGGGTTATGATGCCCCATCTAGGTGAGAAGATTCCCCCTCCCCCCCATGTGGGCAGTGGGCCGTCTGGGGCATGGGGACGCTGGTCGAATCTATTCGGGATAAAACCATCAGGTAAATCGTCTTTCCCAAAAGTCATTGACAAATCTGATAAGGAGAAAGGTATTTTTGCTCTGGAAATCCCTAGGGAAATTATTGACCACAATATCCTAAGCATGGCGAACACTCTGGTAGGAAAATTTGTAGGGCCAAGACCTAATATTGATGTAGTGAGGACATTTACCAGGAGAAAATGGGACCTTAAAGGGCATGTAGAAGTGACTGCTATGGCCAAAGGCTTCATGTCTTTCAAGTTCTCTTGCTTGGAAGATTTTTCTCGTATACTATGTGCTGGGAACTGGTCTTTGGGCAGATCCAACCTAATATTGCAAAAATGGACATCCAACTTGGATTTGAACAATGATTTCCAATCTCAGGTTCCAGTTTGGTTAAGACTTCTGGAACTTCCTTTGGAATAATTGCATGAGGATGTCTTTGATGGCATAGGCAGGACCTTTGGAGAGCTCCTCTCCATTGACCCTGTCACAGCAGCTAAGAAAAGATTGAACTACGCAAGAATCTGTGTAGGAGTCATCGAAGGCCAGGACATGCCTCAAGTTTTAGAACTACAATCTCGTCTGGGAAACAGATCTCAAAAGATTGACTATGAAAGTGTGCCTTTTGCTTGTTTCCATTGTAAGAAGGTTGGCCACAAGGCTGGATCATGCCCACTTTTCAAAGGGAAGAGTACGGTGGGAAAGGCTCGTCCACAAGGGGGGATAAAAGATTCTCTAGATCCCAAAAAAGAATGGAGGAAAAAAGCATCGCAAGTCAAGGCAAATGGAGAGGCAGAACGAAAAACAAATACTGCTCCTAATGCGCCCCAAGAAGAATCAGGGCCTCCTCGGGCAACTGGAAACATAGGAGGGGGAGAAGAGAAAGGAGTGAAAGACGATTCAACACCTCTCCCCAATGCGAAGGAATCTGAGAAGAAACCTGAGGAGACAGGTGAAAATATGACTCTTCCCCCTCTGGATTCTCAGGAGGATGACTTGAAACTATCCTTTGTCCTGAACTCCATGGAAGAACTAAAGGAGGGGGAGCCCATATCCCAGGACCCTAACCCGGTGTGTTTTCCCCCCCCCTTCAATAGTAAACAGAATCATAGAGAGGCTGTCTGCATCGACAATGGAAGATTTGGTGAGAATTGATGCTTGGCTGGACAAAGGACTAGAGGGAGAAGAGAATCCCTGGACAGAAGTCAGGAGTAGAAAGAAGAAGAATAGCAGGGACCCTTCTTCGGTATCTCCCCCTTCTACTAGAAGCATGGCCAAGGATGATCTCGGCCACAAATCTAACCTAGTGGGAAGGAAAAACAAGAATGAAATCAGGAAAGAGGAAGCCAGAAGAAACATTAAGGATGGTACGCAGCGCACCATCCAGGAAGCATGTTCAGTAGTTAAATCATGGATATCTTATCTTGGAATATTTGCGGACTCAATGGAATCCACAAGCAAGAATTTATTAGAAATATGATAAGGGACCAAAGGCCTGATGTGTTTCTAATCTAGGAAACTAAAATGAAGAAGGAAAGGATGGAAAATATTAAGTTCAACAATAGCATGAAGGGCATAGCCTCTAACTCTGAAGGAGCGTCTGGAGGACTGCTGTTACTTTTCAATGATAAGTATTTCAATATAGTAGCTGAGTATGATGAAGATAACATTCTTTTCTGCAGAGTTTAACATTTGCACACCAATGATTCCTAGTTTTTAGTGAATATTTATGCCCCCAATAATAAGAGAGATAGAAAAAACTTCTGGACCAAAGTTGGTAATATGGTGCAAGATTGTGACATTAAGAAAGGTATAATCATGGGAGACTTTAATACACCACTAGAAGATAAAGAGAAAAAGGGAGGTATGCCCCCGGATTGAGAAAGTAAACAGGATCTTTCTAACTTCATAAATAATTTGGCCCTTATGGACGTAGAGCTTAAGGGCAGATCCTTTACCTGGTCAAACAAGAGAAAAGGCCATGATTGCATTCAGGTTAGGCTAGATAGAGCTCTTATATCTTCGGACTGGCTTCAATCCTTCAGCTGTAGACTATCTCTGCTTCCCAGAATTGGTTCGGATCACTCTTCCATTTCTCTTTTAGTTTCCCCTCTGGTACATAGGAGATACCATCCTTTCAGGTTTGAGAAAATGTGGACCTCTCACCCTGACCTCCTGGATAATATCAAGAAATGGTGGGGGATAGAGGTGGAGGGCTCAACCATGTTCAGAGTCACCAGAAAACTTAGCAATGTGAAGAGGATGATTAAAATTTGGAACAAGTCTGATTTTGGTCACATCTTCCATGAAAAGAAAGAGTTATTTGATAATCTAACTATTATCCAAGATTGCATTTAGAAGGAAGGTTACACTGAGACCAACAGGGTTTCGGAGCTCAAGACCCTGTCTGAAATTCATAAAATTATTAATAAGGAAGAAAAATTTTGGAGGCAAAGATCGAGGATCACCTGGCTAAAGGAAGGATATCAGAACACTAAGTTTTTTCACCTAACCACCCTCAAGCACCTTGCTAGTAACAGGATCTATGGTATCAGAAAGGGGCAAGAGCTGTTAACTGAAGAATTTGGCATCTCGGAAGAAGCTGTTTCCTTTTTCTCTAGCCTTCTCTCTGAGGACCCAATGCTTTCCAATTTGGACCAGGAGGACTTGTTACACTGTATCCCTCAGCTCATTCAACCTATCCATAATAAACAGCTCTGTGCTATTCCTAATGCTTCGAAAGTTAGAGAGGCTCTCTTTTCTCTGCCTGCTGACAAGGCTTTAGGCCTGGACAGTTTTCCCACTTTTTTCTTCCAAAGGTTCTGGCCGGTGATCATGGGAGAGGTTGTTCAAGCTGTCCAGGAATTCTTTGGAGCCAAATCTATTCTCAAGGAGCTAAACTCGACTTTTGTGGTTCTCATTCCTAAATCCCCTGGGGCGGACTCGTTGGACAACTTTAGACCTATTAGTCTGTGCAACTCACTCTACAAGATCATCTCTAAAGTTCTCACTTTAAGAATGCTCAAGATCTTGCCCATGATAATCTCGCAGCATCAATCGGGTTTTGTTCCAGGGAGACAAATTTTGGATTCTGTCCAGATGGTGCACGAAGTCATCCACTCTCTTGAGGCATCCAAACGGGAAGGTATGTTACTCAAACTGGATCTTTCTAAAGCTTATGACAGGCTGGACTGGTCTCTCCTTGGGAAGGTCCTCTCGACTTTTGGCTTTGACAGTAAAGTTTGCAAAATTATCTCTCAATTGGTGTCCACCTCCTCCTTGGCTGTTCTAGTTAATGGAGTCCCTTCTAATTTTTTCAAACCTTCCAGAGGCCTCAGACAAGGAGACCCCCTTTCGCCCATTTTGTTCATCATTTTAGCTGAATGCTTAGGAAGGATTATAGACTGTAGAAAGCATGAGGCTTGTATCAAAGGGATCCTTCCCTCCTCTAATTGCGTTCCCTTCACTCATTAGCAATTTGTTGACGATACTATCTTGGGGGGGGAAGCTTCTGTCAAAGAGGACAGAGCCCTGAAGAAGATTCTTGATACTTACTCCAGTGGGACAGGTCAGCTGATTAATTGGAACAAAAGCTCACTCTTTTTCATCAACACCTCTGAGTTTAGACAAAGAAAAATCGCCAGGAAACTGGGTTGTGGGGTAGGCTCTTTCCCCTCTACCTATCTTGGTCTTCCTTTGGGATCCTCACCCCTAGAGTCTTTTTGGAATGGTATTTTGGACAGATTCAACAGGAAGATGGCTGGTTGGAAAGGGGTCTCTCTTAGTCAAGCGGGGAAATGCCTCTTAGTAAAATCTTCTCTTCAAAATCTGCCAATCTATGCCCTGAGCCTCTTTGGAATTCCGAGGAAAATAGCTAAAAGAATGGAGAAAATCCAGAGAGACTTCCTTTGGAATGGTAATGAAGGGAAGAAAAGATACCCTCTTGTTTCTTGGGAGAAGGTTTGCCTCCCTAAGAGGTACGAAGGTCTGGGCATTAGAAAGATCACTCACCTCAATAAGGCTCTCCTAGCTAAACAAATATGGCGGATCTTCAGTAGCACCGGTGAATGGAGGGACACCCTGGTAAACAAGTACCTTAGAAGACCCACTCTTCTTTTCACCCTTTTTAATGAAGATATCCCAAAAGGATCAAACATTTGGAATGGGATCATGAAAGCCAGGGACCTGGCTAAGGCCAGGATATCATGGATGGGAAGGACATCCAGTTTTGGTCGGATAGATGGCTTTCCCAAGATCCACTTATCAATAACCCTATTTTTGAGAGACGGATGCAAGCTTGTACTGATCAAATTGGGTCCAAAGTTTGTGATTATTGGAATGGCCAGGAATGGAGTGACCTATCCCTCATCTCTGAGGACTTGACTCCTATAATTCTTATGCTCAATTCTATGATTCCTATCAATTTGGGGGATGAGCTGGTCTGGAGGGATAATCCCAATGGAAGATACTCTGTTGCCTCAGGCTATAATTCCCTTTGGAGCTTAAAAGAGAAGGCCCCTTAGGCGGAGGCTTGGATTCTGGGTCTCACTCCAAAGATCAACATTTTTTACTGGCTGGCTCTTCAGAACAAAATCCTTACTCATGACAATCTCATGAAGCGAGGACATGTTATGCCCAATAGATGTCCCTTGTGTAAGAATCAGGCTGAGACCGGAAATCACATTTTCATCTTATGTGACTATGCCAGGGAGGTGTGGAATGTCATCACACATGATAATGAAACCCTCTGGTGCAAATCGGATAATCTCATGGATTTTTTCCATCAGTGGAAAGGTCTTTGTAAGATTGCTGGTCGGCAGGATCACTCGGACTGGATTTTACCCCATTTTTGCTGGGGAATTTGGAAGGAAAGGAATAATAGAATATTTAGAGACAGAGAGGAGCCAGCTATAATCCTTGGCAGGAAGGTCTCGAAGAATATAAAGGAAAATCTCCAAGTGCTGAAGGAGGAAGAAGAAGAAGAAGGGGACAGAAAGATAGCTAAAGAAAAAGACAGGAACCTCAAAAGGCAGGATGCTAGCTGGCTTCTCCCCCCAGATGGTTGGTCAAAAGCCAACTTTGATGGGGCTTCTAAGGGTAACCCAGGCCCTTCAGGTTGTGGTGGAATCATAAGAAATAGCTATGGGAAGGGAATAGCTGCCTTTGCTTCCCCGCTGGGAATCCAGACTATTCATCTGGCTGAAGCAAGAGCTGCGAGTAAGGTGGTCAAGTTGGCTTTTGAAGTCAGGATTACTAAACTCTGGCTTGAGGGGGACTCCAAAAAAATTATTAATACCATTAATGGTATTTCCCCTCCCTCGTGGATGATTGCGAACATAATTGCTGAGACTTGCGCCACTCTCACAAAGTTCGATAAGGTCCACGTCACTCATGTTTATAGAGAGGCAAACCCAGTCGCTGATTGGTTTGCTAATAAAGGGGTTAACGCCACCAATAATCTGACCTGGCATGCCGGAAAAGATTTTTTGGCGGAGGC
Source organism: Cupressus sempervirens (assembly GCA_028749045.1). Classification (NCBI taxonomy): domain Eukaryota; kingdom Viridiplantae; phylum Streptophyta; class Pinopsida; order Cupressales; family Cupressaceae; genus Cupressus; species Cupressus sempervirens. The sequence goes on along the minus strand of CM053791.1, from coordinate 799,967,444 downwards.
AAAGTTGCTCATCGACCAAGATAAAATCTTGGGAAGGACGGCTCAAATCCAATGCAATTATGGATAATAAAGATTGCTTAATAAATGGTAAGTGCCATTATTGGCATCATGATTTTCACCAGCAAAAGGGGTTTCCTCTGACATTTCGACACGTTCGAAAGGACGATTCCATTATTTTCAGAAAGGGGTATATTCACGGGTATCATAAAAGAAACATCACCATTTTTTTGAATGCAAATAACTTGCACAGTTTAGAGTTCATGAGAATTGTGGAAGTTGATCAGGTAAACATGACGGGTGAGAGGACCAGAAAGGAGCCGGTGGGGGAAGTTCAGAAGTGGAAGAACAAGGCCAAAGTTTGGAGAGAGCTGGAAAAGGGTGGGGTTACTAATTTCTTCGAGAAACTTGATGGCTCGGATCCTGAGATCACTAACAGCATGGTGAATTCATGGAATAATGGTAAGGTTAAGGTGAACGGGGTCTACTTTCAAATTATTGAGGATGTGGTTGCTGAAGTCACGGGGATTCCGATGGAGGGGCATAAATTCTTCAGAGACAAGAAGATGTCTTCTAATGCAATCAAGGATTTTGTGAAAAACACTGAAGAGCTGAACAAGCTGGGCAAGAAAGAGACATTTTTTGTAACGAATACTATAAAGAAGCTCTGGAGGTATGTTCTCTATGCTGTCATTGAATATATAACCCTAGACCCCAGGTTTGATAGGGTTAGGACTCACCATTTTGTGATTCTGAATCATTTTCGCCATGGTAGTAAGATCTCCTTCCCGTATTATCTTTTTAACTCGATGAACAAGGCCATTTCTAGTTTTAAAAAGAAAGCTACCGTCAACCCGGCACTGCATGAGGGTCTTCTGCTTCTGATTCATGAGCATTTCCACACTCAAACCATTAGCAAAAACCCTATCCAGGGGGCGGATGTTGACAAGAGCAGCTCCAGTTTTTCCTCAGATTCTGACGATGTCGAGAGCATCAGCTCTGATGAGGTTTTTGAGCATTCAGGTAAGAAGACTAAAACCCATAAGAAGGATTACCCCTCTATCAAATTACCCAGCAGAAAGAGCCCTAGAGGTCATACCCCAGCTAAAACTGGCTCTGCTGAGGTGGAGGAGGAAATGGATACTGATGATTCTGACAAGGTTTCGAAGGAGGAGCTGGATGAGGAGAAACTGAGAAAAAGATAGAAGAGGGAGGGAGAGAGCATGGAGCGCTCCAGTAGTCAGTGAAAGGATTCTCTGCCCATTCCCCTCTCCCCTATACATCCTCAGCCTCCTTTGGAGGAAAATGACAACTCTGGATAGATTGAGGGGGAAGTGCAAGTTAATAACAGAAGGAAGGCTTGGAAGAACTTCAATGTGAGAACGGCCACTATGGGAATCTCCAGAGAGGCGATGAACCCCCAACTCCTGGTGGACGACCTCGAGAAGCCTAGACTCAATGAGCTAATTGACCCGATTATGGTGGCTATTTCTGATAATGCAAGAGAAATGGGCATGAATCTGTTGAAAAATGCCCGCAATAGCATGATCGACAACTTCAGATCAATTAAATGGCTTTTCCATGAGGTTGAGGATGTCAGAGATAGGGTTTTCCAAATGGAAAAAATCAAGAGCAAGACAGGTGCAGAAAGCCAAGGCGACCGAAACAGCTGGGAGACTCTAATGGAGAGGAGAGTAAAAAATATTGAGAACTACAATCACAACCTGGCAAGTCAAATGATCTCCCTCCTCGCTTCGATCAATGACAACATCCTCTCTCTCTTGGAAAATCTCAAAGATAGGAACCAGATGGAGGAAGATGATAAACAGAACAGAGACAAAGATAGGCTGGATGTGGATAAAGCCAAGGACAACACTATGGAGCAAGATTTGACGAACGCCCAGGATCATAAGGCAGAAGAGCAACAAGAGTGCGCCGAAGCTGCCCAGACCATGCTCGAGATGGAGAAGTAGTCTGCTAGGTTGGGTCTCTGTCCTTTGGTTTTTGTTTCTCCTGGCTTTGGCTTTTTGTCTGGTCCCTATTTTTCTGGTTGGTTCTCTGGCCTTTTTAGTGGGCAGTTGTTTCGGGTTGGGCCTTTGGGCTTATTTTCAGCCGTAAGGCTTATGTTTTGGCTGGGCATTTTTTCGCTTATTTTCAGCCTTTCTTGTTGTTAAACTTATGGGTTTCAGGACCCCTTAAAACCTGTTTACCTTATCAAAAACAATACCAAAGACATATACTCAACACTTGGCATCTTTGATACATGTAGACATAGGCTTTTGCAGGCTCTTCAATTTTCTCCCTTTGTCACCTTGTTTGTGACTAATTTGTAATTCTAGCTTTGTAATTACTTTAGGCAATTTCTAAAGTAAGATTTACTGCATCAATTTGTATGAAATCAATATCATTCCTCTATCTTTTACATAGCCTTTTATAGGGGTATTGCCCCTAGTTTATCTCTCAAATACTTATAAGCATCCTTAGGTAATGCTTTAGTTAACATATCAACAATTTTATCCTTTGTGTTAATACATTCCATCTTCATCTTTTTGTCTTGAACCAATTCCCTTATATAATGATACTTTATTACAATGTGTTTTGTCTTTGTATGCATTATAGGATTCTTTGATATATTTATAGCACTTGTATTATCACAATAAAGTGTCATTGGTCCTGTGATTTTTTCCTTAATTCCCTTAAGTAGCTATTTGATCCATACAATGTTTGTGTAGTTAATAGCAGTAACAACATACTTTGCTTTAGCAATAGATTGAGAAGTACAACTCTGCTTTTTGCTAGTCCATGTAACAAGTCTTCTACCTAAGAAGAATGCTCCTCTACTAGTGCTCTTTCTGTCATCAATATTTTTAGCCCAATCAACAATAGTGTAAGCTTTTAGTTCAAACTTTTCATTCTTCTTATAGTATAAACCATACTCTTCTATTCCTTTCAGGTATCTCATTATCCTTTTCATAGAAATCAAGTGATCCTCTCTAGGATTAGCATAGAATCTTGCAACTATCCCCATAACTAATGCAATATTAAGTTTTTTGTGTACTAAATATTAAAATTTGCCAATCATGGATTTGTATAATGTTTGATTTACCTCAGTTGAATCATCATTCTTTGATAGCTTGAGTGTTGTCACTATAGGTGTACTTACTAGTTTTGAATCCTCTAGTCCAAATATCTTCAATATCTCTTTGACATATTTTGACTGAGTGATATAGACACCATATTTCATCTGATAAACTTTTAATTCCACAAAGAATTAGATCTCACCAAACATTGACATTTCAAACTCTTGTTTGATCTAATTTGCAAAATCTTTACACAAAGCATCTTGTCCTCCAAATATGATGTCATTAACAAATATTTTAGATAATAGTATACCTTTTTCTTTATTTGTCTTCATATACAAATTGATGTTATCATCTATCCTTTCAAATCCAATCTTAACAAGATAAGAACGAAGCCTCTCATACCATGATTTTGGTGCTTGTTTCAATCCATATAGGGCTTTGTGCAGTCTACATACCATGTTCTTATTATTTTTATCAACAAAACCTTTTGGTTGATCTATGTAGACTTCTTCTTCTAATATTCCATTCAAAAATGTAGACTTATTTGATAAACTTTGAAGCTTTTTTATTTAGCATAAGCAAGCAAAATTCTCACTCCTTCCATTCTAGTGACAAGGGAAAATGTTTCACCATAGTCAATTCCTTCTTCTTGTACATACCCTTTATAGATGAGTCTTACTTTGTTTCATGTCATTTCACCATTCTCATCTAACTTGTTTCTGAATACCCATTTTGTGCCAATCACATTCTTGTCTTGTGGTTTAGAAACTAGACTCCAAGTCTTGCTTTTTTCTATCTACTAAATTTCCTCTTCCATGGTCTTGTACCATTCATCAACTTCCAATGCATCTCTCACTATCTTAGGTTCCTTCATGCTTAACAAAAATGATTCACTTCTCAACCTATATCTTGTCATTGGTCTTGCATCTTTGTCTCCAATGATTTGATCTATAGGGTGGTGTCTTTTGACATATTTGGACAATCTAGGCTCAGTTCTTGTGGCTACATTCTATCTCTTAGCTTCAGTATCATTGTGTACATCTCTGTCAAGTGTTTTAGTATCTCTTTCATGTGTGCTAATCTCTGAGTTAGATTGTGCATTTTCCTCATTTTGCAACTCGACATCTGAATGCAACTCAGCATTTGCAGGATGTGACTCGGTAGTTGTTGAGACTTGCTATTGGTTTGCTTCATGTTTTTTAGCATTTCTCTTCAATATGGATTCCTTCATAATAGTATATAAATGATTTTTATGCTTTTGGTTCTTTTGTAGATTCATCCTCATGTACTTCTATAAACTCATCAAAATTCACATTTGCACTATCCACAATTTTGTTAGTGTTAGTATTTAAAAACTTATAAGCTTTACTTCTTGTGGATTAACCAAAGAATATACCTTCTTTACTTTTTACATCAAACTTTCCACTCCTAACATCTTTAATAATATAGCACTTGCTTCCAAATACCATAAAGTATTTCATATTAGGTGGATGACCATACCATAGTTCAAAAGGTGTTGAATGAGTATCTTTCTTGACTTGCACACAATTCAACATGTATACAATAGTACTTATAACTTCTTTCTAGTATTTCAAAGCAACATTTTTCTCTATCATGAGTGTTCTAGCACAATCCATTATAGACATTTTTCTTCTTTTAGCAATTCTATTTTTGTGGAGGGGTCCTAAGTGTAGATGTCTATCTCTTGATTCCTTTATCATTATAGAACAACTTAAACTCATTTAAAATGAATTCACCTCCTCTATCTAATCTCAAATATTTCAAACTCTTATCTATTTATTTTTCACCTCTTTCCAAGTACCATTTAAACATTTGAAAAGCATCTAAATTTTTTCTTTAGAAATATGACTATCATCATCCTAGAGTAATAATCAACAAAAAACATTATATACTTATCTCCTTTGTAGATTTGAATTTTAATAGGTCCACACAAGTTAGTAGAAATAATTATAAGTATTTCCTTAGAGGTATAAGCTCTACTTTTAAAGCTTGACTTTGTCATCTTGCAAAACTAACATTGTTTGCACATTATATTTTCTAGTTTCTTCAACTTAGGCAAACCTCTAACTCTTTTCATGTTACTGATACTAATTAGATTATCAAAGTTTACATGACATAATATCTTGTGCCAAAGCCATACATCATAAAATTTTGCAATAACACAAGTAGCATCTTCTATATATGAATAGAATAGATTACTTCTAGTTTGATCACCTTTTCCAATCAAGTTTCCATTTGTATCATATATCTTAGCTGATTTATTTTCAAACTTAACTTTGCACCCCAAATTATTCAATTGTGAGACACTTAACAAGTTATAATTCAATCTTTCAACATAATAAGCATTGTCACATGAAATCTTGTCTATGAGTTTGACAGACCCTTTCCCTTTTATTAAACATGGTGCATCATTACCAAATTTTACACTATTTTGATCATAACAGGTCAAGGTAATGAACTTACTTTTGTCTCTAGTCATGTGATGTGAGCATCCACTATCATTGATCCATTTGTCATTCTTGTTCACACAAGTCATAAGTGTAGTTGCCTCATCCTCATCAGATTTGTCCTTCATTTCAACATGTACCACTTCATCATCTTTTTCATCAGAGTCATGTTCATAAATAATGTAGGATGACTTCTTGCCTTTATCTCTATAGTCTCTTCCATCATCTTCTCTTCTATTTTTGTGCTAGTTCCCTTCTTTGAATTTCTTCTTCTATGTACATCTTACTGTAATATGACCAACTTCATTGCAATTAAAACAAATGATAGGTAGCTTACCTTTGAATTTAACTTTTCCTCTATGAAATCTTCTTGCTAGTAATGCTTCCAATTGTTCAATGTTTTCCTCATTTGTACTACTATCACTGGATTCATAATTTATCTTTATTTTCTTCTTCTTCTCCTTTACCTCCTTAGAATCCTTTAGTAATAATTTTTCTTTAAAAGATGATTCAATACTTTTTGGTCAATAGTTGTCAAAATTGGATAGCTCAAAATTAGCGAGTCTTCCTACCAAACCTTCAAGGGTTAGATTATTTCCTAGTACACATCTTAGCTCTTGGATTGTAGACACTCTAATGGCATACATAGGAAACAATGTTCTCAAGACTTTACTTAGCATAGTATCATCATCTATTTTACCACTAGCACCTTTTATAGCACTAACAACTTCTTTTATTCTAGAAACATATTGAGCAATATTCTCACCTTTTTCCATTCTCATGTCCTCAAATTTACCTTTGAGGCTCTCTAATTTGGCTCTTTGAAATTTTTTTTCTCCTACATAGATGGTGTCTAGGGCATCCCACACCTGCTTTGCATTCTTAAGGCCTTTGATATCATCAAATTCAGCATAGCTTATGGCAGAGGCAATCTCCAACATCGCGTGATTGTGTTCTTTCTTTTTCTTCAGATCTTCAATAGTTAGGGCTCTTGTTGGATCAACATGTTCTACTAAAATGCAATAATGTACACAATCTCCAAGTCCTCCAAGGTGTATCTTCATCAAAATTTTCCATGCAAGAAAGTTATCTCTGTTGGTCTTAGGTAACTCTCCTTTTTACATCTTGATCTTTGTGCTTCTAATACCTTAAAACTAATCCTCTTGGGCAGATGGCTCTGATATCAATTGTTGGAATTCTTTTTAGAATAATTAACAGGGGGGATGAATCAGTTATTCAAGGTCTAGATGTACAAATAAAACTTTTCACAATTTAGTGGATCCATAAAACATTCTCAACTATGCATGCATTCATTGTGTGTTAACCAAAACTGATATGTTACTATCAAATCAACATGCAGAAATGTAAAGCATAAAACACAACATATCCATCAGCACATTTGACACAATGATTTAATGTGGAAACCCAATTTTGGAAAAAACACCAGTAACATGCTACTCCTTTTTCACTCTTCTAAAGTGATGCCTTGTTAAAGGAAAACCCTATTAAAGGTTACAATACACACTGTCAAATGTGACCCGGTTAAGGGATTTCAATCATCCTATCAAAAGTGAGCCTTGTTATAGGACTTTAGGCCATTCACTTGGAATGCCACCCTATTAAAGGATTTTCCAATGACTGTTAAGTCAACCTTACTCCAAAGGATTTACCCTAGGCTGATATAATTATTAGAAAGTAATAGTAGAGCTTTGATCTGATACAACTTACAACCTTACTTATAGATTACAGATCACTATTTAGTCCTCAACTCTGCTTGGCTTCCAATATTTGTAGCTCTAATAGCTTGTTCACCCTTCAAGCATTCATCCTCTTTAAGCCTTCTTTCTTAGTATGCTATTGCAGACTTCTTCTATTGGGTCACTTGATGAAGCAAACCCCTTTCCTTCTCCTTGTTAGATTTTTGCATCAAAACTCTCCAACCTCTTTGCTTCATGACTAGACATTCCTAGATATAGAAAATTAGAACACTTTTCTCACTTATTATCCATCACCAAAATTAGGGTTTCTGATAGATTAGGTAGGATACAATGTATCTCCCCTATATCTTGTCTTCTTTAGAAATTTCTCCTATAATCCATTTGAATTTTCCTTAAAAACGGTTCATATAAGATTCTGTGCCACCAATTCATCGATCTTATCTTCCTCTTGATTCACAAGTTCCAAGAATTTTTTTTTGTCATAATGCAATAGCTCGATATTATCAATTTATTGATGCTTAACACATACTGTGTTACTCAACATCTACTGTAAAATCACTCGATGTCAACTAGATTTTACTGGTGCTCGACATCAACTAAATTTTACTTGGCATCTACTAACTTTCTTGGCATCCGCTAGAATTTTCTTTCACTTGGCTCCAATTGAATTTTTGCTCATCTTGCACTAACTTTGCTTGTCACCTTCTATCAACTTGGTCAAGCTTGGCAAATGAACTTTGTTCAACCTTATTCATTTGAACTTTCTAAGTGTAGCCAACCATTTTGTAACCTCAAGTGGATCATCAATATAATATGTTTTTTGGAATTATGATATATTTGTCATTAGTGCAAACACTTATTCAATTTTTAATGCTTATCTAGCTCATCATTTAGTCTATAGTGTATACCAAGCATTCAGTGGTTACCTTATAAGTTCAGCAGGTAAACAGTTCTCATCGAGCATTCTAGAGGATATCAAGTGAATGAGAAGATCAACAGTGTTTACCGAGTGAAAAAGGTAAACAAAGGACTCAGTGTTTACCAAGTGAAAAAGGTAAATAAAGGACTCAATTTTTATCAAGTGAAAAAGGTAAATGAAGGACTCGGTGTTCACCAAGCACAGCAAGGTAAATGAAGGACTCAGTGTTCATCGAGCATAGCAAGGTAAATGAAGGACTCAGTGTTCATTGAGCAAAGCAAGGTAAATAAAGAAGTTAGTTTCTACCGAGTGACACTATATCTACTGAGTCACCAATGGTTACCGAGTTCCAAGTAATGTTGTGTGGCTAGTATGAACTGAGCCTCTACTTCTACCAAGTGCATGACGATGCCGAGTAACGTAGTGGATGCCGAGTATTAGAAGGTCACCGAGTTAGCTTGAGGAACCTGAGTTTTTTACTATCTGGCCGACTCAATAATGTTTTGTTCACTTGTGTTTTGGCTGACCTTGTAATTGTAAATATTGGAATGGTATATATGTAATGTATGATATCATTTGCAATAAGGGAATAGATATGAAAAATTTGAAGAGATTGATGTTCACATGAAAAGAAGGTATTGCAAATCAGCAACAGAGTAAAAGGGATACAACAAGGTCAACATAGAAGCAAAAAAGTTATATCTATCATGTCAGGTGATCAATGTAAAAAAAAGATCTTATCAGCAAACAGTTGTAAGCAGATCTACTACTTCATCCTAAAAGGTGAATCAATTTATAAATCCTTTAATAGGGTAGACTTAACAGTCTTTTTTTAAATCTCCTAACAGAGTGCATACTTCACTATATGTTTTGAAATCCTCTAACAAGGTGGATCTAGTAGTCCTACTTGCTCCTAACAGGGCAGATCACTAGAAGTGATCATTGTAAGCCTTAACAGGCCAACTTTATACTGCAGTATTGAAGTTTTGTGGGAATCATCCCCACCCTAGTTTTACTTTCTATTTGGAAGGTTTTTGGGTCACCAAATCTCTGTGTACATGTGCAATGAATGTTTGATCTTTCATTTATGCAGTAGATAGATGAATGAATGATGAATGGTTAAAATACTAAACTATTCAAAGTTTTATAAGTTACTAATTTACCCCTCCCCTCTCAGTAACCTATCTTATCTTGAATATTTCCAACAATGTTATCACTATCTCAACTAATTATTGCACTTCAATACATAATCACAACTCAACCTTTCCTCTAGGTACTTTTCTTACATCTTGTTGATTAAATCCTCCTCATCAATCAACTTAGTGATAGTTCTTGAAATATATAATCAATTGTCTTACCAACATGTAGTAGGTTTAATGTCAATGACAAAACAATAATTGAAGCACATAGTCTTCTTCAATAATCTTACTACTCAAATGATCTTTTTAATCATATATCAACACTACTTAGGAATTTCTCATAAAATGACTAAGGTAGACAATTAGGTTTATAACACACCTAATGTCTCCTTGCCTTACAACTTGGACATTATTTTTAGCATTGGATTCTAGATCCCTTACCCTTTGCCTTTGATCATCTAGATGTGCTTGCAATTTTTGCAAATTGGCTATATGTAGTGATGTAATTGTTTTCATTAATGGCAACACATGCAAGGATTTTTTTAGTGGCTATTATTCGCCAATTGGCTAATATGTCCCGATTGGGCTATAGAAATTTTCTAAAAAAAACATCATATACTAGTTGACCAGTTCGCCTAGATTTTATAAAATACTCATATAGTGGTCAGAACATTCGCCACTATTATTACATAATTTCAGTTTGGTAGTTGGGTTCTTTGCCCATATTTCTCTTTAATGTTTACTCTTTATTCACCATGAAATTAATTGAGTGTCTCTTTCGATGATCATCATTCACCAAATTCCCATTTTCCTATGTGATTTTTTTTTAATGAGTGACACTGTACTCCATAGACAACTTACCTTGATATGTGTCAACATTTCGGTGACTACCTCGACAATTCTTCTTCCTTCAAGAAATGTTGGTTGAAATTAAACCTTAGCCATTGATCTTGGATCATCATATGGTCTGAGTTCTCAAATAATACATTTAACATAATTACATTTCAAAACATAATTCGCCATCAATATTAATACTTTTATTAAAAAAAAATTTATAATTGCCATTATTTTTTAAAATTTCTCTAAACTATTAAAAAATTTGCCACCAAATATCCATCAATTGACACATAATTCACCAACACTATTAATTTTTTTTCACCCAAATGACATGTGATTCACCACAATTTTATAAATTTTGGGAGGGGGGGGGGGGGGGGGGGGTGTTCCTCAAAGTTATCCTTGAACACATGATGTACATATTGTAGAAAACCTTAGAATTAAAGATACTTAGCTTTTAGTACTCAGAAAATTGTTTAAGTATGAAACTGGTTTACAAAAATGTATTCATTTTATGTATAACCTATTTATATGATGTTACCTATGAGAGAGAGGTTAGATGGAAATATCATACATGATGATGATGATGTATAAGACCTCAAACATCAGTACAAACAGTATGGAAAAGAGTTATGTAAGATTTATAGGAAAAAGGAATGAAAGGTAAAGGAATTATTTTGTTCACAAAATAATTACTTGACCAATTAGAGCTGACATCATAAATATTTACTCTAAGTTGGAAAAGTATATTGTGGTCCTAGCTGACGTAGCAGAAATTTGTGAAAAGGCATGGTATTTATGCAAAGACATCTTGTAAAATTATGTGCAAGTGATTTGAAAGAGAATATGAATGCAATTTTTGGTATCTTGTAAAGAAAAGTTTTTGAGAACCTGATTTTGTGGTCTAAGATTAAGATAAGGCCATATATTAATTAGAAAGAAGGTACAACATATATACACTTGAGGATTAATTACTTGTTTGGGTAGTGAGCTCTTCTTGCATCCATTTACTATAACTCCTAACAGGGTTGAAATCTCCTAATGTGGATTCAAAGTCTACTAATAGGGACTTCTATGTATTGAATGCTTTTTATAGACTCCTAATAGGGTCCATCCTCTAACAAGGAACATATATGTCAGTATATCTTTGTGGGCATCATTCTCACCATGGTTTTCCCTTGGCTAGGGTTTCCCTAGTTAACATAATATTTTTTTATGAGTTCTCTTTATGCATGGATACTTTTGCTTTTTAGCATTACTTGTTTACTTCTTATGTGTGATTCAAAGTAATAAATAATATTTAGTTGGTGAAAAAATGTTTTTAGAATATTGATTCACCCCCCACCCTCTCAGTATTCCTTATTTCTAACAATTGGTATTAGAGCCTAGTTACTTAGAAGAGGCTTAACAACTTGAGTAAGATCCCTATGGATATGGAATAGTTGATGAAGAACCTTGAAGAGGCACTTGAATAAATTGATCTCCTTACTGAAGGAAGAGATAAGTTTAAAGATAGATACGAAGACCCCAAAATATACATTGGACAATTGTAGGACAAGAGTGAACATCTCAAATCAAAGCCTGAATCTACTGAATCTAAAATTGGTAATGAGGAATATTCAAAACTAAAAAAATAAAGTACAAGATCTTGAAGCATGAATTGAAGATTAATAATCTAAAGCTAAGTTTGAAGAATGATCCTAGAAAAGTTAAACCTTATTTGAAGACTAAAAATTTAGATCTTAGAACCAATCTAGCATAGAATACATCCAAACTTGAAGTACTAAAAGTCAATCATGAAGAAATTTATAAGTACAATATTATTGTGAAAGGTGAATTAACTTAGAGAGAGCTATAGCTTGATAAGCTTTATACTAGCAGAGAAAATCTTGATGAATCAATGTCAATACAAAGACCTACCTATGATAAGACTGGTCTTGGTTATCTATTTAACATGTTTACAAAGATACCTAAAATTGGATAAGATCTAAAAGAGAAAGATATATCCAATTATAAGATTGAATCAAGTCAATCTTCTGATAAATCCAAAGAAGTTGGACAAGAGAAAGAGATTGAAAAATTGGATGAACTTAAGCAAGTGCAATCTCCTAAGGAAACCAGGTATAAATTTAGAGGTAAGTATTTATGATGTAATGAAATAGGTCATATGAAAATAAATTGTACAAATAAGTCATTTAATCATGTTATGAACTTTTATTGTCATAATTATCATGGTATTTTTTATAAAGCAATTGATTGTAAGAAACCTAAATATGATAATGATAGAAGAAATGGTAGAATGTTTAGAAATACTAACCCTCTAGATAGAAGAAGATCTAATGGAAGGACATCAAGAGAAAGAAGAGCTTATGAAGAATTAAATCATATCGTGTGTTATAAGTGTAAAAACTTTGGACACATAGCCTAGAATTGTCAAGCACCTATTGATCAAAAAAATCCTAGAAGCAGAAACCTAATATGTCAATTATGCAACAACTTCAAACATACAACAAAGTACTGCAAAATGGAAAAAAGGAACAATTGAAGGAACTTTATAAAAAATAGAAGGAATCATGAAAAAAACTTTAGAAATAGAAGGAATCATGAAAGGAATTTTGGAAATAGGAGCAACAATGGAAGAAACCTCAAAAATGATAGAAGGAACCAAGAATGTAACTCTGGAACTAACAAAAAAAATGAAGATCAAACAAATGTAGTTAGTAAACTTTAAGAAGAACTTGAATAGGAATTTGTAAAGGGATTAAATATTTTTGAGGAATAGTTAGATGACGCTGAGATAAGAAAATTGAAGTTAGCAATTGAGTTTGATTCAACCATGTTGAATTAAGCTTGTTCATAGCACCAAAATTTGAAACTTTATTTAGAGATTGAGATATGAGTAGCAAGGTTGAGAGAAGATGTATCTAGATGAGTTTAGATTTGTTAGGATTAACCTCAGACAAAAACATATTTACATGAAAATATAACCAATACTAGAAAATAGTAGATCACATAAAAGAGAACACAAGACACCAAAATTTAATGTGGTTCACCCAATCCCTGGGCTACATCCACCAACAAAAAGTTCAATATTATTATTATCTAGTGATTAAAATTTGATTACAGTTTGTAATCCCTTATAGCTCAATACTGCTACAAGAACCAATTTTCACATCACAAACTATGGAAATCTCTAACCCTAAGATTTTTTACACAAGATTTTTGTCGCTTACAAAATTAGGGCTACAATAATAGAAAAATATTAGTCAATGCCTTTTAAAATATAAGGGCATTTTTGGCTTTGAGGGCGATTCCCTTTGACCCATTCTTGGGGGCACTACCTCTAAAACCCCATAGAAATAATCTAGAGGGAAATCACACTAAATAAACCTCTAAATCTGATTAGGCTCTATAGCACAACAATCTCCCACTTGAAGACTGATTAGGCTCCATAATAATAACCTCCCACTTGGGGACTAATCATAGAACTACTAAACTTGTAGCTCCTACTGGAAATATCAAACCACCCTAGACTCTATTGTTCTTTTATTCTTTTTAGTCAAGAAGAATAAATGAAGCCAAAGCAGAATTCAACATCTCCCTTGTCAATATATTTGTAAACATATCCATCGGATTGTCACTTGTATGCATCTTCTTTAGCTTTAACTATCCATCATCCAAAATTGATCAAATGAAATGATACCACAACTATATTGTATTTTGTCTTTGAATGCAAAGTTGAATTCTTTGCAATATGAATGGCACTTTGACTATCTATAAACAAATAATTATCCTTCTTAGGGTGTCCCAATTCTTCCAAGAAGAACTAAAGCCATATCATTTCCTTAGCTTTCTTTGTAGTAGTAACATAATATGCCTCTGTAGTGGATGAATCATTAACCTTCTGTAACCTAGAAACCCAAATCACAATGTCCCCACCAATAGTAAATACATAACCTATAGTACTCTTCTTGGTGTCAATATTCCCTACTGAATCTGAGTTAATGTAGCCTTGTAAATTAGTATTAGATCCCCCAAATTGTAAATACTTACTGGATGTTCCTCTCAAATATCTAAGAATCCATTTATTTGCATTCCAATGCTCAAGCTCTAGATGACTCATACATCTACTAACAACTCCCACTACATGTGCAATATATGACCCAATATATACCATAGCATACATCAAGATTCCTACAACTAAAGCATAAGGCACCTTAGACATCTTGTCATCCTCTTCTTATGTCTTGAGACACATCTCCTTAGTCAACTTCAAATGACCAGGTAAAGGTGTGTTGATAGCTTTAGCATTCTCCATAGAGAAATGTTGCAACAACTTCTAAATATATTCATCATGAGATAATGTTATTTTCTTGTTCTTCCTATCTTTACAAATCTTCATACAAAGGCTTTGTTTTGATGCCCCCAAATCCTTCATAGAAAATGCATGTGCTAACTAGCATTTTAGCCCCTTAATGCGATCAATGTTAGACCCAACTACAAGCATATCATCAACATATAGACATAAAATAATGTAGCTACAATCATCCAACCTCTTAAAATAAATACAGTGATCTGAATGACACCTACTATATCCATGCTATTGCATAAAACTATCAAATTTCAGCTACAATTGTCAATGTACTTGCTTCAAGCCATATAAACTTATCTTTAATTTGCACACTAAGTTCTCCTTACCTTTTGTTGGTTTTTCAAAACATTGTAGGTTTCCAATTACCTTGATGAGAATAGAACATACCTAGGGGTAGCTAACTGGCATATCCTTTCAAACATCGGGCCAACTATAAGGCTTGACCCTTCTTCTACTTTAGGCTCTACAAAACCTAGGCAGGTGGACCTCAGATTCAATTGATATGGTACCAGTGCAAAAACATATTCTTGAATCTATTAAAGTAGATAAAAGCCCTTATATCTCCTAATGACTTATGAAATGACATAAATCTATAGTAGCTAAATGCAAAACCATGGAGTTCATAAGTTGAGTGAGGGCATCATATTTAGGTTCTTCAACATGAAAGGGAAAAATGATTGATTAATGATGTTGAATTCAACAAAACCTTAGATATGTAGCAATAAGACCTAATGATCCTATAACTAATCAGTGCCTTAACCATTAGGCAATTCCATGAATCAAACACACACATATGGATACCTAAGACATATTTGTATCTTTAGATATTTGATCTATCCATTCACCTTATAAACAAACATCCATGTTCAATTTAAATCCCATTCTAACATGACATCCCCATTAGTAAACTTGCAACCCTATTGATTTCCCTAAAGTATTTACATATCCTCTTGAGTAATAAGAAACAATGAAATAACATACAACCTTAAGGGACTACAATTATGACATAAGATCTTTGTTCAAAGATCATAGAACACTAAAGATTACTGACGAAGGAGACAAGATTCAAGATGAAACTCAACCTACTATTATTTGTATTAATTTCTTTGAAACAATACATTCATATGCATGAAATGAAAACATAAAACACCTAATATATTTGAACTTATACTATAATCTACACTACTGCTATTCATATAAGAGAATTATGCTAGAGAATGGTGTCTTAGTATTGGGAATACATCAAGACTAGAACACAAACATGGCATCATAGCCATGAGCCATTTTTCTCCATCAAACTAGAACCTGTACAATGAGAAAGAATGAGAATGATATAGGATGAAGGAATTCCCAAATCTGCTCTACATTTGACATGTGTCCACTTGAAATTCCCTCTCTTAGTAATGAAAAGGCTCTCTCTAATCTCTCTCTTCAATTGATGAATCAAATCCTTAACTAATTTGGATCTCAAAATCATAAAGTATCTCAGAAACTTGATGGTCTAATAACGGCTTTTGATGCTAGATTTTAAATCAAGGTAAAGCCAAAAATTAGTTAAAAGGCCTCCAAAATGCAATACAATCTTTTCAAAGTTTTTTTTTCCACATTCAAGCTTCAATATGTTTTCATACCTGCCTTCTAACCAATTTGGATGATTAATAATGAAATCTACCTATTCTACTGAGAATTCCTCAGGAATCACAAATTGAACTATAGCATGAACTGATGAATAGTTGTATAGAAATTGACCTCAAAAATGGAAAATTTAGATCATTCTGGTTTTGGTGGTATATTGGAGAAACTATTTTGGATTAAAATATCCCTAGTTATGGCCATTTGAAGATTAGGCCTCTGTTCACAGGTTTGCATATCATTTTGCAAAAATTCAACCTTTTACCATAGTTCAAACTATATGCATAATCAAACATTTATTTAAAATCTGCCTTGCATGTGATTCTGAGAAAAATTATTAAAATATTAAAATTTGAAATTCCTTCACAATCCCCATCCAGGCCAAACTTGGTTTGATGATGGGTGTTACGTGTCATCGTCAAATTCACTCATTCCATGTATAGTCAACCATCCCTGTCAGCTAGGCACCACATCAGCACCTCAGGAAGCATGCCATGTCAACAATCTCTACCACCGTTAGATGTGTCCACCTTGCCACCATGTCACTACCACATGTCATCTTTCTATTATGTCACTATGTTGCTATATTATCTCTCGAGAAACTTTCTCATCGCGACATAGTGACTACCCTCAAATTTTCCATGTGGCATGATCTAGTGCATTTGAGATATGTGCCCACCACATCACAACCTACCTTAAGGTCTATACCACATGGCATCTTGTGGTTGGTCCAAATTTCACCACATTAGAGTCTCCTTGAAGCACACTCTCTCTGGTTGCCACTTGTCACTCTTGGTTCATTGTTAGATACTAGGTGAAACCCACAACAACCCTTGCTAGATTTTGAGGTTTTTTAAAAATTCGCTATGTTGCTATTGAAAAACCTTGCCATTTTTTGGTGGCGATATAGAAAATCACCAGATTTTTGAGTTTTCAGGTAGCTTTATTCATAATGATGTCACCTTGTTTTGCATGTATGTTTGTTCAAAATTTATGGATTGCATACCTCCTACTGAGCATAGGCTAGACCCACCATGCAGGCTTTGGATTTCACAAAAGCCATTCTCTTTAAGACATTGCTTTTAGTGTGTGAGATAGCTTTTAAAGACATAAAATGTCCCTCCCATGAGCAATGTGGGATATACTGCTGTTATATTTTTTTGCCCTTTTTGATTGCATTTTCTCTACAACATGATCCTCAACTCGTGACATGTTTAACTCCAGTATTAATGGGAAAAAGACAAATTTTCTCATTTGAGAAGTCTCACTTTTAGGAAGTCACTCTTTGATTTATGAGAAAACATGTCCTTTAACTCTTGCGAGCACTATAGCTGGGCAATCCACCACTTTGGGGAACTAAAACAACATCTTGATGTTTTAGGTTGCCTTATCACTTCACTTAATGCATGGAGCTCCTTTGCAACTCACATGGAGACACCTATTTAGCATGGATATCAATTTAACATATGACCTCTTGTCCATGCCACGTGTCCTATTTTGTCTTTTTTAAACTTGTGGCTTTTTGTTTAAATTTCCCTGCCTCTAACATGGAGTTCCTTCAATTGCTGGCATTTTCTTTTTCAATGCCTCAGGGTGCCTTTTTATGGAATGGGCTATTTTATGATGCCCTTTGCTTCTCCCTTTAGTGTTGACCTCTATTTGGATGCCATGCATGGGATTCCAAATCATAGAAGTAAAAGTCTCTTCATTACTGAACTTCATTAACGTGGGGATTCCTTTTTAATTGTGGGCATCCCCTGTTCTTGCCCATTTACTTCCAACATGAGCTACTTCCTGTGGAGTTTCTTTTGCCTAGTGTATTCTACTCTTTTATTTGATGTGTGGGCTTTGACTTCCCTTGAATGCTTTGCATGGAATGTGGGAATTCATTTGACCTGTAGTTGATCATGTGTTTCTCTGTTTAAAACTGCTCGTGGGTGCTCACTATACTAAAATGTGGACCAACTCCTTTATTATAGGTGCAACACATCTTAACTAAGTCTAACATTATGGATTCTACTATAATAATTGGCTCTAAGTATTTCTCATCTCATTTTCGACCCATATTAACACTTTTGACATGACTTTAATTGAGAAGATGCATTGTATTTGATTCATGGTTGCACGTGACTCCCACCATTAATGAACTTTGAATGATTCAATGAAAGATCCAGCCAATCATGTAATTGTTGGTGCATTTCCTTAACTGAGGTAAGGCCCAACATTCCACGATCTTTACGAGCCTATCTAAGTTTGGCTTTAGAAAGAGACTTTTCCACCTCGCTTTGGATCACTCTATCATCTTCCTTGATCCTTGCCAACCTTGAGCATAGCATGTAGCACAAATATGCGACAGTTCCAAAGGGTTTGATTCCCATATATTTACACATGTTTACAAGCCTCGGTCTACTAATATTATTCAAAATTATTTCATCATTGAATAGATTTGCAAAACCCAAAATTTCTTCATTGGATACCTTTGCACCTGTGTGAACTCAAAAAATATCAAGATCTTCTACTATTTGTTTAAGTTCTCCACTACAAGATGTTTTGATTTCTCTTGAAATTTCTTTGAGAGTGTCTTGTAAAAATTTGGCATACTCAATCTTTGCATTCAACTGTCATTTTAGCTCCTCCTCTTCCCTCATCTTATCCTGAAAAGTGGATGGCAGCATGTTGGGAAATACTTTAAGAAAAATTGGCAGGAAGAACTCCATGAATGGAACTATAATGAACACTACAAATGGCACAATCCTAAAAATATCTATCATTGTTCTAGTTAATTGTTGCCTCTCTCTTCAAGAAAGACTCTTTCCACTTGTGAGTTTCAATAGAAGCCTAAAGGATATCCCTTTTGGGACTTCTGCTACCGTATATGAGGGGAATCAATTATGTGTGCCCCTTCTGCTCTAATTTCCTATTTGGTCTCCTCTCTTGGGAATCTCTACTTTCCAACTAAATTGCAAAGAAACTCTTACATCAAATTACCTTCCTCTCCAAACATCATATTAGTTTGACAGGATTAGTTAGGCCCCAAAGTGGGTCTAACTGAAAAAAAATTCGTTTTTGAACAACTGAACTACAAAATCGATTCATTGCCCATCTGAAGTTGATTAGGACTAATTTTGAGCACTTAAAAGATCATTAAAACTCATGTTATCATTAAATTTCAAGCTATCAATTTAATGCCAGAAGGTCCTTTGATTGGGTTTAAAAAATGACCATAATAGATAACTAGGCCCTGAAATTGACACTCTGATTCTCTGTTCCACACTCTTGCACCTTGTCAAATCTCATCTCATGATGAATTCCCAGTCAAAAGATATTGACCATCAAAGTTGACCTCTTAGAATTTCCTACAAGAAAACATGTTATAAAACAATAAATTGAGTTTGGATTTGGCTTTGAAAACTAGGTAAATAGATATTTAGGGGCACAAAAATTGGGGCATTGATTCTTTGTCACAAGGAGAGTATAAATCTGGGATTTGGGCTCATGAAAAATAATTGGGCATAAATGGCAAGTAGTCAAAGTGGGCTACTTGGATTTTGCAAATTGAAACAATGTCAGAAAAGCAATTTTTGCAAATGGAATGCACCTAGGAAAGTGTGCAGACAGATTCATCAAGATATGAAAATTGGCACACTTGAAGTATCATTAGAGTAAAACACAATGGTACAATCTATTTGATCTCATCTATCATGAGTTTCAAGTTATAACATTACAAACAGGGGTTCCGACAAATCTGTAAATGTCAACACTAGTAAAAAGCTAGAAATTGCATGCAAAATTGTATTTAAAAACTTATCAGATGGATTTTTCAGAAGCTCAAACTTGAAACGTAACAAGTCTCTTACCTCTAGAGTGAAAAAAAAAAAGGAAATTTCTCATTTTGGTCAATTGGGTCAAAGTTATAACACGTCAAACAAGGCTTCCCAGAATTCAGAACATTTCATATCGGCATGACATTGATAACTGACCAACTTTTGAGGGATTCAAAACCTAGGCAAATAGACTCAAAATGAATTGAAATCTAAAACATAGGCTCTCAGGTATGGACACTAAACACTTCCAAAAAAGTGAGTCATGAAACATCACTGGGTGTGAGATATTCAATTGCAAACATGGCCCCCTGTCACTATTTGACACAGGTGAAAATGTAGAGTTGACAAATGCTCAAAATAGGACTTCACAAAATGACTCAAAATGACAATTTAACTTCATGAAACAAGTGGACATGTTGAATGTAAGGTGCTAGAAACATTAAACACCTATTGGAGCTTGAAAGTATAGGTAAACAAACTCATCAAAAATAATTTACAGGCCTTAAATTTCTCAATGGTACTCAAAATTGACCATGCAATTTTTAGTCCCAACACCTTTGACCTCAAATCCTTGTGGTTGTGCCATATATATTTCCTCATCCAAATCACCATGAAAGAAGGTTGTTTTAACATCAAGCTACTTCAAATGAAAATTTTTAGTAGCCACAATACTTAAAAGAATGTGAATAGAAGTCATTTTAACAATAGGAGAAAATATCTCATCAAAATCAATGCCTTTTTTTTGTGCAAATCCTTTTACAACTAACCTAGCTTTAAATATTTTCTTACCTCCATCCTCTTCTTTTAACCTATAAATCAACTTATTTTGTAAAGCCTTTTTACTTGTAGGCAACTTGCATAAATCTCATGTCTTATTTTTCAGCAATAAGTCCATTTCTTCTTTCATTATAGACTCCTTGTGAATCTTTGTATCCACCTATACAGCTTCAACATAACATTCATGTTCAACAACACCGGTAAGTAAAATAGAATACAAGGAAGGAGAAAATCTTTTTGGAGGTCTACTCATCCTTTTGACTGTGTAACATTCACTGGGGTGTGGTATTTTTTGTTGCAGTTGTTGCACATCATGAGGAATTAATGGAACATTAGCTTTTGGAGTGTTATCTAGCACTACATAATTATTTTCTTTCTTCTCATGTTGCAACAATAGATCTTTGTACAACACTTTCTAATTATATATAACATCCCTGCTTCTTATAATTTTATGATTTTCAAAGTCCAGAAGCCTATAACCAAATTCATTAATTCTATATCCAACAAATACACATCTTTGACTTATCTTCTAGCTTGGTTCTATTTTTAGAATCTATATGGGAAAATGCTTAACAATCAAAGGTCTTGAGAAAATAATAACTCACCTTATTACCAGTTTATGCTTCATCTAGAATACCACAACCCAAAGGAGTAGAGGGACCTCTATTAATCAAATATATAGCAGTATTGACAACCTCTACCCACATGTTTAAGGTCAACCTACATGCAACCTCATGCTTCTTGCATTCTCCATTAGTGTCCTATTCATGCATTTAGCCACTCCATTTTCCTATGGAGTCCTTGGAACAATTTTTTGTCTAAAAAATACTATTAGTGGAGCAATAATATTCAAATTCATGACAACAATACTCACCACCATTATTAGATTTGAGAAATTTTAATTTCTTTCTAGTATCATTTTCAACCAAGCATTTCCGTTTCTTAAAATTTTGAAATATATCAATTTTCTATCTAAGGAAATAACCCCATACTTTTTTAGTTGTACCATCAATAAATGTAACATAATAATGAGAGCCACCAAGGGAAGATACCTAAGCTGGTCCCCATAAATTTGTATGCACAAGCTCTAATTTCTCAATTTTTTTTTCTTTCCCAGTCTTCACAAAAATCACTCTCTTTCATTTTCCATATATACAACTTTCATAGAAATCCATATTGACACATTCTAAACCTAGTAAAAATTTCTTTGAATGAAGTACTTTCATACCTTTTTCACTCATGTGTCCAAGTCTATTGTGCCACAATGTTGTATTAGAATCTATAGCTGCTATTTGTTCTCCCTACTCAACTGCAACAACTATTCTTGAACATTCATTTTTCTCTGAAACAATCAATGTAGAAGGACCAATATGACATTTACATAGATATAAGGTGCCTTCTTTCACACCTTTTTCTACTACAAGGGAAACTTTTGAAACCTTCCAATTTTTATCATTAAAAGTAACTACACAACCCTCATCACTAAGTTGTCCTGCTAAAATTAAATTTCTACTTAGCCTTGTAACATGTCTCACCTCATGTAGTAGCCAATGATTCCCATTCAACAACTTAATCTTAACTTTTCACTTTCAAACAATCTAATAGGGCTCATTATCCCTCAAATAAACAAGCCCAAAATCCCCTTAGACATAATCAATGAAATAACCTCTATGAGGTGTAGCATGAAATGAAGCACCAGAATCTAAAACCCATGAATCATCAACACTTTCTGAAAATAGAAGCAAAGCATCCTCTTTGGATTTGTTACTTTCCAGATTTTCCTCCTTGTTCCCTTCTGGTTTGTCTCCTTTATTATTATTTTGATTCCAGAAATATTTTTTCTTATGCCCTGATTTTCCATAGCATGAGCAATCTCTCGGTCCTCTAGATTGAGACCCCTTCCCTTTTGACTTTCCTCTTGATTTCCCATTTAAAAAAAATTATTCCCTCTCTTAGTTAGTCTACTTCTACTTTGTGCTTTCAATGCACTTCCTAATGTAGATCCACCTGAGGTTTCCCTACAAGTTTCCTCACTCAAAATAACAGCAATCACATCATGATATTTTAGGGTACTAGATCTAGAAATTAAATTACTTACAACCATTACCAAGCCATTCCAACTTTTAGGCAAAGAAAAAAAATCAAGAGAGCCCTAATTTCTTCATCAAAATTGATACCCATAGAAGATAACTAACTATTAATAGTATTAAACTCATTTAAATGATCCACAACAAATTCACCTTCTATCATTTTCATATTAAATAAACGCTTCATGAGAGATACCTTGTTTGAAGTAGAGGGATTTTAATACAGTTTTGCTAGGGTTTGCATCAACTCTTTTATTGTCTTCACTTTTGTAATATTAAATGCCACCGATGATGCTTGACATAACCAAATTCTTCCAAGTGCCTTTCTGTCCAAAAGATCACAATCATCATTTGTCATAGATCCCTGATTCTTGTTTTTTCTTTTCAATAACTTCCATAAATCCTTTTGATAAAGATAGTCCTCCATTTGCATTTTCCATAGCTAAAATTTTGGCCCATTAAACTTGTCAACCCTCAGCTTATCCTCATCTACCATCGTTCCAACGCAACCATGAGACTCCCACTCAAACTTGAGACATTCTTATAGAGGATCACTAAAAATAAATGACAATAGTCTGGCTAAAAAAATGAGATGATCTAGCTAAATAAAATGATGACCATCTGGCTCTAATACCACTTGTTAGGATTAACCCCAGAAAGAAATAACAGTTACATGCAAATATAGCCAATACCAAAAATTAGTAGATTGCAAAAAAAAGAATACAAGACACAAGGATTTAATGTGGTTCACCCAATCCCTGGGCTATATCAACCAACAATAAATCTAATATTATTATTATCCAGTGATTACAACTTGATTACAATCTATAAGCCCTTACAGCTCAATATCACCACAAGAACCAATTTTTACATCACACACTATGAAAATCCCTAACCCTAATCCTTTTTATACAAG
Organism: Cupressus sempervirens; assembly: GCA_028749045.1. Taxonomy (NCBI): domain Eukaryota; kingdom Viridiplantae; phylum Streptophyta; class Pinopsida; order Cupressales; family Cupressaceae; genus Cupressus; species Cupressus sempervirens. The sequence goes on along the minus strand of CM053791.1, from coordinate 799,943,675 downwards.
ATTTTTTCTACTTAAAAAATTAGGGCTACAATAATAGAAAAATAGTAGCTGATGCCTTTTACAATATAAGGGAATTTTTGGCTTCACTACCTTCAAAAATCCCTATGGGGGTGGTACTCCAGGACCCTGTAGGGGCATTGCCCCTTGACCCCATCTTGGAGTTGTGCCTAAACCCCTATAGAAATAATCTAGAGGGAAATTGTGCCAAATAAACTTCTGAGTCTAATTAGACTCCGCATCACAATAATCTCCCACTTGGAGACTAATTAGACTCCACAATAATAACAAGATTGTAGCTAAGCTCACTTGCAATTTGGAGCTTATCAAAATAAGTTGCAAAGGAAATAAGAGTTATTGTTATAGCAGAGAAAGTTTATTCTATGATAGAAGATGATATTTATGTTTTCATAGAAAATTTCATGGAGCAAAGTTTTGTGGAGCATTGCCATGATGAAAGGAAGCTATAGAAAACCTTAGATAGAATTTGAAGATCAAACAAATGATTTTGAGTAGATATTTAATTTTAGAATGAAATTAATAGTTTTTTCAATTTGTCAAAATACATAATTAATGCAAGTTCTAGCTAGATAAATAGAGTACGAACTTGATACCAAAGAGTGGGATTAGATTATATCTAGAAGAATTCATGACAGAAAGATTTGGATGGGAGAAAATGTAGTTGACATCTCTGATAACCTTATTCATAAGGTTATTGGTCTTATCAAACAAGGCAATGTACCCATTGGTGAGAAACTAGTTAAGAAAAAGGTTGAAAGTTATTCTAAGGTAGTTTACAATGGTAAGGCAATGGTGATCAACAACATCAAACAAAATGATGTGAGATTCTTGAGTAGAATCATTGCATATTCTATTTGTGCAAGTTCTAAGAGTGACGAGTTGTCAGTAGGCTTTATTTATGTAGCTTATAAGATTTGCATTAAGAAGGAACAAGTAAATTGTAGTGTTATTCTAAGAGTACAAATCCTTGAGAATATGGAGAAGGTTAAGAGAAATAAGAATAGTGTATTTAAGTTCTAGTATCTAATTAATCATATTTTCATTCATGTACTCAAGGGAATTCTATTTTCATTAGTTATAGAGATCATGAGAAGTGAAAGATGCACTATGGATAAGATAACAAATGTATGCAGAAGGCATCCTACAAAGAAAATATTGGACAATGGTAATTTAATCATGAGGACATTTCAAAATTAGATGAAATAGATATTTAGAATTATAGCTACAATTTTTGATAGATTTAAGGATGATATATGTTTTATGGTGGATACGAACCTAACGTATATTAGAGCAATAGAACCTTGGGAAACATTTCTTGATCCCTTAGCTAATGTGTTAAGTGATGTGTAGCTATTAGTTACATTGATTTAATTTTGAAATCTGAAATATATCAAGCATCTTATAGATTTGGAACATATGAGAAGAAAACTTAGTCAACTTACTAGGCATCATTAGAGAAAGAATCTGATAAGAGGGTTGCAACTATAATGAAGAAAGCACTATTTGAGGTAGGTATCTCAGAAGAAGAATCATAGGTAGTTAGAAAAACAATCTCTAGATTGAAACAAATTGGTGAACAAGGTGTAATGTATGAGACACCTCTGCCAATTGGCCAAGTATCTGGTATATCCATTGCAACAACTCCTATAGAACGAAGTATCCCATATACTGCTATATCAACTAAGCAACCAAGTAGATCTAAAAGGTAGTAAAAGAGAGTTAAGTAGAAAGCTACTAGACCAGAGTAAATAAATAAGACATTTTTGACAATTGAAGATTCCAGTGATGATGAAGAAGAAGAGGAACAAGAAGACAATTAGCCAGAGAAGATTATTGTTTCCAAGAAGCCAACAGGTAAAACAAGGCAACCTTGGAAACCAAAGATAGAGAAAATTAACACAACCATTTTTAATGAAGGGAACTTTATGTAGATAAATAAGTTTTATGATTTGTACAAGGACATTGAGAAAGAAAAAATTGATATCTCTACTATGAGATGTATGATTATTAAAATTTGAAATTCAAAGACACTAAAGGTTTTGTCAATTAGAAAGTCTATGCCAGACTTATAGAAAAGAAGGCACTAGTTCAAAAAGAAGATATGAAACTTTAGAAATAGATGATAAGAACTATGTGCAAGATTGAAGATGAAGAAGAAATACAAAAATTGATAGGTAAACTGGCACCCTATCTACAGAACAAAATGAGGCCAATTCTATTTATGGGTGGTGATAATAATGTAATAAGAAGTGAAACTATTGCAGCTATCAATAAAATGATGATTAAGGTAGAGACAACTCCTACCACTACAGAGAAAACTTTAGAAGTATCAATAAGTGGTCATGCTAGACAAATTGATCTAACAAGTGTTACAATTAACATTAATGATAATCCTTTTGCAAGTTTTGATCATCTTGAGGCCCATTCTAAAGATATTCAGGATCAATTGAGACTAGTTGAATAATAGAAAATATAGTTAGAAAAAGAAAAGAAGAAGATTGAAGAAGCCAAGCTGAAATTACTTGAAGAGGAGAAGTAGAAAGAAGAAGAAAAGAGGATAGAAGAGGAAAAAGAGAAGAAATTGGAAGAAGAAAAGAAAGAAGTAGAAAAGAAGGAAAAAGAAAAGAAAGGAAAGAGATGAGAAGGAAGAAGAAGAGAGAAAATCAAAGAAGGCAACAAAGAAGAAACAAGAGGGAGATGAGGTGAAAGCATCTAGCTCATCCACTCCTATATCTCTTGCTAACCTTATAGGTGATGATGACAATCAATCTAACTTGATCTCCTCCTTGATAAAGTTAATTGAGAAGAACAAAACAATCAAGAGTTTATAGAGATCATTAATGGAGGTGATTGATAGATTACACAACACTCTGGTAGCCAAACATACAGAGGTAGACTCAAATAGATAGACAAAGAAGTTGTAAAATCTTTTGATGATGAGTTCACAAATTTATTGAATGTCGATGAGTCTAAGGCTCAAATTTCACATGATCCCAATCTTTTCAGCACCATTTGTCAAAACATTTAGAATGATTTTCTGAGTCTTGATACTTATATCAGGGAAATCTAAAAATGTCAACAAGTTGGCAAGGTACTATACAAAAAATGCAGTTTATCTTGAATAATTTTAGCAAATATTTGGATAGTAAAATTTAAGGGAAGCTAAGTGAGATGGAATCTCTAATTAGTTAGATACAACTACTCTCTTGCAGAGTTGATGAGTTTGAAGGATATGTTTTCGGTGTTCACACAGATGCTAAGAAACTACAACATGAAAAAGAGCAATTTTGAGAAGACTATCAAACTTTAGAGAGTATTTCTCTAAAGAAATTAGCCATTCAGAGACAGGTGGAGGAATGTGTCAAAGAAATGAAACTTATTCCAATTTCACCTACATTGAACTCAACGCAATTGAGATTGCACCATATGAAACCTTATGTGAAATGCTCACTACTGCTGAAGCAACAAATGACACATAAGACAAAGGTATGAATATTATGAAGGAAAAATTTGATGATTTTATGAGGATAATAGTAGCTTGAATCAGAAAGACATAAATTTTGATAGTTTTTTGAAAGTTTTTTTGATAGTAGATAGACAATACCTTTTGATAGTTTTGGACATTCTAACCTTTGTCATTGATGTCAAAGGGGGAGAAGTTTTAGAAGAAAATTGTAGTGAATTATGTATGTAGTAATCATATAGAAAGGTGGGGTTTTCTTAATATGAAGTATATGTAATAGATGACAAGTATTATAAGTTTTGATAAAGTTTTTGTTACTTAGCCAATTTTCCTTACTTTTTTTCCATCAATGCCAAAGGAGTCCAGATTGTTAAGAATTGGCTATATGTAGTGATGTAATTATTGTGATTAATGGAAAAAAAATGATGTACATGTTGTAGAAAACCTCAGAAAGATATGTGGCTTTTGGTACTCTGAAAATTGTTGGCTATTGGCACTTAGAAAATTGTCTAAGTATGAAATTGGTTTACAATAGTGTATTGTTTTGATGTATAACTTGTTTATATGATGCTATCTATGAGAGAGAGAGGTTTGATGGAAAAATTATACATGATGATGATGATGTATAAAACCTTAGACATCAATATGGACAATACGAAAAGAAGTTATGTAAGATTTACAGACCAATGGAATGAAAGGTAAAGGAACTATTTTGTTTACAAAATTATTGATTGACTAATTAAGGCTGACATTCTAGAGGTTTACTCTAAGTTAAAAAAGTATATTGTGGTCCTAGTTGACCCAACAAAAATTTGTGGAAAGGCATGGTATTTATGCAAAGACATCTTGCAAAATTATGTGCAAGTGATTTGAAAGAGAATATGAATGCAAATTTTTGTATCATATAAAGAGAAGTTTTTGAGAACCAGATTTTGTGATCTGAGATTGAGATAAGGTTAGAGATTATCTTGAAAGAAGGTACATTATCTATACACTTGAGGATTAATTACTTGTTTGGGCAGTGAACTCTTCTTGGAATTGGAAGTGTATGTTTGGGCAGTGAGCTCTTCTTGCATCTATTGTAATACAACTACTAACAAAGATTAAAATTCTCCTAACAGGGACTCCTATGTACTAAATGCTCTTTATAGACTCCTAATAGGGTCCATCCTCTAACAAGGAACATATATATCAATATATCTTTTTGGGCATCATTCCCATCAGGGTTTTCCTTTGGCCAAGGTTTCCCTAGTTAGAAAAATATGGTGTTATGAGTTCTCTTTATGCATGGTTACTTTTACTATTCAAAATTACTTGTTTACTTTCTCATGTGTGGCTAAAAGTAATAAATAATATCTAGTTGGCAAAAAAAGTTTTTAGAATGTTGATTCACCCCCCACCCCCACCCCCACCCCACCTCCAAAATTCCCTATTTCTATTAGCAATGGATGGAATTGAATGTGCTCTTGCACCATACCCTTGGGGTGCATTGAGATAAGCTCTTGAAAACTTAGGCCATGTTTCTATATCTCTTGTTCATTCATCCATACAAAAACTTCTTCAAGACATCCCTACCATTGAACCAAATACTTCTTGTATGCATCCTACCTATTTTTCTTGATGACCTTGGTGTCTAAGATCTTGTCAAGTTTCCTTGGCTCATGGATTGGTATCCCTAAAAAATCTTCTTCAAGCTCTTCAAGTTGCACTTCTAAACCTAAATTCATGTCACCTTTATATGGCGTTAGATCAAAAATATTAAATATGGGAGAGAAACCAAGGTGTGAGGGAAAATCTATCTCATAAGCATTCATTCCATACTTCTTCAATATCTGATAGGTTCCTACTTTCTTCATGAGTATTTTGGTATGCTTGCCCTTTGGTAACCTCTCCTTTTTGAAGTATTCCTAGACTAATTCTACAACCTACAATTGAACATATCTTCTATATTTTTCTTTAGTCTACTTATACTTCTGTACACTCTTCTCAAGTGCCAACCTTACTGACTTATGAATCTCCTTCATGCTTTCTGAAAACTCCTCTCCATGAGCATTGATTGGAGTGTTAGAAGGTAGTTCCCTAAGTTCTAAGATAGCTATTTGATTCTTCCCATACACTATTTGAAAAGGTCTCTTCCCTTTATTCTTATTGAATGAGTCATTAAAAGAAAACTTTGCTTGTGGTATGACTAATTCCCACTTGTCTCCATACTACTTTATCAAGAATTGAAGTATATTTCCAAAAGACTTTTTGATCATCTATATCTTCCCATATATTTGTGGATGGTAGGCATAGAAAAAACTCAAATCAATTCCCAATTTCTTCCAAAAGGTCCTCCAAAAGTGACCAAAAAACTTCACATCTCTATCTGATAGTATGGTTAGAGGAAAACCATGTATCTTGATAATCTCCTTGAAGAATAAACTTGCCATTATTGATTCATCATTGGTTCTTTTACAAGGGATGAAGTGATCCATTTTACTAAATCTATCCACTACAACATATATGCTATCATTTCCCTTCTATGATATAGGTAATCCTATCACAAAGTCCGTGTTGTAACTCTCCCAAGGCCTTGTAGGAATAGGAAAAGTTTGGTATAGTCCTACATTAGTGGATGTACCCTTGGCCCTCTAATGGATTATACATGTCTCCACAATCTTCCTCACTTTAGTTTGAAGTCTTGGCCAATAGTAGAACATTCTCACCTATTCCAAGGTCTTTTCCAAGCCAAAATGCCCTCCCATGTTGTTTACATTTTTCCCCTAATGATGTTCTTCCTCATTGTGGCATGAAAAATAGCCCATTTTGAATTAAGTAGTCAACATATTTAGTGTGATATGTTTCAAAAAAGTTAGAATATACCTTATATATGTCTTTGAAATCTTTATCCTCTTTATACATGCCTTTCAAATCATTGATCCCTACACTTTGGAGTTGGATTTCTCACACAAATAGGTTTCTCCTACTTAGTGCATTTGCTACCTTATTAGCAACTCCCTTCTTGTGTTTTATCAAAAAGGTGTAGGCTTGAATTAATTCTACCCATTTCATGTGTTTGTGGCTTAGTTTATCTTGGCTATTCAAGAAACTTAAGGCCTAGTTATATGTGAAAACAACAAATTATTTTGAAAGGAGCTAGTGCCTCCAATTCTTTAATGATTGAACTAAGGCATACACTTCCAAGTCATAGGAGGAGTATTCTTCTTTGATTCATTTAGTTTCTCACTAAAAAAGGCTATTGGCCTCCCTTGTTGACTTAAGACAACCCCTATAGCTAGGTTAGAAGAATCACATTCAATAATAAAAATCTTCTAAAAATCAGGGAATAGTAGGATTAGTTTCTTAATTACCTTCTTCTTCCGCATTTGGAAGGCCTCTTTTACATCCTTTTTCCATAAAAATTTACAGTTTTTCCCATCCTTAATGGTTTCAAGGATAAAAACACACAATTGATGAAAGCCATTTGATAAACCTTCTATACAAGGAAGCAGGCCAATGAAAGTCTTGTGGTTTCATAATGCACACCCCATTTCACCTAGAAATGCCCCCCCAGTAAATTTTTTTCTACCAAATCCCTAGTCTAGGGATTGGGTCAATTTGGAACTCCCCCTAGAGTCTAGGTCTAGCCTTTTTCTCTAATTGAGCACTCCCTAGAGTTAGAACTAGGAGAATTTGGGAGAAAAAGAGTGTTTTTGTACAAAAAGCACGCTAGCACACCTAGCACACATATGCACCTACCAAGGATCTTAGGTGCACAAAATGTGCAATTTCCCACTCTTTCCCCTTTGGAGATACACACATGTTCACCTACACATGTGCACACCTCCAAAGGGTGCACATTGGCTTGAGCCTATACAAGCCTTGGACACATCACCTTTCCTCACTTCATTTCTCTTAGTGCTCCTTGTTCAACCACACCTTTGTACCTCCAAAGGTGCACTAAACTTGCACAAAAACACAAAAAAAGTTGTTGGAAGAAACCAAAGTGCTATTGGGGGGATTGAACTAGTTTTTCACTATTTTAGTGTTTTGGGTTAAATTTTCAACTCTTCAGACTAATGTTTTCCTCTTTTGTGTAGACAAAAAGGCATCCTTAACTTGTTGAGGTCATAACGTGCAAGTGCATATATCATCATAGCATCTTCATTATCAGCAGCAATAGAGATCTCACCTAAGTTAGTGACCTTCACCTTCAAAGGAGTCATACATAAGTTTTGGTTTATGAATTCACACTAAAGATTAAAGATACAAAGGTTGGTCACATGAACTAGAACAAGTTCCTTATCTTATGTAATTATTAATGACATGATTCAATACAAGTGCCTTGGGATTCTGGATAGAAGAATCATAAGGAGTTTAAATATATGAAATTTTTTATCTATAAAGAGGGTCTAAATCATCAAAAAGGGAAAAATAAGTACACTAGAGTGCTCCCAAACCTTGTTTGAGAAAAACCTAGAAACTATTTTCAAAATTGAGAAAATTTATTTTTTGGTGAATTGAGCACCTTGCACAAATTTTATCGAGCTATGCAAGGTGTGCTACTCTAAAGGTGCATCAATAGTTAAAAAATAATTTCTAATTTACAGATTTTCATGTACCAGAAATGCATTCTGATGAAATTTTAACTCCTACAAATTCTTAGAGAAGGTTGAGCTTCCATTTTTTAAAGCTTCTAGTGACTCTTAGATCCTCTTATAACTTCCTTCTTATCTCCTTTTTGTTGGAAGCACGAGTGTTGATGATATTCCTATAGGGGAGTATTGTAGATACATGGATAGATCATTATCATGATGATATGTTCCATTCATGACTGTGTTTTTCATTGATGTCAATATAGTAGTTTTCTATGGTATGTGATAGAAGAATAGTGGAAAGATCAAGTTGGTACAAACAGATCATTGAGTACTTTTAGTAGCGAGGTTAAAGGGAGATTATACTATGTGTCTAGTATATGAAGGTAACCTTGGAAGCATAAGATATTAGTTCTAGAGGAAGTTATGTAAGTTTTGATGAAGACTGTTCGAAGATAGAGTTTACAAAGGCATGTTCTGGTAAACTTGTTATATCTCTTAGTAGAGTTACTATTCTAAGAAGCCAAAGTTAGAGATGTAAATAAGACATGTTGTTGATGACATATCTAATCTCACTCATCATAATGTTATGTGTATGGAAAGTTATTTGAGTTACAAGGTGGAAGATTAATGTTATCACTAAGTGTAACATGTTCTTAATGTGGTCTTATAATAATATATTGAGATGGTGTAACAACTGACTCAGGAAATTATTTTATGGATTTGGTATATAGGAGGGGCATTTTCCTTTATCTTAGAATTGACATATGAGATGATTGTAAGTAGAATGAAGAGCGGCATGTGAAGTTGAGCAGAGAAGATCAGAACTAAAGGAAACTTCATTGCCAAGGTTTTATTGTGTGATCTAAAGTTGGATACTTGGATCTGAGGTTCATGACCTAGTCTACAAGGTTTGATAGTGATTGGTACGATTGATAGGATAGATGAAAGAAGTTATCATGTAGTACACACAATTATTCCATAAGGAATAGTTGAGAGATTAGTCAGATAGTGCATTCAATGCTCTTTCCCTATAAGCTATTTGGACAGTGGGTTCTTCTATCTTCTACAACTCCTAATAGGGTTGGCACAACTCCTAAAAGGGTTGGAATCTCCTAATAGGGATTCTTATGTACTAAATGTTGTAATAGACTCTAGACAGGGTTCATCCTCTAACAATGAATATTTATATTAGTACATCATCTTTTGGGCATCATTCCCCTCTAATCAAGTATTTTCTTAGTTAACATATCTGGTGTAATCGTCTATGCACATCTTGTTATGGTTGTTGTTTACTTTGGTTGGATGGATAAGATTGCTTAAGATTAATAAATATTTTAATTATTGGATAAGTGATTCACCCGCTCCCCCTCTTAGTTATCTTGGTGGACTATTTGTAAGAATTTGCATTACGAAAAAATCACCCAATACCAAGAAGCTCAACAACTAGCACACAATATACCAATAGAGTATGATAATAATAACCATACAAAATTAAATTGATGTACAAGTACACTAGGAGTGCCTATATATAAAGGCCTCTAGAATGCTTCTAGAGTGTCTAGGAGTTAGCAATATGATAAACCTCACAACTAAACACATGTCCACCAAGAGTGGATTATCCTCTATTAAGCACAAGAGTTAGTGTGATGATGAGAGGATAAGCCTACAAAGGTGTGTCATGTAAAATTATGTTGTAGACACCATGTGCTAAATTAAGAGTGTGAACAATTATGTTGTCTATATGACAATTCAATTGATTATGCAAAATGTAGTGTTGTAGACACCATGTGCTAAATAGAGTTGCGTACTCCTATGTTGTCAACATGACAACTCATATGAGTACACAAAATCATAGATATATAACCTAATAAATAATAAAATAATGTATTTATCCTAAGTAATGTTAAGTAAAGCATAAATAATAATTATTTACACTAACACCCCCCTTACGTGCAACTAAGGGGAATGTACTTAAGCTTACAAAAGCTATGATGAAATGCATAATGGGTCCCAACTTCTAGGCCATGTTAGGTACCCAAGTACAAATGCAATATTGTACACATAATGCAATGAAATATCTCTAAAAATGGAGAAAGAGGAAAAACCTCATGTGAAAAACCCTCCCTAAAAGAGAGATATGTACAATATAGAAGAGAAGGATCATGTGACCCCTCTTGGTGAAAAATCCCTTACCCCCAAGAGATCTAACAGATGAAGATACTTGAACTCTATAAAGGAGTTTGGTTTTGATCCACCTAGACCCACAATCATCCATTGTGATAATTAGAGTGCTATTGAAATCTCAAAACATCAAATGTAACATTAGTGCACCAAACATATTGAATGGCCCACAGTGGACCTTTGGTCTAGCAGTGAAGTTGAATGGCTCACAAAGAGCCCATCAGAGATCAAGTCTTGCTCAGTGCAAGGCCCAAAGACATCATAAGGGATGAGGTCAGGATCATGCCTCAGGAAAATTTGGTAGCGTGGATGCTCTCTAGTCCTTGGCTCTTAGCTAAAGAGGTTTTAGGCACCTGTGGGCCCATATCAAGTACCTAAAACTTTTTTGTGGATGACCTACATAAAAAAGTGAACTAAACTGCACTTATGAACATGAACTACTAGTCCATCAATATGGAAAGTGAAAACTTCATCATTTACCTCATGTTGATGTTCTAAATGTCCCTCATAAGGCATTTGAAGGCACTAATTTCTTTTCATAAGGAGTTAAGAAACATTAGTTCAAACACCACATTTTGCATTATAAGTTTCCCCTTTGTTTGTATTCCAATGTGTGCACTCCATGCTCAGTTTACTTGCAATAATGAGATGTTCATATGAGCATGTTATAATTGTCTAAAAATTTGCAATCACCTATATTAACACACCTTCCATCTCCATTATTCCAGCAGTTTGACGAAGTTAGTCGGGCCCCAAAGTGGGTTTGGCTAAAAAAAAATTTATTTTCAAACAACTGAACTACAAAAATGATCCATTAACCATCTAACATTGATTCAAAAAAAATTTGACCACTGAATAGTCATTCAAAATTGCTTTTACCATTATTTTGCAAACTATCAAATTAATGCCAGAGAGTTCTTTGACTGGCCCTAAAAAATTGACCAAAACACCTAATTGAGCTCTGAAAACTGGCACACTAAATCTCTATTCTACATACTTGCATCCCGTCAGATCTTGTCTCATGAAAAATTCAGGGTGAAAAGATATTCGTTTTCAAAGTTGACCTTTTAGAACTTCCTACCAGAAAACATGTCAAAAAGTAATAAATTGGGTTTAGATTTGGCCTTGAAAACTACGCAAATGGACACTTGGGAATACAAAAACTGGGGCGTTGGTTCTTTGTCACGAGGAGAATATAAATCTAGGATTTGGGCTCATGAAAAATAATAGGATGCATTTGGTGAACAGTCAAAGTGAGCTACTTAGAATTACTGACTGGAAACATTGACAAGATAATAATTTTTGCAAATGGAATTTACCTAGAAAAGTGTGCATATGGATTTTTCAAGACTTAAAAACTGACACACTTGGAGCATTTTTAGAGGAAAACATAGTGGTACAATCCATTCAATCTCACCTATCATAGATTAGGAGTTATGACATCTTGAATAGGGGTCCTAACAAATCTGCAAATGCCTACACCAGTAAAAAGATAAAAATTGCATTTGGAATCACGTTTGAAAACTGATCAAATGGATTTGTCATAAGCTAAAAGTTGAAACATAACAACTCTCTAATGTCTACAATGCAACGCAAAATGAATTTTTGCATTTTGATCAACTAGGTTCAACTAGTCAAAAGTTCTAATATGTCAAACATGTCTTCCTAGAATTTTGAACTAATTGCATCAGCATGACAATATTAAATGACCAAATTTGAGGGAGTCAAAACCTAGTCAAACAGACTTGAAATGACTTGAAATTTAAACCATAGGTTCTCAACTATGGACACTAGACATTCCCAAAGCGGTAAGTCATGAAACATTTTTGGGTGTGAGATATTTAATGGCAAACACAGCCTCCTATCACCATTTGACACTGAGGGTAAAATGCAAATTTGGAAAATGCTCAAAACATGACTTCATTAAATGGCTTGGAATGTCAATTTATCATCATGGAACACTTAAATGCATTGAATGGAGGGTGTTAGAAACCTTAAACACCTTAGGGGCTCAAAGGTATAGCTGGGTACATGGGCATTGAAATAGGATTTATAGGGCTCCATTTCTCGAAATTGTTCATAATTCAGGCTACAATTTTGAGTGCCAATAGTACCTTTCTTTACGTATACTCTATTTAAGGTATATACAACAAAACTAATAGATTCTCTCCAATAGTTCTTTGATACACTCTTCTCCATTATCAATGTTCTTGCACAATCCTTGCTGTTGACCTCTATCTATTAATTCCTCTATCATTATAGAATGTATTGAGCTCATTCGGAATGAATTTACCACCTCTGTTAGGTCTCAAGAACTTTAGATTCTTCCCTACTTCTTTTTCAACTCTGACCAAATAACACTTGAATATCTAAAAAGTATCAAATTTAGCTTTAAAGAACATCACATTCGTCATCCTAGAGTACTCATCAATAAATAGAATGAAGAACTTATTTATGCAATAGCTTTGAACATCAATAGCTCCACATAGTTCATTATGAACCAATTCTAAAATATCACTAGAAGTGTATATTTTTCTCTTGAAACTAGACTTGGTCATTTTTCCTAACTAACATTATTTACACATAGCATTTTCTTGCTTTTTCAGTTTAGGCAACCCTCTTACTTTCTTCATTTTACTAATATTCAAAAAATTATCAAAGTTGACTTGACATAACCTTTTGTATCATAACCAAACATCTTCTTGTTGTACAAAAAAACATGTCTCCTTAGATAAATCTAGATATAACAAGTTATATCTTGCCTGATCACCACTTCCAATCATCTTACCATTCAACATCATATATATTGGCCTTCTTATTATGGGATTCAACTTTGTAACCTAATTTGTCCAGTTGTGAAACACTTAACATATTATAGTTATGTCCTTCAACCTAGTAAAAATTGACACATTTTATCTTTTTAGTTAATTGAATACTACCTTTACCTTTTACAACATATGGGATACCATTACCAAATTTAACACATCCACCTATATATGGACCATATCCTCAAGTTTATCTTTATCACCAATCATATGATTGGAGCATCCACTATCAATTATCCATCTGTCACTTTTTTTTACATATGAGATTAATGTAGTTTTCTCATCTTTATCACAATCTTCTTTTATAGCAACATAGACAACTTCATCATCATTACTTTCATATTCATTTTTAGTTTCTTCTTCAATAATATAATAAGTTTTCTTACCTTTGTCATCTTATTTTTCCTTGAAGTCTCTGTCATCTCTTCTTTGTTTGTACTTTCTTTCCTTCCTTTCATCCTTCTCATGTCTATTAGGACACCCAGTCAAAATATGACCAACTTTGTTGCATGAGAAATAAATAATAGGTAGATTACTTTTGTATTTACCTCTACCTCTTCCAAATTGTTTTATAATAAAGGCTTCAAGTTCATCAAGTTCATTATCAAAACTATCATTGTCACTCTTCACATGTTTTTCTTTCCTTTTACTAATAATTAGTTGTGACTTAAAGGTAGATTCAATAGTAGTAGGTCTATATTCATCAAAGTTAGACATCTCAAAAGCACTAAGTTTACCAATTACACCTGCCAAGGTCAAAGTGTTACATGGTGTACACCTCAGCTCTTGAATTGCAGATACTCTAATGGTATATATAAGGAGTATACTCATCAATACCTTGCTCATTAATGTTTCATCTTTGATTTCTCTATTTGCACCATGAATAGCATTGACAACTTATTTGACTCTTGTATATTATTGAACTATATTCTCACCTTCCATTATTCTCATGTCATTAAATTTACCTCTCAAGCTCTCTAATTTGGATCTCAAGACATTTTCATCACCTGCATATATGGTTTTCAATTTTTCCCACATCTTCTTTGCACTATCGCATGTTGGAATGTACATGTGGGAAGATTTACTTCTGAGGGGGGAGGTGAATCAGAAGTAACTAACTTTAACCTTTTCAAAACCTTTTAATTGAAAACATTCACATGCATATAATTCATTTAATAAGCATGAAAGTAAAGAAAAGCATAAAAATAGATAAAACACAAATTTGGTAACCTAGAAACCCTCCAAAATGAGAAGGTAAAATTGGGGTGGGGATGACACTGACAAAGTATCACTGCAACAATATGTAATTGTTCAAGGTTACAAAGTTTGACCACTTCCAATGGTCTGCCCTATGAAAGGCATGTCCTATTAAAGGCTTTACACCCTATTAAAAGTGACCTGGTTAAAGGATTTAACCACCCTATTAGAAGTGGGCCTAGTTAAAGGACTTCAGTACATTCACTTGGAATGCCACCCTGTTAAAGGATTTACAAATGGCTATTAAGCCAACCTAAGTCCATAGGATTTCCATACCTAATACAATTGCTGGAGAGTATTAGAAAGTCTTGACTTGATAACTTGCAATCTTTAATTGCTGATTTTAGATCCTCATTCTACTTTGACTACTCTGATCCTTGCTTAATCTGATGTGTCACTCTTCAAAACTTTGATACTCGGTTCTTGATCAATTGGATTTTGCAATGTTGTTATGCTCTTCTCTAAGTCTTTTACACCCTTCTACACTTTGCTATAATTTACCCATACACTTGTCATATCCACTTCTCACACTCATCCATAATGGGGTTTCATCCTCTTTTTAAATATTTCAAAGACTTAGGGTTAGGTATGAATCTACAATCAATATTTACTCTTCATTTCCCACTCAATTCTTGCACTTTTCTGATTGGTTGCATGCCTTCTCCATTTTTCTTATTGACTGCATGTTGATTATATAGGTAATGCAAAATATTCATTCTTATCTTTAAGATCCTTTAAGATTCATCCCATGTCGACTTCAAAAATGGTTTACATCTAAGTTTGTGAAGATACAAACTCATATGTTTATTCTGTGTTACTTGACACTAACTAGTTTGCCGATGCTTGATACATATAAGAAAACTAGCTCACTCAGCTCCTATAGTAATTTTGTCTCACTTGGAATCAATTCTTTTCTTGGCATCTATAGTGACTTGGCATCTATACTTTACTCAACACTTGAACTTCACTCAACACTTGAAGTTCACTTGGAACCTATTGAATTCTCTTGCTCAACATACATTGTATCTCAGCTTCTATATTATACTCGACATCATCTTGAGAATTGGTTAAGTGTGTTGACACTCAATTGTCAAAACCAATTTGAGACCAACATCACATTCTTTTAAATCACCAAACTCGACATAGCTTAGGGCTGAAGATATCTCCAACATCACTTGATTGTGATCTTACTTTTCCTTTATTTTTTTAGCTATCAGAGGAGATTTATTACCTTTACATACTCACTATCCACAAATTTGATAGAAGCAGCACTGATACTAGATATTTGTAACCTCATCAAGGTTTACAATGTAGGAAAGCTCTCCTTGTTCAAGTTTGGTACCTCTCTTTTGTGAGTCATGATCTTTAGCTCTAAGTACCTTCCAAATTTTCTCTATAAACACCAAGCTCTAGTGCCAATTGTTAGAATTTTTCAAACTAGGGGGGGAGTGAATTAGTTACTCAAGGTCCATAATTAACATTTGAATAATTAAACATAAAATATTCAATATTCTAATTATCCTATTGTTGTCTTGTCTCTACTATATTGATGAAATTACTATCTCAAACATACTTTCCCAAATGTAAAACATATAAAGAGTTCAACAAAAGTTTTACACTAGGATTTTTATTTGGAAAGCTAGTTTAGGAAAAATCACTAGCAACATGTCACTACTTTTTACTTCTTTCAAAATGAGCTTTGTTAGCAACCAACCCTATTAAAGGTTTACAATACACATTATTAAATGTGACTTGGTTAGAGGATTTGATCACCTTGTTAGGAGTGCCCTTGTTAGAGGACTTTGATCATTCCATTTAAAATGTCACCTTGTAAAAGTATTTATATAGAATGTTAAGCCCTTCAAATGACTATTAGGTCAAACTTTGTTAAAAGGATTTCAATGTAAACTTTTTACAATGATTAGAAAGAAAAGAATAGGGTTTTGATTTGTATGATTAAAACTCACTTTGTAGATTCAAATCACTATTTGGCTCATGTTTTGATTCACTAATAACCTTCCTACTATCATCTCTATTCTTTATTCACTTGGAAACCCTTCAAGAAATTAATCATCTCCTTTCAAAAAACTTAAGCCATCTTCTTAGGTTCACTTATCAATATCAACATCATCTGAACAATAAATCTCCTTTTGCTTCACTCTCACTCTTACACTTGAGTTCACCCTTGTGCATCTCTAATCCACCTTTCTCTATCTGCATTGCTCCTTTAATTTTTTCTCTATACCTTTTCAGAGAGGTAATTCTTGCTTTTCCATTTTGCATGATCACAATAGATCTTAGGGTTTATGATCAAGTTCATCAGGTTCATTGTATATGTTCATCCTCCTTTTATATTATCTTATTATCCATCAAATTATATCATAGGTATTATACCTAATCCTTTCCTTGAATTTAATAATCTATTTCACCAATCTTATCTTCAACATAGTTTACATGTCCCAAGAAATCAACTTAATTAGCTAGAATTTATGATTTCTTCAAAATTCATTCTTACAACTATTTCTCAACAATCACTAAGTTTTGACACTTAGTCATCACTTAATCATTTGATCACTATAAAACTTATGACTTGACATCAATTATCTTTCTCAGTTGATAATGATACTTGGTCAACACTAGATTTTCTCGACATGTACTGTGGCTCAATTGGCACTAGCATCACTCAATATTCTTTAACCTTTTACTTTATTTCTTGGCTTACCTTTACCTTTTTGATATAACTAACCACTTTGTCTTATGAAATTAAAACTAATAAAATGTCCACTATAGCTTCCTTTCCATAACTCAACCTCTCCTCTAGGTGCTATTATTATGATTAATTTCTCAAATCTTCTTCATTAATCAAATATTTATGAAATTTAGATTAGGTAGTAATATGTATTATTAGTAGATTTTACATCAATGACAAAACAAAAAAATTCCAATTATAAGTTTCCAATAGTAATAGACCTTGTTGAACTTTCCAAAATTTTATCTAAAGATGACCTCAAATTCTAATTTCCCCAACTTGTTCATTTGTTTGTCACTCAAAAAATATCACATTTACTTAGGCAATATATAACTTAGTTAATACTGAGTCAGTTGGGCAATAGTGTGTTCTTCATTTTTCTTTTTAATTCCTTGGGAAATAGTATTGTCACTCAGTGAATATAGTCTCCCTTGATTAACCTTGTGACTCAGTTAAGCTTGTTATCTTCAATACTTTTGAACAATACATGATTGTAATACAATCAAACTAATATTACATAATCACTATCCATTTCGTTCATGTACCCATTGAATACCTTATTAATCAACTCTAACCTCATTATACTTTCTTCAAATTGTCTTCATCAATCAAATGATTTTTTACTTTCTTGAGTTAGTATAATGTCTAGTCAATTACATCTGGCATCAATGACAATATAACAATTGATATGAATATTTTTTATACATTCATAATATCATCACCTAACAATGAATTATAATATCAATTGGGGCTAGCAATCTCCCACTTTGGCATTGATGGAAACACACAACATAATATTTTACATTATAAAACATTGCATAAGATAATCAAATGTATGCATTGAAAATGAGAAACTTTGAAATTTTGGTTCTTTAAACTTATACTTGGTTTTTATCTTCAACAATAGAAAAATGTCAAATGTTTAACATTACTCGGTCCCTTTAGTTATGGTATTTGGTTTTAGGTTCTTCTATATATTTCTCCCATTTAGTATCTTCTCACCATCTTCTTATTTTCTCTATCAATATGTTCTCTCTTTTAGTTACACTTCTCCCCTTTTGACAACAATGGAAAAGGTCATAAATTTCATTATGAAACTTATAAAACATTGTAGTTAACTTTGTACCTTGCATGTACAAATTTCATTAGATTCATTAAATTTAAATTCACAAGTTCAAAAATACTCCTGAAGTGTGAACACTTTCTGCATCAACTCAATAAGATATTTCAATTCATCCATGAATTTACATGACATGTATCTTGACCTAGTGAATTTTAGATAGGGAAGGATTCCCAATTTACCTCTTAGACACTCAAAAGAATCCTTAGGAAATGAATTGGTAAATATATAATTAATTTTCTCCTTAAACTTTACATACTCAAGCCTCACTTTCTTTTCCTTGAACTTACTCCCTTCAGTAATGATACTTAATAGATATGTACTTTTTCTTTGCATTCATCACCAAGTTTTTTGATATATTTATAGAACTTGTGTTATGAAACTATATAGTGATAGGCTCAATTACTTCTTCTTGCATGCCTTTTAATAATTATTTGATCCATAAATATTTAAACAATTGACTGTAGTAGAAACATATTCAGCTTTAGTAGTAGATTGTGAAATACAGTTTTCTTTCTTTCTTATCCATGTGATCAACTTTTATCCTAAGAAAAGTGATTCTCCACTTTTTCTCTTTCTATCATCAACATTTATTTCCTAATCAACATTTGTGTAGACTTTAAGATTAAATCCACCATCTTGTTTATACCATAGGCCATAATTTTTAGTTCCTTTTAGATAGTTGAATATCCTTGTCACAATAGTCAAATGTTTTTTCCTTATATTAGATGAAAACCTTGCAATAATTTCAACAACTAAGGCAATATATGGTCTACAATGTATATCATATTATAGCTTTCCAATTATAGATATATATTATGTTTGATCAAACTCACTAGTAGTGTATGTTTTTGATAATTTGACTCCAGTCATCATAGATGTACTAGTTGGTTTAGACTCATCCATCCTCAATTTTTTCAAGACTTCATCACATACTTGGATTGAGTAACATAGATGCTTTTTGGTGTTTGAAAAACTTGTTAAACAATGAAATTTTTTATCTCTTAAAACATTGAAATTTCAAATTCAGTACTCATTTGATCAGTAAATAACTTATTCAACATATCATTTCCTCCAATACCATGTCATTAACAAAAAATTTACCTATTAACACCATATTTTCATTACAAGCTAGGGTTACCATTGCACCAAAAGAGTGACCTATTAATGCTCGATACAACCACTAGACTTATAGAATACAAGAGGTGGTTAAGCCATGTCATGAATCTTGAAGGATAATGTTGGCAGATAGTCCAACAATCCCCTCCATAGTGTTACCCAAGGAGATTCAAACCTATGACCAAGCTCTGATACCACTTGTTACAAGATAGGGTTTTCATTGAACTAAAAGATCAACTTTTTAATGCCTAATAAAACCACTAGATTTAGAGAACATAGGAGGCAGTTAAACTATGTTACAAATCTCGAAGGGGAATGTTGACAGTTAGTCCAACAATCTTGTGCTTCTTTATTCAAATAGAGATTATTGTTTTCACTTGTTATAGAAAATCCTATCTTAATAAGATAAGAGTATAAACTTTCATACCATGCTCTTAGGGCTTGTTTCAGTCCATATATTGCTTTGTTCAACTTGCAAACCATGTCCTTCTTTTTAGGCTCTACAAATTTTTCATGTTGTTTAATGTAGACTTTCTCTTTAAGTATTCTATTCAAACATGCATATTTAACATCCATTTGATATACCTTGAATTTATTGTATGTAGCATAAGCCAATAGGTTTCTTACACCTTCCAATCTTGCAACAAGAGTAAAATTCTCACTAAAGTAAACTCTTTCTTGTCCATAACCTTTGGAAAAAAATCTATCCTTATTTATTACCACATCTCTATTCTTATTTAACTTGTTTCTAAAAACCCACCTTGTTCCAATCACATTCTTATCACTAGGTCTCAACACAAGTGTCCATGTGTTATTTTTCTCAATTTGATCAATCTCCTCATTCATAGAATTAATCCAATATTCATCATTCAATGCAGCGTTAATTGATCTAGGCTCAAAATTAGTTATTATATATTTACCTTCTTTTTTCTTTTTTTTTTACTCCAATACTTTTATCTTTGATTTCTTGTCTAGGTGAATGGTTCTTTCTCACATATTTGGCTAATATAGGTTAAGTCCTCTAATTCTCAATATTTTCTTCACTCAATGGGAGTTCATCTTCATGCTTGAGTTGTATTGTTTGGTGCTTAGGTATAACTTTTTGAGACTCAGTAACCACTATCTGATGCTCAAGTACAACTATTCGATGCTTAGTAGGCCTATGTTATAACTCGAGTAGAGTATTTGGTGTATCTTTATAGACATAAATTTTTTTTTTGTATTTGTATAGGATAAAATATGGATGAATAGGGTTTTAGAACAGTACACATGAAAGAGACCCTAAACCCATATTTTACAATACATTTAAATTCAAATGATATGGGATGTAAATGTAGATGACTAATATTGAAATGAAGAAATAAAGGGTACTTACCTGTAAAAAATAATTGGTTGATAGGGGGAGCAATTGTACCCAAGGGCACAATTGTGCCTCAAAAAGTTGATCTTAACCTACACTGCTCTAAGAAAATTTATGTCCACAGATCCTGTAAGTTCGATGAAAAGGGTATCCAAATATGTACTTCAATTCATTGTTCGACACTTGTACTTGTAAGAAAAATGATTTTTTTTTTTGGTTTAGATGGGGGGTTTTCCTTAGTCAAACCTTGGTTTGGAATCAACCCTAAAATTGAATTAAAATTGCAAACAAAATAAATGAAACTATTCACCTTGCTTATATTGAAATCCTTGTGGATGATTCAAATCCTTGAATCCACAAGTAGGTATGCTCTAAATAAATGTATAATTGTGTGTAGGATGTCTCAAATCAATTTGTCTTAGATCTTCAACACCAATATGGAATGGATCTTTTCATAGGAATAGGCTTGGATGAATTTGGATGGAGAAATCTTCAACATAAGGGCTCCATAGAGCTTTAATTCTTCAATGGCTACTAATGGATCTCCTTGATGAATTGAATGCTTGAAGATGGATGCTTGCTTGAACTTGATAATTCTTGAATTATTGATCATTGAAGAGTCTAAATTCATCTCATCTCCTTATGCCTTGTTTAGTCTTCTTGAGCCTTAGAAAAAATAAGAGGAGGCTTCCTTATATAGAGATCTAGGGTACAAACTTCTAGACAAGGGTGACATGGGAGCATTAAATCCCAATTAACCTTAACCCCTAGAAATGGACCTAGATTAAATTGAATGTAAGAGTTTACCATTTTGAAGACCAAAATAGCCAACCCGAAAGTGAGAAAACAATTCTTTCAAAAACCTAACATCCAAAATTCATGGAAACTTAAAATTTGGACCTAGGGTTAGGGACAAGGTCAACCCTACCCTAGGTTAGGGTTGAGGTCAACCTTGAACTAAAAGGTCATCCCTTACCCTAAGGTTGTCCTTGACCCAAAAGTCATTAATCTTAGGATTTCAGTCCAGAATGCCAAAAAATGCAGAAATAAAGTGAAAAAGGGGTTAAAAGAGGGGAAAGGCTAGATCCAAATTCAAAGATACATTCAAGGTTCTTGACATGACCCAAAACCACTTACTTAGAGGGTTAAACACTCTTAACATGAAAATGCTTTGATTATAAGATGATACATTTAGCCCCCACTTTAGCAAAAGTATGAACATGATGCAAACTCTAGGTAAAGTAGATCATAATGAAAAGATATCCTCAAGCCCCTAGGAACTCAAGTCTTCATCAACTCCAAGATCACAATAAGAGAGACATCTCCAGGAAAAAGAGAAAAGCAGGAGAGAGGAGTGGATAGCTCACCTAGTAAGATGTGTATATCTCATTGTGAACCATAAAAAGGATAGGATGATGCATCAAGAAGGAACTTTATAGTCACCCCATAAAGTTATGTTCCTTCTTGCCACTTTGTGCATGTATGTAGTGCATCTTCTAAAGACTTTTATAAAGTACCCATGGATCCATATTCTCATATCACCATAGAATATATCTGTAAAGTGTGTATCTCTTTAGGATTTAGCAACTTATGTACATTATCTTCCAAGGATTTAGCATTTTTGAAATTGAAAATTCATGTCTCTTAAGGATTTAGCAACTTATGTGCATTAGCTTACAAGATTTAGCATGTTGCAAAAAAAGGTTAGAATAAAAATGCATAATATAGAATGAGGGAGGCTGTATATATGCCTCCTTCCTTAAGATGGAAAAAATACATACTATTTTGACATGTTAAGGAAAGAAAAGAACAAGGATAAATCCTTCATCAACATCAAGACAATATCCATAGACAACACCAAGTCCAATCCAAGAAGGTCATAGCTCCTATAAGGCCTTGGAAGAGATGAATGCAAAGAGATATCATACAAGAAGAGAAAAAGTAACCCTTGTGAGGGATAGCACACCATTCAGCTTCCAAGGTGAGAGATATATCAACCATGGAAATCCAATGTCAAACAAAAAAATAGAGTATGATTAAGGACATAGATTCTCAATGCAAACCATAATTTTCATGTATAATTAGATATCACATAATAGACAGATCTTGCTTAACCAGGGAAAAGTGGATCTCATGAAGATGGAAAGGAAAGAGATGACATCCTAGCCCCCCAAGCATAGGAACAAGGATGAAAGGGGACCCATTATATCTCTCACAATACTATACAAGACAATGAGCCCCCAAAGATTAGGCTAACATTGTTTACATAATGTAGAGCTCCATAATAGGAACATAAATGTTATTTAGAGAAAATAGTTTTGAAATACAACTCATTGCCATAGGATATATAAATAACTTTACTATTAATGAGCTACCTAATCTTATAATGTAAACCTTGACATTCATTAGTAGAGTGACCATGAAATATATGATATTAAAAAAAAGGAAAAATCTTCAAATACTACATTTCTTTTTGTGTTTAGGTCTAGTAATCGTCTTAGAATGAAAGAGTTTAGGCAAAAGAACTTCTTGGTCAAAATCCTTCATAGTTTCATCATGTTTTGAAGTGTTATTTGAGATGTTGTTAACATTTTATTATTATTAAGAATTAGATACCAACCCATAAGAATGTGTATTCCCCCCACTCTAGAAGGGCATTTGAATTTCATGTTTATGCTTACTACATACTTGACCATTAAATCCTTGTTTAACTAAGAAATGATAACTAGGACCATAATGAGAAGGCATATCAGAAGGAGTTAATGGAACTTCATTAGTCACTATGTCATCATTAGTGTTGGTGTTTTGAAATGCTACAAGTTTCAAAATATCTTGATGAGAACAAGACACATCTAGGGGCAACTAACTCCCATCTTCAACATGTCATTTCAGACACCAAGCCAACTATAAGGCTTGACCCTTCTTCTACTTCAGGATTTGCAAATCCTAGGTGGGTGGATCTTAGATTCAATTAATATAGTACCAGTGCAAAAACATATTCTTGAATCTAATAAGTAGATTTTGTATATGAGCAATGTTAGTATGCTAATAGAAACCAAATTTAAATAAAGCTTCTACAAACTAAACAAAATTCATAAACTTCAAGATAGACTAAGATGAGCTCTCAATTGAGAATATGAGCAATTAATGGGCTCTCTCAATAAGAAGCTCTCTTGTTGAGTGGCTTTGTCTAAATAGATAGGATGTATGCTCAAGCTTATGCTTCAAAAATGGTTTCAAATGGAGTTGGAATTTGGGTGTGGGTGTATGGTTTTGATGTAAAATGGCTTCTCAAAATGGCATTATGACTTTACTTCATGGATTGTGTTATTTTGCAAAGGGGAAGGATCCAATTTATAGGCAAGAGGCTTGAGGGATTGAGGGCTAAGATGCAAGGATGGGAAAAAGCTTATGGAGGGCTCAGATTGCATGAGAGGAGAGCACATGGATTGTGCTTCCTTACAACCAATCAAGGAGTGACACATGTCACATGGTGAGAGGATGGAGGAAAGGGGAAGGATGAGTCAACAAAGGAGGCTCAAGGGATAAAATCTTCATAAAGACCCTCATAATGACTTGTAAGAGCAATAAAAGGGCTTGTAAGAGTCATTTATGACCTAGTGGACTTCATAAGGTTTTATGGTTGAGATATTTTGAGGGTGTTGAGAGAAATTTCGACTTGGACTTGATTAGGAAGGTTTTAAGCTTGTTTAGGCTTGTGCAAATGATTAGAGGATGGATTAGGATGGTTTAGGATTAGCTTAGGGATAGGCAAGTGGATGGCATTTAATGAGGGTGGGTGAAGGAGGAGATATTTGTTAACTTTGGCTTGGGTTAGTAATTCTTAACCCATGTTTAGGGAATGTGACAAGGTTAGGAGGGGATTAGGATTAGGTTTAAAGACATCTTCTAGAAGAGTCTAGACTTTGGATGAGGATAAAGACTTTCTAGAATAGTCTAGAATTTCTTAGGATGAGGATGAAGACTTTCTAGAAGAGTCTAGAACTTCTTAGGATGAGGATAAATTAGATTTTTAAGAAATAAATAAATTTTTATTTATTTCAAGGGTTTGGGTTGAGGAGATATTTATTAAAACTTTTTTAATAAACATGAGGATTAATATTTAATCTTAATTAAATATTTTGAGTTGGGATTAGGGGTAGGAAATGATGGGATTAGCCTTTAATCGAAATTAAAGAAGGATTAGAAGATTTTGGAAGAGGTTATTGGTCATAAGGAAATTGGCCAAGTTTTGGGCAAAAAATAAATTTTTTATTTATTTTAGGATTTTTGGTCAATTTATTAATTAAATAATTAATAAATAAGGAAATAATGTTTAAATAAGATTTAAACATTTTAGGGAGGGATTCCTTAATTAAATATTTTTAATTAAGATAAAGGGATTTAATGGCATAAAAATTAATTAATTAATTAATTAAATAATTAATTAATAAATGATGATGTCATTAGAGATTTTTTCAGAAAATAAAAATACTTTATTTTCTAAAGGTTTTTAGGTGTCTACAGATTTAACCCCTATTTCTCTTATTAAATCATGCAATAACATAGATCTACACTAGCTAAATGCAAGACAATGAAATTCATAAGCTAAGTGAGGGAATCCTTTTTAGCTCTTCAACATGAAAAGGAAATACATTTGATTAATGATATTGAATTCAACAAAACCCCAAATATGTAGCAGCAAGAACAAATTGATCCTCTAGCTGATTAGTGCCTTATCTATTGAGCAATTCCATGAATCAAATACATACATCTGTGATATCAAGGACATGTTTCATATACCAAGACATCAAATCTATCATATCACTTTGTGAATCAAACATCAATGTTCATTAAGACCTCATTCTCATGAAATATCCTTCTCAAATAACCAACAACCCTGTCAAACACATCAAGCATTTACTTGGCTCTTTGTTCCAATAGTAAAACATATCTGACATACAACCTTAAAGGGATGCAAATGAGTCTTAGTTCTTTGCCCTTAGACCACATAAGACTATAGATTGCTGAGATAGGAGATGAGAATCAGAATGAAACTAATGAAATTCTTGCTCATTTGTATTCATTTCCTTGAAACAATACATTCAAATGCATGAAATCAAAACATGAAAATACTTAATAGATTTGAACTTTATCTATTCTATTCACTACTACTATTCATACAAGAGAAAATGTTGAAGAATGGTGTCTCAGTAGTGAGAAGTTTTTCTCAGAAAACTAGAACCCTTACAATGGATGAGAAAGAAGGATATAAACAAGAAGTTAATTCCCAGATCTAATCTAACGATGACATGTGTCCACTTGAAATTCCATCCCTTGCAGTGAAAAGAATCTCTATAATCTCTCTCTCCACCTAATCTAATTTAGTTTTCATTACTTTCATGTATCTGACTTGAAAAATATCCTATTCAATGATGAAAACCATTATGTTTGCCAAAATTATGAAAACCTCATGAAATGCTAGTAAAAATTTGGGTTTAAACTGAATTAGATGTGACCAAATTTGACCCCAACTACATTTTCACTATCTTTTATGTTCATTTAGTTCATTAATATGCCAAAAATCAATTTTGAACTTCAATTTTTGAATACAGTTGCAAGTTAGGAATCTGGGACAAAACCTCCTATAGCTTGAACAAACGACTTCTTATGTGAAAACAAATTCTAAAATCAAAAAGTTTGTCTTCTCCTAATTTTGGTGATATACAATATCACTATACTAGCCTTCTAGAAACTCCTTGAATGTCATTTTGAAAATCACACCCCTTACTATAAACCTTTGTCTACACTTTTAAATTTTCAAAAAATTAAAATTTCTAAAATTCAAACATTAGAAAATACCTTTTCTTCATTTTAAAAATTTTCATAGGAGCCCTTTTCTTGAAAAACTACTTAAAAATTCACATTTTCAAAATATTTCTATTTATGCCCTACCCATGCATTCAAGTCAAACATTTTTGACTTCCTCTTTTGCCATGTGGTAGCATGCCATTGGTTGGCATCTACCACATCATCCTCCATTAGGTGCCACATGGAAACTTCCAACTAGCTAACACATCACTGCCATGTGTCAACCCCTTATTAGCTCCTCCAACTACCACTGGACATCCCTGTCACCACTCTGATTGGCCTGCCATGTCATTTCATCTGGGACCCACTATCACTTTTTGCTTAGGCACTTTCCTACATTCTTTAATTCTCTAGCATCTTCCTATTGTAGGCAAGTGCCCACCATAAGATCTGGCCACATGTCATAATCTAAGCATTTGTTTTGGAACTTGTTGTTCTGGCACCACCTCATCATGCTCGCATTTTGGTTTAAAATTTCTTACAAGGTCAAAATTCAAGGTCCTCCACCTAGATGACCATGGGTCCCATGCACACACCATGGCTTCCAAAAGCCCACAGTCTTATTGACACTGCGTTAATTGTGATGAATAGTATTTAAACTATATGAAATCCATTACATCCCCAATGTGGGACTAAAAATTTTACAGTTTTTTTTTCTCTGCATAGTGTGGCTTCCATGTGTAAGACTTCATCCTACTCTTTTCTTTTCTTTTTACGTTGTCTGTACTCCCCAAGAAAAACATGGGTGTCTTATGCTAATTGCATGGGCCATTTCCTCCATATGCCATGGAGTGTTTCCCCTTTCAATGTTGTAGCCTTTTTTTCAAAAACAAATCTATCTTCATATGTTGCTTCCTCACTCTGTAATGACATGCCACCTTCTCTTCAAGCCATGAGTTTCTTTTAGCTACCACTAGCTATGGGTGGAACTTATTATGTTAAAAATTTTTACTTTAAAATGCCATGCAACTTGTATATGCAACACATTCGAGACATGGCTAACTTGGACGCATTAACACTAGAAGTGCCATTTAAAACTATTCTAAAAACCCTCATGCTACGTGGACCTCTGACATATATTAAATATGCACCATAGGCATACATCACTTCCATGATACTGAAGCTCCATAATATCCTCTTTTGAAGGAAACTCTTCCTTTTATGCATGGTATTTCCTTGGCTTGTGGCTACTTTGTACAGTGACTCCATTCCTCTTGCTACTCATAAATTCTCCACAAAAAAGTGCACTGCTACATCTCCAGACTTAATAGCATCATATTGCATCCAAGTTCTCTAAATCACCATTCTTAAGTGATTTCAAATCAAAGACATGTTCATGATCTTAAGACATTGGTAATCCACTTTCCAATATAGAAAAGAGTTGCAAATCTCTTGCGAATCATACCCCACCGACCAACCATGGTTCAAGACTCTCATGATATTCAAATGACGTATTATATTTTCCATTAATAATCATATGGAAACCATCCTAGCCCACCAATATAGTTGCTACAAATGGATATCTTTCCCTAAAAGGAAAATAGATATGTTGTTTAGCACCCTTTTTTGCAATTCCTCCCAACTCTTTGGTGATTTTAGTGTGATTGACATTCTTATATTTTCTACTAGCTAGTCTTCCCACTTGTTCATTACATTTATCCAAATCATCCACTTTCTATCTTTTACAAGTAACAGGCAAAGGGAAACATTCTTCTTCACCCCATTCACATCCTACTGTCGATGTGTTTTGAACAATGATTGGACTCTCTGTTATCTTATCTCTTTGAAGGTGCACATTGTAATGCAAGACAATAGGTGGACTTGGCTCTTGGGAAAGTTGTGACCCTATAAGCTCTATATAATGGTTTCCAAGAAGCCCAATTGGAATGCCAACAACAGTCATCGAAGAATCTTAGACCAAACCACAAGGAATTTGAAGCTTAAACCTATCACTTTTAAACTATTTGATTCATCACACTTAAAGAATAGGGACATTGTTCCTTTGTAAGGTTATTGAAACCACTACCATCTTTTGTCATATTAACTTTCTCTTGATTAATAAAATGTAAAAGATCCTTACATTCCATGACTACTTCTTTTATTGATCAATGTTGTCTGGACCCTAAGAAGGTTGAATAATTTCATTCTGTTCCACATGAAGAGGTTTGAGGTTACTAGAATAACTGTAAGGTGATTGTTTGTGGGAAGAACTCTCTAGTATATTATACCTCAACACCAAAATTACAAATAAAAAAATAATTAGTGTGCCTACTAACCATTTCTTCATTGTAAGAATTAGGACCAGCTCCATGACAACAATAATATTGAAATGTTGTCTCTTGAACTAATTTTGTGAATTTAAATGTTATCAAGAATTAAAGTATTACACTTCTTTGGCTATAAAAGTATGATTGCTCACAAATACTCTTAAAGTCTTTAATGAAAAATTATCTTGGAACTGATCCTAAACACATTGTGTACCTCCATCACTCTCATCTTCTATCAATAAAAATAGACATGACTTGAGAACTATGCACCCACAACATGTTGCAATGGGAGATAAGTACCCCTTTAAAAACTCCTCTGATTCTAGGTTCATATCATTGCAATCAAATGAAATTAGTCGAGCCGCAAAGTGGGTCCGACTAAAAAAAAAATTTGCTTCGAAACAACTGATTTGTCAAATTGATCTATTGAATACCTAATTCTGATTGGAATCAATCTTTGTCATTGTTTTAAGCTTTTAAAATTCACTTTCACCCTTTGTTGCCAACTGCCAAATTTCTATCAGGAGATCCTTTGACTAACTTTAAAAACCAATTCAAACACCTAATCGGGTTATGAAATTGAACACACTAATTCTCTGTTCAATAATCTCTTACCCTATAAAAACTTATCTCATCACACATTCTTAGTCAAAAGATATTGACCATCAAAGTTTTCCTCTCAGATTTGCCTGCAAACAGACATGTTAGAACACAATAAATTGCGTTCAGATAAAATAAGCACACTAACACTTGGGGGCAAGAAAACTAGGACATTGGTTCACTATCATGAGGAGAGTATAAGACTATGATTTTTTCTCATGATGAATAACTAGATGCATTTGGCAAGCAGTCAAAATGGGCTACTCAAAATTTTCAGATTAAAAGAACTGGCAGAAAAGCATTTTTTGCAAATGGAATTAACTTTGGAAAGTGTGCAAATGGATTCATCAAGACTTACAAATTGGCACACTTGAAGTATTTTTAGAGTACAATGTAGTGGTACAATCCATTGATCTCACCTATCATGAATTTCAAGATATGACATCACGAATGGGGGTTTTGACAAATCTATACTTCTTGATGACAGTAAAAAGGTAGAAATTGTGTTTGGAATTGCATTTGAAAATTGATCAAATGGATTCATCATAAACTCAAACTTGAAATATGGAAATTCTCTCACCTCTAAAATGCAACACAATAGGAATTCTCTCATTTTTATTAACTAGGTCAAAATTATAACAAGTCAAACAGGGCTTCCCAGACTTCAGAACAAAGTGCATCAGCATGACATCAATAAACAACCAACTTTGAGGGATTCAAAATCTAGTCAAATAGATTTGAAATGACTCAAAATATAAAACATAGGCTCTTTGGTATGGAAAATAAAGACTCCCAAAGTGGCGAGTCAGGAAACATTACTGGGTGCGAGATATTCACAATTAAACATGGCCTCTTATCACTATTTGACACTTGGGCAAAAATGCAAATTTGGACATTGCTCAAAACCAGTCTTCACAGAATGGCTCAGAATGACAATTTATCATCAAGGGAACACATACACATACTAAATGGAAACTGTTAGAAATATTACACACATCTTAGGCCTCAAATTGATAGTCGGGTACATGTGCATCAAAAAACATTTAAGGGGCTTAATTTTTCAATGGTACTCAAAATCATGGCTTCAATTTTGAGTGACAATAGTGGTTTCGTCTGAGGATGCATGTCCCTTATGGGCATGGTAAGGCTTTAGATCTTTGGAAGAAGCAGACCATTCTCCAAACAACGAAAACTTCTCTCTTGAACAACTATATTGAAAGCAAGAAAACTACTCCTATTATGTACAAGCAATGACCCCGAACCACCAAACTTCAATAAAACTTCTTACCTCTATCATGTACCTTATTTTAATTACTTTCACCATGAGGTAAGATTAAATTATCACTTATATCAGTTTCACCAATTAGATACACATTTTGAATCGACTCGCTTGGCAAAACTGAATCTATAACTTCACTTTCATAATGCATATAACAACTAGCTTCATTTTCTACAACTTGCTCATTATGAAAGTTCTAATTAGCATGCTTATAAATATCAGACTCAAAGTGAAATTCTCCTTCATTTAATAAATCATGCATGCTATCAACTTTGAATATGAAGGCTTCATACTCAACTTGGGTAAAAGAATCACACATACCTTGAAATTGTGTATCCTTGTGTATAACCGGATGATACTCAAATAAACAATCAAATTTGTACTCACATATATAATTAATGTTAGAATCTAAAACAAATCTAGCTTCCTTCAATGATTCTTCACAATTAGCAAACGATTAAGTTGTCACATTAAAGTATTCATCATAAAGCTTGCTACAAGGTGTATACGTGAGTTGTTAGCATGTTAAGAGAAACCAAATTTAAATAAAGCTTCTACAAACTAATAACAAACATAAACTTCAAGATAGACAAAAGAGGGTTCCTAATTGGGAATATGAGCCACTGAAAGACTCTCCCAATAGGAATGGCTCTTTGTTGATTCGCTATGTCTAGTTAAGGTTTGCGTTTTAGGGATGTATGCTAAAGATTGGTGCTCAAATTTGCTTCAATGGAGATTCTTGGATTTTGGGTGTGGATAATGGATGTAGATGTAAAACCTATTCTCAAAATGGCATTATGACTTTACTTGATGGATTGTGACTAAAATGGCTTGGGAGGGGATTCCTTAAATAGGCAAAGGGCTTGAGGGATCAATGGCGAGGATGGAAGGAAAGGAGAAAGCTTATAGAGGGATGAGATTGAATGAGAGGAAAGCAAATGGATTGTGCTTCCTTATAGCCAATCATAGAGTGACACATGTCACAGGGTCATTGGTTAGATCAAGCGGGGTTGAGGGGTCAACAAAGGAGGCTCAAAGCTCATAAAGACCCTCATAATGGATTGTAAGAGCAATAAATGGGCTTGTAAGAGTCATTTATGTCTTGTAAGAGCATTTATGGCTTGGTGGTTGGGATATTTTGAGGGGATAGACTTTTGCTTGGCTTAGGAAAGTCTTAATCTCATATAGGATTATGCAAATGATTAGGGGATGGGTTAGGCCTGGGTTAGGATTAGATTAGGGATGTTAGAGATGTGCAAGTGGATGGTATTGATGAGGGTGGGTGAGTTAGTGGCTAAGCTTAGTTAGTATGGGTGGATGGGGTGGATTAAGCTAATGGAGGGATTTAGGATAGCTTTAGGATTATTAGGATTTGAGGGCTTTATTTATTAAAGTGATTTATATATTTATTTAATAAATGGGGATTAGATAGGAGAATAGGATTAATTGATAAATAATGGGTTATTTGATTTATCAATTTAGAACTATAGATGATTAATTAAATTAATGAGCTAGGGGATGGAAAAGGTTAATTTGAATAGGAATTTAATTAATGATACCTTTAGAGATAGCTAAATAGGATTACCAAAGTGGTGTAATCAGATTTAGGTGTCTACACAAGGTGTATGCTGATTTTCAATAACACCTTCATCAAACACCTTGTTATCCATATTATGAGATGCAACATCATCATCATAATCACTATCAAATTCGAAAGAGGAACAATCTGATTTCTTATAGAAGTAAGATAATGTATAATTATTAAACTAATTCTCCACTAAATATGAAATTTCCATGTGCTCTTCAAACAATGGATTGATAACTCCATGTAATGATCCTTTTTGAACATCTTGACAAAAAATCAGCTCATCATCATCACAATCATCATCATATAAAATGTTAGCATACACTTTAAACTCACTACCCATTTCATCTTCATGGAGATTTTCAACATGTGAAGAAAAATTAAATCTATATGAGGACTCACTTTCTACTCCATCAATGAAGCATGTAAAAAATAGATCAATATTAGTTGCATTACCTTCATTAGAATGATTCAAATGTCTTGCAAACCAATTATCTTTAGGTGCTGATGCATTAACCTCATAATCATTTGTATGCTACTAGCTACTAATGCATATATCTTCAAGACATTCATCTACACAATTAGGTAATATATCCTTATAAACAACCTCTTTATCCTAGTATTCTGTAGACAACTCCTCTTCACAACTTTTAATCTCTAGCTGATTTGCACAATTCTGAAATGAAATTTCACTTTTAGATTTAGGAAAAGAATTCATACCTTCACTTTCATAAGAGTGACAACTTCTACCATTTCTTTCTTCTTCCCAATTCACATCTGATTCATATGAAGACAAACATATACTATCATTGTCTTCATCTTGACTTGAGTTGCAACTCTCATCATTATCTTCACATGAGGCTTCTTCCTAATATGTTGGATCAACAACTTCACTTTCATCACTTGAAAGATTACTTTCAACTTCCTCTTCCATATACTAAGATGAATATCCTTCAACTTCAAAATTTACAACATTCTCAACAAAAGGTATATTATCATTAGGAGAAGAAAAAAATGAATTTATTTCTTGCATATTTAACTAATCAAGTGAAGTAACTTTTTCATCTGTTGTTGTGATATTATAAACACATGCACTATTTTGAGGAAGAAAAGAATCAACTCCTCTCTACAACAAAGAGTCTTCATCTAAACATGTTTTTAGTTTTGAAATTTCAACAAGATTATTTACAACAACAAGAGTACTTATTTGCTGATCTAAAACCAAATACTGTTTATGACATTGATTCTTCCTTTGCACCTCATCTTGCCAGCAAATATTCCTAGAGAAGTGACTCTAGGTTAAGCCATATTTTATATTATTCTTAATCTCTAGTGCCATCATGAATGCTTGATGGAAAGTATCAGGTTCTTTATCTCTTAAAAAGTAGCTCATCTTTTTATCAAATGCATCAAAATGAACTACTAAAAACACTTGATAATCTAGCTTACAACTTTCAGGAATGTCAATCAAAACTTTTGAAAATCTAATATTAAATTCAAAAATTAACTCACCATTCCTAATTTGGAGTTTCAAGAACTTATCAAAATAATCAGAGATGCTTACTCTTTCCCCAAACTGCTTCATGAAGGCTGAAAGTAACTCATCCCAAGATGAAATTGAACATTACTATAGAAAGGAAAACCAATCCCTTGCATCACCTTCTAAATTTTGAACAAACAACTCCATATGAATATCTTCATGAGAAATTTCAAAATCACCAACCAAGTCACTGAATATCTGAACATAATGACTAGGTCAATTTTCATGGTTTCCATTGAACTTAGGAAAATACTTTCTGAGATTATACAGCATAGGGTTTGGAAAACAATGAATGCCATCAAAATATAATGGCATGTATCTCATGGTAGAAACATATCTATAATTCTTATCCATGCACTGCATACTAGGTGAAGAGACATTTTCCATTTCTTACACACTTAAAACTCATTCCCCATAATTATTTTTAGAATTTATTACTTGTAGTAGATCTGAAATTCTTTCTACCAATTCAAATCCAAAACATACTTCCAAACATGAAAACATTTGTTGAATCCATTCTTCACAAAGTATGCTGAGACAAATCAAACCTTCTCCTACTTAGTGCTAGAAATATCACTTGATGGAGCAACCTTTGTAAAGCTTACTTTCATGGAAATGAAATCACATGAAAGTGTAAAATGCCTTTAGTGTTGCTACATGAAAACACTGTTCTGCTGACTGACATAGGTGATGATTTCAATTCTTCACACCACTGATCAAATCCTTATAGAGCTGTCATCTCCTTGAGGAGAAAAAAATGAAATCACTGTTGTGATTCATTTCAACATTCAAATTTCTTATGACAATAGATCAACACAACACTTTAAACTCACAATCAAGAACTCACATATCTCTCTTCTTGCTTAAAAATTATCATAACTTTTAGATCTACATAAATAAATTGAAAAGTCTTGAAAACATTCAGATGTAACCAATCTACACTGGTTCAAAGATCTCTTAGAGAGTCATCACTCACAATTGTGAGAAACTAACTCATAACATGACAAATCTAAACTGGATTTTAAACTTGTAGAACTTTGAAAATCTTCAAAAACTTTGAAGAGAGAAACAATCTTTAAACAATTCTGACTCTAAATTTACAATAGTACTATGACAACCAAACTAGTTGAATTGTTTGAAAATAATTTTGAGTTGCAACAAAATTTACATTCAACCTTGAAAGATACTTCTATCCTAAACAAAACATCACTGGGGTACACAATATCTGAGTAAGAAAATTGGAAAACACATCAAATAACTTAGTACTGCAAATTTTCACACACTTCTCCTACAATATTGAATCTCCTTCTTTTAAATTCTCAAGGTTTGTCTATCATTTAGATTCAATACTTCCCCAGTAGAGTCACCATTTTATTGGTGCTTTGAAATGATACAAGTTTCAAATTGCCCCAATGAGAACAAGACACATCTAGGGGCAGCTAACTCCCATCTTCAACATGTCATTTCAGACATTGGGCCAACTATAAGGCTTGACCCTTCTTCTACTTAAAGCTCTACAAAACCTAGGTAGGTGGACCTCAGATTCAATTAATATGGTACAAATGCAAAAACATATTCTTGAATCTAATAAGAAGATTTAACCCTTATTTCTCCTATTAACTCATGCAATAACATATATCTGCACTAGCTAAATGCAAGCTAATGAAATTCATAAGAGTGAGGGCATCCTTTTTAGCTCTTCAACATGAAAGGGAAATACATTTGATTGATGATGTTGAATTCAAAAAAACCCCAAATATGTAGCAGTAAGAACAAATTGATCCTATAGCTGATTAGTGCATTATCTATTGGGAAATTCTATGAGTCAAATACATACATCTATGGTATCAAGGACATATTTCATACACCAAGACATTAGATCTATCCTATCACTTTGTGAATCAAACATCCGTGTTCATTAAGACCACATTCTCATGAAATATCCTTCTTAAATAACCAGCAACCTTGTCAAACACATCAAGAATTTACTTGGCTCTTTGTTCCAACAACAAAACATATCTAACATACAACCTTAAAGGGATGCAAATGAGTCTTATTTCTTTTCCCTTAGACCACATAATATTGTAGATTACTAAGATATGAGATGAGAATTAGAATGAATGAAATTCTTGCTCATTTTTATTTATTTCTTTGAAACAATACATTCTAATGCATGAAATCAAAACATGAAAACACCTTATAGATCTAAACTTTATCTATTCTATTCACTACTATTGTTCATACAAGAGAAAATGCTGAAGAATGGTGTCTCAGTAGTGAGAATTTTTTCTCAGAAAACTAGAATCCTTACAATGAATGAAAAAGAAGGATAAAGACAAGAAGTGAATTCCTAGATCTGATCTAAAGATGACATGTGTCCACTTGAAATTCCATCCCTTGTAGTGAAAAGAATCTCTCTAATCTCTCTCTCCATCTGATTTGATTTAGTTTTCATCATTTTCTTGTAACTGATTTGAAAAATCTCCTATTCAATGATGAAAACCATTTTGTTTGCAAAAATTCTAAAAACCTCATGAAATTCTAGTAAAATTTAGGTTTAAACTAAATTAGATGTGACCAAATTCAACTTGAACTATATCTTCACTATCTTTTATGTTCATTCAGTTCATTACTATGCCAAAAATCAAAATTAGAACTTCAATGTCTGAATATGGTTGCAAGTTAGGAATCTAGGACAAAGCCTCCTATAGCTCAAATAGATAGCTTCCTATGTGAAAAAAAATTCCATAATTGGAAAGTTTGTCTTCTCTCGATTTCAACAATATATAATATTACTATACTAGCCTTCTAGAAACTCCCAGAATGTCATTTTGAAAATCATACCCCCTACTATAGAAGTTTTTCTACATTTTTAAAATTTTGAAACTTTAAAATTTCTAAAGTTCAAAATTTAGAAAATACCTTTTCTGCATTTTAAAGATTTGTACAAGAGCCCTTTTCTTGAAAAACTACATAAATATTCACATTTTCAAAATATTTCTATTTATGCCCTACCCATGAATTTGAGTCAAACATGTTTGACTTCCTCTTTTGTCATGTGGCAGCATGCCATTGGTTGGCATCTACCACATAATCCTCCATCGGGCACCACATGGCACCTTCCAACTAGATAACACATCACTACCATGTATCAACCCCTTATTAGCTCCTCTAACTAGCACTGGACATCCCTGTCACCACTCTGACTGGCGTGCCATGTCATTTCATCTGGGACCCACTACCACTTATCACTTAGGCACTTGCTCACATTTCTTAACTTTTGAGCATCTTCCAATTATGGGCAAGCACCCACCATAAGAATTTGACCACATGTAATAATCTAAGTGTTTGGTTTGGAACTTGCTATTCTGGTGCCACCTCATCATGCTTGCATTATGGTTTAAAATTTCTTATGGGCTCAAAATTCAAGGTCATCCAACCAACTGACCATGGCCCCACGTGCACACCATGACTTCCAAAAGCCCACAGTCTTATTGAAACTATGTTAATTGTGATGAATAGCATTTAAACTATATGACACCCATTACATCTCCAATGTGGGACTAAAACTTTTACTTTTTTTTTTCTCTACTCAATGAGGCTTCCATGCATGAGACTTCATCGTACTCTATTCTTTTCTTTTTATGTGGTCTCTGCTTCCAAACCAAAACATGGGTGTCTTATGCTGATTACATGGGCCATTTCCTCCATATGAGATGGAGTGTTCCCCCTTTCAATGTTGTGAAATTCTTTTAAAAAACAACCCTATCTTCAAATGTCACCTCCTCACTCTACAATGACATGCTGCCTTCTCTTCAAGCCATGAGTTTCTTTTAGCTGCCACTAGTTGTGGGTGGAGCTTATTTTGTTTAAATTTTTTACTTTAAAATGCCATTCAACTTGAATATGCAACATGCTAGAGATAGGGCTGACTTGGATGCATTAACACCAGAAGTGCCATTTATAACTATTTTGAAAACCCTCAACATCCAAAGGTTCATGCCAAATAGGAGGATCATCATACCTATCAATAAAACACATTGTAGGAGCGCCATAAATCACTAAAGCTTGATCCTACATAAGGGGAAGAAGGTAAATTACATTCTAAATTAGGCTCATAGAAAGGACATATATTAGGAGAAGGATTAATATCAATCCTCAACTCATGTCCATAAAGAGAAATGTGAGGGAGAGATAAATTAAAGTCATCATCTTATTCTAAAATATCCTTAAAAGGTAATTCAAAAGAGGACAAAGAAACTGTTATCTCTAGAAGTTGTGCCTATGATTGAATTCTAACTTGGTTAACTTCAAGTAACATGATAATACTCCTAGGTAGTGGGAAATACCTAAGTTAGTAGTGAATCCCTGGATTATAGGCTAGCTCCTCTTGATGTATCACTGATTTTATTTCTTCAAATAGGAAAATAAACTTGAAGGGAAAAATAGATAGAAGGATTGCTTGAAAAATAAATACTGAAAAAATTAATGGGTTGATACATTGGATGG
Organism: Cupressus sempervirens; assembly: GCA_028749045.1. Taxonomy (NCBI): domain Eukaryota; kingdom Viridiplantae; phylum Streptophyta; class Pinopsida; order Cupressales; family Cupressaceae; genus Cupressus; species Cupressus sempervirens. The sequence continues at coordinate 799,905,352 of CM053791.1, read as the reverse complement.
TGGGATGAGGATATTATTGATTTGACTTGATGAATACTTTTGAATAGCTAACAAGAACTCAATATTGCAAAGAATCATTTGCATATAAATATTTCACAGGAAGGATACAATTTAGATGAGGTGTTAAACGGAATGCTAACATTCACAATGTCACAACTCAAATGAAAATAGAGTATCTCAACTTGTAACCTATGTGAATAACCAAATCCCACTTCTAGTTAAACTTGAGATAGAATTCAAGGATTCAAAAGAGAAAAATATCAAGAAATTCTATCAACTAAAAAATCTAAGCCACAAGAATACATAATAAGGGTTTTAAGACTATTCCTTCATTAATATATCAAAGTTCATTGAATAACATTCATTCAGATTGACTATAAAGATAAAGTGATATGCTGAGAAAAGCATGAAGGACTCCTAACATATCTCAAGGATTTTATCTTGCATAAGACTCAAAAATGCTAGCCCTTCCTCTACATCTTGGGAATCTTTAAATAGACTAGGATTGCAACAAGCTTTAGATGGGAGGGGCACATGTTAGAAAATTAATGGAAGAGTACATATATCTTAGAGAATTACATTTATTATTAATTTTTTCACTTCCCATTATGGGAAACACTAGGAGAATAATCATAAAGAAGCTAGGTGCAGCATACTATAGGAGTACTTTAACTACCCTTTGCTTCTTGTGGCCTTCGAAGATCAAATCCACAACCACCCCACCAACACAACATTAATAGTTACAACTTGAATTTGAGAAAAGATAATATATCTTGGTGATCATCCCACATAGGTGATCTGATTCAGTCTCCATCATCCCCATAATCAAATGAGATCAGATATTCATTAAAACTAGGCCATTCATATCACCAGCTTGTCCCCTCTACTAGCTTCTGAATTAATAGTTTTTGAATAACCTAGAGGAAGAACATTTACACCTAGGGGCAGCTAAATCCCATCCTTAATGCACCTATTTGGAGAGTAGGGCCAACTATAAGGCTATTTAACATTCCTTCTTCTTCTTTAGGCTCTATAAGACCTAGCTTGATGGACCTTATATTATTTATATGGTACTAGTGTAAAGGAATACAACTAAATCTAGATAATAGATAAAACCCCTGAATCTTCTATGTTTATGCAACTATTCATGGACATGAAATAGCTAATAATAGAGCACATGAACCTAATAAACCAAGTGAGGGAAACTCTTTCAAATCTTAAACATAAAGGGAAACGATATTCAATTAATGATTGAATCATCAACATAACCCAGGTATACAACAACAAAAACATGAAACCTCTAAGCTGACCAGTCCCTTACCCATTGGGCATTAACTAAATCTTAACATACACATGGATACCTAAAATATAATCAATTTTTCAAACATATGATCTAACTATATATCTTGCAAATAGACATCAATCTTTAAATAGATTTTGTGCTTATCAAATCCTCCTATGATCTGTGTAGTTCTATCAATGGCATATCAAACAAATTACTCAAGTCCTTGACCCAATAGCAAGACACACAACAACATACAACTTCAACACAAATTGTAAATGGACAATATGAACTTTGGGCATATATCATAGAAAACTACAAAACCCATAGCAAAGGAGATAAAATTCAGAATGAAATTGTATGAAAGATTTGTATTCATTTCTTGAAATAAATACATCATCTGTATGTCAAAACTCAAAAAGTAAAACCAAGGAATGACTATGTAATATTAATGCTTCAAAGAATGTACAATATTGCTTTTGATAATAGAGAAAATACAAAGAAATGGTATCTCATAAACAAGGAGAATTCTCCAGAACTATAACCCTATTGGTCTCATAGTGAAAAATTGGAACATGAACAATGAGAAGAGAAGAAATATTTATAGAGGAGAAGAAGTTTCTAGATCTGTAATCTAATATTGACATGTGTCCTATTGAAACTGTCTTCATCTTAATGTTATTGAAACTGATCTTCTTCATCTACTAACAATTGAAACCATAAGTGTTGTTGCAAAAATATTTGATATATCTTCTAAAAAGGTAATCAAACAAACTCCTTTCTAAAGGTAATTGATACATGACAATATGTGCAGAAGTTTCAATCTAATTTTGTTTGCATTGTTCTAACTTTTCCAGTATCTCTAAGTGCTCTTGCCAAAAAAACTCTAATCTTTTCCAACTACCTTTAAAATGATTCAATTCTTTCTTTATGGTTTCCAATAAATCAAATCTTAGCTCCAACTGATCATATTCGGTCTCATTTAAAATTGAAACCATCAAATCTTCACTTTAAACTAAGGATGCCTAAAAATCATAAAACCTCATGTACCTTCTACTAGTAAATACCTTTGTAAAAAGTAATTGTAGAAATGAAAAATTCATCTCTTACCAATTCCAACAATATATTATAGTGCATGTTTCAAGTAGAGCTAATGCCTTTGATGCTAATTTGAAAATCTAGGCCCTGAGCCACAAACTAAACATTAAATGAAAATTTTAAATGATGTATATAGTCGAACTATATAATATCTTTGAATTATATTAAATCTTTCAACTTTTGAATTTAATGCATGTTTAGATTAGAAATTTTTCATTTAAATATTTTATTTTGTCTCTTACTAATCTCCAATAGCCACTTGTTGACTTTTCATTCATCATCTTACCCAAGCGAGCCCCACACAACATTATGTAATAGTTGAATATTTTGATAATTGCCTATGATATTAGGATTTTGGAAATCTTATGCCCAAAATTTGTTTCAGTTTGAAACTCATCTTAAGGTGATGACACTCCTTCTTTACCTTCCCGATCTTTTGACAAATCCAATTTTCATAACATCTTAACATTAAATTTGCCTATCTTTGATCGTAAGATTTGATTGTAACATCTTACCTCTATATGCTTACCTCCCCAATCCTCCAAGATTCTTGTGAGATCTTATAGGCATAAATTTAGAGCTCCACAAACTCTATCTTACAATTTTACAAAAGCATCTTGTGCTATGCCATGTGTCACTTTGTGAGTCCAAAAATATGCTTCTATCACCTCCAACTGGCCATTCATCCATGGTAAGACCTTACATAGGTCTGTGGATTTCAAAAGCCATTTGTCTGTTAAGAGACTTAACCTTGTGTGTAGTTGTGCATTTAAACACACTGAGGATCCAACATACATTGAATGTGGGACAATGAGTTTTCATTACTTTTGCACCAACTACTCCCTTATTTGCATTCCTCTATGAGTGAACCGAGCATGAAATTTGAAATGGATGCCCCCCTCAACTATCAACATTCTCTAAAGATCTTTGCTACTCATGGATTTCTTCCATGTAATGGATGTCACTACTCATGGAGTCCTCCCTTTCTACCCACTCTTTAACTTCTTCCAACGTGATGCTTGCTCTTAGATGGATGCTTTTTTTAATCCTTCATGTGGATTTCTCTCTGCTCCTTAACATGACTACACTCTCCATGCCTTGGATGACTCCTATACACCATGGATACCCCTACATTGTTTCGACATAGTGTTTTGCCCTCTGTTTCTACAATGAGATGCCCTATCCCTATTGTGAGAGCTCTTTTTCCTTCTCTTGTTGTGCCCTGCCATTAACCCGGGCCTTAACCACATAGTGCCGATGTGCATGCAATGGCAGTATGAGTGTTCGAGGGGCAGGGAATATAGTTGAACCCCATGGTATTCTATATATCTAAAGAACCATTCCCAAATGACTGCCTAGATTCACTCTCCCAAGCAGTCTTCTTTCCATGTAATTTTTTCATTGATAAGGATAGCTTGTAAAATGGTGGGTGATATTCATAAAAAAGTTATGAAGTAAGAATGAAAGCATCCACAAAAGGACCATTTACTATTTGAAATTTGACATTCTTGCTCTATCTTCACACTCTCGTATCTCTTATTACTTGTATGCACCCTAAAATGGTTGCCTAGACTATAGGCCCCCATTATTCAATTTATCAAATTTATTGAATCAATGGTTTGTAATATTTTATTAAATCAATTTAAATCAATTTTCTTAATCAAATTCAAATTTTATTTTATTTTTAAGGTTGATCATTTTATCCAAAGTCTTATTTAATTAAAAGAAAATATCTCGTTTAATTAAATAAAATAAGTCCCCATTTAATTAAAAGAAAGCCTCTCTTTTAATTAAACAATTCATTCACATTTAATTAATTAAGAAAAAAACTCCTCTTTTAATTTAATTAAATATTTCCTATTTAATTAAAAGAACTTGCTCCCTTTTAATTAAATAAAAATCCCACTTAAATATCTCTTTTTGATGTAATAGAAAATAAATTAAATTAAAAATTAAACAAACCTTTTTAATTTTTTAAGTGGGATTCTATTTAATTTTCCTCCTCTTTTCTCCCACATGAAAAAGGAAATAAAACAAATAAAAAATTAAACAAATCTATTTTTTTGTTTTCTCTACACTTAATGTGGGAGTTATCTTTTTTCTTTTTCCATTTTCTTCTCCTTTTAATTCTTATTCTATTTTTTCATTAGTGGATCTTTATTTCACAGAGATCATTCTTTCTCCACCCTTGATTAAATCTTTTTTCCTCTTAATTTTGATCATCCAATCTTCTTTACAAGTGAGAGCCCTCTCCTCATTTTGGACATCCATTGTTATACTATTGTTGTACTGTAGGTTTGGAGAGCGATTTTTGAAAGAGTTTGAATGCTAAAGATTTTTGTGGAGAACTTCTATCTTCTTATCTTCTTCTCTCATGCATCCATAGCTTCCATCATGAGTTTTCATCTTTGCAATTTGCATATTAGCCTAGGTCCATATTTGTTTTCATAGATTAGTATTGCATTGTTATTACATTTCCTTTCTTGCATTGTTTTGCATTATTATCATTTAGATTAGTTTTTATCTCTATTTGCATGCATATTGAATCCTTGAATCTCTTATTTCATGGTGTACTTGCATGGGTAGAAACTAGGTCAAACTGAGGGCTTTCATTACAAACCCTTGCACTCCATGAATAGAGAGTTATGAGCCACTATTCAAGACCTCATTCTTGAGTAATCTTGAATATAATGACTCGTAAAAGTGTGCCCACATTTTAGGCATACATTTTTGGTGCCCACCATGGGGTAACCCACCTTTTCTTGCTAGTTTTGGACACTTTTAAATTTAACCCCCTTGTGTATAATTGTTTGGAGACAAAAAACTCTAGATCTAAAAGATTTGATCATATATTTAAAATGGCTAGTTATTTTGATCTAATTTTTTTTATGCAAGGTGGTGACATATCAAGGAAGCGTTGGTCTAATTTGCAGATTTTTCTAAGATAGTTTTGATATTTTATTATTTTTCCTTTATTTTTCATGAAAAATCATTTTTCAGAGAAAATTAGCATATTTTTAAGAAAAAATTACATTTTTGGAAAGATCTCTGAATTTTAAATAGAGTTTTTTCTTTTTATTTTGATTTTACAGACCATATTATAGCTCCATAATTCGATTTGCAAAAACTAGTCTATTTTGACAAAATGGATCCCTAGGGCAAAAATTAAAAGATCTTTTCAAAATTCTAACATTTTTTGAAAGCTCTCTACTTTTTTATAGGGGTCTATTTTTTTCATTTATGGTTTTGGATCTGAATTCGTATCATATAGGTCCGATCTTTATGACTAGGTCAAAAATCAATAAAAACAAGGGCATTTAATGAATAGCTTGCATTTAATTTTTACAATGGATCAATGCATTATGTGAGATTTCATTTGGATTATTTGTTGATTATTATCATTTTAAAAAATCATATTTTTAGATTTAACCCTAGTTTTGCATAAATTGGATATATATATATATATATATGTATATATATATATGTATATATATATGTATATATATATATATATATATGTATATATATATATATACATATATGTATATGTATATATATGTATATATACATATATATACATATACATATATATATATGTATATATATACATATATATATACATACATATACATATACATATATATATGTATATATATACATATACATGTATATGTATATATATATGTATATATGTATATACATATATACATATATAAATATATATATATTTTGTGTTTGCTTGTTGCTTTGTTCATTGTGAGCAAGCATTCAAGTGTAAGTGAAAGGTACAATAGAAAAAAGATGCATTGCAAGGATTACCAAGTATTTTGTTTGATCTCTCTAACGTTTAGATTTGGAACTAAAATGAACATCTCATTTGTTTGGCTTGAGTGCTTTTACATGCTTGTATAGATTCACACTTCATTTAATGCTCTAAAACTAGATCTAGATTTGCTTTCATGCATTTGTGTTTCAATAGTAATTAGGCCCTATGAACACTATTTGAGAGATCTTGAAAGACTAAGCTCCATTCACTTGCTTTACATGCAAAAATTCTCTTGACAAAGGATCCCTTTGTAGGTAGGGAAGGATATTTGTTATTATCTTGCTATTCTGCTTGGATTTGTCCTCAACATCCATTAGTCATTTCTTTTTTGAGATTGGTGGTGTTTGTTGTTGGATTTTTCAAAGAATTGGTAAGGTGATTTTGAATTAGTATGTTAAAGAATCTTGTTTGCTATATTTGGGTAAGGTGAAGATGCTAGAGGAGTATGCTCTATTCCCTTTTGGGCACATCAGAAACTTAGAACCCTTGAATCCAAACCAAGTCTCCATGTGGTACAACTTTATGAGTCTTCTTGGTTAGAGAGGGTTAAAACATAGTGGACAACCACTATAAAAATATCCTCATGGGGGAAATCCCCATCGGTGTAGTCTTTTGTTGGGCTGTCAGATATCCTCAATATCTCTGATTGATTAAATTCTTAGAATATGTCAAAACCCTTGTGCACCAGGATTGGATTTCACCCACTCTAGATTGCAAAAGCTATAGAGTTGAACATTACTAAGAACCATAGTGCTGCCAAATTTTCTTTTCTAGGACTATGTGCATGATTGAAAAACATTTTGAGAACATAGACAGTAGTGGTTCTATGGATTAGATTGATACTATGACACTATTCTTGTTCATGTGCAAGGTTGCTTTGTCCCTTGCTCATTATTCAAAGACATTTGCTTGAAATCCCTGATTTCTATCTTGCGTACCTTGTTCATGATTAAAAATCTATTGATACACCTAGTTGGACATTTAAACAAACAAAATCTGAGTTCTTGAGTCGAGACTTTATGGTCAAACTACTTTGTTGTCCTATTATTTTCAATCTACCTAGGTTGATCCAGTTTGAATTAGGCTACTTAACCCATTATCAAAAGCCTATTTTCACCTTGGGTTATTGTGCTTTGAGCTCTTGAATTAGTAATCATTAATTTCACAAGAAACCTTGTTTGGATTTGGTGAGTTAGTGACCATCCTTGTTGAGAAAGATATACCTTTGGATCCTTTAATATTATGCTTAGAGAGTCTTAGTAATCTCTTGTCCATCCAATTTCATCAAAATTAAATTTTAATTATTATAATTTGGGTAAATAATACTGAAAAAATTAATGGGTTGATACATTGGATGGTGGGATTGTTGACACTCAAAATTGTAGCTTTAATTTTGAGCATTGTTGAAAATTTTGGTCCTATAAATGCTTTTAAATGAGATTGTACCTGGTTGTTGATCTGAGGCCTAAGAGGTGTTTAATGTTTCTAACACCTTTCATTTAGTGTGTCTTTGTGTTCTATAAGTTTAAACTGACATTTCTGAGTCATCTGGCAAAGTCTTATTTCAAACATTTGTCAAATTTGCAATTCTGCCCTAGTGTCAAACAACGATAGGAGGCTGTGTTTGCCAATGAATATCTTGTACCCAAAAATGTGTCATGACTTGCCACTTTGAGAATCTCTAGTGTCCATACCCAAGAACCTATGTTTCAGATTTCAAGTCATTTCGAGTTCATCTGAATAGGTTTTGAATCCTTTGAAGTTGGTCAGTTATTGTTTTCATGTTTTTGCAAAGTATTAAAATTTTTGGGAAGCCCTGTTTGACGTGTTGTAACTTTTGACCAGTTGATCCAAATGTTGAAATTCCTTTTGTGTTGCATTTTAGACATCAGAGACTTGTCATGTTTCAAGTTTCAGCTCTTGACGAATCCATTTACACACTTTTCCAAAGTCTTTCCGTTTGTAAAAATTGTTATGTTGTCACTGTTCCCTGTCCTGCAAATCCAGGTAGCCAACTTCAGACGCTTGCCAAATTTTCCTAGTTATTCATCATGAGATGAGATTTGATAGGGTACAAGAGTGTGGAGAAAAGAGTTAGTGTGTCAATTTTCAGAGCCTAGTCAGTTGTCTCGGTCAGTTTTTAAAGGTAGTCAACAGGCCTCCTGACACCAAATTTGACAATTTGTAGTTAAGTGTTAAAATGAACTCTAATTGATCAATCAGCGGTTAAATTTTTTTTCAGTCAATATCAGGTGGTGAATAGATAAGTTTGACAGTTTAGGTGTTTGAAAACAATTTTTTTTTTTAGCCGGACCCACTTTAGGGCCCAACTAAATGGTGTCAGACTGATAAGGTATATTAGGGAGTTGGTGTTCTAGAAAATACCAGCCACACTTGAGAAGTTCAGAATTAAATCCTGAAGGGTTTATGCTATCTAGCTCACCCCAAGTCAGATTAGCATATTTTAAAGTGTCTATGGTCTCCTAGAGAAGATGATAGGAGGAAGCATTTCATCGATTGCAGAAAGTAACAGTTGAGCTTGCTGGCCACACACAATCATCTAGTACCACATGTGTGAGATTCATCTGTTGGTAGTTAACAGTGAAACTATCATTAATATTGGAAAATTACTACCTCAATACATTTTTATGACATCAGATATTTCTCATAGCATATCTCAAGTCAGTCATCAAGGAGATAAAATGTCTATTCTACAGGGTGTTTTAAATAATGTTGTTTTTTCACTTGTGAGCAAAGTAAGCAATATATGGTCATATTATGAAGATACACAAGCTCGGCATGGTGGCTTAGATATTCCTCGCCAAGATTAGATAGCACTTCAGCAATGTTAGAAATCATCATATGATAGAGTAGAGGCACTTGGATCTGTAGGAAATACTTCATCAAAATCATGGAGAGGAAATATCAGTACGGCTAAGAACAAATGATCTTAAAGGCTTCAGGAAGTATGAGAGTATTAAGAAAACTTTACTGCACGAACTTGCTCACATAGTGCACTCAAAACATAATGCAAACTTTCATGCACTAGATAAACAATTGAATGAGGAAGCCACGAGTTTTAATTTGAGGGTGTGGCAATGCATTTAAAAGAAAGCCATAGCATTTAAAGCAATGACCAAGAGCATAAAAAATGTGAAAGAAAGAATCCACAGTAGCATATACTTGAAGCCATCAATGCCAAATGAAGACTGCTAGTTCAATGGCTCAGTCAGATTGATGAGAGTTGTCGACAGTGTAATGTTCTGTATCTTTTCACAAAAGTGAATATCAATCGTTTCCAGGAATCTCAGTCTAGAAAGAGTTGGCAGCTCCTTAAGCTAAGGGTTATGGCTTATAATGAGCTCTTATGGGAGATGGCTCTAGCAGGAGGCACTATTGTTTTTAAAGCTTCCCACACATTCAAGAGAGATGCAAAAAATGCCAAGACATCCATGGCACAAGAGGTCCATCCGCAACCAAAAGAAAAATGCAAGTCAAAGGCATTAACAAGAAGACGCCCATGCAAAGGCCCAAACATGAAGAAGCCATCCACACAGTCAAAGCATCCAAGAAGCATTTAAAAGAAGTCACCCACATTAAAAAAGGCCGCACCAACCATAAAAAGAGGCTCAAAGTTCTAAGCAGCCCATGCCTGCAAGATAAAAAAGCCTTAAACATTAAAAGAATCATCAACACACATATAAAGCTCTACTCCATCACTTGCATCAACAAGAAAGAGTAGAGGAGTCATTTTTAGAAGATGAATGCCACTAGAATGTGGTTTGAAGCTGGAGAAATGTGTAAAAATGTTATATCCCACATTGTTTGAGTATCAAATTTTATGATGTTTAATAGCATTGGACTTGATAGACTTGTTGTCCAAAAGGCATGGGCTTTTGGAGCCGCACGCTCAGGTTGTGGGGTTTGTTCATCCAGCCAGTTAGAAGATAAGTACAATTTTAAACAAATGCGCTAGTCAGAGTTGATGATGTCAGCAGAGGTTGAAGGTGCCAGAGAAGTCCATTTTTTGGCTACTCACTATCTCACCACCGGAAAGTGGTAAGAAATTCCAACTAGCGAGGTAGCGACTAGCCAAAAAATTTGTGAAATTCGATGAGAGTCAAAATGCTATGTTGATGCTGTGTGTAGGATGCCATCAATGAATCAACATGCGACACATGGCAGATGATGATGTGGCAGGCAAATGTCAAGAGCGCACCAAATTGCGACAAGTGGCCTATCCAATGGTTGTCGTTAACTCACCATGGAAGAGTTGCAAGGAAGTTAATATAGCGAGGTAGTGACAATGACGTGGTGTGAGTGACTGGGCAATGACTATGCATTGAAGGAGTGAATCAAAAAGTGAAATGTGTCATCTAGTCAATAGAGGTTTGACCTCAAATTCAAAGGGTAGGGAAGTTGTGAAGGAAATTAAAAAATGACTCTTAAAAAGTTTTATGCAAAATGGATGCTCGTGCAAATTCATTTTAAGTTTAAAAGGGGTTTTAATATGAAGTTTAAACCTTAGGGAATTTTAAATTTTTTGAAATTTAAAATCAGAGTTGCAGTCAGCCTTGAGTCCCTTACTAGAGGAGTGTTTTTCAAATCGAGATTCTGGGCGTTTCTGGAAGGCAAAGTATGCCTTATCATATACCATCAAAATCATGGAAGTCTGAATTTTTTTATTTTGAGGTTAGTTTCTATACAAGAATCTGTCTATTCGAGCAGTATGAGGTTTTCTATCAGGTTCCTTTCCTGCAACCGTTTTTAGGTATGGAATTTCAAAATTGATTCCTAGCATAATGATGACATGGGTATGGTTAAAAGACAATAAAAATGTAGTTGGGGTCGAATTGAAGTAATTTCAAATCAGTTAAAGTTTGATTCCTTTAGCATTTCGTGAAGATTTCAGATATTTTGGCAAGTAAAGGGATTTCATCATTAGGCAAGGATATTTTGCAAGTTTGTTACAGATGAATGATGAAATCAAATTAGATTAGATAGGAGAAGGAAGGAAGAAGTTTTCAGTTGCCATAAGATTGAATTTCAAGTGGACACTTGTCAAGTAAAGATCAGATCCAGGAATTCTTTCTCTTCTATATCTTTCTATCTTTCATTCTTTGTAGGGGTTCCAGTTTTTGCACTGAGAGACCATTCTTCAACATTTATTCTTGTATTGAACATCATTTTGAGTTTTATGCAAATAGTTCATGTTTGTTAGGTGATTTATAAAGTATTTTATACATCTTTCATGTATTTGATTTCAAGGAAAGAAAATAAAGAGCGAAAATGGTTTCACATTTAGCCTGAATCTCGTCTCCTATTTGTGGATCTGTAATCTTTTTTAGTTTATGAAAAAAGATCATAGATTAGGTTGCATCTCATTTAGGTTGCTTGGTGTTTATCACACGGTTTACTAATTTCATGATGGGATATTCTGAGTATGAGATTCATTTTGATGTATGAGATTCATTTTGATGCAGATATCAGTTCACAAAGTGAAGGATAGATCAAGGATCTAGATGTAGAGATATGTCTGAGATTTCCAGAAGATGTATGGTTATAATTCATTTAATTTCCCAATAGATAAGGCACTGATCATAGATAGGATCATTAAATTTTGTTGCTCATACCTGGATCTTGCTGTCATCAATCTATTAAATCATTTTCATTTTATGTTGAAAGGTATTCAAAGTATAACCTGCACTTAGCTTTCCAATTTCATGAGGCATGTCCTTAGCTATTTCATGCTTGTGATCTCCTAGTTAAGTATAGGAGAATTAGGGGTTTCATCTACTTTTATAGATCTTGATTATGGTTATTGCACTGGTCACATAGTCAAATCTAAAGAGGTACACCCGCCTAGGTTTTATAGAGCCTGAAGAAGAAGAAGGGTCATGCCTTATAGTTAGCCTAGTGTTTGAATGGGCATGTTGAAAATGGGAGTTATCTGCCCCTAGATATGTTTTGTTCTTGTCAGGGTAATTGGAAATGGGTAACATTTTCAAACACCAACAAAATGACGACTCCGCTGGGGAGTCTATGAAGAAGTTCATTGTTAGAATTACTGGAATCTCTAGTATAAAAAGCAAGGTCATGAAGTGTTTTCCATTTCTTTACTAAAGATTCATGTCCCCCAGTGTTCTTATTCATTGACAGCAGAAGTTTAATTGAATTGAATAATTTGCAATATCAAAGTCCCTTGAAGTTTTGATAAGTTGCTGTCAAAAAATTCATAGTTAATGTCATGTTCTTTTAGTTTGTCAAGAATGTGAAATTCCCCTATTGTTGAATACAATTTGTAAATACTAGTTGTAAGTTTTGGACCATCTTGTTTTGTTTTGCAAGTTGGTTAATCTTTTCTCACTAAGTGAGTGGCGACTCAAAGTAAAATCTCTGTACTAGTGCTTCAAAATGTGAAGATATTTTGAAGAAAACAACAGTGGGAAGGTAGATTTGAAGAATTCATTTCAAGTTCTTGACATTGGGTAAAAGAATCAAACGAGATGCAGTGCAAGCGTTAATAAATCTGGTTAAGATTTGAATCTGCTATTATTTGCAGCATTGAAGTAGTTGCAGGCATCCACATTGAGAGGTATCTTCCACTTTCATGTGTTCTCATTTACTTGAAAGTAATATTTCAAAAGTTTCTCCATCAAATGGTTTATAACATCAAATAGGAGATTGGTTTAGTACAGTTCAACATGCTTTGTGGAAAGTAGATTCAACAAAAGTGTTTCATATGTCAAAGTGTGTTTGAAGTTTTGAATTGGTAGAAAGAACTCCAGATCTACTGCAATTAATAAATTATGAAAGTGTCTAATGGTGAATGAGTCTTGAGTTTGAAGAATTTCGAGTTTCATCTCATCTAGTATGTAGCCTGTTAGTAAGAGTTTTAGATCTATTTCTACCAGGAGGTATATGCCATTGAATTTTAATGGTATCCATGGTTTCCTGAATATTATGCCTTGTAACATCAGAAAGAATTTGCCTAAGTTTGGTGGAAACCATGAAAATTCAGCCAGTCATCATGTTCAGTTGTTTAGTGACTTGGTTGGTGATTTTGAAATTGCTCATGAAGACATTCAGATGAAATTGTTTGTTTAGACTTTAGAGGATGATGCTAGGGGCTGGTTTTCGTTCCTACTAGCATGTTCAATTTCATCCTGTGATGAGTTAATTTCAGCCTTCATGATGTAGTTTAGGGAAAGAGTAAGCATCTCCGATTATTTTGATAAGTTTTTGAAAATTCAAATCAGGAATGGTGAGTTAGTTCCTGAATTTAATATCAGATTTGTAAAGATTTTAAACAAAATCATTGAAAGTTACAAGTTGGATGATCAAATGTGTTTAGTGGTTTATCTTGGTGCATTTGATAAAAAGATGAACTATCTGTTGAGAGATAAGGAACCTAGAAGTTTGCATCAGGCATTCATGATAGCAATAGGGATGCATTTCAGATGAGGTGTTAAATGGAATGCTAATATTCACAATGTCACAACTCAAATGAGAATAGAGTATCTCAACTTGTAACCTATGTGAATAACCAAATCCCACTTCTAGTTAAACTTGAGATAGAATTCAAGGATTCAAAAGAGAAAAATATCAAGAAATTCTATCAACTAAAAAATCTAAGCCACAAGAATACATAATAAGGGTTTTAAGACTATTCCTTCATTAATATATCAAAGTTCATTGAATAACATTCATTCAGATTGACTATAAAGATAAAGTGATATGCTAAGAAAAGCATGAAGGACTCCTAACATATCTCAATGATGTTATCTTGCATAAGACTCAAAAATGCTAGCCCTTCCTCTACATCTTGGGAATCTTTAAATAGACTAGGATTGCAACAAGCTTTAGATGGGAGGGGCAAATGTTAGAAAATTAATGGAAGAGTACATATATCTTAGAGAATTACATTTATTATTAATTTTTTCACTTCCCATTATGGGAAACACTAGGAGAATAATCATAAAGAAGCTAGGTGCAGCATACTATAGGAGTACTTTAACTACCCTTTGCTTCTTGTGGCCTTCGAAGATCAAATCCACAACCACCCCACCAACACAACATTAATAGTTACAACTTGAATTTGAGAAAAGATAATATATCTTGGTGATCATCCCACATAAGTGATCTAATTCAGTCTCCATCATCCCCATAATCAAATGAGATCAGATATTCATTAAAACTAGGCCATTCAGATCACCAACTTGTCCCCTCTACTAGCTTCTAAATTAATAACTTTTGAATAACCTAGAGGAAGAACATTTACACCTAGGGGTAGCTAAATCCCATCCTTAATGCACCTATTTGGATAGTAGGGCCAACTATAAGGCTATTTAAATTTCATTCTTCTTCTTTAGGCTTTATAAGACCTAGCTTGATGGACCTTATATTATTTATATGGTACTAGTGTAAAGAAATACAACTAAATCTAGATAATAGATAAAACCCCTGAATCTTTTATGTTTATGCAACTGTTCATGGACATGAAATAGCTAATAATAGAGCACATGAACCTAATAAACAAAGTGAGGGAAACAATATTAAATTAATGATTGAATCATCAACATAACCCATGTATACAACAACAAAAACATGAAACCTCTAAGCTGACAAGTCCCTTACCCATTGGGCATTAACTAAATCTTAATGTACACATGCATACCTAAAATATAATCAATTTTTCAGACATATGATCTATCTATATATCTTGCAAATAGACATAAATCTTCAAATAGATTTTGTGCTTATCAAATCCTCCTATGATCCCTGTAGTTCTATCAATGGTATATCAAAAAAATTACTCAAGTCCTTGACCCAATAAAAGGAAACGGTGGGGGACGAAGGAGTGGAGTACTATAAAAGGAAACTAGGAGGAAGGGAGGGATGATGGGAAGAGAAAGTGGGTTGGATAGGGGATAATGGAGATGAAGGGAATTCATGGAAGAGGGTTGAGTGGGGGAAGACATCAAAGAGAAGTACTACTACGTAGTTGAGCATGAGAGTTAATATAGGAATGTTGGGTAATTGCCAAGGTTACCAAGAATAGCAAGGCCTTTGCACCAACTATCCAGAGGATTGACGAATGAACCCAAAACAAACACACAAGGATTGCCTCAACATCGCCCATGAATCCAAGAGGAAGCAGCACAAAATCAACACTGGGTAACCCACAAGTAAAAAAGAAAAACAAAGAAAAGACCTAATCAAGACCTTACGCTCAGAGTGTCCCATTCGCAGTGTACCATGATATGGAAGATCATGGAAACTATGAGGAGGGAACAAAAATATTGCATGTAAAAGATAAATCAAGATCCAAAGGGAGAAGTCCAAAGGAAAAGAAAGCAAAAATCCAAAAGAGAACCGTTTGCCAATGAGATGTGGAGGATGAGGTACTAACAGACCAAGAGTAGATAGGAGGAAAGCTATATCCTACAAGGATCTATCAGAGAGCTCCAAAGTTGAGGTATTGGGATGGGTGAGGCATCTGGCAAGCAGAACAAAGATGGATAACACATTGATTATAGGAGATCAAGTGAAAGGATGCATTGGAATAGCTAACCAAGAGTTGTGTGATGTGTGCAAGATGTTGATCAAGGATGAATTAACATGAAAGTGGGGACAGAGACAATGATACTAAGTGAACGAGGATGGACAAGAAGATAGACCAAGAGTTGTTACAAGTGTACAAAGTTGTTTTGTTTGGTTTTGGTGAGATGGGAATATGTGGCAGAGCAGTACAGGTTGGACAGGGCACTGTGACAGTTTTGGTGGCAACAGGTGGCATTAGGAGATTTGCATTGGTATCAGCAGGTCACACGTGAGCTAGTATCGATGTACAAGCTAGCACTACAGAGGGATGGTTTGCTGAGGGCATGGCAAGAGCTAGAGCCACAATAGTGAGATTGGTTCAGCGGGGCAGCAGATGTGGGCTCCACACAGGAGTACCGAGATACTTTTGTGTGGTTGAGACTAGTGGGGAGAGCACAAGACACGAGGGTGGTGGTGGTGGTAGGGGAGCTAGCTTGAGCAACCCAACATGGGTGGTATGTGGCGAGGGGGTTGCAGCTGTGGGTAGTAGCGGTTGCACAGGAGGAGGAGCCCACCCAACAGAGGAGGAGGATGGGGGGGAGGAGAGTAGAGCTCAGCCAGAGATGAGAGTAGAGGAGATGGGAGCCCAACCAGAGAGAGGAGGAGAGGAGGCACAGGGGCGACAAAGGGTAGCAGGAGGAGATGCAGGGGGATTGTCGATTGGGGGAGGAGATGATGGATTGGTAGGTCGGTACACCTTGCTAGAGTAGGCACACATAGTGATGAGCCAGCTACTCTGTGATACTCAATAGGAGAGAGATCAGCTCTGGGTAGAGTGGGACCAGTTTAGATAGGAGTGGGATATAGCCAAGGGGCAGGCAGACAATGCAGGTGTCATGGTGGGGAGGCTACAAATAGAGGTGGGCTAAGTGGAGGGGAGGTCGGATGCCATGACTATGGAGTAGTAGGGGGTGCAAGTGAGACTAGATGCCCTCCAGCAGGAGTGAGATAGGTTGGTGGTGGAGGTGGAAACCTTGCGGGAACAGGTGGCAATAGGAGGGGGTTTGGATGAGCTACAGATACTACAAATAGAGATAGAGGATTTGAGAGAGAGGGCTGGATTATACCAGGGGAGGTACCTTGCCATAGTGCCAACATCACAAATTGAGCATTACAGGTGGCCGACTCGGTCAGGGGTAGCAGGTAGCCACACAGGGATGTAGGGAGGAGGGGAGAGTGGATGGAGCACTAGGGGGAGAGTACAAGTGGGTCCCAGTGCATAGGGCATAGTCAGAGGGCAAGGTTGAGCCAGTGGCGTGGGATGAGAGAGGAGGTAGAGAGCTCTAGGATAGGGGGAGGACTGATGAGGCCACCACCTCCACCACCACCAACATCAAGGGCCAAGAGAGGGGCACAGGAGGAGAATGATGAGGTAGGGACGATGGGTTGATCATTGATGAGCAAGAAACTTTTTGGGATAGTGAGTACCATGTATAGATCAGCTTTTTGAGACACATGGAGATTTTGTGTGGGCTCAGACCCACCTGTATGATATGGACATTTGTAAATTGATGGACTGTTATTCTTTTATTCTTTCATTGATATATAGATCTGATGATTCTTGTGAGATATGTGTTTATGGACTAGTGATGTTATGTGTGGTCATTGATATGCATTGGATAGACAGTGATGTAGGATGCGAGTTGTGCTATGATTTTATGATTTAGTTGACAGTTTTTTGATGCAGGCTATGATTGTTTGATGATATTGTATACATGATACAATATGATTTGATGTGATTTTTATCTATGATATCACAGATGTGATGTGATCCTTGATGACATGTTTTTATGATATTGTAGATGTGATGATGATGAGATTTTCTGTATGATAGATGTGATAGGTTTTTGATACAATCCTAATGATGTGATGTGATCCTAGAGAATTGATATCTTCAGAGAGTATTTGATATGATGTTGTATGATGATAAGTACAAACTATAAAAATAAGTGACAAATGTAAAATGAATCACCAACTAAAGGATAATCAAGAAATGTATGATATGAAAAATGAATACAATGTCATGACATTTAGGATATGTTAACACAAACTAAAGATGGATGAATGATTAAAACAAATGAATTTACAACATAAAAGATGAAAATACAAAAAATGAAGTACAACTTTAATGATGAACCACAATGCTAAAATGAAACCTAGTCTAATAATCAATAACTATAATGCTAAAATGAATCATAATCTAGTGATGAGTGACTATGCTAAAATGACTGATAATCTAATGAATGACTATGCTAAAATGATTGATAATCTAATGATGAATGACTATGCTAAAATGAACTAAAAGAGAGAAAAGTAAATTTATGATATGCTAAAAAAGAACAAAAACTAAAAGACACACCTGAGATTTATGATAAGCATGCGAGAATAACATAAAAGACTGAATGCGATGATATTCTGTGATATGATAAAGATGATAATACAATATACGAGATTTTAGGAGATGCAAGACAAAAAATGATGGTGGAATAGGATAACCAATGCTTTAACTTATGATAGTGTTCTATGATATGAAAAGTGATCATATGAGATAATAACTCTAAGAAGAATAATGTTGGAGAAAGAGTGACCAACAAACTCACAGTCAGGAGGATAGTAGAGATTTTTAGAGCTAAGATAGTAACTTATGATAGGGATCACATTATGATGAGAATGAACAAGAATTGATTTTCAACATTTTGAATCAAATGATTTTGAGGGTGGAAAAAGTGATAGTTCAAGGGAGAGGGGTGATGACAAGGAGGAGGATACCAGGGGTTCTAAATAAAAGTGAGATGTAGGGTAAGCTTGAGCATGGGGTACTTCGTGAGGAAGTACCACTATGTAGTGTGAACACTTTATTTGATATAGGATTGTTAGGGATCTGCCAAGGTTACTAAGAACATCAAGGCCTTTTCCCTAAAATTCCATAGGACTGACTCAAATAGGCACATGAGGATTGCCCCAACATCACACATGAGTCTCGGAGAGATTAGTGTCAGAATGATGCTGGATGATCCACAAGCAAATGAGATTACCCAAGTGCATCATGTTTTATTGAAAGATGAAAACATGTTGGAAATATGCAAGGATAATATCAAACTGACTCACAAGCAGCAAAAGACTGTGATTAAAACCAACCTCCTTAGTTGCCCCAGTCAAAACACAACATGATATGAAATGATCATGGCAATCTTGAGGAGGAAACAATGAAAGATATGTGGAAACAATAAACCAAAAAGAAACAACAAAATATTTTGCAACGTGAAAAAGTAACCTTTTGCCAAAGGGATCAACTAATGAGCTACTAACAGGTTGCAACAAGATTTGGATAGTATGTACAAGTATGACTAGTTAAGGACATGGGAATTCATGACTAGATAGCAAAACATAGTAGGTATATGCATGATGGGGGAAAGCTCAGGATGACGAGATAGCATTGTTATAATACATGGTTTTGTTTAGGTGGGATTATGTAAAGCACAATTTATGTACAAGGGTCTGGAAATTGTTGTATCGACATCGGTATGGTACATGGGAGACAAAGGGTAGTGCAGGGGTATGAGACACATGTTAAATGGGCTGTATATGCTACATATGGTAAAGTGCAAGGATAAAAAACACTTGATAAGGGAGATCTAGTAGAGTACAATGGTGGGATACATCAAGTATGATACACAAGATGCTATAAATGAGGTGGGATGTTGACATAGTGCAAAGTGCTAGAGGATGATGTTGTGAAGCATGGAAAGTAACAATAAGGAACACCTTGGAAAAGTGGGGGGGATGAGTGATAAAATATGGAGGGGTGATAAAGGGGTGTGTGTTGGTGATAGATAATGGAAGAGCTATAGTACACCTGGTTCCTATTTGCTAGGTTTTCACCAAGGACCTATCCAAGGTGCTTGAATTGCCAAGTTTTCACCATTGGATGCTTTATTTATTTTGTGCCTTTTTTCTTTCCTTGATTTGAAAATTTTATCCTTAGGCATAGAATTTCTTGAGGTGAATAATGTTGGTAGGATCATTTAGGACTTCACCTTCAAGGGCAGATAGTTGATAGGCTCTTGAGCCAAAAGATGCTATGACCACATAAGGACCAAGCCAGGTGGGCTTGAACTTGCCTTTCTTTTCTCTATCAGCTTGAGCCTTCATATTCTCTTTAAGGACCATGTTTTTGAAATTGTGCTTGAGGCGACTTTGATAGACCATGAGGTGGTCATAGGCTTGTTGCCTTTTTTCATCAAGTAGATCAAGTTGAGTAAGTCAAGCCACTCTATATTCTTCATCAGATATCTATCCTTGGAGAGAAATGTGGAGTGATGGGAGTTCAACCTCAATAGATAGGACTACTTCAACACCATAGACCAAGGAGTATGGAGTTGCGCTAGTGGTTGTATGAAATGAAGTGCAGTATGCCCATAGGGCATGATTAATTTGCAAATGCCAATCACGGCCAGAGGCATTGACAAATTTCTTAAGGATTTTGAGCAAGGTTTTATTAGTTGCCTCTGCCTAACCATTACCTTGTGGGAAATATAGGCTAGAAAAGCAATGGTGGATGTGAGGGGAAGTGCACAATTCCTCCATATTTAGGTTTTCAAAATTATCTTCGTGGTTTGTGAAAATGGTAGCTAGGATACCAAAGCAACATATGATATGATACAATATAAGCTTAGACACCTAAACTCCTATGGCAGTAACAAGGAGAATTGATTTGACCCACTTAATGAAATAATCAGTGGTGGTGATTATCCACTTGTGCCCTTCTGAAGAAAGTGCCGCAATAAGACCAACAAGATCAACTCCCCAACAGGCAAAAGGCCATGGTGGTGCAATGGGTTGCAAGTCTTGTGCTGGAGCCTAGATTAAATTAGCATGTTGTTGACAAGGTAAACATCATTTCACAAATTCACATGCATCATGTTCTAGAGTAGGCCAATACTATCCAGCCTGAAGGATCTGCTTCGCTAGCACCATCCCACTCATGTGAGTACCAAAAAATCTAGTGTGTACCTCTTTGAGAGCCATTACAGCCTCGATTTGATCTAAACATTGAGAGATAGTATCATGATAACCATGATGATAGAGGGTTTGGGCGATGATAGTGTAATGGGAAGCTTTGCAAATAAGGTTTTGGCATTGGGTTTGTGTGAGGTGAGGAGATATGATACCATTTAGTAGGTAAGCATGAATTTCATGGTACCATGGAGATTGGGGACCAACCAAGATATAGACCTGTGTTGATTCATCATTCTCATATGGGGGTTCATGCAGCTGCTCAACCAAGAATTCATATTGTGTAGCTTCATGTGGTATTTCTAAGAGAAAACCAAGAGTAGCCATAGCATTAGCTGCCTTATTCTGGAGTCTAGGTATCTGTATGAACTGTGTCTAAGTGAAATGCTCCTTTAATTGATCAAATAGATCTTTGCAAGGTAGTAACTTGTCATCCTTGGTTTGATATTCATTCAAAGCCTGTTTGATGATAAGCTGAGAATCACCATAGACCTGAAGCTTTGTGATATTCCATTCAATAGAAATTTTTAGTCCCGCAACAAGGGCCTCATACTCTGCAGTGTTATTGGTACACCAAAATTGTAGCTTGAAAGATTTAGGAATATAATCACCTTGAGGTGTAACCAAAAGTATTCCCGCATTGGAGCCATGAGATGTGTAGGAGCCATCAAATTATAGCTTCTAGAGTGATTGTTATTCTATCAAATAAAGGTATTCATCTAGAAATTCCATGATGAGTGGGTGATCTGCAACTAAGGGTGCATTAGCCAAGTGATCTGCAATAGCCTCACTTGTGATGGCCTTTCTGTCAACAAATTGAATGTCAAACTCACTAAGAAGCATAACCCATTTTGCCAGGCATCCAGTGAGTAATATACAAGAGAATATATATTTCAATGGATCAATCTTTGATATTAGTTGTACAGTATGATTGAACATGTAGTGACATAGCTTCTGGGTGGAAAACACCATTGCTAAGCATGCCTTCTCCATTGGCGTGTAGTTTAGCTCATAGCCCACTAATGTTCAGCTGATGTAATAAATAGCTCATTCATTTCCTACATCATCAAGTTGTGCTAGCAGAGCACCTAACACTGTGGGAGTAGCTGTGATGTACAATATGAGTGGGTGCCCTGCAACTAGAGGAACCAAAATAGATGGGTTAGCTAAGTATTGCTTGATGAGCTCAAAATTGCATTGGCAAGCTGGGTCCCATTTGAAATTTTGATCTTTCTTAAGTAGGCGAGTAAAAGGTTGACACTTATCAGCAAGCTAAGAAATGAACCACCAGACTGATTGGAGTTTTCCTTGCAAAGAATGAAGGTGCCTGAGTGTCTTAGGAGGAGCCATATCCATGATGGCTTTGACCTTCTTAGGGTCAATATCAATACCGCACTATGACACAATGAAGCCTAGGAGCTTTCCTAAAGTAACACCAAAGATACACTTCTTTGGATTTAGCATGAGATGATATTCTACTAGTCAGTTGAACACTTCCTCAAAGTGAGATAAGTGATCCAAAGCATTGAGATATTTGACTAGAATATCATCCACATAATCCTCAAGTATCTTATGGATTAGGTCATGGAAGATGATAGGCATTGCATGCTGATAGGTTGCCCTAGAATTCTTTAATCCAAATGGCATCATATTGTAGCAGAATGTGCCCCAAGGTGTAGTAAATGTTGTCTTATGCTGATCTTCTTTTGCTATATGAATCTGATTATATCTAGAGAAACCATCCATTAGTGATGAGAGTTCATGACCTATGGTGAGATCCACAATCATGTCGATATTTGGTAGTGGAAATTCATCCTTTGGACAAGCTTTATTAAGATCCCTCAAATCGGTGCAAATTATGATATCACTAGAGGGCTTGGTAATAGGTACCATATTAGAAATCCATTTAGAATAATCTATTGGTCAAATGATTTTGGCCTCTAACAACTTCTCTAGCTCTGCTTTAACTAATAAAGCCACCTTGGGGTGCATTTTTGGAAGTTTCTGCTTGACGGGCTTTGCCCCTAGATCCACTACCAGATGGTGTAAAACTAGTTTTGGGTCCAACCCTAACATATCCTAATATGACCATGCAAAGTGGCCCATATTTTCATGGAGAACTTCAAGAAGAAGCTTTGCTTGTTCAGGTGGTAACAAGGTTGCGATGTATGTGATATGTGGTATCTCCATCAGATTGATATTGATAGGCCAAGTTTCTTCTGTGAAAACTGAAGATATAGGAGGTTGATGCTCTTGTGGGGGGAGGATGAAATCTCCATCCTCAGGTGCCTCTGAGAGGTTTTCACCATTGGATAGGTCCTTTATTTTTGTTTCATTTTTTGAGTCACCCAATGGCGCTCCAGAGGAGTTTTCACCATGGGATGTTTTTCTTTTATCTCTTTTCTTTTTTTTTTCTTTCAGAATTTCATTTTTGCAACTAGAGATTTCCTCCTGCCCAAAGTAACCTGCAGGATCTAGCTTGTAGACATATGTCGATGGTGGAGGTGGTCATTTATGTGGTGTTCCTGCCCCCACGAATTTAAGGAGTGCATGCTCGGTAGAGAACTCGTCAACATGAATGACACTTGGTTGGTCCCAATCTATGAGTTTAGGGTGAGTGAGGGGGACGTCTATGAGATTCAAGGATAACTGGCAGAGCATAGAGGCTCCAAGGATTATTTGGTCAAGGAAAATATTGTTGTAAGCTTTCTTTTCAACTTGCTCAGGGATGTCTTCAACCTCAACGAGAGTGTTTTGGATGTTCTTAAAGGCATGGCCTTTCGTTTTAGTGCCCCCAGTTGTGGGGAGTCCATAGCCCAAGCCTTTGGTTTTTTTCCCTTGGTGTACTTCTATAGGCTATCTCATACCTAATTCCTAGCAGCCTAAACCACCTCCTTGATAATCCCATTGCTCCGTGGCCAAGCAATGTGACCAGGGATATTTTTGTTTAAAGTGATCAAGAAGTGCTTCACTTTTAGGAGGTCGCTCTTTGTATAACCATGTGTTAATGTCTAGTGTGTTTTTTGCTCCATCAAGGATACCTTTGGTGTAAAATGTGGTAGGGCCCAACTGGTGAAGTTGAGAGGTGGTTTCTGGTATAGGCCCTTGATGTATTGGGTGTCCTTGAGTATGTGGGTCAAGTTGTAGAGTACCAACAACAAAAGCATTTATGAGACTATACTCACCACAACCTTGGTAGTTGATCTTAACTATGGAGAGATTGGAGGCTAAAATGGTGTTTAGATTGTGGTAGGTGCTAGAGGAGTTGGCCATGGTGGTGCCAATTTTGATCCCAAGACAGTGATTGGTGTATGAAGCTTCAACCACATTGCAATAAGCAAAGGGTTCAGGATCTGTATGGATGGTTATCTCAGTTCCATTATGTGGAAATTTGATGCACTGATAATATGTGGATGGAATGGCCTTCATGGCATGAATCCATGGACAACCGAGGAGGATGTTATATGGAAGATTAAGATCAACTACATGACAAAGTGTTTCTTGAGTGGCTAGGCTGACTTTGATAGGGAGCAAGATGGTTCCTTCAGTAGTACGCTCCAAATTGTCATATGCCTTGATGGTGATCACCTCATTGATGATATCTACTTCAATATATCTTGCCTGCTTGATGAACTTTAGAGTGCATAGGTTTAGAGCTGATCCATTATCCATCATGACACATTTAACTACAAAGTTAGAAACCATAATAGAAATGCGAAGTGGGAGGATGTGATCGGGTTCAACGTATGGGATATCAATATTTTTGAAGGACAAGGCACATGAGATTGAAAGATGGCCAAACAAGTTGTGAAACTCAGTGGCTTTAATGTTGAAGGGGATGCGAGACTCATGTAGAGTGCTATCAAGGATCTCTTGATAAAGTGGGCTTGTCCATAAGAGATCTAGGATGGAGATTTGGGCCGGAGTGTTTCCAAGGTGTTCCAAAATTTTATACTATGGCCCTAGTTAAGGTGATTTTGATGGAGATGCTTGAGATGGAGGTGGTCGTGCTAATGGTGGTCTAATTTGTGTGGATATAGGTGGACTAGCTATATTGAGTCATGTTCGACAGGTAGCAACTACACATTGAGTGTCTAGGCCTTTGATATTGATGATATTGACAAATGGTTCAACTTGGGATATGCAAAGAATTAAGGTACCATAGTCTAAGTATGCTGAGGTATAATTTTGAGATGTGTCTCAGTTATCACCTTGTTTACCCAGAGCATTATTAGGTTTGTTGACAGGAGAGTTTGCAAGTGCCTTTCACAGGCTTGTGTTATGAGGAGGGAAAACATTTTGATACATCATTAATCTTGCATTAGGTGAGGGTTGTGCCCCCACTATGATCTCTTTCTGGTCAATGAGGTCTTGTACATAATCCTTAAGCTACATGCATTTAAGGGTAATGTGCCCTTTGACACGATGGAATTTGTAATATTCGTTATCTTTTTACCAGGATGCTCTAGACTAATTGGGTTCCAAGGGTTGCGTTTGTGGATATCGAACAAGGTTATCTTTGGCCAATTTTTAGAAGATTGTATCAAGAGGTTCCCCCAACAAGGTGTATGTTCGTGGTTGCCTCTGAACACAGGGTTTACTTCCTGCCGAAAGTGTGATAGCATTAGTTTGATTATGAGGAACAGGTATTTGATGATGAGTTTGCACGGGTGGTTGATGATACACAGGGGGTTGTTGTTGAAAAAATGTGGTGGGAACATTGGTAGCCGCCCTAACAATATGGACCTGTCGAGTGTCAGTGGCACCATCTATCACTGTATTCTTGTTTTTGTTCTAATATCGAGTTTTGTCATTGCTCAAACCACAGTCTTGGGTGTTTTCTTTGTACAATCTGATGACACCATCCTTAATGAGGCCTTTCTTGAGACCCATTCCTTTTTCTTTGATGTCCTTGTATGTTTGCAAACAATTCATAACCATATGATTAGCGAGGCTAGGTTGTATGTTGTTTATGAACATCTTGATAAGATGGCGCTAAGGGATGGTACAAGAGATCCTTGTTGTGAGGATCTACCAGCATTGTAAGTACTCTATAAGGCTTTCCCCTCCCTTTTGTTTGGTGTGGACAAGGTCCACTACAGATAATTCAATTTCAACAAGATGGGTATACTAAGCAACAAAGTCCTTAGAAAGTTCTACAAAAGTTTTAAGAGTACCTTGAGGTATACGACAGAACCATCGCATGAGGAACACATCATTATAAGCTACCTCCTGACAATGCATATAGAATTCCTTAACATGTGTGACTAGATCACTCTTCCCCCTAAATTTGTCAAACTTGGGGATCTCAAAATGTTTAGGAAATGGAGTCAATGTGATAGTCCTATCAAATAGGTATAGGCAATCATTTTCAAATTTAAAAGCTTTGGTGTTTGTCCCATCCTTGAGGGCTTTGAAAGCATTTTTCATCTCTTCCCATTCAGACTTTATAGGTGGAGGAGTGGGTACCCTTGATCCAGGTGCCCCTAGTGTAGGATACATGCTAGAATTTGAAGTGTGATATGGAGAACTCTAATGACCATATGGCATCTATGGAAAAATGGTTTGCATAACCAGTGGGTTGGATGCTATGGTTTGCTAGAATGTGGGTTGTGTGTACTATTGCATCTGCTGAGTTTGGTGTGGTAGATAACTATGAGGTTGCTGCCCTATGAGATAGTTCTGTATGGGTGCTTGGGCATACTACTGATGTGAAGATTAGGGCTGAAAAGGTTGCAATGCAGATAATGCTTGTGCTATGCTCTGGGAATACATACCATGCCCAATATATGTGGGTTGTGTGCATCCTTGAGAGTAGGACTGATTTTTAGTATGTGCAAGGTAGTTAATTTATGGCAAAGTGTTTACTATAGGGAACTGCAGTGGTAGTGGATTTGGGCTATTGTCTAGAGGTGGCATGGAGGAATAGTTGGTGAGGGGTGGGAGTGAATAGCTATGTGAAGCAGTGGATGATAGTGTCAGAGGTGTAGACATGATTGTAGTGCTAGGGGGAAGATTAGTGATAGGTGCCTATGTTGCACTAATATTCCAAAGTCCCAAAGGAAATGCAGCTGAAAAGCTTTGGCTAGTTACAAAGGGGTTGATAGTGAGGTTTGGTGGGATGGAAAATGAGGTATTGGACCCTAATGGTGGTATTTGAGTAGCAAATGGACTAGATGTGATATGGGGTGGAAGCAAAAAGGTAGTGCTGCTAAATACAAATGGAGGATTTGGTGGAGCAAAAAAGTGAGTGGTGGAAGCAGATGCAAATGGTAGACTTGAGGTTGGTTGAGATGTAGTATGCACTAATGGTTGAGTGAGAATGGGATGAGTGTTCTGTGGAATGCGAACCAACACTTGGGTCGAGGGGATATTTCGGTCTGTTGGTTCTACCTAAGGCGGTTGGCATCCAAACAATGGGTGAGTAGGATCTATTATGTTGATAGGTGGTGGATATCCAAACTCAAAGACACCAACATTGTCTCGTAAGAAATTTTCCATGCTAGTTTTGTTGTTTTGATCTATGATGCCATTCATGATGGTAGCATGACCAAGTTGGTTCATGAAAGCCTCAATATCTATGGATGATCCTAGTTCTTCTGGGATTTATGGTGGTGGGTTTGATGGTGTCATAGATACTACAGAGTATGGATGAGCTTGAAATGTGTTACCACTATGACTAGGATCCATCTTTTTTTTTTGTGTGTGCCTACCAAAATGTGTGGTGGGTGGCATGAAAGGATGCTTCTCCTAAAGAAGAAAATGTAGCGAGGGATGATACTAAGGGTGTCTAAAGGATATGATGCTAAGTGCAAGAAACTTGTGTTTTCCTAAAATATGAATGTGGGGAATGTGATGGTGATGCAAAAAAAAGTGTGACCCTAACCTTTGGCTCAAGGTGATGTGGGACACCAAAAAAAACCTATTCCTAGAAAAGTGTTGTGTTTCAAGGATACTCAAGATGATGAGAGATATGATGCAAAAATGTTTCTAAGTGAGTGAGGAAATAATGCTAAGATTTTAACAATGCAGGTGGAGGATTCTTCCTCAACAACCTAAGATGAGAGGAGATGGTCTAACTTCAAATTCTTGAATGGGATAGTGCAATTCCTAGATGAGAGGCTAAACCTATAAGAGTGTAAGTGTGTGCAGAAAAAGGAAGGACCTAATCAAAATGAGAAATAGTAGAGTTGTCAATAAGGCTCATATTAACACCATGTTGAAGGGTTAGGTTTTGGATTTTGTAGTCCCATTCAGTTTGCAATCCCACCTTAGCTCTGTCTTTCTCAATTTGATCCAATTTGGCAATCCTAGGGTTAGGGGTGTGTTTCTTATGCTCTACTTCAATTTCCTTATAGGCTAGTATTTGAGGAAGCTTAGCCTTCTTAAACTTAGTCTTAGGATGGCTTGACATGAGATATTTCCAAGGAATAAAATCAAAACCATGGGGTTTTTGAAGGTAGTGACTATGCTAAGTGCCCTAAGCTAGGATTGACAAGTTTGGCAAACATTCATTCAACAAGTAAAAGATCAAGCAATAGATAGGAACAACCAGATAGAAGTTTTGATTTCCAAAATGTGATACTTGCACCAAGGAGTGTGTATGCTTTTTCAAATGTTTCGAGCAATCACTTCAAGCACATGAACATCCTAGATGGTTGGCTACAAAGCTGACAGTTGGTTTATCTGAGGAGTCCTTGATATATGCAAGGTACATGAGGCCCAAATCTATAGATGAAACAAAAAAGATATCACACAGGCAAGAGGAGCAGTAACCCACTTCTCCTCTTTCACTTCTCAAGGGTATAAAGTTCCTTGAGGCTTAGCTTGAGTGACAAAATCTTGATCCCAAGAGAGGTGTCTTTGGATTTACCTCCCAATATTTATACTCTGCCAGAATGCTAGAGTTGAGGTCATCCCAAGGGGTGATGAAATCCCCAAGTAGGCCTCCTAAAACTAAAAACAAGGTTTTGGATCCTAGTCTTATGCACCCAAGATGGCCTACAAAGGTGACAAGGGGAGAGAAGATTCAGATGAACTTGGGCTAAAAAGTAGAGTTCTTTCACCAATTGATTATTAGATTGTCTAATCTATTGAAAAAACAAGTGATTAAGATATAAACATTCAATTCCAACTTTGAGATTCCTCAACAAAAGTAACATCAATCAAAGAATGCAAGCGAGAAAGAGAGTTAGGGTTTTAAAACTATTCTAAAAACCCTCATGCTACGTGGACCTCTGACATATATTAAATATGCACCATAGGCATACATCACTTCCATGATACTGAAGCTCCATAACATCCTCTTTCGAAGGAAACTCTTCCTTTTATGCATGGTCTTTCCTTGGCTTATGGCTACTTTGTACATTGACTCCATTCTTCTTGCTACTCATAAATTCTCCACAAAAAAGTACACTGCTACATCTCCAGACTTAATAGCATCATATTGCATCCAAGTTCTCCAAATCACCATTCTTAAGTGATTTCAAATCAAAGACATGTTCATGATCTTCAAACATTGGTAATCCACTCTCCAATACAGAAAAGAGTTGCAAATCTCTTGCAAATCACACCCCACCGACCAACCATGGTTCAAGACTCTCATGATATTCAAATGACATAATATATTTCCCATTAATAGTCATATGGAAACCATCCTAGCCCACCAATATAGTTGCTACAAATGGATATCTTTCCGTAAAAGGAAAATAGATATGTTATTTAGCACCCTTTTTTGCAATTCCTCCCAAATCTTTGGTGATTTTCGTGTGATTGACATTCTTATATTTTCTACTAGCTAGTCTTCCCACTTGTTCATTACACTTATCCAAATCATCCACTTTCTATCTTTCACAAGTAACAGGCAAAGGGCAACATTATTCTTCACCCCATTCACATCCTACTATCCATGTGTTTTGAACAATGATTGGACTCTCTGTTATCTTATCTCTTTGAAGGTGCACATTGTAATGCAAGACAATAGGTGGACTTGGCTCTTGGGAAAGTTGTGACCCTATAAGCTCTATATAAAGGTTTCTAAGAAGCCCAATCAGAATGCCAACAATAGTCACCGAAGAATCTTAGACCAAACCACAAGGAATCTAAAGCTGAAACCTATCACTTTTAAACTATTTGATTCATCACACTTAAAGAATAGGGACATTGTTCCTTTGTAAGGTTATTGAAACCACTACCATCTTTTTTCATATTAACTTTCTCTTGATTAATAAAATGTAAAAGATCCTTACATGCCATGACTACTTCTTTTATTGATCAATGTTGTCTGGACCCTAAGAAGGTTGAATAATTTCATTCTATTCCACATGAAGAGGTTTGAGGTTTCTAGAAAAACTATAAGGTGATTGTTTGTGGGAAGAACTCTCTAGTATATTATACCTCAACTACAAAATTACAAATAAAAAAATAATTAGTGTGCCTCCTGACCATTTCTTCATTGTAAGAATTAGGACCAGCTCTATGACAACAATAATATTGAAATGTTGTCTCTTGAACTAATTTTGTGAATTTCAATGTTATCAAGAATTAAAGTATTACACTTCTTTGGCTATAAAAGTATGATTTCTCACAAACACTCTTAAAGTCTTTAATGACAAATTATCTTGGAAGTGATCCTAAACACATTGTGTACCTCCATCACTCTCATCTTCTATCAATAACAATAGACATGACTTAAGAACTGTGCACCCACAACATGTTGCAATGGGAGATAAGTACCCCTTTAAAAACTCCTCTGATTCTAGGTTCATATCATTGCAATTAGATGAAATTAGTCGAGCCGCAAAGTGGGATTGACTAAAAAAAAAATTTGCTTCCAAACTACTGATTTATCAAATTGATCTACTAAATACCTGATTTTGATTGGAATCAATCTTTGTCATTGTTTTAAGCTTATAAAATTCACTTTCAGCCTTTGTTGCCAACTGGAAAATTTCTGTCAGGAGGTCCTTTGACTGACTTTAAAAACCAATTCAAACACCCAATCGGGTTATGAAATTGAACACACTAATTCTTTGTTAAATAATCTCTTACCCTGTCAAATCTCATCTCATGAAAAATTCTTAGTCAAAAGATATTGACCATCAAAGTTTTCCTCTCAGATTTGCTTGCAAACAAACATGTTAGAAAACAATAAATTGCGTTCAGATAAAATAGGCACACTAACACTTAGGGGCATGAAAACTAGGATGTTGGTTCACTATCATGAGGAGAGTATAAATCTATGATTTTTTCTCATGACAAATAAATAGATGCATTTTGCAAGCGGGCCAAATGGGCTACCCGAAATTTGCAGATTAAAAGAACTGGTAGAAAAGCATTTTTTGCAAATGGAATTGACTTTGGAAAGTGTGCAAATGGATTCATCAAGACTTACAAATTGGCACACTTGAAGTATTTTTTGAGTACAATGTAGTGGTAAAATCCATTGATCTCACCTATCATTAATTTCAAGATATGACATCACGAATGGGGGTTTTGACAAATCTATACTTCTTGACACCAATAAAAAGGTAGAAATTGTGTTTGGAATTGCATTTGAAAATTGATCAAATGGATTCATCATAAACTAAAACTTGAAATGTGGAAAGTCTCTCACCTCTAAAATGAAACACAAAAGGAATTCTATCAATTTTATTAACTGGGTCAAAATTATAACAAGTCAAACAGGGCTTCCCAAACTTCAGAACAAAGTGCATCAGCATGACATCAATAAACAACCAACTTTGAGGGATTCAAAATCTAGTCAAATAGATTTGAAATGACTCAAAATATAAAACATAGGCTCTCTGGTATAGAAAATAAAGACTCCCAAAGTGGTGAGTCATGAAACATTACTGGGTGCGAGATATTCACATGCAAACATGGCCTCTTATCACTATTTGACACACTGGGCAAAAATGCAAATTTGGACATTGCTCAAAACAAGTCTTCACAGAATGGCTCGGAATGACAATTTATCATCATGGAACACATAGACATACTAAATGGACATTGTTAGAAATATTACACACCTCTTAGGCCTCAAATTGATTGTCGGGTACATGTGCATCAAAAAGCATTTAAGGGGCTTAATTTTTCAATGGTACTCAAAATCATGGCTTCAATTTTGAGTGACAATAGTGGTTTCGTCTGGGGATGCATGTCCCTTGTGGGCATGGTAAGGATTTAGATCTCTGGAAGAAGTAGAAAATTCTCCAAACAACAAAAACTTCTCTCTTGAACAACTATATTGAAAGCAAGAAAACTACTCCTATTATGTACAAGCGATGACCCCGAGCCACCAAACTTCAATAAAACTTTTTACCTCTATCATGTACCTGATTTTCATTACTTTCACCATGAGGTAAGCTAAAATTATCACTTATATCAGTTTCAGCAATTAGATACACATTCTGAATCGACTCGCTTGGCAAAAATGAATCTATAACTTCACTTTCATAATGCATATAACAACTAGCTTCATTTTCTACAACTTGCTCACTATGAAAGTTCTAATTAGCATGCTTATAAATATCAGACTCAAACTGAAATTCTCCTTGATTTAATAAATCATGCATGCTATCAACTTTGAATATGAAGGCTTCATACTCAACTTGGGTAAAAGAATCACACATACCTTGAAATTGTGTATCCTTGTGTATAACCGGATGATACTCAAATGAGCAATCAAATTTGTACTCACATATATAATTAATGTCAGAATCTAAAACTAATCTAGTGTCCTTCAATGATTCTTCACAATTAGCAAACGAGTAAGTTTTCACATTAAAGTATTCATCATAAAGCTTGCTACAAGGTGTATACATGAGTTGTTAGCATGTTAAGAGAAACCAAATTTAAATAAAGCTTCTACAAACTAATAACAAACATAAACTTCTAGATAGACAAAAGAGGGTTCCTAATTGGGAATATGAGCCACTGAAAGACTCTCCCAATAGGAATGGCTCTTTGTTGATTCTCTATGTCTAGTTAAGGTTTGTGTTTTAGGGATGTATGCTAAAGGTTGGTGCTCAAATTTGCTTCAATGGAGATTCTTGGATTTTGGGTGTGGATAATGGATGTAGATGTAAAACCTATTCTCAAAATGGCATTATGACTTTACTTGATGGATTGTGACTAAAATGGCTTGGGAGGCGATTCCTTAAATAGGCAAAGGGCTTGATGGATCAATGGCTAAGGTGGAAGGAAAGGAGAAAGCTTATGGAGGGCTGAGATTGAATGAGAGGAGAGCACATGGATTGTGCTTCCTTATAGCCAATCAGAGAGTGACACATGTGACAGGGTCATTGGTTAGAGCAAGAGGGGTTGAGGGGTCAACAATGGAGGCTCAAAGCTCATAAAGACCCTCATAATGGCTTGTAAGAGCAATAAATGAGCTTGTAAGAGTCATTTATGGCTTGTAAGAGCATTTATGGCTTGGTGGTTGAGATATTTTGAGGGGATAGACTTTAGCTTGGCTTAGGAAAGTCTTAATCTTATTTAGGATTGTGCAAATGATTAGGGGATGGGTTAGGATTGGGTTAGGATTAGATTAGGGATGTTAGAGATGTGCAAGTGGATGGTATTGATGAGGGTGGGTGAGTTAGTGGCTAAGCTTAGTTAGTATGGGTGGATGGGGTGGATTAAGCTAATGGAGGGATTTAGGATAGCTTTAGGATTATTATGATTTTAGGGATTTATTTATTAAAGTGATTTTAATAAATTTAGGATTTATAGATTTATTTAATAAATGGGGATTAGATAGGAGAATAGGATTAATTGTTAAATAATGGGTTATTTGATTTATCAATTTAGAACTATAGATGATTAATTAAATTAATGAGCTAGGGGATGGCAAAGGTTGATTTGAATAGGAATTTAATTAATGATGCCTTTAGAGATAGCTAAATAGGATTACTGAAGTGGTGTAATCAGATTTAGGAGTCTACACAAGGTGTATGCTGATTTTTAATAACACCTTCATCAAACACCTTGTTATCCATATTATGAGATGCAACATCATCATCATAATCACTATCAAATTTGAAAGAAGAACAATCTGATTTCTTATAGCAGCAAGATAATGTATCATCATTAAACTCATTCTCCACTAAATATGAAACTTTCATGTGCTTTTCAAACAATGGTTTGATAACTCCATGTAATGATCCTTTTTGAACATCTTGACAAAAAATGGGCTGATCATCATCACAATCATCATCATATAAAATGTTAGTATACACTTTAAACTCACTACCCATTTCATATTCATGGAGATTTTCAGCATGTGAAGAAAAATCAAAACTATATGAGGACTCGCTTTCTACTCCATCAAAGAAGCATGTAAAAAAAAGATCAATATTATTTGCATTGTCTTCATTACAATGATTCAAATGTCTTGCAAACCAATTATCTTTAGGTGCTGATGCATTAACCTCATAATCATTTGTATGCTACTAGCTACTAATGCATATATCTTCAAGACATTCATATACACAATTAGGTAATCTATCCTTATAAACAACCTCTTTATCCTAGTATTCTGTAGACAACTCCTCTTCACAACTTTCAACCTCTAGCTGATTTGCACAATTCTGAAATGAAATTTCACTTTTAGATTTAGGAAAGGAATTCATACCTTTACTTTCATAAGAGTGACAACTTCTGCCATTTCTTTATTCTTCCCAATTCACATCTATTTCATATGAAGACAAACATATACTATCATTGTCTTCATCTTGACTTGAGTTGCCACTCTCATCTTTATCTTCACATGAGGCTTCTTCCTAATATGTTGGATCAGCAACTTCACTTTCATCACTTGAAGGATTACTTTCGGCTTCCTCTTCCATATACTAAGATGAATATCCTTCAACTTCAAAATTTACAACATTCTCAACAAAAGGTATATTATCAATAACTGAATTTATTTCTTGCATATTTAACTGATTAAGTGAAGTAACTTTTCCATCTTCTGTTGTGATATTATAAACACATGCACTATTTTCAGCGAGAAAAGAATCAACTCCTCTCTACAAAAAAGAGTCTTCATCTACACATGTTTTTAGTTTTGAAATTTCAGCAAGATTATTTACAACAACAAGAGTACTTATCTGCTAATCTGAAACCAAATACTCTTTATGACATTGATTCTTCCTTTACACCTCATCTTGCCAGCAAACATTCCTATAGAAGGGACTCTAGGTTAAGCCATATTTTATAGTATTCTTAATCTCTAGTGCCATCATGAATGCTTGATGCAAAGTGTTAGGTTATTTATCTCTTAATAAGTAGCTCGTCTTTTTATCAAATGCATCAAAGTAAACTACAAAACACACTTGATCATCTAGCTTACAACTTTCAGGAATGTCATTCAAAACTTTTGAAAATCTGATATTAAATTCAAAAATTAACTTGCCATTCCTAATTTAGAGTTTCAAGAAATCATGAAAATAATCAGAGATGCTTAGTCTTTCCTGAAACTGCTTCATGAAGGCTAAACTATCGTTTGCACTCGGTGAATTGTCATCTTCGCAACCTCAACTATCATCTTCGCAGATTGGCGTCTACGCCTGGAAACTATCATCTCCACCAGATACTCTGCCATCTCTGCCGTCGCCTCTAATATTCTATCATCTCCATCACCACCAACCTAAATAGTCATCTCTACAACCTAAACTATCATCTTCGCTGCCGCCAACCTAAACTGTTATATTTGCAGATTAGTGTCTTCGTAGTTCAGCATCTCCACCTAGTTTTTGGTTTTCTGTGCTGCTAAACTGAACTATCATCTCCACCTCTTTCTCTGTCATCTCTGCAGATTAGCATCTCCACAGATCAACATCTCCACAGTTTGGTGTCTGCGCCTGATGAACTGTCATCCCTGCCTATCTTTGTTGCATTTTTGTTTTAACATCTTTGTTACTGCACTTTGTAGTTTTTTTTTTTTTTTTTCTAAAAGAGTATAAATTGAATTTTAACTTTTGGTGGTTCCATAGAATAGAGGTTTTTTTAAGCATTTTTACGCCTAGGAAAAAAAACAAAAAAAGTTGATTTTATTTTTTCCATAGTTAAGCTTCAAATTTTGAGATTTTTGGGTTACTAATCAAATTGGTTTTTGTAGCCTTGCAGGTTGAAGCATCTACGAAACCACTAACCATGTTTTTTGTAGGTTCTGCTTACATGGTTTAATGCTCTTGAAAAATGAACTTGAATGTTTAAACACTTGTCTTTGAATGCATGTTGCTAAAATGAACTTGCATGCTTAAACACATTTTTCTTTGAATGAATGTTTCTCAAACATAATCTTGAATGCCATAGATTAAAATCAATTTTTCTTGGAATGCATGCTTAAAACAAACAAACATAATCTTGAATGCAAAAGATAAATTAACCATTGCAATATCTCACACATCAATTTTTGGGCATAAAAAGAACCTGACTCCACATTTTAGAAATTTCCTAAGTTATAAAAACTATTAAAGATGATTTGAGTGAGTTTGTAGTTGGACTCACCATCTTTAATGACCCATCAATTTAACCATTGGTTGCAATCTCAATGCCATCTATGGGGATGGGTCTACCTAAGAAGATGTTAAGTGCTCCACGCAAATCAAACTCCACTCACTTGAGTTTTTAGTGGTTTTTCTAAGTTAGAAAATCTCTTGAATGAAAGTTAGTCTTGCTAACACTTCATTTGGGCATTAAAATTGGACAACTCTTGACGTGGAGGGCCTCCAGGCGTGTGCTTGACAATCGAGTTTCACAGATCTTTGTTTTGGGCTTAAAACAAAATCACACCAACTCTTGAATGCCTTAAAGGAAATTAATTGATACTTGACGTGGAGGGCCTCTGAGCGTGTGGGTTTACTTTCTTGTTGACCCTAACTTTGCTTCTTGTTTGCATTCTTTGATTGATTTTTCTTTGTTGGCACATTTCAAAGTTGGAATTGAACATTTGCATCTTAAACATGAGTGCTTGCAAAGTCTAGATCAGAACACATACGAGTCAGTTGGTAAAAGAACAAACATGTTTTTTAGCCCAAGGTCATCCAAGTCTTCTTTCCCCTTGTTGTCTTTCGAGGCCATCTTGGGTGCATAAGATTAGGATCCAAAACATTGTTTCTCTTTTTAAGAGGCTTGCTTAGGGATTTTATCACCCCTTGGACAACCTCAACTCTAGCATTTTGGTGGAGTATAAAAATTGGGAGGTGAATCCAAAGACACCTCTCTTGGAATCAAGATTTTGTCACTTGGGCTAAGCCTCTAGGAACTTTATACCCTTGAGAAGTGAAAGAGGAGAAGTGGGTTACTGCTCCTCTCGGTTGTGTGACATCTTTTTGGTTTCACCTATGGATTTGGGCCTCATGTACCTTGGGTATATCGAGGACTCCCTAGCTAAACCAACTGTCAGCCTTGTAGACAACCATCTAGGATGTTAATGTGTTTGAAGTGACTCATCGAAACATTTGTAAAACATACACACTCCTTAGTGCAAGTATCACATTCTAAGAATCAAAAACTTCTATCTAGTTGTTCCTATCTATTGCTTGATTTTTTATTTGTTGAATGAATGTTTGCCAAACATGGTCGATCCTAGCTTAGGGCACACTTAGAATAGTCACTGCCTATTCTAGAAGTTGAACAAGTTGAAGCAAAACAATCGAGATCTCTCAAAGCCAAGCAGATTCAAGAATTTATGTTAGAGCAGCCCAAACCCAAACATAAGTTTCACAAAGTCAAACTCAAGCCATCTCAGGCATATCGAGAACTTTAAGCTAAGAGAAAAGAAATAACACCAAGCCCTCAAATTGCCAAACTCCACAAAGCAGAAGACAAAGCTGTTGATGAAGCCCTTCAAGATGCCTGGTTAGATCGCACCATCCAACTTAACCAACATCCAGGAGTTAACCCTACTTATGCATTACCAACTAGGCATGATTTCTATGATTAGACCCCCTTGTTTCTCCACATCTTCTTGCATAAGCTTCACTTTAGAGTCATCTTTATAGGAAAGCTAGCCATGTTTAGTCGTCCCCTTAAGCATTTTAGCTCATCCATCTCATTTAGAACCAAACCATCTAGCCAGCAATCTAAAAAATCTTCACATCCAAGCCTTCAAAATTGTTGTCACTTTGCCAAAAGTTTCCCATTCCTAACATCTTCCAAATCCACTAGCCTCACCAAGGTTATCCCTTTGATAGAGCTTTGTCTAGGGTAATCTAGCTTTATCACTTGTTATCCCTCATCACCTTGAGCTAAAGGTTGGGATCCACTAGTGGTCAATATCGTGTTCTTCCTAAAGGATCATCAGTCTATCCTTAAGTTGACACAATCACCACCAAGCTTGCACATAGGAAAGTAGACCTTTCATGCTTTGACAACATATCTTTGAAGTTAGAATCCCTAACCCAATCCTCCTTAGGTTTTTTCATATAGCTTTGCCTCAACCTAGGAAATAATTTGCATAGAAAAGCCTTCTTCTTTTGCATCCATCAGCATTGTTGCATCTCATCCCTAGGAAACATTCTGCATTTTCATGCCACCCGTCACTCACTTAGCCAAGAAGAAAGAAACAATGGAGCCCTATCATTTGGATCAAACAGCATCGCTCCCCTTGAGTAGTCAACCATCCTTCAGCCTAGAGAACACCATACCATCACCTACTAACATCGAAGCTTTCATGAACCAACCAGGAAATGCAATATTGGTGAATGCCATTATAGACAAAAACAAGGAAACAATCATGGATAACTTTCAAAGGGACAACATAGGAGCCTTTGACTTTGGAAGATCTCCTTCCCTATCAGAGCCATCTCACCCATTTTTTGGACAACTCCCACCACCCATAGGCTCTTATGATTTGAATTATCCTCAATATGTGCCAAAAGAAGAGCCTCAACCCACCCCATATGATCCAATAGACCCAAACATACCAGCCTCCACTCAAGTTGAAATCTCCCTTTCGCAAGCCAATCCAACCACCACCACTCCACCATTGGTCCATACCACTCCATCCCAAACCCCCTTCACCCAAAACACCTCATCATTCACTCCCTTCACTATTGCTACTGCTGCTCTCCAAAACAGCCTTCCAAATCCACCCATCTCCCAAATCAGTGCTAGCATCTTTGGCCAACCTGAGTAATATACAATAGGGATGCCACCCATGGGGCCAAGTAATCAACCTTTCATCACCCCTAGCTTGTTTACCTTAGCTCAAAACACAATTCCATCATTTCCACTAAGTCCTTGGAGCTCAGTGCCATCAACCACAAATCCACAAGCTACTACGCTCACTCCACAAAGCTATCAAACCCCACAAGCTACTACCAATGTTCTACCAAGCTCTCAAGTGACCCAAGCTCCTACCACCCCTCTACCAAGCTTTCAAATCTAGCCACCAAGCTATCAAACCCCATCAGTTCCATTTTTGAGCTTTCAATTTCCACCACCTCCACCACCAACTAATCCATTACCTCCTATTACCAACTATTTTTCTATGCCAGTTCTAGGAGGAAATCCACCACCACCAACTACTAATTACTTGGCCTCTTTTTCCATGCAGATACCTTCCCAAATGGGGGCACAACCCACATATATTGGTAAAACTTCTCAAATCCAAAGTAAAGTTCCACAAGCTCCCCGATCCTTTCCCCAAGCTTCACAACCATCTTATACCTTACCTCCACAAAGTAATCCATTTATCCCACAGCTAGATTATGTTCCTCAATCCCAACCTCAAATCCAATATCAATAGCAAGCCTCACAACACATGTAGCAATATGTGCCACCTCCACCTCAGCAACCCATCATCAACCATTCAGTTGCCCAAGCCATGTACAATCCCTACTAGCCCATACCTCAAAGCCATCCATATTCCATTGCCCCATCTAGCACATACCTACCTCAGGGGACTCCTACTTTGGGGGCACCCTAGCCATCACCCATTAATTCAGAATGGGAAGCCATGAAGATAGCTTTGAAAAACATCCAGGACGGAAATGATCCAAAAACCTTCAATTTTGAGAATGTGTGTCCTTACCCATTTGATAGAGCCATTACCATGACACCATTCCCCAAGTATTTTAAGACACCCAAGTTCGACAAATTTAGAGGAAAAGGAGACCCTGTCACACATATCAAAGAATTTTACATGCACTGCCAAGAAGTGGCATACGATGACGTCTTCCTCTTGCATCTCTTTCCAAAAAGCTTGGCTGGACCAGCTCTTGAATGGTTTTATAGAATCCCATATGACACAATTAAAAACATTGTTGAATTGTCTGAGGCATTTGCAGCCCAATATGCCAATCTTGTTGAAACAGAGCTCTCAGTAGTTGATCTTGTCCACACTACGCAAAAAGTTGGAGAAAGCCTTCCCGAATATCTACAAAGATGGCAAACCCTTACCACCCGCATATCTTGCACCTAGCCAGAACGCCATTTGGTGAAAATGTTTATTGATAATGTCCATCCCAGCTTGGCTCACCACATGACCATGAACTGTTTGAAGACCTACAAAAATATCAATGAGAAAGGAATGATCCTTGAGAAAGGACTCATTAAAGATGGTGTGGTCAAGATTTACAAGGAAGCCAACCAAAATCAATCACATTTCAATGACAAGTCTAGGTATTGGAACAAAAATAAGCACGTCACAATAGATGGCATCACTGACACCAGACATTTGAATATTGTTGGTCCTTCTCAAAACCAGTCCAACCCACCATATCAACCAAACAATTAGCAAGCTATCAACTACCAACAACAGAATAACCAAAGCTATCAAAACCACAATCCAAGACCCAACTTCCAAGGGTCTAGCAATCAAGCTAATGCCATCAATGTAGCTGCAGGACAAAAGCCCAGATTCCAACCTGCACCTAGAAATTATACACCCCTTGGTGTGCCTTTGGATGTCATTTTTGAGAAATTAGTCATGGAAAACCTCATCAAATTTCCTCCTACCTAGCAAATTGACCCAAGCCAATCCAAAGCTGCATGGTACAAAGATAATGAGTACTACAAATTTCATAGGGTAAAAGGTCACACTACCCTCAGATGCATGAAATTGAAAGATTATGTGCAGGAACTCATTGATTGGAAAGAAATCACTGTTGGTGCCCAAACCTCTCCCAATGTTGGCTTATAGATCTATCAAAATGCTTTTCCTCCTTAGAACAACCAAAATCTTGGAAAAGCACCTATCCAAGCCAATAACAACAACACCAACAACATGGGAAGAAATATGATGACACTTCATCCTATATAGACTATGGTAGCCTCATAGGTTGTATATCCGAGAAAGAGCCTTCTGTCAATGTTATCAATGTCCAAGGACCAAACAATGAGTGTGCAGTCACCACTTGAAGAGCATAATTTAACATCACAAGCTCACCCATTTCAGCAACACCATCAGCTCCATCAAAAAGCTAGTACAATATCTTGAAATACCTTGGGAATATGCCAGCCCAAATCTCCATTTTAGACCTTCTCCGCACTAGTCCTATGTACAAAATCATCCTTGACAATGCTCTCATAGAATCTTGTGTCCCTTCAGATATCAATGCTACTAATTTTCATAATCTTGTTGGACACCTTTCATCCTCATGTGCCCTATCTTTCAAACCCATCGACATACCCGTGGTCGAGCCAGATCACACCCTTCTGCTCCACATAGCCATCATGATATCCAATTTTTCCATAAAAAGAGTAATGATAGATAATGAATCAGCCTTGAATATTTGCACCCTAAAATTCATAAAACAAGCTGGGATACTGAGGTAGATATCATCAGTGAAGTTATCACAATCAAAGCTTATGACAACTTGGAAAGAACCATAGAAGGAACTATTTTGCTGCAAATCAAGGTTGGGCCAGTCATCCAAGAAACACTCTGCCATGTTATTGATCTAAACCTACCATTTAACATCCTCCTTGGCTGCCCATGGATTCATGCCATGAAATTCGTTCCATCCACTTACTATCAGTGTGTCAAATTTTTGCATCAGGGCACTGAGGTAACCATCCATGCCAATCCAGAACCCTTTGCTCACTGCAATATGGTTGAAGCTTCATATGAAAACCATTGCCCTAGAATTGATATTAGCACAGCCATCACCAGCTCATCCCACAATTGTAATGACCTAGAAACCATCCTCGCCTCGACCCTATCTACTTTGAAGATCAATAAAAAAGGTTGTGGAGAGTATAGTTTGTCAGATGCATTTGCTGTCGAGGCACTCCCACTTGATCCACATGCCCATGGATGACCAACATATCACAAAGCTAAGGAGATTCCACCTCCTCGATACAAATTTTTTTTCCCAACAACCTTTGTATCCTCAAAAATCCCTCTTCATGAGGAGCTCACTCCAGATATCAACAATTGGTTACATAAGGATGCACCTCCAAGAAATCAAGCATGCCTTGATCACTTCAGTCAGAAGTATCCCCAAGAACATAAGCTCATCACTAACAAATGGAACTATCAAGGTGGTGGTCTAGGACCAGAAGAAAGAGGCATGCAGTGCCCCATCGATGCACACAAGTGGGAATCAAAGTCAGGTCTTGGCTTTGGCATACCCACAACTAGGGGCACCAATGAGAACGGTCATTCTTTTTCAAAAATTCACTGCAACCTTGTTGAAATCGAATACATTCTTGAGGAAGTTGAAAAGAGAGCCTACGATGATATCTGAGACCAAATATCCCTAGGAGACTCTGTTCTCCAAGAACTATCCATCCATTTCATTGACCTACCACATGTCCATCTACAACTCATAGATTGGGACCAACCAAGTGTCATACACATTGATGAGTTAACACCAGAGGAAGTAATTCTGAGATTCATGGGAGCTGAAACTCCTCACAAGAAAAAAAAGCCAGATTCTGCCTATATCTATAAGCTAGATCCCAAGCAGTATTTTGGAGAAAATCCCCAACCTAGTTTCGATACACCCAAAACTAGAACTAAGGTGAATCTGAGACTAGCTAAGGCAGTGAAGAAAACCCCTCAGCAAGAAAATCCAGAGCCACAAGTAGAACATGAGGATTTAGCATTGCCCCCTCAAGATAATCGACCAGAGGTGTCTTCTATTCTAATTGAGGATACTAGAGAAGTCAACATCAGTTCTTTAGAGATCCCCAAACTTGTTCACATTGGTGCATCCCTATCACAAGACCAAGCTAACCTCCTCTTTGAGGTCTTAAGAGAGAACATTGATCGATTTGCATGGTCATATGAGGACATGTTAGGACTTGATCCAAAGCTTGTAGTTCATCATCTTGTAGTCGATCCAAAGATCAAGCCCATTAGAAAAAAGATTAGAAAAAGTACCCCAAGGTGGAATTAATGGTCAAAGCTAAATTAGAAAGAATGTTAGCTGCTAAGGTTATCTAACCTATCGACTACTCAGAGTGGATCTCCAACATGGTCCCTATCACTAAGCCTTTCGGTGATATCAGAATCTGCACTAATTTTAGAGATCTTAACAAAGCTTGTCCAAAAGATGATTTTCCCTTGCCCAACATAGATATGATTGTAGCTCTTACAGCTGGACATGAAATTTTGTCCCTCATGGATGGATTTTTTGGGTACAATCAAATCAGGATTGCAAAAGAGGATCAGCATAAGATAGCATTCACTACCCCTTGGGGAACCTTTTGTTACAACATGATGCCTTTTGGCCTAAAGAATGCTGGGGCTACCTATCAAAGAGCTATGACAACCATTTTTCATGATCTCATCCATAGAATTTTGGAGGATTATGTGGATGATATCTTGGTTAAATCTAATAGCTTCATGGATCATCTTGCTAACCTAGAGAAAGTCTTTGATAGGTTAGCCAAAAATCATCTCATACTGAATCCCAAGAAGTGTGTCTTTGGGGTCACATCTGGCAAGCTTCTAGGCTTTATAGTGTCTAAACGAGGTATAGAGATCGACCCTAAGAAGGTCAAGGCTATCTTAGACATGCCTCCTCCCCAAACACTGTGACAACTTCACACTCTTCAGGGAAAGCTTCAATCCATTTGGTGCTTCATCTCCCAGCTTGCAAATAAGTGTATGCCATTTGCACATTTACTAAAGAAGAATGAAAACTTCAAGTGGGATCCTTTATGTCAATGCAACTTTGATCATCTCAAGTAGTATCTCACCAATCCCCCTATCTTGGTTCCACTAGTTCCTGGTCATCCCCTA
Source organism: Cupressus sempervirens (assembly GCA_028749045.1). Classification (NCBI taxonomy): domain Eukaryota; kingdom Viridiplantae; phylum Streptophyta; class Pinopsida; order Cupressales; family Cupressaceae; genus Cupressus; species Cupressus sempervirens. The sequence goes on along the minus strand of CM053791.1, from coordinate 799,861,324 downwards.
ATTTTGTACATATCAGCAATGCCTACTGCTCTAGGGGTACTTCTAGCACAACTTGATGACTACGGAAAAGAAAGAGCCATCTACTACATTAGTAGAACCCTAGTTGGTTATGAACTCAATTATACCCCTATGGAAAAAGCTTGTTTGGTAGTTGTTTTCTCAACTCAAAAGCTTTGCCATTACATGCTAAGTCATATCATCCAACTAGTCTCCAAGATTGACCCTCTCAAGTATATGCTCTTCAGAATAGCACTTATAGGTCGTTTGGCCAAATGGGTTATGCTCCTTAGTGAATTTGAAATCCAGTATGTGGACAGAAAGGCAATCAAATGACAAGCTATAGCAGGTCACCTAGTTGATGCAGATCTAATAGATGCTTATCCTTTGATCGTAGAATTTCCAGATGAGCATATCTATCTAATTGAAGAACAACCCCCATGGAAACTTTATTTTGATGGCTCACACACATCTCGTGGATTAGGGGCAAGAATATTGTTGGTCACACCTCAAGGAGATTACATTCCAAAAGCCTTCAAGCTACAATTCCCTAGCACCAACAATATAGCTGAATATGAGGCTCTCATAGCAGGATTAAAGATAGCTGCATAATAGAACATTACTGAGTTATAAATGTTTGGTGACTCTCAACTCATCATCAAGCAAGCCCTAAATGAATATCAAACCAAAGATGAAAAGCTATTACCCTACAAAGAGCTAGTTGATCAGCTAACCCAGCATTTTACAAGGCTTCAGTTTACACAAGTGCCTCAAATATAGAACAAAGTAGCAAATGCTATGGCTACTATAGGCTCGCTCTTGGAAATTCCCCAAGTAGCTACACAGTATGAGTTTTTAGTCTAGAAGCTCCTCACACCCGCCTATGCAAATGAGGATTCAAACTGTGTTTGTATCTTGGTTGGTCCCCAATCCCCTTGGTACCATGAGATTCACGCTTACCTTAATGATGGTATCATATCCACTCACCTCACACATACCCTATGCCAGAACCTCATCCAAAAATCATCCTGCTATGTTATGATAGCCAATACCCTATAGTGTCGAGGTTATCATGATACTCTCCCTTGATGTTTATATGAAAATGAGGCTGCGATGGCATTAAAAGAAGTACATTCTGGACTTTGCGGTGCCCACACGAGTGGTATTGTCCTAGCATGACAAATCCTTAGAGCAGGCTAGTATTGGCCTACCATTGAAGAAGACTCTTGTGACTTTGTTAGAAAGTGTCTCCCATGTCAACAACATGCAAATCTCATGCATGCTCCAGCACAAGATCTATAGCCTATTGCACCACCTTGGCCCTTTTCATGTTGGGGCCTTGATCTAGTTGGAACTATCACACCTCTCTCATCTAATGGACATAAATGGATAATAATAGCTACAGACTATTTCACTTAGTGGGTAGAAGCAGTCCTCCTGGTCTCAGCTATAGGAGTTCAGGTCTCCAAGTTCATCTTGTACCACATTGTTTGTCGCTTTGACATCCCATCCACCATCATCATCGACCATAGAGGTAAATTTGAAAATCTCAACATGGAAGAATTATGCACTTCCCTCCATATCCATCACTTCTTTTCTAGCCCATATTTCCCACAAGGTAACGGCCAAGTAGAGGCAACTAACAAAACCCTCCTCAAAATCCTAAAGAAAGTTGTCAATGATTCCGGCCACGATTGGCACCTACAAATAAATCTAGCCCTATGGGCCTATTGAACCTCCTTCTGTACATCCATCGGCACAACTCCATACTCCCTAGTCTATGGTGCCAAAGTGGTACTACCCATAGAGGTTGAACTTCCCTCCTTGCGCATATCTTTGCAGGGGCAAATATTAGATGAAGAATATAGAGTAGCTCGGCTCACCGAGCTAAATCTCTTAGATGAGAAGTGACAAGCAGCCTATGATCATCTCATAGTCTATCAAACTTGTCTCAAAAGGAATTTCAACAAGAAGGTGCTCCCACGACACTTTCAGCCAGGTGACATGGTCCTCCAAGAAAATATGAAAGTCCAAGCTGATCGAGAAAAGTAAGGCAAGTTTGAACCTACATGGCTTGGTCCTTATGTTGTCATTGCATCTTTTGGCTCTAGAGCCTATCAACTATCTACACCAGAAAAAGAACTCTTGAATAATCCTACTAACATCATTCATCTCAAGAAGTTCTATGCTTGAAGATCCTTGGTATACCCAGATTTTGAAAAACACAAAAAAAATAGTAAAGAGAAATAAGCATCCAATGGTGAAAACTTGGCAATTCAAGTGCCTTGGATAGGTACTTTGGTGAAAACTTGGTAATTTAGGTGCATTGTATACTAAGACTAATCCATTATCTATCACTATCCTATCCCTCATCCATTCCCTCACCATCCCATAAAACACTTGCTTTTTCCCTTGGTGTTCCAACCAAATATCCAAAATCTGATGAAGCTTGTAAATCTTGTACAGCTTGTAAATCCTATACAACTTGTAAATCTTGTACCTCATCTTGTAAATCTTGTACCAAAGCTTGTAAATATTGTATCATCCCTTGTATCATAACTTGTATATCCAAATCTTGTAGAAAGCTTGTACCATATTCCAACTTGTATTATATGCCCAATCTTGTATCCTAGTTTGTATCATATCACATGCACACAAAGAACCCCATTTTCACTTAAGCTTTTCACAAACCATCTACCTATCCACCTATCAACTATTACAAACATCCCACCCTTCAAAAAAATTTCCATCTCACAACAACCACAACATGACCAACCCTATACATTTGTAACATATCTTGGTCCGTCAGCTTGTACATCCTCTTTAGCTTAGTACCATTATATCTATCCAACTTTCATGTCAGTTCCTCCTTGATCAACATCTTTCACACATCGAACAACCCTTGGTTAGCTATTCCAATGCATGTTTTAGCTAGATCTCCTATCACCAAAGTGTTATCCTTCTTAGTTCAGCTTGCTAGATGCATCACCCATCCAGATCCATCAGCTTAGGTGCTCTCCGATAGATCCTTGTTAAATGGAATGCTAACATTCACAATGTCACAACTCAAATGAAAATAGAGTATCTCAACTTGTAACCTATGTGAATAACCAAATCCCACTTCTAGTTAAAGTTGAGATAGAATTCAAGGATTCAAAAGAGAAAAATATCAAGAAATTCTATCAAATCAAAAATCTAAGCCACAAGAAGACATAATAAGGGTTTTAATACTATTCCTTCATTAATATATCAAAGGTCATTGAATAAAATTCATTCAGATTGACTATAAAGATAAAGTGATATGCTGAGAAAAGCATAAAGGACTCCTAAGAGATCTCAATGATGTTATCTTGCATAAGACTCAAAAATGCTAGCCCTTCCTCTACATCTTGGGAATCTTTAAATAGACTAGGATTGCAACAAGCTTCAGATGGGAGGGGCACATGTTAGAAAATTAATGGAAGAGTACATATATCTTAGATAATTACATTTATTATTAATTTTTACACCTCCCATTATGGGAAACACTAGGAGAATAATCATAAAGAAGCTAGGTGTTGCATACTATAGGAGTACTTTAACTACCTTTTGCTTCTTGTGGCCTTCGAAGATCAAATCCACAACCACCCCACCAACACAACATTAATAGTTACAACTTGAATTTGAGAAAAGATAATATATCTTGGTGATCATCCCACATTAGTGATCTAATTTAGTCTCCATCATCCCCATAATCAAATGAGATCAGATATTCATTAAAACTAGGCCATTCAAATCACCAACTTGTCCCCTCTACTAGCTTCTAAATTAATAGTTTTTGAATAACCTAGAGGAAGAACATTTACACCTAGGGGCAGCTAAATCCCATCCTTAATGCACCTATTTGGATAGTAGGGCCAACTATAAGGCTATTTAATTTTCCTTCTTCTTCTTTAGGCTCTATAAGACCTAGCTTGATGGAACTTATATTATTTATATGGTACTAGTGTAAAGGAATACAACTAAATCTAGATAGTAGATAAAACCCTTAAATCTTCTATGTTTATGCAACCATTCATGGGCATGAAATAGCTAATAATAGAGCACATGAACCTAATAAACCAAGTGAGGGAAACTCTTTCAAATCTTAAACATAAAGGGAAATGATATTCAATTAATTATTGAATCATCAACATAACCTAGGTCTACAACAACAAAAACATTAAACCTCTAAGATGACCAGTCCCTTACCCATTAGGCATTCACTAAATCTTAACGTACACATGGATACGTAAAATATAATCAAATTTTCAGAGATATGATCTATCTATATATCCTAAAAATAGACATAAGTCTTCAAATAGATTTTGTGCTTATCAAATCCTCCTATGATCTATGTAGTTCTATCAATGGCATATCAAACAAATTACTCAAGTCCTTGACCCAATAGCAAAACACACAACAACATACAACTTCAACACAAGTTGTAAATGGACAATATGCACTTTGGGCATATATCATAGAAAACTACAAAACCCATAGCAAAGGAGATAAACTTTAGAATGAAATTGTATGAAATATTTGTATTCATTTCTTGAAATAAATACATCATCTGTATGTCAAAACTCAAAAAATAACACCAAGGAATGACTATGTATAATAAATGCTTCAAAGAATGTACAATACTGCTATTGATAATAGAGAAAATACTAACAAATGGTATCTCATAAATAAGGAGAATTATCCAGAACTATAACCCTATTGGTCTCATAGTGAAAAATTGGAACATTTACAATGAGAAGAGAAGAAATATTTATAGAGGAGAAGAAGTTTCTAGATCTGTAATCTAATATTGACATGTGTCCTGCTAAAACTGTCTTCATCCTGATGTTGTTGAAACTGATCTTCTTCATCTACTAACAATTGAAACCATAAATGTTGTTGCAAAAATATTTGATATATCTCCTAAAAAGGTAATAAAAAAAACCCCTTTCTAAAGGAAATTGATACATGACAACATGTACAAAAGTTTCAATCTAATTTTGTTTGCCTTGTTCTACCTTTGCCAGTATCTCTAAGTACTCTTGCCAAAGAAACTCTAATCTTTTCCAACTACCTTTAAAATGATTCAATTCTTGCTTTATGGTTTCCAATAAATCAAATCTTAGCTCCATCTAATCATATTTGGTCTCATTTAAAATTGAAAACATCAAATCTTCACTTTAAACTAAGGATGCCTAAAAATCATAAAACCTCATGTACTTTCTACTAGTAAATACCTTTGTAAAAAGTAATTGTAGAAATGAAAAATTCATCTCTTACCAATTCCAATAATATATTATAGTGCATGTTTCAAGTAGAGCTAATGCCTTTGATGCTAATTTGAAAATCTAGGCCCTGAGCCATGAACTAAACATGAAATGAAAATTTTAAATGATGTATATAGTTGAACTATATAATATCTTTCAATTATATTAAATCTTTCAACTTTTGAATTTAATACATGTTTAGATTAGAAATTTTTGATTTAAATCTTTTATTTTGTCTCTTACTAATCTCCAATAGCCACTTGTTGACTTTTCATTCATCATCTTACCCAAGCGGGCCCCACACAACCTTATGTAATATTTGAATATTTTGATAATTGCCTATGATATTAGGATTTTGGAAATCTTATGCCCAAATTTTGTTTCAATTTGAAACTCATCTTAAGGTGATGACACTTCTTCTTTACCTTCCCGATCTTTTGACAAATCCAATTTTCATATCATCTTAACATTAAATTTGCCTATCTTTGATCGTAAGATTTAATTGTAACATCTTAGCTCTATATGCTTACCTCCCCAATCCTTCAAGATTGTTGTGAGATATTATAGGCATAAATTTAGAGCTCCACAAACTCTATCTTACAATTTTACAAAAGTGTCTTGTGCTATGCCATTCATCCATTGTAAGACCTTACATAAGTATGTGGATTTCAAAAGCCATGTGTCCCTTAAGAGACTTAACCTTATGTGTAGTTGTGCATTTAAACACACTGAGGATCCAACATACATTGAATGTGGGACAATGAGTTTTCATTATTTTTGCACCAACTACTCCCTTATTTGCATTCCTATATGAGTGAACCGAGCACGAAATTTGAAATGGATGCCCCCCTCAACTATCAACATTCTCTAAAGATCTTTCGTACTCATGGATTTCTTCCATGGAATGGATGTCACTACTCATGGAGTCCTCCCTTTCTACCCACTCTTTAACTTCTTCCAACGTGATGCTTTCTCTTATATGGATTCTTTGTTTTAATCCTTCGTGTGGATTTCTCTCTGTTCCTTAAGATGACTACACTCTCCATCCCTTGGATGACTCCTCTACACCATGGATACCCCTACATTGTTTCAACATGCTGTTCTGCCCTCTCTTTCTACTATGAGATGCCCTATCCCTATTGTGAGAGCTCTTTTTCCTTCTCTTGTCATGCCTTGCCATTAACCTGGGCCTTAGCCACATACTGCCGATGTGGATGCAATGGTAGTATGAGTGTTCGAGGGGCAGGGAATATAGTTTAACCCCATGGTATTCTATATATCTCAAGCACCATTTCCAAATGATTGCCTAGATTCACTCTCCCAAGTAGTCTTCTTTCCATGTAATTTTTTCATTAATAAGGATAGCTTGTAAAATGGTGAGTGATATTCATCAAAAAGTTATGAAGTAGGAAAAATGAAAGCATCCACAAAAGGACCATTTACTATTTGAAATTTGGCATTCTTGCTCTATCTTCACACTCTTGTATCTCTTATTACTTGTATGCACCCTAAAATGGTTGCCTAGACTATGGGCCCCCATTATTCAATTTATCAAATTTCTTGAATCAATGGTTTGCAATATTTTATTAAATCAAATTAAATCAATTTCCTTAATCAAATTAAAATTTTATTTTATTTTTAAGGTTGATCATTTTATCCTAAGTCTTATTTAATTAAAATAAAATATCTCTTTTAATTAAATAAAATAAGTCCCCATTTAATTAAAATAAAACCTCTCTTTTATTTAAACAATTCGTTCACATTTAATTAATTAAGAGAAAAACCCCTCTTTTAATGTAATTAAATATTTTCTATTTAAATAAAAGAACTTGCTCCCTTTTAATTAAATAAAAATCCCACTTAAATATCTCTTTTTGATGTAAAATAAAAGAAAATAAATTAAAAATTAAACAAACCTTTTTTATTTTTTAAGTGGGATTCTATTTAATTTTTTTACTCTTTTCTCCCACATGAAAAGGGAAATAAAACAAATAAAAAATTAAACAAATCTATTTTTTAGTTTTCTCTACACTTAATATGGGAGTTATCTTTTTCCTTTTTCCACTTTCTTCTCCTTTTAATTCTTTTCCTATTTTTTCATTAGTGGATCTTTATTTCATAGAGATCATTCTTTCTCCACCCTTGATTAAATCTTTTTTCTTCTTAATCTTGATCATCCAATCTTCTTTACAAGGGAGAGCCCTCTCCTCATTTTGGACATCCATTGTTATACTATTGTTGTGTTGTAGGTTTGGAGAGTGATTTTTGAAAGAGTTTGAATACTAAAGATTTTTGTGGAGAACTTCTGTCTTCTTATCTTCTTCTCTCATGCATTGATGGCTTCCATCATGAGTTTTCATCTTTGCAATTTGCATATTAGCCTAGGTCCATATTTGTGTTCATAGATTAGTATTGCATTGTTATTACATTTCTTTTCTTGTATTGTTTTGCATTATTATCATTTATATTAGTTTTTATCTCTATTTGCATGCATATTGAATCCTTGAATCTCTTGTTTCATGGTGTACTTGCATGGGTAGAAACTAGGTCAAACTAAGGGCTTTCATTACAAACCCTTGCACTCCATGAATAGAGAGCTATGAGCCACTATTCGAGACCTCATTCTTGAGTAATCTTGAATATAATGACTCATAGAACTGTGTCGACATTTTAGGCATACATTTTTGGTGTCCACCATGGGGTAACCCACCTTTTCTTGCTAGTTTTGGACACTTTTAGATTTGACCCCCTTGTGTAGATTTGTTTGGAGACAAAAAACTCTAGACCTAAAAGATTTGATCACATATTTAAAATAGCTAGTTATTTTGATCTAAATTTTTTTATGCAACACGTTGGTCTAATTTTCAGATTTTTCTAAGATAGTTTCGATTTTTTATGATTTTTTGCTTTATTTTTCACGAAAAATCATTTTTCAGAGAAAATTAGCATATTTTTCAGGAAAAATTACATTTTTGGAAAGATCTCTGAATTTTAAATAGATTTTTTTCTTTTTATTTTGATTTTACAAACCATATTATAGCTCCATAATTCGATTTGCAAAAACTAGTCTATTTTGACAAAATGGATCCCTAGGGCAAAAATTAAATGATTTTTTTCAAAATTCTAACATTTTTGGAAAGCTCTTTGATTTTTTATAGGGGTCTATTTTTTTCATTTATGGTTTTGGATCTGAATTCATATCATATAGGTCCAATCTTTATGACTAGGTCAAAAATCAATAAAAAAAAGAGCATTTAATGAATAGCTTGCATTTAATTTTTAGAATGGATCAATGCATGATGTGAGATTTCATTTGGATTATTTTTTGATTATTTGTTGATTATTATCATTTTAAAAAATCATATTTTTAGATTTAACCCTAGTTTTGCATAAATTGGATATATATATATATATATATATATATATATATATATATATATATATATATATATATATATATATATATATATATATATATATATATATATATATATATATATATATTGCATATCTTGTATTTTCTTGTTGCTTTGTTCATTGTGAGGGAGCGTTCAAGCGTAAGTGAAAGGTACAATACAGAAAAAATGCATTGCAAGGATTACCAAGTATTTTGTTTGATCTCTCTAACATTTGGATTTGGAACTAAAATGAACATCTCATTTGTTTGGCTTGAGTGCTTTTACATGCTTTCATAGATTCACACTTCATTTGGTGCTCTAAAACTAGATCTATTTTTCTTTCATGCATCTGTATTTCAATAGTAATTAGGTCCTATGAACACTATTTGGCAGATCTTGAAAGACTAAGCTCCATTCACTTGCTTTACATGAAAAACTTCTCTTGACAAAGGATCCCTTTGTAGGTAGGGAAGGATATTTGTTATTATCTTGCTATTCCGCTTAGATTTGTCCTCAACATCCATTAGTCATTTTTTTTTTTGAGATTGGTGGTGTTTGTTGTTGGATTTTTCAAAGAGTTGATATGGTGATTTCAAATTATTATGTTAAAGAATCTTGTTTGCTATATTTGGGTAAGGTGAAGATGCTAGAGGAGTATGCTCTATTCCCTTTTGGCCACATCGGAAACTTAGAACCCTTGAATCCAAACCAAGTCCCCATGTGGTGCAACTTTATGAGTCTTATTTGTTAGAGAGGGTTAAATCATAGTGGACATTCCCTTTATTGGGCCAACCATGTGGATGGTACCTCAAGTGGTAATAGTACAACCACTATATAAATGTCTTTGTGGGGGAAATCCTCATGGGTGTAGTCTTTTGTTGGGCTGTAAGATATCCTCAGTATCTCTGATTGATTAAATTCTTAGAATATGTCAAAACCTTGGTGTGCCAGGATTGGATTTCACCCACTCTAGATTGCAAAAGATACAGAGTTGAACATTACTAAGAACCATGGTGCTGCCAAATTTTCTTTTCTAGGACTATGTGCGTGATTGAAAAAAATTTTGAGAACATAGATAGTAGTGGTTCTAGGGATTAGATTGATACTATGACACTATTCTTGTTCATGTGCAAGGTCACTTTGTCCCTTGCTCATTGTTTGAAGAAATTTTCTTGAAATCCTTGATTTCTATGTTGTGTACCTTGTTCATGATTAAAAATCTATTGATACACCTAGTTGGACATTTAAAACAAATAAAATCTGAGTTCTTGAGTCAAGACTTTATGATCAAACTACTTTGTTGTCCTATTATTTTCAATCTACCTAGGTTGATCCAGTTTGAATTAGGCTACTTACCCCATTGTCAAAAGCCTATTTGCTCCTTGAGCTATTGTGCTTTGACCTCTTGAATTAGTAATCATTAATTTCACAAGAGACCTTGTTTGGATTTGGTGAGTTAGTGACCGTCCTTGTTTAGAAAGATATACCTTTGGATCCTTTGATATTATGCTTAGAGAGTCTTAGTAATCTCTTGTCCATCCACTTTCATCAAAATTCAATTTTAATTATTTTAATTTGGGTAAATCATCCTCTTGGTCCGTATGTACTAAGGTATTCACCCAAAGTTGTGGGCACCTTTGTGGTAGTGTTGGTTTATGCCTATTGCAAAATTCTATCCTATCATCTCTCTTTTGGACAAGTTAGTGCTTTTACTATCCTAGTTTGGTACCAATGTTTCTTAGGGTTATCCTATCAGCTAATATCTATTCTTTCATGTTGGTTACAAGTGCTATTATATGTTGCTCAACATTCAAATGAACTCAAATGGTATCAAAATTCTCAAAATGACTCTTGGTCTTCTTTCTTCTTCATCTTCTATGTCTTTCTAATCTCCCATTTCCATTCTTCCTCTTCTTCGTGTCTTCTTGATTCTTTTCCTCCTATTATCATATAGTCTACCTTCTTCTATTCATTCTTTCTCTTCTTCCATGCTTGATTCTTCCTCTTCTAGAACCATGAATCTCGACTATCTTGCTATGAACTCTCACTTGAGAGAAGATGATCTTGACCTTCTTGCTGAATTTGAAAATTGTTGTCACTCCAATAGGTACATGGATGCTAACATTGTGACAAAAATCATTTAAAAAATGGATAAATTAGAAACCTTTTCTAGGATCATAAACAAGATCACCTTACGATATCCTTCTTCTAAGCATTCTTCATCTTTGGAGTCTTACTTTGATTCTTCTAGGTTTCATTTTCAATCCTCATTTTCTAAGTCTTATCATGATTCTTCTAAATATCATCCACAATCCTCATCTTCCAAGTCTTATCATGATTCTTCTAAATATCATTCACAATCCTCATCTTCCAAGTCTTATCATGATTCTTCTAAATATCATTCATTTATGCCTTTGCCTACCTCTTCTTCATGATATCATTCTTCTTCTACTTCTATTAAGAGTCTTATTCCTCTCATTGAGACATACCATAATTAGCAACATGCAAAGACATGTGATATACCTATCTTTGATATCTTTGGTGACAATGATTATGGACAATATAATGATGCATATGATACCTCTATTCCTAAGAGTCCTCCTAGTCCTATGCTTGTGCTTAAAGGGGATGAGTCACTAATAGATATTGATGGTAATCCATATGACTCAAATTTTGAAAACAATATTGATAAATTTTGTGAACGATACTTAAATGATAAATCTACATTTTTTGAGGAAGAGAAAGCATTTTTCCATGCTGAGATTAAGCATCAATACCAGAAGAGTTCCTCTTATAAGAATCCTCATGCTAAAAATAAAGATTGCACTCCCAAGAAAGATCATGTTAATTTTGAACCTTTTTCTTGTGATGGTTCTCTTCCATCTTCTACTTCCTCCAATAATCATACATCTCCTAAAGCCTATGAGTCTCTCAAGTATTCCACAAATCCTTCATCCAACAAAGATCTTGATGATTTTCATGCAGTTCCCTATAGTTATCTTCAAGGGCTACCTCTTAAAGAAACTCAAGCTAACCTTGACTTGGCTGCAAATAATTTTGATAATACTAAACCTAAAGAGCCTAAGCCTTCATGTGCTATAATGCCTACTTCATCTAGTCTTTCATCATTTGTTCCAAAGTCTTCCATACAATTCCAACATGCTTCCTTCTCCTCAGGAGTGGCTTCATGTCAAGAGGACTCTAAAAATGATAAAGAAAAAAATATAAAGAAAGATCAAGATCAAGAACCCTCCATGTCATGCAATTATTTTCATGATGTCTCTGGTCCATTTCATGGTTCTTTTTATCCTTTATGCCCTTCCTCATTCATTCCACCATGTCTTAAGTCTTCTCCTAAGAAAGATCAAGCTACTGCTTGCACTTCTGAGCTTATTAACAACAAAAATGACCTTAGTACACTTTCTCCTTCCAAAGATGATACTTCCATTAAGGTTATCAAAAATGGTGTTTTTACTTCCAATGTTGAGCCTATTGAAAATCAAGAGAACAATTCTATTCTTATGTTATCCAAATATCCTTGTCAAGATCAAAGTCTTCCATATTCTTATTCTACCACTCCATATTCCCTTCCACTTTCTACTCTTCCTAAGCCTTCTCAAGCTTCAAGTACTCCTATCAAAGAAGTTTCTCCTATCAAATATGTTCATGTTCCTATCAAAAATTCTAATAATCACTCTAAAGATGTTGATGTCCTTGATTGTCATATAGATGTTGATGAACTTATTGATTACCCTTTTGCATCTTCCACATCTATCGTTGGACCTTCCCCACCAATACTAAATGCTTCACATCTTCCTTCCATCTTGGGTCCTTATGTCCCTTCACTTTCCTCTGCCAACTCTCCTAATTCTCCATCCATCTTGGGTCCTTATGTCCCTCCCTATCCTATTTGTCCTCAAGATCAACGTAGATGCATATCCTTGAATCCTTTTCATCCACCCACTCACCTAAACTAGTCATATCATCCTTCTTCTTCCACAAGTCCTAAGTCTTTTGGAAGTAATTTGAATGTTCAATACAAGAAAAAGAAGCCATTCAAGAATCCATATAAAAAAGAAGACCACAATGTCTCCTCTAATCGACATGGGGGCATAAAGTCAAAAGAGATATGTAAGAGAACAATTATAAGAGAAGTATGGGTTCCAAAATCCATCATTGAAGATATTATCTCTAAATCATAAAAAAAAAAATGAAAAGAGGCCTACAAATATATGGATTCCAAAGTCTCTCTTGAGAGAGTCTAATGTTGAACAATAATTGAAGTTGACATTCAAGCTTCCAAATATTCCAATTCATTTTCTTCCAAAAGAATTCTTCCATTCCATGTGCCTAAATTACAACCTCTTCTATCCACTCACCATGTTCCTTTTACATATTCCTTTGTTCATGTTTTCTCCATCCTGTTGCCACCCTTCAAGGTGTGTGTTGACATTGATCTTGCCTTCATTTCCATTTTCCAATCTCACTCGCTTTGCATAAAGCCATATCCTCCATTTTTGCCTTCCATCTTCCTTTCCCTATCAACATCTTTGAGAATATCATTTCAACTCCTTTGCATGTCATGGTTTAAACTTTCAAGGAGCATTATCTAAAAATCTTGACTTCTTCCAAAAAAAAAAAAATTTAAAAAAATGAAAAAATTGAAAATGTGCCTTGGTGAAAACCTGGTAATCAGGCACCTTGGTAGAAAAAGTAAAAACAAATAAATTTGTCCTATGGTGAAAACCACTCCCTTGTGGTGCCTTAGATAAGTACCATGATAAAGACCTAACAATCATGCATCATGTGTAGCTCTTCTACATCTTTCATCCATTTCATCTTCTCTCTTTGATCTTGACAATGTTGACCTATGCACAAAAATTTGGCTATCTTTTGAGCTATCTTATTATAATCTTGTTTTCATTCCTTTCTTGTTTAGCCTTTATATCTATTTTCCTTCATTCATTCTAGTCTTTTGCTATCCTTTTTCCATTTACCCCTTTGGTCTTGATCTAATGAAAAGAGTAAAATATGATGCTATGAAGCCTCTTGACATGTCTGCTCCTTGGGATTGCATCTTTTCCACTTTTACATTATGCTTTCATGAATTATCCTATGCTAGCATTTCATTTCTTGTCCAAATGTGCTTTACATGACATTTTTTTTTCCCCTATCTTAGTTACTCTTGAGGAGTCAATCTTTGAAGATCACTTTCATTTGCTTTAGAGACTCATTGCTTATCCATCATATTCACCAGCTTGTTGCTCCATCATGTCCTCTACCTTGTTAGACATTAGGACTGCACGATGTTATCTTGCTTGAGAGTTTGATGCTCATTTTTTCTGGGTGCATCTTTGTACATATTTATTGATCTTGAAAAAATCCAAACAATTTGATATATTTCAAAAATTCAAAAAAAAATGTATATTGTGAAAATTCTAAAAATTGAAAAATGTTCTAAAAAAAATGATCATCTTAGTGGTAACCTAGAAATAGGTTCTTTGATGTATCTCCAAAAAAATTATATATTCTAAAAATACAAAAAAAAAAAAAAAAAAAAAAAAAAAAAAAAATCAAAAATTCAAAAAATAGGAGAAAAAGTGCCTTGGTGAAAACTTGAAAATAGGCACCTTGGTAGAAAAAATACAAAAAAATTATAAAAAATCCTAAAAAAAGTTTTAAAAAAATAAAAATTCAAGTGGTGAAAACCTGGAAATAGGTGCTACTTGAGACCTTTGCACCCCTGTTTCTTAGCGCATGTCCTCGACACTTGGCCTTTCTCCATCATGCCTTGTCCTTGTTGCCTTGGTTTGGAATTGGTCTTTTTCTAGGGGGCATAACTATGTTATCTTTGGTCTCTTGGATGTGTTAGTCTTTAGGACACCTCACAAATGGTGTTTTTCAACACTAACACAATTGTATTTTACAATACAACCATTGACATCAAGTGTTTCTCAACACTTATCAGTTTGGTCTTACCTAGTTTCGTCATGTGATCTTACCTACTTGCAAGAATTTGATCCTTATCCTAGGAACTCGATATCAATTAACACACTTACATTTTTAAACGCAACACTTAATGCTTGACTTATGTTATGATCTTTTGTTTGTGTGCTAATTGTTATTGATTTTGTTGAGTGTCCTTGTTTGATAAGTCCCTCCAGGATGCATAGCTAGAGGACTTGGGGCATGGGGCATGTTTTTATTTATTTTTTCTTGTGGGTGTGGTCTTGAAACTCTAGAGTGTCTCTTCTTGTCCCCTTGAAACACTTAAGAGATTTGAGACATCATCCTTGATTGTTTTTGCACAACCATTCTTCTGGTCATCCTGGCATCTATGCCTTGATGTGAGCATGGTTTTGCTACATTAAATTGGGTAATCTAACATTGAAGTCATCTTGACCTTTATGTCTTTGATGCTTATGTTAGAATATTTCCACATTCCAATCTGATATAAGTCACATTCATTTCTTCATAGTTTCACTTGTGACTAGTGATGACTGTGTGATTTTTTAATGTCTGTTAATAATAGCCCAATGATGAAAATAAGTTTTTCTACATTCTCTAATGAATTATGAACACAAAATCCTATGTTACAGTTGCTCTTTTACAAGTACACCTTTGCATTTTCATGTAGCTTGCATTATTAGACTTTATGTTAGTTTGCATTTTTAGGCTGCATTATGAGTTTGAGAGGGTTTTCCCTTCATCTTTATTGTGGAATTTCAATCAACTGTGGTCATGTTTTGATCTTCATTT
This sequence comes from Cupressus sempervirens, assembly GCA_028749045.1. NCBI lineage: Eukaryota > Viridiplantae > Streptophyta > Pinopsida > Cupressales > Cupressaceae > Cupressus > Cupressus sempervirens. The sequence continues at coordinate 799,845,882 of CM053791.1, read as the reverse complement.
CCTTATCTTCTTTTGTGATCTCAATCAAAATTTCTATCTTACATAGTTGATTGATTTTGGGGCATTTTCTTTTCTTCTTTTTGTTTCTTCCCATATCTTCCAAACTTCTATCTTCCATTTTATTTTTCCCCACTTCTTTTCTTCTAATTCAACTTTGGGGCATAATATTTCACACTTGATGATCTACCTTGGTTCTATTATTCTTATATCTTTCATTTTACATCAAGAAATTTATCTTTTGTTTGATTTGATCAAATTTATCAATTTGTTGTTTCTCCTCTATCTCATTTTGATTTCGATCATGGGGAGGCAGTACTTATCAACTTCAATCCTTGATTCAGATTTATCAATTTTATCCTCGACTTGTTTAAGTTAGAATTTATTTGTATTCTTTGTCCTGATGTGTTCCCAAATTGACCACACATCTGGGTTGTTTTGTGATCCCAAATTGATCTCACACTTCAATTTCTTTCATTGACTACATGTGTTCCCAAATCGATCACAAATTAGTCAAAGAGGGGCAAATGTATGCACCCTAAAATGGTTGCCTAGACTATGGGCCCTCATTATTCAATTTATCAAATTTCCTGAATCAATGGTTTGTAATATTTTATTAAATCAATTTAAATCAATTTTCTTGATCAAATTCAATTTTTATTTTATTTTTAAGGTTGATCATTTTATCCTAAGTCTTATTTAATTAAAAGAAAATATCTCTTTTAGTTAAATAAAATAAGTCCCCATTTAATTAAAAGAAAACCTCTCTTTTAATTAAATTAAATATTTCCTATTTAATTAAAAGAACTTGCTCCCTTTTAATTAAATAAAAATCTTACTTAAATATCTCTTTTTGATGAAAAAGGAAATAAAACAAATTAAAAATTAAACAAACCTTTTTTATTTTTAAAGTGGGATTCTATTTAATTTTCCTCCTCTTTTCTCCCACATGAAAAAGGAAATAAAACAAATGAAAAATTAAACAAATCTATTTTTTTGTTTTCTCTAAACTTAATGTGGGAGTTATCTTTTTCCTCTTTCCACTTTCTTCTCCTTTTAATTCTTTTCCTATTTTCTCATTGGTGGATCTTTATTTCACAAAGATCATTCTTTCTCCACCTTTGATTAAATCTTTTTTCCTCTTAATCTTCATCATCCAATCTTCTTTATAAGGGAGAGCCCTCTCCTCATTTTTGACATCCATTGTTATACTATTATTGTGCTGCAAGTTTGGAGAGAGATTTTTGAAGAAGGAGTTTGAATACTAAAGCTTTTTGTGGAGAACTTCTATCTTCTTATCTTCTTCTCTCATGCATCCATGGCTTCCATCATGAGTTTTCATCCTTGCAATTTTCATATTAGCCTAGGTCCATATTTGTTTTCATAAATTAGTATTGCATTGTTATTACATTTCCTTTCTTGCATTGTTAGATTATTATCATTTAGATTAGTTTTTATCTCCATTTGCATGCATATTGAATCCTTGAATCTCTTATTTCATGGTGTACTTGCATGGGTAAAAACTAGGTCAAACTAAGGGCTTTCATTAGAAACCCTTGCACTCCATGAATGGAGAGCTATGAGCCGCCATTTGAGACCTCATTCTTGAGTAATCTTGAATATAATTACTCATAGAAGTGTGCCCACATTTTAGGCTTACATTACTCACCATCTTCAAAAGATTGATTGATATTAGATTGATATCATATAGAAAATGATGCATAGTTTCTATCCCTTAGATCACCATATCTGATTTGTACTTTGTGATATGGAATGCATTTTATATTGGGTAAAGGAAAATTGATTGAAAATTGAAAGTATTAAGTACTAATATTGTACATTTCTATGCACAGTCTAGTCATGACTTCTCCTCACAAATTTATAGTTGCACTCAATGTAGGTCTTGTTAATCATCATAGTTTCTCTTGAATACTTACTACCTAACTTCTACTCTTCTAAAGATCATGGCATTTTCAAAATCCAATATCCTCAGATTTAAAACCATGAACCAATGACTAACATTTTAAAATTGCATTCTCAATTGAAAATTAGGATTACCTATGATGCACTAAGCCCATAAGATGTTAGGATGTGGTTGCAATTGCTCATATGAGATTGAGTGTACTTTTTCAACAACATTCCACATGCTTGAACCCAAATAAATGCTAAGATCTTTGATCTTCACAAAAATACCATCATCAAGTAGGGTCTCTCTTGCAACACTTTCCACTATTTGGTGGAATTAGTTGAAAACCAAAGTGGGTCTGACTAAATTTATTTTTGAACTAAAACATCTGATATTGAAAATCCATCAAATTAACTTCCTAGACTAACTAGATTTGATCTGGATTAGAATCAATCATTAACTAATTTCTTAAAACCCACTCTACCTCTTTCTTTCAATTGTGATATTTTGACTAAGAGGCCTATAGCCTAGCTTTAATTGACCCAAACATATAACTGGGCTCTAAAAATTGACATGTTAACACCTTGTTTTGCATTCTCTTATTCTACCAAATCTTGTGTCATTATGACACCTGGGTCAAAAGATATTGATATTTAAAGTTGCCTACTCAAAACTACCTATAACAAAACAAGTTAGAAAATAGGAAAGAGCATTTGGATTTGGCTTCAAAAAAAGGGGCAAACAGATACTTGAGAGATTGAAAATTAGGGAATTAGTTCATTCCCATGAGAAGAGTATAATTTTTTAATTTGGGCTGATGAAAACTAATGAAATGAGTTTGGAAAGCACATGGAGTTAGGTACTCAGAATTGTAGAACAAGGGACATCAATAGAAGTGTTGTTTTTGCAAATGGAATGGACCTGGGAAAGTGTGTAGATGGATTGGTCAAGGCTCAAAAACTAGTATAATTGATGTATTTTAGGATTATAACATAGTGGTACAATCCATTTGATATTATATATTATAGATTCAAAGTTATGACATCCCAAACAGGGGCATTGATCAATCTACATTCCTTGACACCAGTAAAAAGTTAAAAATTACATTTGAAATTGTGTTTGAAAACTAGTCAAATAGATTCTTCATAGGCTCAAATCTAAATCATAGAAAGTGTGTGACATATAAAATACAATACAAGAGGAATTTTCTTAGTATGGTCAACTAGGTCAAAGTTATAATCGATCAAATAACGGTTCTCAAATTTTTGAGAAATATGCATTAACACGATAGAGATAAGTAACCAAATTTGAGGGATTCAAAACCTATTCAAAACATATCAAAATAAAATGAAAATTGAAACATAGGTTCACTGATAGCATATAAAATAATCCCAAAGTGGCGATTCATAAAACATTAGTAGGTACAAGATATTCAAATGAAAACTAGGCCTCTTGTTGTTGTTTGGCACTTTGGAAAAAATGAAGATTTGAACACTACTCAAAACAAAACTTGACAAAATGAATCAGAATGTCAGTTTATCATTATATGATGCATGGAAATTTTGAATGAAAGGTGTTAGAAACATTAAAATATTGAAATCTGATTGAAAATATCATTATTGAAGAAGGGATATTGTTGATAAAGAATCATTATTTTGTCACTGATGTCAAACTTGCTATTTGCTAGAAAATTGCTTTTAAGATCTAAGTACTATCACTTGGTTGATTAATGAAGAGGATTTAATCAATAATATGTAACAAGCACCTAAGGGAAAGGTTGAGTTATTTTTTTGTAATGAAGTAGAAGGATCAGTTAAGACAATGGTAAAATAATGTATTACTAATACACTTGAAGATATAAAGGTTGGCTATACTTAGAAACTCTAGAAGAATAAGTTATAACAAATCTATCTACAAAGCTTGACTAAATTCATTAGTGGGTGCCAAGCAAGTTAGTTCATGCCAAGAAAATTATCAGTAAGTGTCAAGCAAATGAAAAATCTAGTGTGTGTCGAGTGAAACAGAAGGTGTCGAGCAAGTTTAGGTCCTAAGCTAGACAAAATGTAATAGGTGTCGAACATCAGTAAAACTTAGTTGGTGCCAAGTAACAAATTATGTGTCGAGCATCAAAAAATCAATAGTGTTGAGCTACTACATTATTTGAAAAGTCAAAGATTCACCACATCTGAGTCGATAAGTTTTTTACCTTGAATTTTGTGAACCAGATGGAAGATAAGGATGTTGAGCTGGTGGCATAGAATTTTAGGTTAACTATTTTTAGGTGAATATAGGTGGATTCCACATGATGTTTCTAGAAGAAACAAGATAAGAGGAAGATACATCATATCTTGCCTAATCTATTCAAACCCAAAATAAGAGTGGTAAGATTAAAGCAAGAAAAGTATTCCAAACTCCTACTTAAGGAGTTATAGGTCAAGAAGCAAAGAGAGATTGGAAAGAGTGTGTGGTGTGAAGGAGAAGGGATTGAGAGGGAAGAATAGAGTATAGAGACTCTGCTTCAATAGGTGACCACAAAAGTGATTGCATTGGCACAATGAGCATGGAGACTCAAGGAGACAGAGTTTGAAAGGAGGACAAGTTGTTAGAGCTACAGAGACTAAAGGATAGGAAAATTTGTGAACTGAATTGAGATCTAAAATCTGCAAGCTATGTTCTGAGTTATATTAGATCAAAAGCCCTTATTGTTACTCTCTAGCAATTGTATCAGTTAGGGAAAAATCCTATGGATTGAGGTTGGTTTAATAGCCATTTTGTAAATCCTTTGACAAGGTGACATTCAAAGTGAATGTTCTAAAGTCCTTTAACTAGGCCCACTTCTAATAGGGTGGTTGAAATCCCTTAACTGGGTCACATTTAATAGTGTGTTTTGCAGTCTTTAATAGGGCATCACTTCAAAAGAGTGAGAATAGATTAGCATGTTATTGGTGATTTTTCCCAAATTGGGTTCCCACCTAAATCACTATGTCATGTGTTGATTTTTCATGTCTTATTCTTGCATGTTAATTTATTAGTAACTTGCTAAGGAGAACATTTAGCTTGGATGCATGGTTTGTTTAAATGGGCTTACTATACTTAGTGAAAAAGTTTTATTAGGACATTTAGACCTTGAATAACTAATTCACCTCTCCCCCCCTTAGTTATTATAAAAAATTTCTAAGAATTAGTATCAGACCATTTGTTGGTTTGGTTTAAATGTACTAGAAGTAGAAAGATGAGGATGTCTAAGAGAGAAGTTCCCAAGCTCAATAGAGATAACTTCACTACATGGAAAAGTTTAATAAAGCTACACCTTAGATCAATAGGTGATGATGCACAAACCTCAATCGAATTAGAACATTTTGATTGAGTTGGTGTCCCTACTATAGAAGATATGGAGAAAAAGAATGAGCACAATTAGATAATGCTAGAATTTACCTCCACCCTCATCTATGCTAAATTTGATGACATCAAGTGATTTAACTCTAGATTCAAGATGTGGGAATCCCTAACAAATATTAATGGAGGAGATAAGAACATCCAAAGAGAAAAAGCATAAAGCCTCAGAGGAAAGTTTGGTGACATGAAAATGGAGGAAGGCAAGAACATTGCTCAATATACCTCTAGAATAAAGGAGGTTGTAAGTGCAATAAGAAGTGTGGTTGGTCATCTAGATGATGAAACTATTCTTAGCAAAGTTTTAAGAACCTTGCTACCCATCTATTCTATTAGAGTATCAACCATCTAAGAGTTGAGATGCATACCAAGAAACAACCTAACTCTTGAAGTTATGGTGAGAAGACTTACTACATTTGATCTATCCAACTTTGATAACTATTGACCTCAAAGTCTTGAATTTTCTTTCAAGGTCAAGCTATTGTTGAAAGACACTAAAGAGGTGAAACCAGAGAAGAAGAAAAGAAAGATAAAATATGCATCCAGTGATAGTAGTATAGATGAAGAAGATGTGGAACAATTGGAAGCATTGTTGGCCAGAAGATTTCATAGAGGCAAAGGTAAATTCAAAGATAAGTTGCCTATCATTTGTTTTAATTGAAATGAAGTAGGACATATTGCTGAAAGGTGTACACAAAAAAAGAACTATAGAGAAGGCAACAAGTACAAAAATAAAAGAGAAGATGATAGCGAAGATTACAAAGACAAAGATAAAAAGTGCTACATTGTTGAAGAAGAGAATTCTAATGAAAATGATGATGAGGTAGTCTATGTAGCCATGAAGGATGAGTTAGATGAAGATGAGCCAACAACACTAGTAACCTATATAAATAAGAATAATAGGTGAATCATAGATAGTGGGTGCTTACATCACATGACAGGAGACAAAAGTAAGTTTGTTACCTTAACTCAGTATGATGGAAATAGTGTTGGATTTGGAAATGATGCTCCATGTCTAATCAAAGGAAAAGGCTCCATTAAGATTACAGAGAAAATTTCATGTGATCATGCATATTATGTTGAAGGATTGAACTATAATCAGCTAAGTGTGTCACAATCAGGCAATGTAGGATGCAAAGTAGAATTTGGAAACAAAACTACCAAAATCCATGACACTAATGAAAATCTTATTGGAAAAGGAGACCAAACAAAGAGTAATTTATTTTACCTAGATATGGAGGATGTTTCCTATCTTATTGTAAGATTTGAGGATGTGTGGCTATGGCATAAAAGGTTATGTCATGTCAACTTTGATAATCTAATTAGCATCAGCAAAATGAAGAAAGTCAGAGGTTTGCCCAAACTAAAGAAGCCTAACAATACAATGTACAAATAGTGTCAGCTAGTAAAGATGACCAAGTCAAGTCTCAAAAGAAAAACCTACACTTCCAAAGAAGTACTAGAGTTAGTACATACTAATTTATGTAGCCCAATAGAAGTGCAAAGCTACAAAGGAGATAGATATAAAATGCTATTTGTTGATGACTACTCTAGAATGATGACTGTCATGTTCTTAAAGCAAAAATATGATGCATTTCAAATGTTTAAGTGGTATTTGGCTACAATTGAGAAGGAAATAGGAAAGAGTCTAAAGTGCCTAAGATTAGACGGAGGAGGAGAGTTCACATCAAGAGAATTTGAGACATTTTTCAATGATAAAAGAATTAAGAGACAAACATCAGCACCTAGAATTCCCCCATAGAATCGAATTGCAGAGAGGAGGAATAGATCAGTGATGGACTATGCTAGAACATTAATGATAGAGAAGAATGTTTCTCTAAAGTACTAGAGAGAAGCTATAAGTACAAAATTCTACACCCTAAATCAAGTACAAATCAAGAAAGGTACAAATACAACACCTTTTGAATTATAGTATGGTCACTCACCCAATGTAAAACATTTCAAAGTGTTTGGTTGTAAGTACTATATTCTTAAAAACTCTAGAAATGGAAAGTTTGATGCAAAGAGTAATGAAGTTATATTCCTTGGATACTCCACTAGAAGTAAAGAATATAAGCATTTAAATACTAACACTAAAAAAATTGTGGAGAGTGAAAATGTAAGCTTTGATGAACATATAGAAGTTCAAGATGATGAATCCATCAAGAAACTAGAAGAGTGCAGATCTTTTGTATACTTCTATAAAGGAATGCCTACTAAAGAAGAAGCTGCAAATCAAGTTGGGAATTAGCAACAAGTTTCAGTAGCTATTGAGTCACAACTAATGAATGTCAAGTTGTGTTCAAAAGTTGAGTTGTAAAATGAAGATAATGCACATTCTAACTCTAATGTTGAGCCACCTAAAAGAGATGTGCACAATGACTCTGAAGCTAAAAGACCAAACACAAAAATAAGGAAAAAACCAAGGGTATCTAAGTATGTGAGAAGACATCAGCTTGCTAAAAAAATCATTGGTGAAAAGGAAGATAGACCAATGACAAGGAACATACTAAGAAATGAATCATGTCTACTAAGCAAGATGGAACCCGAAATAGTGAAAGATGCAATACAAGATGATGACTAGTGTAAAGCTATGGAAGAGGAGATTGAGCAAATAGAGAAGAACAAAACTTGGACTTTAGCTCCAAGACTAGCTGATAAGAATGTGATTGGTACAAAGTTGGTATTTAGGAACAAGCTAGATGAAAATGGTGAGATCGCATGAAATAAGGCTAAACTAGTTTGTAAAGGTTATGCTCAAGAAGAAGGACTAGACTATGGGGAAACATTTACCCCTGTTGCAAGGATGGAAAGATTAAGAACTCTACTTACATATGCTACTTATAAAAGTTTAAAATTCTACCAAATGGATGTAAATTCTACTTTTCTAAATGGTATATTGAAAGAGGAAGTCTACATAGAACAACTAGAGGTATTTGTTGATGACAACAATAAGGATATGGTTTGTGAACTGCATAAAGCACTCTATGGTTTAAAAAAAGTTCCTAGAGCTTGGTATGAGAGACTTCACAAATACCTTGTGATGATAGGATTTGAGAGAAAAAATGACAATGACAATCTATATATCAAGACAGAAAAAGGTAAAGGCATTCTAATATCAGAAATCCTTGTTGATGATATAATATTTGGAGGAAAAGATGAACTATGCAAAGATTTCACTGATTAGATGAAACATGAGTTTGAGATGTCAATGTTTGGGGAAATCAAATTCTTTGTTGGATTACAAGTACATCAACTGAAACATGGCATATTTGTGACTCAATGAAAACATATCATGGAGATACTCAAAACATTTGGCTTAGAGGATTCAAAACCAATGAGTACACCAATGGTAACAAGACATAAGTTATCCAAGAATTATGAGTCAGCTAAAGTAAATTAGACATGTACAAATCAATGATTGGAAAGTTATAGTATATTGTACATAGTAGACTAGACATTGCATTATCTATTGAAATAGTGGCAAGATTTTCTGCAAAACCAAGAGAAAATCATCTTATGGCAGTAAAAAGAATAATGAGGTACCTAAAAGGAATATATGACTTTGGCTTATACTACAAGAGGATTGAAAATTTTGAGTTGAATGCCTACACTGATGTAGATTTGGGAGGTAATATTGCTGACAGACAAAGTACTAGTGGAGGAGCACTCTTCTTAGGTAAAATATTAGTCACTTGGACTAGCAAAAAGCAAAGTTGTACCTCACAGTCCATAGCTAAAGCTGAATATGTTGATGATGCCATCAATTGCACCAATATTGTATGGATAAAGAACCTATTGAAAGGTATGAAGGAAGAGATAACTAAAGCTATGATACTCTATTGTGATAACGTAAGTGCCATTAACATATCAAAGAATCCTATGGTGCATGCCAAATGAAAGCACATTGAAATGAAGTATCACTATGTAAGAGAATTGGTAGAAGACAAACAAGTGAAGATGGAGTGTGTCAACTCAAAGGAAAAAATTGCTGAGATCTTCAGAAAACCATTACCTAAAGATGAATTTGAGTATCTTAGAGGTAAGTTAGGGGAAATACCCCTAGCCAAAGCTATTTGAGTAACAACAAGACTACCCTACATCAAATGAGTTGACTTTTGAAATGATATAAATTGATGTAGTAGATACTTTAGGTTTTTGCCTAAAGTAATAAAAATACTAAAATTCCAAACAAGTTATAGGCAAGGTGGCAAAGGGAGAAATTGGAGTTCCTACAAATGCTACACTTGCATGATAAGATGCTGAAATAATGTCTTTGGCATTGTTGTCAAAGAGGGAGAAATAGTAGAGACTGATCAAATGTGTAAAGGGAAAAATTAGCAAAAAGGAAGGAGAAAGGAAATAGTAGCTAAGAGAGAGAAAACAACACAAACAAAAATCAATTAGGATGACAAGATCAGAGAGAGTAGAACAAAAAGAAGAAGATAATGTATCAAAAAAAGAGATATCCCTAATACTTTGAAAGAGGGAGTTACTTATAGAATTTAGAGGGAGTCATAAGAAATTCAAAGTTGCTAATAGAATGAATAATTTTTTATTTTTGTCATTTGACTTACTGTTTTAACCTAGTTAGCATTTTGATAACTTGGTTGGTCAGTTTGGTTTGCCATCAAAATGAAAGAGGGAGATTGTTGAAATCTGATTGAAAAGATCATTATTGAAGAAGGGAGATTGTTTATAAAGAATCATTGTTTTTTCACTAATGTCAAACATACAATTTGCTGGAATGACAATTGCTTATAAGATCCAAGTACTATCACTTAGTTGATTGATGAAGAGGATTTAATCAATAAGATGTAACAAAAGAACCTAAGGGAAAGGTTGAGTTATGGTTTTTTAATAAAGTACAATGATCAATTAAGACAATGGTAAAATGATGTATTGATAATACATTTGAAGATACAAAGGTTGGCTACACTTAGAAACTCTAAAATAATAAGTTATAACAAATCTATTTACAAAGCTTGACTAAATTCATTAATGAGTGCCGAGCAAGTTAGTTCATACCAAGCAGATTATTAGTAAGTGCCAAAAAAATGCAAAATCTAGTGTGTTCTGAGTGAAATAGAGGGTGCCAAGAAAGTTTAGGTGCTGATCTAGACAAAATGTAATAGGTATTGAGCATCAGTAAAACTTAGTTCATGCCATGTAACATAGTATGTGCAGAGTATCAGAAAGTCAATAGTACCAAGCTGTTGCATTATTTGAAAAGACAAAGAATCACCAAATCTAACTTGAAAAGTTTATTACCTTGAATTTTGTGAACCAAATGGAAGATATGGATGTTGAGCTAGTGGCACAAAGTTCTAGATTAACCATTTCTACGCAGATACAAGTGGATTCCACATGATGTTTCTAGAAGAAACAAGATAAGGGAAAGATACATCATATCGTACCTAATCAATCTAAATCCAAAATAAGAGTGGGAAGATTAGAGCAGGAAAAGTATTCCAAACTCCTACTTAAGGAGTTATAGGTCAAGAATTAAAGAGAGATTGGAAAGAGTGTGTGGTGTCAAGGAGAAGGCATTGAGAGGGAGAAATAGAGTATAGAGACTCTACTTTGATAGGTGCCCATAGAAGTGATTCCATTGGCACAATAAGCATTGAGACTCAAGGAGAGAAAGCTTGAAAGGAGGACAAGCTATTAGAACTACAGAGATTGAAAGCTAGACAAATTTGTGAACTCAAATTTGTAGCTTATGTTGTAAGTTATATATGATCAAAAGCCCTTATTATTACTCTCTAGCAATTGTATTAGTTAGGGAAAAATCCTATGGACTTAGGTTGGTTTAATAGCCATTTTGTAAACATTTTAATAGAGTGACATTCCAATTGAATGTTCTAAAGTCCTTTAACCAGACCCACTTCTACTAGGGTGGTTGAAATCCCTTAACTAGGTCACATTTAATAATGTATTTTATAGCCTTTAACATGGTAGACTTTTCATAGGGCATCACTTCAGAAGAGCGAGAATGGAGTAGCATGTTACTAGTGGTTTTCCCAAATTGGGTTTCCACATAAATCATTGTGTCATGTGTTGATTTTTCATGTCTTATTCCTACATGTTGATTTATCAGTAACTTGTTAAGGAGAATGTTAAGCTTAGATGCATGGTTAGTCTAAATGGGCTCACTATACTTAGTGAGAAAGTTTTATTAGGACATTTGGACCTTGAATAATTGATTCACCCTGCCTCAATTATTCTAAAGCATTTATAACATAAACACCTCTTAAGCCTCGAAATGACGGTCAAGTATACAAACAAGAAAATGTGTTTATAGGGCTCAAAATGACTCAAAATTTTGGAATGGTACTCAAAATGGGAATGTAATTTTAAGTCCCATTACCCTCAATCAATGCTAGCCTACACCACTTCACTTTGCATTAATATTGCAGTACCTTAGGGAAAATATTTAATTGACTACTAAGATATATCCACATATTACATAATGACAAGATGGGTGCACCACCTTTGTAATTGAAAAGTTAACTTTCACTTTGACTCTTGATCTCTTGATATTACAACCTTTCAACATACTAAGATGAAGACCCCTTGTGATATCTTAACATGAGAACCCTAGCTTTTATGATATTACATCTATTAGAAATCTCCTTGGTATCACAGCATCATGGGCCCATGAAAATAGCTCTATGACCATACGACAACCATGTATCATAGCATCAGAACATGCCTCTTTGGCCCTTTATGACCTTACAACCACCTCTTTCCTTTAGTTGCATAACATTGATAGCTTGATATTCAGCCTTCATTATCTTACAAAAAACCATGCATTGTAAGACTATAACCCACATGAATGGCATCTAAGATTTCAACACATTCTACCTATCATAGCATCGAGGATTCAAAATAACACTTATGCTTTTCCTTGTTTATACTCTTAGACCCACCCTACCTTGTCACCTATGTTCTTATGACCCTATGCCCTATAGAATCAAAACCTAGACACATGTCACCTCCTCATGTTGTAACCATGGATAAGGACCTTACAATTTTTTTTGGTAACAAAGCGATGATCGTAGATCGGCCTGAGATCTATGGTGAAAAATGTCATTAAATCTTCTTTGTGCCCCTTGAGACCTTTGGCCAATAGGAATGCATTTGTATGTTGGCATGTTCTAACATCATTTTATCATATTTCCACCCACCATCTAAAGTTGACATCATATATCCACATGGAAAGTGCTCACTGTTGGTCTGACTTTTTCTGCAGTAAATTTTTTTCAGTTAAACCATAGAAAGGTCAGATGATCTATGTCTAAATGAAGTATAAGGTTTTGGATAAAACATCTTTGAGAAATATTCACCTTGTAAGCCTTACATTCATCTCTATTTATAAATGGTTGGGCGCGAAAATTTTCAAAATTCAAAAGAAGCGAATATGCTTCCTTATTCCTTGTCCTTTCTCCCGGGTTACCTTTCTTACTGTTTGTCCCAACCGTCAGATCTGATTAGATCTACCGCTGGCGTTATCTCGCTATTGAAAGTTGCATGCTCATTAAGTATAGCGAGATAGCGAGTGTCGAGTTTTTAAGCGGTGGGACCATGAAATGAATGTGCGGCAATCGAAGATTTGCTTATTAATTACTTTATTGTGCAGGTATACTTTGCAATTCGCCATAAAAAGGGGAAGAAGGACCCACTAGAATATCTGACATCAGAGCCGGAATGTTGATTTTTTCCGGAAGTTCCGCCATTTCGCTATCGGAAAGTTAAGGTGCTTCACCGTTAGCGAAGTAGCGAGGCCACGTGAAAATCTTAAAATGATGACATTGCATCTCGCTTGTATCATAATTACACCAGGTGGCATGACCTGTCATGAATACTGTTGTCAGAATCAGTTTTAATTAACGGGAGTAGTTACTGGGTACCCCCTTGCTTTTTCCGGCACGGAATCCTTTAAAGTGCCGAAGCTCGCTACCTCGCTATCGGAAAGTTAAGGTGCTTCACCGTTAGCGAGTTAGCGAGGCCCCGTGAAATGGTAAAAGATCGGCAAGATCTTTGATGACGTGTAATGACAGGTGACTGATAAAATTTGACATGTGCTAGCTATGCAGAAATCCGATTCTCATTAATGCTTACCTGACTAAATGTACAAGAAATCTGGAACGTCAGTTTGAAGTGAATCAACGGAGCTCGCTATCTCGTTATGAAGAGTTGCAAGGAAGATAATTATAGCGACATAGCGAGATGGGCCCACCGCCTTCTTTCTTAAGAAGCCCTGTAGCGTATCTTTCGATCATTTCTTGATCCGATCAACAGTTGACGCCGCCTCGTTATGACAAGGTGCTTGTTCTTTATGCATAACGAAGTAGCGACATGCTGACATGTGTTCTCCGTCGTCAGTAGGTTTAAAGGTAAGCGCCATCAAAAGAAAGAATTATGTACATGGCAAGCTCTCATTGGGTAATATGACTGACATGGCAAGTGTAACTCCTAGTTGTTCTCTTTGTACCGCATGATCGTAGGATCTTTGAAGATCAACGGCGCAGTTTTAAATTAAAAATGTAGTGCCACTCTCTGTATTAATTAGACAAGAAAGCTTCGTCCGTGAGAAAAAACAGAGTATAATACAGAGAGATTGCATCAGTTTCATTTCACGCGAGAAAAGATTTGAAGCCATTCCTGTGCAGAAGCTATTACTGAAAGAAAAGCGTGCCAAGGTTGATAAGAAATTGTCAAGTTATCTGTTCGCTGAAATTTTGCAGGAATTCAAAGGAAAATTGAGACAGAATTCAAGTAAGTAAAACTGCCATCATCTTTGTGAGCTTTTAAGTTTTAAAGAGGATAGCTCAAGATGCCTCCTAAGAAGGGATTTACAGGAGCAGTGAACTACCTGGATAGAAATGTGCATGATGATTTGCTTGAGTTACTTCCTGAGTCCACTGTAGAAACGGTGCAAGTTAAGAGGTTGACCTCACTCAATCCTAGGCTTAGGGTAGCTGATGGATTGTATGATAAGGGTAATTGGGTCCGGGATGCTCAAACCGCTCAGACTGGTTTGAGTCTATTCAAGAAATGGTTTGCAGAGAGAAAGTTATATGCCCCTCATGCCAACATTTGGAATTTTGATCTTGGGAAGCTTGTTGTTCCCAGCATGTTCATGGATTTTGACTTGCTTGAAGCCATAGCAAAAAACTATGACCAAGCCACTAAGGTAGTGAGGAGAGTAGATGGTGAGGCTTTAGTTACCATCAGTCCCGAGGAGATTAGGAAGGTATTCAGTCTGGGACCCCTCACCATGTATCATGTGCCCATTAATCTGATAGATTTAGAAAAGGAATATATATCCAAGAGGGATGTAGTTAGACAGGGTGCACTGAAAGCCCACATAGGCCGAATTGGAGGCCTCCCAACCATAACATCATCTTCTAAAGAGCCCTTCAAGAAATCATGTTTTAATGCCAGGGCAGTGGAGATATATAGGACCCTGTGCAGAGTCTTCGGAGAGGGCGAAGAAGATTTTATTCCGGTGAGCTTCATGTATATGATCACCCAAATCTCTTCTTTTGGTGTGGAAATAATTTTTGATTTTGCATCTTACTTGGCAAATGAGATCCATCATGGATTGCTGGAGATTGCACAGGGCAAGGTGGAAAAGGTTTGGGGTCAGTATTCCTTACTGATGCATATGTTTCTTTTTAAAGGGGCCACTTATTTTGGTAAGGAAATGGTTTTAAATAGAGAACAAGAAGGGGAAGCACTACCAGTCCAATTATGGAGTGCAGACATGACCTGGGAAGCAGAAAATGCTAGCTTCGTTAGATTTGATAGGCACTTTGCCTCCAAACTAAGGTGCCTCTTATTGAGTGACAATCCCAGAATCCCTAAGGCATTGATGCACCTTATCAGGCCTATGGACAAAACCCACAATCTGAAGGTTTCACATAATTGGGGAGATATTATCCCATATTCAGTTTCAACGGTCATCAGGATCTATGGTTTCAAAGGAACACCCCATGTGTTACCCTATCAAGTACCCTTGAAGGTAGGGATAGCTGAATTTTTGTGGCAGTTGGGAGGAGTGGAGGAGGCCTTTTTGCACAAAAGGGGGACAGGATCAATTTTTCCTACTTGTACTATAGCCCACCAATTTGTGATAACTAAAGAAGGATGGGTCTTTCTCCATAAATTTTTGGATCAATACAAAATGGCAGTGTCTCACTCTCGTTTTTGTGATGCAGAAGGTTTCTTTAACTCTGCCCTTAGATTGAGAATCAAGCTGCGTCCAGTCCAGCATGAATTCTATTTTCCAGAAGATATAATAAGAAATGAATACTCTCTCCATGAGCAAGAAATAAAGAAAGAAAAATGGAGAGTCTATTCAAAAATTTTGGAATTCATTAATTGTTTTGATAAAAATTTCAGTCCTCTTAGTAATGCTGCGAACAATGCAGACAAAGTACATAAACTCATGAGCAATTTCTCTGAGATAATGGAGGTAATGAATGAGAAGAAACAGCATTTTATTAATTCTTTTCCAGATAAAGCCAGAGAAATTATGAGAAAGTTGGGTTTCACTCCCAACATTGGAGTAGGTCCACTGGTGGTACGGAAGAAAACAGGGTATACTATTGTCCGACAGCAGGTGCCCGTTGTGCATAAAGAAAAACAGATTGTTGGATCTTCCAGCACTGTCCTAGAAGAAAGACCCCCTGAACCTTTCCCCAAAAGAAGAAGAATAATAAGGGAGGAAGAATCCCCTGATGAAAGTGGCTCACCTTCTCAAACCCCAATAAGAGTTGAGGAAGAACAACTCACCAGTGAGCAATTCGAACAATTGGGGTCACAAGGAGAAATTTTTGTTACACAAGCAGAGATTGATGAAGGGAACCCTCAGGAAACCCCTGTACCAAGTTTTGAATTAACTACAGCAGATTTCAGAGGAAGGGAATTGGACCCTGTTTTGGAACAAGCCAGTCAGCATTTTTTGTCTGATAACAATTTTGTAAGATCTAGGGCTTTCCATCAGTTTGCGTGGAGAGTAAACATGCACATTTTTGAGCAAAGGTGCAATAATATGAGAGCAGAACATCCGGAAATGGATGAGGCCTCCATTCAAAGTCTAATAAAAGAACAAATGGTTCAAGAGTTCCAAAATATAACCCCTGATGAGGGAAGACAGATGGTAAAAAATGCTAATGTTTTATTATTGCCCAATTGGGACATTGCTGACGCATTAGTTTTTAATTCTGTTTCAAATAATTTAGGGCTTCAGGATCCAAATAAAGAGGAATTCTTGGGTACAGCATTCAGCAATGATCAAGCTGCCCTTGTTATGTGGTCCCTGAGAAGAGGATCCAGAGTTACTTCATCACAGCCTGATGACTCAGGATTGACAGGGAGTATCATTGTAAGAAGAGTTGCTGACACTTCAAATGTACAGGCAGCCCACATGAATGTGGATTATTCTAAATTTGCCCTGGCTACTGCGGAAAGAGAAGAGAGGGAAATGATGGATATGCATAATAAATATGAAGTAGTGGTAGAAGCCTATAATCAAGAGGTAAAAAGGAGAATTGAGTTAGAAAATAGGGTGTCTCAATTAGAAAAGGTACTTGGAAAGAGAAAAATAGGAGAATCCAGTACATTAAGAATTGCATATCCCCCACAGTCATCTGTGGGATTAACCCCTATTATTGAGATACCTGACACCCCTGAAAGACCTCAATTCTATACTGCAGAGGAGTTTGAAGCAGAAAAAACCAAATTACATGAGTGGCAGATAGAATTTAGAAACCAGCAGGAGGAGAAATGGAGGCAGGGTGTAACATACTTGAGGGATAAAATACAATGGTCAAATTTTTATGACCAGTTGACAAGGGTTGTAACCCTCATAAATGAGTTAAATAAAGAAAAGAATGGACTAGATTCTCTTACACAGAAGTGGAGACAGAGGAATAATGATGTTACAATTATTTGTATATCTACAGTTCAAATGCCTTACCATCAGGTTGAGAGGATTTTTGATTTATTAAATCAATTAGATAATTTTGAAAATAAAAGAGATTCTTTACAGAGGAAATTGACACTCTGTTTTTCAAAATATCTTGCTAAGAAATTCACCCTATTTCCTTGTGCCTTAGAATCTGTTGATACAGTAAAGGAAAAGGACAAATGGAAAAAGGAAATGGATGAATTATTTGATAACAGAATAACAAACATCATCAGTGAAACTGGCTATTGGTTTTGGGCAAAGACAAATGAAGAGCTGGTAAAAATACAACTGTATTATGCTGATATAAGAAAAGAATTCGATGAATTAGAAGAAAATGCCAATTCTTTAATAAAGATACAAAGAGAAACCCTAAGTTTTGATTGGCCAGATGACGATACCTTCAACAGATGGAAAGATCAGTTTAGTGAACAGATGTCAGGAGAAGATGACGAGGAAGATGTAAGAGTAATTGTTACTCTTGTAATCAGCAATGATGACATAGAAAATCCCCAGGTTAAAGTGATTTTACATGTAACAGAAGATAATACATCACTTGCAGACCTTATGGGTATGTACTCTGAAGATGAAGAATGATTGCGAAAGCAGATCATAACAACCAAGAAGCATAACAGAAAGGGACCCGCCAAGAAATGCTGTTGTAATCAACCTTCTGTTATTCTTGTTTTTTGTTTTTTTTTTAAAAGAAGGGCACCTGTCACCTTCTGTAGCCTGAAGCTTGTTGCATCTCACATTATTTAAGTGAGATCCCAAGGCTAAAGAATGGTCCGAATTTGGTTTTCACTAAGTGTTGGGCTTAGTTCTTTTTTGGTCCAAAAAACATTTTGGAAAGATATTTATAGTATGCTTTTTGTCAAAATCTCAGAGAGAATGGATGAATAAAAAAAAGGACTGTGCCTCTTCTCTGAAGGTTTTTCTGGGTTTTTTGTAAAGGATATATCATTTTCAAAGGAAATGAATACAAGTTATGAACTGTCCCCATATCTGTTCTTCTCTGAATTTTGTCTCCTTTTTAATACTAAGTTACCTTGATGTTGTGTGAGTAAAAGCTTATACAATTGATTGCAATTTAGTAAGACTGTACATCCATTTGTTATTGCTGTTAATTCAATGGATTAAGTAAAGGCTTTGATAAATGTGATGAGGTTGCTTGGGTGTTAATAAGGATTCTTGAATGATAAATTCTGGTAAGAATTGCTGATGAAAATTCGTTGCAAGGCAACAAATTAGATCTAAGAATTTACTTGACTCTGAATTCCCAACGGATTAGGCACTGATCGAGCATATTTCAGCCAAAAGAGAAGTATATTATAACTAGCTTTTTCCAAAATACATCATAAAATCAATTTTCATTTATCTTTCCTGTAAGATTTTCAAAGTTGGCCAGCACTTGCCTGCCTAGATTGTTTTAGCTTCATTTAGCCATTGTTGTTGGAAAACATCTGCAGAGCTATAGAAGATTTCTTGGCCATATCTGTTCAAGGGATGTGTTTATCAGTTATTTACTTATATGTTTAAGGATTTAGAGATGAGAATCAAAATGAAACTAAGGATAATTCTCATACAATTATTCCATCTTTGAACCATCCCCGGGTGCACCCGCCTTGGTTTTACAGAGCCAAAAGAGTAGAAAACCGTCTAAGGTTTTATTGAAGTTGGGTCCTAATACTTTGCATATGCAAGTGATAATGAGAATTGGCTATTCTTTAGGTTGTGTATGTACTGATATCTAGGTACTAAGCCTTTTGTCGCCTAGTAGTTTTAGTACTGTTAACATTACCATTTAAACTCCAACAAAATGGCGACTCTGCTGGGGATATTCATAGTGTCAAAACTTGAGAAAACATGAAGATATAAACCCAAGTACCATTGCTACACACTGACACATCCAGCCTATCCGAGTGTCTTATCTAACAAGCAAGAGTTGCAGTCTTACAACATCAGTGATTGATCTCTTTGTGCCGTATATTTGTTCCCGCTCGTGTATTGTTTTCTTTCTGTCAGTAACGAGTGTTATTGTATTTTCCCGAAAAAGGGTGGCGACTCAGTCAAGGTTTTGAAGCTAGTGCTCATTGTAACAAAAGAAAAATATGGCTGACAAGAGAAAAAACACAAGGGCTTACATGAGAGCCAATCCCGATGTATCAATGTACACTGATTTACCCCAAGGTGGTAGGAAGAACCAAAATAAGAAAAGAATAGATCCAAATCCTACTTGGAAGCCTAGAGGTAATGCCTCTGTAAATTCCCATTATCAACCGATAATAGCAAGAGAATCATCTTCGCTTAGTTCTGAATCCGAAAATACAAGACTTTTAGGAGGTATTTTCAGTACCCCATTACCAGATCAGAGAGTTTTTCAAGATAAAGATGTATCTACTATGGGAATTGCTTCACCCAGACCAGGGCCTGTAGCAGATATTAACTGTAGGCTAGGATTCAGGAGTTCATCTGGTAACCTTTTTAATCCCAGAGTAGCCCCATATATAGAACCGAACTTTATAGATCTAGATGATCCTGCTGATTCCGAGGCAACCTCTGCTGATTCTAAAGAAGTGCAATCTGAAATAGGATTTTTGAAGAAATGGATTGCTGAGGAAGAAGCTAAGCGCATCCGTCTTGAAAAAGAAAGGGAGCGAGCCACTTTGGATGCAATAATAGAAAGAGATACTCTGCTAAGAAGGATGGCTGCTTTGAAAGAGCAAAATAAAAAATTAGAAGAGAATATCCCCACTCTCCATCAGGACGTCTTTGGAAATATTGATAATCTAAAAGCTAAAGTTCAACAACAGGAAAAACTCCTAAATCAAAGACAAGAACCAATTATTGCTCAAGTTCAAGCTTATAAACCCATTCAAGTTAATCCAATAGAGCCCACTGGAACAGTTCCAGATAAAGGAAAAGGTAAGGCTGTAGGAATCCAAATAAATGAGCCTCAAGCTATACCGAGCAAATCTATACAACCCTCCGTATCAAAATTAGACCTAGAACTAGAGAAGGCTCGAAAGGAGAAGGAAGACCTTGCAAAAGAACTTGAGAAGGTTGAAAATGAGGCTCAGGCCGCAGAGACCAGAAGGAAAATCCAATTCATAAAGTCTAATTCTGCATTAAATTCATGGCCTAGTTTGTCTATCCCACCTACAAATCCTGCACCAGTTAATGTTCCCATAATCCCGACTCAGAAAGCACCCCAACCTGCTCCTACCTCATCTTCCAATATCGGCACTCAAGTCCCGTTTGTCCCACCACAGCTATCCCAAGTTGCTCTCCTAACTCAAGCTAATGCAGCTAGTACCTCTAATGCTCTCGGTTTCCAGAAGAAACCTATATACCTCGAAAAATATAGACAAATATCATTTGTCGGTATTCCTGGTGCCCCCCATCCCATATCTTTTGATTTAAGGGATAAAGTGGTGAAGTTTTCTGGAAATAATGCTGTCACTGGTGAAGAACATTTGAGAATTTTCATTGACATGCTCAATGATTATGAAGTCGAACATGAGGACATGGTGATGAAATTATTTGTGCATTCACTCACAGAGGATGCAAGGGATTGGTTCAGGAGGTTGCCTGATGATAGTATTACTTCATGGAGCGATTTGGAGAAATTGTTCAAAGAACAATATGGGGACAATACCAATGCAGGATTCATGTTGAATGAGTTCAACAATATCAAGAAGAATCCAAATGAATCCACATTCGATTTTAATGTGAGATTTCAGAAAGGGATGTACAAACTGTTTCAGTTTATGCGGTTAAATGAAGACGTCTGTCTTACAACCTATTTTAATGCCTTTGATAGCAAAATGGCCTACCAACTGAGAGATAAGGATCCTAAAACTCTGAGAGATGCCTATAGAGTTGCAGTGAATATAGAAAATAATAGAAAGGCCTCTGGCAAATTAGGGAGAAGGGATGATCCTAAGCTTTTCAACCCTAAGAGTAATAATAAAAGGGAAGGTGACAAAACATCCATGGGAAAAGGGCATGAAGAACCTACTATAGGCCATGTTTTAGAAATGCTTAAGAAAATGAATCCCACTAATTTCAATAAAACAAATGTTACTGAGAGAGCCCCTGTGAATAACAGCAATTTCAATAGACAGCCTAGGATGCAGAATTACCCTTACACCACCCAATGGAAAGATGGTAAACCAATTCCTAACCAGATCCAAAATATGAAGGATAAGGGTACCCCAGACCCCCTGCAAAGGAACACTGTAAATATGAATGATGATATACCTTGGTGCATTATATGTCAATCACCTCATTCTGCTGATTATTGTGCTGTTGCCCAATCATTCGCCCAAGCTCAAGGAGTGCAAGCAGAAGAAGAAACAGAAGAAAAGAACCATGATGATATAAGTTGCAATATGGCGAACACATCAGATGACTTGATAGATTTTGATTCAGAAGAACCTGAGAACGATGTTACCAGCCAGAGAATTGCCTACCAGTTACATCATCAGCAAATATTTTCAGATGATGAGAAGAATGATACAGATAAGGTATGCAATACATTTTCTGAAGTAGGTTTCAAAAACCTAAGAATCCCCTCCAAGGAGGAAATTGATAGAATTACAGCCGAAATTATTTCACAAGTCCACAGTAATTACAATTTGAGAAATAGAGCAATAAGTAATGAGGCAGGAAGGCCATCTAGTATGTTCATCAAAGACACTACTCAGAAGACAGATGATCAACACAAGAAAGTCAGTATAGATGTGTCTAAGATCAAGGAGAACAAGGGTCAGAAATGGGAACCAAAAAAGAAGGTTCAATTTCAGAAAGTTGAAGCAACAAAGACCGTAGTGCAACCAAAGAAATCAGAACCGGATGTTGTCAAGCTAAAAGTGATGCCCACTACTCAAAAGACTCCGATCCCAGGTACTATTGTAAAACCTACTATAGTTGAACCTGTTGATATGATTGCCATGTTATCTCAAATTACTGTGAAAGTACCCTTGTCTGAGCTCTTTAGAATTGAAGAGCATAAAAATAAGGCTTTGTCATGGTTGGGTGGAATAGCAAACAACAATAGTATTGATAATCAAGCGGTAGCCCAACAGACCCCATTAATAATAGAGGACAATGGTATTATATCCCAGATTCCTCAGATGTTCTTAGATGATTCATCAGTTGCGTTCATACAAGATATTGACCCTTTTTTCCTTAGTTTAATCATAAAAGGGAAAACCTTAAAGAATTGTATGATCGATTCTGGAGCTTCCAACACTATAATGCCTTTTAAAGTAATGGAGGCCCTAGGATTGAAGGTGGATACTAAGCAAGGTAGATGCCGAGGGATGGATGCTAGAGAGGTTCCAGTAATAGGTACTATAAATGCCTTACCATTTAAACTGGCTGCATTTCCTGAGGTGGAATTAACCATGTCTGTCCTTGTAGTGGATATACCCCCACATTACGGGATGCTACTTTCCAGAAAATGGAGTGCCGCCATGGGGGGAAGCCTACAGTGTGACCTTACTTATGCCACTTTCCATATAGGAGACAAAGCTGTCAGGGTAAATAGGGAACCAAGGGTTAACCACATCTTAGGTGAAGACATTGACAAAGATACCACCTGTTTCCTAGACACTGGGATTAATGCTTTCAGGGCTGAATTGATTATTCAGGAAGTGGAAAACTTACCTGATATTATTGAAAATGAGGTTGAATGTTGCATGAATTCACCAAAACTGTGGACAATGTTCTTTGATGGGGCTAGTTCTAAAGAAGGTGCAGGGGCAGGTGTAGTCTTTGTATCCCCTGAAAATAACACCTTCAGGTATTCATTCACCTTGAAGTTTGCTTGCACAAATAACATTGCTGAATATGAAGCAT
The DNA here is from genome assembly GCA_028749045.1 of Cupressus sempervirens. Lineage (NCBI taxonomy): Eukaryota > Viridiplantae > Streptophyta > Pinopsida > Cupressales > Cupressaceae > Cupressus > Cupressus sempervirens. The sequence continues at coordinate 799,822,744 of CM053791.1, read as the reverse complement.
TGTTGCTAGGTCTCAAAATGGCCACACATCACAAAATTAAGAAATTGTATGTCATAGGGGATTCTAAATTGATCATCTCTCAGATTAAAGGAACATACTCCTCAAAAAATAGGAGATTAAAACAATATAGAAACGAGGTCTGGGATCAAATAGAATTCTTTGATGCATTTGGGATCTCATGGAGAGATAGAACCCAGAATAAAATGGCTGATCTTCTGGCTAATGTAGCTATCAAACCAAAAGAAATATCATTTGCAGGAATCTCCCAGATTGAGATTCAAAACAGACCTTCTATACCTGACAACATTGACAATTGGCAGGTGTTTGAAGATGACAAAGATATCACAAATTTTTTGCTAAATGAAGACAGATACCATGGGCAGGAGATGGACTGCAATGGACTGATTGAAACCATAAATGGGAAAGAAACCATTTTTGGTCAAGAAATCATGCAATTAAAAACAAATAAGATGCCTAAGGGGTTGGTAGTCTTGGAGAACATTTTTGATAACCAAGACAGAGTGAGATCGGAAATAAAGGACCCCAAGCCGTAGGAGCTAGAAGAAGTGAATTTGGGAATGAATGAAATCCCTAAAAAGGTTTACATCGGCCAAGATCTGCCAGTTCAAATCAGAAAAGCATTGATTGACCTACTTAGAAAGTACAGGCATGTTTTTGCTTGGTCATATGATGACCTTAAAGCTTATAGGGAGGACCTTTTCCAGCATGTCATACCCTTGAAAGAAAATGTAAAACCCTTTAGGCAAAAGCAGAGGCCAATCAATCCCACCCTTGCCCCAAAAATGCAGGAAGAACTGACAAAACTGAGAGATGGCGGAATAATCAAACCAATTAGGCATTCCACTTGGGTTTCAAACCTTGTTCCTGTAAGAAAAAAGAATGGAGATATTAGGCTTTGTGTGGATTTTAGAAATCTAAACATTGCATCTCTAAAAGATAATTATGGCTTACCTAATATGGAAGCTATGTTGCAACAAGTGACCGGCTCTGAATTAATGTCAATGATGGATGGCTTTTCTGGATATAATCAAGTTCTGGTAAAAGAAAGTGAACAGTTCAAAACAGCCTTCACAACCCCTTGGGGAACATATGTGTATGTGAGGATGCCTTTTGGCTTGATTAATGCAGGAGCTACTTTCCAAAGAGCCATGGATGTAGCATTTCATGAATATATTGACAAATTTATGGTTGTGTACCAGGATGATCTTACAGCGTATTCTAATAAGGCTGAAGATCACTGCGAACACTTGAACAAAATTTTTATAAAAGCCCTGGAATATGGGGTATCCCTAAACCCAAAGAAATGCTCATTTGGGGTCACAGAAGGAAAGTTATTAGGACACATAGTGTCCAAAGATGGGGTAAAAATAGACCCAGAAAGGGTAATGGCTATTGATAAAGTCCCTAAACCTAAGAACGTGAAAGGTATACAGTCCTTTTTTGGCCAGGTTAATTTTCTGAGGAGGTTTGTTACAAATTTCGCTGAAATCAGTAGACCCATTTCAAAAATGCTCAAGAAAGGAGCTGTTATAGACTGGAATGGTGAACCTTCACAGGCATTTCAGGATATAAAGACTGCGATAAAAAATGCTCCAGTGTTGAGGACCCCAGATTATACAAAACCCATGCATATCTTTTCTTTTGCATCATTCCATACTGTGGCTGCAGTTTTATTACAGAAAAACCAAGAAGGGTACGAACAGCCTATTGCCTTTTTTAGCAAATCCCTGCAGCATGCTGAACTGAAGTACGAAATAAATGAAAAACAAGCCTATGCTTTGGTAAAGGCTGTAAAAGCATTCAGAAGTTATTTGGTAGGTGCTACTATTATTGCCTTTGTACCTAGTGCTGCAGTTAAAGATATTTTCTCTCAGCAGGAAGTGTCAGGAAGGAGATGCAGATGGATCAATAGAATCCAAGAATTTAACATTGATATGCAGATAACTAAGTTAGTCAGAGGTCAAGGTTTGGCCAAACTTATGGCCGAAACTAACCTGGAAGCTAATCAGATAAACCTAGTAAATGATGATTTCAGAACTGATTTATGCGACATGGACCAGTGTGACTGGTACATTAATGTTATACATTATTTGCAACACATGGAAGTTCCTCCCCATCTGCCTAATAATGAAAAAATGAATATTAAATTGCAAGCCATCAGGTATGTAATTGTTCAAAATAACTTATGGTGGAGAAACTTTGAAGGAGTTCTGTTGAAATGTGTTGACAGAGAAAGGGCAAACAAAATTTTGAAAGAAATGCATGCTGGAGTATGTGGAGGACATTACATGGCCAAAACTACTGCGCATAAGATAATGAGAGCTGGTTTCTGGTGGCCCACTTTGTTCAAAGATGCTCAAATTATGGTTAAAAAATGTGATCCTTGTCAGAGATTTGCTGGGAAGCTGAAATTCTCAGGAAATACTCCACTGAAGCCAGTTGAAACTAAAGCACCTTTTCAACAATGGGGTCTGGACTTCATAGGAGAAATTTTTCCCAAGTCCAGTACTGGCTATTCCTGGATTTTGGTTGCTACTGACTACTTTACAAAATGGGTAGAGGCTATCCCTACCAGAAATGCAACGAGTAAAGTAGTAAATAATTTCTTATTGAATAATATCATTTCCAGATTTGGATGTCCACAGAAAGTTGTCACAGATAATGCTATGTGTTTTAGGTCTGAGGAATTCATAAATTTTTGTGATAAATATGGAATGACAAGAACAACGTCTGCCCCATATCATCCACAAGGGAATGGACAAGCTGAATCCACAAATAAAAGCCTGTTGAAAATCATTAAGAGAACCTTGGACGATAATAAAAGGGCATGGGATTCCAAGTTACAGTTGGCAATATGGGCTGACAGAGTAACTGTAAAGAAGGCAATTGGGGTGGCTCCATTTGATTTAGTGTATGGAATTCAAGCTAGAATGCCCCAGAACAATTTGATGGGATTATACAATTACATCCAGTCATATGATGAAGATACTACTGATGAAATGAAAGAAAGAATGAATGAACTGGTAGGATTGACCGAAGCCAGGAGAGAAGCATCTCTGAGAAATCAAAAATTGCAGTTACAAGTCAAAACACTCTATGATAAAAGAACTGTAAACAAGAAATTTGAAAATGGAGACCTAGTCTTAATGTGGAACGCCAGAATTGAAGATAAAGGAAAACATGGCAAATTTGACCCCATTTGGTTAGGCCCATATCACATTGAGAATACTTGGGGTGAACATTCCTACATAATCAAAGATGTATTTGATAATATTCTTGAATTGCCAGTTCATGGACAGTTCTTGAAGAGGTATTTTTCTTGAAAAAATACTTAGTTTCTTCCATGAACATTAGTTTTAGGTTTTCCCAGCGTCCTGTTTTCTGTAAATCCTTGTACAGTCTGAGTTTTTGTTTTTGTGTGTTGCTCAGTGCTCTCTGAAGAAGTTGTCATTTCCCGGATGTGTGGTCTGCTCTCCCATAGATTCTGAATCCTTGCATAGACTCAAGTAGTCTATCATCCCCAGACAGAGCCACTGTTGGTCTGACTTTTTCTGCAGTAAATTTTTTTCAGTTAAACCATAGAAAGGTCAGATGATCTATGTCTAAATGAAGTATAAGGTTTTGGATAAAACATCTTTGAGAAATATTCGCCTTGTAAGCCTTACATTCATCTCTATTTATAAATGGTTGGGCGCGAAAATTTTCAAAATTCAAAAGAAGCGAATATGCTTCCTTATTCCTTGTCCTTTCTCCCGGGTTACCTTTCTTACTGTTTGTCCCAACCGTCAGATCTGATTAGATCTACCGCTGGCGTTATCTCGCTATTGAAAGTTGCATGCTCATTAAGTATAGCGAGATAGCGAGTGTCGAGTTTTTAAGCGGTGGGACCATGAAATGAATGTGCGGCAATCGAAGATTTGCTTATTAATTACTTTATTGTGCAGGTATACTTTGCAATTCGCCATAAAAAGGGGAAGAAGGACCCACTAGAATATCTGACATCAGAGCCGGAATGTTGATTTTTTCCGGAAGTTTCGCCATTTCGCTATCGGAAAGTTAAGGTGCTTCACCGTTAGCGAAGTAGCGAGGCCACGTGAAAATCTTAAAATGATGACATTGCATCTCGCTTGTATCATAATTACACCAGGTGGCATGACCTGTCATGAATACTGTTGTCAGAATCAGTTTTAATTAACGGGAGTAGTTACTGGGTACCCCCTTGCTTTTTCCAGCACGGAATCCTTTAAAGTGCCGAAGCTCGCTACCTCGCTATCGGAAAGTTAAGGTGCTTCACCGTTAGCGAGTTAGCGAGGCCCCGTGAAATGGTAAAAGATCGGCAAGATCTTTGATGACGTGTAATGACAGGTGACTGATAAAATTTGACATGTGCTAGCTATGCAGAAATCCGATTCTCATTAATGCTTACCTGACTAAATGTACAAGAAATCTGGAACGTCATTTTGAAGTGAATCAACGGAGCTCGCTATCTCGTTATGAAGAGTTGCAAGGAAGATAATTATAGCAACATAGCGAGATGGGCCCACCGCCTTCTTTCTTAAGAAGCCCTGTAGCGTATCTTTCGATCATTTCTTGATCCGATCAACGGTTGTCGCCGCCTCGTTATGACAAGGTGCTTGTTCTTTATGCATAACGAAGTAGCGACATGCTGACACGTGTTCTCCGTCGTCAGTAGGTTTAAAGGTAAGCGCCATCAAAAGAAAGAATTATGTACATGGCAAGCTCTCATTGGGTAATATGACTGACATGGCAAGTGTAACTCCTAGTTGTTCTCTTTGTACCACATGATCGTAGGATCTTTGAAGATCAACGGCGCAGTTTTAAATTAAAAATGTAGTGCCACTCTCTGTATTAATTAGACAAGAAAGCTTCGTCCGTGAGAAAAAACAGAGTATAATACAGAGAGATTGCATCAGTTTCATTTCACGCGAGAAAAGATTTGAAGCCATTCCTGTGCAGAAGCTATTACTGAAAGAAAAGCGTGCCAAGGTTGATAAGAAATTGTCAAGTTATCTGTTCGCTAAAATTTTGCAGGAATTCAAAGGAAAATTGAGACAGAATTCAAGTAAGTAAAACTGCCATCATCTTTGTGAGCTTTTAAGTTTTAAAGAGGATAGCTCAAGATGCCTCCTAAGAAGGGATTTACAGGAGCAGTGAACTACTTGGATAGAAATGTGCATGATGATTTGCTTGAGTTACTTCCTGAGTCCACTGTAGAAACGGTGCAAGTTAAGAGGTTGACCTCACTCAATCCTAGGCTTAGGGTAGCTGATGGATTGTATGATAAGGGTAATTGGGTCCGGGATGCTCAAACCGCTCAGACTGGTTTGAGTCTATTCAAGAAATGGTTTGCAGAGAGAAAGTTATATGCCCCTCATGCCAACATTTGGAATTTTGATCTTGGGAAGCTTGTTGTTCCCAGCGTGTTCATGGATTTTGACTTGCTTGAAGCCATAGCAAAAAACTATGACCAAGCCACTAAGGTAGTGAGGAGAGTAGATGGTGAGGCTTTAGTTACCATCAGTCCTGAGGAGATTAGGAAGGTATTCAGTCTGGGACCCCTCACCATGTATCATGTGCCCATTAATCTGATAGATTTAGAAAAGGAATATATATCCAAGAGGGATGTAGTTAGACAGGGTGCACTGAAAGCCCACATAGGCCGAATTGGAGGCCTCCCAACCATAACATCATCTTCTAAAGAGCCCTTCAAGAAATCATGTTTTAATGCCAGGGCAGTGGAGATATATAGGACCCTGTGCAGAGTCTTCGGAGAGGGCGAAGAAGATTTTATTCCGGTGAGCTTCATGTATATGATCACCCAAATCTCTTCTTTTGGTGTGGAAATAATTTTTGATTTTGCATCTTACTTGGCAAATGAGATCCATCATGGATTGCTAGAGATTGCACAGGGCAAGGTGGAAAAGGTTTGGGGTCAGTATTCCTTACTGATGCATATGTTTCTTTTTAAAGGGGCCACTTATTTTGGTAAGGAAATGGTTTTAAATAGAGAACAAGAAGGGGAAGCACTACCAGTCCAATTATGGAGTGCAGACATGACCTGGGAAGCAGAAAATGCTAGCTTCGTTAGATTTGATAGGCACTTTGCCTCCAAACTAAGGTGCCTCTTATTGAGTGACAATCCCAGAATCCCTAAGGCATTGATGCACCTTATCAGGCCTATGGACAAAACCCACAATCTGAAGGTTTCACATAATTGGGGAGATATTATCCCATATTCAGTTTCAACGGTCATCAGGATCTATGGTTTCAAAGGAACACCCCATGTGTTACCCTATCAAGTACCCTTGAAGGTAGGGATAGCTGAATTTTTGTGGCAGTTGGGAGGAGTGGAGGAGGCCTTTTTGCACAAAAGGGGGACAGGATCAATTTTTCCTACTTGTACTATAGCCCACCAATTTGTGATAACTAAAGAAGGATGGGTCTTTCTCCATAAATTTTTGGATCAATACAAAATGGCAGTGTCTCACTCTCGTTTTTGTGATGCAGAAGGTTTCTTTAACTCTGCCCTTAGATTGAGAATCAAGCTGCGTCCAGTCCAGCATGAATTCTATTTTCCAGAAGATATAATAAGAAATGAATACTCTCTCCATGAGCAAGAAATAAAGAAAGAAAAATGGAGAGTCTATTCAAAAATTTTGGAATTCATTAATTGTTTTGATAAAAATTTCAGTCCTCTTAGTAATGCTGCGAACAATGCAGACAAAGTACATAAACTCATGAGCAATTTCTCTGAGATAATGGAGGTAATGAATGAGAAGAAACAGCATTTTATTAATTCTTTTCCAGATAAAGCCAGAGAAATTATGAGAAAGTTGGGTTTCACTCCCAACATTGGAGTAGGTCCACTGGTGGTACGGAAGAAAACAGGGTATACTATTGTCCGACAGCAGGTGCCCGTTGTGCATAAAGAAAAACAGATTGTTGGATCTTCCAGCACTGTCCTAGAAGAAAGACCCCCTGAACCTTTCCCCAAAAGAAGAAGAATAATAAGGGAGGAAGAATCCCCTGATGAAAGTGGCTCACCTTCTCAAACCCCAATAAGAGTTGAGGAAGAACAACTCACCAGTGAGCAATTCGAACAATTGGGGTCACAAGGAGAAATTTTTGTTACACAAGCAGAGATTGATGAAGGGAACCCTCAGGAAACCCCTGTACCAAGTTTTGAATTAACTACAGCAGATTTCAGAGGAAGGGAATTGGACCCTATTTTGGAACAAGCCAGTCAGCATTTTTTGTCTGATAACAATTTTGTAAGATCTAGGGCTTTCCATCAGTTTGCGTGGAGAGTAAACATGCACATTTTTGAGCAAAGGTGCAATAATATGAGAGCAGAACATCCGGAAATGGATGAGGCCTCCATTCAAAGTCTAATAAAAGAACAAATGGTTCAAGAGTTCCAAAATATAACCCCTGATGAGGGAAGACAGATGGTAAAAAATGCTAATGTTTTATTATTGCCCAATTGGGACATTGCTGACGCATTAGTTTTTAATTCTGTTTCAAATAATTTAGGGCTTCAGGATCCAAATAAAGAGGAATTCTTGGGTACAACATTCAGCAATGATCAAGCTGCCCTTGTTATGTGGTCCCTGAGAAGAGGATCCAGAGTTACTTCATCACAGCCTGATGACTCAGGATTGACAGGGAGTATCATTGTAAGAAGAGTTGCTGACACTTCAAATGTACAGGCAGCCCACATGAATGTGGATTATTCTAAATTTGCCCTGGCTACTGCGGAAAGAGAAGAGAGGGAAATGATGGATATGCATAATAAATATGAAGTAGTGGTAGAAGCCTATAATCAAGAGGTAAAAAGGAGAATTGAGTTAGAAAATAGGGTGTCTCAATTAGAAAAGGTACTTGGAAAGAGAAAAATAGGAGAATCCAGTACATTAAGAATTGCATATCCCCCACAGTCATCTGTGGGATTAACCCCTATTATTGAGATACCTGACACCCCTGAAAGACCTCAATTCTATACTGCAGAGGAGTTTGAAGCAGAAAAAACCAAATTACATGAGTGGCAGATAGAATTTAGAAACCAGCAGGAGGAGAAATGGAGGCAGGGTGTAACATACTTGAGGGATAAAATACAATGGTCAAATTTTTATGACCAGTTGACAAGGGTTGTAACCCTCATAAATGAGTTAAATAAAGAAAAGAATGGACTAGATTCTCTTACACAGAAGTGGAGACAGAGGAATAATGATGTTACAATTATTTGTATATCTACAGTTCAAATGCCTTACCATCAGGTTGAGAGGATTTTTGATTTATTAAATCAATTAGATAATTTTGAAAATAAAAGAGATTCTTTACAGAGGAAATTGACACTCTGTTTTTCAAAATATCTTGCTAAGAAATTCACCCTATTTCCTTGTGCCTTAGAATCTGTTGATACAGTAAAGGAAAAGGACAAATGGAAAAAGGAAATGGATGAATTATTTGATAACAGAATAATAAACATCATCAGTGAAACTGGCTATTGGTTTTGGGCAAAGACAAATGAAGAGCTGGTAAAAATACAACTGTATTATGCTGATATAAGAAAAGAATTCGATGAATTAGAAGAAAATGCCAATTCTTTAATAAAGATACAAAGAGAAACCCTAAGTTTTGATTGGCCAGATGACGATACCTTCAACAGATGGAAAGATCAGTTTAGTGAACAGATGTCAGGAGAAGATGACGAGGAAGATGTAAGAGTAATTGTTACTCTTGTAATCAGCAATGATGACATAGAAAATCCCCAGGTTAAAGTGATTTTACATGTAACAGAAGATAATACATCACTTGCAGACCTTATGGGTATGTACTCTGAAGATGAAGAATGATTGCGAAAGCAGATCATAACAACCAAGAAGCATAACAGAAAGGGACCCGCCAAGAAATGCTATTGTAATCAACCTTCTGTTATTCTTGTTTTTTGTTTTTTTTTTAAAAGAAGGGCACCTGTCACCTTCTGTAGCCTGAAGCTTGTTGCATCTCACATTATTTAAGTGAGATCCCAAGGCTAAAGAATGGTCCGAATTTGGTTTTCACTAAGTGTTGGGCTTAGTTCTTTTTTGGTCCAAAAACATTTTGGAAAGATATTTATAGTATGCTTTTTGTCAAAATCTCAGAGAGAATGGATGAATAAAAAAAAGGACTGTGCCTCTTCTCTGAAGGTTTTTCTGGGTTTTTTGTAAAGGATATATCATTTTCAAAGGAAATGAATACAAGTTATGAACTGTCCCCATATCTGTTCTTCTCTGAATTTTGTCTCCTTTTTAATACTAAGTTACCTTGATGTTGTGTGAGTAAAAGCTTATACAATTGATTGCAATTTAGTAAGACTGTACATCCATTTGTTATTGCTGTTAATTCAATGGATTAAGTAAAGGCTTTGATAAATGTGATGAGGTTGCTTGGGTGTTAATAAGGATTCTTGAATGATAAATTCTGGTAAGAATTGCTGATGAAAATTCATTGCAAGGCAACAAATTAGATCTAAGAATTTACTTGACTCTGAATTCCCAACGGATTAGGCACTGATCGAGCATATTTCAGCCAAAAGAGAAGTATATTATAACTAGATTTTTCCAAAATACATCATAAAATCAATTTTCATTTATCTTTCCTGTAAGATTTTCAAAGTTGGCCAGCACTTGCCTGCCTAGATTGTTTTAGCTTCATTTAGCCATTGTTGTTGGAAAACATCTGCAGAGCTATAGAAGATTTCTTGGCCATATCTGTTCAAGGGATGTGTTTATCAGTTATTTACTTATATGTTTAAGGATTTAGAGATGAGAATCAAAATGAAACTAAGGATAATTCTCATACAATTATTCCATCTTTGAACCATCCCCGGGTGCACCCGCCTTGGTTTTACAGAGCCAAAAGAGTAGAAAACCGTCTAAGGTTTTATTGAAGTTGGGTCCTAATACTTTGCATATGCAAGTGATAATGAGAATTGGCTATTCTTTAGGTTGTGTATGTACTGATATCTAGGTACTAAGCCTTTTGTCGCCTAGTAGTTTTAGTACTGTTAACATTACCATTTAAACTCCAACACTCACTATGTCACTTTGGATAAAGATCTTATAGCTTTCTATGGTGACATAATAAGGACCACTGATCCAAGGAGAATTGATGATTGGGAAGATGCATGATGAACTTTCTCAAAATTGAGGAAAGAGGTTCCACCATGCCACATGGCCATTTTTCAGCTTGTCACTATCAATAAAGAGCTTACAATTTTTGTTGGCAATAAAGCGAATACCTTTGATCAACCAAATATCAAAGGCCTTCATGATTTTCCTGATTTTGTGACAACATGGGACCCACAGACATTATAATAAATAAATTTTTATAACTATAAAATGTGCAAACTTAGAAGGTTGAAACCTAGGGATATAATGATAAAGCATGGTCAACATCTTATGTATCCCTTGATTACATGGGTATTAATGAGTTAGAAAGTTATTTTTTTCTCAGCACCCTAAGAAATATGATGGTCAACCTACACATTTTGTGCATGGGGGTAAAAATGGGTAATGAAAACATTACATGCACTAGGAAATATCATTTTAAGTTTATCAATATTGCAAATAGTGGAACATGAAGGCAATCATGCACACACCCTAAGCTAAAAGTCAATTGGAGAGATTGTGGAGGAGTGTGAAATAGAAATAAGACCAATAGAGATATTATCTAAACCATTTTCATCCTCACTACCATGTACCTCATTAGGGAATCTATCCTCTTTTGCAATAACAGCCTCATCAAAGCATTCAAAACAAGAATCATAAATGTTGAACACAAGATAACACTAAAAGCATGAAAAATATAATTTTTTTGTATTTTTAAAGAAATTTTGTAATTATTTTTTATTTTGAAATATAAATGAAAGAAATACAAGATTTAAATATAACACCAAAAATAAAGTGTTTTTGTAAATGGGTTCACCAACATGTATAGTATCAAATAGGATGAATAGGGTTTTAGAATAATGCACATGAAAGAGACCCTAAACCTATATTTTGCACATACATTTAAATTTAAATGATATGGGATGTAAATGTAGATGACTAATGTTGAAATAAAGAAATAAAAGGTACTTATCTCTAAAAAAGAATCAGTTGAAAACCCTATCAAACAATCTCAAAAACTATTGATTTTCATGTTCCTTAACCGAAACTGCAAGATCTTTGAAACCCAAAAATATTGTTCTTTTCTGAGTGTAGGTCAACCTTGACCCAAATAGCAAGGCACAATTTTACCTTAGGGCACAATTTCAACCCAAAAAGTCAACCTTGACGTGCATTGCTTTGACAAATTTTTTGTTCATGAATCCCACAAGTTTGACGAAAAGGGTATCTAAATTTGCACTTTAATTTGTTGTTCCACACCTGTACCTACAAGAAAAATGGTTTTTTTGTTTGGATTGGTTGTTTTCCTTAGTCAAAAACTAGTTTGGAATCAACCTTGAAATTGAATTAAAATTGCAAACAAAGTAAATGGAACTATTCACCTTCCTTATATTGAAATCCTTGTGGATGACTAGAATCCTTGAATCTACAAGTAGGTATGCTCCAAATAAATGTAGAATTACATATAGGATGTCTCAAATAAATTTTCTTAGATCTTCAACACCAATATTGAATGGATCTTTGAATAGGAAAAGGCTTGGATGAATGTGGATGGAGAAATCTTCAACAAGAGGGCTCCATAGAGTTTAAATCCTTCAATAGCTACTAATGAATCTCCTTGATGAATTGAATGCTTGAAGATGGATGTTTACTTGAACTTGATAATGTTTGAATGCTTGATCATGAAAGAGTATAACTTCATCTCACTCCTTATGCCTTGTTCATATTTCTTGAGCCTTAAAGGAAATGAAAGGAGGAGGCTTCCTTATATAGAGATCTAGGGCACAAACTTCTAGAGAAGTCTAACATGGGAGAATTAAATCCCAATTAACCTTAGCCCCTAGAAATGGGCTTAGATTAAATTCAATTTAAGAGTTTAACATTTCCAAGATCAAAATAGTTGACCTGAAAGAGAGAAAATAATTCTTTCCAAAGCCTGACATCTAGAAATCATGGAACCTAAATTTGGACTTGGGCTCAAGGATAAGGTTGACCTTGACCTAAAAGGTCATCCTTAACCGTAAGGTTATCCTTGACCCAAAAGTCAAGAATCTTAGGATTTCAGTCCAAAATGCCATAAAAGTGCTGAAAGAAAGTGAAAAGGGGGGTGTAACAGGGGAAAAAACTAGATCTAAATCGAAGGCCCATTCAAGGCATTTGACATGACCCCAAACCACTTACTTGGATGGATAAACAATCTTAACAAGAAAGTGCTTCCATTTTAAGATGATATAATAATCATTAGGTTCCTTCTTGATTTCTAGATTATTCTTCTCTACAAACACATCAAATCTTACATTTTCACTTTAAATCATCCTGCTAGTAACCTTTTTCAAACATTTGTAATATTTTCTCTTAGATGAATATACCTTATCTTCTTTAATATTGATTTTACCGTTTCTAGCATCCTTGTGAATGTAACATCTACTTCCAAATACTTTGAAATAATCTATATTTGGTGAATGATGACACAACAACTCATCAAGTGTCATGTTTGTTTTTCTCTTTACTTGAACTCATTTGAGATTGTAGATACAATACTTATTAATTCTCTCTATAATATATGAGATACCTATTAGAAATAGTAGTCCAATAATATAATTGAGAGGGGGAGGGGGTGAATCAGTTATATGACAATTTAAACATTTAACCTTTTAAACAATCTTGACCATTCAAAGTAAATAACAACCATAAAGAGATGCACATAAACAATTGCACTATATATGTTGACTAGGGAAAACCTTAATCAAAGGGAAAACCCCAGTGAGAATGATGCCCACAAAATGATGTACTAATATGAATGTTACTTGTTAGAGGATGGACCCTATTAGGAGTCTACTACAACATTTAGTACAAGAGTTCCTATTAGGAGACTTTGAATCCCTTTTAGGAGTTGTGGAAGGTAGCTGAATGCACTATCCAAATAGATTCAGGATCATATCAATGAACCCACTGTCCAGTTGACCTTGATACTATTCCTTTCAGAATAATAGATGTGTAACATGTTTTACTTCTTCCTATGTCTAGTGTGTTAGACTCCTTCACTTTTAGATCATGCAATCAAATCTAGAACTCTAAGATCAGTAACAATAACCCTTAAGGTCACTTATACACATTAGTAAATCACTCTACTCTGTTACTTAGTAATTCTCAAGTCCTTTCTTCTTTTCCATGTTTGTAAAACATGGAAACATCTTCCCTTTATACCATGCTCAATAATAAATCTTTGAGTCAGCTTCATACTTTATTATCATACATTAATTAGATGAAATACACATTTAATCAATACTATCAGCTCATAGCCATACACAAACTTTCACACATGCGACTTTTGTACATGCACACTTTCTAAAATCATCAATAATCAATAAACTATCTCTAGTTCACTGCACAACCCTTCGCTACAATTGCAATGAACTGTAGTATCATGCAATAGGAATTGCATTCCTAATACTCTATTTCCATACAATTCTCTATAAATCAATCATATCTTTCATACACTGTAGATTTAGGTTTTTCTCACTTGCCCATGTATCAAATACACATTGTAGTATACTCAGGTAATTGTGCATCATCAAATAAGTAATATAATGTGCTAATACAAAAATCACAGTCTATTTTTTTGTCAGTCTTTTATAGACTTATTACTATGTTTTCATCAATGACAAACATAGTTATAGATACATCATAACAATGCTCTGTAATTCTCCCCCACAACATAAACATTCATACTAACAATCTCCCCCTTTGGAATTGATAGCAACATATATGAAAAACATCTAGTTCTAAGAATAGCAACAAGTCTTTTTAAATCCTCTTCATCACTCAAATCTTGCTTCATGAAAATCTTTTATTGCAATACTTATCCCCATAGTACAATTTTTTTCATGCCATACTTCTCCCCCATTGACATCAATGTCAAAGATAGTACACAAATGGTTCAATTTTCTTGAACATCCAATAATTTATTAGCATGACCACATACTACTCTCTTGACTTACAACTTTTTATATAAGTCCATAAACAACTCATGTGTCTAAAGACACTATTGTATACCAATTACCAATTACCAAGAGTCCTTTGCTAACTCTGTTCATCACAGATACTCCCCCATATAGGAAGCATCAACATTTAGTCTAGTCTATTCTAAAATGGGCAAGGGCATAACCCCAAGCATACCTCTTAGTTACTCAAATGTATCCTTTGGTAAGGCCTTCGTGAAAATGTTTGCAATCTATTCCTTAGTGTTAATGTACTTCAATCTAATTTCTTTTTCTACAACTTTCTCTTTCAACACATGATACTTTATAGAGATGTGCTTAGTCTTAGAATGCAAAATAAGATTCTTAGACATGTTAAGCATACTTGTGTTATCAAAGTAAATGGTAACAGGTTCTTTGAATGTAATTCCAATATCCTTCATCATTTTCTTCATCCATATGACTTAATTATAGTTGTTCGCTACTGCAACATATTTTTCCTCTGCAATGCTTTGTGAGATGCAATCTTGTTTCTTGCTAAGCCAAGAAACCAATCTTCCTCCAAGAAAGAATGCTCCTCCATTGGTGCTTTTTCTATCATCCATATCTCTAGCCCAATAAATATTAGTATAAATGCAGAGTAAAGTCATTACTTCTATCATACCAAATGCCATAATCAGATGTCCCTTTCAAATATCTAAATATCTTTTTTACTGCTACATAGTGATATTCTTTAGGATTAGCCTGAAATATTGCCACAATTCCAACTGCATTAGCTATATCACATCTACTATGATTCAGATACTATAATCATCCAATCATATATTTGTACTTCTTTTGTTCAACAATAGATGTCTCATCCTTGCTTTATAACTGGTGACCAATTACCATAGGAGTTCCAAAAGGTTTACAATTTTCTAGACCAAAACTATTCAACAAATATTTTAAATACTTTTACTGAGAAATAAATATTCCCTCTTTGTTTTGTACAATTTTAAATCCTAAGAAAAATTTCATTTCTCCTATCATGATCATCTCAAACTCATTCTTCATAGCTTCTAAAAATTTGCTACTAGCTTCATCATTTCCTTCAAAAATGATATCATCAACAAATACAATTATTATCAAAAAACCATCTTCTATTTCTTTCAAGTAAAGTTTTTATCTATTGTTCCTTTAGCAAATCCAAGCTTTGATAAGTATTTATCTAGCCTTGCTAAGTATTTATCAACTTTTTCTAATTCTCTAGATTCTTTCAGATCAAATTCTTCAGCTTCCAATCTACCAAGCAATGTTTCTTTGGTGAATTTAGTGGTACAAGGTAACATTTCCTAAATCATTTGTGTTATTTTCTTGAAATGTGGTGTCAAAATTTTCATGGTCTTCCATATTACTTCATCATTAAACTTCTTTCCACCAAGAGATGTGATTCCTACAATAATCTTAGATACTCTACCAATATAGGTTCTTACAAATTCATCTTCCATGATCTTAGCATCTTGGAATATGAAATATAGATTTTGTAATCTAACTCTTTTTGCATGTGTATCACCCTCATAATTAGCTTCTAAGGTTTTCCAAATTTCAAGAGATGTTTTGAGTTGTTTTACCTGGCTATACTCACTTTTAGGTAGAGCTAACAGTATTGCTTCTCTTGCCTTTATGTTGCACATAAATAATTCTCTTTGTTCCTCAGTACAACTTTCAAGATTTTCTTCTTCTACAATTTCTTTATGTGCTTTGGTTACAAGCCAATATACTAGACCCATGCACAAAAGATGAGTATTCATTTTATCCTTCTAGCTATCATAATTTGTGCCATCAAATCTTAGACTTTTCTTTTTGAACAAATTCACCATGGATCTCCCAAAGTTGTTAAACTTTTTCTTCAAAGACTTGAGGCACTGATATGAATTGTTAGAAATAATAGTCCACCAATATAATTGGGAGGGAGGGGGGGGGGGGGGGGGGGGGGGGTGAATCAGTTATATGACGATTTAAACATTTCACCTTTTAAACAATCTTGACCATTCAAAGTAAACAAAAACCATAAAGAGATGCACATAAAAAAATACACTAGATGTGTTGACTAGGGAAACCCTTGATCAGAGGGAAAACCCTAGTGGGAATGTTGCCCAGAAAATGATGTACTAATATGAATGTTCCTTGTTAGAGTATGCCTATTTTAGGATTCTATTACAACATTTAGTACAAAAGTCCTTTCTAGGAGACTTTGAATCCCTTTTAAGAAATTCCAACATTGTTAGGAGTTCTAGAAGGTAGCTGAACTCACTATCCAAAAAACTTCAAGATCAAATCAATGAATCCTCTATCCAATTGACCTCAATAATTTTCCTTTCATAATAATAGATGTCTAATAGGTTTTAATTCTTCCTCTATCTATTACATTGGACTCCTTCATGTTTAGATCATGCAATCATATTTGGAATAGTGTGATTAATAATCATAACCCTTAAGGTCACTTACACACATTAGTAAATCACTTTGCTCTACTACTTAGTAAATTGCAAGTCTTTTCTTCTTTTCCATGTTTTTAAAACATAGAAACATCTTCCCTTTATACCATGCTCAATAATAAATCCTTGAGTTAGCTTCATACTTTATTATTGTACATTAATTGGATAAAATATACATTTAATCAATGGTGTCAACTCACAGTTATACACAAACTTTCACATGTGTGACATCCATACATGCACACTTTCTAACATCATCAACGGTTAGAAAACTATCTCTAGTTCAGTGCACAACCCTTCACTACAACTATAACAAATTTTGGCAATCATGCAATAGGAACTACTTTCCTAATACTTTGTTTCCATATGGTTGTCTATAAACCAATCATATTTTCTGCACACTATTGATTTAGGTTCTGTGCACTTGCCCATGTATCAAATACACATTGTAGTATACTCAAGTATCTATGCATCCTTAGGTATGTAATATAATGTTCTCAATATAGAAATCACATTTTGCTACTCTTTCAATCTTTTACAGACTTATTACTATGTTGTTATCAATGAAAAACATAGTTATAGATACATCATAATAATGTTTTGCAATGCTTTCCCATAGCATTAGCATTCATGCTAAGAATACCTCCTTCTCAATCATTAATATTATTTCACAATCTATGATAGATCTATTACTCCTTTCACTAATACCATTTTGTTGTGGAGTCCTCAATGTAGATAATTATCTCTTGATACTATTCTTAGCACAAAATTTCTCTAGAATATATGAGATACCTCCTTCTTGATCATTAGTATTCTTGCACAATCTATGATAGATCTATTTCTCCTTTCAATAATACAATTTTTTTGTGGAGTCCTTAGTGTATATAACTATCTCTTGATACAATTCTTAGCACAAAAGTTAGTGAGTTTAATGGACATAGAATCACCACCTCTATCATATCTTAAACATTTCAATGATTCACCAATTTTCTTTTCAAATCTTTCTTTGTCCATTTAAACATATCAAAATCATGTGATTTAACTTTCATGAACATTACAATCATCATTCTTGAATAATCTATTGACATAAAGGTCAATTTTTCTATCAGTGACTCAAAATTTAGTTAATTGGTTACATTGCTACTGAGCTCTAGGGTTGCTATCAAGCTTATCATTTAGTTTGTAGTGTTAAACAATTGATTCAATTGTTCTTGAGATAAGTAGCTAGAATACAGTGTCTACCTAGCACCTGACTTAATTTGTAGTATTTTCTGAGCTATAAAATGTTTAGTAAGCTTCATAAACAATGTTTACTGCAAAATGAGTATAGGAGAGGCTACAGAGCTAGTTAGTAGAAGCAAAGAAGACTGTAGTGTTAATTGAGTTCTATAGTCTTAACCAAGTCCAATAGTGTCTACCAAGTTCTCAAGGCTAAATAATTGGATCTATTGTTGGTCAAGTCATTTAGTGTCAACCAAGTGATCTAGTTGCTACTAAGTTTCTCAAATTTCACCAAGTCACATAGTGTTGATCAAGTTCAAGCTACTTGGAAGTGATTAGTATGGACTGATCTTCAAGTTCAACTAAGTGCCAAGGCTTGTCGATTGTTGACAATGTTTTCCATGTATCAAAGTATCACATAGTTTCTCTTTAGAACCTAAATTATAGTATTTGGGTCAACCTTGTGCATTATGATGAAATTGGTATTATCACTGACTCAAGTAAGTTGTAATTTGGATTGGTATATATGTAATACATTATATCATATCCAAATAAGAAGAGAAGTGAAGATTGTATGATGAGAAGAAGTACAAATTAAAGAAGGCTATAGGTATATATTATAAGGGGTAGAAAAGGTTTATCTATCATAGTTAGGTGATCATTTTAATTCAAGGAATCTCAACTAGCAATGGAGATCAACCACTAGCTCATCCTAATAGGTGCATCATCCAAATCCTTTAACAAGTAGATTTAAGAGTCTTTTCTATATCTCCTAACTGAGTGCATACTTCATTGTATTTTTCTAAATCCTTTGACAAGGTAGACCTCATAGTCCTTATTGCTCCTAATAGGGTAGATCACTAGAAATGGTCAATTTTAAGCCTTAACAGGTCAACTTTATACTATAGCACTAAAGCTTGTGGATATCATCCTCACCCAAATTTTACTTTCTAATTGGAAGGTTTTTGGGTCACCATATCTTTGTTGGAAATATAAGAAAAGTAACTAAGAGGGGAGGAGTGAATTAGTTACTACAAAAAGAAATCTTAGATCCCATTAGATATCAGAAAAAAATAAATTGTGAAAACTAAATACTATTGATGCTCGGTAAACACACATAAAATGTTGTAACTCAATAAATACTAAATATGCTCAATAAGTACTTATCATGAAAATCTTAGATATTATCTGTGATTACCATTACTTTAACTTAGATGTTAACACATAAAAGCATGAACACATTTATTACCAAGATTTAATGTGAAAACCCAATTTGGAAAAAATCACCAATTGCAACTAGTTATTGTTTTCACTCTTCTGAAGTGAGCCCTATTAGGAGCCAACCCTATTAAAGGTTACACAAAAAACTATTAGATGTGACCCTATTAAATTATTTAATCACCATATTAGGAGTGGCCTTGTTAGAGTTCTTTAGACAATTCAATAGAGCTGCCACCTTGTTAGAGGTTTTACAAATAGCTATTAAGCCAACTCTATTAAGAGATTTAGAACACTGCTACAATGGTTAGAGAGTAACAATGAGATGACCTAATTTCTAATGCAATTAAATTTCTCATTATAGATCTCTATTCTATCTTGTACTTGATCCTTCTTGATCAAATATATCTTTTCACTTTCACAAGGATATTCTACTTATCCTTTTGATTCGCTTCCTTACTACATCATTAGATCTTTAAAATATTCCATGCATTTACATTCTTATACAATTTCAAATTCCCAACTCGACATTATAATTATATCATTCATATTGTCAAGTCAACTCATATACAACTTAGAATAATTAATATTCATCACCTTAGTTGGCTAGAACCAATAGATAAATCAATAAAGCTCAATATGCCAAAATAAGAAAATCCTTCGATAGCTGACCCTTCTTGGTAGACACTAACTCAGAAGTGATTTTCCTATGTTAACCAAATAAACTTGTTTAACACTATATATTCACAAAAATCCTTTGATAATAGAGTGAGCTTACTTAACACTAGTTCCATCCAACATTTCCTTCATTAATTGACTGAGCTTGGTTAACACTCATGTTCTGCAAACTTTCCTTTGATGCCCAAGTGAATGACATAAACATTGCCTTCTAAACTAGGCAAACATAGGAACACTCAGTAGACAAAAATAAATGTCTTCACTACTTGAGTGAGCTCAACATTAATAATATAACATTTGTGTAATATCAACAACAATACACAATTGATCAATTGTATCCAATAATCTCCCTCTTTGGCATTGATAGCAACACAATATATCATAGCAAAGTAAAATCTGGAACAAGAATAAAGTAAGGAACATATTCTTAGTTTCATTTTGATTCACATATATGAGAACCTTTTCTATCAGTATAAACTCTTTCTACCTTCAAATTCTCCCTCTATCAGAAAACTTCTGCCTACAAAAACTTCTACCAAGTTTATTCTCCCTCTTAGACATCTCTATGATAGGATACTTCTCCCTCTTATTAAAAAAATCTCCTTCTAATTAAAATTTCTTATGATATATGATAGTAAACTTCTCCCTCTTTTACAACACATGCCAAAGTCAACAATTCTATTAATATCAATGTACCTTAAGTACTGATTCATTTACAATATGTCCTCGTCAATACTACACCAATTGATTCATTTTCAATAGGTTATGGTTGATGCATCACTAAACTTCAATTAGTGAGTTTTAGATAGGGGAATGAACCTTAGCTTAGCTCTTAGATAAATGCATGCATCCTTAGGTAATGGCTTGGTGAATATGTATGTAATCTATTCTTTTGGATTACATAGTCCAATTTGACGTCTTTATCTTGCACCAAATCTCTTAAGAAGTGATATTTTATAGTAATGTGCTTTGTTTTGGTATGCATCATTGGATTATTTGATATATTGATTACACGAGTGTTATCACAGTATTAGAATACTAGATCTTTGATCTCTATCTTCATTCCTTCCAAAAATTGTTTGAACTAAACAATGTTAGAAAAATTAGCTATTGCTGCCACATATTCTGCTTCTATTTTGGATTGAGAGGTTTAATTTTGTTTCTTGCTTGTCCAAGACACTAGTCTTTTACCAAGAAAGAGTGCTCCACCACTAGTGATCTTCCTATCATCAATACTTCCTACCCAATCATCATCAATCAACACATTTAAGTCTAGATTGCCTCCATGTTTATACCATAAGCCATAGTCTTTAGTACCTTCCAGATATCTCATGATTCTCTCGATTACCATCATGTGATTTTTGCTAGAATTTGTTGACAATCTTTCCACCATACCAACTGCTAATGCAATATCAGGCCTTGTATGCACTATATACTATAATTTTTCAATCATTAATCTTTATGTGGTCTAATCTACTTCCTTTGAATCATCATATTTGGAAAGCTTATGTCTACTAGATGTAGGGTTTCCAACTAGTCTTGAATCTTCCATTTCAAAATTCTTTAGTATCTCCTTGATATATTTGGATTGAGTGATGTATATACCATTTTTTTTCTATTGAATCTACACTCCAATAAAGAATTTTATCTCTCTAATCATAGATATCTCAAATTCTTTAGTCATTTTTTCTAAAAATTCTTTGCATAAATCATCATTTCCTATGAATAAGGTATCATCAGCAAATATTTATACCAACACAATCTTCTTGTGTGAGCCTTATTTGATCTATAGACTATTGTTATCATTTGTTCTTTGAAAGCCAATCTGTATCAAGTAATTATGAAGTCTTTCATACCAAGCTCTAGGAGCTTGTTTGAGACCAAATAATGCTTTTTGTATTTGTAGACCATGTCTCTTTTGTTAGGATCTACAAAACCTTTTGGTTGTTCAATGTAGACTTCCTAATCAAGAATTCCATTTAAGAATGTAGATTTAACATCCATTTGATACACTTTGAATCATTTGTGTGTTGTATATGATAATAGAGTTTTAACACCTTCTAATCTTGCAATAGGAGCAAAAGTTTCACCATAATCAATACCTTCTTCTTGGGAATATCCTTTGCACATTAATCTTGTTTTATTTTTGGAAACCTTTCCATTTTCATTTAGCTTGTTTCTAAACACCCATTTTGTGTCAATTACATTTTTATCCTTGGGTCTAGGAATGAGGGTCTAGGTTTTCTTCTTCTCTATTTTTTCTATTTCTTCATTCATTTCTTCAACCCAAATTTCATTATTGAGAGCATCTTTAACATTTATAGGTTCAAATTTAACAAGTAAACATGTACCTTTTAATTTTCTTCTTGTCATTGTTCCGTTAGACTTGTCTCCAATGATCTGATCAAGTGCATAATACCTTCTAACATAGGTTCTTTGGATTTGGAATGAGTTTGAATATTTTCATCTTAAACTGTAGTATCAAGCTCAATTTCCACTATCTATAACTTGGGTCCATCAGACTTAGTTTGAACTAGCCTAGTAGCCTCTAACTATGACTTGGGTTCTTCAAACTATGACTCAGGTTGCACTGTCTACAACTCAACAACTGTTGGAGATTTTAGGGACTTGGGGGATGAAGCTTCCTTTCTCTTAGATAGATTTGGGAGGGTACTAGGTTCATAGTAAACAAATCTTCTATATTCTTTTGGCTCCTTGCCACTTTCTTACTCACTCTTTTCTATAAACTCATCAATTCTCACATGTGCACTTTCTATGTTTTATGAGTAGGAAAATTCAAACATTTGTATGCTTTACTTCTATAGGAGTATCCTAAAAATATTCCTTCACCACCTTTGACATCAAATTTTTCTTTTCTAGATTCATTCAAGATATAACTTTTTCTACCAAATTCTTTCAAGTAACTTACATTAGGTTTGTAGCCATACCATAGTTGATAAGGAGTTTGATTTGAATCTTTCTTCAACTATACTCTATTCAAGGTATGAACTACAATGCTGATAGCTTCCTTCTAGTATTTGATTGCAACATTCTTTTCAATCATTAGGGTTTTTGTACAATCCATGATAGATCTATTTCTTCTTTCAGCTATACCATTCTGTTGTTGAGTACCAAGAGTTGATACTTGTCTTTTGATCCCTCTTTCAATGCAAAAATTATTGAATTCACTGGAGATGAATTCACCACCTTTGTTTGATCTTAAACATTTCAATCTCTTTCTAGTTTCTTTTTCTACTCTTGTCAAATACCACTTGAATTTTTAAAAAGCTTCAAATTTTTCTTTTAGATACATTGTAGTCATCATTCTAGAATAATCATCACCAGAAAGAATGAAAAAAAAATTCCACTATAAAAATATATTCCAATAGGTTCACATAAGTCTATATGTACAAGTACTAAGAATTCTCCTAATTTATAGTTTTTTCTTTTAAAACTAGTCTTTCCCATCTTACCAATTTGGCAATTTTGCATAGACCCATATCAAGCTTCTTTAAACTAGGAATACCTCTTACTCTTTTATGTTTTCTTATCTTAACTAGATTATCAAAGTTTACATGACATAATCTTTTGTTCCATAACCAACTTTTTTCTTCTGGAGCAATAAAACATGAACTTTCACTAAGATTAAGATAAAATAGATTAACTTTTGTTTGCTTGCCAAGTCCAACCATATTTCATTTTCCATCTAATAGCTTTGCTTGTCCATCCAAGAATTCTACCTTGAATCCAATGTTATTCAACTATGCCACACTCACTAGATTATGCTTTAGTCCTTCAATCCAATAAGCATTTCAACATACAAGTTCCTTCATCAAAGAAATACATCATTTTTCTTTTATGTTACAAGGTTCATTATTTTCAAATCTCACACTACCTCCATCATAATATTCCATTAGCTCAAATTTTGTTTTATCTCTAGTCATATGACGTAAATAGCCATTGTCAATTATCCATGTATCACTTTTGCTAACATGAGAGATAAATGCCATTTTATCTTCTTCATCCTTAGATTCATCTTTTGCTAAAATATATACCATTTCATCTTCATTGTTATCAAATCTTTAGCTATAAAACAAGATTTATTACCTTTGTCCTTTTAGGTCTTGTAGTTCTTGGAATCCTTCTTGCCTTTGTTCTTGTTGCTCTTCTTTTCATCTTTGTTTTCTCTATTTGGAAACCTTCCAACAATGTGACTAACTTCTTCACAAGAAAAAAAGATTAGAGGAACTTTACTTTCATATTTTCCTTTGCCTTTGGAATACTTTCTTGCAAGTAGGGCTTCAACAACTTCAAGATCACTATTTGAGCTTTCTTTTTTTTCTTCTTCTTCACCCCCTAATTGACTAGACTTTGATTTCTTAGTCTTTTTATTGAGTGAGATTTTAGTTTCAAATTTAAACTCAATGCCTTTTGAGCTAGGAACATAGTTATCAAAGTTATCTAATGCAAAAGCTATTAGTCTTACAACTATAGCATCCAAAGATATTTTGTTATTTGGATCACATCTCATCTCTTGAATAGTAGATAATATAATTGCATAAATAGGAAGAAGAGTTCTAAGTGCCTTTCTTACAACTATTTTTTCTTGAATGTCTCCTCTAGCTACTTTGATTGCACTCACACTTGCTTTGGTTCATTCCACATATTTTGCAATGTTCTCCTCTTCTCTCATTTTCATATGATCAAAATGACCTCTAAGAATTTCATCCTTAGCTCTTCTTAAATTTTTATCTCCTCCATAGATGTCTTTTAGTTTGGTCCACATTTCATTAGCAATGTTATAATCTTTTACTTCATCAAATTCAACATAATTGAGAGTAGATGCAATATCAATCATCATGATGTTATGATTCTTCTTGTCAACAATATCTTCAACTAATAATGTTCAAGTGGGAGTCTTGTGTTCAACATCAATATACTTGCAACCTGAATCACTGATGGTAGCCAAATGTATCCTCATAAGTCCTTGCCATGCTACAAATTATCTTTGTTCAATTTGGAAATCTCTCTTCTGTAAAACATCCTAATCTTTAGCTTAGATCCTTGAAACCATCTCTACAAGCACCAAAAGCTTTGATACCAATTGTTGAAAATATAAGAGTAGTAATTAAGAGGGGAGGGGTGAATCAATACTACAAAAATAAATCCCATATCCCTTTAGTGTAAGAACAAAATAAACTCTAAAAACTAAATACTATTGATGCTCGGCAAACACACATAAATTGTTGTAACTTGATAAATATTTAATATGCTTGGTAAGTACTTAAAATGCAAATCTTAGATGTTATTTGTGATTACCATTACTTTAACTTAGATGTTAACACATAAAAGCATGAACGCATTTGACATTAGGATTTAACATGGAAACTCAATTTGGAAAAAACCACAAATTGCAACTAGTTATTATTTTCACTCTTCTAAAGTGAGCCCTATTAGGAGCCAACCTTGTTAAAGGTTACAAAACACACTATTATTTGTGACCCTGTTAAAAGATTTAATCACCCTATTAGGAGTGGCCTTGTTAGAGATCTTTAAAAAATTCAATAGAACTGCCACCTTGTTAGAGGTTTTATAAATAGCTATTAAGCCAACTCTATTAAGAGATTTAGATCACTGCTACAATGGTTAGAGAATAATAATGAGATGACCTAATTTATGATGCAACTAAATTGCTGATTATATATCTTTATTCTATCTTGTTCTCTATCCTTCCTGATTGAATGTATCTTTTGAGTTTGACAAGGATATTCTACTTATCCTTCTTATTCTCTTCCTTACCACATCATTCGATCCTCAAAATCTTCCATGCATTTACAGTCTTACACACTTTCAAATTCCTAACTTGACCTTATATCATTAATATTGTCAAGTCAGCTCATATACAACTTAGAATAATTAATATTCATCAACTCAGTTGGCTAGAACCTATAGATAAATCAATTAAGCTTAATATGCCAAAATAAGAAAATCTTTCGATAGGTGACAATGCTCGGTAGACACTAACTCATAAGCCATTTTCCTATGTTAACCAAGTGAACTTAGTTAACACTAAATATTTGTGAAGATCCTTTGGTAACCAAGTGAGCTTGGTTAACACTAGTTCCATCCAATGTTTCCTTCATTAACCAAGTGAGTTTAGTAAACACTAGATTCTATAGACTTTCCTTTGATGCCTGAGTGAACTTAGTAGGTACTACCTTCTAAACTAGGAAAATATAGGAATGCTCGATAGAAATAGAATAATATCTTCACTACTCAAGTGAGCTTGACATGAACTGACTGATAATGATATGACATTTTTGTAACATCAAAGACAATACACAATTGATCAATTGTATCTAACAATCTTGTGTCAAAATATTATGAATGTTTTATTTTCTTTCATTCTTTCATGCATATAATTAGATTAGAACATTAGATGAAGGATTCATTAGTGAAGAAAGATAAATTTTTATTGGTTCCTAATTCACCCCTCCCCTCTTAGTAACCTGTCCTACCTTATATTTCTAACAATTGGTATCAACGTGTTTCAAGTTCTTACATCAAAAGTTTAACAACTTGAGAAAAGATCAAAGACAATTGAGGTATACAAGCTAGATAAGGCTATTGAAAATAAAAATTTGGATCTTGAATTAGCCATTAGGAAACTGAAGAAAGCAAAGGAGAAACTCACTCAATCATTGAAAAGAAGAAAAGATCTTGCAATGCAAATGAATGACAATCTCTACACTAAAGAAATAATTAAAGACTATTCAGAAATAAATTTAATTAAAATTGATGAAGTAATCAAAGACCTATTAGAAAAGAATTCCAATCTTTAGGAAGAAGTTGGAATGCTAAAAAGTGAAAAATAAATCTAATCAGTTAGATTATGTGAAGTGAAGGAAGAAAAGGACAAAGCCAAAAAAAGATATAGAAGAAAAGAATAATGAAATTCAACATCTATCCCTTTAGCAAGAAAACTTCATTGATCAGCTCATGAATGCAAATGAAGAACTTATGAATCTAAGGTTAGAAAATGAAAGCATATAGAATGGTCTCAATACTAAAAAGAAAACCTATGAAAGAATGATGAAATCTGAGAAAAGCATGAATAAATTGAATGAAAAAAGTTAGTGTTGGAAATATTCAGGATGAAATGTGTTACTGAGAGGGGAGGGGTGAATTAGTAACATATAAAATTTTATGCATTTTAACCATTCATCATTCATTCATCTAATCTACTGCATAAATGAAAGATCAATCATTCATAACACATGAACACAATGATTTGGTGACCCAGAAACCTTCCAATTAGAAAGTAAAACTGGGGTGGGGATGATACCCACAAAACTTCGTTACTATAGTATGAAGTTGGCTAGTTAAGGCTTACAATGATCACTTCTGGTGATCTACCTTGTTAGGAGCAAGTAGGACTGCTAGATCCACCTTTTTAGAGGATTGACAAACATATAGTGGAGTATGCACTCTGTTAGGAGATTTACAAAAGACTGTTAAGTCTACCTTGTTAAAGGATTTAAAAACTAATTCAACTATTAGGATGAAATAGTGGATCTACTTACAACTTGTTTTCTGATAAGATCCTTTTGCATTGATCACCTGATGTGATAGATATAAATTTTTTGCTCCTTATGCTAATCTTGTTGTATTCGTTTTGCTCTGCTGCTGATAGCAATACCTTCTTCACATGTGAACAATCCTTTCTTATTTCATGCCAATATCATATTCCTATTCATATATCAAAAATGATATCATACATTACATATATACTATTCCAATATTTTATAGTTACAAGGTTGGCCAAAACATAAGTGAACAAAGTATTACTGAGTCAGCCAGATAGTAGAAAACTTGAGTTTACTGAACTAACTCGGTGACCTTCTGATACTCGACATCCACTACATTACTCGGTATCATCATGCACTTGGTAGAAGTGAAGGCTCAGTGCATACTAATCACCTGATGTAGTTCTAAACTCGGTAACCATAGGTGACTCGATAGATATAGTGTCACTCAGTAGAAACTATCTTCTTCATTTACGTTGCTGTGCTGGGTGAACATAGAGTCTTGCTTACCTTCTTCACTCGGTAAACATTGATTCCTTTGTTTACCTTCTTCACTCAGTAAACACTGATTCCTTTTCTTACCTTCTTCACTCAGTAAACACTAATTCCTTTATTTACCTTCTTCACTCGGTAAACACTGCTGAACTTTGTTTACCTTCTTCACTCGATAAACATTGTTGAACTTTTTTTACCTCCTTCACTTGGTAAACACTGCTGAACTGCCCATTCACTCGGTATCCTCTGGAAAGCTTGGTGAAAATTGTTTACCTGCTGAGCTTGTAAGATAAATACTAAATACTCGATGTGAACTATAGACTAAGTGATGAGCTTGGTAAGCATTCAGAATCGAATAAGTGTTTGCACTAATGACAAATATATCATAATTCCAACAGTTAGTACTGACATAAAGGAAAAGTTAGAATAGGATACATAGAAGAAGGTGAATCATCTCAGTAATGAGCTCAAAAGAATCAAATACTTACTTGAAATCATTGTGGTAAGATAGGTCATACATCAAATAAATGATGGAGTAATGGTAAATAAAACTTCAATTGAAAGTATTGCAATTGCAATAAGCATGGTCATAGAGAATGTGAATGTAAAGAGAAAACTAAGTTTGAAGGTAAATGTCATAGTTTCAAGAAACAAGGACACAAATATTTAGAATGCAAAACTAAGTAGTGGAACCCAACAAAACAAATTGTGAAAGAAATATTTGGACGGGACCACAATACATGGTGCAGATGTCACTACTATGGTGAATTTGGACACATTGGAGAAAATTGTGTGAAACATCATATTAGAAAAAGAGACACTACCAAGAGATGTTTTATTTTTATAGAACTTTGAAATCTTGCCAGGTACTATATGAACATAGGTATAATTGAAGATGAAAAGAAAGCCAAAGCTGACAATGTTAGAAAATAAATGAGGTAACAATGGGTACCAAAATTTCCAAAGAATGAAAACCAAAATCATGAAGTGACTAACATCCAAGTCAATGAGTTGAGTGGTTCAATCATTTACACTTAGTTCCCTATGGAGATAATTGGAATTGTGATTCAAAGGAAGTAATCTAACATCAGTTCCAACCAACAAAAAGAATGATCCAATCAAAATTTGAGATGCACAAGGATCACTAAGCATAATGAAAAGTAGAAGATCTTATTGAGAAAGGTCAAGTCGCAAGACCTTACAGAGCAAGGTTGGGTCACAAGACCTTATCAATCAAGGTCAAGTTTTTGATTGTTGTAGATACACATTTGGTAGTTCCTACAAAGTGGTGGTGACTCTATCAAGCTATAGATGTCTCCCAAGAATTAATGACTAAACTAAGTGGAGGATAATTTTTCACCAAGTGAGTGTGAAATATGAAGCATTAATGGCAATTGATCAAGGAAAATTTGTTAAAAGCAAGAAATTGAAGGCATTATTTTCATCACAAATTTTCAGAGCTATTAGTGTAGAGTGATTTCAAAGCCCCTAAGAAAATTGATCATTGTTGTTGAAGAATTTTCAAATTTTTCAAAAACCATTAAAAGCATGGCATCCTCAAGAAGCAAAGACAATAAAGGTTCAAAAATGTTGGTTCATGGAGTTGATTGCAAGGCAGCAAACTTCAAGTTGAGTCTAGTGATTGCAGAGGTGCTTGACCCAATTGGTGCATAATCTCAAATTCTACCTAAGGAATTAATCATGCATGAAATCCATTCTTTTTATCACTTCTCAATCCAAGAACTCATAACCCTAGAAATGAATGAAGCATTCAAGGAATTATGTGTAGGTGGTGCATTGAAACCTGAACATCATCATTTGGAAACTAAGGGCTTGACTTATATCTCCCATATGCCAAGAGACTTCTAGGTCAAATGGATGAAATATATTCTAAGCCATGTACATAATGGGTAGTTATGGTTGGAGAAACTTATTTAGATGACCAAGAAAATGATTCATAGAATCACTAGACCCCCAATGCATAATAAAGAAAAACAACAATAACCCTAGGTTGAGTAGAACTAGAAAAGAGAACTCTTACCAAGTAGGATGGAAGAGGAATGAAGATTAGGATTTTAACTAACACAAAGCTGAAATTTGGCATTCATATAATTTCACATAAGATTTATAGTTCAAGTAGACTAAATAGTGTATCATGTGAAGTTGTTGATCTCTTTTACAAGGTTGTGAAGAATAACCTTGTTGAGTTGATGTTGAATCAATTCAACAAGAATATGGAGAGAATCAAAGCATCGAAGAATCATCCATGTAATTTTGGATCTCTTTTAATATGTTTATTCTTCTTTACTCAAAAATTTTTCCCTTCCAATGGTATAGTATTATGAAGGAAAGATGTTCCTATTTTGTATCAAATTACTACTTATATAGTAGAGATGGGTGAAAATTTCAAAAGTATCAAGGATAACTACTTTGAAACACTCAAGGAGAAGATGAATAATAGATATAGGATCCCCAAAAAACTTGTTGAATATTACAAGGATGATATTTGTTTCATGGTGGACTATGACAAATTATACATTCAAGTAGTTAGACCTAGAGTGGCATGGGTTAAGCATCTAGAGTATGAGGTCAACATTGATGACACCAAGGATATCATAGAAGCTCTATTGAATGATCTTGTGGATCCCAAAGATACATACTTTGGAACATATGATGAAGCTAAGGAAAGAATAGAGCTTGATATGAAATTACCTAAAGTAGTTAATAAAGGAAGAAAAAGAGTAGAAAATATACTAAAAGGCAATATGAAAGAAGGTTCCCATCTAATTCTTACTAAGGGAAAAGGTGATGATATTGAAGAAGATGATGTAGAGGATGAAGAAGAAGAAGAAAACTATGAGGAAGAAGAGGCTCTTAGGAAGAAAGGAAAAGTTATCATAACTGAACCTTCCAAGCTATTCCCTATTGTATTCACAAGAAGGGCAGCCAAGTCAAGAAAGAAATTGAAGTTAGGTGAAGATGAAACCAAGAAAATAATCCTAAACATGTCTACACCTACATTTCAAGAAAGATTAAAGAAAATGGAGGAAGGAGCTAGTATGGAAATTTTTTAATTCCTTAATTATGAGACAAGGAATAAAGATGAGAAAAGGCAGATTGAGGATGTTGTTATGACCAAGCTAGGAAAATGGAAGTACTCTCTAGATGAGCTTGCATAGTAGATACCTAATGAAGTTATGTAGTTAATAAAGCCAAGATGGATAAATGTGCAAAAGACTATCAAGGATATCTATGGACATACCTTGAGGCAATTGATGCCAAATCTTAGTAATAAGGAGATGAAAGAGTCATTGAAGGAAAATGAGAAAAAGTTCAGTCTCAAGATCAAAATATGTATGACATTGTTAAAAGACATTAAATATGAAGTGAAGGTAGAAATAACTACATGGAAAAACATCTATTACTTACATTAACCTAGTGACTTTATTTTTCATGTTGAAGAAAAGATGAGGAAGAGGACATAGAAATAAAAGATGATGAACTTATGATGTTAATATGGATGATGAGGATGAAGAATAGGAAGCTACTAGAGGAACTCTTCTAGAGATATAGGGTATTGAAGAGACTAATGCAAGAAAAATTGCAGCAGTAGTCATAACCTCATTTCCTCACTCCATGAGCACAACCTTAGTGCAATTTGGTTTAGAGGTAGCCTCTACTAAGTTAGTTTTGGATAAAACTACTACACCAAGCACCCGACCAAGCTTTGAATCTATTCAGATGAATGTTATAATGACAAAAGTGTCTAACACTTCATTTTCCAAGTAGCAAGGTCCTCCATCATCAAGCTTGACCGAGAAATAAGGTGTTCATGTTGTTATTGCTATTTCAACTTTTTTTGCTAGTCCATCATTTTAAACTATTAATTCTATTACAAATGTATCTATAGAAAGTACAATGATAGTTGAGAAAGAGTCTGAACTGAGTACTGAAGTCCTAGGCAAGGGGGAACAAATTATTTGCACCATTTTGAAAGAAAAGGGCAAAGAAAAGGAAATTGTTGATCTTGATGAGGATATAGTTGTTTCAAATCGAGATACCTCTATCCTCACTCCTGATCAAATGAACACCATGGGTGAATTAGTGAAGAAAAGATCTAAGAAGTATTGAGGGGTATGGCACTCAACCTATTTTGGATAAATTAGTAGATATTGTCCAAAAAATTAATAAAGACTTGAATGTAGGGGAGACATTACTTCAGAGAGAAGAAAGGAATTTTGAGAACAAAGTATTGGAACAAGTTGCACAAAGGATTACAATAGACCTATTGGTATTTTTTACACTACCAAGTAATAAGTGCCTAATATCAAGATGGAAAATATCAAAATAACCTAAGGATTAGATAATTCCCATAATCATCTAGATGGTCTTTAGATCTAGACCCAACTTGAACAAAATCATAAAAGATTTTCCACTCTTTTAGCTCTACAAAAACAAGGCAGGTGCACTTGAGGGATAAAATGATTCAAAACTTGATACTACTTTCAAAATTCATTCATTCAATGACATTTTATTAAAATCTTCATCCCCTATAGTATATTTGAAATGATTCTTCTTAAATTTACAAGTAATTATGTGTAACAACAACTAACCAAAACACAAAGATCATATCCAAACAAGTGTTGACTAGCCATGAAACTCTTCATACAATTAAAGTAAAATTGATATTGATTTTAAGATTTTTCTAGATGTATATCTATGATCACTTTACATGCAAATTGAAATTATTGATCATTGCCTCATCCATTGGGATTTAGAGTCTATCCGACTATTTAGACCTAATTGATTGCATTATAATCAATATCATCAACAATTCTCTCTAAAAATCATTCTCAACAACATCCTTATTACTACTTGGAAACCTATGATATCCACTTAAGAATTTACTTAATCTATTGAATTAAAGGCAATAGTGAACTAATATACAACCTATCCTAGCTGCATTAAATTGAACAAGCTTTGCCCATGCAATCTGAAAATAACCATTCAATAACAATGGAGACAAGAATCAAAGAAAAAGATATAGGGATAGTTCATCTTTGTATTAATTATCTTTGAGAATTATGTAACATTGGAATAGAACTCAAAAAAATTCAAGATAAGACACCATGATCCTAGAAAATTAATGTATTTTCAGAATTGCAAAGAAAATACATCACAAAATTGGCATCAAGAAAACTAGACAGAAATAAAACTAGCAAAACAAAAAGTTATACAATAGTTTGCACCCCCTCTCTAGCAAATTCAGGCTTAGAGAGTATTGATAGCTATCCTTAAGACAACAAGATATTTACAAGGTTATTTTCATAAAAAGACAAAAATTGATGCAACAAAATGTTTTTGATCATGAATATTCTCTTGTGGGACCACTTCTGCTGCACTTTTTTGTTTTAGAGAATTTTCATGATTGGTTTTAATGCTATTTTTATTCCTTGGAAGATGTAACCAGTGGACTTTCTTATTATGGACCTAGTTTTGATGTTTGTAGACTTACTTCAACTCGAGGTTCTCCATCCACATCATCATACACTAACAAAACAATAATTACATCTAATTCTCCTCCTACCAAGTCATTAGTCTAGACCTCTGTGCTTGTTACTATAGTTGAATATGTTCCATTGTCTTCTTTAGCTTTTACCAAGGTGTCAATTACTTGCAAATCTTCCTACTCCATTTCATCATCATTGGTTTCGCCCAGTTCCAATTGCTTTGCATGTACAAAATCTACCATCCACTTGTCAAAATGTGTATCATCTAGCCAATTAAAATTCAGAATATCATGCTATTTTTTCATCACATAATCTCCTAATTTGTCTATTTCAATAAAATATTCTCTTAAATAATCATAAAATAATTGCACTTTTACAACTTCTTCATTTGTACTTGCCCATCATGCATTTCCCTTTTCATTTATGATTCTATTCATGCTAAGGCATTATAGGTCATCCAATTTTGGGGCTCACTCTTCTTTATTTTTTAATTTATCCTTTTTCTCCAAGTCATAGGGGAAGAATCCAAAGTTTTTACTCTTATACTTTGCAAGATAGTTTATGATCCTCCTCTATAATGCAATTCTTTTATCATCATACTAAAATCTTATACTTTGCAAGATAGTTTATGATCCTCCTCTATAATGAAATTCTTTTATCATCATACTCAAAGAGATCATTATTCAAGTCATAAGTCTTTTCCATATGCTCACAAGATAGGATGACCACTAAAAAACATAGAAGAGTTACATCTTATTCCTATTCTTCCATTTATTAACAATTGGCTTCAAGGCCCCCTCATTTTCCTTCAGCTCATTCCATTTTTTTATTAACTTTGTCAAATTTTCATAGAATTTTGGCCAACCAATCTTATCAACCAAATAAATAATTTCTTTCCTCAATCTATCCTCATATTGGATATCTAGTTCTACATGTAATGCCCATAGTTTTCTCTTTTCTTCTTCAAAATCCTTAGCAGTATAATATTGAAGCCTCTGTGGTGTGTTAGTACTTTTGATAAGAGAGTGTCTTTAAAAGGCCCCACTGGTGGATGAGGATAAGTGATTCTTCACCTACTGGACTATCCTTGGTGCCCCATCAACTTATTATCAATTTCTATCCTCTTCTATACTTCTTTATTATAAGAAACTAGAAAATTTTCATATTTTTCTTGTAGTTCTAATCTTTCCCTTTTCTCTTACAAGGTTGTGTCTCGGGTGAGGTAGGATATTCCAACATTTATCTCTATGGCCTCCTCACTTGGAGTATCCTCCACCATTTTTACAATCAAATTTCCTATCAAATTAGTATCATCAGGTTGAGAGAAGCTAGCTCTAGATCCTTTTCTCATAGACCAAATAATTAATGCATCATAATCTTCACTAAATTTGGCACCTTTTAACTCCTTTTTCACCTTTTTATTTTGCATTCAAATTTTTAGTAATAGAGTTAAAAACCATTGCATCTGCAATGTCCCAATTTGGCAAAAGCAAGACCCCAAATGATTTTATCATTTTCCCTCCCTCTTCAAGGGTTAGGCTCTTAAGCTCTTGCATCATTTCCTCTTTTATTTGATCCTATAGAGATTCCTCTTCCATCTTGGGATGCTCTTCTTGTTAGGATTAAACCACAGATAGAAATAACAATTACATGCAAATATAACCAATAACAAAAATAATAGATCACATAGAAAAGAACACGAGACACCAAGATTTAATGTGGTTCACCCAATCCTTGGGCTACATCCTTCAAATAGAAACTCTAATATTATTACGTTCTAGTGATTATAACCCGATTACAATCTGTGATCCCTTATAGCTCAATACCACTACAAGAACCTATTTTTCATAACAACTATGAAACAATCCCTAACCTTAAGCTCTTTTATACAAGTATTTTTACTGCTTTAGGGTTATAATTAATAATTACATGTTGGCCCAAAATTTTGATAAAATAGGGCCCAATTTTTTTTTTTTGAGGTGATGCCCCAAGCCCCAAAGAATTTATGAACTATGTAAAATACTTTCATGATCAGTCACCACAATCTAACACTGCTTTAATCTTGTTACACCTTTCTACAAATAATCCAATATTGATCCTCCATGAAAATTGATAAAAAGATCTTGATTTAATAAAGTTATCATCATAAATAAATTTATGACTTTCTTGTTCCACAATAGGGTCCAATTCCCTTCCTCTATAATCAAAAATAGTTAACTCAAGGCTTGGCATGGGAGGTTCTTGACTATTCCCCTCTTCTAATTCTATAGTAGTAATAAAGACTCCCCCTTGGGATTGTTCATCTCCTATATGCATTGGGGATTAAGTGGGTGAGTACTCTTCTATTTTGGCACCTATCTCTCTTCTATCTTTTGCCTCTTCAGCATTGGCTCATCACGGCTCTTCTCCATAATAGCAATAGTTGATCCAACTATCTACTTACCTTTATCAATTACAGATATTTTATTTTGAACGATATTGTAGCCATGTCTCCTTTGAATAACAAGCTGATCTAATCCTATTATAGGGGTAAAAGATATTTTTTTCATGACCTCTCAGGCCTTATCAGGAAAAGAATTAATAAAGAATAGTTTCTTCTCATTCATATCCTCCATGAACTCTGGAAAAGTGATCATCAACTTATTTATTTTATCTGCCTCTGTCTTGGCATCTTTCAAAGGCTTATAATCCTTATAAAAAAAATTAATAAATTCTAAAACCTTGAGTAAACTCTCCACTTCTCTTTCTTAATCTCTTGTTCTTGGAGAGAATATTTATTTCTAATTATGTCTTTATGGAAGTAAGGCTAATGTTTCTTGGCACCAATTTTGGCCCTCTATCTAAATATATCAAAAAATCCTTCACTATCATTGAAGCAATCATGAGAAACAACCATTCTATATTGATCCAAATATTTATACAAAAATAACCAACCTTCCTTGGTGATAATGAACTAGTCAACCACTATGAAGATGGGAAAGTTGTGCCCCTAGATCGACTAGTTAATTGTGCTTCCTCTAATCCACCTATCTACCATAGCATTTCAGCTATTTCCACCATCAAAGGTACTTGGTAAGGAAGTACATGGGGAGTCCCTTGGAATCCATACATGCTAAAAATTGTAGACACAAGGTATGGTATGATATTTTCCCAATTATGGGAAACCTTTAAACTAGTAGGGTTATCCATAGGCCTGATGAAATCCATCAATACCTTAGATATTCTAGGAATTGTCCCTTAATATGAGGCTTCTCAACCTAGATGCAAAGTATATATCAAATTTGAAAAAGCTGGCCTCTTTTGCATCCCAAGTCATATCTGCACTCCATAACTAGAATGGCAGAGCTTCTCCTTCATATTCTATATTTAATTCCATTTCTTTTTCAAAGTAAGGAACCACTTTAAACAAGAACATACGCACCAACAATGAATGATGGCCAAATATTTTCTCAACTTTTCTCTTTGCAATTACAATTAGGTGTGAGGCCTCACCTGATTTGTCCTAGCATAGATAGCATATTTGTATTATAATACTTTTGAGACTATATAGTTTTGTCATCTTGATATTTGCATTTTGATGATCCACCCTTATGTCTACACATTAAGACCTAATTGGTGTATTGATGATTTCATTTCATGTTCTAAATTATTAGCATTGCTTTAATAGAAATTGAATTTAGAAATTCTTGTAATGTAAGGATGTAATGTTTAAGTGGAAATTAGAGTTAAAGGATAGATTGTGTTATGCACTAGGACCTAATCCACATGCCTAGGGACTCAATAGTTGTGGATTCAAAATCTTGTCACAATGATAAAAATAGATTATGAAGTTATTTAGAATATTAAATTGATCATGCTATGTAAAGTTTAATGTTGATAAGCAGAGTTTGATATTATAGTATTCTGAACATTTTATGTGAAAATTATTAGACAAAGTAAGTTAATTGGAAAGGATGAAGTATGGAACCCAAATGTTAAATGTGATATGCAAATTTTGATATTTTAATATTTTGAATGCTATATTTTAAATGATTAAGAAATGAAAAGCTAATTTGAAATGATGAAATATGAAAGCCTAATGTTTAATGAGATAATGATTTATTGCACATATGTACTTATTGCTTACATAATTTTCTTGGACTACTGATGCTTGAGTTTAGTGTGTAGGAATTTGACTAGGCTCAAACTACTACAAACATGACATAGCCAAGGTTGAATTAGTGGTAAAGATTCATACCTCATTGTAATGTGTTTTACTTCGTAAACATGAATTGTATGTGTGTGTAGTAGCTTAGTTCATGTATTATTGGAGACAAGTCACTTTTAATGTAATGTGTTGTTTTGTGTCTGTTGTTCATGTGGAGATGACATGTCATTTAGGGTTTTGGGTAAAGTAACCTAACCTAAACCTAACCCCAATGTAGTACCCAAGTTAACCTTGCATAGAAAAATGTAATGAGAAGTTTGCATCAAGAGAAATTCGAATACCAACTTCCTGTTGACTTTTAAGGATAAAAAAAAGGTCCCAGGGGGATAATTTGGTGAGAAATAAGTGCCCACATGTTAGTACTATGGGTTGGGGGTCTAAATTTAATCTTTAATAGGCCTAGATGACCTTGGGAACCCTTAAAACAAGTCACTTTCAAAGCAATTCGAAAATTGGAGTGTCACATGACTTGTTCCACACTCTATTAGTTGGTCAAGGCCACATTTATGGAAAAGATAATGGTGTAAGAAAAGGGAGGCTTCTTGTTTGGGCCATTTTTTTAAAGATGAGTGAGAAGTTGGAGGCTTTTTAGAGGGCTTAGGGGGGAATTAGTGGGTTGTCTAGCCACTCTCTAACTTTAGAGACTCTTAGGGTTTGGAAGCTTGGGAAGGAAGCTCTTCTACAACCATTCATTATCATTTTGCAAAGGATTCAAGGTTGGTGTTCTTTCCATGTAGTTAGTTTTCTTTTATTTTGAAGTTGAATCTTGGTATTGCATGCATGCGAATGTAGGTAGTGAGAATGCCTTTGTAAGGGAAATGTGTGGTATCATCTTGCATCATGTTGTGGTGTGTTGTGATGAGCATGAAGTTTGGATTTCCATTATTTTCTTGTTTTGATCTTCCATGGTTTAATGCATGAGTGTTTTTATGGGTTTGAGGTCTTCACTCACACTTTGGGAAGGGAAGAGAAGTCTAGGGTGAGGGGGTTAGTTGGGCTTAAAAATGTATTGATAACCTTGGAGTATGGGGTCCTAGAGAGATACCACTGATGGTAGTGCATTTGGAGGGTGATTGTGAAAGCCCCAAAAGGGCATGTAATTTTTTTATTGTAGGTTTCTTTTGATATGGAAAATATCCATTTGAAAAGCACACCTTCACCCTATGTTTATGGTTCCATTGGTGAACCATTGTGAAATATCCTTGGGATGGAATTGTTCAAGTTTTAAAAAAAGTAATGCATATGCACCTGCAATATTTTATGTGAAACCTAGTTTGAGCCTTGTTCCCCTAGCATGGGGGTGGCCTCCTTGGAGGCCTATGGTTGGGTGGAAAAAAACCATTTTCCTTGTCTTTTTGTTGTGATGTATTTGTAGATTTTGTGCTCAAGGGAGCAAGGGAAAAAGCTTGGAAGGATCACCTTGTAGATGTGCTTGAAGGATAAAACTTATTTTTGTGCTTTGTACATGTTATAGAGAATCTCTCTCTGCCTTGTTCATGTGTTGTGATGTATGATAGCAAGGAAGGGATGGGTCATTTTTTAATGTTTTGAAAGGATGAAATCCTCCTCAATGTTATTATGTGTTGTATTGTAAAATCTGCACTCTTCACTTGTGTTCTTGCATTTTCATTTTTATGTACATCATTGTGAGGAATGGATCCATGAAATAAATGCTGAAATATAAGTATTTTAATTTGTACTTTATAACATGCATTTAGATGTAATGAAATTAAAATAATTGTAGTATGATAGTCACTGTTGAATGTGAAAGAGATTGATTTTCAAAAGTAATCCAATGGTTTGGCACTCAAAATGAACTTGCAAATATGGAACCACACTCATTCAATAATGAATTAATATAGGAAAATGTATCTCACAAGATGATTCAAGTAAAGAAATTTTAGTATGCATTAATTCAATGAGAAACTTCATTTGTAGATCCATTATTGAAAAGAAAAGATTATTCTCTAGGTCTCATAATTGATCTTGATCCAAATACATTTCATTTGATAAGTTATTGTTTCAAAGTCATATTAACAAGATCTATCAAATTAGATAGGCCATATTGAAAATTCTTTAAAAAAATCCTAGTTGAGTAGAGTAGATAAATTAAATAGTTACATAATATAAATTACCAAGAGAAAATAGGCCTATACATGTGTACACTCGAAAGTGTCCCACTCTAAAACATTCTATCCAAATGATTCCATGAGTTGGAATGCTTGGATGCTGGCTTAGAGCTCCCTATCCACAGAGTGAAAGAAGTTAGTATTCAAGCATGAAGGCTCTCAGCCAAGCCTTAGAAATGTACTTCTTTCTAGTAAACCATCCAATAGGAGGTTCTTTGAGACAAGAGCAAGAATGCCAATATCTTCAAGGAATCCCTCAAGAATGCAATGCAAGTATGGAAACTAAGCTAAGATGATAATGCAAAATGCAGCTATGCTAAGCATGAATGAGAGTATTACAAAACCATTATTGAGCTATGTGATTTAAGCTACATGTAAAAATGAAAGCTAAGCTAAGCTAGAATGCCATGGATGAGATAATGTAGAAAAGAAAGAGAAGTTCTCCACAAAGCTCCAAAGAAACCTGTTAGAAAACCTACAGCGTAACAATATTCAAAATAAGGATTGATTGAGGGGGAAAGCTCTCTCCCTTTTAAAGATGTATGGATGGTAGAGATCAAGATGAAGATGGTGGATGATCAATGGTGGAATTTGAAAAGAGGAGTGATCCATGTGCACACACAAGTCAACCAATAGAATATAAGTTGACTTGTCATATAAGACAAAAGTCACAAAGCCTTTTCTTTTAATTGCAAAATAGAAAAAGGACTTTATGTGTGCAATTTAAGTGGGTTAGAAGAATGGGGTCTTTTATTTAATTAAAAGGGGACATGTTCTTTTAATCAAACAATGAACTTAGGATAGCATAGTCAAACTATAGGTTATAATCAAATAAATTGATTATTAGCAATTTGGTCTAGGTAAATGATTAAATTAATTTAGCCAAAATGTTGAAAAGGGGGCTAATAGTCTAATAGTCTAGATGACCATTTTTAGGTGATTACATTTTCCCCTCTTTGACTAATGCGTGATCGATCTGGGAACACATTATGTCAAAGAAAATAGAAAGCCAAGTAGGTGGTGATAGATATAGATATCTGATTTTGAAGAACGAAATGTAGAAAAAGATAGCAAGTCCTAAATGTATAGCCTAATAGCAGTAGTACTGAACATTAGGAAGATGATGTTAGGATCTAAAAATAATTTTAACACCTAGCAAAGTGAATAGATTGAGAGCAAGTGATAAGGTCAAACAAATGCTCCTGAGAAATAGATAGTTGTAAAAATCACCAATAGAGTATTTCTGCCCCCTAAGGATCGAAATTGAAATGAGGTAAGAGGAAGCAAAAACTAGCTAGACATGAGAAAATTGAGATATAGCAATGTCCAAGATGACAGATAGATGATTAGAACCAAAGAATGACTATAAAAAAAATGATAAAATGCCCCAGTTTGACTAGAGTTGACCTTGAAGGATATAGCATAAAAATTAGGTCAAATCTAGTAGAAAGATGATTTAGACATGAAATAGTGAATTGAAGTAGATATGAAGTATGGAAATGATGAAGACATGAAAAAATGAAGATGCCGCAGTGATGATTCGAAGATTAGACCTCAAAAGGTCAGCTAACTGCTTAGAAGAAAGTAGAATTTTAAAAGACAATTTTGACCATCAAGATGAACTCGAATTTGGATTTCGATCTCGAAAATGAATCTAGTACGTTGAATTATTTAAGAGGTCAAAACTTTATATAATGTGATGATAAGATAGAAAAAGAGATGAAGTGAAAGATTAAGAAGGTGAAAAGACATGAACAAGAAGAAAGTAAAGAAATATATGAAAGGAGTTAGCTGATATGTCCACAAAAAAGATGAAGAGAGAGCTCTCCCCATATGCAAGAATGCAAGACTAATCTAGAAAATGAACCTAAAATGCAAGCTAATATGCAAAGTGGTTTACTAGAAAGAAGTGCATAACATTTAGACTCTTAATTTCATCATTGACCATTTATTAGGGACATCATGAGATCATACAACCATCACTAGTATAACTATGAGGATATGAATATAATTGAGATCAGATAGGTATGTGGAAATCCAATCTAAGCATCAAAGACATGTAAGTCAAGATAACTATGCGATTAGATTCCCTAAGTTTAATTTAACAAGATTACACCTGTATCAAGGCATAAGCGCCAGGATAAACCCTGAGTGCGATCTTGCAAAATAGTCAAGGATGATACATTTGTAAGTCAACATGTTGAATAGGACCAACATAAATGCTTACAATACTATAGAAAAACAAAAGTATACCCACAAGCAGAAATCAAGAAAATATGTCCCATGCCCCTAGTCTTCTAATCAATGACATCCTTGAAAGACTATTAGGAAGGGAACACATGGCAAAGAAATCATCATAGATAGCACAAAAAGTAGATAAAGATCAGCATAGCTTAGTTGTTTAAGTGTTTAAAGTGCGTGTGTGTAAGTCACTTGGCCATTTCTTCAAGACTTGATTTTGATAGTGAGAAATATTGCGACATCGGAGATCATAGGTAAACTATCTGAAAAGTGTTGAAAAACACTTGATGTCAAGGTGGGGGAAGTGTTGAGAAACACTATTTTGTGAGTTGTCCAAGAAGCCCTAATGTACAAGAATACCTCAATAGGCTAAGTAGTTGTGCCCCCAAGATGAGGAAAAGAAACAATTCCAAGCTAGGAAATGTGTAGCAAAATAGGTGATTGAGACTGATAGACAGAGGTGCAAGGGTTTCAAGTAGTGCCTATTTCCAGGTTTTCACCACTTGATAGATTTTTTTTTAGGACTTTTTTCAATTTTTTGTATTTTTGTATTTTTTATTTTTTTGGTGATACATCAAAGTGCCTATTGATAGGTTTTCACTAAAAAGATCATTTTTTCAAGACATTTTTTGATTTCTAGGATTTTTTCAGGATCATATATGATTTTTTTGGAATTTTTTAGAAGGTTTTAGATATCACTAGTTCTCAAGCAAGATCACATCATTTTCTCCCAATGTCTAGCCAGGTATAGGATATGATGGAGCAATGAGCCAGTGGATAAGCAAAGATGGATGAAAAAAGAGTATGAAGCAAGTGAAAGTGATCCTCAAGGAATGACTCCTCAAGAGTACCCAAGCTAAGGAAAGAGGTGAAATAGTCATATGAAGCATATTTTGGATAAGAAATGGAAGTAATGAGAAAGATAGCATGTAGGATAAGAAATGAAGCCAACAAGTGAGATAACATGAATTGGGTAGTCCAAAAGAGTAGACATGTCCAGAGACCTATGAGAATCATGTTTCATTTATTATGATCGAGATCAAGGGGTCAACTAGATAGTATAGCAATGGGATAGAGCAATAAAAATAAAGCTCAAGATGGAGGCTATGAGGGAATGAGAAAACGTAAATAGAGAATCTCATGGATAAGATAGCCAATATGCAAAGATAGTTCAACATTGTTCAGATCAAAGAGAGAAGAGGGGATAGATGGATGGTGGAAGAATTACACATGATGCCTGTTTGCCAGGTTTTCATCATGGTACTTACCCAAGGTGCCACAAGAAGTAGTTTTCACCATGGGATAAATTTATTTCTCTTTTACTTTTGCTACCAAGGTGCCACAAGAAGTGGTTTTCACCAAGGCACATTTTCAATTTTTTTCATTTTTTCTATTTTTTTTTGAGTTTTTAGAAAGAGCTCAAGCTGTTTGAATATATATAGTGCTCCTATAAAAAAGATAAGTCATGATAAGCCAAGACCATAGAAAGGTATGCTCAAAGATGTTGATAGGGTGATGAAAGAGAAATGGTAGTAGGAAGAGTATATTGAGGATAATAGTTCATGTATAGAAAGTAAGTGTAAGCTTTGGAGGATTTCATGAGGGTAGCTGAAATATTGGACAAGATCAACATTGACACACACCTTGAAGAGTATTGGAATGATGGAGGAATCATGGATGA
This sequence comes from Cupressus sempervirens, assembly GCA_028749045.1. Lineage (NCBI taxonomy): Eukaryota > Viridiplantae > Streptophyta > Pinopsida > Cupressales > Cupressaceae > Cupressus > Cupressus sempervirens. Next base: position 799,779,128 of record CM053791.1, on the reverse strand, counting down.
AATAGCTTGAGATTTAGATGTATGAGCTGGTAGAAGAGATTTGGAAAATATTCAAGTGGAAGGCTTTGGAATATTTTTAGGAAGATTTTTGGAAGAAGATGGAATGGAAGACTTTGGAAGCTTGAATGTCAAATTTGAAGTATTTTCAATATTCAAGTCTTTTAAAAGAGACTTGGGAATCCATATAGCTTTAGATTTTCCTTTGGATACTTAAAAACACATTTCTTCAATAATGGGTTTAGGAACCCATATTTTCTTTGATTTAGCTTTTTTAATAGTGAACCTTTGCAGTCTCTTTTGCGCATTCTCCTTCTTAGCATTCACATGTCGATTAGATGGGACATAGTGATCTTCATTTTTTAATGGATTCTTATATTTATTCTCACTTCCAAAGGACATGGGATTTGTGGATGGATAAGGCTGATATGACTGGTTTAGATGTATAGATGGGTGAAAAGTCATCAAGGATTAGTGTCTTTGTTGATCTTGAGGTATTATAGGAGAGCTAGGGAATGAGCTAGGAGTGAATGTAGGAGATGGAGGAACATAAGGCCCCAATATGGATGGAAGGTTTGAATGCTTTAGCTTAGATGGATAAGGACCAAGGATAGATTTAGAAGATGCAAATGGATAGTGGGAAGGGATATCAACATCTTTAGAATGAGCAACATGGTCAAAGCCATCGATAGACTCATGAGTACCTTTGATAGGAACAAAATTTTTAATAGTAGCACTTGAAGCTTGAGCACAATTTTGAAGTGGATATGGAGAAGTATAACATGAGGGGATGCTTTGATCTTGACAAGTAGCCTTGGATAGCATATGAAGAGAACTTTTCTCATAATTTTTAGTAAGCTCAAGAGAGATAATGGAAGTGGTATCTTCATCATACTTAGGAGGTGGATAAGACATAGGATATGGAGGAGTGACATTTTGAAGGAGATGAAAGGGTGCTTGATCTTGATCTTTCTTAACATTTATAGCTTTTTCATTTTGAGAGCCCTCTTGACATGGAGCCACTTCTAAGGACAAGGGAGAATGAAGAGTAAATGGAGTAGTGTTTGGATTAGGCATTGTAGTGCATGAAGGTTGAGGATTTTAGGATTAGTAGCATGGAAAAGGTTTGCAACCAAGTGAAGGTTAGCTTGAGTTTCTTTTAGAGATAGCCCTTGAGGATACACATAGTCAATGTGGAAAGCATTAGGTTCTTTATTTGATGGAGGCATGTTGGAAAGATTTGAAGTTTTGGGAGACGTACGAGTGTTGGAAGAAGTGGAAGATGTAATGGAGCCACTATTAGACATAGGTTCATCAATGTAATCTTTCTCAAGAGAAGTATCCTCAGCACATGAGTCACTAGAGGTTCCAAGATCAACAATCTCATCATCAATGAGATCTTGGATTTTATGTTTCAGCTCTATACAATCAGAAGTAGCATGGTCATTAGATTGATGATAAGTACAATAAACATCAAAGAAAGGATTTCCATAGGAGCTAGAATTAGGTAACATGATGATCTTATTGCTAAGAAGGTTTTACAAAGTGTCATCATAAGAATCTTCCAAGGGAGAAAAAGTTCTATTAGAAGTATGTCTAGGATCTTCTTGTTGTTTCTCAAGTGAATAGAATGCATTCATGTCTTCATCATTATCTTGGTCAAAGATAGGTCCATCATGAAATTTTGGCATAGGCTAAAAGGAGGTATCACTTGCTTGTCCTCTAAAGAGGTCTTTAGATCTAGAAGGTGAAGACATTTGATGTCTTGAAGTAGAGCATGTAGACCTAGAAGAAGAGGATGACCTCAAAGAAGGTGACTCACATGCATGTAAAGACCTTAAGGAAGATTCATGTAATGATGTAATCTTCTCCTCCAACATTTTCTCAAGTTTAGACTTCATTTCCATCATGCGCTTAGAGAGATGAAGGTAAGAAAGATCATTTGTCTCTTCTAGTTCTTTGTATTGTGCATATAGATCTTGAAACTCTTTAGTGACATGGAGGATATCATGATCATCTAGATTTGATTGAAGTTTGGTAGCACAAGGTTTAGATCCCATAGTTTTAGATGCAAAGCCAAGCATAAAAGAGCCTAGAAGATAACTTGATGTTGAAACTATAGGAGGTAGAGTGTTCACTTTCCAAGATAGTAGAGAGAGATTAAAACAACTTGTCAAACAATATGTCCAAGAAACTTACGACATGAATGACTCAAGTCAATAGCTAGGCAAGATGCCCAAATAGCCAAATAGATAGAGCAAGCGGGGTGACAAGTGAACAACTCTCCAACCCAAGAGTGTAGTCATGAAATTAAGGCAACCATTTCAGCAAAAAGATAACTAGCAAGTGGACATAGACCATGAAGATAGAAAGACCAAGAGTGCTAATACCAAAGAACCACTTTAAGCATGTTTAAGCACTAGAGACATAAAAAATCATTGCCAAATGATGAAACCCCCCTTAGTAAGTAACACAAGAAAATGTTTGCACTTGATGTTTTGACTTGGTTGACAAAGTTTGACAATAATTGATAGCATAGCAAGTTTGATGTTCAAAAGTAATTTCTTTCGAAGCAAGATAGTGACACATAGAGTAGTCTTCAAACAATCAAGCAAGGGACAAAGCAACCTTGCATGATACAAGCATATCTGAGGTCTCAAAAGAATTTCTTAGAATTATCGTCATGTGTATGTTCAAAAGATTTTGACAGGTATACCACATTCGAGAACACATCAAGCAATATCTATTTAATGGATATGGTTCATTACTCAACAACTTGGCCCATGCTTGATGCTCCTTTGCCTCATACCAAGTGGTTTCCCACAACATATATTGGCTTTGTCATGGAAGTTCCATAAGCACAACCAAGGGAACACATATGGTGAGTGTAAAATCTTGGGGTGATCTGGGTAGTTCACCAGGATCAATCCTTGCACCAAGAAGTTGAGTGGCTAAAAAGGGTAGTTACTAACTTAGGGTGTTTAGATAGGGCTTTTGTTCATAGTGTTCCTCTTGCTCCCAATTACAGGACACCTCACCTTGCGATGAGTAACCGATCTCGTGACCACAAGAGTACCTTAAGCATTCTTGCCTAGTGATCTCCCTATGGTCGAAATCCCATAAGCAATCACACTAGGTGGAGATAAACACTATGTCTACCAAGGTTTTGTGTCCCTGATAGCCTTGAGTTTATAGTGAGTTGGAAGAGCCAAGTAATTGGCTTGTCCCCACTTGGGTCGTTCCTCTCAAGTTTTTCGAGAGCAGACCCTCTAAAGGATTTTAACTACACAAAGTGGATCAACTTTCAAAAGTCAATATTTTTGGTTCACCACAAGGGTGAAGAGCATAGTCTCCTATTCCAATCATTGTCTCCTAAACACACCAAGAAGATTCAGTTACCCCTTTCTTTTGAAACCAAATGGCAAGTCAAGATTTCTGATTCACCACGAGGGTGAAGAGCATACTCTCCTATTACCAAAAGACTCCAATCACAAGTTTTATGTGCCTATAAAAATGAAAAATTATTAAATGCCACACATGGAAACAAAAATTAAGCAAGTTTGGATTTTTATGCTTTGGACAGCCCTGCAAACAATCGTTAGTAGCCCTTGTGCATTTGAAGCTTTGACATGCGTTCTTTTTCTGCAATGTTTCAATTTTTTTCATAAGGATGGCAACCTGAAATCACAACTTGTTAGCACCACAAGTTAGTGTAAAATAACATAAAATAACGCAATAAAAAGTGGTTAGTTGACTCAAAAATCCAATTTATCTTCCAACCAAGTGCATGCAAAGAAAGTGCAAGTTAATCACAAATGCTCTCATTTTTACTCTTTGATTTTGACCTAGTCAACAAGATTAGACTTGTTTTCTATGATTTCATATCCAAAAATAAAAATGAAAATAAGAGACCCCTATTAAAAATCAGAGAGCTTTCCAAAAATGAAAGAAATTTACAAAATCTCTTCATCTGCGCTCTAGAGATCGATTTTGTCAAAACAGGTCAAATTTATCAAATGGAGTTTTTGATCCTTAATACGACCTCAAAATTAAAAACACAAAGAAAGAACCCCCATTATAATTGAAACCCATTTCTGAAAATGTAAGTTTTTTTGAGAAATTAACTGATTTGCGATCAGAAATGAATTTTTATGAAAAAAAATAAAAAAAATCATAACTCTCAAAAATCAAGTCAAAATGCTCTAAAAATTAGACTAAGGCATTTTGAGCACATACCCAACTTGTAAAAAGAATTTCAGAACCAAACTCTAAGAGGTTTAAAAGATACGATCAAATCTTTAAACCAACTAAGTTTTTGGCCTTCAAACCATTCTACTTATGGTTTGGCCTTAAAACCAAAGTGATAATTCTACAAAAGCATTTGATTAGATCCAATATGTTGCTATAAAAAATCAAAAATGAAAAATAAAATCAAATAGAGCTAGAAACTTGATACAAGCCCCATGGTGGGCGCTAAAAATGTACACTCGAAAGTGTCCCACTCTAAACCATTCTATCCAAATGATTCCATGATTTGGAATGCTTGGATGCTGGCTTAGAGCTCCTTATCCACGGAGTGCAAGAAGTTAGTATTCAAGCATGAAGGCTCTTAGCCAAGCCTTAGAAATGTACTTCTTGCTAGTAAACCATGCAACAGGAGGTTCTTTGATAGAAGAGCAAGAATGTCAATATCTTCAAGGAATCCATCAAGAATGCAATGCAAGTATGGAAACTAAGCTAAGATGATAATGCAAAATGCAGCTATGCTAAGCATGAATGAGAGTATTATAAAACCATTATTAAGCTATGTGATTGAAGCTACATGTAAAAATGAAAGCTAAGCTAAGCTAGAATGCCATGGATGAGAGAATGTAGACAAGAAAGAGAAGTTCTCCACAAAGCTCCAAAGAAACTTGTTAGAAAACCTATAGCATAACAATATTCAAAATGATGATTGATTGAGGGGGAAAGCTCTCTCCCTTTTAAAGATGTATGGATGGTAGAGATCAAGATGAAGATGGTGGATGATCAATGGTGAAATTTGAAAAGAGGAGTGATCCATGTGCACACACAAGTCAACCAATAGAATATAAGTTGACTTGTCATATAAGACAAAAGTCACAAAGCCTTTTCTTTTAATTGCAAAATAGAAAAAGGACTTTATGTGTGCACTTTAAGTGGGTTAGAAGAATGGGGTCTTTTATTTAATTAAAAGGGGACATGTTCTTTTAATCAAATAATGAACTTAGGATAGCATAGTCAAACTATAGGTTATAATCAAATAAATTGATTATTAGCAATTTGGTCTAGGTAAATGATTAAATTAATTTAGCCAAAATGTTGAAAAGGGGGCTAATAGTCTAGATGACCATTTTTAGGTGATTACAACATGCACTTTTTTACTCTTTGGAAAATGTATGGGGAGTGAAAATAATCCACTCCCTAATTACAAACTAATAAAATAATCAAAGAATATTCCTAAGAATCTTCTAGCTAGCAAAATAATAAAGTAAGGGTCATATTTAAAATAAAATAAAATTAAACAACCTATAAAGAAATCAAGGTGACTAATCCTAAAGTTAATCTCATGAGGGAGAAGTCACATCAAAAAATATATGAATAAATAATTAAAATACTCCTACCAAGTACAAATTGACCTAGGGTTAGGGAACTTTCACAAGAAAGAAATATGCAATAACATACATACATCAATCAACTTGATGTAGGTCTTGGGGCCGATGACCATTCCTAATACCAAGGCCCATGTCTTGGTCGCCACCCTATGATCTGATGGGGCTGCACATGATCCAAGTCCCCTCCCTACCTTGGGACAACATAAGAGGGTGTGTATTTCTAAGCGCATGGTCATTGGCTGCAAATTTAAACCTTGTCTCCTCCATTCTCCAGCGCCTCTCCCAAGAATATGTTACTTTTCCAACACTTCACCATGGGCACCAGCCTTGGGGTCATGGTAAGGTTCAGGAAGGTGCCTAGGAAGTTAGGAAAGAGGGTGAGTATTAAAAAGAGGGTGATGTTAAAGAATGTTAGCAGATTTTAAAGTAGGTAATAGTCATAGGGTAAGTAGTGTCTTAGTGTTGGGAGTTGGTGAGTTAATGCATGGATGAGCTAGTAATAAATTGATGATAGTACTAGTTTGGAAGTATGGGATGGATGTAGTTGTTAGTCACATTGTTATTTAGTAGGATATAAATATTTATATTGTTATGCAATTTTTTTGGTATAGATTTATTATAAATAAGTAGTATGTTATAACTTTCCATGTATCTAATAAATAAGGTAATATATCTCCTAGTATATACTAATGATGTGAAATTTGATGTTAAATGGTATATGCTAAGGATATTGTGTGTGTGTGTGTGTGTCGAAAATTATACTATTAAATGTTGTTATATAGAAGGATTAATATTATTATATTTAAGTATATAGAAAACAACATTTATTGTATAGCATTAGTAATAAGTATGTTTTAATACTTCAATATGTGTTATATGTAATAATGTAATCATGATCATAAAGTACGTATATTAGATCATTTGTGGTATGATAGTTGATTTTTCCTCTTATGGTAGTTGTCAAGAGTCAAATGAATAGTTAGTAAACTCATTATCTCATAATGTGAGCAATAGGAAATATTAAGTGGAAATAAGTAGTAAATAAAGCTAATAGCTAGTTGGTTAGTAGTATGAATATTAAAATGATGGTCTTATAGATTAGATAGTATGTGAATTAACCTAATGCTTGATGTGGGAGAAGGGCAAGGTATGCATAATAGTTAGTAGAATTCATTACAAGATCAATGTATTCTATCCTCTAATAATTAGCCGAATTGTATTAGTTGACATAGTAATTGAGAACTCAAATTATATACACATATATGATACTATATTGAGTGATCAATACCTAAATTTATATATTGAACTAGAAGTGGTGTTAGAAGGTAGTTATTAGTGGAAAGGTTGAAGGTAAGTAGTAAGAGTAGGTGTGATCATGATATAGTGGTCAATTAGTAGGGAGTAAATAACATATTATGATCCTTAGGTAATTATGTTATTTTGTTTTACCATATAAGTGGTATTGGTGCAATGTCAATAAAATAAAATTACACACACACACACACACACACACACACACACACACACACACACACACACACACACACACACACACACACACACACACATTGTGTGGATATGGTTTAACAAGTAGTATTGATAGTCTATATATCAGTAGATTCACATGAAATGGAAATAAACCCGAATGTATGAAGCTTTATATATGTAATCTAAGAAACTTTAATAGATGCTAGTTTTGAGAGCTTTCTAGAAATAGGTTTTCTCTCATAAACTTATGGGTGTTGTATATTTGGATTTACTCTTCTAACTTATGATGCTATCTTGAATTTAACGTCCTTACAACATGTTTTGAAATCATTTGGGTTGGTACATTGCAACCATATGAATATAGCAATATGAATCCCAAACTCCTAACCAAATGATAACGTTATGGACAATGTGTAGTTCCTTTTTATGATTTCATCCTTTCAAAAAAAAAAAGTTGTGTTTTTGCCCTATAAAATTTGGGCATGGCATTAGGCCTATGTGAATTTCCTTTGCTAAATAGGATGCAAAATAAAAAATTATGTCCACACCAAAAGAAGTGATTTGTTTCATCATATACATAAACTTTATTGGCATGAAATCTTGTTCATCCTCACCAAGAACCCTACATAAAGTCATGTAAATATCAATGGCCCTAGTATTGAAAAATTACTTCTTGAAAGGCTCTTTAGTTGTGCTATGACAAAGGTCAAATTGCCAATTGTAGCCAAGTGTCCTCTCAATGCACCTTGTCTAACTTTTATCATTTCTAGACAATTAATCCTTTTCTAGTCCATGAAAGTTAACGATCTCATGGTAATATGTGGTTGGCTCCAACCCAAAAACCTCTTGAATTTCCTCTACAATGATTTTTATTAGACACTCCCCATATACTCTCCTCACTAGCCTAGCTATTGGGTTGTAGTTTAGGTCCACTTCTAAAAGAAGGCCTCAATCCATGAAAACCCCAAGGACTACTAGCTTTCCTAAATCAAGTTCCAATATTCCCACAGGGGACAAAAAATTTCCTCTCTAAGAACCATTTTTTAAACAACTGTAGCCTTTCTTTAGATGTTATGGCATCTCTAGTCCAATTATCCTTATCATAAAAACCATTTGAAATCCAAAACCTAGGGTTTACATGAACTATTTTCTTAATTTGGGCTAACTCATTCATGGATTCGCTCAATTATTTGAGGAAATCATCTTGTATATTTCTACTAGTATATTCTACTTTCCTTGAGAAAACCTTTTTTGGAGGCATGTTTGATAATAACATAGAAAAACCAAATTTCTTTGAATTATATATGGACTGAAATACTTACTTGGCTCTCTATTTTCGTCTTTCTAAATTCTATAATGAATCACTGGTATAGGAAATTTCTTCATAATTTAACCAGGCAGAGAATAGCTCTTAAAAAATTAGAAATACATTCACACAAAGAAAATCTCTGAGTTATGCATTGTATCCCTATTTTTACTTTGCATGGGGAGCTTTAATTCTCATAAATGGATCATAGAGAAATAGAGTGTCACCCCCTTTAAATTTTGAAAATAAGCCATCAATTCTTGAAAAATTTAATGATTAAGGAATAAAACCTTTAATGACTCAGCTCAACCGTCCAAGTTCATGGTCAATCCAATTGAAACCTTCCACATAAGTCTCTTCTTTCATTGTTGGAAACTTACATTGGACTTGCTTATGCCTCTGGATATGTGTCATGCTCTCATTATGTTGCCAATGGTTTAAAAGTTGAGCAACTCCCATTAGTGACATAGCAACCATCGTTGATGATCCTAGCATTAGGCAGTAGAACTCTTATGATGATTTTTTTATAAATAGAGTGGTCCTATGTTATTTCCTCTTGGTCACTAAGTCACCAAGGATAAAGTTCACACAACTTCCCATGGTGAAAGAGAGACTACCATTCATCTCAAGGATATATAATGGTGTAGATCAATAGTAAATTTCCTTCAATGTGAATCCTCCATGGCATCAGACATTCTGATAGCCTGACATCTAGTTATTGAAACATAAATTTATGGTGTTTTCTTTAGGGGTTGGTTCTAGCACAAATTGACATTGTGGGTGGTTTCTATGTTGCCAAGGGTAAAATCCTTGCAATTTCCCTTGGTAATAAAGAGACCACCATCAATCATGGAAAGATCTGATGGTGTGGATCAGTCACTTTAAAGCCTCATTTCTTCATTGACTAGGTCTCATAGGCTTGGTTGCTATGTCACTAGTGATAAGTAACATTTGATTTCTTATGGTGACAAAGTGACAACCCTTGATCTTGAGAAGATCAAGGGTTGTCATTACTCGATCACATTTTTTAAATAAAAACATAAAGTTGTGAACAATTAAAATGGAACTTTTGGTTAAGGAATTATTTCAGAGACTTAGGAAACATTAGACAATGCAACAAAAAAATTTAAATGGTGCCTGGGAAATAATAAAAAAAAATGTCTATAAAAAGATTTTTCCCATGCACTCATTTTTGTAAAAGGGCATACTATGCAAACATAAAATCAGTGATTCCTAAAGGAACAATTAGTGAAATAGAATTAGGGTTCTTCTATGGTTAACAAAAATTAAAAACACCAAACCATAATTCTCACCAAAGGAACCTGGAACATCCACTTAGAGATATATTTAGATAAACCCAAAGTGAAAACAAGACCAACAAAACCAAGTAGAGTTAGCTACTATTCTTGGTACACTAGAAACATTGGTTAACAATGTTGTATTATCATTTGTCATGTTAAATGATACATATTTTTGAAAATTTCATTAGTACTCCCCTTAGGATATGTGAAAAGACCTTAACTACCTCCTATGTACTATAAGTTGAGTGGTTGTATTGAGCATTGATAGATCAATCTTTTGGTGCTCTAGAAACTCCACTATAACATGTGGTATTAGAGCTTGCTCAAATGTTAAAATCCTCAAACCCTTGGATAACATTGAGGGGGAGATTTTTGAAAATTTGGCTAGTGATCCCCTTGGGATTCATGACAAGGGCTTAGTTGCCTCCTATGTACTATAAGTTGTGTGGTTGTATTGAGAATTGATAGATCAGTCTTTTGGTGCAACAAAAAATCCACTCTAACACATCTATCTTCACAAAGGATATCAAGGAGAAATTGTCCAAGATAGATGAAGACATGAAGGAAAGTGCACATCAGCTATTACTTGACCCAAGCTATAGCTTTTTACATTATACAAAGATCAGATATCTAACCAATCTATAGGTAGAACTATTAAAGAAAGAAGCCAAGATCAAAGCCACACTTGTAGAAATCCTAGGAATGATTCTTCAAAAAATTGATGCATTACCAAAACATATTGCACATGTAAAGACACTCATCCATGATAACAACTTCTCCATAGCTGATCACATGATGGAATTATTAGAAGTTTGGATTGCATTCCATGCAAGAAAAGTTCTACATGAAAATTGGGACAAGATAATGGTACTTATTTTGAAGGTACATTCTTAATTCTTGTCACATTTTGGTATTAACATATAGTTATTATACACCTATGGCATTTATGTCAAAAATGGGGAGTAGTGTATATAGTATGTAAAGGAGGAGATATATGTATGAGGGTGCAATATAGTGTAGTATGAATAAGAAAGGAATACCATTACAAAAGAAATTTTGAAAAATTAGAAAAACATAGTATGTTACCAAGCCATAGCAGAAGGAAGTCAAAACCAATTTGAAGACACAAAATGATGGCAAAGCAAGTTTTGACTTATAGTTTTGAATGATTAGATGTTTGTTTTGATGATTGTTTTTGTCACTAATGCCAAATGAGGAGATTGTTGACATAAAGATCAATTTTTCTATTAGTGACTCAATACTTAATCAATTGGTTCCATTGTTATTGAGCTCTACAGTTGCTACCAAGCTTATCATTTAGTTTGTAGTGTTAATCAAGTGATTCAGTTGTTCCTAAGATAAGTACTTAGAATACAGTATCTACCAAGTGCCTAAGTTAGTTTGTAGTTTTTTTTGAGCTACACAGTGTTTGCCAAGCTTTAGAGACAAAGTTCAATGCAAACCATGTAGCAAAGGCTACTGAGCTACTTAGTAGAAGTGAAGAAGATCGTAGTGTTAACCAAGTCCAATAGTGTCTATCAAGCTCTTAGGATTAACAAAGTGGATCTAGTGTTGACCGAGTCATGTAGTGTTAACTGAGTGATCCAATTGCTACTAAGTTTCTCAGAGTTCATCGAGTCACACATTGATAACCAAGTTCAAGCTACTTGGAAGTGATTAGTATGGACTGAACTTCAAGTTCAACCAAGTGCCAAATATTTTCAAACATTAATAGTGTTTGTCATGTATAATAACATTATCAAGTTTTTCTCCAGAATCTAAGTTATAGAAGTTGGGTTGACCTTATGAATTATGATGAAATTGGTATCGTAGCTGACTCTAGTAAGTTGTAATTGTGATTGGTATATATAATACATTATGTCATATCCAAATAAGAAGAAAATTGAAGAGCATATGATGAGAATAAAGGAAAGTTGAAGAAGGATACAAGAAGTATAAGGGACGACAATGATTTATCTATCACAATTGGGTGATCATTATAATTCAAGGAATCTCAACTAGAAAATTAGAGTTGTAGATTAAAGATCAACCATTAATTCATCCTAATAGCTGCATTGGTCAAATCCATTAACAAGGTAGAATTAATAGTCTTTGCTAAATCTCCTAACTGAGTGCACACTTCATTGTATGATTGTAAATCCTTTGACAAGGTGGACTTGACAATCCTTATTGCCCCTAATAGATTAGATCACTAGAAGTGGTCAATTGTAAGCCTTAATTGGTTAACTTTATACTATAGTACTAAAGCTTGTGGGTATCATCCCCACTCCAATTTTACTCTCTAATTGGAAGGTTTCTAGGTCACCATATCTTGTGTTAAAGTGTTATGGATGTTTATTTTCTTTCATTCTTTCATGCATACAATTAGATCATAATATTATATGAAGGATTAATTGATGAAGTGAGATAAAGTTTTATTGGTTTGCGATGCACCCCTCCCCTCTTAGTAACTTGCCTACCGTATATTTCCAACATAATCATCCATAAATAGTATAAAGTATATATCACCATAGTAACTATTAACTCCAGTTGGACCACATAAATCAATATGCATTAACTTCTTTTCAAATTATTATCAAACTCCTCTTTGCATTACCGAGTGTAATAAACTTTAAATCCTTACCTAGTGATAACTTTGTCATTATCAAGTTGCATTAAATTGTAAAAACATGTAAATAAACTTGTATCACAACATTCACACAATTTTGACTCCAAGATTTTAATGTGGAAACCGTATTAAGGGTAAAACCACCTATGATTAGAAACCCAAAAGTTTCACTCTTCCAAGATGAAATTATTAGAAGAATTTTGGATTGCATTCCATGCAAGAAAAGTACTACATGAAAATTGGGACAAGATAATGGTACTTTTTTGAAGGTACGTTCTTAATTCTTGTCACATTTTGGTATTAACATATAGTTATTATACACCTATGGCATTTATGTCAAAAATGGGGAGTAGTGTATATAGTATGTAAAGGAGGAGATATATGTATGGGGGTGCAATATAGTGTAGTATGAATAAGAAAGGAATACCTTTACAAAAGAAATTTTGAAAAATTAGAAAAACATAGTATGTTACCAAGCCATAGTAGAATGAAGTCAAAACCAATTTGAAGACACAAAATGATGCCAGAGGAAGTTTTGACTTATAGTTTTGAATGACTAGATGTTTGTTTTGATGAGTGTTTTTGTCACTAATGCCAAATGAGGAGATTGTTGACATAAAGATCAATTTGTCTATTAGTGACTCAACACTTAATCAATTGGTTACATTGTTATTGAGATATATAGTTTCTACCAAGATTATCATTCAGTTTGTAGTGTTAATCAAGTGATTCAATTGTTCCTAAGATAAGTAGTCAGAATATAGTATCTACCAAGTGCCTGAGTTAGTTTGTAGTGTTTGTTGAGCTACACAGTGTTTACCAAGCTTTAGAGACAAAGTTCAATGCAAACCAAGTGTAGCAGAGGCTACTGAGCTAGTTAGTAGAAGTGAAGAAGATCATAGTGTTAACCAAGTCCAATAGTGTCTATCAAGCTCTTAGGGTTAACAAAGTGGATCTAGTGTTGATCGAGTCATGTAGTGTTAACTGAGTGATCCAATTGCTACTGAGTTTCTCAGAGTTCATCGAGTCACACATTGTTGACCAAGTTCAAGCTACTTGGAAGTGATTAGTATGGACTAAACTTAAAGTTCAACCAAGTGCCAAATATTTTCAAATATTAATAGTGTTTTTCATGTATCATAACATCATCGAGTTTGTCTCTAGAATCTAAGTTATAGAAGTTGGGCTGACCTTATGAATTATGATGAAATTGGTATTGTAGTTGACTCTAGTAAGTTGTAATTGTGATTGGTATATATAATACATTATGTCATATCCAAATAAGAAGAGAATTGAAGAGCGTATGATGAGAAGAAGGGAAAGTTGAAGAAGGATAAGGGACAACAATGATTTATCTATCACAATTGGGTGATCATTATAATTCAAGGAATCTCAACTAGAAAATTAGAGCTGTAGATTAAATATCAGCCATTGATTCATCCTAATAGCTGCATTGGTCAAATCCATTGACAAGGTAGAATTAATAGTCTTTGCTAAATCTCCTAATAGAGTGAACATTTCATTGTATGATTGTAAATCCTTTGACAAGGTGGACTTGACAATCCTTATTGCTCCTAATAGATTAGATCACTAGAAGTGGTCAATTTTAAGCCTTAATTGGTTAACTTTATACTATAGTACTGAAGCTTTTGGGTATCATCCCCACTCCAATTTTACTCTCTAATTGGAAGGTTTCTAGGTCACCATATCTTGTGTTAAAGTGTTATGGATGCTTATTTTCTTTCATTCTTTCATGCATACAATTAGATCATAATATTATATGAAGGATTAATTGATGAAGTGAGATAAATTTTTATTGGTTTGTGATTCACCCCTCCCTCTTAGTAACTTGCCTACCATATATTTCCAACATAATAATCAATAAATAGTATAAAGTATATATCACCATAGTAACTAGTAACTCCAGTTGGACCACATAAAATAGTATGCATTAACTTCTTTTCAAATTATTATCAAACTCCTCTTTGCATTACCAAGTGTAATAAACTTTAAATCCTTACCTAGTAATAACTATTTCATTATCAAGTTGCATTAAATTGTAAAAAAATGTAAATAAACTTGTATCACAACATTCACACAATTTTGACTCCAAGATTTTAATGTGGAAACCCTATTAAGGGAAAAACCACGTATGATTAGAAACCCAAAAATTTCACTCTTCCAAAGGGAGCTCTATTAGGAGACTACCTTATTAAAGGTTACATACACTTTGTTAAAGTGATCGTGTTAGAGGATTTCACCAAATATGCATCTAGACCTTATCACATGCTATATAGGATATAAAAGAGTGGCCCAATTTAAAGGGCTTACAAACACCTCTAATCACTATTACCATTTAGGATTTTATAGACTTTTTAGGTTCACTTGGTGCTTCCAAGATTTTTTGCTACAATGATTGAACAATAATAATGTAAAGTGATCTATTAAGAATAGCAACTACCTTTGCATGTTCAGATCTATGTTCTTTCTCTTTCTCTATCTTTTACTCACTCAGATGATTCTGTCTTCCAAAAACTCTTCTTCTTCTCTTCTCTTTTCTTTGACTAGTTCACTTGGCTTGTTTTCTTGGTAGGTTGGTGGATTCATTTTCTTTAGCAACCTCAAAACTTGCCTCATTTTATCTTCTTTAGGCTTCTTACCTACTACAGGCCTTTCACCATCTTTCTTGTTTCCTTTTAGATTGAACAACTTTGGGTCATCCTTTATTCCCAACTTACTAGAAGCCCTTCTATTATATTCAATATTCACAACCATTGTATAAACCTCTGTCAAAGTTCTAGGATCTTTATCCCTTAGGTTATATGCCATCTTACTATCAAAGGAATTGAAATAAGTTGTGGAACATACATCCTCACCCATCCTCATTACTTGGAACAATTTATGCATCCCTTTCTAAAATCTCACATTAAAGTTGAATTTGGACTGAATAGGGTTTTTCTTGATATTTTTGGATTCATTCAACATGAAACTAGCATTGGTATCATCACTATACTATTATCAAGTAGCCTTCTAAACTAGTCTCTTGCATTTTCTGTCAATGAATAAACAATTAATTTCATCACTAAATCTTCATGCTCCACCTAATATTTAGTGATCATATCAATGGAATTTCTCAAGTGTTCCTCATCAATTATAGCATTATTACCTAAGAATTTGACAATGTTGTCTCTCAAGTTATTCGAGATAGGATGGAGAAAACTAGGAATACCCAAAAAGGACATATGTTTCTATTGTTCTAGATAATTGGGTCTTCTCTAAAGAAAATGGTATTAAATTTTCTTGCTCTAGTAGCTTGACTTTGGATAGGAATCTATGGCTATTGAGCTTGTTGGATAACTGGGATTTTACTAGTGGTAGCAACAATGGTAGGGGTTGACTAAGATAAATTTTGATTAGTTTCTATAGCTCCAAAAATGTGAATAGATGGGATAACTTGTGAAGATAGGCTAGGACAAGATTTCAAAGCCAAGTTAGCTTTAATAAATTGTATATTTCTCTTAGTTTCACCTACATGGGCTTCATTTTCTAGTTTCTCAAGTTCCTTTGCTAGATTCTCCCTATCCTTCTTAGCCTTTTCTAGATCTAGGTCATGTTTAGACATGGTAAGGCTTGTAGGTTTACTAGGAAGAACATGGGGCTCATTTATTTGTATTCCAACAACCTTTTTATTTCCCTTATCATGGTCTTTCATAGTCAAATCTACAAAACTAGGTTCAACAGGTCTATAATGTTGACCTTGTGCAATAACTGACCATTCTTTCTCTTCAAAAAGGTGTTCCTACTCTTGGACCTTGGACCTTAGAACTTCTACATGATGTAGGAGCATCTTGCATGGAAAAATTAAATTATTAGAAGAAAAAAAAAGAGAAAAAAAAAGGGGAAGAAAAAAAAAAAATTGTGGAGGAGAGAGAAAGTGATGAAAATGGAAGGAAAATAATTTAAAATAGAAAATAGGAAAAGTGGAGAAAAGAGGAATCTCTATTTTCAAGGTGCATGGGTGGCATAAATAGAAAATAATAAAAATAGTTGTCATTCCATTAATCGAGGTGTGTAGGTGGCATCTTAGAAGTTTGTGGAAAGTTCCTTAAATCATGCATTTAATATTTGTTGGGTGCTTAGTTGTATTTGGGTTAGAAGTGCCTATTTAAGCAAGGCTTATTATCATTTGTAATCAAGTTCAAAAAATGGAAGCTCTTCTAATGGAAGTTGGAGAAATAGAAGCTCTTCAAGTGAAGCTCTTCAAGTAGAAGCTCTTTGTATGTAATCTCTTGTAAGGAAGTTCGAGAAATAGAAGTTCTTGCGTTGTAAGCTCTTCAAATGTAATCTCTTCTAATGGATTTCAAGTATTAATGGATGCTTTATGAAACATTTTTTTCATCTCTCTATCTCCATATTGTTGCATGTTTGGTTGTGAGTTGGTATGGGTGGTGTGGCCAGTCATCACTACATCTCCAAAGATGTCTAAGTGTAGTTTAGAAGAGTTCTCCTACAATCTTTTGTTTTTATCTTGTAAGGAGGTCATTATCCTAAGCAAGTTATCTCTTTCAATAAGGGTATTCAAGGTAATTTGTTCTCTATTTTTCCAAATGAATACATTTAGCCTCCTCTTCTGTGACCCTTTGACTAAGATGGATTAGTTATGGGAATAAATCTTTAGGGTCTGCAATAGTGGCCTCAAAACCTATTGGGTCATCTAGATCTATAAGATTAGCCACATATGATCCTTGTCTAGGACTAAAACTAGTATGCATATTTTTTTGTAAAAACCAAACTATGGTTCATTTCATTCACCAAATTTAGTCTATAAGGGATATCCACTACAAGAGACACATTTTTATCATGAAATACCCTATCCTCTCTAAATGGAGTGGTGAATGTTTCCCCTAGTTGCGTAGTATGCTCAAACTCAAAACTTTTTGAATGTGACTCTTTTTTATCCTTAGGGTAATATTGTGAATGGGCTGACACACTATCCCTAGGGATGCAAGTAGGATTAGGGTCCATTATTTTCTTATTTTGATTATTTCCACCCCCAATAGGTAATTCTATGTACAATGGTATTTCTGGGTCATCCTTTGTAAAAGTATGTGTATCTTTCTTCTTATCTACCATTGGTTAGGATTACTTGATATAGTTATAGCACTAACTACAAAACATTAGACTTGAGTTGCCACCCTTCTAAGAGAATTTTTTTAAAATAGGCTAGCTAAGTTGAGATAAATCTTAGAAAAATAATTGACACAATAGGTCAAACTGATAAGTCCTTAAGATTACACACTAGGTGATATAATCCTTACTCTATAGAAAAGGTACTAGGAGATATAAGAATATTCTTTACACAAGTCCCCAATAGAGCCTTTTTTTTGGAGTTCTTATTGGTAAGGAACATACTAGGTTGCTTTGAACCTAATACTAGGGTGCACAAGACAAATACCAAGCCTAAGTAATAGCTAAAACTTATACTCAACTAGTTTTCTTCTAGCTCTGGACCAACTTTAGCAGAATCACTATGACTCCCTTCACTTTAGGATCTATAGGGCCAATGCAAGAAAACCTTAGGGATTGATATGATAACTTCTATGATATTATTTTCTTCAAGACAATCTCCTATAGTAGAAACTGCTCAATGTTCTTCTATGATTTGCCTATAACTTCCCTATCATAGGAGCTAACTATAACTGAGAATATATTTCAAATAAGTAATATCCAGTAAATTTAGTTCTTTGTTAGATGAAATCGTAAATTGATTGTTTGAAATTTGTGTGCTTAGAAACTATATGAATCATTAATTTACAACTTCAAAATTAGTGACCAATGTCTTATCCATTGTTATATAGAGTCAAAATTAGTAGCTTAGACCTATTTAATTAACTTATAAGTAAATCTATCAACATTGAGCTCTAAATTTCATTTTTATCATATCCTTCCCATAAATCCTCAACCCTATCACCTACCAAAAGTAATTACTTAATTCATTGAATTAACAAAAATTAGTAAGAGATACACAATTCATCCAAATTGAATTAAACTAAAAGAAACTTGTTTATTTCAATCTCAAGATCATGGGTATATAACAAAGGAGACAAAACTCAAAGACATAGATATGCAGGATTTCTTTTTGTATTTACTTCCCTTTGAAAAATGAATATAATACTATTAAAACTTCAATTATAACTCAAAACTAGACAACTGATACTTAATATTCATAGTATTTTGGAGTATACAGAAATGATTACATTCATATAATTACAAAAAATTGGATGAACTATAAAAGGCTCTAAAATATGAAAATTCTATAAACTACCAACCACTGCTCCTCATCCTAGAAATCCTTATATAGAGGATTGCAACAAGCTTTAGATGGGAGGATAGGTGTAAAGAACTATCCAGTCAAAAGTAAAAAGGGAAAAACCTTTGGAAGGTTACATGAATACATTCTTCTATATTTGAAAAGTAGATAAGAAAGTAGGTGCAAAAAGTATATTCCATTTATGGAAAGAAACTTTCATTTAACTATTTTGTCCTCTTCCATTTCCTTCTATCTTCTTGTAGAAGCCTCATAGTTGTCTCTATCTAGTCATCCTCCTAGGATGGTAGAGCCTTGATGTATGCTATCAATTCCCATATGACCAAATCTGATTCTATTTCTAGCCAAGTAGCATCCCTAACTACATTTGATTCTTGTATACATTTATTCCACTTAGAATCAATAATATCTTTTACTTCTCCTGAGACTTTACTCATGTTTGATTCTATTCTAAAATTAAAAACAATTAAATCATATACAACACTTATATCTATTTAATTATTAAAAATTTCCAAAAATCTCGGATGTCTCAAAATATCTTCAAATGAAAAAGACCTTTCCTACCATTCCTTAAGATCTCCATTACTATTTATAATATGAGGAATTGAATTTGGCATCCTCACAACAATCAAGTTCATTTTTCCTTGGATTAGTTACAACCTTCTTGTGAAGAAACCATGTAGCTCCCTTGGCTTATTTATCATTTCTCTGATATTAATGATTACCAGCCTAGGTAAATCCTTTTTTCCCGGGTAAGGGAGGGACCAAATTATCAAAAACTAAGCATAGGGCCACCAAGTTATGACTAGAGGGGATAAAAGATCTAATGCCTCTGATCATTTGTAATCATGAAAGAATCTATAGGGCACCAATTTTGTGCAAGAGGAAATTTTGCATTTTCTTTATTTCCACCTCCTTAGCACCATCCCACTCATCAATATCCATATGTTGGAACTCCCCTAAAATTGCAATCTTATCTCCAATTTGAGTTTCACTATCTTTTACCTCAGTAGCAGGCCTAGTTACAACCTTTAAGCTCCCTATTTTTTCTTCCATATCAACAATTTCCTTTTCCAAGACATAAGTCCTCATCAACTATTCTTTATATTTTTTCTTAGCATCAATGGATATGCTATAAGTTGTGTAAATTTATTCTTACAATGTATACGTTTTTCTTTTCCACACTAATGATGATGTATTCACCAAATTGTGGATTTGGTCACTAGATATAGTGGAAACATTCTAAAAAATTACATTTCCTTAGAGGGACTCCTTTATTTCTATGAGAGTTGATTTATTATAATCTACAACCATGCTCCATATTACCATTATTTTGCTATCTATGTTAAATCTAGAGCCTTGCAGCTCACTAGAGATATTAGTCTCTTCAAAAGAGATTGATCTTTATTATTTCTTAATCTTATCCAACCTGAAAGAGGAACTAGTTTCCCAACCAAGAAAGAGTAGTATTCTACTTCTTATTACTAATTCTCTTGCATCCTCAACTGTAAGATTCTCATTTTTGAGATCATAATCCTACAACTTTTGTACTAGTTCTATAATTTTCTCAGGTGAATCTTCAAGTTTCAATTGAAGGGAAAGTTCATTTTGTTTTAATTTATAAAGGAATGACTTAAATTCACCTAGATTTACAAATTGGTCATCCTTAGTGAAATATTCCCCCTAAATTATTCTTTCATCAAATATTTGTATCTACAAATCAGTCATGCTAGTAATATTTTCATGCTTACCTACCTATTTATTTAGGAAAATATGTCTAATTGTATCAAAGAATTTTGATCCCTGAGGAATAATTTTCATTTCCTTTCCTTTGACCTCATTAGGTATATGAATTATCTTTTGTTTCTTTTTTCCTTTAGCCCATGAAGAGCTCTCTAGTTGATTATCCTCAACCTCTATAGTTATAACATCCTCCTACTAAGGAGGTGAGGTTTCTACTCTATCTCTAAGTCCTGTAGGTAATTGAGTCATTAGTTCATCAAAATTATCCTAACACTTATTGTGCCTATCAAGATAGGGCACATCATGGTGAAAACCATTGAATGATGGTTCTATAGCCTTCATGGCTTCTTCTATCTTCATTATCTTTTCCCAATTTTGAATCATTTCCCTACACACCTCTATTTGCAAGCAATTCATAATGCAATCTTCTTCCCAAATTCATTTTGTTTTAGGAAGAGTGTACTTCCTCATTTGTTGAAGAGTAGTCCTCACCAAATCATTTGGATCATAGGGCCTAGCTGGGGTAGTGGGAAGTTTAAACTTAGCTAAACATTGATCTATCTCTTCTATGGCATCCTTCCCTATTAGAAAATCACCTATCATTGTGTTCCTGGCTACAAAAGAGCCTTTCCTAATAATAGGGCCTAGATACTCTCTATTCATCAATAGTAGTGTCCAATAGAATTCTAACTGGCCTAATCTTTCAAGGACATGTCTAGGTAATACATAGGGAGGCTGAGGGCAAGCAAATACCCTTATAATTGAAAAATTTTCAAATAAAAAAAATTAGCCTAATCATGGCTGAGTACCTTATCCTCATCTTGGTAGGCAAATGGTCTAATTAACATTCTTACCCCTTTAGGTACTCTTTCATTTATATCCATTAATAGATTCATGATTGGAAATACAAAATCATTATAGAAAGAAATAGTACTAGCATAGGGATAAAACTTTTGTCAAAAGTAAGTCCATAATTACACATGTAGGATTTCGCCATTGTCCTCACTAGCCTCAATAAAACCTAGACTAATGTTCCCTATGTTCTTGAAAAGGATGATGTACATCAACAATGAATAATGGAAAAACCTAAAGTTTCCCATGTCTCCCTTCTAGACTACCTCAATTTCCTCATGCATCTTATTAGTGATGTATTCCACAAAATCATAATAGACATTATGATTTGGATCCTAGATATCCAATGCCATGATATGTTCATAACCTAGGGCATTCGTGGTGCCATCAACTCCTAGTAGCTTTGATTCCTCAAGATGGTATATCTAAAATATTTGTAGAAGAATTCTAATGGCATTAGTTCTCCTACCTTCTCAAGAAACTCTCCCTTTTCCTTCTTTGATTTGGGAATGTGTCTCCTTGTGACAATTCTAGTGTAGAAATTCTTGGAACTCTTGAAGGGATTGTTCATTTTCTCTATCTCCATTTTTTTCTTGAGAGTCTTCATAGGTCAAAGACTTCACCAAAGATCTCCTTATCTAATCTACAAAGGAAACTCATATCTTTCCTATGAAAGGCCTTGCTTGTTGGATTATAAGACTTGATTAATGCTTTCACCAAATCAATATCAATTATCACTTAAGGCATTATCAACTTTTCCATGTTTCTAATTCATGGGTTATAGATTAGAGACTTTGTATACCTATTTTGATAAAAATACTAGAATAACTCATTCCCATTGGTCTCACATACAATGGCCTCCCTACATAAGTAATATACATCTCTGAAGACATGGGCACTCAAAGTTTGAGCATGTGAGGACCCTAGGAGAAAATACACCCATTCTTCTGCATATAAAGTTGCCAATTTTGGATTTGCCCACTTTGTGACTTGTGAAGATTCTTCCACATCAACCTATGCTATCATCTTTCCTTTCTCTCATGTCATGATCTTTACAACTAAAGATTTTGAAATAATATTTGTCAATATTGGCTTCAAGAAATCCAAAAATTTATGCAAATTCCTGGCACTCAAATTCTTGTCTCTGACTTATGCAAAATACTATAACTAGGGAATTTATTACATCAACCTTTTAATGGAGAGAAAATAAAAAAGGATCATTTATGTATCTTAATGTGAACGTGCATGGAAAATCTCAAAATTTACAAAAGTGCAGAGCCATGAAATGTCCAACCAACCTTTTCATTTTTTTAAGCACCTTTTGATAGGACATAATCTTTAAAATTATAATCGGGCTTCCAACAATCATTTTTTACTTAATATTTCTTCTCCATGACTCGATGACCATAGCATTTTACTTCTTTCTACCGCTTTGTAGTCTACCCTCTGTTGTTGATGACTAATGATGTGACCAAGTGATCATAGGTTTTGATCCTTTATTTTTCTTGAATCGTGTAGTTTCCACCTCATGTCAGCATCTAAACTTAACATTAGTGACCCTAAGATCACCTTCAATTCATGAAGTTGCTACATCAAACACAGTTATTGTTTCAAGCCCTTTCTCTTGTAACCTAGCAATCCTTACATTTAGCTTTAACTTTTACTACATCACATGTTTGCAGTCAAACTTCCTTTCATATTTACTAAGTATGTGACCTAGTGATCAAGTACATCTAACTATCTTTGTTGGGTTATTGATTAAAAATTTCTTATCTCTTTTGATGATGCGACTAGGAAAACAATCATCTTATGTATCTTTATAACAATGACTATCAAGTCACCACTTATTTATCTTATTGGTTAGTCTACCTTGTGACCATGTGAACAATAGAAATCTTTTGAAAAGTGGGTCGTCACCATGTGTCATACTATCATTATCTCACCATAATTAAAATAATTCCAAATTTATATAATGATAAAATGACAACTGTCAGATGATCTTTAATCCAATAGTATTGAAATAATTCAACTTTCCATCCATGTAATCAGCATCTGACCAATTAGAAAATATATTTATGCTATGTCACCTTACACCATACTCCTAGGCTACCAAGTTCAATCCACATGGCTACATGTCTCACCTTTGGCACCTTAACCTATGGTCCTGATCTAACTTCGATGATTGTGTGATACATAGTAATTTCCACTTCAAGATTCAAACCTATTTTTATACCAAACCTCAAGAAAACTTGCAACCAAAGACTATATACAAGCCCTTCAAACCTTATTATATAGTCATGATTAACAACAAACTTTTATTAACCAAGTTCCTGACTGTATGATCAAAGCAATCTCCTAGTCATTACCACATTTTGATAAAACACTTTTTTAAGGTGAGCATGAGATCAAGGCCATCTTAGCTACCTCACTAAGTCTTGGTTAGGGAGAAACTTAACATCTAAACTACTATGACTCACTGATCAAATGGAAAGCTTAACTTCCTTGAGTCATGCCATTTACTATTGTAGTTTGATTAGGAGCCTTGACCGTGCAACTAACCGCAGTCACATACTCACATATTTGAAAAATAAGAACCTTTATCATAATATTAAAGATATAACATAAAGTGCCACTTTCTTAAGTATTTGAAAATTTAAAATTTGAAGGGTGCAAGTCTAAAAACAAGGTTTTTCCTAGGGTAAAACATTTTTATGTTTTATGGATTTTTATAGTTCATCCTTTTTTTGTAATTATATGAATGTAATTAGTTTTGTATACTCTAGAATATAGTGAATATCAAGTATCAGTTGTATAGTTTTGAGTTATACTTTGAGTTTTATCAGTATTGAATTCATTTTTCAAACGAAAATCAATACAAAAATAAATGCTACATATCTATGTCTTTGAGTTTTGTCTCCTTTATATACCTATGATCTTCACATTGAAATGAACAATTTTTTTCAATTTAATTCAATTTTGATGAATTCTATATCTCTTACTGATTAATGTTAATTCAAGAATTAAGTAATTTATTTCTATAAGTGATAACATTTAAGATTTATGAGAAGGATATGATAAGAATAAAATTTAGAGCTTATTGTTGATAGATTTAGTTACAAGTTAACTAAATATGTTTGAGTTGTTGATTTTGACTCTATATAACAATGGATAAGTCACTAGTCACTATTTTTTGAGTTGCAAATTGATGATTTTTATAGTAGCTAAACCCATAAATTGCAAACAATAAATTTACCATTTCATGTAATGAAGAACTAAACTTTATGTTTGTTACTTATTTGTAATATCTTCTTAGTTATAGTTAGCTATTGTGATAGGTAACTTATAGGCAAATCATAGAGGATCATTGACCACCTTCTACTATAGGGGATTATATTGAAGAGAAGAATTTCATATAAGTAGTCATATCAATCCCTAAGGTTTGCCCACCTTGCCCAACAGAGCGTAAATTGAAGGGAGTCATACTGATTTTGTTGAAGTTGCTCCATAGATAGGAGCTTCAGATGGGAGGATAGGTGTCAATAACTATCAAGTCAAAAGTAAAGAGGTTACATTAATACATTCTTTAGTAGTTGGTAACTAGATAGGAAAGTGGGTGTAAAAAGTACATGTCATTTATGGCAAGAGAATTTTCTTTAACTATTTTTTCCTCTTCCATCTCCTCTTGTCTTCTCATAGTAGCCTCATAGTTGTCTCTATCTAATCATCCTCATAGAATGGTATAGCCTTGATGCTTGCCATCAATTCGGGCATATGACCAAATCTAATTCTATTTCTAGCCAAGTAGAATCTCTAATTGAATTTAATTCCTCTACACATTTATTGCACTTAGAATAAGTAATATCTTTTACTTATCCTAAGACTTTACTCATGTATAATTCTATTCTAAAAAGAAAATCAATAAAATCATATACATTGCTTATATCTTTTTTGTTATTACAATATGCCAAAAACTTGGGATGTCTCAAAATATCTTCAAATGAAGAAGACAAAAATTCCTGCCATCCATTAAGATCTCCATTATTATTTATAATATCAAGAATAAAATTTGGTATCCCTACAATAGTTAAATTCATTTTTCCTTGGATCAATTGTAACTTTCTTATGAAGAAACCATGCAGCTCCCTTACCCTATTTATCTTTTTTCTAGTATTAATGGTTAGTAGCTTGGGTAAATCATTTTTCCAGGGTAATAGAGGGAGCAAATTATCAAAAAATAAGCATAGGATCCCCAAGTTGTGAATAGAGGGGATAAAAACTCTAATGCCTCTAAGCATTTGTATTTAGATGCTTGTAGGCTTATGCAGCTATTATCCACTCACCTAGGTCTTGCAAAGCCTAAAGAGAAGAAGGAGATTAAATAGCCTTATAGTTGGTCTTGGTGTCTGAATAGGTACATTGAACATGGGAATTAGCTGCCCCTAGGTGTATCTAAAGGATTTTAAGGAATCAATTTCATTTTAGAGATTATCCAATGATTCATCCTAACAGGTGCATCAGTCTCAAATCCTTTAATAGGGAAGGCTTAATAGTCCTTGTAAAAACTCCTAATAGAGTACATGCTTAACTATATTCTACAAATCCTTTCACAAGGTGGACCTAATAGTCCTTATTACTCCTAATAAGATAAGATCACCAGAAGTGATCATTTGTAAGCCTTAACAAGCTAACTTTATTACTATAGTAGTGAAGCATTATCAGTGTCATCCCCACCCCATCTACCTTCTACTTGGAGAGTTTCTAGGTTACCAGATATTGTGTTATGGTGTTGTTACTTTATTGCTTTATGTTTATTTCATGCAAGTAAATTAGACAATTTAACAAAGTAGTTTAAGTGATTGAAGTTGAAGTGGTTCCTGATTCACCCCTACTCCTCTCTTAGTCACCTAGCTTACATTATATTTCCAACAATTGGTATCAAAGAAAAGTTCTCTTATCAAAAAGTTTAGTAGCTCGGGAGAAAAGATCAAACACAATGAAGTTATACAAGCTAGAGAAGGCTATTAAGAATAGAATGTTGGATCTACTTGTGGCCATGGAACAAATCAAGAAATTAAAGGAGAAACTCTCTCAAACCCTAAAAAGAAGAAAATAATTAGTAGGAAAAATGAATGTAGGAATTTACATAGAAGAAAGAATTGAAGAAATGTACAAAGAAAGAAGTTCAAATGCAACAATAGAAGATCTACTTGGAAGAAACCTTATTCTTCAAGAAGTCAAAAAATTGAAAAGAGAATAGGAGATTCATTCAGTTGGAATATGTGAAGTCATGGAACAAAAGAATAAATCTAAAAATGACAAAAATATGGTAGAAGAAGATAGAAGACTACTCAGCACCATGTTAGAAGAAAAAGGCAATGAAATCCACTAGCTCTCACTACATCAAGTAGAATTGGTAAATTAGATGAATGATGCAAATCAAGAAGTCATCAATTTGAGAATATAAAATGAAAGACTCGTGAATGATGTTAGTGCTAAAAAAGAAACCAATAAAAGAATGATGAATTCACAAGCAAGCATGAATCAATTAGCTCAGATATCCTAGAAAAGATAGAAAGGTAAAGTAGGATTAGGCTATACTGAACAAGGAGAATCATCATAACAAGGAGCTCAAAATGATAATTGACCTATATGAAATCATTATGGAATAATAGGGCATACTTCAAAGAATTTTTGGAGCAATAGAAGGTCAAATTTTTATGGAAAATGTTACAATTGTAACAAGCATGTGCATAGAGAAATTAAATGCATAGAGAAGACTAAATTTGAAGGAAAATGTTTCTCATGCAAAAAATAGGGTCATAAATCTTCAGAGTGTAGAACCAAGAATTGGAATCTTGTCGAAAAACTTGCTAAAGCTATCTGATGTACCTATTAGGATAAATCAATGGATGATCTCTAAAATGTAACTTTAATTGCTGGTGAAGATTCTTTGAAGTAAATTGATCATCTAACTATGATAGATGAGTCTCTTCCTTTCCTTGTGACACTTGTATCCTTCTAGATAATCTTCCCTTCCATATTTGCTAATGCTTGAATAATAATACAATGAATACACATGATTTCATATTTGGATTAAAAAAATACCTTATACTTATATCCATTGAAATAAATTCCTTCATAGGTCAACTACAACATGAATAGTTTCAAATACAATCACCAAATTGGCTTAATGTTGTAACTCGAGTCAATGTCTTACTCGAGTAATATTGGAAATAGTTGGTCACTTTTGTCTCCTTGGCTAGCTCTGGAATTCGATAGATACTAGGTGCATAGTTCACACTAATCACTTGGTGGAAACTTCTAACTTGGCTTGCGCTATTCTTCCATCTTGATTATTACCTTGGAACAAGACTTCTCTACTGACTCAATTCACATTAGATCTCAGTTGATAGTATAGCTTGGTGTAAACTATCAAATCAATTTCCACTGTAACTCAGTTGACACTGCAATTTTCTACAAGCATTGACCTAATTTTCTACTGAGTCATCACTAAAATAAAAATACATATGTATTAATAATTTCTTACTGGCCTAAGCATTGGAACCAATTTTTGTAAATTGCAAGTGACATGGTCACATCAAAAGTGAAAAAAAATAAGCCAAATTCAGGTCCTTGATGAGTGAGATTAGCCAATTGGTGAATATTAGCCACTAAAGTTATCCTTAGTATTCAAGCTAACTGGACATTGGATTTCATATATATATGAAAGGTTAAGATGTGGATTGAATAACATGTAAGAAGTGAAGAATATTAAATGAGAATAAATAAGGATATATGATTAATAGAAGTGTATCCAAGGAGATGCAAAGAACATTTTGATCAAGGAGGATCTAGAGGATAAACTAGAATAATGATCACAATCTATAATCTAGTTGCTTTATAAATCAGGTCAATCATTGTTACTCTCTAAAAATTGTAATAGTGAAGAAATCTCATAATAGAGTTGACTTAACAATCATTTTGTAAATCCTCTAACTAGGTGGCACATCTAGATTGAAGTGTGTTGATATTATTTTCATGCTACTTTATCTTTCTGCAACTAAGTTACTAAAGGTTAACTCATTAATATATCATGTTGCTTTGTTAACTGACTTATAGTGAATATCTAGTCCTAAGTGAGTTGTGAGTTAAAAGGAATTTTGTATTGACATCTAAGGGATCTAGAATTATTTAGTGGTAACTCATTCACCCCTCCCCTCTCATTTTCTCCTCTTATATTTCCATTTTGGACTAGACTACATGAAGACTCACCCTAGAAAAAGAGATCCTACCAAAAGATGCTATGTATGCAAAGAAACTAGTCATATAGCCAAGAATTACATGAATAGAGGAAAAGTTAAATATTAAAAGAAAGCAAAGGTTGGTATAATCATAAGTCAAATAAAATAGCAATGGGTAAAGAAATCTCCAAAGAATTCAAGTGAAATTAAAGGTCATTGACACACAAAACAATTGATTAGGTGATTCAATCATCTCCTCACAAATATGCAAGGGGAATACTAGAGCTATGATAAAATTCATATTCTACATTAGTTCTAGTCATCCAAGCATGATAGTATAGACTAGCATATTAGATGCACTTGGATAGATAAAAGACTTAGACCAAACTAAGCTATTAGTTCTAACTGAGTTACCTCTTAGAGCTAATCAAGCATGGGAAGACTTGACTGAGTCACTAACTCAATTGAGCATACAAAGACTATACTAACCATGCTTTAAGACCAAACTAATTATAATTTACCTACCCAAGTATGGAACATTAAATGAGGCACTAAATTTGGAAATTTGATAAAAGGTAAAAGATTGAATCTTTGTTTTCACTATGATTTCAAAATTCTTTTTGAGCTCAAAATTCCTTAAGCCCCCTAAATCAATTTTAGAGCAATCTATTTAAGGATATTCTTAGGTGAAGTCATCATTGTAAAATTCTTCTTCAACTAAGTAGTATAGTGGTGTCTTCTAGTTTAAAGGTCAAGAAGGGTTCATAAATGTTGGTAAAGAGTTTAGATTACATTCCTCCAAAAATCAAGCTATATCCAGCAATTGTAGAGGAGAAGGATCCTCAAGGTTCTCGGTCTTCCATTCCTTAAAATATAATACTCATCATGATATCATATAATTTTATCATTGTTCTACCCAAGAGATAGGAAATATTGATCTAGATTAGGCCTATGCATATTTATGTGAAAATGATGTGGTGAAGTCAGATCACAAGCACCTGGAGGCCATGAGCTTGACCCACATCATCCATATTCCGAGGAACTTTTAGATCAAGTGGATTGCCAAGTTCACAATATGTCATTCTAGCTGGAACAAACCTACACAATCACTAAAAAGATGATTAATAGGATAATAGGGTAGCCATAGAGAAATCCAATGCTACTAAAATGCTAGGTTAGGCAGAACTAATAAACTTGAAACTTGTTGAATGGGATGGTAGAGTCATGAATTTGAACAATGTGATAGACATGTAAAAAATTTTGGCATCTATGTCTTTCTCATAAAATCTATAGCTCATTTTGTGCCAACAACATTTCATGTAAGGTAGTGGACCTAGCACACAAGATTGTAAAGAAGAACCTATCATTTGACCTTTTTGAGATTCAGTACTCCCAACTAAGAAAGAACATGGATAGCATTCGAGCCTCAAAGAGTAATTCATATAACTTTGGTTCACTCTTAGTATGTTTTTTCTTTTATGTTCTTAAATTCTTTCCTTCCAAAGGAAATGTTTAATGGAAGAAAGATATCCCTATTCTATATCAAATCAATGAATTAATAAGTGAAATGGGTGAGAACTTTGATGGCATCATGGATGCTCACTTAGACAATTTCAAAGAAAGGATAAAAATTTGGCTTAGGATCCATGAGGAGCTTGTTAAAGATAATGAGTAGGATATATGTTTCTTGGTTCACTGTGATATAGTTTACATTCAAGCAATCAGACCTAGGCTAGAGTGGGTTAAACCTCTATCATATGAGGTGAATATTGATGAACCAAAGGATATTATTAAGGCTCTCATCAATGAGCTAGTAGACCCCAAGGCCACTTACTTTGGAACTTATGAAGAATCAAAGACAAGAATCTCTCTTGAGATTTAGATCCCTCAAATTCTAAAGAGAGGAAAGAAGAGGTTGGAAACCATTTCAAAGAAACTTTCCAAATAAGACACATTTCCTATAATCACTGATGGAAAGGGTAATGATGTAGAAGAGGAAGATGAAGAGGTAGAGGAAGATGAAGAAGAAGAGGAAGAAGAGGAACCTCCCAAGAAGAAATAAAAGATCCCATCTAAGAAACTCAAAAGAGCAACAAGGTCAACTCCTCAAATTACTTCCTCCAAGCCAAAAAAACCAAGAAAGAAATTAAAGCTTCGAGATGAGGATGAAGATGGAGTTGATGAAGACAATTTCCCAATTATATCATTGAATAAGGCACCCCCCACCTTTGAAAAACAATTATAAAATATAAGGGAAGG
This sequence comes from Cupressus sempervirens, assembly GCA_028749045.1. Taxonomy (NCBI): domain Eukaryota; kingdom Viridiplantae; phylum Streptophyta; class Pinopsida; order Cupressales; family Cupressaceae; genus Cupressus; species Cupressus sempervirens. The sequence continues at coordinate 799,748,351 of CM053791.1, read as the reverse complement.
AAGGGGTATGCCAAGATTTAAATACTTTAGGTATGACTCTAGAAGAAAAGAGGAGAAGAAACAGATTGAGGAAGCATTAGTTGTGAAAATTGCTAAGTGGAAATATGACCTTTCTAAGATAAAAGGGAATGCTCCTAAATATCTACTAAAGGTTGTTTCACATTATTGGGATAATGTAGAAAAAATAGAGAAGTATATTAGAGAGAAAACTTTAAGAAATCTCATACCTAATCTTGTTGACAAAGAAATCAAGGAGGAAATGACTAAACATGAAGATAAACATACTCCTAGATTTAAAGTTTTTAACATTTTTTACAACAATTTTGAAGGAGCTCTTTCAGAGATTTAGTCAATTGAGGATTATTATGCTGATAAAATTGTAGTTTAATTCATGACATCACTTCCCTTCACTCTATCTAAGGTAGTAATTGTGTAGCAATCAATTGAGTTGAACCCATTTCAACCTAGCAATGAAGTGAAGATTGTCTCATCTTCACAAATTTCTTTCACAAAGGAAACTGAACAACAGGTCCCATCATCTACAATTGAGCAAAATAATCCCTTAGTCTTGACTAAGCATCAAGCTCTCTTAGTCTTGACCAAGCAATAACAACTAGAATAGTAGAGGAACTTAGTTGACAAAGGAAAAGCTATCATTCCTTCTTTAGTGGCCAAAAGCAAGGGAAAAATGGACATAGTTGATGACATTTATCTTGATGAGGAGATTGTAATCTTGAATTGGGACCAACTAAAACTATCAACTGAGGAAATGGACATTTTGGGAGAGCTATGGAAGAAAAGTGAAAAGAAAAGAATGTTAAGAGCTAAGAGAGATAAGAGCCATGTCTTGGATGACATCAAAGAAACATTCATAGATGCTCTATCTATAGATGTAAATAAAGGTACCCATCATTGATCAATTTAATTGATATTTTGTAGAAGTTCAATGAGGATACCAATGGGCAGGACAAACTTCTGATGAAAGTTGAGAGAAAGCTTGAGAATAAAGTGCTAGAAAATGTAGCACAAATGATAGCAATTGATCAAGTAGAACTATCTACTTTGATATCTTCATTAGAAAATGTTGTAAATAATATTATATTTTTATTTTTCAAGTTGACTAATTCTACTAAATTTACAAAGGAAATAAAGGAATAATTGGCCAAGATTGACAAGCACTTGTAGGATAGTGCAAATCAGTTGGCACTTAATCCAAGCTCTAGTTCCAATTGTTTTGGAAAATCTAGATTTTTGATAGAACTTTTGGAAAAATTGCTAACATAAGAGCCCAAAATAAGGGAAACATTGATTGATTTTCAAGGCATGTTACTTCTCCCCATGGAAATTATGCATAGGAGGATGGATCATGCAAGGACATTAGTCAAGGACACAAATCTATCAATTGTAGATCATATGTATGAGTTATTAGGAAATATTTAGATTGATCTACATTTTGTGAAGTATTGATCTCAAATTGGTTTTTACAATTGAGTGTCAACACATTTAACCAATTTCTAAGTTTTTGTTGAGTATGATATAGATGCCAAGCCATAATATGTACCAAGTCAAAAATTCAATAGGTGCTGGATGAACTTCAGGTGTCGAGCAAGATTCAAGTGTCGAGTGATAAGTGATGTTGAGTCACTATAGGTGCCGAGAAAAGTATAGATGTCAAGTGAAATAGAGTTACTATAGGAGCTGAGCCAAAAATAATTCCTACATGTATCAAGCATTAACAATCAGTAAGTGTCGAGTAACACAGAATCATCATATGAGTTTGTGCCTTCAGAAACTCAAATGTAGACCATTTTTGAGCTGACATAAGATGAGTCTTGAATGATCTAAAAGATAAGATTGAATCTTTTACATTCGCTATGTAATCAGCATGCAACCAATAAGAAAAATGGAGAAAGCATGAAGCCAATAAGAAAAATAGAGAAAACATGCAACCAATAGGAAACATGTAAAGATTTGAGTGGGAAAGAAGGATGAATATTGATCATAGATTCATACCTAACCCTAAGACTTTGAAGCCTTTAAAAGGAAGATGATACCCCATAATTTATGTGAGTGTACAAGAGAGAGCTATATGGGAGAATGCTAGCAAATTTCAAAAAGATGTAAAGATTTAGAGAAGGAAGAGCTATATTGAAAAATTTAGTTGGTTAGAATAGAGTATCAACACTTTAAGTAGAGACATATCAGATCAGGAAGGATCAGATCAGATTATCTAGAACAAGCATCTGGATAAGGAATGAAAGATTGTAAGTCATCAAGTCAACACATTCTAATACTCTTTAGCCATTGTATTAGGAATGAAACCCCTATGGTGATAGGTTGGTCTAACATCCATGTTGTAAGCCTTTAACAATGTGTTAAATCCTCTAACAAGGTAACATACCAAGTGAGTGTTTGTAAATCCTTTAACCAGGTCACTTTTAATAGGGTGTAAAGCCTTTAACAAGGCATCCCTTTCATAGGCTAGACCATTGGAAGTGGTCAAACTTTGTAACCTTAAACAATAACATATTGTTGCAATGATAATTTGTGTGTGTCATCCCCACCCTAGTTTTACCTTCTCATTTTTGGGGGTTTTTGGGTGACCAAAATCTTGTGTTATCTATTTTCATGCATGTCTTTACTTTTATGTTAATTAGATATGATAGATTCATGTGAATGATCTTAGTTAAAAATTTTATAGATTAAATATTGTTACTTTTGATTCACCTACCCCCTCTCAGAAGTAAATCTTCCCACCTATAATTTCAAAATTTGGTATCAAAGCCTAGTTCTCACAAGGAGAAGCCTTATAGCTTGGATAAAAGATCTAGAAATGGAAATCTAAAAAATTTGAGAAGATCATAGAAAACTAGGTGATTGATATAAAAATTGCTTTACATACTTTAGAAGAGGCAAGAGAAGAACTGAGAAAATCCTTAAAGAGAACAAGAGAGATTGTCATTGCTAAGAATGATACACAATATAAGGAGATTGACACCTCAAAAGTGTTTGAAAATAGAGATTCCAAAGAATTTGATGCAGCAATAGTAGATCTAATGGAGAAGAATAGAACACAAGCACAAGGGATTAGAACTCTCAAGATTGAACAAGAATCTCAAGCCATGATGCTTTGTGAAGTGACTGAATAGAAGAAAAGAGCCATTAAAGTTAAGGCTATGCTAGAAGAAGACAAGAGAAACCTTGCCAACAGACTGGAAGAAAATTCAATTGAGCTTGCAATAATTTTCAACATGTAGCTAGACACCCTAAGTCAAATGATGAATGCACATCATGAACTGAATGTTAAGGAAATAGAGATCTCCACACTGAAGATGCAAAATGAACAACTACAAAATGACCTAAAAAGAGAGAAGGAGATTGTAGAGAGCTTCAAAAAACCAAATGAAGCCATCAAGTATTTTGAATAGCTAGTAAAATCACCAAGAGCCAACAATGATACTTTTGGACTAGGATACATCAGCACTTAAAAAGAAGAGTCATCCAAGACTACAGAAGAAAGAAGTAACAAAGGTAAGAACACTAAACCTACTTATCATTTTTGTGGTGAAAAAGGACATATCTCTAATATGTGTAGGAGCTAAAAATATTGGTCATTGTCACTGTAGAAATAGATCTTAGTGTGCAAGGAATGTTAACATTAAAGAAAGCATTCACAAACCAAAACTAAGTTCACATATATGCTTAGACAAAGAAAACAAACAAGAGATGCAAACCTCAAAAGATGAAGCATTTCATTGCTTTCTTGATTTTGTAGATGTGTCCTTTGATATGAATGTATGCTCAATTGATTGCCCAATTTCTTCAATGGTGGAGATGGGCAATGGCAAATTGGTAGCCTTGTGAGCTCTCAATTTGGCATTATAAGGGTATGGGTATGGCTTTTGGCACTTAAAAGGGCATGATAACTTTACTCAAATGGTTGTCGTTGAAATGTCTTGGGAGGGGATTCAATTTATAGGCTAAGGGCTTGAAGGATGAAGGGCTAAGATGCAAAGAGAGATGAAGGCTTAAGGAGGGCTAGGATGCACTCAAAGGAGAGCACATGGATTGTGCTTGTTTAGCACCAATGGGAAGGTGACACTTGTCACAAAGAGGATGAGTGTGAGAGGGTAGGGTAAAGGGTTGGTTAAAGGCATGATGAGTGGGGTTGAGTATGTAAGAGAGATGTAAGAGGAATGAGTGTGGAAGAGGGAAGAGTGTGGAAGATGGATGTAAGAGTCATGAGTGGGCTTATAAGAGTCTTTTATGGTTTGTAAGATCACTCATGACTTGGTGGTTGGTATTTTTGAGGGGAGACTTTGGTTTGGGTTAGGAAAGTCTTAAACTTGTTTAGGGAATGTGATAACATTAGGGGGTGGATTAGGCTTGGGTTTAGGATTAGATTAGAGATGTTAGAGATGTGCAAGTGGATGGCATTAATGAGGGTGGGTGAGTTAGTGGCTAAGCTTGGTTAGTATGGGTGGATGGGGTGGATTAGGCTAAATGGAGGATTAGGGATAAGTTAGGAGTTTTTGGATTTGAGGATCTTATTTATCAAATAGATTTATTTAATAAATGGGGATTTTGGAATTAGATAGGAGAAAAGGATTTAATTGATAAATGATAGGTTATTTGATTTATCAATTAGGACTATAGATGATTAATTAAATTAATCAGCTAGGGGATGACAAAGGATTAATTAAATAAGAATTTAATTAATGATGCCTTTAGAGATGGATAAATTAGATTACCAAAGCGGTGTGATCAAATTTAGGTTTCTACAGTCACAAGCGCAACAAGTAAGGACATCAAGCACATGACTGTAGGATTAGGACTATCAAGACACCAAGATTTGAAGGTAATTGCTACAAATGCAAGAAGTATTGAAATAGAGCTTTTGAGTGCATATCAAAGCCTATGTGGGCACCTAATCAACCAATAAGAGGAAACAATCATGGACATCACTATAATTGCGAATACAACACCAGGTATAGCTATCACTACGGTCAGGGTTATGGACACATCCTTGAAAATTGCATAAGAACACATTTCAGTGGAAACTATAGTAGATGGATCAATCAAACTATGTTCTTCACTTGTTTCAATACTGGACATATTAATAGAAATTTCCCAACAAGGTCAAAGGCACCCAACTTAGAGTTCAAAAAAGGAAGGAAAGGTAGATGTTGAACACATCGAAGGAGAAATGAATAAGACACAGAAAGAACATTCAATGAAAATATCACTTCACCTAAAAGGTTAAATGGTCACACTTCATGCAACTAAGTAAAAGAAGGTATGTGGGACTGATATACAAAGTTTTATCATACATCAATTCCAAGACAAGCAAGTACTAAAGAGGATAGTTCATGCAAAGTTAAAACTTCAAGTTTTCACTAGTATTGCCAAGTTTCCCTTAGATGTTGAGTAAAATTTGAGTACATGATGATTGATTGCCAAAGTTAGTAGAAGTTAAATGATTAGTTATAGTCGAGTTGGTAGTGGAAGTTGAGAAAAGGGAAATTATAGTAGAAGCTGAGTAAATAAAACTCTAATGGATGTTGAGTGGTTGAAAGACAATGGAAGCTGAGTAATGCAAAAATGCTTAAGAAGCTAAGTGGACAGCTATAAATGCACTAAGCGTTAAATGCTACAAAATAAGGGTATGTGATCACATTTTGAACCATTTTTCTTCATCACGAACAAAGAGCCAAGATGAAGAGTGAAAAATGATTTCGAAGCATACAATCTAGCATTTGAGTAGATTTCAATTGAGATTCAACTTGGTTTCATCGATTACAAGGTATTTACACTAGTGCCAAGCTACGTAGTTTTAAATTTCTTCATTTTTAAACCCTAGATAGAAGAAATAGCCTCCAATTCTAGGAAAACTTAGGAGAAAGAGACATTTGAGGTTCAATTAGTGTCAAATGAAGTTAAACAACTTGATTTTTGACCAATCCCAGAACTTGCATACAAAAATGACCTAGCTGGAGTCTTATCTATTATTCCTCCTAAGGTAGTTATGGTCCAAGATGTTAGGAGATGTTATAATTGTAAGATTGGTGCTATAGGAGACATAGAGATGAGAGAAGCCTATGATAGGTGTATATGCTATATTAGTATGTTAGAAACACTAAATTAAGAAATCAAAAGCATTTACAAACTAAAATACCATAACATAAATGAGAGACTAAAGAGGTGATGTAACACCCCAACCTTGCTTCCAAACCCCAAGCTCTCTCTCAGGGCTACCTTAGGTCATTCACTAGACCCACTAGGGCTTCTTCACACCCTATAATTACTAGGACCTTGCTCAAGAGATCCTAATCCTTCAGTTGGGGGTACACTTACAAAGTAACATCAAATTTCTTACTAGCCGGCTCCAGTCCGCTATTAACCCTCAAGTCCATCTATAGCTCCAAGGGTACCAGTTCTTCATCTAGGGTTTTTTTAGACTCCTTCTAACATCCATGACCCTAAACAATGCTGATTTCATAGGCGCATTCAATCTACTAGGGAAGATACACCAAATTGCTCCAAAAAGGCTACTAGGAATTAGCCCTACTAAATAGTTGGAAACAAGATTTCTTGAAAAAATTCTTAACAACCCTACAAAAAATTATATTTTTGGATACCCTTTTTAGAGTACTTCAAGATTCTATAATTTTCTAGCCTCCAAAATTTCCGTACAATGAAAGTACAATTTTAGGCCAAAAATGAGGATTTCAAGTGCTTTATCGCTGTTGTGATGGAAAACCACCTTAGGCACCTTTCCAAGACCTCTCCTTTGGACTGGAGCAAGGTTAGACCTTCTTATTACTCACTGTGCAGCTGGATTAAGGTATTTGTACACTCAATCCTCTCCATAACTCATTTTCCAACTGTGATTCCTAGCCAAGTTGCATTTGGCTTGCCTAGGGCATCACCTTAAAAATGCTTGCTCATTCTTTCAAGGGACCTCCTTCTTGATACATAATGTACATGGATCCTAGTTCCAAATCCCAAAATACCAAAGGTTTCCAATGGTGGGAAGTGGCCCTAAGATCCCATTTTCTAAGTGCAGCCCTGTTCAGATCAGCAACTTGCCAAGAACAAAAAGATTTTTCTACACTAATGCAAACGAATTAAAATGATCAAACCAACACTACAAAAAGATTAAAAAAAATATTTCAGAACTTTTCCAACACAAAAATCAGGCCATTCAATCCTCCTCTATTAAAAATGCCTTGAAATGCATAAAATCGACAACAAAATACTTGCTCAATTCGTACAAAATGCAAAACCAACTTGTCCAACCCCCTGAAAATGGCTGTCCTCATGTTTTTAAAGGCTCCTCCATCAGTTCCATAACTTTTCTAAACAGTTAGGACATTCTAAACACACAAATGCCAAAAAGTTGCTTTTTGCAAGAAAATGTTGTCATGACAACATGACAACATTTCAGCAACTTTTGTTCTACATGGAGTTAGACCTCCAAATTTGGCACAAAAACAAAGTAGACATATAATATGCATAAAATGACTTCAAATAAAAAATTCAAAGCCATTGGAACCTTTCTACACCATTTTAGCCTTTTTCGGACCTAAGTCACCTAGTTGACAATAGTCGGCAACTTCTAGCAACTTGGTCACTTTGGGTCTTGCCAAGTCTCCTAAACACACCTAAGGACCACATAGGACCTATTATTAGAATAGTGATGTGGCTAGCATCACTACAAGCCAAAAATAAATAAATACCTAGGTTTCACACTTAGCCTACCTAGGTGCTCCTGCACCATACTCCCCCCTCCAACAAAGAGCTCAACGTGGATCAGTTTGCAACAAATCTAGAGGTATGCCAACCTTCTTGAACTCTATCTCAGCAACCCATGTAGCCTTTGAAATTGGTTTCTCCTTCCATTTGATGAGGTGTTCCATGTAAACCTTGTGCCTTGTAGTCTTCTTTAGCCTTGAATCTAACACCTTTTCTACCCCCAACTTGTTGTTTGTAGGTGTTGAAGCAAGTTCAAGATCTTCATGAACATCGGGACTGAGCTGAGATGGGTCACCTTTGTATGCCACCAAGTCTTGCACATTAAAAATAGGGGATATGCCCAAATCGGAAGGTAAATCTACCTTATAGGCATTTGCTCCATATTTAGCCAATATTTTGCAAGGCCCTACCCTCTTCATCTGTAACTTAGTAGGAATGCCTTTTTGAAGCCTTGCTTTGTTCAAATGGACCATCACATAGTCCCCAACAACAAACTGAACATCCTTCTTCTTTTCATCCACCTTGGCTTTGAGTTTTAGAGTGTTGTCTTGAATAGTCTTCTTGACTTGCTCCTGAATCTCCTTCATGGTTTGTACAAAGTCTTCAGCTTGACCACTAATCTAATCCATGTTTCCAAGAAACCTTAGTTCACACACACCTCTTGGGTGCATGCCATAAACAATTTCAAAAGGACTCATTCTGGTAGTCCTATTCTTGCTATCATTGTAGGCATATTCTGCTTGTGAGATGATAACATCCCAAGTCTGACCATACTCCTTAGTTAGGCACCTAAGAAGGTTACCTAAAGTTCTATTAACCACCTCAGTTTGACCATCAGTTTGAGGATGGTAAGCTGAACCAAAAGACATGTTAGTGCCAAGCTTCTTCCATAAAGTCTTCCAAAAGTGACTCATGAATTTCACATCTCGATCTGACACAATGCTTAATGGAAGTCCATGAATCCTTACAACCTCTTTGAAAAACAAATGAGCTATATGACTTGCATCATTAGTTGTCTTACATGGAATGAAATGTCCCATTCTACTGAATCTATCAACAACAACATAAATGCTATCATACCCTTGCTTAGTTTTAGGCAAACCAACAATGAAATCCATACTTACACAATCCCATGGTCTGCTAGGAATTGGTAAGGGCTGGTAAAGACCTGCATTGCTCATTCCTCCTTTTGCCTTCATACACACCATACATTTCTCCACATACTTGTTTACATATTTGACCAATTTAGGCCAATAATAGAACCTTTGCACTAGTTCTATTGTCTTGCTGATACCAAAATGCCCACTCAAGCTGCCATTATGCTTCTCTTGTATTAGGTTCTCTCTCATGGAACCTCTTGGTACACACAACTGGTTACCCTTAAATAGCAACCCATTTTGCAAAGTGTATTCTGAAAATCTGCTATGAAAGTGGTTTCCAAAATCCATGCATACCTTATAGGCTTCAGCAAAGTCCTCATCATTCTTGTAAAGATTCTGAAAACTCTCCACTCCAATGCTATGGAGCTGAATCTCTTGGACTGTTAAAACCCTTCTACTTAATGCATCAGCAACCTTGTTCATTTGTCCTTTCTTATGCTTGATTGTAAAGGTGAAGGCCTACAAATATTCCATCCACTTCAAGTGCCTGTTGCTCAACTTCTCCTGTGTGTTGATGTAGCTAAGAGCTTGATTATCTGTAAACACAACAAATTCTTTTGGCAACAAATAGTGTCTCCACTTCCTAAGACACTAGACTAAGGCATACAATTCTAGATCATAGGATGAGTATTTCTTCTTGGCCTCATTTAGCTTTTCACTATAGAAGGCTACTGGTCTACCTTCTTGACTCAACACCCCACCCACTACTAGGCCACTTGCTTCACATTCTAAGGTGAACAACTTTTCAAAGCTAGGTAATTTTAGGATGGGTTGAGTAGCTACTTGTTTTTTTAACATATCAAATGACTTTTCAGCCTCTAAAGTCCACCTAAACTTGGACTTGACTCCCCCCTTTATGGTATCAAGAAATGGTGCACAAATACCACTAAAGTTCCTAATGAACTTCCTATAAAATTGAGACAAACCGTGGAAACTTCTTACCTCACTAGATGTGGTAGGTGTAGGCCAACTTAGGATAGCAGCAACTTTCTCCTTGTCCATCTTCAAAGTTCCTTTAGACACCACAAAGCCTAGATACACCAACTCTTGCTTGAAGAAGTCACACTTCTCAAGGTTGATAGATAGCTTCTCCTCATGAAGCCTCTTCAAAACCGCTTCTACATGCTTGACATGTTCCTCTTTGGTCTTGCTGTAGATGAGGATATCATCCAAATACACCACCACAAATCTGCCTATGAAGTCTTTGAGCACTTCATTCATGAGCCTCATGAAGGTGCTAGGGGCATTGGAAAGACCAAATGGCATCACAAGCCATTCATAAAGACCATCAGTAGTCTTAAATGCTGTCTTCCATTCATCTCCCTCCTTTATTCTAATTTGGTGATACCCACTTTTCAAGTCCAGCTTAGTGAAATACATAGCACCTCCTAGACAATCCATAAGGTCTTCAATTCTTGGAATAGGAAACCTATACCTGATTGTAATGTAGTTAATGGCCCTTGAGTTAGTACACAACCTCCATTTTCCTCCCTTCTTGGATGCCAAAACCACCGGGACTGCACAAGGGCTTATGCTCTTTTGGATCAAACCTTGGTCCATCAACTCTTGGACTTGTCTTGCCACTTCAAGGTTCTTATCTGGGGTTAACTTGTAGGCTGCCTTATTAGGTAGTGAGGCACCTGGGACAAAGTCAATTTGATGGCTGATAACTCTTCTTGGTGGTAGGGTAGCTGGTGTACCATCACTAACAATCTCCTTATACTTTACAAGTAACTCTTGTACCTCTGCTGGTAAAGGTTCTTGGACTGGCTTTTCTTCACTTGCAGCCTTTAGTATGACTACAAATCCTTGGCTCTCCTTATGCTTGAGGTCTCTAATAAACTCTTTCTCTCCACATAGCAGCACATTAGGCACCTTGGACTGTGGTTCATCCCCTTCTAACAATGACTGAATTTTGAAGGTCTTGCTTCCTTTCATAAATGTTATGGTATTTTCCTTGCCATCATAGACCACTTCCCTATCAAATTGCCAAGGTCTCCCTAGCAAAAGATGACAAGCATCCATTGGCAAAATATCACATAATAAGCGGTCTTTATATCCTGCAGTTGAGAAGTCCACCCATGCTTGTTCATTCACTAGGATGCTTTGCCCTTTGTTAAGCCATGTGACTTTGTAAGGGTTGTCATGAGGTATCTTCTTTAGTTTGAGCTTTGTAACAGCCTCCTCTGATATTACATTATCAGTTGATCCAGAATCAACCACCACCTTGCATACTTTTCCTACGATCTTGCACTTGATCCTAAACAATGCCCTTCTATGTCTAGGCTCATTAGAAGCTAGTTGCTTGATCAGAACCCTCCTAAACATGAGGTTCTCACCTTTTTCAGACTCAATATGGTCTATGTCAACATCCTTGCAACTTCTATTATCTTCTTGTGCATATGCTAGCCTTTTATCTTGGCTTGAGGAAGAGGGTTTGTCTGGGCACCTATAGGCAGGATGGCCTAGTTGACCACAATTGTAACACTTCATTGTTGCAAAGTAAGAGCTGCTCCTACCTCCTCTACCCCTACTTGATCCTCCTTGATTGCCTCTCCCTCTATTATAACCACCTCTTGAAGAGTGGTCAATAGTTTGCTCCATGGGTTTGCTTTCACTTTGGCTCTTTTGATCACTACCTTTGCCTTGGTAGCCTCCTCTTTGATTTTTCTGATTTTTGCCTTTGCCTCTATCTTTGAAGTTAGAATCTCCTTTCCTCTTGTTCTTTTCTTCTACCTTCAAAGCTAGCTGATGACATCTTTGGATAGTGGTTGGGGCCCATAAGCTAAGCTCCTCTTGAATGTTCCACTTCAAGCCACCAAGATACCTTGCCACCTTGAGTGACTCCTCTTCTTGCTTCTTGGATCTCAAACACAACCTCTGAAATTCTTCAGTGTAGGAGGTCACATCAAGATCTTTTTGCTTCAGTCCTTGCCTCTTTTTACGGAGTTGGATCTCAAAGTCTTCAGGTAGGAAGTTCTCCTTGATTTTTTTTGCCATAGCACTCCAATTTGCAATTGGATTCTTGCCCATGCTAACTCTTTCATCTTGTACATACTTCCACCATGTTAAGGTTGAGCCTCTAAGCCTTGACTTAGCAACCTTAACCTTCTGTGCCTCTGAGATACCCTCACACTCAAAGTGGTTCTCCATACCCTCTAACCAATCCATAACTGCATCAATATCCATCTTACCACTGAAAAGTGGCACTCCTTCCAAAGCTTTACCTCCTAAGGCTTTGATTGCCTTTAAGAAGGGCTCTTCTTGCAAGATAGGATTAGGTTCAGGTACAATATCTTCCTCTACTACCTTTTTACCATTCCCATCTTCTTCTTCATCTCTTTTCTTGGCTGCCTCTACAACTGCATCTAGTTTTTGCTTCACCTCTTCTAGTGCTTCTTCAAGAAGCTGATTTCTTTGCCTTTTCTCATCAACTTCTTTAGCTAACTCCACATTTGTCACCATCATGGATTCTCCTACTGATTCTTCAGCGGCTTCCAACATTAACTACCTTTCCCAAATCTTTAACTGGCTCTGATACCACTCTGATGTAACACCCCAACCTTGCTTCCAAACCCCAAGCTCTCTCTCAGGGCTACCTTAGGTCATTCACTAGACCCACTAGGGCTTCTTCACACCCTATAATTACTAGGACCTTGCTCAAGAGATCCTAATCCTTCAGTTGGGTGTACACCAACAAAGTAACATCAAATTTCTTACTAGCCGGCTCCAGTCCGCTATTAACCCTCAAGTCCATCTATAGCTCCAAGGGTACCAGTTCTTCATCTAGGGTTTTTTTAGACTCCTTCTAACATCCATGACCCTAAACAATGCTGATTTCATAGGCGCATTCAATCTACTAGGGAAGATACACCAAATTGCTCCAAAAAGGCTACTAGGAATTAGCCCTACTAAATAGCTGGAAACAAGATTTCTTGAAAAAATTCTTAACAACCCTACAAAAAAATTATATTTTTGGATACCCTTTTTAGAGTACTTCAAGATTCTATAATTTTCTAGCCTCCAAAATTTCCGTACAATGAAAGTACAGTTTTAGGCCAAAAATGAGGATTTCAAGTGCTTTATCACTGTTGTGATGGAAAACCACCTTAGGCACCTTTCCAAGACCTATCCTTTGGACTGGAGCAAGGTTAGACCTTCTCATTACTCGCTGTGTAGCCGGATTAAGGTATTTGTACACTCAATCCTCTCCATAACTCATTTTCCAACTGTGATTCCTAGCCAAGTTGCATTTGGCTTGCCTAGGGCATCACCTTAAAAATGCTTGCTGATGCTTTCAAGGGCCCTCCTTCTTGAAACATAATTTACATGGATCCTAGTTCCAAATCCCAAAATACCAGAGGTTTCCAATGGTGGGAAGTGGCCCTAAGATCCCATTTTCTAAGTGCAGCCCTGTTCAAATCAGCAACTTGCCAAGAACAAAAAGATTTTTCTACACTAATGCAAACGAATTAAAATGATCAAACCAACACTACAAAAAGATTAAAAACAATATTTCAGAACTTTTCCAACACAAAAATCAGGCCATTCAATCCTCCTCTATTAAAAATGTCTTCAAATGCATAAAACCGGCAACAAAATACTTGCTCAATTCGTACAAAATGCAAAACCAACTTGTCCAACCCCCTGAAAATGGCTATCCTCACATTTTTAAAGGCTCCTCCATCAGTTCCATAACTATTCTAAACAGTTAGGACATTCTAAACACACAAATGCCAAAAAGTTCCTTTTTGCAAAAAAATGTTGTCATGACAACATGACAACATTTCAGCAACTTTTGTTCTACATGGAGTTAGACCTCCAAATTTGGCACAAAAACAAAGTAGACATATAATATGCATAAAATGACTTCAAATAAACAATTCAAAGCCATTGGAACCTTTCTAGACTATTTTAGCCTTTTCCGGACCTAAGTCACCTAGTTGACAATAGTCGGCAACTTCTAGCAACTTGGTCACTTTGGGTCTTGCCAAGTCTCCTAAACACACCTAAGGACCACATAGGACCTATTATTAGAATAGTGATATTTCTAGCATCACTACAAGCCAAAAATAAAGAAATACCTCTACCTAGGTGCTCCTGCACCAAGAGGAGACCCCAATTGGATATATGAGCCAAATGAATGGACTCTCCCAATAGGATTTAGCTCTTTGCTTGGTAGATGAGTCTAAAGATTGGGATGTATGCTCAAGTTCTCAAAACTATGCTTCAATGGTGGAGATGAGTAAATGGAAAATTGGTAGCTTTTTGAGCTCTCAATTTGGCATTACAAGGGTATGGTTGATGGCTTTTGGTTCTCAAACTAGCATTATAACTTTGGCTTAAAGGTTGTGATGATATGGCTTGGGAGGGGATTCAATTTATAGGCTAAGGGCTTGAGGGATGGAGGGTTAAGATGGAAGGAAAGGAAAAAGCATAAGGAGGGCTAGGATGCACTCAAAGGGGAGTACATGGATTGTGCTTGTTTAGCACCAATCAGGGAGTGACACATGTCACAGGGTGAGTGGATGGAGGATAGGGGAAGGATGAGTCAACAAAGGAGGCTCAAAAGATAATATATTCATAAAGACCCTTCATTATGGCTTGTAAGGGCTTGTAAGAGTCTTTATTGCCTTTGTAAGAGCATTCATTGTTGGGTGGTTGGGATATTTTGGAGGGAGTTGAGATTGTTGACTTTCCTTGGCTTAGGAAAGTCTTAAGCTTGCTTAGGGAATGTGAAAAAATTAGGGGGTGGATTAGGCTTGGGTTTAGGATTAGATTAGTCTTGTTAGAGATATACAAGTGGATGGCATTCATGAGGGTGGGTGAGTTAGTGACTAAGCTTAGTTATTATGGGTGGATGGGGTGGATTAGGCTAAATGAAGGGTTGAGGAATAAGTTAGGTGTTATTAGATTTGAGGGTTTTATTTATCAAATAGATTTATTTAATAAATGGGGATTTTGGAATTAGATAGAAGAATAGGATTTAATTGATAAATGATAGGTTATTTGATTTATCAATTAGGACTATAGATGATTAATTAAATGAATCAGCTAGGGGATGGAAAAGGATTAATTAAATAGGAATTTAACTAATGATGCCTTTAGAGATAACTAAATAGGATTACCAAAGTGTTGTAATCAAATTTAGGTGTCTACATTTTGCCCCTCTTTGACATAGTGTTGAGACAACACTATTTCAAAGAAGTTTGAATGAAGACAACATGAGGGAGATGTTTTAGCAACAAGGTTGCCCCAGTCTTGGATAAGAAGAGGAGAGACTAGACTTTAGAGATGCCACCTCAAGAAGGCAGCAAGGGGAGAAATTGAGGCTTGATGGCTTCTTGAAAATTCCAAGAATCTGAGATGAGTAGGGAGACTCAGATTGGAAAAGAGAAGGGGCTGAATTAGCTCAAACTCTCACTAAGGGAGAATGATAAAGGGAGAATCAGAGGCACAAGAGGAATCAAGCTTAAGAATTTTGGGATTGGGGGAGGATGAAGGAGTAGAGCACTATAAAAAGGAATCTAGGATAGGAAGATGGATGATGGGATGATAAAGCTGATACAACAAGATTTCAAAGAGTCAGATTGGTGGAAGATGGTTTTCAGAGATCCCTAGGACTAGGATGGTGGATCTCAAAAGATGAGGCTTGGTGGATTGATTGGATTGGTGGATCCCTAAGAGTAGGATTGTGGATCCCTAAATCTAAGAGTGATGATTGATTCAAAGAGATATAGTTGCACAAGCTCGGGTAGGAGAGGCAGATGTTGGAGATGGATGGGGGATACTGGAGATGAAGGGATTCTATTGAAGCTTTTTGAGCGGGGGGATACTTCAAAGAGAAGTACCACCATGTAGTTGAGCACTAGATTTTCTATATGACTATTGGTTAATTGCCAAGGTTACTAAGAACATCATGGCCTTTTCACCAACCGTCCAGAGAACTGATGAACTGACTCAAAAAAAACATGCAAGGATTGCCCCAGCATCACACATGAATCTTGAAAGAATCAAAGTGGAACTGACACTGGGTAACCCACAAGAAAAAAAGAAAAACAAACAAAAGACCTGATCAAGACCTTACACTCAGATTGCCCCATTCACAGCATACCATGATATGGAAGATCATGGCAACCTTGAGGAGGGAACAAAAAGATTGTTTGGAAAAGATACTTCAAGACCCAAAAGGTAAGATTCCAAATCAAAAGAAAGTAAAAATCCAAAAGAGAACCATTTGCCAATGAGATGGGTAGGACGAGGTACTAACGGACCAAGATCAGACATGAGGAAAGCTATATCCTGCAAGGATCTATCGGAGAGCACCTAAGCTGATGGAACTAGATGAGTGATGCATCTAAAAAGTTGAACTAAGAAGGATAACACTTTGGTGATAGGAGATCTAGCTAAAGGATTCATTGGAATAGCTAACCAAGATTTGTGTGATGTGTGCAAGATGCTGATCAAGGAGGAACTGACAGGAAAGCTAGATAGATACAATGGTACTAAGAAAAAGAGGATGTACAAGCTGGCGGACCAAGATATGTTACAAATGTACAAGGTTGTTCATGTTTTGGTTTTGCAAGATGGAAATATTTGCGAAGGGTGGGATGTCTACAATAGTTGATAGGCGGATAGGTTGATGGTTTGCAAAAACCTTAAGGAAAATGGGATTCTTTGTGTGCATGTGATAGGATACAAACTAGGATACAAGATTATTTACTAGCTGGAATATGTTACAAGCTTTGGACAAGATTTGGATATACAAGCTATGATACAAGGGAGGATACAAGATTTACAAGCTTTGGTAAAAAATGTACAAGCTGAGGTACAAGATTTACAAGCTGTACGGGAGGTATTTAGAAGCTTCATCAAATTTTGGATATTTGGTTGGAACACCAAGGGAACAAGCAGGTGTTTTATGGGATGGTGGGTGAATAGATGAAGGATAGGATAGTGATAGATAATGGAGTGGTCTTAGTACACAAGGCCCCTAAATTACCATGTTTTCACTAAGGTACCTATCCAAGACGCTTGAATTGCCAAGTTTTCACCATTGGATGCTTATTTCTCTTTACTATTTTTTTAATTTTTTTATTTTTCAAAAGCTGGGTATACCAAGGATCTTCAAACATAGAACCTCTTGAGATGAATGATGTTAGTAGGATCACTCAAGAGTTCTCCTTCTGGTGTAGATAACTGATAGGCTCTGAAGCCAAAGGAGGCAGTGACAACATAAGGACCAAGCCATGTAGGTTCAAACTTGCCTTTCTTTTCTCGATCTGCTTGGACTTTCATGTTTTCTTTAAGGACCATGTCACCTAGCTGAAAGTGTCGTGGAAGCACCTTCTTATTGAAATTCCTTTTGAGATGAGTTTGATAGATGGTGAGATGATCATAGGCTTGTTGTCGCTTCTCATCTAAGAGATCTAGCTGGGTGAGCCGAGCTACTTTGTGTTCTTCATCTAATATTTGCCCTTGCAAAGATATGCACAAGGAGGGAAGTTCAACCTCTATAGGTAGTACTACTTTGGAACCATAGACTAGGGAGTATGGAGTTGTGCTGGTGGATGTATGGAAGGAGGTGCGATAGGCCTGTAGGGCTGGATTTATTTGTAGGTGCCAATCATGGCCAGAATCATTAACAACTTTCTTTAGGATTTTGAGGAGGGTTTTGTTAGTTGCCTCTGCATGGCCATTACCTTGTGGGAAATATGGGCTGGAAAAGTGGTGATTGATGTGGAGGGAAGTGCATAATTCTTCCATGTTGAGATTTTCAAAGTTACCTCCATGGTCGATGAAGATGGTGGATGGGATGCCGAATCGGCAAACAATGTGGTACAAGATGAACTTGGAGACCTGAACTCCTATAGATGCGACTAGGGGGACTGCTTCCACCCACTTTGTGAAATAGTCTGTAGCTGTTATTATCCATTTATGTCCATCAGATGAGAGAGGTGTGATAGTTCCAACTAGATCAAGGCCCCAACAAGCGAAAGGGAAAGGTGGTGCAATAGGTTGTAGATCCTGTGCTGGAGTGTGCACAAGATTTGCATGCTGCTAACATGGGAGACACTTTTTGAAAAATTCACAGGAGTCTTCTTGAATGGTAGGCCAATAGTAGCTTTCTCTAAGGATTTTTCATGCTAGGACAATACCACTTGTGTGGGCATCGCAAAGTTTGGAGTGTACTTCTTTTAACACCATTGTGGCCTCATTTTGATCTAAACATCGAGAGAGAGTATCATGATAACCCTGACGATATAGGGTATTGGCTATGATAACATAGCAGGATGATTTTTGGATGAGGTTCTAGCACTAGGTACGTGTGAGATGAGGGGATATGATACCATCATTAAGGTAAGTGTGAATCTCATGGTACTAAGGGGATTGGGGACCAACCAAGATACAAACACGATTTGAATCCTCATTCACATAGGCATGTGTGAGGAGCTACTCGACTAAAAACTCATACTGTGTAGCTACTTGGTGAATTTCCAAGAGTGAGCCTATAGTAGCCATAGCATCTGCTACTTTTTCTGTATTTGAGGCACTTGTGTAAACTCAAGCTTTGTAAAATGCTAGGTTAGTTGATCAACTAGCTCTTTGTAGGGTAATAGTTTTTCATCTTTGGTTTGATATTCATTTAGGGCTTGCTTGATGATGAGCTGAGAATCACCAAATATTTGTAACTCAGCAATGTTCCATTCTGTAGCTATCTTTAATCCTACTATGAGGGCCTCATATTCAGCTATATTGTTGGTGCTAGGGAACTGTAGCTTGAAGGCTTTTGGAATGTAATCTCCTTGAGGTGTGACCAATAATATTCCTACCCCTGATCCATGAGATGTGTATGGGCCATCAAAATAAAGTTTCCATGGGGGTTGTTCTTCAATTAGATAGATATGCTCATCTAAAAATTCTGTGATCAATGGATAAGCATCTATTAGAGGTGCATTAGCTAGGTGATTTTCTATAGCTTGCCCTTTGATTGCGTTTCTTTCCACATACTGGATGTCAAATTCACTAAGGAGCATAACCCATTTGGCCAAATGGCTAGTAAGTGTTGTTCATAAGAGCATATACTTTAGAGGATCGATCTTGGAGACTAGTTGGATGGTATGACTTAGCATGTAGTGGCGAAGCTTTTAAGTTGAGAAAACAACTACCAAACAAGCTTTCTCCATAGGAGTGTAATTGAGTTCATAACCAACTAGGGTTCTACTGATGTATTAGATGGCTCTTTCTCTGTCGTAGTCATCAAGCTGTGCTAGAAGTGCCCCTAGAGTAGTAGGTGTTGCTGATATGTACAAAATCAGGGGACGACCAAGAACTGGTCGAACCAAGATAGGGGGATTGATGAGATACTGCTTGAGATGGTCAAAGCTGTGCTGACATAAAGGATCCCACTTGAAGTTCTCATCTTTCTTTAGTAAATGTGAAAATGGTGTACACTTATCTGCAAGCTGGGATATCAAGCACCGAATGGATTGAAGCTTTCCCTGAAGAGAGCAAACCTGTCACAGTGTCTGGGGAAGAGGCATGTCTAAGATAGCCTTGACCTTCTTGGGGTCGATCTCTATACCTCGTTTAGAAACTATAAAGCCTAGAAGCTTGCCAGATGTGACCCCAAAGACACACTTCTTGGGATTCAACATGAGATGATATTTGGCTAACCTATCAAAGACTTTCTCTAGGTCAGCAAGATGATCCATGAAGGTGTGAGATTTAACCAAGATATCATCCAATAATCTTCCAAAATGTTATGGATAAGATCATGGAAAATGGTTGTCATAGCTCTTTGATAGGTAGCACCAGCATTTTTTAGGCCAAAAGGCATCATGTTGTAACAAAAGGTTCCCCAAGGGGTAGTGAATGTTGTCTTATGTTGATCCTCTTTTGCAATCTTGATTTGATTATACCCAGAAAATCCATCCATGAGGGACAAAATTTCATGTCCAGCTATAAGATCTACAATCATATCTATGTTGGGCAAGGGAAAATCATCTTTTGGACAAGCTTTGTTAAGATCTCTAAAATCAGTGCAGATTCTGATGTCATCAGAGGGTTTAGTGATGGGGACCATGTTGGAGATCCACTCTGAGTAGTCAATAGGTTGGATAACCTTAGTAGCTAACATTCTTTCTAACTCAGCTTTGACCAGTAATGCCACCTTGGGGTGCATTTTTCTAAGCTTTTGTTTGACGGGCTTGATCTTTGGATCGACTGCAAGATGATGAACTACAAGCTTTGGATCAAGTCCTGGCATGTCCTGATATGACCATGCAAATTGGCCAATGTTCTCTCTTAAGACCTCAAAGAGGAGGTCAGCTTGGTCTTTTGATAGGGATGCAACAATGTGAACAAGTCTAGGGATCTCTAAAGAACTGATGTTGACTTCTCTAGTATCCTCAATTAGAATAGAAGACACCTCTAGTTGATTATCTTGAGGAGGCAATGTTAAATCCTCATGTTCTACTTGTGGCTCTGGATGTTCTTGCTGAGGGGTTCTCTTCACTACCTTAGCTAGTCCTAGATTCACCTTAGTTCTAGTTTTGGGCGTATAAGAACTAGGTTGGGGATTTTCTCCAAAATACTCCTTGGGATCTAGCTTATAGATATAGGTAGAATCTGGCTTTGTTTTCTAATGAGGAGTTTTGACTCCGATGAATCTTAGAAGTGCTTCCTCTGTTGTGAACTCATCAATGTGTATGACACTTGGTTGGTCCCAATCTATGAGTTATGGATGGGTGAGTGGTAGGTCAATGAGGTGGATGGATAGTTCTTGGAGAACAGAGTCTCTGAGGGAGATTTGGTCTAGGATATCATCGTAGGCTCTCTTTTCAACTTCCTCAGGAATGTCTTTGATTTTGACAAGGTTGCGGTGAATGTTCAAAAAAGCATGACCATCCATATTGATGCCCCCAGTTGTGGGTATGCCAAAGCTGAGACTTGACTTTGATTCCCACTTGCGTGCTTCAATGGAGCACTGCATGCCTCTTTCTTCTAAGCCTAGACCACCACCTTGATAGTTCCATTTTTTAGTGATGATTTTATGTTCTTGGGGATACTTCTGGCTGAAGTGATCAAGGCGTGCTTGATTTCTTGGAGGTGCATCCTTATGTAACCAATTGTTGATATCTGGAGTGAGCTCCTCATGAAGAGGGATTTTTGAGGATACAAAGGTTGTTGGGCCAAACTGTTTGTATCGAGGAGGTGGAATCTCCTTAGCTTTGTGATATGTTGGTCATCCATGGGCATGTGGATCAAGTGGGAGTGCCTCGACAACAAATGCATCTGACAGACTATACTCTCCACAACCTTTGTTATTGATCTTCACGGTAGACAAGGTGGAGGCGAGGATGTTTTCTGGGTCATTACAAGTGTAGGATGAGCTAGTGATGGATGTGATAATATCAATTCGAGGGAAATGGTTTGTATATGAAGCTTCAATTGTATTGCAATAAGAAAAGGGTTTTGGATTGGCATGGATGGTTACCTCAGTGCCTTGATGCAAAAATTTGATGCACTGATGGTAAGTGGATGGAACAACTTTCATGCAATGAATCCATGGGTGACTGAGGAGGATGTTAAATGGTAGGTTTAGATCAATAACATGGCAGGGTGTCTCTTGGAGGACTGGCCCAACCTTGATTGGTAGCAAAAAAGTTCCTTTTGTGGTTCTTTCCAAGTTGTCATAAGCTTTGATGGTGATAACCTCACTGATGATATCTGCCTCAGTATACCCAGCTTGTTTTATGAATTTTAGGGTGCAAATATTTAAGGCTGATCCATTATCTATCATTACTCTTTTCACAGCAAAATTGGATACCATGATGGCTATACAGAGCGGAAGGGTGTGATCTAGCTCGACCACAGGTATGTCGGTGGGTTTGAATGATCGAGCACATGAGGAGGATAGGTGTCCAATGAGATTACAAAAATTAGTAGCGTTGATATCTGAAGGGAAATGGGATTCTATGAGAGCACTATCAAGGATGTTTTTGTACACAGGACTAGTGCAGAGAAGGTCTAAAATGGAGATTTGGGCTGGCATGTTCCCAAGGTGTTCCAAGATATTGTACTAGCTTTTTGATGGAGCTAATGGTGCTGGAAAAATGGGTGGGCCTGTGATGTTAAATCATGCTCTTTGAGTGGTGATTGCACACTCATTGTTTGGTCCTTGGATATTGATAACATTGACGGAAGGCTCTTTCTCGAATATACAACCTATGAGGCTACCATAGTCTAGATAGGATGGAGTGTGGTCATTGTTCTTCCCATGCTATTGGTTTGGCTAGTAGTTGTTGGTGTTGTTGTTGTTGGCTTGGATAGGTTCTTTTCGAAGATTTTGATTGTTATGAGGAGGAAAAGCATTTTGATATATTTGCAAGCCTACATTGGGAGAGGTTTGGGCACCAACGGTGATTTCTTTCTGATCAATGAGGTCCTGCACATAATCTTTCAGTTTCATGCATCTTAGGGTAGTGTGACCTGTTACCCTATGAAATTTGCAGTACTCATTGTCTTTGTACCATGTAGCTTTGGATTGGCTTGGGTCGATTTGCTAGGTAGGAGGAAATTTGATGAGGTTTTCCTTGACTAATTTCTCAAAAATGACATCCAAAGGTTCACCAAGGGGTGTATAATTTCTAGGTGCAGGTTGGAATCTAGGCTTTTGTTCTGTAGCTACATTGATGGCATTAGCTTGATTGCTAGACCCTTGGAAGTTGGGTCTTGGATTGTGGTTTTGACAGCTTTGGTTATTCTGATGTTGGTAGTTGATAGCTTGTTGATTGTTTGGTTGATATGGTGAGTTGGACTAGTTTTGAGAGGGACCAACAATATTCACATGTCTGGTGTCAGTGATTCCATCTATTGAAATGTGCTTGTTTTTGTTCCAATATCTAGACTTGTCATTGGAATGTGATTGATTTTGGTTGGCTTCCTTGTAAATCTTGACCACACCATATTTAATGATTCCTTGCTCAAGGATCATTCCTTTCTCTTTGATATCTTTGTAGGTTTGCAAACAGTTCATGGTCATGTGGTGAGCCAAGCTAGGATGGGCATTATCAATAAACTTTTTCACCAAATGGCGCTCTGGCAAGGTGCAAGATATGTGGGTGGTAAGGGTTTTCCATCTTTGCAGATATTCGGGAAGGCTTTCTCCACCTTTCTACTTAGTGTGGAAAAGATCAACTACTGATAGCTCTATTTCAACAAGATGGGCATATTAGGCTACAAATGCCTCAGACAATTCAGAAAAAATTTTAATTGTGCCATAGGGGATTTTATAAAACCATTCAAGAGCTGGTCCGGCCAAGCTTTTGGGAAAGATACATAAGAGGAAGACGTCATCATATGCCACTTCTTGGTAGTGCATGTAAAATTCTTTGATATGTGTGACAGGGTCTCCTTTAGCTCTAAATTTGTCAAACTTGGGTGTCTCAAAATGCTTGGGAAATGGTGGCATGGTAATGGCTCTGTCAAATGGGTAAAAAACACATTCTCAAACTTGAAGGTTTTTGGATCATTTCCCTCTTGGATGTTCTTCAAAGCTATTTTCATGGCTTCCCATTCTGAATTAATGGGTGATGGCTGGGGTGCCCCCAATGTAGGAGTGCCCTGAGGTAGGTATTTGCTAGATGGGGCAATGGAATATGGATGGCTTTGAGGTATGGACTGGTAGGGATTGTACATGGCTTGGGAAACTGAATGGTGAATGATGGGTTGTTGAGGTGGAGGGGGCACATATTGTTGCATGTGTTGTGAGGCTTGCTGCTAATATTGGATTTGAGGTTGGGATTGAGGAACATAAGTTGGCTGTGGGATAAATGGATTGCTTTGTGGAGGTAAGGTATAAGATGGTTGTGAAGCTTGGGGAAAGGATTGGGGAGCTTGTGGAGCTTGACTTTGGATTTGAGGAGTTTGACCAATATATGTGGATTGTACCCTCATCTGGAAAGGTATCTGCATGGAAAAAGAGGCCAAGTAATTGGTGGTTGGTGGTGGTGGATTTCCTCCTTAAAGTGGCATAGAAAAATAATTGTTAATAGGATGTAATGGATTAGTTGGTGGTGGGGGTGGTTGGAATTGAAAGCTTGGAAATGGAATTGATGGGGTTTGATAGCTTGGTGGCTGGATTTGAAAGCTTGGTAGAGTGGTGGCAGGAGCTTGGGTCACTTGAGAGCTTGGCAAAACATTGGTAGTAGCTTGTGGGGTTTGATAGCTTTGTGGAGTGAGGGTAGTAGCTTGTGGATTTGTGGCTAATGGAACTGAGCTCCAAGGACCTAGTGGAAATGATGAAATTATGTTTTGAGTTGAGATAAAAAAAGCTGGGGGTGATGAAGAGTTGGTTACTTGGCCCCATGGGTGGCATCTCGATTGTGTATTGTTGAGGTTGGCCAAAGATACTAGCACTAATTTGGGAGATGGGTGGATTTGGAAGGCTGGGTTGGGGAGTAGCAGTAGGAATAGTGAAGGGAGTGAATGATGAGGTGCTTTGGGTGAAAGGGGTTTGGGATGGAGTGGTATGGACCAATGGTGGAGTGGTAGTGGCTGGATTGGCTTATGGAAGGGAGATTTCAACTTGGGTGGAGGCTGGTATGTTTGGGTCTATTGGATCGTATGGGGTGGGTTGAGGCTCTTCTTTTGGCACATATTGAGGATAATTTGAATCATAAGAGCCTATGGGTGGTGGGAGTTGTCCAAACAATGGGTGAGATGGCTCTTATAGGGGAGGAGGTCTTCCAAAGTCGAAGGCTCCAATGTTGTCCCTTTGAAAGTTAGCCATGATTGTTTCCTTGTTTTTGTCTATAATGGTGTTTACCAATACTACATTTCCTAGTTGTTTCATGAAAGCTTCAATGTCAGTAGGTGATGGTATAGCATTCTCTAGGCTAAAGGATGGTTGAGTGCTCAAGGGGAGTGATGCTATTGGATCCAAATGATAGGGCTCCATTGTTTCCTTCTTCTTCTTGCCTAAGCGAGTGATGGGTGGCATGAAAATGCAGAATGTTCCTAGGGATGAGATGCAACAATGCTGATGGATGCAAAAGGGGAAGGCTTTTCTATGCAAATGATTTCCTAGGTTGAGGCAAAGCTATATGAAAAAACCTAAGGGGGATTGGGTTGGGGATGCTAACTTCAAAGATATGTTGCCAAAGCATGAAAGGTCTGATTTCCTATGTGCAAGCTTGGTGGTGATTGTGTCAACTTAAGGATAGACTGATGATCCTTTAGGAAGAACATGAGATTGACCACTTGTGGATCCCAACCTTTAGCTTAAGGTGATGAGGGATAACAAGTGACAAAGCTAGATTACCCTAGACAAAGCTCTGTCAAAGGGATAACCTTGGTGAGGCTGGTGAATTTGGAAGATGTTAAGAATGGAAAACTTTTGGCAAAGTGAC
Organism: Cupressus sempervirens; assembly: GCA_028749045.1. Taxonomy (NCBI): domain Eukaryota; kingdom Viridiplantae; phylum Streptophyta; class Pinopsida; order Cupressales; family Cupressaceae; genus Cupressus; species Cupressus sempervirens. The sequence goes on along the minus strand of CM053791.1, from coordinate 799,723,021 downwards.
AACAATTTTGAAGGCTTGGATGTGAAGTTTTTGGGTTGCTGGCTAGATGGTTTGTTTCTAAATGAGATGGATGAGCTAAAATTCTTAAGGGGAAGACTAAATATGCCTAGCTTTCTTACAAAGATGACTCTAAAGTGAAGCTCATGAAAGAAGATGTGGAGAAACAAGGGGGTCTAATCATAGAAGTCATGCCTAGTTGGTAAGACATAAGCATTGTTAACTCCTAGATGTTGGTTAAGTTGGATGGTGTGATCTAACTGGGCATCTTGAAGGGCTTTGTCAGAAGCTTTGTCCTTTGCTTTGTGGAGTTTGGCAATTCGAGGGCTTGGTGTTAGTTCCTTTCTCTTGGCTAAAAGTTCTTGGTATGCCTGAGATGGTTTGAGTTTGACTTTGTGAAACTTCTGTTTGGGTTTGGGTTGCTTTGACATGAATTCTTGAATCTGCTTGGCTTTGAGAGATCTCAATTGTTTTGCTTCAACTTGTTCAACTTCTAGAATAGGCAGTGACTATGGTAAGTATGCCCTAAGCTAGGATTGACCAAGTTTGGCAAACATTCATTCAACAAATAAAAAATCAAGCAATATATAGGAACAACTAGATAGAAGTTTTTGATTCTTAGAATGTGATACTTGCGCCAAGGAGTGTGTATGTTCTACAAATGTTTTGATCAGTCACTTCAAACACATTAACATCCTAGATGGTTGTCTACAAGGCTAACAGTTGGTTTAGCTAGGGAGTCCTCGATATACCCAAGGTATGTGAGGCCCAAATCCATAGATGAAACCAAAAAGATGTCACACAGCCGAGAGGAGAGGTAACCCACTTCTCCTCTTTCACTTCTCAAGGGTATAAAGTTCCTTGAGGCTTAGCCCGAGTGACAAAATCTTGATTCCAAGAGAGGTGTCTTTGGATTCACCTCCCAATCTTTATACTCCATCGAAACGCTAGAGTTGAGGTCATCCTAAGGGGTGATGAAATCTCCAAGCAGGCCTCCTAAAAAGAGAAACAAGCTTTTGGATCCTAATCTTATGCACCCAAGATGGACTCGAAAGATGACAAAGGGAGAGAAGACTTGGATGACCTTAGGCTAAAAGACATGATTCTTTTCCAATTGACGCTTAATTTTTCTAATCTAGACTTTGCAAGCACTCATGTTTAAGAGACAATGTTCGATTCCAACTTTGAAATGCACCAACAAAGAAAAAATGATCAAAGAATATGAACAAGAAGAAGAGTTAGGGTCAACAAGAAAGTAAACCTGCGTTCTCGGAGGCCCTCCACATCAAGTAACGATTAATTTTCTTTAAGGCATTCAAGATTGAGTTTTTTTTTGTTTTTAAACCCAAAACAAAGATGTGTGAAACTCGATTGTCAAGCACGCGCCCAGAGGCCCTCCACATCAATAGTTGTTCAATTTTAGTGCCCAAACTTGAAGTGTGATTGATTTAATCTAGATTTTTGGATATTAAAAAAATCTTATAAGTTTAAGAAAAACCCTCAAAAAGAGAATTAAGTAGAATCTAATTATGGAACACTTAACACTCTCTTAGGTGGACCCATCCCCATAGATGGCACTGAGATTGCAACCAATGGTTAAATTGATGGGTGATTAAAGAGGGTGAGTCCAATGAAGAAACTACTAAATTTGATTTTTGTTAATTTGTTTTTAACTTAATAAATTTCTTAAGTGTGCAAAAATTAACTTTGTCTAAGTTGCATGCAAAAGAGAGATTTGTTTGTTCTTTTTAATGCACCAAAAATTGAAGTGTGAGATATTGCAATGGTTAATTGATCTTTTGCATTCAAGATTGAGTTGTTTGTTTTAAGCATGCATTTCAAAGAAAATTGATTTTAATCCATGGCATTCAAGAGTGTGTTTTGAACAACATACATTCAAAGAAAAATGTGTTTAACTATTCAAGTTCATTCAATGAAAAACCTAAAAAACATGATTAAATCTATTTCTCCAACCTGCAATAAGACAAAAAAAAAAGCAAATTGATTAGTCACCCAAAATCTTCCAAAATGAAAGCTTAACTATGGGAAAAAAATTTTTAAATTTTTTTATTATTTTTCTTAGGTGTAGAAATGCTTAGAAATGCAACAAAAATAGGCAGAGACGATAGTTCATCAGGCAGAGACGCCAAAATTTGGAGACACTGATTTGCAGAGATGCCAATCTGCGGAGACAATAGAAAAAGAAGTGGAGATGACAGGTCAGTTTGGCAACATAGAAAACTGGAGACAAGTGGAGATGCTGATCTACGGAGATGATGGTTTGGGTTGGCGGCAACGGAAATGATAGAATAGGTGAGGCGACAGTGAAGAGGACAGAGTATTTGGTGGAAATGATAGAGTATTTGGCGAAGATGACAGAGTATCTGGTAGAGATGTTGATCTGCAGAGACGATAGTTAAGGATGCAAAGACGACAATCTAGTGGCGGTGTCGATAGTAGAAGACCAGGCAGAGACACTAATCTGCAGAGACGTTGGTTTGGTTGCGGGGACGAAAAAGTAGTTGGCGGAGATGAAATTTTGCAGGCACAAATGCCAATCTGTGGAGACGACACTGCGCGAAAAAAAAAAGAAATGCGCAAATTTTTTCCAGAATTTTTTATATTTTTTGTTATTTTCAAATTTTTAGCATTCTTTAACCTACAAAAATAAGAAAAACACCCTACAACCCACTAAACAACAACAAACATTAGATGGTTAGTTTATAAGAACAAAACATAGGGTGAAATGGATGAATGAATGACCCATAGTGGGGTCCCATCGGGTGTCCCAAAATGTATATGCTATATTAGTATGTTATAAAAACTAAATTAAGAAATCAAAAGCATTTACAAATTAAAATACCATAACATAAATGAGAGACTAAAGAGGAGACCCCTATTGGAAATATGAGCCAAATGAATGGACTCTCCCAATAAGATTTAGCTCTTTGCTTGGTAGATGAGTCTAAAGATTGGGATGTATGCTCAAGTGCTCAAAACTATGCTTCAATGGTGGGGATGAGTAAATGGCAAATTGGTAGTTTTTTGAGCTCTCAATTTGGCATTATAAGGGTATGGTTGATGGCTTTTGGTTCTCAAACTAGCATTATAACTTTGGCTTAAAGGTTGTGATGATATGGCTTGGGAGGGGATTCAATTTATAGTCTAAGGGCTTGAGGGATGGAGGGTTAATATGGAAGGAAAGGAAAAAGCTTAAGGAGGGCTAGGATGCACTCAAAGGGGAGCACATGGATTGTTCTTGTTTAGCACCAATCAGGGAGTGACACATGTCACAAGGTGAGTGGATGGAGGAAAGGGGAAGGATGAGTCAACAAAGGAGGCTTAAGAGATAATATCTTCATAAAGACCATTCATTATGGCTTGTAAGAGCTTGTAAGAGTCTTTATTGCCTTTGTAAGAGCATTCATTGTTGGGTGGTTGGGATATTTTGGAGGGAGTTGAGATTGTTGACTTTTCTTGGCTTAGGAAAGTCTTAAGCTTGCTTAGGGAATGTGACAACATTATGGGGTGGATTAGACTTGGGTTTAGGAGTAGATTAGGCTTGTTAGAGATATGCAAGTAAATGGCATTCATGGGGGTGGGTGAGTTAGTGACTAAGCTTAGTTAGTATGGGTGGATGGGGTGGATTAGGCTAAATGAAGGGTTTAGGAATAGGTTAGGGGTTATTAGATTTGAGGGTTTTATTTATCAAATAGATTTATTTAATAAATGGAGATTTTGGAATTAGATAGAAGAATAGGATTTAATTGATAAATGATAGGTTATTTGATTTATCAATTAGGACTATAGATGATTAATTAAATTAATCAGTTAGGGGATGGAAAAATATTAATTAAATAGGAATTTAATTAATGATGCCTTTAGAGATAACTAAATAGGATTACCAAAGCATTGTAATCAAATTTAGCTGTCTACAATAGGTTGTGTGAAAATGGAGTCCTGAAAGAAGAGTACCAAATCATTGAAAGGAAGGGTTTGACTTGTGCTCTAGAATTCCCCACTATCTTCAAAATCGAATGGATTAGAATAGTGTTGAGCAAGATTCATGATGGGAGTTTATGGTTAGAAGATGGACCAATTAAGACATCAAAGAGGATTTTTCATAGAGTAATAGGGTATCAAACCCTAGATCAGCCCAAGACCCTCAGAAGTGACTCTATGGAAGCACTTGAGAAGAACACAAGAGCCAAATTTTATCAGTCCAGTAGATTCAATAGTGTACCTTGCATTTAGTAAACATTTACTAAAAATTAGTTAAGAAGGATCATGCTTATTTTTTTTTAGAATTAAAATTGCAACAAATCAATGAGAATCTAGGAGCAATAAGGAGAACTAAGGGAGCACAATGCAAATTTGGTACAATTTTGGTTTGCATATTTTTCTATGTATAGAATGAATTTCCATCCTCCAGTAAAGTCAATTGGAAAACAAACAGGTCCATTGTAGCTCAAGTAAATGAATACATTGAACAAATGGGAGATAATTTTGAAACACTTATGACTAGCTATTTTGAAGATTTCAAGAAATCTATGAAATAGAGACTAAGGATACCTATTTCACTAGAAGATAAATATTTAAATGATGTATGTTTTCTTGTAGATATTGGCTATACTTATATTCAAGCAGCCATACCAAGGGTTAGGTGGCTAAGATTTCTTGGATGTGAAATAAATATTGATGAGGCATCTACAATAATTACATCATTATTAGCAGAAGAAGTGGATAAGTGTGCACCACATTTTGGAACTTATGATGTGGTAAGATCAAAGGTAGATATGGAGTTGAAGACTGCCTCCACATTGAAGAAAAAGGATAAATTGGTGAAAAAGCTAGAGGTAGATGATGATAAAGATAATATGTTATGGGGATAATACATTATGTAGATATGGGGGAGAAATACATTTTTGAGATGGAGACAATAGGATGTAATAGATTGGGGAGATAATAAATGATACCCAAAGGGGGAGATAACAATTTTTTTAGGAGAGATAAGGAAATAAAGCCAAAAAAGATACAAAAACTACAATAAGATGTGTGAAAGGAGGAGCAAAAATAAAGGGGGAGTACAAATAGAGAAGAAATAGAACTTAAACAAAAGAAAATGAATGATAAGACAAAAAATGGAAACAACATGAGACAAATCTAGCATAAGGAACTTTGGTTACAAGAATGGCACATTAGCTCAAGGGGAGTTTCAAGTTTTTAAGGTATATAGTCTTCTACAAAAATTATGTACAAGTTTTTGAAGTTTTTTATATATGCCAAATAAGATGTATCATTATACTCATAAGTGATCAGATTCATAATGCTTAGTTAAGTGTTTTTTCCACTCATGTCAAAGGGGGAGATTGTTGGTCTCAGATTGGTTGTGACAATTGAGTGTCAACACACTTAACCAATTTCTAAGATGATGCTGAGTATGATATAGATGTCAAGCCATAGTATGTGCCATGTCAAAAATTCAATAGGTGTCAAGTGAACTTCAAGTGCTAAGCAAGATTCAAGAGCCAAGTAATAAGTGATGTCGAGTCACTATAGGTGCTAAACAAAGTAAAGATTCCAAGAAAAATAGAGTTACTATAGGAGCCGAGCAAGACAAAATTCCTATATGTGTTGAGCATCAACAATTAGTAAGTGTCAAGTAACACAGAATCATCATATGAGTTTGTGCCTTCACAAACTTAGATGTAAACCATTTTTGAGCCAACTTAAGATGAATCTTGAAGGATCCAAAAGATAAGATCAAAAATTTTACATTCCCTATCTAATCAGCATGCAACTAATAAGAAAAATGAAGAAAGCATGCAACCAATATGAAAACTGTAAAGATTTGAGTGGGAAAGAAGGATGAATATTGATCATAGATTCATACCCAACCCTAAGACTTTGAAGCCTTTAAAAGGAAGACAATACCCCATAATTTGTACAAGTGTAAGAGAAAGAGTTATATGAGAGAATGCTAGTGAAGTTTAGAAGGGTGTAAAGATTTAGAGAAGGAAGAGTTACATTGGAGAATTTAGTTGGCTAGAACAGATTATCAATACTTTGAGTAGAGACATATTAGATCAGGAAGGATCAAATCAGATTGTACAAAACAAGGATCTAGATCAACAATTAAAGATTGTAAGTCATCAGGTCAACACATTCTAATACTCTCTAGCCACCATATTAGGAATGAAAATACTATGATGATAGGTTGGTCTAATAGCCATGTTGTAAGCCTTTAACAAGGTGATAAATCATTTAATAGGGTAACATTCCAAGTGAGTGTTTTTAAGTTCTTTAACCAAGTCACTTTTGACAAGGTGTAAAGCCTTTAAAAGGGTAGGCCTTTTATAGGGTAGACCATTGGAAGTGGTCAAACTTTGTAACCTTAAATAGTTACATATTGCTATAGTGGTAATTTGTGGGTGTCATTCCCACCCCAGTTTTACCTTCTCATTTTGGAGGGTTTCTGGGTAACCAAAATCTTGTGTTATCTATTTCCATGCATGTCCTTACTTTTATGTTAATTAGATATGGTAGATGCATATAAATGATCTCAATTAAAGTTTTAGAGGTTAAATATTGTTACTTCTGATTCAACCCCCCTCTTAGAAGTAAATCTTCCCACCTATAATTTCAACATGAAGGTACTACAAGATAATTGGGATAAGACTTTGTCCATAATTTTGAAGATACACAATGATTTTCTTTCTCATTTTGGCTTAAACTTGAAATATTTTGATATTGGTATAAAAAATAACAAGGAAAGAAAGTGTACAAAAAGGGAAAATCATATAGAGGAAGTATATGTACATATATGTAAAAGGAAATATGTACAGTAGAAAATAATCAAAAATAATAATTAAAAAAAAAACCAAAATAGAGTTTTTAGTTCAAACTGAGTTGCAGAGTCTTTAGTGTAAACTAAGATACTAGATCAAGCATATTCCATCGGGGATTTTGATAGAAGAAATCTTTCAGATCTTGTGTATAATAAGTATTTTTGTCACTAATGTAAAAGGGGGAGATTGTTGATAACATGATAAGATATATTGTTAGTTAGTGTTAAAAGATTTAGTCATAATGAAAATATAGTTGTAACTAAGTTACTAGTATGCAATGTTAATTGAGCTCACAAAGTGTCCAAGCAAACAAGTTAACCTTGTAAAAAGTTGTAGGGTAATGCCACACAACTTGTTCTCACTTATCATCACAAAAAAATCAAATGAAGAATGGGAAAAATTATTTTAAGGGTCTTCAAGTGAAGTAGAGGCTTCCATTGAAGCCTCCACATGGTTTTGAATGAAGCCATGTGGATGGGGCTTCGATGAAAGCCATAGGCTTCACTCGAAGCTCTTACCACCTGCGGGTAGATTAGGGCTTTGAATGAAGTTGTGGGCTTCCTTTAAAGCCTTTACGGCCTCATTCAAAACCCCAAAAAACCCTAACCCCAAATGAAAAATGGCAATTTTAAAGTCATTTTACCATTTTTACCTTTCATTATCATGATGTCGATTTCACAGTAGTGCTTGGAGTGAGGCTCATGATATTTGTAGTTACATCATCATTTTGAATTAGCATTTTCAACCTCCTTTGAGCATTCAATGTACTAGGTATGTTCATTTTTATATTTTTAATGAATAATTAGTTATTTTTAATGATTTTTTAGTTATTTTGATGAATTGTTAGTAGTTTTTTTTGAATATTTAGTTAGTTTTATGAATTTATTTAGCTTTTCTTATGGGTATTTTGTTATTTTTAGTATATAATAATTAATTTTATGTTTATATATTATATTTAATTTTAAATGTTATAAAATATAGTTAAAATTGTAATTAATCAAAGAAATATTATATGTTTAATTTATTTAAAATGCTAGGTAGATAAACAATTTTTTTAAAAAAAGATTAGATTTAGAAAACCAAAAATAGGATTTGATGTAGAAAGAAAAAATATGATCTAAGATGTAGAAAACCAAAAATGGGACTAGATGTAGAAAACAAAAAATGATTTAAAGCTCTAGATGAATAAATATTAATTAAAAATTACCTTCGATATATAGAAAAACTCTCTCTCTTCTCACTTTCTCTCTCCTTCAACTCTCTCTAGACTCTTACTTTTCTTTCCTAATACTTTCTCTCTCCTTATTCTATCATGTCTCACTTTCTCTCTCCTCACACTCTCTCCCTCTTCTTACTTTCTCTCTCATCACTTTCTTTCTCTTCTCATTTTATCCCTCCTCACACATTCTCTCTCTTCTCACCTTCTCTCTCTGCTTGATATCTCTCTCCTCTCACTTCTCTCTCCTTTCTCTCTCGTCGCTTTCTCTCTCCTCACACAAGTTTTCTCTCCTTACACTCTCTCTGTTCTTAGTTTCTCTCTCCTTACTTTCTCTCTCATCACTTTCTTTTACCTCACACTTTCTCTCCTTGAACTCTCTCTCCTCACACTTTCTCTCTTCTTGAACTTTCTCTCTCCTCTCACTTCTCGAGCTCTCCTTAATTTCTCTCTCATCACTTTCTCACACTTTTGCTCCTTGAACTCTCTCTTCTCACACTTTCTCTCTCTTTTCTCTCTCTCACATACTCTCTCTCCTCACACTCTCTCCCTTTTCTTACTATCTCTCTCCTCTCACTTCTCTCTCCTTACTTTTTCTCTCCTCACTTTCTCTATCTTCACAATTTCTCTCCTTAAAATCTCTCCTCTCACTTAGATCTCTCACTTCTTTCTCTCTCTCATCACTTTCTCTCTCCTTGTGCACTTTCTCTCTTCCTCACACTCTCTCCCTCTTCTTACTTTCTCTCTCTTCTCACTTTTTCTCTCCTCTCTTTCTCTTCACTTTCTCTCTCCTCTCACTTCTCTCTCCTTACTTTCTCTCTCATAACTTTTCTCTACTCAACTTTCTCTCTCCTTTCTTTCTTTCTCATTACTTTCTCTCTCCTCACACTCTCTCCCTCTTCTTACTATCTTTCTCTTCTTAAAATTTCTATCTCCTCTAACTTCTCTCTCATTACTTTCTCTCTCCTCACACATTCTCTCTTTGAACTCTCTCCTCAACTTTCTCTCTTCTTGAACTTTCTCTCTCCTTTCTCTCTCGTCACTTTCTTTACTCACACTTTCTCTCTTCTTAAGCTTTATCTCTCCTTTCATTTCTCTCCTTGAAATCTCTCTCTCCTCACACTTTCTCTCTCCTTGAACTCTCTCTCCTTTCTTTCTCTCGTCACACTTTCTCTCTTGTCTCACTTTCTATCTCCTCACACTTTCTTTCTCCTTGAACTCTCTCTCCTCTTACTTAGATCTCTTATTTCTTTCTCTCTCATCATCTTCTCTCTCCTCATGCACTTTCTCTCTATCCTCACACTCTTTCCCTCTTCTTACTTTTTCTCTCATCACTTTGTCTCTCTTCTCACCTTATCTCTCCTCTCACTTTGTCTCTCTTCTCACTTTCTCTCTCCTCTCAATAATCTCTTTATTTTGTCTCTCATCACTTTGTCTCTCCTCTCACTTCTCTCTCCTTATTTTCTCTCACCACTTTCTTTCTCTTTATTTTCTCTCTCACCACTTTCTCTCTCCTTTCTTTCTCTCCTCACACTCTCTCCCTTTTCTTCCTTTCTCTCTCCTTGAACTCTCTCACTTCACTTTCTCTCTCTCATCATATTTTCTTTCCCCTTTCTTTCTCTATCATCACTTCTCTCTCCTTTCTCTCTTTATCACTTTCTCTATCCTCACACTTTCTCTCTCTCCTCACACTTTCTCTCTCTCCTCACACTCTCTCCCTCTTCTTACTTTCTCTCTCATCACTTTTGTAATATTAAGTTAACATTAAGTTCCCCTTATGTGAACTTGTAATATTAATTTAACATTTAGTTTGCACATCATACCCATAGATGGCATCCCATGATCAGCCTTAGGATCAGGGATTGGAGGGTTAGGGATAGGAACATGATCAAGGACATGGACAAGATCACGCTCAAGGATAGGGACATCCTCAGGCTCAGGGACATGGATAGGATCAGGCTTAGGGATAGGGACCACCTGTTGATGTTTCATCTATCCACCCTCACATTCCTAACATGTTGACTATATTTTAGTTTTTACTACAAAGATTGCTAGACTCAGATTAGCTTGATAACTCCTATTTTCAATAAGGTTAAACTTTCAAATTTATGGTAAAATTATTAAATTTATTGTTAGGCTTGCATTTATCTTGTTTCTATTCATAGAAGAAACCTTAGAAATTTTTTCCCTAATCCAGTTATTTCTGTCAATTGTCCAAAGTGTGAGGTTTAGTGCTCTAAGTTTTTGACCTTCATCTCATATTGCAAAATCTTCATGAATTTGTTCTAAACCCTAACCCTAGGTTTTTGAAATTGAGTAGGTTTTCATTTTGTCTAAATATATTGTTTCTTACGATGTTGTGATAGGGGTTAGCAGAGTATTGCAAGTAAGGGTTTTAGGTCTCTTGATCTCATGATTAATGTTGTGTCATAGTGTCATGGGTGAGAAAATAAGTCTTCCTGATCATACAATTTCCTTTGTGTCATATGATTGTACATCAATTTTCAAAGGTTTTCCTTGTAGCTATCTCTGATGTTATGACAAGAAGGTTTATTGCAATGTTGAGAACAATGAAATAGGTTGCTAGGATACTATGAAAGTGTGGACATCAAAGGATTGTAAAGGAAATATTGAGATGCTACGATGATATGGTGGCTTACAATCATAAGATCATAAAGGAGAAAAAGGAAAACAAAAGGTGATGTGCTATCAGATAGTTGTCTATTTCTTGATTGGTTAGAACAAATGTAAGAATGCCAGATGTATGTGCTATCAAGATTACTGGGACTGGAAAATGATATTATAATATGTCCTAAGTGGAAAATGGTGGTCTCTAATCTTACGATGAATGTTTTATTGTGAGATCTCAGGGTTATAAATGGTGTCTTCCAATGTTATGATTAAGATGTGGTCATAAGATTGCACATGAAAAATGTTAAGCCATCGGTGCTACGGTTTGAAAGGTGAAAGGTTTGTCATGACATCGTAAGAGCTTGAGAGATTATTGGAGATGTAACAAAAATGTGAATGTAACCATGATTTTAAGATCGTAGGATAAGAAAGGACAATCTATGATGCTACAAAGCTATTTTCCATGTGATCATAGAGGAGGATAAAGTTAGTGTCGATGCTACGACAACAAAGGAATCATAAGGTTGTAAAGGACTTTGTGATTGTGTTTGACTAGTCAATAAGGCTTTTTATTGGGTTTTTGTAACATCAGAAAACCACTTTTGTTGCAATGAGATGTTACAAAGGGTCTTTTCATCTATCTTTGTCCTAGCATCATAGGCCTTGTTTTGATAGTAAAACAAAGTCATTTCCTTAAGCTCGAAACAACAATAAGGTTCTCAACCAATAAGATTTGAATGCAGTAAAAAAGTGCATCATTGGATATGAATAATGATGCTCCATTGAGTTGATATAATGGATTGATATCATATTTCAAGCATGCTAAAATCAATGCAAGGTGAACATTGATTTGCATATATAATTTGTAAAGATCTTCTCTTTTCACAATCATAGTTTGCCATCTACAAAGAGAAAGAATTTGAATAGTTCTAGAGTTTTCAATGCATTTCAGTTTGTTACTCTAGAGCTTCTTGAGAATAGAGCAGTTGCTATATCTAGTGTGTATTTGCTTAATATCAAAATGTCTAACAAAGAAGTAGAAGAGATTCAAGCTTTAGACATGGTAGTTTTAGAAACTTCAACCTCTAAAGGAGGCAAAACCAAATAGAAGAAACGATAAAGATTTTCTAAAGAATGGGTAAAACTTATTCTAGGTTCCTCCAATTCAAATTCTATAGATGATCAAACTTTTATTGACCTATACACCATATGCAGAGATGCCATATGTCCTGGTGTTATGAGTTCAGAACATTTCAAATACTTTTATCATAACAAGGAGAAGAAAATTCCTATGTAACCCATAGAATTAGAATCTCACCAAGTTCATATTTCCAAAGGTCTTTGTAGATGTAGACCTAATGAAGGCCCTATTTTTGCGCTATAATCCAGCCACAAGATCTTTCCATAGGAGGGATAGAACTATCCTATGCACCCTAGATCAAGAATCATTCATTGAGGCCTTTGGATTGGAGGGGATATGGGTTAGCCTATAGATTTGAAGGATTTATAGAGGAAATTCAAAGCAAATACCAAGGCATACACTAGGATATCAATGCTACAACATATTCCCATTAACCTGAAAGAAGTGGCTGATTACCATAAGAAGTTCGACAAGATGATGCCACTGGAAAAATTCAAGAATTATTTTGTTAAAACTATATATGGTGTTCATAAGGTGTGGGTAAGGATGGGTCTGATATGGTTTATGGGGAAAAATTCATAATTGCAAGAGATGTACAGGATGTCTACCATGGTGGGAAATATGCTTATGTCAATCATATTCTATAAGTAATGAGAAAGGATAATGCCAGGGCTCAGAGTGGGCAATTAAAGGGTTTTGCCTTCCATCACTATTAATTGCTTATGAACCTAATTCTATACAAGAATATAGGGTACATAAGCTTTGATTTCATCCATCAAACTTCTGATATAAATGGGAGCCTACCAGTGCAGTTATGGACATAGGTATGGGACAACACTTATCATTTTTCTAATTCTATATCATTTTTCAACAATTTTATTGTTGTAATTATGAAAATGTTAGATAAAGGATATTTTAGGGCTCCTAGTATATTGAAGGGTCTTTTGAGACCAGCCATGTTTCCTAAGGAAAAAATACTTGACCATGATTAGGTAGATATTTTCCTATTTCCCTCATTTTCTTTAATGAGAGACTAGTTGTCCCAACCACCCCATATATTGCCTAAATTTAACCCTCCTAGGCTAGTAATAATTAAATTTATATGGCAACTATTCATGGTCAATAAGGAGTACTTAGGACTCAAGGTGCATAGGGGAACCTTTTTGTGTAGGTGTTTTATGATTGGTGATTTTACAATTGGCAAAGAGGCCCTAGACCAAATTCACTCTTTTCTTCACCATTACAATTTGTGCATAGGCCCTTATAGAATGTATGACCTTAATGGTTGGATGAGGGTCACCCTTAAGGAAATGAGGAATTATGTATTGCCAAGCACCAAGGAATTGCCTCATGAGGATATTATTCCAAATATAGTGGTAGAGGGTGAGGCAACTAACAAGCTAGCAAATCTTGATGATGTCATAAGGGTGGAGAAAGTATTGGAAAGAATAGATCCCCAATTTTTGGTATTCTACATGGATATCCCAAAGGATTAGGAAGATTTTCATGGACCATGCTAAGATCATGGCCAAAATGCCATAGGGCCAAATAGGAGAAGAAGACAAATTTTCCCTAATAGCCCTAAGTCAGATGTAACCCTTGAAGTAGAAGAGGAAGATGCTCTTTAGGCATCATGGATGGAAAAGGAAAACAAAAGATAGAAAATTTTCCATATCCTTGCTTAGGTTAAATAAAGGACATTACAAATTTTAGCAAGAAATAGTAGTATTTTTCTGACTTGAGATAGAATTAAGTGCAAAATAGAATAAATGTAGCTGAGAATACTCTCACAGACTCGAAATTAGGAGCAGTAAGACTAGATGATAGGATCATCCAAGCCCAATAGTTCCTTGAGGATGATGAATTCATCAAGCCCACTAAATTCAAGAGCTTCCTATATAAAATAAAATAGAGTGAATTGGTGCTAATGATGAAGCCTAGAGAGTTTGATGAGCAAAAGATGGAGTTGATAGAGAAGTTGTAGGCCTATGACCTTGAAAGTTAGCTAATGACTTTAGAAGAGGCTAGGGATTTGGTACAGAGGATTTGCATGCTATTGATGCTTAGATGGGACTTGGAACAAGCATTCATGCTTGATCAAATAAGGAGGTAGGAAGGTGCCATCTCATATGAGGCAATTGGTGTAGATGGACTAAAGAGAGGGACTAGTTTTAATATTAATACAAAATCCCTAGCAGTCTGGAGTATGGCCTCTACTTCCAACAAGCCTAAGTTGTTAGATATACAAAATACTGAACAAGGTAATATGATTATATGGACTCTATAGGGTACCTCTGGCACAGAGCTATCCAAAGTGATGCTAGAGCATCTTGGGATGCCTTCTTATCCTGCTCATTTTTGTTCATCCTATATATTGGAGTTGAGTTACCGTAGCACTCAGTTGGAGCCAAGTTACTATAGCACTCAATTGGAGCTGAGTTACTATAGCACTTAGTTGGAGCTGAGTTACTGTAGCACTCAGTTGGAGCTAAGTTTAGCATGCAATTAGAGCCAAGTTACTATATAACACTTAGTTGGTGTCAAGTTACTGTAGCACACAGTTGGTGCCAAGTTACTGTAGCACTTAGTTGGTGCTGAGTTACTATAGCAATTCCCTTATCTACCAAGTTACCCAGTGTATGCCAAGTGACCCTTCATGTGCCTAGTTACCCAGTGTATGCTGAGTGACTCTTCATGTGCCAAGTTACCCAGTGTATGTTGAGTGACCCTTCATGTGTCGAGTGTTAGCATTTGAACATGATTTCTATGATTTGACTTGCAAGATTTATTTTGATCATGAAATTTATGTTAAGATCTTTTCTTGGAATGTGTCTAGACTATTGTTGGGTCAGCCTTCCTCTTATGTAATGTTCTAGAATGATCTGTAAGCCATTTTGGAAAGTATATATAGATTTTTTTAGGCTTAGAGTTAGGGAAGAAATTTTTTTTTGGGAAGATGATTGCAGAGTAGAATTAGAAAGTGCAAATTTGATGTTGGATCTTTGAATGTGAATGTATTTTTATTTGTCTATAAACTAGAAGGCCTTATAGCTAGGCATGCATGAAGATATTTTCATGAATCAATACAAGTATTTCATTCTTCTTCCTCCTTTGGTTGTTGGTCCTTGTGTTTGCTACCATTGTGTTAACTCTTGCAGGGTGGTTTGGATAGTTGGGTGAGCCTTTGGCCTTAGTTATTCACCCCTTCCCTACGTCACAAAGCATTGAAAGACTTTTCATTTATGAATGAAGACAAGGTAGAGGAGATGGAGACAAGATTTTCTAAATCCATACATGATTACATAGATATCAGGAAATTATATGAAGATGATCTTAGAAACAACCATGTCTATAGATCACAAAGCTTGAGGCCCAAATCCAAGCATTTAGAAAATGAAGTTGCAACTCTCAAGGAGCAACTCACACAGGCAGAGAAAGTAGTTACTGCAAAGTAGAGGGAAGGGCATGAAGACCAACAGTAGCCAACAAAAACCACAATTGAGGCCCTGGTGCAAATAGAGGATTTGGAAGAAGAAGAGGCATTGGAACCAATAAGGATGAGCATTGATGCTCAATCAACACAATAGGGAGGAGATATAAGGACAAGGGTCCTTAGAAACATGATAAACCATAGGGTGTAAGTTGTGAAAAACATATCACAATAGGCTCATAGTTTATATATTAATTTACAAAGTGTTGAGCAGTTTTTTAATGAAGCATTTTCATGGCTATCACCCACTTTCAATCTGTGGGGGCCATATATTCAATTATTTGACAGGATAATTGTACTGATGGCTAAAAAGCTATATTTTATAGATAAAATATATATAGTAAAGGAAAGCCTAGAGATGGTAAAATAATTAAGTGGCTTCTTCACTAGTAAATTATAGGTTATACAAGGTTTTATTTGAGGGAGTGGAGCCTTGTATACCATCAATTATGGATGCTACTAGCATAGTAAAAAATTGGCAAGAGCGGTCAACTTCTTTTGGTAATATTTTGACTCAAGAGGCTACAGTATCAATTTTTGAAGATATGTTTGATGACCCACTCAACACTTTAATTGATTCCCTTTTCAAGGAAGAAATAAATTTGAATAAGTTCATTATTGAATCAAAGCAGTCATGGATGCCAAGTGGACTAAAGCCACTCAAGATTTACAAGAGGTGAAGAGTATAGAGTGGCCCACTAGAAGGGAAATTTACATTTGGGAAGCTATAGGAGAAATAAAGGCTTTGTCAAGAGGAAGTAGCTAAGATATTTTACATACAAGAAAGTAAAGTATAAGGAGAAGAAAAGATCAAATGCTTGATATAAATGTTTTTCTACCATCTCAACTACTTATCTTTTTTATCAATATTTTGGAAGAGTGTTATGTATATTTATTGTTCCCATCTTCCAAATGTTTTTGTATATCCATTAAATTTTTGACATGTGTCCTCCTCTCATCTATAGTTTATTGCAATCTTATATATGGATTTCCAAGATGAGAAGTAGAGGTCAGTTTTCTATAAAATATTTCACATGTGTTATGTATTATTTTGCAGTCTTTCCATTTGTTTAGTAGTCATTTGAATGAGTTCATTTCTATGCATACTTGAATACAAACAATGAACATTTAGGACTAAAGGCTTTGTCTCTATGTTGTATTATGAGTTTTATAGTATTAAGACTTAAATGAGAAGAATTTATCCTTAATTATCATTATCTTTGAGGTTTTGTCTCTTTTTCATATATATGTAGCCTTGGGACTTAATGAACAAGTTTTCCTTTAGTTTAATACAATTCAAAAGGTTGTATATTTCTTATTGATTGTTGCTAATTTAAAGAATTGGATAATTGCTTTCTGTAATTGATAAGGATGAGAATCATAATGAAACTTAAAGTTTAATATTGACACTCTTAATCACAAGTTGATTAAAAAGGTCCAAGTTTTCTAATCTTTGACTCTATATCCCATTGGATAAGGCACTAGTCCATTCCAAATTTCAAGGTTACACTAATCATTCACTTAACTATAGGGCATTCACAACAACAAATAAATTTACCTTTTTATGTGTTGAACATATAAAAATGTTGGTCACTACTTATTTGTTGTTACTTTCTTTAGTTGTAATTGGCTATTGCAATTGAGAAGTTTTATCAACAAGTTACAGAAGAATATTAACCATTTTTGCTAGAGGGAATAATTTTGCAAAGAAGAATATCAAGTTAATAGGATAAACACCTTAGGTTTGCCCACCTTGGCTTAATAGAGCCTAAAGTGAAGTGAGTCCTAATAACTCTATTAATGTTGGCCCAGAACTAAGATTTAGCCCTACTGAATATAGGATTTATCCCATCCCTAGGCTTGTCCCTATCTTTGTTTCATAGTATCTAGTTTAAATTCACCCGATATGTTCATTACTAGAATGAACTCCAACATAAATTTTGAGAGATCTCGGGATCATCTATATAGAGGTATATGTCAGTAAATTTTGACAAGTCTTGAGGAGCTTACTAAAAAACTTAGATCATAGGCTATATTTACACCATAGTTTATAGATAAGATTTTTGTTGAGCTTACACTAGAGATCTCAATTGGTATATCCTTAAACTAGCTTTAGAGCCTAATTTTTCAAGAGATTATCAAATGAGAGGTCTTCCTATTTTATGAGGGGAAGACCAAGGTCAAGGAATATTAGGTTACTAGATGTGTTGTGCCATAGATTGCTTGTATGATATACCCTTGTAAGAATTTTCCTTAGGACAATATTCACACAAGCACAACTATAAACCAAAAAAGGAGTATGATCAATATATTAGAGTATGTTCTCATACATTGATCTATATTGTATGTGATATGCAAACACACTAGGAGTGTTTGTATATAAAGGCCTCTTAGGAAGCATTTAGAATGTCTCTAGAAAGAACTAGGAGATAAGATAAGAATCACGACAACTAAGCACATGCCTTATCCATCATTCTAGATGAGTGGATAAGAATGAAAAGGTTGTAGACACCATGTGCATAAAAGAGGTACAGAATCCTATGTTATCAACTTGACAACTCACAAGAGTACACATACTAGTAGGTGGCTAATAAATAAATAATAAAAATATGCATTAACCTAAGTAAACTTAAGTAAGTATACATAGTAAATACATATTTACACAAACAACCCTCAATTCTTAGTAGCACATGGTTATTATCCTAATAATGACCAAAATCCATTATATTTTGCCCAATAGTTGTATGTGGAGTTACGTTTGGGATACTGTGTCAACTATTTAGATATTCTAGGATATTATGGTTAGGGATGTGGTAGAGTTTTTAATTGTGATGCATATCATGAGGCAACTTTTGATGTTCCCCATCATGCATGCATTGGTGGGATCTAAGACCCTAGCAATGACTCCAATGATGGCTACTACTATGGATAGAGTTATCATTGCTTCTCAGATGGAAGTAGTTAACAAGATAGGACACATTGTATCTATTACTAGCATTACATCTGACACTCTAGGAAAATATATTTTGAGTAAACCTAGTTAGTACAAATCATCTTCTAGGGAATCATTGAGTACTACATTATCCACTAATGGGATCTATAAAGTTGCACATATTCCTATTGTAGGAGATATGTGTAGCCTCACTAGAGAGAACTAACATATGGAGATGGCCTTGTAACTTCTAGATGATTTTTTACATGCATATTCATACATTGTTGATACATAGGGGATGCATTTACATAGTGTCATAGAGATGATTTCACAGAGGACTATATTTTGAGCATCCTATGACATGCCATTAGATCATGCCCACTAGTGTACACAACACTCTGCATGTGACTTTGGCATTGAGCACTCTACACAACACTCTAGCACTCAAGAATCTAGCACTTAGCACTCAACTTAGCACTCATCACAACAATTTGTTGTAGCTCCACCTAAGGGAACTTTAGCATTTAGTCAAGGTATTTCTATTTGTACTAATGGATTTGATGTGCTTGATCAGAAGTTATGATATTTGAGTCAAATTTATGTTCCTAGTGAGATAGGATCATACATGGATATTTTTCTATTTCAATCTACTGACTCTACACTACTTCCATCCTAGCTTGTTAGTCTTTTTCACTCCTCACTATTTCAAAGGATTGAGACTATTAGATGGAGATTCTATTGATGACACCTTAGTACATGTCACTGATGACTCTTTTTCTCCTTAGACCCAAGTACACCTCTTCTATGTTTCATTTTTACAATAACAAATTTCCATATACAAACCTATAATTATGTACTCATATTTCCAAATGAATTATATTTTTGTAGGCATAGGTAGCAGAACATTCTTCTTCTAGTGTGGGCTATGATCATAGTGGGAGGAGAGATATTGTTGATGTGACATCTACTACTCGTGTGGATACAAATGTTATGGATGTGACACCCACTAGTGCTTAGGTAAATTTTAAATAGAAATTTAAATTAATCTAAAATTTACTAGATACATGTGCACTTGTATCAATGCATTTAAATTTAAATATACATAAATATTTGAAACTAAAACCCATATATATATACAAACCTATACATGTCTAACACATTATTATATTTTATGTTGCAAGGCTCAGTTGATACTCCACAGACACATGATCCTCATGATTCTTGATCAGAGGGTCACTCTTTTCATATGCATCTAGATGACTGTCTAGTTTAGGACACATACACATGTTTATTTTATCATTGATCTAACTGAGAGATATACATTTATGATTTGACATATGTGTGTGTGTGTGCATGCACGCATGTATTGATCTCTGCACATACATTAACTTATGATTCATTTTTTATTAAAGACATGATTAGTTTAAAATTTATTCAATCATCATATATGTTTATAGTTTATGGTCTAGATGTGATATATGTATTTTATTTATGGTTAGACATGTATACATGATTGCTTCAATTTATAATTAGAAATATAATATATACATGTTTCTAGTTTATTGTCCATGTGAGATACATGTATTCACTTCATGAATAGACATGTGTACATGATTGGTTCAATTTATGATTAGAAATATGATATATACATGTCTCTAGTTTATGGTCCATGTGATATACATGTATTTAGTTTATGGTTAGACATGTGTGCATGATTACTTTAGTTTGTGATTATCTAAATGTGATATTCATGTTTCTAGTTTATGGTTCATGTGAACGTGAACATGTAAGTACTGAAATAAACTCCTCAAATTAATATTTAAAATTAAAATATAAGTGCACAAATAAACTTCTAAACTACATATAAAATAAACATGTAAGTATTCAATATATATTCTAGCAAGTTATGTTGACAATTGGATAATAGTGATATGTAATTATTGTCATTAATGGTAACACATGATGTACATGTTGATAGGAAACCTTAGAAATAAAGATACTTAGTGTTTGGTTATTAGAAATTTTTCTAAGTATAGAATTTAGTTTACAACATTGTATTGTTTTGTTTATAACATGTTGCAGAAGTCATATCATAACAAGTGAAGTTACATTGAGATAGTGTACATGTTGGTGATGACATGTTTAATCTTGGAAGTTTGTATAGATTGTATGGAATAGATATAATCATGTTTTAATGATGTAGGATAGTGGAATTGAAGGGAAAATTTGTTTTTTTTACAAAACAATTACTTGTCCAATTAGGGCCAACATCCTAGATGTTTACTCTAACTTAGAAAAGTGAATTAAGGTCTTATCTGACCCAGCAACAATTTATGTAATGGCATGGTATTTATGCAAAAGACTTCTTGCAATAAGAAGTGTACTATTTTGATATTATGAGGAAGAAAAGTTCTTGTATGTACTTGTGAAGCTATGCAAAGTTTTTTATGAGCTATCTAGTGACCCAAGATTGAGATAAAGATCAAAGATTATACAAGGAAGACAAATAACATTAAATTACTTGTTTGAGCAGTGAGCTCTTCTTGTAGTTAAAATTGCATGTTTGGGCAATGGGCTCCTCTTACATACACTATACTACAACTCCTAATAGGGTTGGAATCTCCTAATGGGGATTCAAAGTCTCCTAATAGGACTGCTTATACTGAATTTACTCATTGATTCCTAATCGAATCCATCCTCTAACAAGGAACATATATATTAGTATATTATCTTGTGGGTATCATCCCATCGGGGTTTTCCCTTGGCCAAGGATTCCCTAGTTACAAAAATATGGTGTTATGACTTACCTTTTTGCATTGCTATTGTTACTATTCAGCATTACTTTATTGCTTTGTTATGCTTAGTTTAAAGTAAGTAATAATATCCATTTGGCGACTATAGTTTTAGATTACTTATTCACCACCCCCTTTTAGTAATCCCTATTTCTAACAAGTTACACATGAACTAAACACATACATGTATACACTCAATATAAGCCCTAACATGTATATTTGTGTGAAATTAACACATGTACACATTTCTACATGCATATAATGAACATACACATGTATGTATGAAATGGATTAAATTAAATATGAAATATTAAATATCTAAGCAAGTGATCTAGAAATATGAAGTATTAAATGTAGCAAGTCTTGGAAATATGAAATATTTTAGCAAGTTCTACAAATATGAAATATGTCAAGTGGTTCCAAGTGGTTCCACACGCTCTAGACACATATAATGAATGTGCACATGTATGTATGAAATGGACTAAATTAAATATGAAATATGAAATATCTAAGTGATCTAGAAATATGAAGTATTAAATGTAGCAAGTCCTGGAAATATGAAATATCTAAGCAAGTTCTACAATATGAAATACATGCCAAGTGGTTCCCAATGGTTCCACATGTTCATGGAGAACATTTACTATTCTCTCTTGGTCCTAAATATCTAATATCCACTTGCGACATCCACCTTTATTATTAACTAGATGTAGAGAAATGGACGGAGTAATAACATGGTGAGTATATTGAAGCACTTTATTGTTAGGTTGGTAATCAACAAAGTGAATTCTATGTTTCACTAACTTGTGTTGTCTGAGATATGTTCCCTCCAAAATAACTAAACCTACAAACCATGCATTTAAAATTTAATTTAATGTACATATGTATGTAATAAATAAATTCATTAGTTAAATATAAGCACACATAATTTAGTTAATTTAATGCATGTACCTATAGGGAATAACATTCCATCACTTTCTTTAGGTTTAGTTAACTTCATCCTTTCAGTAGTGCAATGCAATAAATAGTAACTCACTCCTACATTGCCAAGATCAGCAATAAATACAAAGACTTTGACCATTCACTCAATTTAAATATAATACATATATATTGTGAGCTCTAAAATTTCTTTGTGACTTTATATATATATATATATATATATATATATATATATATATATATAGTTTAGATATATGGTTATTAGTAGAAATCAAAGGAATGTCATCAAAGTTTTCATCTTCATCTTGATTATCTAAATTAGTAACAACAAGTGGCACTGAAGTCCATAGGCCTACATATCCACAATCTCGATTGATGTACTCATTGTAATTCTCAGAAATACAATAACTACAAAAACATGAATAATCTCTCATGTATAATGTCCAATTGTGATGATTGGTACTCATAAAAAAAATGTAAGGATCTTATTTTTTCAACTATGAATAGTTTTTATATCCACACCTGAAGGCACATATTTAATATATATACAAAAACAAATTAGAGATAAAAATATATATTCACATGTCATGTGTATATAACTCAAATTATATTTAAGAGAATACACACACACACACACACACACACACACACACACACACACACACACACACACACGTGCATTTACATTTACCTAATATCTCCCAAAAGACTCTACATGGTACTATTTGACTCACTCTTGATGATGTGCCAACCTCATTTGATCCAAAATGTGTCTTGCAACATCCAACAACATCATGTGTATTATTTATATGAACTCCCTTATAATTCATTTGATACTTTTGTAGAGCATGTTTGATACAAGCTCCAACACCATCATCTTCACCATTGCCATGTCCACTTTCAAAGAAAATTCATACATGTGGTATGTTTTCATCACAATGATATCAACAAAGTGCATTAAATGGTTGAGATGATTTGAATTGTGTAGCACATACATCTAACCAAATATAATGTTTAACCATACTTATTCCTCTTTCTTTGATATATGAAATTTTTTTTTTGAAACAATGTTCTACATAATGAATATTATGTTCTTTATCATCACTTATGTAGAAGTGATATTCTTTTTTGATGACTCATTTTTTAACTGTGTTTTGAATACAATCCAAATCTAACTATTCATAATGATAGAACACTTGTACCATAGCAGTAACTTGATCTAAAAAATAGTCATCTGATTGAATAGCCTTTTGATAAACAAATGAATAGTTTTCTACAAAGTTAGCAACTGATAAAATGGTTCCAAGTGGGAAGTTATCTCTAAGTGTTTGAAATTGTTGTGCTTGCCACTTTGAAAAATATGCATGATAAATATATGGTTTTATCAAACTTTTAAATTTGTACATAAATGCTCCAATAGTAATCTCCTCTTCAATGTATTCTAATATTTTTTTATCCTTTCCCAAATTTAGTTTCATTCATTACATACTTGTAACCCTTACAAGTTATCACTTTTGTGACATCAATATTTTCATTATTCAAAGGAAAAAGAGCCAAATTAGAACACATGTCACATATTCCTCTAATACAATTGATTTGACCAACAAGATCATCGATTTTTTCACATAAAAGAGATGAGATGAACTCACTTTGTCTACTTGGAGGGGCATTTTTATAACCAAAAGTTTCTTCTATAAATTTTCAATAAACTTGATAGTGGAGATCAAATTCAATATAATAATAACAAAAAGTTTCAAACACTTTGTTTCTCCTAACATAATATGGCTTCAATCTTTCAAATAATGTTTGTGCCCAATATTTATATTAGGATTTGAACTACAAAATGAGACATACATTTTATGTTGTGTTATTGATGCAGGAGCATCCAGAGGTATAAGGGCAATCCTGTGTCATCCAAAAAAATGTACTTAGATTTAGTTTTTGTTTCATGTGTTTTCATTTTTGGATACCCATTTGGGTCAAATAAAGGTTCCAACTCTCACAGTTCCACTATTAGTGTTTTGGGTTAGAGTTTTTAATCACCTTGGGATACGTGTAAATGCCAAAAAAATAGGAGTATATAATTGAGCCATCATTTTGGTGAACTAGAAGGTGTAAATTGTTCAAATAATTTTCATTGTAATTTAGAGCATTCCAAAAAAGGAATCAGGTCAAAAGGCCCCACGGTTTGAAAGTTATCGCAATTTTTCAATTTTTGGAGACATCCTAAGAATGCTTCAAAGTCAAGTTAGGGGCATTAAATGACCTCAAATAGGGCTGAAAATGGGGTACAAGTGGAGTTTTTCAATAGGGCTATAGAGCACTTCGAGAGCTTCCCAAAAATGTAAATAGTTCGTCAATTGGAGCTACGGTTCAAAAGTTATGCCTCCTAGAAGTTCGGTTACCATTTCTGGATTACCGTTTCTGTATTCTTCTAATTTTGTGTCGACTTATAATGTGACTTATAGAGCCTTCTATTTGGTCAGTGGATGCCAACTAGAACTTTCTAGAATGTATTCCTAATCCTTAACCCTCCGAGGTCTATTTAAGAACATTTCTGGCATTGTAAAAGGCAGTTCGGAGTGGAGTTTGAGAGAAGGTACTGGGAGAAGAAATTATCTCTAGTCTTATGCTATTGTAAGCCAATAGGGCCTGTTTTGGAGTCTATTTCTTTGTACTAAGTGTACTAGCATATTTTTACAGTTAATAAAATTTTCCCTTTCCTGTTGTGTCCATTCTGTGCTTGGGTCATGTCCCCATCAGTTATTTCCAACCAATGTTTTGTATGATGTTCATAAAGGTTAGGTCTAACCCTATGTCTGAGAACATCTCTAATATTTGATGAAGGACAAGTTATCATTTCAAAATGATATTACCATTCTTTTAATTCTATCATCAAACATATCAAAATGAGGAGCTCTACACATAATTGCCCAATTTCCTTCCAATGTGCTATCATCCAAAACCATTCTCTTCTTTTTATATTTTGATATGGTTTTTCTACTAAAACCAATATGTGATGAAATTGAAGATATTTGTCTATTTTAGGGTATACTACCACCAAAAATATATCGTAACATAACTCTTCTTGTGGTGTTCTTATCTTTACTTCAAGATTTCTTCCCTATAGACCTCAAACCTTTCTTAACATTCTCAATAATATCACTTTGCATGTTAGAAAATTTCCTCTTTTTTGATGTTGCGTCTAAACCTAGCAATTTTAATGACTCTTCCATGTTTTTGTGTAAAAGAACACAAGCAAGTACTTGAGTTTTTTCAAGTGTCAAATTTACTTGCTATATCTTTTACTATCTTATTCATACCTCCTTTTTTGGAAAGACTTAACAATTTTATATCAGCAAGCGATCTCGATTTATCCACATCCATTTATTTGACTAATATTTTTCTTTACACTTGTGGCTAAACTCATGTGTTCATCTATACCAATTTGAGAAAGTGCTCCTGACCTTTGTCCACTTTCCATTGGTTCATGTCCTCGATTATCATGTCATGGATTGTTATGTCTTGGATTTTCATGTCCCAGATTGTCATGTCCTAGATTTTCATGACTCAAAGATTTTTCAACATGTATTTTCTTGTCTTGTGATTATTTGTTAAGACCTACATGCATATAAATGAATAAACTTAGAAAATTAATTATAAAATTACAAATATACATGTCCATATGAATTTATACATGTACACAACTTCTCTTCTTTTATAATAATTTGGTAAAGTTTTCTCACGACTTCTTTATTTTGCATTAGTTGATCTATTTCTTGTAGATTTACTTTGTCTTTCTTAATGTCATCCTATCTTTGATTCCCAAAAAATTATCAAAATATTTTGAATTGTCAAGTCAGTCCTCATAATAGTAACAAAAATTTTCAAATCGTCTTAAGTCTTCTTCATTTTTCTTCAAAACAAAAAATTCCTTGTAAGATTTTTTGGGCATTGATTTAAAAAATGGGAATACAATTATTTTTTATATCAAATCAACTAGTTCTAAAAAAATTATTTTGGGCCAACAAGGGGCTTCATTTGAAGCCCCATGGCACCCAAATAGGTGTCAAGGGGCTTTGAATGAAGCCCTTGGCATCCAAAGTATCCATAGGGCTTTGGTCAAAGCCCCTTAGCCGTAAAAGGGTTGGCCAAGGGGCTTTGACCGAAGCACTGTTGTTGCATAAGGGGCTTCAAACAAAGCATCCTGGGCCATACCACACGACCATTCTTGGCAGCCAAGAAATAGCCCAAGGGGTTTTGAATGAAGCATCTCCTTAAAATTGGTAAGCTACCCAAATGGCTTCATTTGAAGCCTCTTTATGTAAAGACTCAAAAATGGGCTTAGAACGAAGTTGTCTTCACGCAAAGCCTCTATAAATGGAAATTTCTCAGTTTATGCTTAATTTCTATCAAATTTTCTTCTTTTGATGGCTCAAAAAAGGGTCAAATAAGTTTAACCTCTAAAACTAAGTGTAGAAATGTGTTTTCCTTTCAATAAGATTTCCAATGAATATATTTTTAGCATATATTGTGTTTATTGTGATGTTTTATTTTTAATTTTATTAGTATAGGTATTTTTATTACTTTAGAAACTTCCATTTGAAGCCTTGGGAAAAATATAAAAGAAAAGAATTTTATTTTTTTAACTATGATCATCAAAACTATGTGTATTAGGTTTCTAGCAAGTCAAGAAAAATTGCATTTCATCATATACAAATCAAGTTATATTGATCAAAAGCAACCTATGACTAAAATTTTGTTAGTGTCACTTTTTCAGTAAATAAAACCTATATTTTTTTTATGAAATTGAACAAAATCAAAAAACTTTCTATTTATTGTTGTTACTATTCTAGCCCAAAAAGAATTTTGTAATTATCCTATTTTAAAAAATAGTTATGTTGATCAAAACACCCATCACTTTTTGAAAATATCAATTTTTCATATAAAGAACTTATCAGAGGAGATTAGAAAAAGGAATTCAAATGAAATTATAAAAAGTTAAATTAAATACATTTAAAAATATTGATAGAAACTAGGTAGAAAATGCCAAAAATCACTAGTTTACATCATCAACAAATTCTTTATGATTTAATCATAATATACATTTGAAAATCAAGTTTTTGTTAAAAATATCTACTTTAGTATCAAACTTCACCAAAAAGTGGGAACCATTACCATGGCCTTATCTTGCTAGCACATTTTCAACCAAGTTGTAATGGAAATCAAGTTGATAGTTTACACTAAGATTAGTGTTAACTGAGTTGACTATCTCTACTAAGCTCCAATGTGAATCAAGTCAATGGAGTAGTCTTGTTTCAAAAAAAAATCAATATGGAAGAATAGTGCATGCCAAGTCAGAGGCATCTACCGAGTGATTAGTGTGAACCATGCACCCAATATCTACTGAGTTTTAGAGCTAGCCAAGGAGATAGTGGTGACTAAGTGTTTCCAATATTGCCCAAGTAAGACATTGACTTGAGTTACAACATTGAGATGACTAGGTGACTATCTTTGGAACTATTCATATTGTAGATGACCTATGAAGGAATTTATTTTGATGGATATAAATATAAGGTATTTTTTTAATCCAAATATGTAATTGTAGTCATTATATTATCATTAAAGAATTGTAAATATGGAAGGGTAGATTGTCTAGAAGGCTACAATCGTCACAAGGAAAGGAAGAGAATCAACTATCACATTTAGGTGATCAGTTTACTTCAAAGGATATTCAAAAGAAATAAAAGTAGCATTTAAGAGATCATCTAATGATTCATCCTAATAGGTGCATCAGTCCCAAATCCTTTAGTAGGGTGGACCTAACAGTCCTTATAAAAATCCTAACAGAGTACATACTTAACTATATTGTATAAATTCTTTCACAAGGTGGATTTATTATTGTAGTAGTGAAGCATTGTGGGTGTCATCTCCACCATAATTTTACCTTATTCTTGGAGGGTTTTTGGGTTTCCAAATATTGTGTTATGGTGTTGTTACTTTACTTCTTTATGTTTCTTGCATGCAAGTAAATTAGACAACTAAAGAAAATGGTTTAGGTGATTGAAGTTGAAGTGGTTCCTAATTCACCCCTCCCCACCTTAGTCACCTACCTTACATTACATTTCCAACACTTTTCTCTTCACAACATACTTCAATTGTATTTCTTTCAACTTCATCAACTCTCAAAAAATATCACCATGATATCATCACCAACTTTGTACCAACAACCTAAAACTATCACTTTCTCCTCCTTAAATAGACTTCTTAATGCTTTCAAATCCTTCAAATATTTTTCCACTTAATTAGAATCATTGATCTTAGGTTTATTATAGAATTCCTTCATAAAATGAATTTAGATACAAAAATTATAACTTTACATATAACTTAGTGTTAAACCTCATTCTTTTTTAATTTCTTTCATTAGATAATTCTTGTTCTTCCTCCATCATTGATCTTGCAAAAAACTTTGAATCTCATAATGGAACTTCTCCGACTTTCCAAATTTTCATCAAAAGTTGGCCTTAGCTTCCAATTTCTCCAACTTTTTCATCTAGTTGTCACTCAGTTGTATTACATTTACTCAAAACATATATATTGGAAGCTATAATTAGAACAATTGTTATATTGTCATTTATGTCAAACTTTACTGGTGAGACAATTTCTACCTAAACAAGAGTGTCATATTGTTAGTACCTATATGAAGCTAGTTTTTTTTCAAATTTTCAATTTATGATTTTGAACCTCTTTGAACTAATATTAAAAGTAGTTCAAAGTGACTCAAAATGTAGATCAGTTAACTCAAAAAAGTTCACATTTCTATTTAAAAATACAAATTTAATTTCCAAAATGTTGAGTCCAAAGTTTAAAATTCAGATTCATTTGTTTGAAACTTCAAAATCTAAGGATCAAGTCCCATAGATTTTTGTTCCAAGTTCAGAGGCACGAATGATCAGTTAGAAGTTTGGGTTGAGAATCTATTTTCAATGTTTTGTTTGAAGAGACCAATCTTGGTATGAATATTTCAAAATCATAGGTTCAACAATATGCATGGATAATAATATTATAAGTCTATACAATTCATTTTAGAGTTGAAGATTACTTTTAATGGTGAACTCCTTTTCAAATAATAATTTTATTGAGATGGTCTCCATCATACTCAATAAAGAAGATATTCACTTTCATAAATGTAGGAAAATATCACAGTAATGGTGGTAGGTCACTAGTGAAGAAGCTCCATTCATGGAATAAGGTAAAAATTAGAGTCCAACTGGAGAATCAAGTTCATCCCTAAAAAGAAAAACAAGGGATCAAGAGCAACAATCCAAAATATTGGGCATAAAAGATCAGATTAAACCAGAGATTTTAATCACAAGTGATTTAGTTTGGAGAAGATTAAATTATAACTTTTGGATATAGTCATGATCAAGCTGTTGAGCATGCCTCCACTACTACAACTTCCCATATAAGTCACCCATCCACAAAGTCATAGCGTGGCTTTGAAGAATGGAGTAATACAAAACCCAATTAAAGATATACATCGAGAATTTTAGTTCAAATTATCAATGCAAGGGATTTGTTTAAGGAGGAAATGATTCAAAAGACATAAACATCATGTGATATTGTAGTTCAAACATCCTTCTTTTTTTATAGTGGATACACACAAATTGTTTGAAAGAACACCCAAAGTTTGATTTGGATCCTAAGGTGCATTCAAGTATCGACCACTCGGGCCCAAACCTCCCTCTTACTAGCTTTCATGTAGGTTGTTGACTCCACAACATAATTTGAGTCAATCCCATTTTGAATTTTGATACATGATGAAATATAATCAACATGTTCACCAAGAAGGTAATCGAAGACCTCCAACAGTTTTCTATCAATATACATTTATCAAAAGACTAGGCATTATTGCCTAGTATTTATAACATTCCTTCATCAAGAAACTATGTAGTTATTTCGGCCCACAAGCTCCAGTATAGAGAGGTACAAATATAAAGTCATACACATATGAATTTTGTGCTATATTATTAGATTTAAGAAGTTACATTCATGATTTGATGAACACCCAATACTTGATAGCTTTCAAAGGAGAAATAAGGCATTGGAAATGATTTGATAGAAGGTCTTGAATTGTGAAGCACATGTAGGAACATGAGAGGTTTGACATCAAAACTGATCCTATTCAACTACTAGAGTATAAAGAAAGATAAGGGATTGTGGAAAAATCCCACTCTTATGTAGACTAAAGCATGCAGTAGAGCTCCAATCAATGAAAGGGCAGAATATGTGTTCGAACTCATCCCTCGACCCATTTCATCAATCTAATTTTGGTTGAAGACATGAAATTTTATATGAAAAATGAAATCAGATGATCTCATGTACCTAGATAAATATCCCATGAATAAACATGATATAAAGTGACTTGTCTCATAAATGATAGGTGGCCAGATAATTTGGGAATAAATGACCTATCGGTGTCTATTCCAAAGCTAATCAAATCACATCCAAACATAGGAGGTTAGGATAATTAAATTAGAGAAGGAACTAGTTCCCAAGATTTAGTTATTTAAACTAAATATAATCTAACATGAAGAGGATGAAATGAAATTTCATCAGGAGGTAATAAAGATTTTGATTCCAAGAAATAGTTGTTCTCATAACCAAATGATTACAAGTGTGACCAATTGTTAAATAAACAACAAAACATATAGTGTGGGGTTCTAGCTTTTTGAATTTTTTTGGGGGAGACTTTGAGTGATAGTAAAAATTAGGGACTATGAATATAGTGAGAGAAGGGAGATATTTATTTTTCTAGATAGTAGTTTTTGTAGGTATCAAATAGCAAAGTCAATTTATTTTTTTGTGTTTAGAGGATAGGTAATTTAATACAACAAAACTTTGAGTTGGTGTTTTAAATCTTTGATCAATTTTGATCTTTGTGTTGTATTTGCTATCTTTGAATGTAGTTTGATACATATAATTTCTATCATGATTATATCTAGACTTTGTGCTTTAATTTTCTATGTGTTTGGAAAATACCATTCTTCTTTTTCTCCATGTTTGTTATGTAATGCAGCATTTGGGTGAATGGAATTTGCATCATTTACTATTTATTTCCTTTCAATCAATTAGTTTTTTTGCATCTATTTCATTTTTATGGATATATGTTTGTAAACCTTTTGTGCTTTTTGGTTAAAAGCATTTATATTTGTATTTTTGTGAATTGATTGCAAATCATACATGAGGAGTTGTACCTAGATAAGTTCAGAGGGCACTTACACTTTTCAATAGTGAAGTGACCCAACTATTAGTGTTGATTTAGTCTTCTTATCTGGGCATTTAGAGTTAATTTGTACATATTTTCTTGGAAGACAATCTATTCACTAACAAATTTTTGGCAACTCTACTAGAGACCAAAAATGAAATATTTACTATCTACTAATTGTTTCCACATTTTTCTAATTATCTCCATGTTCAGGAGATTGGAGACTCTATTAAAAATATCATGTCAACTATAAAAGTCATGAGAGGATCAAGTCTGAACCCTTTCCTCCTCGAACTTTATCGAATGGATGATAAAGTGTTACATGAATTTCTGGACAACTTTAAAGAAAGCATTTCCTAGGTTGTCAAGAACAATATAAGCATAGAAGATGATGTCATATCTTGAATTCTATGGAAAAAAATTTGCATGATATTTCACAAGTTGAAAGACTTGCAAGATCTTGAGGAGAGAGTGTCTCTATTGAAGAAACATTTGGAGGTGGATGATTATTAAGCCCCAATTATATATTTCTATTTCATCTAATGCAATTATTTAGTCCTAAGTGAGAAAGGATTCCAAATAGCCAACAATGGAGAAAGGATAAGCACTAATTATGAAATCTTGCCTCAAGTTCATTTCTCATCAATTGTAGAAATTTTCACAGTTGAGGATCATGATGATTGTCTTTTTCTTGAAAATTCTATTCGAATGCTTTCTAGTAATGCCCTATTAGAAGATAAATATTTAAATGTCATGGAAGAGGGTGAGAATAAGGATTCTTTGTACATGTGTGCTAAAGAAGGCCCCATTCTAGGGTCCTTTTGTTTTAAAAATAATGTAGCAGTAGATATCATTGTTAATGTTGATTTTAAAAATGATGTTGAAATTTGTCTTGAAAGAGATTCTATTGTGACTGAATATTTGACTAAAGGGCTAAATCTAGAAACAAAATCATAGCAAGAGGCTTTCTTACTTCAAGAAATATTATAGCCTCATGAAGATCAGATAGGGGTAGAAAAAGACTTTCAAGTTGAAAGTAAAAACCATGGCAACAGTAGCAATGAAGATAAAGAAGAATTGTCAATTAAAGAGGAAGAATCTCTATTGACATCATCTTATTTCACACCTCACAACCATTTTTATCTTGTTGATCATGATGACACTCAGGAAAACATGAATAAAGGTGCTCCTAAATCCTTTTTCTCTCCATGTTTAGATTTGGATGTGATGATAGACATCTCATTCCAAAAGTTCTTATTTGTGAAAAAATTGACAACAACATGCTACTAGAATATCAATCTTTCACTTTTAATGAAATAGATGGAAATGATATCTGTCATCTTTCTTTGGAGAGTCTTATTTGTAAAAAGATTTAGAATAACCTATAGTTTGAGACTAGATCTTATAGTTTCATGGAAAATGAAGATGATTCCTCATGTTTAAAAATCTATAGTTAGCCCATGGAAAGATCTGGTTAGTTTGAGGATGTAGTTTGTAATGATGAAAAAGTGAAAATGCATGTGGAAAATTTTCCTTCTCATGCTAAATTTTGATTGAAGAAAGAGGTGTTGAAGCTAACACTTAGCCCATAGATTATCTAGCTAAAACATGGAGAGGAACACTCCCTAATCAAGAAGAAGAAATCATAAGCAAGTTCTTATTATCTCTTCAACCAGAAGACCTCTCTCAAGCTAGCCCATTTGATAAAGATCTAATCCTTCTTAGAGATGAGGTAAAGATACCTTTGGATGAAACTCCTCATGCTGAAATTCTTCTTGGGAAAAGGTGGTATCAAGCTAACTTCCAACCTATTGGTGACTCGTGTGGTGTGTTGAAGGTTGTATTTCTCCATAAGGAGAAGGATATTATAGACCAATTTCTATCATCACTTCAACTAGATCATCTATCCCAGA
Source organism: Cupressus sempervirens (assembly GCA_028749045.1). Lineage (NCBI taxonomy): Eukaryota > Viridiplantae > Streptophyta > Pinopsida > Cupressales > Cupressaceae > Cupressus > Cupressus sempervirens. The sequence goes on along the minus strand of CM053791.1, from coordinate 799,689,857 downwards.
AGGATTTAGATATCCATTCAAATCAAGTTAAAAATGAAACACTAATAAGTGAGTCTTCTTTTCTTTCCCTATATATGGTTTTGTTAATTCAGATTGTGGAAGTAATGCTAGAAAAAGTGATGACACTTTGGGAAAGAGAAGGGATAATGTACATTGCATGCTTGATGATGGTTTGATTCTTGGAAGGAATGAAGAGAACATGTACCCTAGGATTGATCCTATGTTGGATGAAGCATCTCTTTTTTTGCAAGTTGATTGTGATGACAAATGCCATATACAATTAGTGAGTCTTTGTCACAACATTTCCAGATATTGTGTGCCTTTTCTTGAAAAGGTTTCTTCTTTTCAAAAAAATTAGCTTCAAGTGAAACCTAGTCAAATGCATGTTGAGGATCATTTCTTGGATGAAAAAGAGTGCTATGATGAGCTATGGCTATATAGAAAGGAGTGTTGGGTCAACATATACATGTATTCTTTTAGTTTAAAGTTTTCCACTGAAGAAGTCGCTTGCCAAAAATGGTTTGGGGCTGCTCTATTAAGGCATGGTCTACCATTGCAAAAAGGCTCCTACTTCTCCTAGTTGATAAATGGATTCACGTGATTCTTTTTTCTTTCCTCTATTTCTTGTGGAATTTTCTCTTCCTACCTTTGTATATATTGTAAATATGTTTTTGCTATGCATAGTGTTGGTTTGAATAATGTGCAAGTTTTGTGCTTGCTAGTAGTTTAGGTTTTTATGGTTAGTTGGCTTTACCTTGCTCCCCTCCACCCTCTCTGCAAGTAGCTCCTAGTTTTCTCTTCTTGCTGACTCTCCCTACCCAATGGATAAGGCACTTGTCTTTTTCCAGAGATTGCTTGAGTTCTCTAGTTTTGAGTCAAAATTAGTCCCATGGTTAGAGCCCCTATTAGTACCTATATGGACTGATTTTTTTTTTTTTTTTTTTCAAATTTTCAATTTATGATTTTGACCCTCTTTGAACTAAGATTCAAAGTAGTTTGAAGTGGTTCAATGGTTCAAAGTGGTTCAAAATGTAGATCAGTTAACTTAGAAAAGTTTAGAATGATATTTCAAAAAGTAGATTCAGTTTCCAAAATTTAGAGTCCAAAGTTCAAAATTCAAATTCATTGATTTGAAAGTTCAAAATCAAAGGATCAAGTCCCATAGATTTTTGTTCAAATTTCAGAGGTACACATGATCAGTTAGAAGTCTAGGTTTAGAATTGATTTTCAATGTTTTGTTTGAAGAGACCAATCTTAGTATAATATTTCAAAATCATAGGTTCAACAATATGCATGGATAATAATACTATAATTCTATGCACTGCATTTTGGAGTCAAAGATTAGTTTTAATGGTGAACTCCTTTTAAAATGATAATTTTGTTGAGATGGGGCCCATTATACTCAATAGAGAAGATTTTCTCTCTTGTAAATGCAAGGAAATATCACAGTAATGGTGTTAACTCACTAGTGAAGAAGATTCATCCATGGAATAAGGGAAAAAATAGAGCCCAAATGGAGAATTAGGTTAATCCTTGAAAAGACAAACAAGGGATCAAGAGCAACAATTCAAAATATTGGGCATAAAATATAAGATTAGACTAGAGATTTTAATCACAAGTGATTTAGTTTGGAGAATTTTACATTATAACTTTTGGATACAGTCATGATCAAGCCAATGAGCATTCCTCCACTACTACAATTTCCCATATGAGTCACCTATCCACAAAGTCATAGCTTAGCTTTGGAGAAAATGTAGAACCCAATTAAAGATATACATCAGGAATTTTGGTTCAAATTATCAATGCTAGGGATTTGTTTAAGGAGGAAATGATTCGAAAGACATAAAAATCATGTGATATTATAGTTCAAACATCCCTCTTTGTTTACAATGGATACACACAAATTGTTTGAAAGAATTCCCAAATTTCGATTGGGATCCTATGGTGCATTCAAGTATCGACCACTCCGGCCCAATCCTCCCTCTTCCCAACTCTCACATGGGTTGTTGACTCCGTAGAACAACCCAATTTAGTCCCATTTTGAATGTTGATACAAGATGAGATACAATAAAAGTGTTCACCAAGAAGGTAATAAAAGACCTCCAATAGTTTTCTATCAATATACATTTATCAAAAGACTAGACATTATTGTCTATTATTTATAACATTCTTTCATCAAGAAACTATGTAGTTATCTCAGCCTGTAAGATCCAATATAGAGAGGTGCAGATATTAATTCATATGCATATAGATTTTGTGCTATAAGATTATAAGTGATAAGTTACATTCATGATTTGATAAACACCCAATACTCGATATCTTTCAAAGGAGAAATAAGGCATTGAAAATGATTTGATAGGTCTTGACCCATGAAGCACATGTAGGAACATGACAGGTTTGACATCAATATTGATCCTTGTCAACTAGTAGAGTATAAAGAAAGATAGGGGATTGTGAAAAAAATACCACTCTTGTGTAGACTAAAGCATGAAGTAGAGCTCCAATCAATGAAAGGGGAGAAGATGTGGTCGAACTCATCCCTCAACCCATGTCATCAATCTAGTTTTGGTTGAAGATATGAAATGATCTCATTTACTAGATAATAATACCATGAAGAAACATGATATAAAGTGACTCATCTCATAAATGATAGGTGGCTAGATAATTTGGGAGTAAATGACCTATCAGTGTGTATTCTAAAGCTAATAAAATTGCATCTAAACATAGGAAGTTGGGACAATTAAATTAGAGAAGAAACTAATTCCCAAGATTTAGTTTTTTAGATTGAATGAAAGCTGACATGAAGAGGATGAAATGAAATTTCATTAGGAGTTAATAAAGATTTTGATTCCAAGAAATAGTTATTCTCATAAATGAATGATTATGGGTGTGACCAATTGTTAAATAGATGGTAGAACAAATAGTGTAGAGTTCTAGTTTTCTAATTTTTTTTGGGGAAGACTTTGAGCAACAATAAAAATTGGGGACTGTGAACATAGTGAAAGAAGGGAGATATTTATTTTTCCAGATAGTGGTTTTTGTAGGTATCAAATAGAAAAGTCAATTTATTTTATTGTTCAGAGGATGAGTAATTTAATACAACAAAACTTTGAGTTCGTGTTTTAAATATTTGATCAATGTTGATCTTTGTGTCCTCTATCCTAATGTGTAGTTGATCCTTTTAGGAGTTGATGAAATCCAACTCTACAGTTGCCCAGATCACCTACATGCAAAATAACCTATCCAAGGGAAACCAAGAAGGAAGAGGTGGAGCTTGGAAAAACCCTAAATGGACATGAGAGAGAGAAAATAATGCAAAACAATGAAATTTTATTTACAATAAGAATGCAATGTGAGTTGTGTTTACAGTGAGAGAGAGACCAAATATAAAAGCTTCATGGAAGCTTGTAGAACAAGCTGGAAGGTGGTAGAAGATAAGGTTGACAACTAAGCTTTCTTCCACAAAAAGGTGGAACATGCTAGAAGGGAAAAAACTCCCTTGTTGTCAACAACTCATCACTACATGCATTAAATACTAAATATTAAATAAATGCAATAACCTAAGTAAGCTTAAGTAAATAGAATAAATAAATAATTATTTACTCTAACACCCCCCCCTTAAGTGAAACTTAGGGGAATGCCTTAAGCTCACAAAACTAAGATGAAAATGTAGAATGGGTCTCGACAACAAGGCCATGTTAGGTACCAATGTACAATGCAAAGAAATGCAACCTCTAAAAATAAAGAAAGAGAGAAAATGACATGGGAAAAACCCTCCCCCAAAAAGAGGTAAGAACCTAGTGAAGAACTGAAGAAACCTCCAACTAGGGGAATGTCCCCTAAAATAGGAATAAGGAGTGATCATGAAGAACATCACTGAAGTATGAAGAAGCCACAAAATTTGTCATATAAAAGAAACTACTGATTTGAAGAACCTCCATGGAAGAAGAAGAAGGCATGAATCAAGCATGTCTATATGGTAGATGATCCATCTCACTGAAATGCATATGTAGCCAACCACTACAATTGCCAAAAATCTCCTACAAATGAACCAAAAATGATGAGAGAGGAAGAGTTACAATCACCTATAAAGACATGGTCACAATGATGCTGCATGGGAAAACAAAAGGAAGAAGGCCTAAAATAGAAAAACTATCCCCCCATGGTGCTTTATAAAAGTAGTGCATGTACAACTGACTCAAAAACAATGTTCATGAACTTGAAATACAAAAGTGACACTTTATCTTAGTGCGTATACAAAAGAGCTTAGAAATGATGTCTACAATGATCAAAATAAGTAAAAAGTTGACACAAAAGAAAGTACAGCCTAAAAAAAAAGAAACCATGTTAGGAAAATTATCCTTAGACCTAAAACACCCAAGATATCCACCATAGAGAAAAAACACCAAAAATATGATAGAAAGAGCATGGGAAAAAATCTAAGGAAAAAGACCACATTTCTGAAAAGGTGACAAAACTAGCTTTCCAAAAATATAATGTTTTCAAAAAATTGACATGGGAGTGCAAAAGATATGCATGATGGAGTCAAAAATAGAACTTAGGACTTCAACTAAAAAAATTGACAACAAAATTGCATCAAAACCTAAAAGAACTTGCACCAATGTCTCTGTGTTAGAATCATCTTTTTGGTGCTTCTTTTGGATCAAAAAAATACCTCTGTATGCTCAAGTTATGGCCAAAAAATTGAAGGTAGGTCAAAAAGGACCTTGGAGATGTGCAAGAGGTGATGAAGTGCTAATGTCATGCTAATGTTAGCATTTCATGAGGTAAAATTTGATAGCCTGTGACCTGTCACAATAAAAAAGAGGCCACGTGGCTACCACATGGATGCAAAATGGTGATATGGTTGACATGGAATGGGCCACATGGCAAAGTGCCATGTGGCAGCCCTACCATGTGTCACACACTAGATGTGCTGACGAGGCAACAGATGTGTCCATTGATTGCTAATGGAACAAGTGATTGAGACTAAGTGGAGACTGAGCAAAACAACCAGCTAAGTAGAGAAATGGAATGCTACACCAGTGGAGGAATAGGAACCATCGGTTGAGTGTCGTCAGGAGCAGCGAAGACTGGAGGCGCCACCAGCGAAGAGGTGCAGTCATGCAGTAGCTGGGATTTAGCGGGGCTAGGAGGAGCTTAGGTGGCACTGCTGGGTGTAGGTGGTACTTTGGCTGAGCATGGGTAGCCTCGCGGTGGCTACTAGGTGGTGCTACGGTGGCATGACCCTAAATGTTTTTTTTTAAAAAATTTAATGCACAAATTGTCTGTATGACCGTACAGAAGCCTCCTGATCTAAAAAAATTTGCCTCCCAGAGCCCTATCTCCAAATTGGACAAATTTGATATGGATCCTAACTATAAACAACCTTCTAGATCCAATGGTGGTGTCTGTTTGGGCCCAAATGAGCTCTGAAAAAATGCTCTTCCCTCAGATTGAAGAAAAATGCACAAACAAACTAGGGTTTGTGTCTCCGAATCATGCTGTCAAAAATCCTTCAACAAAGCAGTAGCAAGGAGGCTCTGATACCATGTAGGATTGATGAAATCCAACTTTGTAGTTGCGAAGATTACCTACATGCAAAATAACCTATCAAAAGGAAACCAAGAAAGAAGAGGTGGAGCTTGGAAAAACCCTAAATGGACATGAGAGAGAGAGAAAATAATGCAAAACAATTGAATTGTATTTACAATGAGAATGCAATGTGATTTGTGTTTACAATGAGAGAGAGACTAAATATAAAGTCCTCATGGAAGCTTGTAGAACAAGCTGGAAGGTGGTAGAAGATAAGGTTGACAACTAAGCTTTCTTCCACAAAAAGGTGGAACATGCTAGAAGGGAACAAACTCCCGTGTTGTCAACAACTCATCATTACATGCATTAAATACTAAATACTAAATAAATGCATTAACCTAAGTAAGCTTAAGTAAATAGAATAAATAATTAATTATTTACTTTGACAATCCTCACTAATTAGATGTCTCTCTTCTATCCTCTAATTCCTTTCCTTTATTCTCCTCTAACTGATTCTACAATATATCTCCCTTCACAATACCTTAGTCACCATGAATGTTCTATTTACACATGAAAACTTCTCTATTTTCTCCTTTGACACACAATGAAAAGTTTAGGGTTTGTCCTCCTTAAGAAGACCTAGGTGACTTAGGGTTAGGTATGAATCAACAATTGTGATTCACCCATATTGTCACTTAATCCTTCCCTTTTTCTGATTGGCTACACATACTTGTTTTCATGATTTTAGTCCCTTATTCTTAAACTTTTGAGGTTGATGGTAACTCAAGCGTTTTCGTGTCTATGTTTGGTTTAGGTTACCATTGGGATTTCCTCTCTCATCTTTTCCTATGAATTGCCTAGGTGGGGATATAAGAAATAATGTAATGGATTTAATCAGGTTAGGTGACTAGGTTTTGGGAGGGTAAGTTTTTAATATCCTAGATGAGAGAGAGAAACAATCATGTTCATAAGAAACCCTAATTCTATGATCAAGTGTTCTATTGAAGGCATAATTCATGTTGAATGGAGAGATCATGGGCATATTCAAAGAAAAATACCTTGAAGAATACAAGAACTAAGGCTGAAAGATGATGTGTAGATTGTGAGAACAAGTTAGAAGAAAGATCAATTAAATTTGATGTGGAGTGAAAACTAAAAAATGTAGAAATGGTGAAGAACATGGTCAAAGGTGTTGTTGGTGCTCAAAATTCTAGCCCAAATTTTGAGCAATTTTGAGAAAATTGAGCCCTATAAATGCTTTTAAATGCATACGTACCTGGCTATCAGTCTAAGGCCTAAGAGGTGTTTAATGCTTCTAGCACCTTTCATTTAGTATGCCTACTTGTTTCATGAAGTTAATTTATAGTTCTGAGCCATTTCGTAAAGTCTTGTTTTGAGTTAGTTCCAAATTTGCATTTTCACCTGTGTCAAACAACAACAGGAGGTTGTGTTTGCAAATGAATATCTCGCACCTAGAAATGTTTTGTGACATGCTACTTCTGGAGTACCTAGTGTCCATACCTAAGAACTTGTATTTCAGATTTCAAATCATTTCGAGTCCATTTGCCTAGGTTTTGAATCCCTCAAAGTTGGTCAGTTACTATTTTCATACTTTTGTAAAATATTCACAATTCTGGGAAGCCCTTTTTGACATGTTATAGATTTGACCCAGTTGACCAAAATGATAAAATTATTTTTACGTTGCATTTTAGATGTCAGAGACTTGTTATATTTCAAGTTTCAGCTTATGACGAATCCATTTGATCAGTTTTTAAATGCAATTTATAACTTTTTACTAGTGTCAGCATTTGTAGATTGATTGGAACCCCTGTTCGTGATATCATAACTCCTAATCTATGATTGGTGAGATTGAATGGATTATACCACTATGTTGTCCCCTAAAAATTCTTCAAGTGTGCCAATTTTTAAATCTTGACGAATCTGTTTGTACACTTTTCTAGGTCAATTCCATTTGCAAAAAATGTTTTTTGTTAGTGTTTCCAATCCTTAAATTCTAAGTAACCCACTTTGACTGATCTCCATTTGCACCCTATTATTCATCATGATCCTAGATTGTAGATCCATAGTGTCCTCATGATAAAGAACCAATGCCCCAAGTTTTGTCTTCCCAAGTGTCAGTTTGCCCAGTCTTCCAGGCCAAATCCAAACCCAATTTTTGTTTTTTGACATGTTTGTTTGTAGGTAAATCTAAGAAGGTGACTTTGATGGTCAATATATTTTGACTCTAAATTCATCATGAGATGAGATTTGACAGGTTGGAAGTGTGGGGAACAAAGATTCAGTATACTAGATTTCAGAGCTTGATCAGAGGTTTGGGTCAGTTTTTAAGGCCAATCAACAGACCTCCTGGTGCAAAATTCATTGTTTGCAAAAGGTGGGAAAATCTATTTTAATGATCAAGTTAGTGCTTGAAATTAATTCTTATCAATATTAAAGGGTTAATAGATCATTTTTAAGGTTTAGTTGTCTAGAAACAATTTTTGTTTTAGCTGGACCCACTTTGGAGTCCGACTGATTCCATCAGACTAGTAAAGATGATGATACACTATATAGAAGCCATCAAGGATGGGTTGATTCATTTGAAAAGTTTTAAATGATATTAATGTTCAGCATGTACATCTTTATGACACCTCACTCAAGGTTTTCTTGCACAACTTTTGTTTAGTATCTTCCTTGATGTGTTGGACTCCTTGCTTCATGTTGAAGTGGTACATTCTAATAGAAACTTGTTTCAGACCTTATGAATCATTTATTCTAGATTCTGTGGCCTTTTTAGTTAATCAACTTGAAACCCTCTCAAGGGAAGAATTGGCATCTTGTTTAACATCAAACACAATGATTGCTTCTACTGGAAGTTTTAAGTGTTAAAGCAGTCGGGGATATAAAGAGAGATCCCATGTTTAGAAGAAAATCCGTGTGATGTGCAGAGACAACATTTTAATTATAGAAAATCATAGTCAAACCTCATGGAAAATATGAAAATCCACACATCCTCACACTTTTAAAGGAACCCATGCCCTCAAAAACATTACAAGAAGACTTCACACCAAGATATGAAGAGGAGAACCACACATAAAAAGAGAAAAAGCACCCTGCGTTAAATCACGCCAAAAGGGGCTCTAAGTTAGGGATAGATCCAAATATAAAGAGGGAGCTCTCACAATGTTAAAGGGTAGAGCATCAAATAAAGGTAGGAGCCACTGTGAGAGTCTACGGAGGCTAGTATAAGAGAAAACCACACACATAGTAGATTGGAGGATGACATCAATGGTGGAAATCAAAGTTTTCATGAGGGAAGAACCTGCATTTAGTAGAACAAAAATAGAGGAACTCCATGCCACATAAGAGTAGCAGCTAACACACAATAGGGGTCCATGCTAGCAGTGATAGAAAATCACATATAATGGAAAGGCATCCGCCACACCATTTAGAGTAGAATCACAACATGCAAGGAAACCGCCAAGTTTGAATACAAAGTAACCCATGTAGAAAGAAGGCATGAACACCCAAGCACAGGAATAGAGCTGTCCACGTTAGTTAAAACAAAAGGCCACAGGCATAGTCCAAGGAACCTCATGCAGTCAACACTAAAGCTAATGACATAATAGAGAGAGAGTCCAGGCTATAGCAACGAAAAGAACTCCATGCATGGAAAAAATAAAGACCACAAGCCGCTTGAGATGAAGCCACAAGGTAGTGTGAGAAGGTTGAAATTTTTAATCCCAAATTGTTTGCCCAACGGGTTTCCTATTTGTTTGAAACCACGAACGCATGGGTTAGGAGTTGTCCTTAAGACAGTGCCTTTTGAAACGGAAATGCCAACGTGGTATGTCCACCCCATGAATTAGTGGATGCCAGCTAGGCATGACATCAGAATTATTTTAGATGAAATTGCACATGAGATGAGGTGGCAAATTAAAACGCAAATTGAAGATGCGAGGAGGATAAAAAGTGTGGGAAAGTAGAAAAATGACACATGGCAAAGGGTCCCAGTGGGCAATGAGTTGATGAAGATCAAGAGTAGTTTGAGAGGATGTGCCAGATCATGACATGTGTCATGATCTAACGGTGGGCGCATGCTCGCAAAATAAAGATGCTTGATGGTTAAGTATTGCGAGCATGCAAAAATTTGACACATGGCAAGAGGGCTTTCCTAGTGTGATGTAGTGATGACATGGCACTGTGTGTTCTAGCTGATGATGTGAATAAGGGATGACCAATCATGGAGCACCATGTGGCATCGGTCAAAAGATAGTTGACCTCGAATTGGAAGGCTAGGGTAGAAAATTAAAAATTATTTTTAATTATTTTTAATTTTTTTTTAAAATGTGGACCTATAGGGTCTTTTAAATTCAAAAGTTTATTTTCTAAAGTTTAAAATTTAGAAATTTTGAATTTTTGAAAATATTTAAAGTTGCAGACCAAGGTTTTCTAGCAAGGGGGGACTATTTTTCAAATTGACTTTTAGGGGGTTTCCTGTAGGAAAAATATGCACTCCAATATACCGTTGGAATTGGCAAAAGATGAACTTTCTAATTTTGGAGTTAGTTTCTACACAGGAAGTAGCTAGTTCATGCTACATGAGGTTTTTTCCTAGATGCCTAATCTACAACCACATTCAGGTATTGATGATAATTTTGATTTTTGATTGGGTAATCACCTAAATATGGTTAAAAAGTAGTGAAAATGTAGTTTGAGGTGAATTTAACCACTCTCATCTCAATAAAACCTCAATTTTACCAAGCATTTTAGTTGGTTTTTAGATTCTAATGACTCAACGAGTTTTCATCATTCAACAAGAGATATTTTGCAAATCAGTTATAGGATAATGATGAAACAAAATTAGATCAAAATGGTGGAGAGAAGAGAGAAGTGATTCAGTTGCAAGGGATTGAATTTCAAGCAAACACATGTCAGGCATAGATCAGATCCAAGAATTCATTCATCCTATATCATTCTTTCTTTCTTTCATTGGAGGGGTTGGAAAATTTGGAAAGTTTCTCTGGTATGAAGATAGTTAGTAGGACTGGCCCTGGAATTGATGTATTTTGAATGGAAGACTTGGGATGTGCTGGTTCCAGACCATGAAGCTTTTCTTTGGCTATGATTACCCCTTTCCATCCCATCGGTTTCTCATTCTTGCCATTTTCTCTCTTGTTTGACAACATATGTTATTATACAGTCTAGTTTATTAGGTGATTTGTGAGTTAATTTCATGCATTTTCATGTATTATTTCAACGAAATCAATACAGTGAGTAGCAGGTGTTTAGTTTTAGTCTAAATCTTGTCTCCTTTCTTAGTTGAGTTGTGATGTTTTATGGTCTTTGAAAAAAGAGCCTAGATCATAAGTGCAGTCCATTGAGGTTGTATGTTACTTCATTGTTGCTTGTAATTCAAGGAATTATGTAAATGCTTCAGAGATTTAATAGGGTTGCAATTTTATTAAGGGGGATATCAGGTAAGAATGAGATTTAGATCGAATATTGATGTCTATTTACAAGGTGAATTGATAGATCATATATCTGAATATATAAATAAGTATCAGATATCCAAAATACATGAGGGAGATTCATGAATTTTCTCAATGGATCAGGCACTGATCAGCTATAGGGTCATTAAGTTGTTGTCTATACATGGTTTTCATCCACTTTCCCCACCCACATAAAATCAAATCAAACTCAAATCATGTTTACAATTTTATGTTGAAGAGCTAGAATAGTTTAACCCTCACTTAGCTTCTGAGATTCATAGATCTGCATTTAGCTATTGTAGATTGATGTTATTTCATGAGTTGTTAGGAGATATAAGGGTTCTCATCTGCTTAATAGATTCAGGGATATGTTTTTACACTAGTACAGTATCATTTGAATGTGAGGTCTACCCACCTAGATTTAGCAGAGCCTAAAGTAGAAGAAGGGTCAAGCCTTATAGTTGGCCCTGTGTCTGAAATGATATGTTGAGAATGGGAGTTAGCTGCCCCTAGATATGTCATATTCTCATGGGGATAATTGAAAACCTGGTAATTTTTTCAAACACCAATAGGTTTCAAACACCAAAGTTGAAATTGAATCAATGAATCAAAACATATCTAAATGTCCACATCATCAAGTTGAATAGTCAAGTCACCTTAGAAATAAGTCATGACTATCAGATGAAGACTAGATTGACTGATAATGTTTTGAGATGGAATTATAAACTATCTAATGTTGCATCTCCTCATCACTTAGATCTTACAAAGATCTACACTTGTCATTTTTTCATTATAAAAAGATGTCCTATTGTTAATTTATGCAAGATAGTGATAAGATGACACCTACATGTGAGACCCAATTGAGGTGGGACCTTTGAATCATGCACAATAATTAAATAACATAATATGCAATGAATATGTTTTCATGAGATCAAAATTGGGTATCAAAGAGTCAAGATTATCAAATCTAATAGGATAACAAATTGTTAACCAATAGTTTTTGGCGACTCTACTAGGGATTAGAATCTAAGCCTAGTGTTTGGTTTCTCATTCTTTAAAATCTAAATGTGTCTTCCTTGAGATGAAGAATGATGACTTTATCTAAAGGACATATTTTCTTTGGTCTAAGAAGGTCTAGTATAACTCAATGGCCATGCCAAATTCAAAGAATGGGAAAAGGCCAAGGCCTAATCCCACTCTCCAATAACTTAATGAGATTAATGACAAGCTACTACAAGAGCTTGTGCTTTTATAAAAAGAAAGTATCTCCTATGCCATCCAAAATAATATCAACATTGAAGATGATCATGTTTCTGCTTCCTTATGGAAATGTGCATGGTCCAAATTATACAAGATAATAAAGACATGTAGAGAGAGGAGATAAGGTCAAAGCAAGCAAGGTTGAAGCTTATTCATAGTCTTGAAGAACTTCATACCACAAATGACAACATACTTCATGATCATTTTTACCAGCATAGAGAGAGTGTCTCCTATGCATCCTAAGAAAACATCAGCATAAACGATGTTCATATGTCAAAGATGCTTTGGAATCGCATATGTACCAATTTCCAAAGACTCAAAGACCTACAAGAAAGTGAAAGAAGGAAGATGAAACAAGTATAGATAGTTGAGCATGAAAAACCTTTGGTAAGGTCACTTGACTCTATTCCTTATGGTTTTTAGATATTTTATGAGTAGGTGAATATCCCCAATGTAAGCACCAATGAAAGGAGAAGACATAAACCTACCCTTGAAGAGCTCCATACAATTAAGGAAAATGTCTTTCAGAAGATCTTATTAAATCTTGTAGAGAGCCTCAATAAAGGAGATGAACCCAAAGAAAAGAAGATATGGGACCACCTTTTCAATTTATTTCACTAGTTGAAGGATCAAAAAAGGTGGGGAAAAAGAGCTAAATCTGAAGATAGCATCTACACCTAATTATTAAGCTCCCATATTAATGTCACCTGATTCTAGTTCTCATATTATTGTAGTATTTGGTAGATAAAAGGTTATTCTTGATGTTACAAATCAAAGTGAAAATATTCCATCAGAGCCCTTTGAAAAAGCATCTTCTAATGATCATTTTCCTACACTATAGTATTCTACCTATGATCTACCAAGAATGGTTGTGTGAGCATGAGGAGGAAATTTACAAAACCATTGTTAAGACTCTTAACCTTGATGAAGATGAGATTGAAGAAAAGATTCTTGAAACCAATTGTCAATTTGTAGAAGAATCAATTCCATTAGTAGACACAACTTTCCCTTATAGTGAGGAGAAGGAGATTTTCTATGGTTTCTTGTCATCCTTCCAAATGTATGAACCCTCTCAAGATGACCTAGCCATGAAATCAAAACTTAAAGAAGGGTCATTGGGTTCTAATTTTATTATTGTGCATATAAATTGTGAAGGCAATAATAATACACTGAGAGGAGAGATGAAATTGATTTAGTTTTTCAAAGTAATAAGGTGACTAATCATTAACTAGTGGATTCCATGGTAGAAGTGTCATCATCCTATTCTCAAGCTCATGATGGAAGTTCAAACCACTATAAGAATGAGTCCATTTCCTTAAAAGATTTGTATGTCTATGGTACAATAGAAGACCATTAGGAGAATGACATGAAACATGCAAGGGGAGATAATGAAGTATAAGACTAGGCATGTTGTTTGGATGTAAATGGATGTACGTGGAGAGCTAATGCATATAATCAAAGAAACATGTGGATTTTTCATTTTGTTGCTACTACTACAAGTTGGGATCCTAATTAGAGATCAAAATCAATTGTGAAGGAGGGTATCCTACTTCAATCAATCAATAATTGGATTCACTTGAGTATCTTTTGTTGCTAGTTTCATAAGGTGAGATTCATCTCATCTCTATAAATATGTTAGAATAGGTGTGTGTTTAGTTTATTTGTTCTTCTTTGCTTTCCTTCTTTCCATGTGTTGTATTCCCCTTTATGTTGGCTTCCCTACTTGCCCACCATCCAAAGGCATAGCATCTCCCTATGCTACTTTAGACTCTACAATGCAATGGACTCAGGCACTAGTCTTTTCTAATTGGTGTTTTTAATAATAAAGGAAGTATGTAGCCTATTGTTGTGTGCATTTTTTTTGAGCTTTTGATGAAACTAGAGATTACTAGGTTCCTACCTAAGCATTAACATGCCTAGTTCCCTAGTTAGAGCCCATTATTTTCATGATTTCAATCCCCTATTCTTAAAATTTTTGAGGTTGATGGTAAGTCAATTGTCTTCATGTCTATGTTTGGTTTAGGTTGTCATTAGGGTTTCCTCTCTCATCTTTTCCTCTAAGTTTCCTATGTGGTGATACAAGAAATAATGTAATGGATTCAATCAAGCTAGGTGACTAGGATTTGGGAGGGTAAGTTTTTGCATATCCTAGATGAGAGAGAGCAACAATCTTGTTCATAAGAAACCCTAACTCTATGATCAAGTGTTCTACTGAAGGCATAATTTAGGTTGAATAGAGAGATCATAGGTATATTCAGAGCAAATGATAGCAAAGAATATGAGAATTGAGGTAAAAGATGATAGAGATTGTGAGAACAAGTTAGAAGTGAGATCAATTGAATTTGATGCAAAGTGAACACTAAAAAATGTAGAAATGGCGACAAACATGGTCAAAGGTGGTGAAAACTGAAGTTGAAATCAAATCGACAAATCAAAACACATCTAAACATCTACATCACCAAGTTGAATAGTCAAGTCACCTTGGAAATAAGTCATGACCATTAGATGAAGACTAGATTGATAGATAATATTTTAAGATGGAATTATAAGTTATCTAAAAATGCATCTCTTGAGCTCTTAGATCTTACAAATATCTACCCATGTGACTTTGTCATTATAAAAAGCTACTTGATCATTAATTTATTCAAGATAGTGACAAGCTGATACCTGTCTGTAGGAACCAATTGAGGTAGACCTTTTTTGAATCATGTGCAATAATTAAATAACATAATGTGGATCATTGATCTTAAGAAAGATCTTCATATGTCATTGTGTCATTATCAAAAGATGTTTGGTTGATAATTTATGCAATAAGGCAATGATTCAACATGTGTCCTAAGAGGCCCATTATATTCCATGAAGTGCCAAATTTTTTCCACATTGTAGCTAGTTAGAAAGTGGACCTATGCCATGAAATGAAGAGACTTAACATCATTTTATTATCACTATTAGATCAAAAAAGATCTATATTTGTTGCTATGTCACTATGTAAATTTATTCAACTATTATTAATAACAACATAATGGTGGAAAGATATGTGTACTTGGAAAACCTATAGAGGATATTGTAAAATAAAATAGAAAGAAGGTTTATAATTATTTCATCTTGATTATCAATTTGAGATCAACAATGTAAATTCAAAGTTCTAGTGATTGTTGGAATGTGAATTACATAGGCTTGGCACAAAATAATAGAAGATGAAGAATAAATAATTTTCTATAAGATTTTTGATATTACATGAATTTGAATAGTCATCATGTATTGGTACATCAATAGAGGATTTTGTAAAATAAAAGTGATCAGGTTGGTAGTGGAAAAATACAAAAATAATAAAATTCTTCGATATTTTTCTATGTCTCAATAAACTGCATTTTTGAAGGCCTTCGGAGCATTTTTGGGACAATCTTCCTCAGGGACATCTAACCTTGGTCATATCTCTTCATTCATTTTGTACATTTAGATAGTTAATTCTACATTTAGTATAGATGTAATTCCCTGCCAAGGGATCCAAAGAATTAACCTAGAATTTCACTAAGTTTGGTAGCATATTTTTTTTTAAACATGAAAGTAAATACCACATATAACTTATACACAATAATAGAAGCAATAGCAACGTCCATCTAAAAGATAACATACATAACAGATTTCATTCTTTAAGGATCCCTTAATGTTGAATTACATCTAAAACAACTAACATTATTGAATCCATCTAATACATCAACCACATGAAATAATAATGATAAGTCAAATGTTTATACATTACATTCCTAAATGCTCAATCATCCACTATACATGTCACAGGGTCTGAAAAGCTTAAAAGAATATACATATGTGAAATAAGGTACATCATCCTATTCTAATCCATAATACATCAAAGTAAAGATAATCACATGATACACTTGATACATCATCATAGAAGATATATACATCCATCATAAAAGATCAAACATAATAAACTAAGTGCACGGTTCCTCCCAACCGTAAATAGCATCATTAGACCATCGTGGGCCCTAGCCATCCCTCCATGCATAACATTCCAAATCACCAAAGACATCATCAGTATTAACATAGTAGGAATGTCACTCTTAACATATACTACATCATATGTAGAAAGTAATCTAACATGCAAATATAAGCATAGATAACATCATATAACATATGCTAATCATCAATGAAAGGACACATATCCACCATCATGAAGGACACATCAGCCACGATGTCACAATGAATCTCAAATGCTAAGAGTGGAAAAACACTACCACCTAACTGCGTGGTACCTAAGTGGTCCACTCCCACCATTTTGAGGAGATAATCTCAAGTCCCAAAAAAGATATCAAATCACATAACATAAATCTCTATAAGTCTAGGAATCCTAAAAGTAAACTAACTCAAAGATTCCAATCACAAAAATGACATCTAATTCCCAGAGGCACATAATGAAATGTAGGAACCTATTATGCAAGCGGGAAAGTGTCATCACATATATCATGTAGAAGTTACCTTGGCAGTTAGCTAAACTCCACAGGTCCCTATTGATCCTCATGCGGCCACTAGTATCCTCTCATACAGACCAGGCATACTATGGAATGCAAGGTCGCAACCATGTGTTCTCTCTACTCCCATCCTAGTCTATACAAGCACTCGAGGCATGGGCAAGAACAAAACAATTATCTTTTTAGGTTCATTTAGTTAGTATTAGGTGTGAATGTTTTCACTTATCAACCAACTTACAATGAGTTACCCTGGCAGCCTCTTAGGGCCCCGATCCCCATTGCAAGCCACTTCCCGACACTACAAGTAGATAACCTACCCTAAGCTCATGGAATCATAAATCTCAAAATCATAAAATATAATCCATAATAAGAACATCAAATATGCACAATAAAAGCATCAAATCTCCATGAGCAAGCATCCATAGAAAATCATGACCACAACAGCTCTCTATTGGCAACTGAAGCATCACTAATTATCAAAAGTATCCATTGGTTCCCAATAACCAAAATATATCTCAAATCATACTGATCGAAGACTCCAAAATGGTTGATTCAAAACATGTCACAACATGACATCATAAATCAACATTTCAGCCCCATCATGGCGACTAGAAAATAAACTAACGATAACTAATCGATGACTCAAAAATGGCTAAGTCAAGTGTCCCGTAAATAAGAATCTCAACTATAACAATCAGTAATTACAAAAATTACATAAAGCATTATGTCACATAACCATGGTTGGGTTTATAAAGATCAAAAATAAGACATCATCATGACATCACAATCATAACCGCCAAGCCTTTGGTAGACATCCTATAACTGGTCAACACTAGTCAACCCAAAAACCCAAAACAAATAGCATAAAGAATACATAATGCAATTACATATTTTGGTTTTGCTAAAATTACATCTTAAATTAAATATAGAGATCTTAGATTACGTTTTCAAGTTTGGATAATGAATGGAGGAACATTTTGTATGTTTTACCTAACACCTGTATTATTTTGGATGGATAAAAGTTTTCCTTTATAAGTCTAAAAAAAAACTATTTTCCAATTATAATATTTTGTTGAAAACGTCCCCCATTAAACTACCAATTAAATTTCATATTTTTTTATTTTATTTTTTTTATTTTTTTATAATTTAAATCAATTAATTAAATCATAATAGTTAAATTGTAATATTATAACATAATTCACCATTATAAAAGATGAACCTTTTAATATAAATCATTTATCAAATAATAATAATTTAAATTTATTAATAACATACTTACATATTTACATATATATATATATATATATATATATATATATATATAGATATATATATATATAGATATATATATATATATATTTAAATATATATATGTATACATACATATATAAATATATAAAATATTATATTTTATAAAAAATGGAATATAAAATCAAATTACAACAATTTTGATTGATGTTGTATAATATATATATATAAAATTTCATCACATATTAACACTGTTTTAAATATAGTCACCGACGGCTATAAAAAAAATCGTGTAGCCCCATGCCTACCATCACAGGCCTACGACAGTAGTCATAGTACCTACGACTGTAGGTATGGTGTCACCGTAGGGCATGTAGGGGGGTACGAGTTATATACTTGCCCAAAGTTATGTTTATTATTATTTTTTAATAGCATTTTTAAAACACTTTTCTTAGACATGAATCGCGATGCGATTTCTTAATAAGGTTTTCTCAATTGTGATTCAGCATTCAGTTTTTTCAATTAAATATATATATGTATATACATATATATATATATATATATATGTATATACATATATATATATATATACATATATATATATATACATATATATATATATATACATATATATATACATATATATATATATATCTATGTGTGTGTATATATATGTATATATATATGTGTATATATATGTGTATATATGTGTATATATATATGTATATACATATATATGTATATATATATATATATGTATGTGTATATATATATGTGTGTATATGTGTGTGTGTGTGTGTGTGTGTGTGTGTGTGTGTATGTTTGCAGATTTAAAAATATGAACATGTATATTTCACAATGAACATATGCACAATTTAAAGGTTTCAATTTTCAGAATTTTCCTATAAAACATTTGATCTCTAAA
This sequence comes from Cupressus sempervirens, assembly GCA_028749045.1. Taxonomy (NCBI): domain Eukaryota; kingdom Viridiplantae; phylum Streptophyta; class Pinopsida; order Cupressales; family Cupressaceae; genus Cupressus; species Cupressus sempervirens. The sequence goes on along the minus strand of CM053791.1, from coordinate 799,670,904 downwards.
TTTACCCAATAATTCATCTAATGAATTTGGCTTATAAATTTAAATCCTAGCCCCATGTTCTCTTTATATCTATGCATATAAGCTTTTCTCAAATAAATTTTAACTACCCATATTGAGAATGCATACAATTAAACTAGAAAAAATCCTCAGAAAACATATGGAAGACACGAAGAAGATAGGAGTGCAGGATGCAGAAATAGCATAAGTAAAATCACAAGAGTCTACCCGAATTTTGATGCTAATTTGCTTCTTCGCAGAAAACCCACAGAGCAAGCTCCTCCTTCAAAGTTCTCAAGTCCTCCAATGCTCCAAAATGCTCTCCAAACGCTATCTCTAAGCTTCTAGGAATGCCTGAATATAAAGAGTTCTTAGGAAGCACTTAGAATGTCTCTAGAAACAACTAGAAAGTGTCACCAACTAAGCATGTGTCTTTTCCAACCTTCTAGATGAGTCATAAGGTTGTAGACACCATGTGTTTAATTGGTGCGTTTACTCCTAGGCAAGCTTATAACTTTTATTTAATTTTTATATAACTTTCATTTTAATTTTTATAAATTTTATTATTATTATTTATTTATTACTTTATTATTATTTTATAATTATTATTAATTTTAATTTCTAATTTTCTTTTATTTAATTCTTTTTCCTCAATTAATTCTCATTTAATTAATTATAATCAAAATATCAAAGATCATGATATTATATTAATTTTCTTCAAATAATTAATTTATTAAATAAATCTATTTATTAAAACTTAATTAATAGAAAATTCACCATAGACCTCCAAGATAAAATATAAGAACCCATCATAGAACAATTCACACAAAATCAGTCTAAAGGGTTAAAAATCATGAATTATTGCATCCGACACATTCGGAAGGTAAAATATCTAGATACTTGTCCTACCTCACTAGGACAAATGGTTTAAGGGTTTGGGATTTGGACTTGAGAATTTATCTCCCTTCTCTTATCATTGAGATAGTGTAATAGGGTACCCTCATCCTGGCAATTCAGGGAAGTCGATACCCGGTACCTGCAACCTACATAAAAACCATGCATGTACATACAATATATATATAATGCTAAGCTAAACAGGCAATGGAAGGAAGTGGTGCATCATGTAGATCTCGACTAGTAGGTGACTACAACTCCCTTCCTTAACCATATCAAAAATGCTATACAAAAGAACAAACACGCACACCATACACATGCAAGTATGGGGTAAGTATCCATAATAAAACACATGAGATAATAAAACATCTAACTAATCATCATCATAACTGAAAGCAATATAATGATCATCATGCATACATGAAATGTAAAGTCTAAATGATCTCATCATATATCCACTGAATCCATAACATAATGTCTGATAGTTTCAAAACAATACCACTAATCCATCAACATAAAACTAGTCTAACATAGTCTGATAATAATAACAACAATGTCCAAAAAAGATGTGAATGAGGATAGGCACTACATCCACCCCCCCTTGGATTAGGCTTACTCCTGAAATCCTACAAACAAGTAGGGATATAACTCCTGTAATCTAGCTGCATCCTCCCAAGTAACTGAAGAATCATTAGTAGGGTCCCATTGGACCCTTACCTGATCGATGGTTTGACCCTTGAGGGTCAACTCTCACTGCTCCAGAATATGAACCAGCTCCAAATCCAGCTGCCCATCCTCTACCTGCAACACATTCCAATCAAGAACATGTACAACATTAGGAATATACTACCTAAGTACTGAAACATGGAAAACATCATGAATGCGAGCTAGGCTGGGCAGTAGAGCAAGGCGGTAAGAAATCAGGCCAATCCTCTCTAGAATCTTGAATGATCCCACAAAGCGAGGTGCTAGCTTAGAACCCTTTCCATATCGGATCAGACTCTTTCGTAGATGTACTCTCAAGAAAACCTTATCTCCCATAGCAAACTGTTTATCTATCCTATGTGCATCAGCATACTTCTTCTATCTATCATGTGCCATAGTCAAGTGCTAATAGATATGCACTACCTATTGCCCCATATCATGAAGCATCTCAAGACCCAATAGGATGCAATCCTCAAGGCCATCCCAACTCAATGGTGTACACCAAGGACATCCATATAATGCCTAAAAAGGTGCCATGCTAATAGAGCTATGATACCCATTGTTGTAAGCAAACTCCACTAGGTAGAGATAGTCCTCCCAATGTGTCTGCCTATCTATCACATACATCTGTAACATATCCTCCAAAACCTGATTCACCCTCTTCGTCTGACCATCTATCTCTAGATGATATGCCAAACTGAAATTTAATTGCGCTCCAAGCTCATGCTACAACAATGTCTAGAATGCAGATGTGAATACAGGATCCCTGTCAGAAATGATCTTTTGAAGAATATTGTGTAATCTCACAATGTCACGCATGAAGACATTAGCTACAGAAGCTACTGTGTAGGAAGACCTGATTGGTGAAAAATGCACCACCTTAGTCAACTGATCAATAGTGACCATAATAGCATCATGACGATGAAAAGTCATAGGTAATCCTACTATGAAATCCATGGAGATGATATTCCACTTCCATGAACGAATGAGATTTGGCTGCAAAAGTCTAGCCAGGTGCTAGTGTTTTGCCTTGACTCTCTAACACTCAAGACACCTAGCCAAAAAATCAGTAATGTCTCGCTTCATCCTAGACCAAAAGAACAAATGTCTCAAATCAGCATGCATCTTCTTGACAATTGGATGTGTTGAGTAAGGTGTACGATGGGCCTCTGCTAAAATCAAGGTGAGAAGCTCATCTAGTAATGGCACATAAATCCTCCCCAAATGTCTTAGAAGACCATCTGACTCTTGAACATAGCCTACAAACTTACCTTCCAAAGGTCTTCCTAAATCTATCTCTCTGCACACTTCTTGATACCAAGAATCTGTAGGAAGTGCCTGAAGAATTTGACTCCTCAAATCCACACTAAGAGTCATAGATGATACCACATGTCTCCTGCGACTCAAAGCATCTACCACCACATTCTCCTTTCCCTAAATGTACTTAACCTCAAAATCATACTCGCATAGAAATTCCATCCATCGCCTCTGGCAAGCATTCAAATTAGGCTAAGTGAAAATGTACTGAAGACTATGATGATCGCTATGTAGCTCGAATCTGTGCCCCAATAAGAAATGTCTCTACCTTGTCAAAGCATGAACTACTACTACTAACTCAAGATCATGCATAGGATAATTTAGCTTGTGATCCTTGAGCTTACGTGATTCATACGCAATCACCTATCCATTCTGCATCAAAACTGCCCCAATCCCTTCTAGAGAAGCATATGTACACACCATGAAATCTCCTTCAGGATCAAGTATGGCTAAAATTTGTGCACTGGTCAAAAGCTCCTTGAGCTTCTAAAAAGCTTCCTCACATTTCTCTATCAACACAAACTTCTTTCCTTTCCTCTGAAGAGAAGTGATAGGATGTGTTATCCTAGAGAAGTTTTGGACAAATTTGTGATAATAACTAGCTAGACCCATGAAACTATGAATCTTTGACACATTAGTCAGTGTAGGCCAATCTATTATCACATGAATCTTTGCAGGATCCACTAAAATACCATCACCTAAAATGACATGCCCTAAATACTGAATCTCTAATTTGAAGAACTCACACTTAGCTGCATTGGCATAAAGTTGATTGTCTCTTAAACACTCCAATACCAATCACAGGTGTTCCTCATGCCCCTTCTGAGTCTTAGAATATATGAATATATCATCAAGAAAGACAAGTACAAACCTGTCCAGATAAGATCGAAACACACCATTCATCAAACTCATGAAAATCGATGGAGCATTAGTCAACCCAAAAGGTACCACTATAAACTCATAATGCCCATAGCAAGTTTGAAAGGCAATCTTGTGAATATTGGCTTTCTTAATGTGAAGCTGGTGGTATCCTGACTTAAGGTCAATCTTGGAGAATACTATAGCTCCCTTGATCTAATCAAATAAGTCATCAATCCTAGGTAGAGGATACCTGTTCTTAATAGTCACCTTATTCAACTATCTATAGTCAATACAAAGGTGCAAAGAACTGTCTTTCTCTTTCACAAAGAGCACTGGAGCTCCCCATGGTGATACACTAGGTTGAATGCTCCCTTTGGCTAGAAGTTCCTCTAGCTGAAGACATAACTCACCCAATTCATGTGTAGTCATATGATAAGGAGCTTTAGATATAGGTTCCGCTCCAAGAATCAGATCAATACTAAAATTGATGTCCCTCTTCGGAGGCATGCCTAGAATCTCACTTGGAAAAACATCTGTGTACTCCTATAAAATTGGGTGATCTAAAGTCTTCCTCACAAGATCTTCCTCATCAAGATCATTTACCATAACAGAAATATCTAGCATCCCTTATGGAAACTCCGCTTCAATTGCATAGCAAAAATCATCCGCAGAGGTATAGGCCTTGGTATACCAACTATCTTCACATCATTCCCGTGGTCATCTTTGCACATAATAATATTCTTCCTACAATCTATACTAGCTCTATGAGAGCCAAGCCAGTCCATACCTAAAACCACGTCATAGGAACCAAGGGGTATGACTTGAAGATCCATTGTAGTATCAAAGCTTCCTAAGCTAAGCCCACACTTATGAACTATAGAATCTGTGGAGACCTTAGTGCCCAAGGCTAGTTCTTCTTGCCAACCATGAACTTGCTTCACCACATCTAGCTTACACTTAGAAACTATAGATGGTGATATAAATGAATTTTTAGCTCCTTAATCAAACAATACTAAAAGAGATATACCTCGAATAGTACCTGTGGTCTCAACCACTATTCCCTGATGATCTACTTGATGGTGATCTACTGCTACAAATACTCTATGAGCTCTACCTACATCACCAACTGTAGGCTCTGAAACTATAGGCCTAGGTCCTAAAAACTAAGGTGCTCACTGTGGACACTGAGCTATATAATGTCCAATCTGACCACAAGAAAAACATTCTGTATTTTTGCCAGATCATTTACCCATAGGTCGAGCATTTGATTGTTGACGACTGTTCTTGCTAGCAAAAGATTGACTGCTCTGAGCTAGCTGATTGGGTTGATTTTTTTATTGCGTTGAGCATTGTAGTTGTTCTTGGAGTTAGAACCTTTTCCACCACCTTGAGCTTGAGAATTCAATCCCTTCTGTTGTTGTTTCTGTTGAGACTGTTGTTGATACTATTTCCCCTTAGAAAAAGAAGGCTTCTTGTTACCACCTGAATTATAGTTGCCTTTAGATCTTGATGCTATTGGTGCTCCTACAAAACCTCCTTGACCAAGGTTGACACTTTCTCAAAAAGGATAGCTCAATGTACCGCATCCTTGACAGTTTTTGGCTCAAATACCTTGACACCCCCAATTATATAGTTATTCAAACCCCTAATAAAGTGTTGTGTCAACTGAGCTGAATTTTCACTAAATATTGAAAAAGACATGAGCTCATAAAACTTATGCTCATACTCAGTCACTGACATAGTATACTGTCTGAGATTATGAAACTCATTAGCCCTTTGCTGCTTCCATTCCTCTGGTAGGAATCGTTTACAGAAACTTTCTAGGAATAGTTCCCATGTGACACTGCTCATATTGATACCTAGCTTCTTCTCCTCAATTTTCCACCAAGTGCCCCCAAAAATTTTCCAAATTAGTGATTGCAAATCTTGCCTTAACATTGCTGTCAAAATCCTGCATGGAAAAAATCCTATTGAGGGAAATAAGCCAATGTTCAACCACATAACCAGAACCTTGCCCATCGAAAGGCTTAACCTTAGATCTCGAAAGATCCTTCATCTAAGTGGACACAATGGACCTTTGACGATCCTTTCAAGGACTCCTAGACCTGGGTCTATGCTCTTGTTTTGTCTGATGTGCTTTGGGTTGATCTTGAATAGGAGGTAGACATTCAAGAATAATCTGCATCATCTATCTCAAATCAACCTCTTCAAACTCAGCTTGGTCCTCTCTACGACTCTCTTCCTCCTGCCTACTAATGTGCTCTCCCTTGCTCTCTTCATGAGCAAATCCCTCATGGGTAGACTCGTGGACACTGATAGCTCTGCCACGACCATGGCCTCTACCATGGCCTCTAATAGAAGACCTAGTCCTAGATACCATCCTACAACAGTACAAAGTACTATTACAATTAGAAGACACATGTTTGCAAAAGTCTAAGTTCAATTTTCAGTTTTATCTATGTTTAGGTTTAAGTAAAATTTTTAGTTTTGAAACTAAGTGTTGAAGTATGAAAAATACGCAAGTAACAGTTTCAAGTTCTATTTCAGTTCAACTAGTTTTCAAGTTGAAAAGATACACTTAAGAGTTCAAAGTTCTAGTTGTTCCAAAATAACCAGAGCTCCCAATGTAGAAACTTGAGCTCTGATACCAAATATAATGCCCTGCCAAGGGATCCAAAGAATTAACCTAGAATTTCACTAAGTTTGGTAGCATTTTTTTTTTTTAAACATGAAAGTAAATACCACATATAACTTATACACAATAATGGAAGCAATAGCAACGTCCATCTAAAAGATTCATACATAACAGATCTCATTCTTTAAGGATCCCTTAACGTTGAATTACATCTAAAAAAACTAACATTGTTGAATCCATCTAATACATCAACCACATGAAATAATAATGATAAGTCCAATGTTTATACATTATATTCCTAAATGCTCAATCATCCACTATACATGTCACAGGGTATGAAAAGCTTAAAAGAATATACATATGTGAAATAAGGTACATCATCCTATTCTAATCCATAATACATCAAAGTAAAGATAATCACATGATACACTTGATACATCATCATAGAAGATATATACATCCATCATAAAAGATCAAACATAATAAACTAAGTGCACGGTACCTCGCAACCGTAAATAGCATCATTAGACCATTGTGGGCCCTAGCCATCCCTCCCTATGTAACATTCCAAATCACCGAAGAGATCATCGATATTAACATAGTAGGAATGTCACTCCTAACATATACTACATCATATGTAGAAAGTAATCTAACATGCAAATATAAGCATAGATAACATCATATAACATATGCTAATCATCAATGAAAGGATACATATCCACCATCATGAAGGATGCATCAGCCATGATGTCACAATGAATCTCAAATGATAAGAGTGGAAAAACACTACCACCTGACCGTATGGTACCTAAGTGGTCCACTCCCACTATGCTAAAGAGATAATCTCAAGTCCCAAACAAGATATCAAATCACATAACATAAATCTCTATAAGTCCAGGAATCCTAAAAGTATACTAACTCAAAGATTCCAATCACAAAATTGATATCTAATTCTCAGAGTCATACAATGACATGTAGGAACCTACTATGTGACCGAGAAAGTGCCATCTCATATATCATGTAGAAGTTACCCTAGCAGTTAGCTAAACTCTACGGGTCCCTACTAATCCTCATGCTGCCCCTAGTATCCTCTCATATAGATGAGGCATACTATGGAATGCAAGGTCGCAACCATGCATTCTCTCCACTCCCATCCTAGTCTGTACAAGCACTCGAGGCATGAGTGAGAAAAAAAAATTATCTTTTTAGGTTCATTTAGTTAGTATTAGGTGTGAATATTTTCACTTATTAACCAACTTACAATGAGTTACCCTAGCAGCCTCTTAGGGCCCCGACCCCCATTGCAAGCCACTTCCCGACACTACAAGTAGATAACCTACCCTAAGCTCATGGAATCATAAATCTCAAAATCATAAAAGATAATCCATAATAAGAACATCAAATATGCACAATAAAAGCATTAAATGTCCATGAGCAAGCATCCATAGAAAATCATGACCACAGTAGCTCTTTATTGGCAACTGAAGCATCATTGATTATCAAAAGTATCCATTGGTTCCCACTAACCAAAATATATCTCAAATCATACTAATCAAAGACTCCAAAATGGTTGAGTCAAAACATGTCACAACATGACATCATAAATCAACATTTCAGTCCCATCATGGCAACTAGAAAATAAACCAAGGATAACTGATCGATGACTCAAAAATGGTTAAGTCAAGTGTCTCGTAAATAAGAATCTCAACTATAACAATCAATAATTACAAAAATTACATAGAGAATTCTGTCACATAACCATGGTTGGGTTTATAAAGATCGGAAATAAGACATCATCACGACATCACAATCATAACCCCCAAGCCTTTGGTAGATGTCCTATAACTGGTCAACACTAGTCAACCCAAAAACCCAAAACAAATAGGTTAAAGAATACATAATGCAAATACATATTTTTGTTTTGCTAAAATTACATCTTAAATTAAATGTAGAGATCTCAGATTACGTTTTCAAGTTTGGATAATGAATGGAGGAACATTTTGTACGTTTTACCTAACACCTATATTGTTTTGGATGGATAAAGGTTTTCCTTTATAAGTCTAAAAAAAACCTATTTTCCAATTATAATATTTTGTTGAAAATGTCCCCCATCAAACTAACAATTAAATTTCATATTTTATTTTATTTATATTTTTAAATAATTTAAATCAATTAATTAAATCTAAATAATTAAATTGTAATATTATAAAATAATTCGCCATTATAAAAGATGAACCTTTTAATATAAATCATTTATCAAATAATAATAATTTAAATTCATTAATAACATATTTACATACTTTATATATATATATATAGACATACATATATAAATATATAAAATATTACATTTTATAAAAAATAGAATATAAAATTGAATTACAACAATTTCAATTGATGTCATATAATATAAAAAAAAAACGTTCATCACATATTAACACTATTTTAAATACAGTCACTGCCGGCTATAAAAAAAATCGTGCAGCCCCATGCCTGCCATCGCAGGCTTGCAACAACAAGTATGGTGTCGCCGTGGGGCATGCAGGGGGGTACAGATTATATACCCGCCCAAAGTTATGTTTATTATTATTTTTTAATAGCATTTTTAAAACATTTTTCTTAGACATGAATCGTGATGCGATTTCTTAATAAGGTTTTCTCAATTGCAATTCAGTATTCATTTTTTTCAATTATATATATATATATATATATATATATATATATATATATATATATATATATATATATATATATATATATATATATATATATATATATATATATATATATATATATATATATATATATATATGTATATATGTGAGTGTGTGTGTGTGTGTGTGTGTGTGTGTGTGTGTGTGTGTGTACAATGAACATATGCATAATTTAAAGGTTTCAATTTTCAGAATTTTCCTATAAACCATTTGATCTATAAATTTATCCAATAATTCATCTAATGAATTTGGCTTATAAATTTAAACCCTAGCCCCTTGTTCTCTTCAGATCTATGCATATAAGGTTTTCTCAAATAAATTTTAACTACTTGTATTAAGAATGCATACAATTAAACTAGGAAAAATCCTCAGAAAACATATGGAAGACACGAAGAAGACAGGAGTGCAGGATGTGGAAATAGCATAAGTAGAATCACAAGAGTCTACCTGAATTCTGATGCTAATTTCCTTCTCCTCAGAAAACCCGCAGAGAAAGCTCCTCCCTTCTTCAAAGTTCTCAAGTCCTCCAATGCTCCAAAATGCTCTCCAAACGCTATCTCTAAGCTTCTAGGAATGCCTGAATATAAAGAGTTCTTAGGAAGCACTTAGAATGTCTCTAGAAACAACTAGAAAGTGTCACGAACTAAGCATGTGTCTTTTCCAACCTTCTAGATGAGTCATAAGGTTGTAGACACCATGTGCTTAATTGGTGCATTAACCCCCGTGTTGTTAACATATGAGAAATGAAAAGGCGTGTTTACTCCTAAGAAAGCTTATAACTTTTTTTTAATTTTTATATAACTTTCATTTTAATTTTTATAACTTTTATTATTATTATTTATTTATTACTTTATTATTATTTTATAATTATTATTAATTTTAATTTCTAATTTTCTTTTATTTAATTCTTTTTCCTCAATTAATTCTCATTTAATTAATTATAATCAGAATATCAAAGATCATGATATTGTATTAATTTTCTCCAAATAATTAATTTATTAATTAAATCTATTTATTAGGACTTAATTAATAGAAAATTCACCATAGACGTCTAAGATAAAATATAAGAACCCATCATAGAACAATTCACACAAAATTAGTCTAAAGGGTTAAAAATCATGAATTATGTCATCCGACACATTTGGAAGGTAAAATATCCAGATACTTGTCCTACCTCACTAGGACAAATGGTTTAAGAGTTTAGGATTTGGACTTGAGAATATCTCCCTTCTCTTATCATTGAGATAGTGTAATAGGGTATGCTCATCTTGGCAATTCAGGGAAGTCAATACTCGGTACCTGCAACTTGCATAAAAGCCATGCATGTACATACAATATATATATAGTGCTAAGCTAAATAGGCAATGGCAGGAAGTGGTGCATCGTGTAGATCCCGACTAGTAAGTGACTATGACTCCCTTCCTTAACCATATCAGAAATGACATACAAAAGAACAAACACACACACCATACACATGCAAGTATGGGGTAAGTATCCATAATAAAACACATGAGATAATAAACCATCTAACTAATCATCATCATAACTAAAAGCAATATAATGATCATCATGCATGCATGGAAGGTAAAGTCTAAATGATCTCATCATATATCCACTGAATCCATAACATAATGTTTGATAGTCTCAAAACAATACCACTAATCCATCAATATAAAACTAGTCTAACATAGTCTGATAATAAGAACAAAAATATCCAAAAAAGATGTGAATGAGGGTAGGCACTATAATAGAAGAGTCATAAATCTTAAGATAGTCTATTATATTCAAACTATTGGGTGTGATAGTTTGTCCAAATCTACTTTTCCTAAATTGTTTGTACCTACAAACAATTTACTTATCCTTTTCTGCTCTCAGGTTAAGAGCTTATAATGTCAAGACTTCTAATATCATAAAAACATATTCATTGAATATCATTACAAATCATAGGGAGTTGTATCTAGTCAATTTAAAGGGCAATGATAGAATGCATACACTAATCCATTTGTTGCTAAACATCCTTTTGTATCTCCAAGCATTGGGTATCAAAGAGTCAAGATTATCAAATCTAATAGAAGAACAAACTATTAACCAATAGTACTACATAGGGATTTTCAATAAAAATTCATCCTTATCATCTAGGATTGTAAAACAAACCTTAAGTCAGCTCTAAAATGGTTTACATAGAATTTTGTGCCATTAAAAACAACTATGTCAAAATTGTATTACTCGACACTTTAAGTGTCTGATGCTTAGCATCCACTATCTCTTTAATGTTGTAACTTGGCCTCTAAATGACTCAGCATCCACTAATCACTTGGCATCTAAATGACTTAACACTTACTATCTACTTGGTACTTGAGTGACTCAACACTTACTAATTACTCAGCATATACTATATATCTCTTGCTCAATGTAAACTAAGTAAATGACTTAAGTACATTGTCACTCATATGTTAAAACCAATCTCTGATTAACAAAAGAATATGAAAATATATAATTAATTAATAAATAATCAATTATAATACCAAGGAAAATATTAAATAAAATTGTTGGAAATTGGTTCAGTGCTCCTCTTGGGATTCATAACAAGGGTTTAATTGCCTCCTGTGTACTATAAGTTGAGTGGCTATATTGGGCATTGATAGATCAATATTTTAGTGCAATGGAAACCCCACTCTAACAAGTGGTGTTAGAGCTTAGTCATAGGTTCAAATCCTTAGACCCTCGGGTAATGCTAAGGGGGAGATTGTTGAAAAAAATTTAATGCTCCCTTCATAATTTAAGGCACAGGATCGATTGCCTCTTGTCTACTATAAGTTGAGTGGTTGTATTAGGAATTGATAAATTGGTCTTTTGATACAATGACAACCCAACTCTGACATGGCTTTGGCATTAATGGCAGCATAGATGAAAAATTGTTAAAAATAATAGTCCACAAAGATAACTAATAGGGGGGTAAATTAGTTATCCATTAATTAAAACATTTATCAGCCTTAAATAATCTTAACCATTCAACCAAAGTAACTAGAAACCATAACAAGATACACATAGCATATTACACCATATATGTTAACTAGGGAAAACATTGACGAGAGTGAAAACCCTAGTGGGAATTATGCCCACAAGATGATATACTAATATAAATATTCCTTGTTAGAGGATGAACCCTATTAGGATTTTATTTCAACATTTAGTACATATGTGTCCCTATTAAGAGACTTTTAATCCTTGTTAGGAGATTCCAACCTTGTTAGGACTTGTGGAAGATAGAAGGACCCACTATCCAAATAGCTTCTAGGGAAAGACCACTAAACTCACTATCCAACTAATCTCTCAACTATTCCTTGCTGAATAATTATTTGTACTAAACTTCAACTTCTTTCTTCAGTCCTATCAACTGGACCAATGATTATTAAACCTTGTAGACTAGGTCATCAACTTGAAATCTAAATATTGAACTTTGGATCACACAATAAAACCTCAACAATGAAGTTTCCTTTACTTTCACTTTTCTCTTCTTAACTTCTCATTTTTCTCTTTGTGTTTCTTCCAATCATTCACATCATCCATGCATAATAAAGGAAAATGTCCTTCCTTTTTACTAAATCTATAAAATAATTCATTTAGTCAATTGTTACACCTTCTCAATTAATTGTTATAGGACCACATTAATAACACATTACACTTAGCAATAACATTAATCTTTTTCCTTGTAACTCAAATAAATTTTCACATGTGTAACATTATGATGAGTGAGCTTAGCCACATCTTATCCAACATGTCTTCTTCACATATTTATCTTTGGCTTCTCAAAATAACAATTTTGCTAAGAGATATAACAAGTTTACCAGAACATGCCTTTGTAAACTCTATCTCAAAATAGTCTTCACCAAAACTTTCATAACTTCTTCTAGACTTCCAAAGTTAGCTACATATACTAGACACATAGTACAATCTCCCTTTAATCTTGCTAGTGAAAGTACTCAATGATCTATCTATACCAACTTGATCTTTACTGCTATTCTATTGTCAAATATCATAGAAAACTGCTACGTTGACATCAATAACAAAAATAATCATGAATGTAATATATCATCATTATAATGGTCTAATCATATTTCTACAATACTCCTCCATAGGAATATCATCGACATTCATGCATTCAACAATCTCCCCCTTTGGCATTGATGGCAGCATATATGAAAAAATCTAGTTCCAAGAATACCAATTGCAAAAGACTGTTAACCTTTCTTTTCAAATCCTCTTCATCAAATCCTCTTCATTAATCATTATCCCCATTGCTATACATCAATGTATTTTACATCAAATTATTTTTCCATGTTGTCCTTCTCCTATTGTACTTCTTTCCAACTATTTTTCATGTTGTACTTATCCCCCATTGACATCAATGTCAAAGGTTTCAACAACCATCAAACTTTTCAACAACTATTTTTGACTTGCTCAGTTGTCTAAAGACACTATTCAAAAACAACATCCAAAAAGAATCCTAGATGATTTTGTTCATCAAAAATACTCCCCCATATAGGGAACATCAACATTCAGTCTAGACAAATAATAACACTCGATTACACTAGATTGATACAACTTGCATCATCTATTTTGATGTAGGAAGGGGCATAACCCTTAAAATACCTTTCAAATACTCAAAAGTCTCTTTGGAAATAAGCTTAGTGAAAATATCTGTAATCTACTCTTCGGTGTTTACATATTCCAATCTAATTTCCTTTTCTACAACTTTCTCTCTTAACATGTGTTACTTGATAGAAATGTGTCTTATCTTAGAATGCAACACTATATTCTTAGACATATTTAATGTTCTTGTGTTATCACAATGTATGGTGATAGGTTCACTAAATTCTATCCTTATATCCTTTAGCATTTTCTTCATCCAAACAACTTGATTATAATTTTTAATTTTGCAACCAATTCTACTTTTGTTATACTTTATGAAATCAGTATAAGCATATAATGTGAAATCATTAGATTTTTCATACCACAATCCAAACTATGGTGTTCCTTTTAGGTATCTAAATATCCTTTTTACTACTACATAATGTGCTTCTTTAGGATCATCTTGAAATCTTACAACAATTCCAACTACATTTTTCCATATTTGGTCTTGTATGAATTAGATATTGCAATCCCCCTATCATAGATTTGTTCTTCTTCTACTCAATAGTAGGTGTCTTATCCTTTGTAGATAACTTTCATCTAGTTACCATAGGTGTTCCAGCTACTTTACATGTTTCTAAACCATTTTTAGTATATCTTTCAAATACTTAGTCTAAGAAACAAAGATTCCTTCTTTGTCCTGTATGATCTATAATCCTAGAAAATATTTCATTTCTCCTATAATGCTCATTTCAAATTCCTTTTTCATCTCTTCTAAAAACTTTCCACTTTCATCATCATTTCCTCCAAATATGATATCATCAAAAATTATTATCAAAATCACCAATCCATCATCAATTTCTTTCCAATAGAGATTACTATCTTCCATATCTATGCTATATCCAAGCTTTCTCAAATGCTTATCCAACCTTGCATGCCAAGTTCTTGATGCTTACTTAAAGCCATACAATGCTTTCTTCAACTTGCATATTATGTTCTTATCATCAATTAAAGGACAACCTTCAAGTTTTTTTATGTATACCTCTTCTTCAAGTTCTCCATTCAAAAATGACGACTTGACATCCATTTGATACACTTTGAATTTCTTATATGTTGCATATGCTAAGAATAACCTCACTACTTCTATTCTTGCCACAAGAGCATAGGTTTTGTCATATTCTATTCCTTCTTGCAATGAGTAACTTTTAGATACAAAGCTTATCTTTTTCCTTACAACTTCACCTTGTTCATTCATGTTGTTCCTAAATACCCATTTAGTTCCTATCACATTCTTGTCTGCTAGTCTAGGGACCAATTCACATGTCTCATTCTTTACTATTTGATCCAAATCTCATATCATAGCTTGCTTCCAATAGTCATCTTTATATGCTTCATCTTCATAAATTGAGATATCAAACATATTTCTTCATCGATTATGCTTCTTATCATTACACTTTTATCTCTACTTTCAATGATCTGTTCGATTGGATGATTATTTATCATATTTTTTCCCAAACTAGGAGTTGTTATCTCAACTCTTAGCTTTTTTGAAGGTTCTAAACTCTGTTCCTACCTTATCTCTCCTTCATTCTACAAATCATTGTCAGTCTCAAAGAATACTTCATCATTCCTTGGTTTAGTAACAACATTCTTATCATCTAAATTGTTGTCAACTCTTCTTTCTTGTATCTCAAATTTCTCATCAAATCTTACATTTTCACATTCCATTATGGTCTTAGTTATTAGATTATAACATCTATAAACCTTGATATTCAATGAATAACCAAGAAAAATTCCTTCATTACTTCTAGCATCAAACTTACCAATATCATCATCTCTTTTGATATAACATTTACTGCCAAAATTTTTGAATTACTTAGCTATAGGTGAGTGACCAAACCATAGTTCATAAGGGGTCTTGTTTGTGTTTTTTTTTACTTGTGCTCTATAGTCTAGACTATTGTATTCATAGATTCTCTCCAAAAAATCTTGGATACATCATTCTAAGCTAACATATCTCTTGTTGCTTTTGGTACTGATATGTTTCTTCTCTCTATTATTGCATTCTATTTAGGGGTTCTTAAAGCTAATAATTATCTTTTGATAGCATTATCTTGACAAAATATGTTAAACTTAGTTGAAGTAAACTCTCCTCCTCTATCTGATCTTAAACTTTTTATCTTCATACCTGATTCATTATCAACTCTATTCTTCAATATCTTAAACTTGTCAAATGCCTCAAATTTTTCTTTAAGAAATGTAATCCACATCATTCTAGAAAAATCATCAACTAAAATTATGAAATACCTTTCACCATAGAATGCTTGAGTCTTTGTAGGACCACTAAGATCTGTATGTATAATCTCCAATTTTTTTGTACTAGTAAGCTTCTTGCTAGGAAAAGAAGTTCTGTTATGCTTTTCCAATACACACTTCTTGCAAATTGTGTTAGTAGGCTTAACTATCTTAGGCAACTCTCTAACTGCAAAAATACTAGTAGTCTTCACAATGTTGTCAAATTTTATATGAAAATATCTCTTATGCCATAACCAACTAGCATCTACCTTTGCAAATAAACATGTCATTTTAGTAGGTTTTAACTGAAATACATTACCTCTAGATTTGGTTCCCATTCCAATTACCTTTCCATCTTTGTCTTTGATCATTCATGCCTTCTCTATGAACTACAACTAATAACCTTTATCCACTAGTTATCCAACACTTAGAAGATTATGCTTCAAACCATCAACAAAATATACATCCTCAGTTTTATTTTCACCATCAAGAGTTCTGGATCCATAACCTTTAGCATAGCATGTTGCATTATTTGCAACTTTGACAATTCCTCCATCATGACTTTTGAAGTCAAAAAATTTGTTCATATCACTAGTCATATGATGTGAACAACCACTATTAATTATCTAATCAGATTTCTTTTCAACTTCTAATGCCAAAGCTATTTTCTTAGGACTTTCTTCTTTGATTGCTACAAATCCTATATCGTCATCACTAGCACTTACTACTTTTTCATTAGAATCATCTTCTTCATTTACATACAAGCACTCTCTATCTCTTCTAGGTTTGAACTTTTCTTTATGCTTTTTCTCTCTTTGAGGACACATAGATGCATAATGACCAAATTCATTGCATGTAATAACTCCAATAGGTTATAATTTCTTCAAACACCAAAAATCTCTATACTTCAGTTGTTTGACATTTCGTCAAACACTTTGCAAGCAAGCTCTGATACCACTGTAATAACCCCAATAGGTTATAACTTCTTCAAACACCAAAAAAATTTATACTTTAGTGTTTTGACATTTCGTCAAACACTTTGCAAGCAAGCTCTGATACCACTATAACAACCCTTCTCAAATCTGCTCTCAAAAATGCTGATTGAAGGCTCAAAGAATTTTGTCAAACAATTCACATGCAAGGGACATATGACTGATATAGTATTTCAGCTTGCTTTAAATGAATTTTTTCCAATTTGCATCAATGACAATCTAGTGATAGAAGATTACAATGAACTACACAATGACCTAACATGAGTGTGCTCCTAATTTTGACAATATTCAGTGCATATATTATGATCTAAGCATGAGAAAAGAATACCTACAACCAACTGGCATTTTTGCAAATAGTTGGTATGCAAACTATCTAGCTGATAAATAATGAGATTGAATTGCTTAAATGACACCAAAAACTATTCTCTTTTTTATTGCAATCAAATTTCTAATACAATGCTCATGCAATATGGCCAAGACTTTGGCATTTACATGGATTACCAAAATGACAATGCTGGTATAATGCACACTTACAGTTGAAACTTATAATACCCCTAAAAAAATAATACTAACAAGGGAACCTGGTTGTAGATGGCTATAATAATTTTCCTTCAATGCTACCTCTTTTTCTTTACTTTTTTGAACTTCTTTTTTGGCTTGCTTTTTCGATTCTTCTTTTTCTGCTTGCTTTTTCGATTTCGCTTTTTTCGCCTGCTTTTTCAGTTCCTCTTTTTCCGCTTGCTTTTTTGATTTCTCTTTTCTCACCTCCTTTTTCAGTTCTTCTTTTTCGGACTGCTTTTTCATTTTTACTTTTTCGGATTGCTACCCTGTTGAATCTCAAGACCATATCTTTCAATGGTGTCAAGATTTTTAGCTTGAAGGGATTTCGTCCTTCAAACTATTGAGAAATAACCTCTAGAAAATTCTTCAATTTCTTTGATATTTCCAACCATGCTTAAAAGAAGCTCTTCCATTTCTTTTATAGTGTTCTCACAAGAGCTCCATCCTTCATTTTCTCAATGTGGGATAAAACATAACTCCCTTTATGTAACTTATGTCTCCAATGTGTTATAAAATAAAGGGGACTCTTTTAATTTAAATATTTCCCACAAACTATAGTCTATGCATTAATAAAGTTAAATATTTAAATTTAACTTTATAAAATAGCTTTATCAATGTAAAACAAATCTTATCAATGATAAACAAGTCTTCTTGCCAATTTTAAACAATTACCATCGACATACCGCTGCCACTGGATGTCCACCCATGCCCAAGATGACTTACTATAAATAGTAAGTATGTCCAAAGTTTCCTCAAAAACCCTCAGAAAGACCTGCAACTGAAACTATCTAGGCCAAATGGCCTCTAAGCCCCTTTAATGTCCTAGTTAGCCTACAGGATCATGGGGAAATAGGCTAATGAAAACATCATGCTATGAATGCTAAAAAGGGGACATTACAGTTCGCCCTTCCCAAAATTTCTTGTCCCCAAGCAATGGCCAAACAACAACCCAATCAATCCACCTGGATCCCAAATGTAGTCATGAACTATATTGCTGTCAGTCAACATAGGCTCCTGCAACAACCTATGAAAATTAACCAAGAGGAATCCATAAATGAATCGTGAATCATGGTGCAACTAAACTCCAAATCCACTACTGCCACAGTCAGGAACCCACGAGGCACAAACTCTCAAAATATTAGACCCCAAGTAGAGTAGATCACCCAAACTGTCAACATAATAAACACCATCCACACAACCCACCGTGTTATGTGGAATGCACACTCCAACTCTGCTACAATAGTGACTACTCCCACATGAAACTGCACCAAATACAGAGAATCCACACACTGTACATCTATTGTAGTTAACACAACTCTATAGATTACCAGCCACTGTCTCATAACCATAACACCCATGAATTGCTGATGGTGATTAGTCATTACACGGTAGATAGAAAAAATGAGAGCCCAGTCCAAACCTGTCTGCCATCAACTCCTCAACACATGGATCAAAAGAAAATCGATGAACATATCCTTTAGTATAATGATGGTAAAAAGAACCAATCTCAGTCAAAGACTCATCCTGCAGACGTGATATGACCAACTATGATTGATCATCAACTAAGTTAGAGGATGATATAGCCAAGAGTGCAGAATCAAAAACAACATCACTAGTCTCTGTACCCTCCAAGTCAAACATATCACAATGCTCAGCTACAGCGCCGAACTCAGTTGAACCTACCTCCAGTGGAAATGGACCAAATATGTCAATAGTAGTGTCGTGGACAGATATATCCTCATCTCCACTACATCTATCAACCTCGACCATGGACATCCGTGGATCACTAGACACCACGGTTTGTGATTGTATAGAATCTGGTAAAGACTAAAGTCGCTCTAACTCCATGGTCACCTTATCCAAATGAAACTGTGACTCCTCAAAAGCCAACTGTATACTCTCAAGAATCTCAGAAGTCACCTCGAGCTGCTGAGTAAGCTCACTCACCTCATGTTCCTTGGCCAATAATGCATCATATGTTGTACTCCCCCACTCCATAAGATAATCTCTATTGGCTACCAACTGCATATAATTTTGTCTCAGAATCTGGATAGCCTCCCATAAAGAGTGGATCTCTGTCAAGGAAAGATAATTGCCTCCCTACTCATCACTAGTAAGAGAACCCCATCCATAAACTACTAACAACTGACAAGCAACATCAAAATGCTAGAAAGCGATAGAAATGTCTCGCTCACTAACTCTCAACTGACTAGACACATGATGGCACTGGCTAGACTATCTCCTACAAACCTCCTCTGATGCACTGTCTAAAGGAGCATCGTCAAAGTTACTGGTCTCTAGACTATTACCCTCCATATCCTGCGAATCAACTCCGAAGCTCATATCAACATATGTAGTATCAAAAACTGTAGCATTTTTGTCCAACCCCTCCGTACCATAAGAAACTATTGAGGAAACTAAGTCCTCAAAACTATCCACAACATCCCCTTGGGTGTCATCTGTATTAATTAGATCTTGGGACTCTCCTGTAAACTTTGTCATCTTTGAGAAATCATCAACATGTGACCTGACTGTAAAAGAAAACTGAGTCCTTGCTATAAGTACTAGCTCCCAAACTGAGCTCATCTCAAGATAGAGCTTGTCCATATGTCTCTCAAAATCTTGGAGAGCCAACTGAATACACACCAAGGAATTTCAAGTATCCTCTAGCTCATGAGAAAGCTGATCAACCTCCTCCTCCTTCTTCTTCAGTGCATCTAAATAGATCCCTGAAAGATTAAGGAGATGATCGCGATCTAAAAGTTAGTGTATGTAACTTACCTTCATTGCCTCCATGCCTTCCTTGATCTATTGTAAGTCGTCACAAGAACCTATTGTGACTCCTTTTTGTCTCTCCTGCAGTTGAATCATCCAAATGTGATTCTCAATCAATCCACAAATCCTGTCATGATGAGATAAGGCCACGACAATATCCTTGTCCCTTGTCTTCAGCTGGCTTGCCAAACCAAGTGAAGAGCTACTAGCCTCTATCTCATGTGAAGAAGCATCCAACTGTGCTTGATACTCATTTTCTACAAAGTCTTGAATGCTCACTTTTTGATCAACTGTACTATCCTCAAACATGACAGTATCCTCAACTACTGTAACTTCATCCAGCCCAACTATACTGGAATCACTATCTATGTCAATCATGCAATCTAGTGTGCCTATGATATCACCTTCTAATGCAACTGGCTCAACTTGCACAACATCTGAAACCCCTTCTGCCTATGAAGATGATGCAGATAAACCATTACCTGAAGATGTGCTGAAGTCTCCCTATATCGAATCTGCATGTCTTTTAAACTCCTCATACAAGTTTCTGTCTGTCATAGGGAAGGTATGATCCTTAGGCCTATCAAAGTGTTCAATCAGTCTCTCTAAAAACTCCACATATGAGGTAATGTGTGCATGACCCATAGTGACCATACCATGATGCCACCACTTGTGTGCTAACCCATCCAGGTGAATTGTTGCATACTTAATAGCTTCTTTCTCAGGCATAAGGTTCATTTGAAAGTATGTGTCAAGCTTTTGAACCCAAGCTCTTGCTGTAGACTTCCCCGAGCCATCATAATATGGTAACTGAAGTTTCCCTACTTTCTTCTGTAGCTCATAGCTCTGGTTCCTGTCATGTCCACGTGGCATATGCTTCATCCACACATCTATATACTCCCTAAAGATAATTGCAGCAATAAAATTTGGACCTCTAGCTTCCCAATCTCTCCTTAGCTGGTCCTGTATATTAGTGTTCTGGGGCTCTGGTATGGGCTGCTCTGGAGCTCTAGGAGGAAATATGGGAATCATGGGCCGCGAACTCACTGTCCTAGTTTGTTGGGGTGCATGATAAAAACTGTTCCCAACTTGTTTGCCTCCATTATGTGCCCCATCCTAATTATTACCATTCTGATTATTTCCTCCACCCACAGTAGCATTCAACCCCATTTGACAAGCCATCATTTGCATCATAAGCTCAAATCTCTGACTCTGTTCCTGTGCTCTTTGCTCTACTGATCGTTGTCCCTATGCTAAGGTGTCTAATAATTGTAAGAATCTTTCCTTTCCTTGATCTAGACCGGCATTCATTTTGTCAAACATTTTTCTCTTTATCTGGCTATTCCAAATTCCCTATAAGACCTCCATAAGATGGCAGGACTTATAGCTCTGATACCACTATAATAGCCCCAATAGGTTATAATTTTTTCAAACACCAAAAATCTCTATACTTCAGTTGTTTGACATTTTGTCAAACACTTTGCAAGCAAGCTCTGATACCACTATAATAACCCCAATAGGTTATAACTTCTTCAAACACCAAAAAAACTTTATACTTTAGTGGTTTGACATTTCGTCAAACACTTTGCAAGAAAGCTCTAATACCACTGTAATAACCCTTCTCAAATCTGCTCTCAAAAATGTTGATTGAAGGCTCAAAGAATTTTGTCAAACAATTCACATGCAAGGGACATATGACTGATATAGTATTTCAGCTTTCTTTAAATGACTTTTTCCCCAATTTGCATCAATGAGAATCTAGTGATAGAAGATTAAAATGAACTACACAATGAACTAACATGAGTGTGCTCCTAATTTTGACAATATTCAGTGCATATATTATGATCTAAGCATGAGAAAAGAAAACCTACAGCCAACTGGCATTTTTGCAAATAGTTGGTATGCAAACTATCTAGCTGATTAATAATGAGATTGAATTTCTTAAATGACACTAGCAACTATTATCTTTTTGATTGCAATCAAATGTATAATACAATGCTCATGAAATATGGCCAAGACTTGGGCATTTACATGGATTACCAAAATGACAATGTTGGTATAATGCACACTTACAGCTGAAACTTATAATACCCCTAAAAAAACAATACTAACAAGGAAACCTAGTTGTAGATGGCTGTAATAATTTTCCTTCAATGCTACCCCTTCTGCTTTACTTTTTCGAACTGCTTTTTTGGCTTGCTTTTTCTATTCTGCTTTTTCTGCTTGCTTTTTTGATTCCGCTTTTTTCGCCTGCTTTTTCAGTTCCTCTTTTTTCACTTTCTTTTTTTATTCCACTTTTTTCGCCTTCTTTTTCAGTTCTGCTTTTTTGGATTTCTTTTTTGTTTCTGCTTTTTCAGATTGCTGCCCTGTTGAATCTCAAGACCATATCTTTCAATGGCATCAAGATTTTCAGCTTGAAGAGATTTTGTCTTTCAAACTATTGAGACATAACCTCCAGAAAATTCTCCAATTTCTTTGATATTTCCAACCATGCTTAAAAGAAGCTCTTCCATTTCTTTTATAGTGTTCTCACAAGAGCTCCATCCTTTGTTTTCTCAATGTGGGATAAAACATAACTCCCTTTATGTAACTTATGTCTCCAATGTGTTATAAAATAAAGGGGACTCTTTTAATTTAAATATTTCTCACAAACTATAGTCTATGCATTAATAAAGTTAAATATTTAAATTTAACTTTATAAAATAGCTTTACCAATGTAAAAAAAATCTTATCAATGATAAACAAGTCTTCTTGCCAATTTTAAACAATTACCATCAACATACCGCTACCACTGGATGTCCACCCATGCCCAAGATGACTTACTATAAATAGTAAGTATGCCCAAAGTTGCCTCAAAACCCCTCAGAAAGACCTGCAACTAAAACTATCTAGGCCAAATGGCCTCTAAGCCCCTTTAATGTCCTAGTTAGCCTACGAGACCGTGGGGAAATAGGCTAATGACAACATCATGCTATGAATGCTAAAAAGGGGAAATTACATTGCAAGTCTAACATTTAAAGATTTTTTTACCACCCTTTTCTCTTTTTACTAAAAGGGCTACTCCTTCTATCTTTCTATTCTCATCAAGTCTACTACTACTAGAAAAGTCTCCTCTAGCACTTGTGCTCCTTGATAAACTAGGTAAAATATTCAAGGCACTAAAAATTGTTTCTATTTTGGTCAATTCTCTAGACTATCTAAGTTCACTCTCAATTACTTCAAGTCTCCCAAGCAATGTCTTCTTTATGAAATCTTTGGTAAAAGATATCAACAACTGTATCATTTGAACTTCTTTCTTAAATGGTGGTGTTAATATTTTTAATATCTTTTAGATCACCTCATTATCTTCTTTGGTTCCTCCTTGAGATATAATACTTGTAGTAATTTTTGAAATCATGTCTACATATGTTTTTATAGATTCATCTTCCATCATTTAAGCATCCTGAAATGCACAAATCCAACTTTGTAGCCTCAATTTCTTACAATATTCATCATCTTCAAAACTATTTTCCAAAGCTTTTCAAATCGAATAAGAAGTATTAAGTGATTTTATTTGGTTGTACTCAATTTTAGGAATTGTAGACAATAGTGCATCTCTAGCTCTAATGTCACACATGAAATGATCTCTCTCTTCCTTGCTACAAATTTCTAAATTACTTTCAACAATGATTTTTTTAATTTATTTTTTCAAGATCCAATATCCTAGACCCATACACTATAGATGTTTCTTCATCTTTTCTTTCTAGCTGTTATAATATGTTCTATCAAACTTTGGGCAATCTTTCCTGAATAGTTTTTCCATGGATCTCCCAAAGTTGGTAAACTTTATCTTCAAGGACCTGATGCTCTAATACCAATTGTTAGAAATAATAGTCCACCAAGATAACTAAGAGGGGGGGGTGAATCTATTATCCAATAATTAAAATATTTATCAACCTTAAATAATCTTAGCCATTCAAACAATGTAAACAACAACCATAACAAGATGCACATAGACAATTACACTAGATATGTTAACTAGGGAAACCCTTAATCAAATGGAAAACCCTAGAAAGAATGATGCCCACAAGATGATTTACTAATATAAATATTCTTTGTTATAGGATGCACCCTGTTAGGAGTCTATTACAACATCTAGTACATATGAGTTCCTATTAGGAGACTTTGAATTCTTGTTAGGAGATTTCAACCCTGTTAGGAGTTGTAGAAGATAGAAGGACCCATTGTCCAAATAGCATCTAGGGAAAGACCACTAAAATTACTATCCAATTAATCTCTCAACTATTCCTTGTAGAATAATTGTCTATACTAAACTTCAACATCTTTCTTCAATCCTCTTAACTGGACCAATCATTGTTAGACCTTGTAGACCATGTCACTAACCTCAGATCCAAGTATCAAACTTTGGATCACACAATAAAACCTTAGCAATGAAGTTTCCTTTACTTCAACTTTGCTCTACTTAATTTTGCATTTCAATCTTTGTGTTTCTTCCAATCATTCACATCATTCATACATGATAAAGGAAAATATCCTTCCTTTATATCGAATCCATAAAATAATTCCCTCAATCAATTGTTACAACATCTCAATTAATTATTATAGAACCACATTAAGTATTAGGATTAACCTCAAAAAGAATTAATAGTTACATACAAATATCAAAAATATCAAAAAATAATAGATCGTACATAAGAAAATACAAGACACCAAGTTTTAACATGGTTCACCCAATCCTTGGGCTATGTCTACCAACAACAAGTCCAATATTATTATTATCTAGTGATTACAACCTAATTACACTTAGCAATCCCTTATAGCTCAATACCACTGCAAGAACCAATTTTTGCATCACACATTATGAAAATACCTAACCCTAAACCCTTTTTATACAAGATTTTTACCGCTTACAAAATTAGGGCTAGAATAATAGAAAAAATAGTAGCTAACACCATTTACAATATAAGCAGATTTTTGGCTTCAGGGGAACTACCCCCAAAAAATCCCATGTGGTGTTTCTCCTCAACCTCACACTACACTATGATAGGGAGCAAACCTGGGGCAATGCCCTAAAACCCCATAGGGGCGCTATCCCTTGACCCCATCTTAGGGGCACTACCCCCAACCCCCCATAGAATTAATATTGAGAGAAAACCATGCTGAATAAACTTTCAAGTCTAATTAGGCTCCATATCACAATAATCTCCCACTTGGAGACTTATCAGACTCCACAATAATAACCTCCCACTTGGAGACTATTCATAGTACTTCTAAACTTGTAGCTCCCACTAGATTATCAAATCACCCTAGACTGTACTATTATTTTATTCTATTCAATCGAGAAGACCAACCAAAGCTAAAGAGGAGTTCAACTTCTCCCTTGTCACTACCTTTGTAAACATATCCATTAGATTATCATTTGTAGGTATCTTCTCTAGCTTTAACTATCCATCATCCAAAATTGACTGAATGAAATGGTATACTATATGTGTTTTGTCTTTGAATGCAAAGTTGATTTTTTTGCAAGATGAATGGTACTCTAGCTATCTATGAACAAATAATTATCCCTTTGCGGGTGTCCCAATTCTTCCATGAATAACTAAAGCCATATCATCTCCTTAGCTACCTCTATAGTAGCAACATACTCTACCTTAGTAGTGGATAAAGCATTAACCTTCTGTAATGTAGAAACCTAGCTCACAGCTACCCCACCAATAGTAAATACATAACCTATAGTACTTTTCCTAGCATCAATATCCCCTGCCAAATCTAAGTCAACATATCCCTGTAAATCAGCAGTAGAGCCCCCAAAGTGTAAAAATTTATTGGATGTTCCTCCCAAATATCTAAAAATCTATTTAATTGCATTCCAATGCTCAATTCTTGGATGACTCATATACTTTTTAACAACTCCCACTACATGTGCAATATCTAGCCTAGTACATAACATAGCATATATCAAGCTTCATATAGCTGAAGCATAAGGTACCTTAGACATCTTTTCCTCCTCTTCTTATGTCTTGGGACACATCTCCTTAGTCAACTTCAAATGACCAAGTAAAGGTGTGCTAATAGCTTTAGCATTCTCCATAGAGAAATGTTGTAACACATTCTCAATATAATCAGCCTAAGATAATTTCGATGTCTTGTTCTTCCTATCTTTGCAAATCTTCATACTAAGGATTTCTTTTGTTGCCTCCAAATCGTTCATAGAAAGTGCATGTTCTAACTAGCATTTCAGCCCCTTAATATGATCCATGCTAGACCTAGCTACAATCATATCATCAACATATAAATATAAAATAATGTAGTTGTCATCATCCAACCTCTTAAAATAAACACAATGATCTAAATGACACCTGTTATATCCAAGCTCATGCATAAACTTGTCAAATTTTAGATACCATTGTCAAGGTACTTGCTTCAAGCCATATAAACTTTTCTTCAATCTACACACTAATTTCTCCTTACCTTTGACCTCAAATCCTTGTGGTTGCACCATATATATCTATTTATCCAAATAACCATGAAGGAAGGTTGTTTTAACATCAAGCTACTACAAATACAAATCTTTAGTAGACACAATACTTAAAACAATGTGAATAGAAGTCATTTTAACAACAACATAAAATATCTCATCAAAATCAATGCCCTTTTTCTATTCAAATCTTTTTACAACTAACCTAGCTTTAAATCTTTTCTTACCCCCATTCTCTTCTTTCAACCTACAAACCCATTTATTCTATAAAGTTTTTTTACCTATAGGCAACTTGCATAAATCTCATGTCTTATTTTTTAGCAAAGAGTCCATTTCTTCTTTCATTGTAGACTCCCATTGAATTTTTGTATCCACCTGCATAGCTTCATCATAATATTTAGGTTCATAAGCATTAGTAAGTAAAATTGAATACAAGGAAGGATAAAGTCTTTTTGGAGGTCTACTTATCCTTATTGACCATCTAAAATTCACTTTGTTGTTGCAATTGTTGCACATCATGAGAAATTTCTAGAACATCATCTTTTAAAGTATTATCTAGCACTACATAATCATTTTCTTTCTTCTCATGTTTCTACAACAAATCTTTATACAATGCTTTCTCATTGAATATGACATACCTAATTCTTACACTATTGTGATTTTTAAAATCCCAAAGCCTATATACAAATTCATCAATGCCATATCCAAAATACATATTTCTTTGACCTAGCTTCCAACTTGGTTCTATTCTCAGAATGTATATGGGCAAATTATTCACAACTAAATGTTTTGAGAAAAGAATAACTCACCTTCTTACCAATCTATGTTTCCTTTGGCATACCACAACCCAAAGGAGTAGAGGTTTCTCTATTAATCAAATATACAATAGTATTGATTGCTATTGCCCACATGTTTAAGGGAAACCTAGCATGCAACCTCATGCTTCTTGCATGCCCTATTATAGTAATGTTCATGTGTTGAGCCACTTTATTTTCCTATGGAGTCCTTGGTATAGTTTTCTATCTATGAATACCGTTAGTAGAGAAATGATTTCAAATTCATGACTTCAATACTCATGATCATTATTAGATCAGAGACATTTTAATTTCTTTCCAGTCTCATTTTCAACCAAGCATTTTCATTTCTTAAAAGTTTGAGATACATCAAATTTTTGTCTAAGAAAATAAACCCATACTTTTCTAGTTGCATCATCAATAAATGTAACATAATAATGAGAGCCACCAAGGGAAGGTACCTGGTCTATTCCCCTTACATCCATTTGCACAAGCTCTAATTTCAATCTTTTATTTTCCTTCCTAGTCTTCATAAAACTCACTCTCTTTTGTTTTCCATACACACAACTTTCACAAAAATTCATACTAATACATTTCAAACCTCATAAAAATTTCTTTGAATGTAGTACTTTTATACATTTCTTACTTATGTGCCCAAGTTTGTTGTGTCATAAAATTATATCAGAATCTATAGTAGCTATTCATTCTCCCTACTCAACTACAACAATTGTTCATAAACACTCATTTTCTCTTAAACAATCAAAGTAGAAGGAAAAATATGACTTTTACAAAGATATAAGGTGTCCACTTTCACACGTTTCACTACTACAAGGGAACCTTTTGAAACCTTCCAATTTTTATCATTAAAAGTAACAACACAACCCTCATCATCGAGTTGCCCTACTAAAATTAAATTTCTACTCAGCCTTGGAACATGTTGTACCTCATGTAGTAGCCAATGATTCCCATTATAAAACTTAATCTTAACTTTTCATTTTCCAACAATCTAACAAGTTTCATTATCTTCCAAATAAATAAGCCCAAAATCCCCTTGGACTAATCAATAAAATAACCTCTTTGTTGTGTAGCATGAAATGAAGCACCATAATCTAAAACCCATGAAATCTTCAACACTTTCTAAGGATAGAAGCAAAGAATCCTCTTTGGAATTGTTACCACATTTGCCTCCTTTTTTCCTTCTAGTTTATCTCCTTTATTATTCTTCCAAGTGCAATAATCTTTTTTCTTATGCTCTATTTTACCACAGTACCAAGAATCTCTTAGTCCTCTGAATTGAGACCTCTTGTCCTTTGACTTTTCTCTTGATTTCTTACAATTTCTAGAGTTATTTCTTCTCTTAGTCATTCTACCTTTGCTTTTTGTGTTCAAAGTACTTCCTGATATAGATACACCTAAGGTTTTCCTATAAGTTTCCTCACTCAAAATAACATCAATCACATCATCATATTTTAGGGTCTTAGATCCAAAAACATAATTACTCACAACCATTCTAGCTTTCAAGCAAAGAATACAAAATCAAGAGAGCCCTAATTTTTTTATCAAAATTAATACCCAAAAAATATAATTGACTATTAATAGTATTAAAATCATTTAAATAATCTGTAATAGATCCATCTTCTATCACTTTTAGATTAAATAAATGCTTCATGAGAAATATCTTATTTTAAGTGGAGGGCTTTTCATACAATTTTGCTAGGGTTTCTATCAACTCTTCCATTGTCTTCACTTTTGTAATGTCAAATATAACTAATGGTTCCAAGCATAACTAAATGCTTCCAAGTGCCTTTTTGTCTAAGATCTCTCATTCCTCATTTGTCATAGTTCCCTAGTTTTTAGTTTTTCTTGCCAATAACTTCCATAAATCCTTTTGATAAAGATAGTCCTTCATTTGCATCTTCCATAATTGAAAGTTCCATCCATTAAACATGTCAACCCTTAGCTTACCCTCATCTACAATGGCTCCCACTCAACCGTGAGACCTTCCTATAGATCACAAAAAGAAATGACAAATGATCTGGCTAAAAAATAAATGATGATAGTATGGCTCTAATACCACTTATTAGAATCAATTTTAGATAGAAATAATAGTTACATGCAAATATAACCAATATTAGAAAATAATAGATTGCACATAAGAGAATACAAGATACCAAGATTTTACGTAGTTCACCCAATCCTTAGGCTACATCCACCAACAACAAGTTAAATATTATTATTATCTAGTGGTTACAATATGTAATCCCTTATAGCTCAATATCATCACAAGAACCAATTTTTGCATCACACATTATGAAAATACCTAACCCTAAGCCCTTTTTATACAAGATTTTTGCCACTTACAAAATTAGGGCTAGAATAATAGAAAAATAGTAGTTGACTCCATTTACAATACAAGGATATTTTTGACTTTAGGTGCGCTACCCCCCAAAATCCCCGTGGAGGTGTTTCTCCTTGACCCCACCATGTACTATGATAGGAAGCACACCTAGGGCATTGCCCAAGGACCCCGTAGGGATGATCCCTCTTGACCTTATCTTGGGGGTGCTATCCTCAAACCTCTATAGAAATAATATGGGGGGGAAATCATGCTGAATAAACCTTCGATCCTGATTAGGCTTCATATCGTAATATTAAGAACATGTTACACTTAGTGATAAAATTAATCTTTTTCCTTATGACTTGAATAACTTTCTATATGTGTAACACTATGACAAGTGAGCTTAGCTACATCATCTCCAACATGTCTTCTTCACATCTTTATCTTTGATTTCTCAAAATAACAATTTTGCTAAGAGATATAACAAGTTTACTAGAATGTGCCTCTATAAATTCTATCTCAAAATAGTCTTCATTGAGACTTGCATAACTTCTTCCAGACTTAATATATTATGCTTCTAAGGTTATCTACATATACTAGAAACATAGTATAATCTCCCTTTAACCTCGCTAGTGAAAGTACTCAATAATTTTTTTATACCAACTTGATCTTTATAGATGTTCTTCTATTAGATACCACAAAAAATTGCTATGTTGACATCAATGAAAAACACAGTCATGAATGTAACACATCATCATGATAATGATCTAATCATGTTTCTACAATACTCCCCCATAGGAATATCATCAGCATTCATGCATTCAACAAGTACATTGTCACTAATATGTCAAAACCAATCTAAGATTAATAGAAGAATATAAAAAATTATAATTAATTAATAAATAGTCAATTATAATATCAAGGGAAATAATAAATTAATTAATATAGTGTTTGAGACAATTTTAAGTATCTTTATTTTGTACCTCTTTGATGTGATATCAAGATGACATTACATCAAAGAAAATGAAATATAGGTTTCCTCAGAGAAGAGAGAAGTCATAGGAGTTGCATCATAGTGACAATAGGGGAGGAAGGTGTCCCTCACAAAAATAAAGAAAAAAAAATTGTGCATTTTTTGTGAAAAAGACACAAGAAGAAAAGAAATATAAGGGAAAAGACATAGATGAAAATTTTGCATGACTTAGGGATAAACAAGGTTAGATAAGGTAGAGGAACATGAATTGGCTCAAAAGGGGACCTTGGAGAGAATATATAAGCCTAGAAGGGGCTCTTAGAAGAGTCATTTTCACACACAAAGAGCAAAGAACCAAAGTGAAGGATGGATCTGATCGAGAGATTACAGCTTGGAGAGTACATTTGGGTGTACCATAGATTGGCCAACATTAGACCACCAATAAGTCAACTATCCCAACTTGTAATGTTTTTTATTTTCCAATTAAATTATGCATATTTAGGGTATTAAACTAGGTTAAAATGAGGTCATGAAATAGATGATGATTCTCCACTCTATCATCTATGAAGATGACAAAATAGGGAAGCCATCATTGTGGAGATGATAGGATACATCTTGTCATCTTTGAAACAAAAGGATGCATCCTATCATTTTCACAGATGAAAGAATCAGATGATGATGAGATCAGAGATAAAAATCTCTATGTCATCATCTCTACAAATGAAAAAACCACAAACATTGGAAAGAAAATTAGCATCTGTGAACCCACTAGAGATCCCAGATTAGCATCTTTGTATTTTGGAATCTTCACTAATCCACATCTACATGGATTGGTATCTTTTCTAATATGGACAAATTAGTAGATTCAAGTGATAGGGATGGTTGGGGGTTGATAGAGTAAGATTCCCCATGCTTAGATAAATAATATGAGGATTGAAACAAAAGGAAGTTGATTATTGTGTTTTTGTGCTATAGGGGTCGATGGTGACATTTCAATCACTGGAGAACTATTCAATGACTATGGTCCTAGGGGAGACACTAATAGAGGTAGAGTGGGGACATGTGTGGTTTTGTGGACTTAAGCATGTCCATGAGTGGCCAAACCTAAGGGTGCATTCAACATAGCTATCAACATTGGTGGAGTGATGGCATACACTGACTGCAATCTTTCATCTACCTACAAGAGAGGTGATAGTTACTCTATTAGACATGTGGAGGATACTCTAAGTGTCAATCCATGGGAGATACCTTGAGTATATGCTGAAGGGAGAAGATCCATATATGAGAGAGTGATTTGGCTATAGGAGATAGTGACTACCTATTCAATAGTTGTGGTTGGCATGGAGAGAGGCACTAGACTAGAGAATACCATTGCGAGTCCTTTATTTGGCCTCTTTGATATGGAGGATGGTATCAAACC
The DNA here is from genome assembly GCA_028749045.1 of Cupressus sempervirens. NCBI lineage: Eukaryota > Viridiplantae > Streptophyta > Pinopsida > Cupressales > Cupressaceae > Cupressus > Cupressus sempervirens. The sequence continues at coordinate 799,638,523 of CM053791.1, read as the reverse complement.
ATGTTGGGCATGGATTTCTAATTATATGGGTATGAGTTCTTAGCACTCTATTATAGGATGATGAAGTAATTTTCTATCAAGGGCATACTATCTTAGACAATCTATACTATGACTTGCACATGTGTGCCTATAGGACATAGAAGACAATAGGCCCATGATTGACACTATTGATGGTATGGTCATGGGAACATAAAGGTGTAACATGACCTATTACTTGATGAGAGACATGACTTCTTGGGGAGCCATATGAGTGTTGATATAGGCCACCCATATAGTATACATCTATTGAGTTGATAGGATTTTTTCAATGATGGATGAGAACATCATGTTCGACTGGACACCATACATAGGTTGTGAGCATTGGGGAGATATACTACCTATAGGTGGAGAGGATGATTATAAGGATCATCTCCACTTGCAGTATGCATAATCATACTATTGGTTGATTGACCAGATGATGCACATCATGATGCACTATATGCTCTCTAGGGTATGAAGATAGTTAGAATGAGTGGAAGATGTAATGGCAGACAGGTTCTTATATCTAGTGGTGTCTCAGGAGTATTGAAGATAATGGGGATTTAGGACCATAATCAAATTGGCTAGAGCTTCATGGCATGGCATGCAGCCAATGTTAGGTTCATGGGAATGATCAAGGAGATGTCAAGATGACACTGGCATACACACAGTGATAGCAGCACATCAGTAGGCATGAGGTGGGGTAGATAGGCCTAAAGATGGAGAGAAGGGATAGGAACCCCAATTAACAAGGCCATAGGGATGACAAGTTCATCAATAGGGAGGTTCAGTAACAATAGAGGAACCACTAGTGCAGGGACTCATAGCAGGGTCCACAAGTATAGGGACCAGAGCTACAGAAAGTGACCATACAAGTACCACAGAGGCCACCACCATCACATCAAGATGAGGTGGATTTAGTCAAGGAAGTGGTTGACCAACTACAAGGGGAACTATAGTTAGAGTAGGCTAGGGTAGATAGTGTACAAGAGGCCCTAGCAACATTACAAGTGAGGATAGATGTTGGTGAGTTTAGCAATCTTACCATGCATGTAGATACAGAGGAGCTATTAGAGCCACACAATCTATGATGGGATGTGGCTTCCCTTCAGGTAGATAAAGAGACCTTGTAGTATTGGGTGGATATGTATCATAGTTAGTGAGACATCATGAAGTAGATGACATCGGACAAGGGGATGGTCACTATGATGCAGGAGGCCCTGACTGCACACTGGCATGAGGCACAAGCTCTATGAGAGGTAGGCTACTACTAGACCTTGTATCATGATGTTGTACTAGTAGAGCAGCAACAACCAAAGTTCCAAAAGGCATCTAGTTCATGGGTCATAGGTGGTCATCAGAGATTAGAGCCATTGGTTGGGTGGGGGAGGCCTCCACAAGGAGGGGGTATAGGAGTTGTAGGGCCCTCATAGCTAGGCATATGATCCTTAGAGAGATTAGTTTTGACACTGTGATGTCTATGCACATGCAATAAGTCTTTGATGTTGTATCATGCATGATGTACTACATGATATTTTTGTATATGGACTGTACATGGACACTTATTTTTTTGATATATATATATATATATATATATATATATATATATATATATATATATATATATATATATATATCTATATATATATATATATATATATAATGACATGATTTGATGATCCTAAATGTGTATGTATGATGGTGTTTTATTGATACATATGATTTTTATGAGAACTATATGTGATGTATGATGTTATGATACTACTGCTGACATTGGTGATGTAGGATGTGTGTGATGTGATGTAGTATTTCCTATGATGCATATATGATGGCTAATGTGTGGATGATATAGGTCCTATATGATGGTGATGTATGTATTGTTTTATATGTATGGAATCACTAAATTATTTGTGTTAATTAAATAAATGTATCATGATGTGTATGTGACTAAGTGTAATGAGGATATCTAATGGATTAATGTAATGAATGACTAATGTAACTTAATAATGAATAATGAATGAGATACATAATATAGGTGTAATAAATTCTTTATATATATATATATATAATGACATGATTTGATGATCCTAAATGTGTATGTATGATGGTGTTTTATTGATACATATGATTTTTATGAGAACTATATGTGATGTATGATGTTATGATACTACTGCTGACATTGGTGATGTAGGATGTGTGTGATGTGATGTAGTATTTCCTATGATGCATATATGATGGCTAATGTGTGGATGATATAGGTCCTATATGATGGTGATGTATGTATTGTTTTATATGTATGGAATCACTAAATTATTTGTGTTAATTAAATAAATGTATCATGATGTGTATGTGACTAAGTGTAATGAGGATATCTAATGGATTAATGTAATGAATGACTAATGTAACTTAATAATGAATAATGAATGAGATACATAATATAGGTGTAATAAATTCTTTATATATATATATATCTATATATATATATATATATATATATATATATATATATATATATATATATATATATATATATATATATATATATATATATATATATATATATATATATATATATATATATATATATATATATATATATATATATATATATATATATATATATATATATATATATATATATATATATATATATATGAATGTATCCTAAATGAAAAGGCCAATAACAAATCAAGTCACACTAATCATGAATAAAAATGCAAAATGAAATGATGCCAACACAAAGTGTAGATGTGAGACATGAAAATGCAATATGAATCAGACCTAATGGATGGACCTACATCATACTATAGCTCATAGGAATCAAGTAGCCTAGCATAGGATGGGGTGGGATAAATAGAAGTATCATCTCAAGTAGATCATAATGAGGCCATATACTACATGAAACTTAGCTACATGCTATTGAGGGATTTAGTTGTGTTTATATGTGAGAGCACACCCTAGTTTGATTTTGCAACATGAGTTATGCACCAAATTCTATAGTAACATAGATGATAACATTCCCTTGCATTGACTAGACTCTCAACAAAATAGAGATTTTGGGAGGAACACACCCAAATTATTTTTAGGGATCTTGGTGGAAAGTGTGCTAACTCGGTGCCCCCAGTGAGCAGTGCATAGTCATAACTCTAAAACTCACATAGATATACTAAATCATCAAAAATAGATCATATTCAAAATGACATGTGTAGTCCGTTGTAACCATTTAGGTGATACTAAGATATGGAAGATCAAGGCACACCATGAAAGGCTACTACTAACACATAAAGATGAAATTAACCAAAAGAGACCACATGAGCAAGCAGTCATTCAATCCACAATTCCTACCAAGCATGTTAGTTTAAGAATGAAGGTATGTGGCTCCATGTGTAGGAAGGAGTCATCCTATGAAATTTTTTTGTCTAAGTTGTTGTCATGAGTGTTTGTTGGCAATAGCTATGAAAAGAACAAGTTTCTTGAATCATTAAGTCTCAACGGTAATTTTTTTTAGGTTCTATTGTAGTCACAATTGTGGGAAAAAGCTCAAGGTAATGGGATTAGAGTGAAAATTTGAGGGGAAATTGCCTCATAGACAAGAGGTCTTCAAAAAAAATAAAAGTGGATGGAGGCCTCATAGATAATAGGTCTTTTATTGGATGCATGAAAAATGCAAGTCAGATAGGACTTTTGCACAAGGATGGGATGAAATAGAGGAAAACATGGTGAAGTGAGATGACTCTTATAGATAATGGACCTTATTGACAAAAAAAAAATTTAGGAAATTTTTTCTCTTTTTAGTCTTTTCTTTAGGAACATTTTTTAATTATTTTTGGATATTCTAATTTTTCTATTTTTTGGATTTTTTTGTGGAACTTTGACAACACTATACAAGAACTATAGAACTCAAGCATAGAACTACTTGAGGTGTTGAATATTTACTAGCTCAAGGAGTGGATCTCCCTCTAAAGTGGCAATTTGATATGCCCCAAAACCATACTTGGCTATAATGATAAATGGACCAAGCCAATTAGCTTCAAACTTTCCTTTATCTTCTTGGTTTTGGAGATTCCTCATGTTATGCTACAACACTAAGCCACCCACCTCAAATTTCCAAGGTTTGACCTTTTTATAAAATTAGAGTTGAAGGTGATTTTTATACACATAGAGGTGGTTTATGATAGTGGGGCATCTCTCATCAAGGAGTTGTTGCTCTTGCAAGAAAGCAACTCAATTGATGCAGGAGCATCCTAGGCATAAGAGCAATCTTGCATCACCCCAAAAATATTTTTATTTTAGTAGTTTCTATTTTAATAAGGACTAGTAGACAGGGTGGTTACTATTTATAGAAACTTACTATTTTTAGTAAGTTTTTCATATGAGCTCAGAATGTTCTCATTTTCTACAGGAAGGTTCATTTTAGAGTTTTAAGCCTACCATAAAAATCTCACTGCTCAAGCATAAGTATCAGAGAAGTTATTGTAGATTTTTGGTAGAAAAATTTGTAGAAAAATCTTTAGGCTCACTATTGGAGGCCTTAGAGTGCTCAGATGAGGTCCAAGAACTTGATGAAAGGGTGCTAGCATCATTCCAAGCCTATAGATTAGAAGTTGGCAATTTTGAAAAGTGGTTATAATGGAAAATCAGAGCAACGGTTTATGAGTTATGACCTTTCAAAGTTAGGCTACCCAAAATATCTAAAATAATTGTCAAAGATGTATTTGGCTGAGTCTATATGTATTATTAGGATCTGACAATCCTAGGTATTAAGTTTCAATGTCTAAAACCTTCCGTGGTGGCATAAAATTGCCTATTTAAGAAAGGCTCGAACATTTTCTAGGGGTGCTCTGGGTTATAGTTCACATCTTCTCTTGTAGATTATTGTAATGAAAGTGTTGATGTGGGTTAGCATATTGTACTTGAGAATTCTATAATTCCACATTTTTGTTGCAAATAAGAAGTCCATATTTTGCTCTTGCATTGGAAATTGTTTCTTTGTTTCTGTTATGAGTTTACGGTTTTAAGGGGAGCACCCTTCATCAAGTGGTATTAGAGATAGAGTTCTTGAGTGTGTGGATAGATCACAAATTTTTAGGTAGTTTGCATCATGATGATGGATTGGGTTGAGTGTGTAGACAGATCACCGATTGTGAGGCAATTTGCACTAGGTTTTTATGGAAGTGCAAAAATGTCTCCATGAAGGGAGCATGGTAGAAGAGTATTAGGTGTTACACCTCAAGGTTTTTGAGCCCTCCAAAGGAAAATGAAAGCATTGGGAGAATGAATGGAAAGAGGAATAAATCTTCTTGTGAGAGATGAAAGCAAGGATGGGAATGAAGTAGAAGAAAATGTTGCAGTAGAGGCAGTTGTAAACCCAAAGGAAGAGAAGCTTTGTTAGTATAAATAATTAATTATTATTACACATTACTTAAGTTTTCTTAGGTTAATACATTATTTTATTATTTATTAGATTAGACACCTAGGAGTATGCAAACTCATATGAGTTGTCTTGTTGACAATATAGGAGTTAGCAACTCTAATTAAGCACATGGTGTCTACAACATCTTTTTACATGATATACCTATGTAAGCTTATCCTCTCATCATTGCACTAATTTTTGTTCTCAATGGAGGATAATCCACTCTTGGTGGACATGTGCTTGGTTGTGAGGTTTATCATTTTTCTAACTCCTAGTCATTCTAGAGGCCTTTATATATAGGCACTCCTTGTGTATATGTACATCAATTCAATTTCATATTATTATTCTGATCATACTTTATTGATCCATTTGTGGTAGTGCTTAAGCTTCATGATCTTGGGTGATTTTTCTCTAAGGCAAATTCTTACATGGTATTAGAGCTAAAAGAGCTTCTCTTCACATAGCCATTGGAGACCATTTTTACTTCACCTCTTGGAGGGCCACCGATTTAGACCCAATGAATCTATAGTCATGGGAGAGTCTAGAGCCAAAGTGAACCTCACCATTGCATCCAAAGTGTTGATTCAGTGAAATTTGACTATAAATTCACCTATCCTGGGCCATAACTAAATCTAAGAAAAAATTTTATTGCAAACTAGAACCCGAAGGCACGATTTGCAAAATTGGTATGATCTCTTTAGATCTATTCAATTAATTTTTTTAATTTGAATATTTTTGTGTCTCTACATTTTTTTTTTTGGATTTACAATTTAATTTCATTTTTTTGTGAAAAAATTGGTCTTTTAGGCCAGTAGGAGAGATTTTTTGTAGGACAATATTGGAGCTTTCCAAAGAAAATGAAATATTGGTATCACCTTCAAAAGGTCAAAAAACTCCCAAATTTTCTTTTGTTTCATCAAAATTGGAGATCTGAGGTGAAATCTAGAGCCAATTGATTTTTGGAGGTGTGATGGCAACAATTCAGGAAAAATAATTATAGAGGTGATTTTCAAATAGTGATATCTGTTGGATACAATTGTTAATTGTGTATTGTCTTTGATGTTACACAAATGTCATATCAGTCATCAGACAGAGTCTACTGAGCTCAGATGAACAACAAAGCAATTTATAGTGTCTACCAAACGTTCCTGAACATACTCAGTAAAGTTAGTTCTTACTGACCCCACTTGAGCATCAAAGGATTTTGTAACAAAAAGTTAGTATTAACCGAGCTCCCAAGGTTAACAAAGAAAAGTTAATATTTACCGAGCTCACTTGGGCATCAAAGGATTTTGTAACAGAAAGTTAGTATTAACTGAGCTCCCAAGCTTAACAAAGAAAAGTTAATGTTTACCGAGCTCACTCGGGCATCAAAGGATTTTGTAACAAAAAGTTAGTGTTAACTAAGCTCCCAAGGTTAACAAAGAAAATTCAACGTCTACTGAGCTCACTTGGTTATTAAAGGAAATGTGGCAGAGAGTCAGCTTCTACCAAGCTCACAAGGTTAGCAAAGGAAGGTCAGTGCTAACTGAGTTCACTCGGTCTCCAAAAGATTTTTGTAGGGTTTGTAATGTTTACTGAGCCTCACTTGGTTAACACTAGAAAACCATTCTGGAGCAGTGGTCACCAAGCTGGGTCGGCCAGCGAAGGATTTTATTATTTTGGTATTAAATTCAATTGTTTCATGTAGCCGACTGATGTAATAATTTTTTTAGTTGTTGTAACTTTAATTTGAGCTGACTTGATAATCTGAAAGGTATATATTTAGATGTTCAAGTTTTGAATTAAAAAAAGTGTGTGTGAATATATGGATGAAGATGGAATAAGCGAATATTGAGAAAATTTAGATGAAGGATTAGATATCCTAGAGGAGCTACAAAGTTGTATTCGATCAGTAAGGATCAATTGAAGCTGAATAGAGATCTTTAATCAGCAAAATATAAGTTGCATATCATTCAGGTCACCTCATTGTTACTTTATAATCATTGTAACAGTGAATCTAGAATCTCTTAACAGAGTTGGTTTAACAGCCATTTTGTAAATCCTCTAATAAGGTCACAGCTCAGTTGAATTTTTCTAAAGACCTCTAACTAGGCCACTCCTAATAGGGTGATTAAATCCTCTAACAAGGTCACACCTAACAGTGTGTATTGTAACCTTTAACAGGGTTGGCTCCTAACAGGGCTCACTTCAGAAGAGTGAAAATTGGTGACTAGTTACTTGGTATTATTTCCCATATTGCATTTCCACATTAAATCTAGTGTCTCTTGTGTTCATTTGTTTAACCTTTGCATGCACATTAATAAACAATGAATGATAAATGATTAGTAATCAGTTAACCTACCAAGTTACAGTATTTTTGCACTATTTATCGAGTATCTGTAGTAAGTAAGTATTATAGACATCTAAGGAATTTTTGGAATTATTTTTTGTGGTAACTGATTCACCCCTCCCCTCTCAGTTACTTCATCTATATTTCCAACAATTGGTATTAGAGCTTTTGGTGCTTGCAGGATAAGATTTCAAGGATCTAAGTCAAAGATCATGATGTCTTATAAGAGGGAAATTTCAAGACTTAACAAGGACAACTTCTTAGCATGGCAAGGGTTGATGAGACTTCATCTAGCTTCTATTGGAGACACAGGACTAAAATACCTTGATGAAAAATATGCAGAACTAGCTGGTACACTATCTGTCAATGATATTGTTGAAAAGAAGACCCACAACATCACGATGATAGATATAGCATCTACTCTGAGTTATGAAAAATTTGATGACATCAAGGATTGAAAATCTACTTTTGAATTGTGGGAAAAGCTAAAAGAAATCTATGGAGGAAATGATAATGTAAGAAGAGCCAAAGTAGAAAGTCTAAGAGGACAATTTGGTTAGATGAGGATGAAAACATTGTAAAATATGTTGAAAGAGTCAAAGCATGTGTCAGTGCAATCAAAGAATCTGGAGGAGATATCAAGGAGGAGACCGTAATAAGTAAAGTTATTACAACTCTACTTCCCATTTATGTAATTAGAGTTTCTGTAATTCAAGAAAGAAGATGTGAAGCAAATCACAAGATAAATCTAGAGGCCATAGTTGGAAGATTAACTACATTTGGACTAGACAACTTTGACAACTATGTTCTAGCTTCCAAAAACATTGAGTTAGCATTTAAAGCCAAGCTTTCACTCAAGGAGAAAAGTAAAAAGAAAAAGGAATCTCAATTAGGAAGTGAAGATGAATCAAACCAAAGTTTGGATAGTGATCTTGAGGTGATTCAAGCTCTACTAGGAAGAAAATATTCTAGAGGTTGAGGAAAATATAAAGCTAAATTTTCTCTAATCTATTTTTCATGTGAAGAAGTTGGTCATATTGCTGCTAGTTGCCCAAACAAGAAAAAAAAAGATGAGAAGAAAGGTTACAAGTACAATGGAAAGAAAGACTTCAAATCATTCAAGGATAAAGGTAAGAAAACATGTTTTATGGCTAAAGATTCTAATGATTCTAATGATGAAGAAGAAGATGAAATTGTTTACATTGCCGTGAAAGATGAGTCTGATAATGATGAGGAAATGGCAATCATTTTTCATATGAGAAAAATTGATACATGGATCATAGATAGTGATTTTTCTCATCACATGACTGGTGATAAGACTAAGTTTGAATACTTTGAAGACTACGATGGTGCTAGTGTAAGATTTGGTAACAATGAACCTTGATGTATATAAGGAAGATGAAGAATCTCTCTAACCAAAGAACTTATATGTGATAATGCCTATTGGGTAGAAGGACTAAAGCATAATTTGTTAAGTGTGGCACAACTACTCAATAATGGATTCAAAGTAAAATTCATGCATGAAAAAGAAAGACTGTTGGATGGCAAAGGAAAGTTGATTGGATCAGGCACTCAAACAAAAGGTACCTTATTTTATCTTGAACTTGGTGAATGTTCATGTTTTATTGCTCAAGTTGGAGAAAGTTGGTTATGGCATAAAAGATTGTGTCATGTCAATTTTGATAACTTGGTGAAGATAAGAAAATTGAAGAAAGTAAGAGGCATTCCTAATATAAAGAAACCTGAGGTTGGTCTATGCAAGAATTGTCAGATTGGTAAAATGGGAAATACTAGTTTTAAAAGTAAAAACTATCAATCTGAAGATATATTAGAAATTGTGCATACTGATTTATGTGGACCCATTGGAATTGAAAACTATACTGGAGAAAAGTTCATTCTTTTTTTTTATGATTACTCAAGAATGATGACTGTCATGTATCTAAGGAACATATTAGAAGCATTTGAGAAATTCAAATGGCATTTGGCCAGAGTAGAAAAGGAAATAGGAAAAATATTGAAATGCTTAAGGTCAGACAGAGGAGGAGAATTCAATTCACATGAGTTCAATAACTTTTGCATTGAAAGAGGAATCAAAAGATAGGTATCAGCCCCTAGAACTCCTAAACAAAATGAAATAGCTGAAAGGAGGAATAGATCTATCATGGATTGTGCAAAAACTTTAATGATTGAAAAGAACATTGCTATCAAATACTAGAAGGAAGCTATCAGCACTATAGTTCATACCTTGAACCGAGTATAGCTTAAAAAGGACTCATTCAAAACTCCCTATGAGCTATGGTATGGCTATAAACCTAATGTAAGTTATCTAAAAGTATTTGGAAGTAAATGTTACATTTTGAACGAATCTAGAAACAGAAAATTTGATGTAAAAAGTGATGAAGGAATATTTTTGGGATACTCTTGCAAAAGTAAAGCATATAAATATTTGAACTTGTCTACTTACAAAGTCATAGAAAGTGCACATGTGAAAGTTGATGAGTTTGCAGAAAGGATTGAAGAAAGAAGCAAAAGAGAACCAAAAGATTATAGAAGGTTTGTTTTCACTAAACCTGATACAGTACCAGTCAATCAGGAATTTCTACTCTCGAGTCATCAGTAATAGAGTTACAGGAAGTTCAAACTGAGCTACAACAACCCAAGCTACATTTTGATGCTACCGAGCAAGTATCTACCAAGTCTAAAGGACTCAAGCCAATATCTACTAAGCCAAAATAGCCAGAACCTAAAGTTGAAGTGCAAGAGGATAACAATGAAATTCATTCAAAAGGCAAGGAACCTATATTAGCAAAATATGTCAGGAGACATCATTCAATAGATCAGATCATTGGAGAAAATCTGAAGGAACCATGACAAGAAGTAAGTTGAAAAGTACCTGTTTACTTTTTGATTTTGAACCTAGAAATATCAAAGATGCATTGGAAAATGATAGTTGGATTGAGGCTATGAATGAAGAAATAGAGCAGATAGAGAAAAAAAAGACATGGACTCTTGTACCCAAGCTTAAAGATAAAAATGTGATTGGAACTAAGTGGGTATTCAAAAACAAGTTGGATGAAGATGGTAAGGTATCAAGAAACAAAGCTAGACTAGTATGCAAAGGATATGCTCAAGAAGAAGGAATAGACTATGGAGAAACTTTTACTCCTGTTGCAAGATTGGAAAGAGTTGAAACTTTACTAGGATATGGTGCTCACAAAGGATTCAAAGTTTATCAGATGGATGTCAAGTCAGCATTCCTCAATGGTATACTAGATGAAGAGGTTTACATTGAATAACCTGAAGGTTTTGTTGATCCAGATAAGAAGAACATGGTCTAAAAATTACACAAGGCATTGTATGGTCTGAAACAAGCCCCTAGAGCATGGTATGAAAGATTGCATAACTATCTTATTCAGATTGGTTTTCAAAGAACTAATGATAACAATAGCTTGTATATAAAGGAAAGAACAGATAATAAGATTGTCTTGGCAGAAATATTTGTAGATGATACTATTTTCATAGGGAATGATGATCTTTGAAAAGAATTTTCAGAACAAATGAACAAGGGATTTGAAATGTCTATTTTTGGAGAGATCAAATTCTTTGTTGGTCTTCAAATTTAGGAGAATAAAAATGGTATCTACATCACTCAATCGAAATACATTAAGGAGATATTGAAAAAGTTTGGTATGGAAGATTGTAAACCAATTGGGACTCCTATGTGTACTGGATTAAAACTTACCAAGGAAGATGAATAAAAAGAAGTAGATCAAACATTGTATAGATCTATGATTGGAAAGTTGCAGTATGTAGTTCATACTAGGCCAGATATTGCCCTTACAGTTGGTATTGTAGCAAGATTTTTCAGCAAAACCAAGAGAAAATAACATGATGGCAATCAAAAGAATAATGAGATATTTGAAAGGAACTAAAGATTATGGTTTATGGTACAAATTTGGAGGTAATCTAGATTTGAAAGTGTTTACTAATGCTGATTGGGCAGGAAACCTTGATGATAGAAAAAGTACAAGTGGAGGAGCATTCTTTCTTGGAAAGAGGTTAGTTTCTTGGACAAGCAAAAAGCAAAATTGTGCATCCCAATCTATAGCAGAGGCAGAGTATGTTGCTACAACAGTAAATTGTTCTAATATTGTTTGGTTTAAATAGTTGTTGGAACGCATGAAGGTGGAAATCAAAGAGCCAGTTGTTATGTTCTATGATAATACAAGTACAATAAACATATCTAAGAATCCAATGATGCATTCCAAAACCAAGCACATTGCAATAAAATATCATTTTGTCAGAGAATTGGTGCAAGATAAGGAGATCATATTGGAATATGTTCATACAAAGGAACAAATTGATGACATATTCACAAAGCCATTCCCTAAGGATGCATTCTTGTATCTAATACATAAGTGAGGGGTCACTCCCCTATCTGAAGTTCACTAAAATGAAGTTTTAGTGATGCCTCAATGCATACCAAGTTGAAGATCTATCAGTTGATGTAGCATAATCAAGAAATATTGCATATGAATCAGTACTAAAGGTACATTAAAATCATTTAAGTTGTGTTGTCTTTGGCATGTGTTGTCAAAAAGGGAGAGTTTTACTGTCATATCTTTCTAAAATTTGTTTGAGAAGAAAAGTTTGCTATGGAATTCCTTCACAGAGGGAGATTACTAAAAGAGGGAGAGTTTTCTATCTAATATAAAAGGTTGTTCTTGTATATGAGCAATGTTAGTATGCTAATAGAAACCAAATTTAAATAAAGCTTCTACAAACTAAACAAAATTCATAAACTTCAAGATAGACTAAGATGAGCTCTCAATTGAGAATATGAGCCATTAATGAGCTCTCTCAATGAGAAGCTCTCTTGTTGAGTAGCTTTGTCTAAATAGATAGGATGTATGCTCAAGCTTTATGATTCAAAAAGGGCTTTAAATGGAGTTGGAATTTGGGTGTGAGTGTATGGTTTTGATGTAAAATGGCTTCTTAAAATGGCATTATGACTTTACTTCATGGGTTGTGTTAAAATGGCTTGGGAGAGGATTCCTTAAATAGAAAAAGGGCTTGAGGGATCAAGGGCTAGGATGCAAGGATGGGAAAAAGCTTCTGGAAGGCTCAGATTGTATGAGAGGAGAGCACATGGATTGTGCTTCCTTATAGCCAATCAAGGAGTGACACATGTCATAGGGTGAGAGGATGGAGGAAAGGGGAAGGATGAGTCAACAAAGGAGGCTCAAGGGATAAAATCTTCATAAAGACCTTCATAATGGCTTGTAAGAGCAATGAAAGGGCTTTGGAAGAGTCATTTATGGCCTAGTGGGCTTCATAAAGTTTTATGGTTGGGATATTTTGAGGGAGATGAGAGGAATTTTGACTTGGGCTTGATTAAGAAGGTTTTAAGCTTGCTTAGGCTTGTGCAAATGATTAGAGGATGGATTAGGATGGTTTAGGATTAGCTTAGGGATAGGCAAGTGGATGGCATTTAATGAGGGTGGGTGAAGGAGGAGATATTTTTTAACTTTGGCTGGGGTTAGTAAGTTTTAACCCATGTTTAGGGAATGTGACGAGGTTAGGAGGGGATTAAGATTAGGTTTAAAGACATCTTCTAGAAGAGTCTAGACTTTGGATGAGGATAAAGACTTTCTAGAATAGTCTAGAACTTCCTAGGATGAGGATGAAGACTTTCTAGAAGAGTCTAGAACTTCTTAGGATGAGGATAAATTAGATTTTTAAGAAATAAATAAAGTTTTATTTATTTCAAGGGTTTGGGTTGAGGAGATATTTATTAAAACTTTTTTAATAAACATGAGGATTAATATTTAATCTTAATTAAATATTTTGAGTTGGGATTAGGGGTAGGAAATTATGGGATTAGCCTTTAATGAAAATTAAAGAAGGATTAGAAGATTTTGGAAGAGGTTAGTGGTCTTAAGGAAATTGGCCAAGCTTTGGGCAAAAAATAATTTTTTTATTTATTTTGAGTTTTTTGGTCAATTTATTAATTAAATAATTAATAAATAAGGAAATAATGTTTAAATAAGATTTAAACATTTTTGGGAGGGATTCCTTAATTAAATATTTTTAATTAAGATAAAGGGATTTAATGGCATAAAAATGAATTAATTAATTAATTAAATAATTAATTAATAAATGATGATGTCATCAGGAATTTTTCAAAAAATAAAAATACTTTATTTTCTAAAGGTTTTTAGGTATCTACACTTTGCCCCTCTTTGATGTGATGCCGCAAGTGGCATGGCATCATAGATAAGAAAATAAGATGCCCAAGGCTAGAGCAGGAGAGGAGAGAATGGACTGCAAGATGCCCCCTCAAGAAGGCGGCGGGGAGAGAAAGCGAGGCTCGACGAATTCTTGAAAAGTACAAGAATCTGAGATGAGCAAGAAGACTCAGATTGGCTTTAAGAGAAGAGGTTTAGTTAGCTCAAACTCTCACTACAGGAGAATGATAAAGGGAGAATCAAAGGCACAAGAGGAAGCAAGCTTAAGATCTCAAGGATTGCAGAGGATGGAGGAGCAGAGTGCTATAAAAAGAATTTAGAATGGGGAGATGGATGAGGGAATTAAAAAGCTGATGCAATAGGATTTCAAAGAGTCAGATTGGCAGAAGATGGGTTTTGGAGATCCCTAGGACTAGGATTGTGGAGCTCAAAAAATGAGGCTTGGTGGATTGATTGGATTGGTGGATCCCTAAGACTAGGATTGTGGATCCCTAAAGATAAGAGTGATGATTGATTCTGAGAGATACAATTGCAAAAGTTGGGGTAGGAGAGACGAATGTTGGATATGGATGGGGGATAATGGAGATGAAGGAAAACCATTGAAGCTTTTTTTAGCAGGGGGATACTTCAAAGAGAAGTACCACCATGTATTTGAGCACTAGATTTGCTATAGGACTGTTGGTTAATTGTCAAGGTTACCAAGAACATCAAGGCCTTTTCACCAACTATCCAAAGGACTAACGAAATGACTCAAAACAAACAGGCAAGGATTGCCCCAGTATCACACATGAATCCCAGAGGAAGCAGTGTGGAAACGACACTGGGTAACCCACAAGCAGAAAAGAAAACAAGCAAAAGACATGATCAAGACCTTATGCTCTGATTGCCCCATTCGCAGTATACCATGATATGGAAGATCATGGCAACCTTGAGGAGGGAACAAGGAGATTGCTTGGAAAAGATATTTCAAGACCCAACAGGGAAGAGTCCAAATCAAAAGAAAGCAAAAATCCAAAAGAGAAGCATTTGCCAACGAGATGGGTAGGACAAGGTACTAACAGATCAAGATCAGACATGGGGAAAGCTATATCCTGCAAGGACCTATCGAAGAGGAACTAAGCTAGTGGATTTGGATGAGTGATGCATCTAGCAAGCTGAACTAAGAAAACTGATACTTTGGTGATAGGAAATCTAGCTAAAGGATGCATTGGAATAGCTAACCAAGATGTGTGATGGGTGCAAGATGTTGATCAAGGATGAACTGACATGAACGCTGGATAGATACAATGGTACTAAGCTAAAGAGGATGTACAAGTTGACAGACCAAGATATTTACAAGCTGAAGCTGACCAAGATAGATACAAGCAGGAAAAAGCTCAAGATGATAGGATAGCAGGATGGTTCGATGTTGTGCAAGATGTGAAAGCTAAGGGTGGGGTGATAGTGAAAGATATGGATTTTGCAGGATGCATCCAATGATGATGAGAGATTTTGTGACCAAGGATAGCTAGAGGAGCAGGATGAGATGGCTGGATAGGATGGTAGATAGCTAGAATTATGATGGATATATAGAGATGGCATTGGGTTTGCATGAGGATAGCCTAGAGCTAGATACAAATGACAAGGGAGGATGGACAAGACAAGATCTCCAAGGAATATAGTGCCCCCAATCACAAGATATCATGCGTAAGGAGGTCTTATGATGGATGTGATAGGATTGAAGCTAGGATGGAAAAATTTGAAGGGGCTAGGGAGATGGATGATAGCTGGGATGGTTGGTTGAAGTTGTAGGAGATAAGTGGATGGTGTTAGATGGAAGATGGAGGGTGGAGGATAGGTGGATAGATTGGAAGATAGAGTTGGATTTCAAGAGATGACCAAAAGCATGAGGGTGATAGGCTAAGCTAGGGATGGCGAGATTATGCATGATGCTTGTTTGCCAAGTTTTCATCATGGTATTTGTCCAAGGTGCTTGAATTGCCAAGTTTTCACCAGTGGATGCTTTATTTTTCTTTATTATTATTATTATTTTTTTGACTTTTTGACTTTGGACTTAGCTAGAATGATTTTGGCTTTCTTTAGCTATTTTGGCTTTTTTGAAGTTTTTCACCGGCTGTTGGAATGTTCAATTTTGTTGCTAGCTGTTAATACACCGGATGTGTGATTTATGCAATAGATTGGATTAGATGGGATTGATGGTAGGAGATGGAGGGATGAAAAGGTTGGAAAGGAGTATGAGATGGGGATACTTGCAAGAACAACATTGGCACATGTTGGGATGGGTGTGAAAAGAGCATATGGGGGATAGATGGTAGATGCAGGTGTGATGGAGGATTTGTGGAAGCGTGTTTGGGGATATAGGCACCCAAGATGGAGTTAGAAAATGGGGGACATGAGTCACTGGATGGAGGATTAGCAATGGTGGATGCCATTATGCATTGGGTTTCAACTTTTTTCTTTGAGATCCACATGGTTTTGGATTTTCTTTTCATAGGCTTTTGCATTATTTTGCATTCTTTGATTGGATTTTTCCTTTTTGGAGTATGTCTTTTAGAATAGACATATGATTTCCTAGGATGTGTATTTTTAGCTTTATGCATTTTGAAGTTGGCATTTACATTACTGTGGTAAGCTTTGGGAAGATGGTTAGGAGAAGCTTTGTGAGATGGAGAGGATATGGGAGAGTTTGTAGGGGGATGATGATGGATGATGTGCCTCAATATGTGCCTTTTCTAATCTTGCAAAGGAATGGAGGGAATAGGATTTGAATGATGGCTGATAGGAGGATGGAGGATGGTAGATTTTGGGACATAGGGACCCAAAATGGATTTAGCAGATGAGGGGGGGATATGGTAGGTTGTTTTAGGTTGCAAAGATGGTGGAGGAGGGATGACATAAGATTTCTTGAAGGAGTGATGGGAGGCTGGCATGGGGGGTTTGGAGATAGGCTTGGTTTGGGGGTGTGGTGTACCAACACCTTTAGATGGTGAGCCTTTGGATACATATCCAAGACCATGAAATCCTAGTTTTTTTGTACAATAATAGGCTTTTTGATTCTTTGCTCTTGTGGTCCTAAACCTTGACCTTGATAATGCCATCGATTGAGCATTTAAACTAGCTGAGGATACTTTTTACTTGCATAAAATGGTGGAAGTGCTTTATCAAATGTACTGCAATAGGGAGATACTACTCTTAATTCTTCTGTTGAGAGGAGGCCACTATGGATGAATGTAAGTGAACCAAGAGGGTATATTATAGATGGTGAAATATCTTGGATAGGTGGTAAGATGGAAGCATGGAGTGGAGGAGATGGTAGGATAGGATCTTGATTTAGCTGATGGGATGAAAAGATATCTTGCAGTAGAGGAGGTATGGCTTGAGGTTTTGGAGATGGAGGGGATAGTGACTGCACTATGGATGGAAGACATGGTACGATGATATCTTCTTTTATGCTTTGGGGGATGTCAACATGCTTTTGGGTAGGATCTTGATAGGATTGGTTTGGAGTGGATGGTGTGATAGGAGGTGAAGGGATGGACTCTTCAAAGGCAGCAGATGGATAGATGGGAGATTTAGTAGTGGAGATGCATGAGTAGAAGATGGATGCATAAGGGTCATTATGGGAGATTTGGAAAATGCTTGAAGGTGATGTGGATAGGATTTGGAGGGTTTTGACAGATGGTGGGTTTTTGATGCTTTCGAGAAGTGGAAGGATTTTAAGCAATTTGATGGATGGTATGGGGATGATAGCTATGGGAGATGGAGGTGATATTATAGATGGGGAAGCTTCATTACTGACTACTTCATATGGTTGGATTAGATGACATGGATTATCGACTGTTGGAGGCAACTTTTCTTGTATTTCCTCTAGGAGATTCCTTGGAGACTCGTGTGTCGGAGGTGGAGGTGGATTGATAGGAATAGCTAGTGTGATGGGGGTGGAAGATTGGAAGCTTGGTTGATTGGTTGATGGAGGAGAAGTTGGGATATCATATGGCATGACTAGATAGTTTGGAAGAATGTATGGATTTTGTGGGATGTTTGGGGGAATGTTTCTAAGGCTTTCAATATACCCATCATAGTCAACAAGATTTTCATCATCATTGGAATAGGAGGTGGCAGGAGCAAGGACAATATGACCGAACACATCATGATAGGTTTGGGATTTCATGTTTTGATGATGAGTCAGATGGGGATGAGGTCTTGCATATGGATGAACACGGAAGCTCATGGTTGGATTTGGATTAAGCGTAGATTTTGGATTGGCTGATGAAGGATTTCCTAGGGAGATTCAAAGCTGTATGACAAACCTAAGGAGGATTGGCTGGAGATTTTTGGCTTTCCTGTGGATGGAAGACTTCAAGGGCATGCTGTCAAAAAGTGAGAGTTTTTCTTTTCTATGCACTGGATTGGTGGATATTGTGCCAACTTAAGGATAGACTAATGATCCTATGGGCATGACATGAGATTGACCACTTGTGGATCCCAACCTTTAGCTCAAGGTGATGAGGGATAACAAGTGACAAAGCTAGACTACCCTAGACAAAGCTCTGTCAAAGGGATAACCTTGGTGAGGCTGGTGGATTGGTCGGATTGGTTGGATAGCAAATTCTAGTAGAATGACAACAAATCTCTAAAGGCTTGGGTGTCATTTTGGATTGGGTTGTGAGCTGGCTGGGGGGGATGATTTGGAGAGACTTTGGATTTGGGATTATTCTAAAGCAAGGAACTAGATAGATTCGGTTGCAACGGGGGAGCTTGGATGATTTTTTGATGAGGTAGTGACTATGCTAAGTATGCCTTGAGCTGGGAGATTTTTGCTTTTTTGGGATTTTGACCAAAGTTGGCAAACATTCATTCAAAAGCTATGAAAAAACAAGCAAACAAAATTTTGGAGTAAGCATGTCAAACACACCAACATCCTAGGAAGCTTTCTACAAGGATGAAATTTGCTATAGCTAGGGAGTCCTTGATATACACAAGGCACGTGAGGCCCAAATTCGTAGATGAAACCAAAAAGATGTCACACAGCCGAGAGGAGTGGTAACCCTCTTCTCCTCTTTCACTTCTCAAGGGTATAAAGTTCCTTGAGGCTTAGCCCAAGTGACAAAATCTTGATTCCAAGAGAGGTGTCTTTGGATTCACCTCTTGATTTTTATACTCTACCGGAATGCTGGAGTTGAGGTCATCCCAAGGGGTGATGAAATCCCCAAGCAGGGCTCCTAAAAAGTGTAAAACAAGACTACATACATGATCTTGGGCTTTACAAGACACGCGTTTATTCCAATTGATGATTTAGATTTTGTAAGCTAAGATTGAAGAAACTTGTGATTATGGCATACAATGTTCATTCTAATTTGACAGCATTGTCAGCATAATGAAAGTCGAGAGATCGTCAACATAAGAAATGTGAGTGTCATTGAAAATGCGTCCAAACCATGCAATGTTCATTGATTGTTAGGCATTCAAGATTGAGTGTGAGTTTTTTTAAAGCCCAAAACAAAGATGTGTGAAACTCGATTGCCAAGCGTGCGCCCAGAGGTTGTCCACGTCAAGATTTGTCTAATTTTTATGCCCAAATGAAGTGTGAGCGAGATTAATGCACGTTCAAGGAATTTTCTAACTTAGAAAAACCACTAAAGACCCAAGTGAGTGGAGTTTGATCTTTGTGGAGCACTTAACACCCTCTTAGGTAGACCCATCCCCATAGATGGCGCTGAGATTGCAACCAATGGTTAAATTGATAGGTGATTAAAGAGGGTGAGTCCAACTACAAACTTATCAAAGCATCTTTATTAGTTTTTATAAATTAGAAGATTTCAAAAATGTGGATTCTTTTTATGCCCCAAAAGATGATTATTTGATCTATGGCATTCAAGATTGGATTTGTTGTTTTAATCATGCATTCATAAAAAAAACAAATTTGATTTAAATCCATGGCACTCAAGAGTGATTTTAGCAACATGCATTCAAAGACAAGTGATTAAACATTCAAGTTTTTTCCTTTGAGCATTCAAGATTGAGATTTTGTGTGTTGTTTTAAGAACTTTGAAGTGATTTGTTTTAACCTTATATCATTCAATATTGTTTTGGACTCAAAAGTGAAAATGACTCTTTGGACTTTGGTTTTCATTCAAGATTTTGTGTTCTAGTTTTCATATTTTAAGCCAAAAAATGATATTCCCAGATTGTTTTGATGCATGAGAAACTTAAGAAACATTCAAGATTTTGCAACAAGAAATTTGTTTGGAACAAATAACAAAGCTTTTAGGACAATTTTTGGCAACCATTTTAGACTCTTAGTTTTCATGAGATTTTTAAAAGAACTTTAAAATATTTTCAAATGAAGTTCATTTTATCTTTGATTGATGCTTTGAGTTTGATTTAGATTTTAGTGTGCACTTAGTGTTGATTTTGAACCTTTTGAAATGGAAACTTGAAGTTCTTTTTAAATTTTCAAAAATGAAGTGTTCCTAACTTTGCATGAATGCATCTAAAACCTTGATGTTGCAAGGATGCAAATGATTGGATTGGTTTAGTTTCACTTGTTAAAAGATTTTTTCTTTTTTGCAAATTTTTAATTTTTTAATGGATTTAAGTATGATTTGGGAGTTCATTTTAAGCACTAAAAAGAAGTGTATATGATTTTAATTCCTTAAAAAAAATGGCCAAGATCTTCCACAAGAAGAAGAAGAAGTAGATGGAATAAGAAGAATATAGACAAGAAGAGGAAGAAGAATTCCAAGTGCTTTGTCCACCTATAAGCTTGAAAAATCTGCAAATACTATGAGATAGACTATGAGTTCCTTTGTCTTCTTCATGCTCATGTGGACCTAAAAAACCAATTTATACAATCCTACCAATCACAAAAACAAGAAAAATTAGCCAAAATTAGCAAATGACATACAAAACTTGACTAAAAAAGCTAATGAAGATGACCCATGCGGGGTCCCACCGCGCATGCCAAAATGTATATGAACAATGTTAGTATGCTAATAGAAACTAAATTTAAATAAAGCTTCTACAAACTAAACAAAATTCATAAAATTCAAGATAGACTAAGATGAGCTCTCAATTGAGAATATGAGCCATTAATGGGATCTCTCAATGAGAAGCTCTCTTGTTGAGTAGCTTTGTCTAAATAGATAGGATGTATGCTCAAGCTTTATGCTTCAAAAAGGGCTTCAAATGGAGTTGAAATTTGGGTGTGAGTGTATGGTTTTGATGTAAAATGGCTTCTTAAAATGGCATTATGACTTTACTTCATGGATTGTGTTAAAATGGCTTGGGAGAGGATTCCTTAAATAGGCAAAGGGCTTGAGGGATCAAGGGCTAGGATGCAAGGATGGGAAAAAGCTTATGGAAGGCTCAGATTGCATGAGAGGAGAGCACATGGATTGTGCTTCCTTACAACCAATCAGGGAGTGACACATGTCATAGGGTGAGAGGATTGAGGAAAGGGGAAGGATGAGTCAACAAAGGAGGCTCAAGGGATAAAATCTTTATAAAGACCCTCATAATGGCTTGTAAGAGCAATGAAAAGGTTTTGGAAGAGTTATTTATGGCCTAGTGGGCTTCATAAAGTTTTATGGTTGGGATATTTTGAGGGAGATGAGAGGAATTTCGACGTGGACTTGATTAGGAAGGTTTTAAGGTTGCTTAGGCTTGTGCAAATGATTAGAGGATGGATTAGGATGGTTTAGGATTAGCTTAGGGATAGGCAAGTGGATGGCATTTAATGAGGGTGGGTGAAGGAGGAGATATTTGTTAACTTTGGCTGGGGTTAGTAAGTTTTAACCCATGTTTAGGGAATGTGACAAAGTTAGGAGGGGGTTAGGATTAAGTTTAAAGACATCTTATAGAAGAGTCTAGACTTTAGATGAAGATAAAGACTTTCTAGAATAGTCTAGAACTTCCTAGGATGAGGATGAAGACTTTCTAGAAGAGTCTAGAACTTCTTAGGATGAGGATAAATTAGATTTTAAGAAATAAATAAAGTTTTATTTATTTCAAGGGTTTGGGTTGAGGAGATATTTATTAAAACTTTTTTAATAAACATGAGGATTAATATTTAATCTTAATTAAATATTTTGAGTTGGGATTAGGGGTAAGAAATGATGGGATTAGCCTTTAATGAAAATTAAAGAAGGATTAGAAGATTTTGGAAGAGGTTAGTGGTCTTAAGGAAATTGGCCAAGCTTTGGGCAAAAAATAAATTTATTTATTTATTTTGGGTTTTTTGGTCAATTTATTAATTAAATAATTAATAAATAAGGAAATAATTTTTAAATAAGATTTAAACATTTTTGGGAGGGATTCCTTAATTAAATATTTTAAATTAAGATAAAGGGATTTAATGGCATAAAAATGAATGAATTAATTAATAAATGATGATGTCATCAAAAATTTTTCAAAAAAAAAAAAAAAAATACTTTATTTTCTAAAGGTATTTAGGTGTGTACAGTTCTGATAGAAAGAGACTTGTTAAACTTATTTTCAAATTGCATTCTGCTATGACATGTTGTGTTGCCATCAATGCCAAAGAGGGAGATTGTTGGATACAATTGTTGATTGTGTATTGTCTTTGATGTTACACAAATGTCATATCAGTCATCAGACAGAGTCTACCAAGCTTAGATGATCAACAAAGCAATTTACAGTGTCTACCGAACGTTCCTGAACATTACTCAGTAAAGTCAATTCTTACCAAGCCCAATCGAGAATCAAAGGATTTTGTAATAGAAAGTTAGTATTAATCGAGCTCCCAAGGTTAACAAAGAAAAAATAATATTTACCAAGCTCACTCAAGTATCAAAAGATTTTGTAATAGAAAGTTATTATTAACCGATCTCCCAAGGTTAACAAAGAAAAGTTAATGTTTAGTAAGCTCACTCGAGCATCAAAGGATTTTGTAACAAAATGTTAGTGTTAACCGAGCTCCCAAGGTTAACAAAGAAAAGTCAACATCTACTGAGCTCACTCGGTTGTTAAAGGAAATGTGGCAGAGAGTTAGCTTCTACCGAGCTCACAAGGTCAACAAAGGAAGGTCAGTGCTAACCAAGTTCACTCGATCTCCAAAGGATTTTTGCAGGGTTTGTAGTGTTTACTGAGCCTCACTTGGTTAACACTAGAGAACCATTCTAGAGCAGTGGTCACCGAGCTAGATTGGCCAGCGAAATATTTTATTGTTTTGGTATTAAGTTCAATTGTTTCATGCAGCCGACTAATGTAATGATTTTTTCAGTTGTTGTAACTTATATTTGAGCCGACATGATAATCTGAAAGGTATATATTTAGATGTTCAAGTTGTGAATTAAAAAAAGTGTGTGTGAATATATGGATGAAGATGCAATAAGCAAATATTGAGTGAATTCAAATGAAGGATTAGATTGTTAGGAACCTGTGTGTTCCTTCTGTTTATTTTGTTAGAGTAGTGTTGTTGGACGCATATGCTTTGTAAGTCGTCCTGTGAGTATATTTTATTATCCCACATGCATAGGTAGTATTACTTTTCTAGATCGTACCCAGTATATAAGAATAGGTTGAGGCCCTTGATGGGCACGGATGAATTTATTGTATTGAGCTTGCTCAAAGGAGGTTACCCCCTCGAAGTGGCCTGCGATCAGTAGATTCATTCTGAGTTCTGCTATCACTTTGTATTCTGTTATTTCGAGCATTCTCACGATATTGCTATAAGGAGGTTCTTCACATATGGTATCAGAGCACTCTCTTGGGCTCGCTGGGTGGAAATTACATCAAATTTTTTTTTCTGTCGTGGCCTTCAGGTTCCTCTCACTTCTAATATCTCTTTTTATTGCAATAACTCTTTTCAGTTGTTCTGTCTGTGAGTGAATTTTCCTAAGTCGACTGTTCAAAAAAAAAAAAAAAAAAAAAAAAAAAAAAAAAAAAACCTTGTTTTATGGTTGTTACGCGTACAGGAGCAAAAATCATGGAAGAGGAAATTGCATCCCTCAAAACCAAACTTCAAGATCTGGATGACAAAATTTTGGGTCTTAACTTTCAGCAGTCAGCCATGAGCCGAAACCATTCAGGAGATACTGGGTCCTCTTCTGGCAATTTCTGTGGACCAAAGCTTGATTTTCCACGCTTCGATGGTTCTGATCCGACTGGATGGATCTATAGGGCCGAGCAGTATTTCAGCTTGCATAATACTTTGGATAACCACAAAGTCCCCCTTGCATCTTTTCATTTGGAACATGAAGCTCTTCAATGGTTCCGTTGGTACATCAAGGCTAATGTAGGCCCAACGTGGAGAGAATTGTGCACCCTCATTTTGGAGCGCTTTGGCCCTAGTTCCTTTGATGATCTCACAGGAGCACTCACTAAACTGCGTCAAATAGGCACTGTAAGAGAATACCAGACAGAGTTTGAAAAATTAGCTAATTACACAGAGGGCTTGTCTGATGAATTCTTCCGTACTTGTTTTGTCAGTGGTCTGAAGGATGCACTTCGCTCAGAAGTCAAAATGTTTCAACCTACTACAATGATGGAAGCCCTTGGGTTGGCTAAGTTAGCGGAAGACAAGATTAGTGCTCTACAACGCTCCAGATCTAATTTTGTTCCATTCAAAAATACAGGTTCTCACAACCCTCCAGTCATACCAGCTCCCAGAACTACTCCGATCAAGCACTTGTCTGAAACAGAGATGCGAGTCAAGCGAGACAAAGGGCTTTGTTATAATTGTGATGAGAAATGGTCTCGGGGCCATAGATGTGTTCAGCAAAAGCTCTATCTCTTGGATGTGGATTCTCCACCGGAACTGGAAGAATATGTAGATGCTCAGGAAACAGTGGATGATGAGGTTGAGCCTCACCAGCCTGAACCTCCTTCACCAGAAGCTCCACCAGAGATATCTGTCCATGCTTTGGCAGGAGTCACTACTCCACAAACCATGCGGGTCCAGGGTTTCTTCAAGAAGATCCCTCTTACTATACTCATTGATTCTGGTAGCACTCATAACTTCATTGATCCACGAATAGCCAAACAGGCTGATTGCTTTATCCATCCCTGCTCTAGCTTTGAAGTCATGATTGCCAATGGGGGCACTTTACCTTGTAAAGGGAAATGTCGCAATGTGCGTCTCTCTATTGGAGATTATAACATGCGCTCTGACATGTTTGCCTTACCCTTAGGTGGCTGTGATGTGGTTTTGGGTGCCCAATGGTTACGCACTCTTGGCCCCATTCTCTGGGATTTTGCTGAACTTTGGATGCAGTTTTCAGCCGAGGGGCACCAACACACTTTGAAAGGCTTACAACCAGGGTCTCTCAGCATCATCAGTTCACACCGTATGGAAAAACTTCTTAAGAAGAATTCACATGGTGTCATCGCTCAGCTCCATTCCATTCAGATGCAGCCATCAGCAGTCTCTAGCACTCCTGCCGATCTCCAACACATTTTGGACAAGTATTCTGGTATATTTGCTGAACCTGTGGGATTACCTCCTTCTCGTCCAGAGGACCACCATATTCAGCTCCTTCCTGGCAGTGTTCCGCCCAACATCAGGCCCTACCGCTACCCATTTCATCAGAAGACCAAAATCGAGATACTTGTCCGTGACTTACTGAAGCAAGGTATTATTCGCCCTAGTACCAGTTCCTTTTCTTCTCCAGTTCTGCTTGTTTGCAAAAAAGATGGGTCATGGCGACTCTGCATTGATTTCCAAGCACTTAATCATCTCACTATAAAGGAAAAGTTTCCCATTCCAGTTGTTGATGAACTTCTTGATGAACTTCATGGGGCTCATTTTTTCTCCAAGTTAGATCTTCGTTCTGGGTATCATCAAATTCGGGTTAATGAGGAGGATATACCTAAAACTGCCTTCCGCACACATGATGGTCACTATGAATTTTTAGTCATGCCCTTTGGCCTCACGAATGCTCCTTCAACATTTCAGGCAGTGATGAATAACATATTTCGACCATACCTCCGGAAATTCATTCTGGTCTTCTTTGATGATATCCTCATATATAGCAAAACTTGGGCTGAGCATCTCCATCATCTGGAGCTTGTCTTGCAACTTCTCTCTGATCATCAACTCTGTGCAAAACTATCTAAATGTGTGTTTGGCCAGGAGGAAGTGGAGCATCTCGGGCATATTGTTGCACACCATGGAGTGCGGGTGGATCCTACAAAAATAGATGCCATGAAAACTTGGCCGCATCCTAAAACTCTCAAGAGCCTTCGGGGTTTTTTGGGGTTGACTGGCTACTACCGCAAGTTTGTCAAAGATTACGAGAAAATTGCAGCACCATTGACAGCTCTGTTAAAAAAGGATGCCTTCTCCTGGACCCCTGTTGTTGAGACTGCATTTGAACAACTGAAACAGGCTATGTGCAGTACACCTGTTCTCGCGATGCCAGATTTTTCCAAACCCTTCACTATTGAGAGTGATGCTTGCGGCAATGGATTGGGTGCTGTTCTCCTGCAAGATAACCATCCTATTGTGTTCACTAGCAAAGCCCTCTCTGGTAAGAATCTAGCCCTCTCTACTTATGAAAAAGAAATGATGGCTATTTTGCATGCTGTACAGAAGTGGCGGCCATACCTCTTAGGGAGTCATTTTTGCATCAGAACCGATCACCAAAGTCTGAAATACTTCCTGAAACAACGGGTATCCTCTCCTACACAACAGAAATGGGTCAGCAAACTCATGGGGTATGATTATGAGATCACCTACAAGAAGGGTAAGGAGAATATTGTGGCAGATGCTCTTTCTCGCACATTTGATAATCAAGCTTCCCTTTTCGCTATTTCTATGCCCATTCCCAATTGGTTAGCGTCTATTCAGCAGGGCTATGACAGTGACTCTTCTTTATCTCAAATCATTCACCAGCTAGCCAATAATCCTTCTGCTATACCACATTACTCTTGGGATGGTGCTTCTCTTCGATACAAGGGTCGGCTAGTGCTTCCTCAGAACCCAGCTCTACATCAGGCTATTTTTTATGAACTCCATGCTTCTCCTTCAGCAGGGCACTCAGGCTTCCTCAAAACTTATGAGCGAGCAAGGAGAAACTTCTTTTGGAAAGGGATGAAACAGACGATTCAACAGATGGTGGCTGAATGTGATACTTGCCAACGCCACAAGGGTGAAACGACCCTCCTTCCTGGCTTGCTCGAACCATTGCCCATCCCTACACAGATTTGGACTGATATTTCTATGGATTTCATTGAAGGGCTTCCTAAATCCGGTGGCAAGACAGTGATCTTGGTTGTGGTTGATCGTCTCTCGAAATATAGTCATTTTTGTGCCCTCAGCCACCCCTATACTGCCTCCTCTGTTGCACAAATCTTCATGGACCAGATATTTCGTCTTCATGGACTCCCTTCTTCCATTGTCTCTGATCGTGATGCAACTTTTACCAGTCATTTTTGGACTGAACTATTTCAGAAAACTGGCACCAAACTGAAGATGAGTTCGGGCTATCACCCACAAACTGATGGTCAAACTGAAATTGTCAATAAATGCTTGGAAACTTATCTTCGTTGCTTCACTTCCGAACAGCAACATCAGTGGGCCAAGTGGCTCCCTTTAGCTGAATGGTGGTACAATACCTCTTACCACACTGCCTCTAAAATGACTCCATATGAAGCAGTCTATGGTCAGGCACCTCCAGTGCTCCTTCGCTATACTCCCAACAGCTCACCAGTCCAGGCAGTTGACATAGTTCTCCGCAGCAGGGATCAGATTCTTCGTACCTTACAGGATAATCTTCACATGGCCCGTAATCAGATGAAACAGCAAGCAAATCAACACCGTTCTGAGCGCTCATTTCAAGTTGGGGATATGGTTTTTCTTCGTCTACAGCCATACAAACAATCCTCCCTAAAGCTGAAAGGGCGTCATAAGCTGGCCCCAAAATTTTATGGGCCTTATAAGGTTCTGCAGAAGATTGGTTCAGTTGCTTATAAACTGGAACTTCCTCCTTCTTCCCGCATTCATCCAGTCTTTCATGTTTCTTGTCTAAAGAAAGTTTTGGGTACCACTGTCAGAGCACAAACTACTCTCCCTGAAATGGATACGGAAGGATCCATTATCCTGGAGCCGGTGGCAATCATTGACCAGCGCACTCGCCAGCTTCGCTCTCGCTCCATCTCTGAGGTCTTGATTCAGTAGCATGGCATGCAACCAGAGGATGCTACCTGGGAAGCCCTTCTTCAGATTCAACAACAATTTCCACACCTTAAGCTTTGAGGACAACGCTTTTTTCTAAGGGAGAGGGGATGTTAAGAACCTGTGTGTTCTTTCTATTTATTTTGTTAGAGTAGTGTTGTTGGACGCATATGCTTTGTAAGTCGTCCCGTGAGTATATTTTATTATCCCACATGCATAGGTAGTATTACTTTTCTAGATCGTACCCAGTATATAAGAATAGGTTGAGGCCCTTGATGGGCACGGACGAATTTATTGTATTGAGCTTGCTCAAAGGAGGTTACCCCCTCGAAGTGGCTTGCGATCAGTAGATTCATTCTGAGTTCTGCTATCACTTTGTATTCTATTATTTCGAGCATTCTCACGATATTTCTATAAGGAGTTTCTTCACATAGATATCCTAGAGGAGCTGCAAAGTTGTATTCGATTAGTAAGGATCTAGTGAAGTCGAACAGATATCTATAATCAGCAAAAGATAAGTTGTATATCATTTAGGTCACCTCATTGTTGCTTTCTAATCATTGTAACAGTGGATCTAGAATCTTTTAACAGAGTTGATTTAACAACCATTTTGTAAATCCTCTAATAAGGTGATAGTTCAATTGAATTGTTCTAAAGACCTCTAACCAGGCCACTCCTAATAGGGTGATTAAATCCTCTAACAAGGTTACACCTAACAGTGTATATTGTAACCTTTAACAGGGTTGGCTCCTAACAGGGCTCACTTCAGAAGAGCGAAAATTGGTGACTAGTTACTTGGTGGTTTTTTTCATATTGGGTTTTTACATTAAATTTGGTGTCTCTTGTGTTCATTTATTTAACCTTTGCATGCACATTAATAAATAATGAATGATAGATGATCAGCATTTAGTTAACCTACCGAGTTACAGTATTCCTGCACTATTTATCGAGTATTAGCAATAAATATTATAGACATCTAAGGGATTTTTGAAATTGTTTTTTGTGGTAACTGATTCACTCCTCCCCTCTTAGTTACTTCATCTATATTTCCAACAATATCTCCCTCATAAAACTCCTTTTTTCAAGAAATTTTTTTGTTTTGGGGTAGAATTTCATGATCTACACATTGATGTGGGATGTTTGAGATTGTTGTTTCTAAATTTTTTTTGTAAATCACAAATCTTGATTTTTGCAACTTCAAAGGCTTAGTATGGGTTCATCTAGATAGATTTTTAGGTACCATTTTTTTTAAGTGCTTAATTTTTCATATACTTTCCAAATCTATAATCAAATTATAAGCTTGTGTGGGAAAAAATACCACTTTCATAAATAGGTCCTTTTTTTGCATTGTATTTCTTTGATTAGACTTTAAAATTATTGTACATCTAAGCTACATTACTAAGTACCAAATTTGAAGTCCAAATGGAGGTTGTAAACTTAAAAATTAGAAGCTCACTTTTATCCATTTTGACAAGTGGCCTATTTTAAATGCATTACATATAAAGTGCCTAAAGCATTCATTTGGGGGGTTCTTTGATTGAGTTAAAATGGGGGGTTTCTTGTGTTTTTGTGTCTCTCTTTCTCTCTTGTGCTCTCTTAATTTTCTCCATCATGGGTTCACCTAAAACTCCACTTTTAACTTCACACAACTATACTTCATGGAAAGATATAATATAGAGTAGACTAATGGAAAAAGGTTTAAATCTATAAGTTGATGGTACAATTGTAAAACCCACTAATGTTGCTACACTAGTTGATTGGCAAGTTAAAGACAACCAAGCTTTAGGAATTATTAGGAGTTTTTCTCATAGAGATCTCTTCTTCCACATTTCTAGCTTTAAAGATGCCAAGGGTGCTTGAGGGAAACTTGAGGGTTTGTATAGTAAGTTGGATGAGGAAAAGGGATTCCAAATTGAGGATGATCTACTTATTGTAGTGTCTGCCCCTAGTTCGCATTTTGTTATCATTGCTGAACTCTTTTAGAGCTAGTTTTATGTTAATGATTAGCAACATTGTTTTGACATTATCAGATATTGTGCTATGGATTCAGTTGATATGTGATGAGATTACTTAGACTCTACATTTTATGTATATATAATGATTATTTTTAGTGTTCGCAATTATTGATGATGATCATTTCATTGCTTTCAGTTATTAATGATGATTAATAAGATGATTTATTATCATGTGTGTTTTCTTATGAATACTTACCCCATACTTGCATGTGTATGGTGTGCATGTTTGCTTTGTGTGTTTGCTTTTGTATGGCGTGTCTGATGTGGTTAAGGAAGGGAGTCGTAGTCACCTTCTAGTCGGGATCTACACGATGCACCACTTCCTGCCATTGCCTGTTTAGTTTAGTATATATTGTGCTTGTACATGCATGGTTTTTATGCAGTTTGCAGGTACTGGGTATCGACTTCCCTGAATTGCCAGGATGAGCATACCCTATCACATTATCTCAATGATAAGAGAGGGGAGATAAATTCTCAAGTCCAAATCCCAACCATTTAAGCCATTTGTTCTAATTAAAAAATTAGGACAAGTATCCGAGTTGAGTACCTTCCAAATATGTCGGATGACATAATTTGTGATATTAACCCTTGGTTTTATTTTGTATGTATTTTGGTTATGATGGATTTTTATATTTTTACCCTTGTGAAGTCTTTGATGTATTTTCTATTAATTATGCCTAATTAAAAGATTTAATTAATGGTTTAATTAAATGAAAAATTAATATGATATTTTAATATTTATTTTATTTAATTAATTGAGAAATTAATTAAATAAAATAATTAAATTTGAAAATTGGAAGATAAAAGTTATAATATTAAATTTGGAATGTGACAATATTTATTTTAATAATAATATGTTTGGAGCTTATTTTTAAATAAATGATTAAATAATATTACTATTAAAGCTAATAAATATTTTAGCAATAAAGTTTTGGAAAATGAAATTTAAAAGTGAAAAATATATTTTAAATTATTAAAAGATTCTAAATCTCATATGATTAAAATATAAATATATTAAGATTGAAAAGAGGAGATATTAAAGTTAGTGCATGAGACTTAATAAATAAATAAATTAAATTGAAAAGAGTAAAATAAATTAGAGTTATAAGCTTGCATGGGAATTAACATGTGTCAACAACACGAGGATTAGTGCATCAATTAAGCACAAGGTGTCTACAATTCTATGACTCATCAAAAAGAATTGAAAAAGACTCATGCTTAGTTAGTGACACCTTTCAATGATTTCAAGAAGCATTCCAAAAGTTTCTTGAGAGATCTTGATATTCAAGCATTCATAGAAGCTTAATAGAAGCTACAGGATTAATGGAAGCCACGAGCTACAAGCAAAAAAAGAAAAAAATAGAAGCTTCAAAGCTTACATGCATGGGAGAAGATTCACATGCTCATATATTTTCTACTTGCTTCTATGCTCCTTCTAGCACTTCTAATCACTTGGAGGATTCGATCGGCCTGGATTCTTGGAAGAATTGCGAATGATGGAGAAGGAAAGAATTTTCTATGGACTTCTGAAGCATGACAAATTAGCATCAGTATCTAGGTGCACTCGTGATATTCTCATATTTCTTTTGCACTCTTTCTCTTCCTGTCTTCATCATATATGTTTAATGGGTCTGAATACTCTCTGTAATTGAATCTACTATTTAAAATTAGAATCTAGATATTTTATTTAGATGAGAAGAAAACAATCGAAAAACCCTAGTTTCAAATGAGAAAGAAATTAGATCTTAATCGGGTTTGGGTTCGAATTTATATTAAATTAGAAAGACAAATTTTGGAATTAAAATAGAAATTTTATGGTGAAAATTCGAATGATTAGATGTAATCTTTCTATCAATTATATTTTTAGATGCATATGAACAAACCCTTTTATGGTTAAATTTAGAAAATAATTATTTTAAGAGGAAATTCTTAATTCATCACAAATTGTCCTGTCGCTGCCCTTTGAATAGACCCGAATTCAGTCATTCATAACTTTTTATCGAGATCAAATTTATTCGATCGCTCTAGTCAAAATCGGTGCAACTTGGCCCTCTCCAACATATTTAAATTTCAGCCCGATCCAACGGTTCATTAGGGAGATATAGCTGTCGTACTAGGACTGTTTTATTCAAGAAAGGATGTCTCTTCATCTCCCATAGCCAAGAGTTCTTTATGCTTAAACTTCACAAGAATAATATATCAAAGTAATATAATTAGAATTTAATAATTATTTAATTAGTCTAAAGACTAATAAGAATGTTCTAAATGAATTAATAGAGATTTTTAATGAAAAGTTTGTGGATGGAGCTGATGGATAGAGATATTGAATTTAATAGAAAATAGATGACTTTTAATATTAATTATTTAATATATAGTTAAGAGGTGGTAATTTATAAAAGTGTTTAATGATGATTATTAAGAGACTCAAATTTTAATGATATTGGATTTAGATTTAAATTATTATATTGACAAGGAGTCATAGTTACATTATAACATTGTTATAACATAGCTATGATTTGAATTATTGATATGCCTTAAAGGTTAGTTAAATAATAACTAATGGGGCTTATGGAAATATAGTTTGATGAGTTTATTATTTATTAATGTTTATTGGGTCTAACAAACTATTAATAAATAATGGTTTAAATAGTTATCAACAAATTTGATTAGAGATGATCTAGTGGAGATTATTTAATAAATCAAAGATATTATTGCAATCTTTTTTTATTAGAATTTTATTAATATGCATTAATTTTATATGGTCTATTATCTAATCTAATTTGATTAAGATTAGTTAATAGTAGAAGAAGTATAATTAATCTATTTATCAACCAACATAAGAGATATTTAGTTGAGAAAATTTATATATGATTTTAAAAGAACAATTCTTCTTAGAGATATTAACATTTACTTGATATTCATTGAATGATTGAATGAGCGATGAATCTGATTTAAATATTGATCATTATAATAATGAAACTATTAATGGGTTTATTATTTATTAATAATTGTTAAGGTTAGCAATTATTCATGAATGATAAGTATAGATGATATAACTATTAATCAATTCAATTAAATTCAAATTGAGATTAGTTAATAATTGAAGTATAGCAATAAGTTATAGATCAATAATCGGTTTAGAAAATTTTTTAGGAGGTATAAGACGTAAGGTTAAAGTAGGTATTAGTTAATGATATTAAGAGATAGTTAACTTTATATCATTTGTAATGCATTGAATAATAGTTATGAAAGTTTTTCTAGATCGATCAATATGAATTTGTTAAGAAAATATTAGTATGACGAATGAGGTCATTATGAATAAGATTTTCAAAGTAACTTGTTATTATTATTATTGAAATATTAATACTTGTGTAATGGATTGAAGTTGACTTTCTACGTACAAACTATTGTTAGTTAACAGTCAACTGATATTCATTGGGTCGTTGATATGGTTATGTAATTATTAATTAAATCAATTAATTAGAGTTAATTAAATTTAATTAATAATTAAGTTATATAATAAATTTTTTTGATATAATTCTTAAACAAGATTGTTAAAATATTGGTATCAAAAGTTGGTAAGTCTTATGACTTGAATTATGACTTTAGATATTGTATGGTTGTCAACGATGGTGACGATTAAATTCAAAGACTCAAACTTTAGTAATACTTAATTAAGTTTCTAATTGAAAACTAATAAGATGTTAATAGGTCATGGATGTTGTACCTATGTTAATGAATTGAGATAAATAAAGTTATAATCTCTTATTCGAAGAATGATGATTGGTCCTCTTATAATATAACGAATAATGATCCTAGAAAAGTTGAAAGGTTAATTAATTAGAATGTGGATCATAATTAAATAAAGAGAACAATTTAATTAAAGGCCAATAAGTAAATACTTATCCTTAAGTTATTCTTAGAATGTAATTATTAATAATGGAAGAATAATGCTATCAGAGAACAATTGGGTTGACTTGTAGGTCAAATGATGAAACTTAAGACACTTGAAAATATACTTGCAAACAGAAAACTGGAAACCTCTACACTTGATTCAACTATGAGATTTTAGCAAAACCAAAACATGTGTTTGCATCGTGTATTCTATATGCTTCTTATTTTGGGTTTTGGGTTGACTAGTGTTGACCAGTCCTAAGTTGTTACCAGAGGCTCGGGGGTTATGAGACTGTGATGACATGTTGATCTTTATTGGTCTCGATCTTTATAAACCCAACCATGGTAATGTGATTGTGTGCTCTATGAAATGTTTGTATTTACTGATTGTTATTGTTCATCAGTCTTCATGTGTGAAGCTAAGATGTATGTGTATGAGACACTTGAGCTAATCATTTTTTAGTCATCGATCAATTATCTTTGGATTGCTTTGTAGTTGCCATGATGGGACTGAAATGTAGATTTATTTCCTGATGATGTCATGTTGTGACATGTTTTGACTCAACCATTTTGGAGTCTTCGATCAGTATGATTTTGAGATATTCTTGGTTGCTTGTTGAGAACCAATGGATGTGATGATATATTTTGGTTATTGAGAACCAATGGATACTTATGATTATCAGTGATGCCTTCAGTTGCTAATAGAGAACTGTTGTGATCATGATTTTCTATGGATGTTTTTCGGATGCTCATGGAGATTTGATGATTCTTATCTTGGAGATTTGATGATTCTTATTATGGATATTTGATGCTTTTATCATGGATATTTGATGATTATTTTTATGGATTTTCTTTATAGTTGCTTGTACAGGACTATGGTGACTTATAATTCCATGAGCATTAGGGTAGGTAATCTACTTGTAGTGTTGGGAAGTGGCTTGCAATGGGGGCCGGGGCCCTAAGTGGCTGCCAGGGTAACTCATTGTAAGTTTGGTTAATAAGTGATAACATTTACACACTAAATGGGGATTAAATGAACCTAAAAAGATAATTGTTTTGATGTTCTCGCCCATGCCTTGAGCACTTGTATAGGCTAGGATGGGAGTAGTGAGAACGCATGGTTGTGACCTTGCATTCCATAGTATGCCTCGTCAGTATGAGAGGATACTAGTGGCCGCATGAGATCTGTATGGACCCGTGGAGTTTAGCTAACTGCCAGGGTAACTTGTACGAGATAAATGCGATGACACTTTCCCGCTTGCAGAATAGGTTTCCTACATGTTATTGTTGTGCCTCTGGGAATTAAATGTCAATTTTGTGTGTGATTGGAACCTTTGAGTTAGTATACTTTTAGAATTCTTGAACTTATAGAGTACTTTTGTTATGTGGTTTTGATAGCCTGTTTGGGACTTGAGATTATCTCCTCAACATGGTGGGAGTGGACCACTTAGGTTCCACGCGGTCAGATGGTAGTGTATTTTCCACTCTTATCATTTGAGATCTGTCGGAGACACTGTGGCTGGAGCATTCTTGGTTGGTATTTATCTTCATTATGTTCTTGGAGCATTATGATAGATGATATACCTTATGATGGATGTATTTACTGGTATGTTTCTTATATTGATGATTTTCATATGTTAGATGATGGTATCCTATGCTTTACTTTGCATGTTAGTAGGATGTTTTAGGAGTGACATTCCTACTATGTTATAGCCGATGATCTCTTCGGTGCTTTGGGATGTTACGCACAGAGGGATGGCTAGGATCCATGATGGTCTAATGATGCTATTAATGGTTGGGAGGAACCGTGCACTTAGTTTATTTTGTTTGATCTTTATGATAGATGTATTTGTCTTCTATGATGATGTATCATGTGATTATCTCTACTTTGATGTATCAAGGATTAGAATAGGATGATGTACCTTATTTTACATATATATATTCTTTTAAGCCTTCATACCCTATGACATGTACAGTGGATGATTGAGCATTTGAAAATGTAATGTATGAACATTAGACTTATCATTATTATTCATGTGAATGTTGTACTAGATGAATAGTTAATTTAGATGTGATACAACGTTAAGGGATTCTTAAAGAATGAAACTTGTTATGTTATGTTTACTTGCAGTTGGATGTTACTATTGCTTCCACAAATGTTATGAATAGTTTTATCATTCATGTTTTTAAAAAAAATTTTAAAAAAAAAATTGTTTGGTAAACTTAGTGAAATTCTTTGGATCCCTTGGCGGGGCATTACACTTATATTGGATCCTAAGAATTTTGACACAATTCAGGACTATGTCAACAAAGCCAATGAATTGAGAGAACTACTTAAGGATTGTGGTAATCCCATGAAAGATGATAGATTGATTCATCACATCTTGAAGAGGCTACCTTTAGAGTATGCATCTTTTGTTTCAAGTTACAACACTCATAGGTTGACAATGGGAAGTTCCTTCACTAAGCCTTCATTTGATGCATTTGTAGAAATGTTGATGCTAGAACAATCCAAGTTGATAGTTATGGGAATTCTCAAGTCATCCAAGTCTATAAAATTTATGGCTAGTAATGAGAACCAAAAAAATCAAGGTGGAAAAAATTCACCAACAATAAAAAAAAGTAGTGGAAGCCAAAATCACAATCAGAGACACAACAATCTTCCTCCTCACAACAAGGAAATTCTTCATCCAACAAGAAGGGAAACAAAAACAAGAAGGTTAAACTATTTTGTGTATATTGCAAGAAACCAAATCATGATGAGCATCATTGCAAGACTAAGAGAATAGATGAGTTGGAAAACTTACTTAGGAAGAACAAAATTAATGTGCCAAATGCTTCCAAGGATTCAAATCCATCCACTACAAAGGGGAAAGGGCAAACATTTATGAAAAGTTCAAGTTCTTCAAGGGAATGGATTCTTGACTCAGGTGCCTCACATCATATAGGTTCTTCAAAAGGACACTTTTCTTCATTAAATCAATCTAAGGTACCACACATCTTTATAGGGATTAATAGACAAGTGAAAGTTGAAGGGAAAGGACAAGTTGAGATTGAAAATGGAGAGTTCAAAGATGTTCTCTATGCTCCTAACCTTAGCACTAATCTCCTTTCAATTTACCAAATCACTCACTATGGAGGTGGCCATAAAGTTGAGTTCTTTCCTAATTTAGTAATGGTGTAAAATCTGAAGGATGATTCATTGGTTGTAGTCGGTAAAGTTAATCATGATACATGGCTATATTCTCTCTCCCACTTTGTGTCTAAGTCTACTTCACGTGCCTTGTTGACACATTCACAATCATAAAGTAAATTATGGCATGAGCAGTATGGACATCTTGCCTTCTACTATCTTCATCAACTTAGCTCAAAAAATTTGGTCAAAAGTCTACCTACAATCAACTTTTCTAAGGGTGAATGTTCAACCTTTTCACTGGATATGCATCTAAAAGAAAAATATGACAAAGGGAAGCCTTCAAGAGAATTAGTTGTTCTTGAGTTGGTTCATATGGCTCTAGCAAGCCCTTTTTCAGTAACATCAGTTAGCAAGGGTTGCTATATCCTCACTTTCATTAATGATATTTCACACTACACATGGGTCTACTTTCTTAATCATAGGAATGAAGTGTTTGATAAGTTTCTAGCCTTAACGAGTCATGTTGAGAATCAATCAAGTAAATCCATCAAGGTTCTTCATATGGATAATGAAAGTAGATATGTGAACTTAAGACTTAGATACTTTTGTGAAGTTGAGGGTATTGATCTTGAAAATCCTATAGCATTTCATGCACAAAAGACAAGTATTGTAGGAATGAGGATTAGAACTCTTAAGTCAATGGCAAGTTGTATGATTCAGGATAAGTCTCTTGATCCATTACTTGAATTCAAAGCTATAAGTAGTGCCAATCACATCCTTAATAGGTCTCCTCATAATGTCTTAGATGGAATGACTTCTTTTGAGGCATGGTGCAAAACAAAACCAATTGTGAAACACTTTAGATTTTTGGTTGTCTAGAATGGGCACACATTTCTTGAAGGGAATGAAAGGCACCACCACCAAGGCCTTGTACTTTCATTGGATATGTCAAAAGTGTTAAGGCATATAGACTTATGGATCCTAAGACTCATGAGATATTCATAAAGAGGAATGTTCACTTTGAGGAAAGTTCACCAAGCTTATCCTCTAATCCTCTCCATACTTCATACATTGTGGAAACTGATAGTGACAACAGTGATAGTGATTCAATAGGTTCAGATATGGGGGATGTTAGGATAAACCGCAAACAGAAATAAAAACTACATGCAAATATAACCAATAACAGAAAATAATAGAACACATAGAAATGAACACAAGGCACCAAGATTTAACATGGTTCACCCAATCCTTGGGCTACGTCCACCAAACAGCAAGTCTGATCTTATTACAATCCAGTGATTACAACCTGATTACAATTCATAATCCCTTACAACTCAATACTGCCACAAGAACCAATTTCGCATCACAACACATAATGAAAAATACCCAACCCTAAGCCCTTTTATAAAAGTATTAAACCACTTTAGGGTTATAACATGTCAGCCATATGTCGGCCATAATATGTCAGCTACCATGTCAGCCACAGCCCAAAAAAAAAATTCGGGGTGATGCCCCAAACCCCACTATTTATGAAGTATGTACAATACTTTCCTGATCAGTCACCACAATCTAACAGGGGATCCTATTGGTAGATATAGAACAAGGACATAGCATCAACACATTCTACATGCATACATTGCTCTAGTGATAGGTCCATGCAATTCAATACAGTTGGGTACACCTTGTCTTCCAATTCTAGAATCAAGGGATGACTACATAACATATATTTTTTGTTTGTTTGTAGAGTTCAACATAGTAGATCTAGGATATATTATTGAGGATATACATCTTCTCTCTGATGAAGAATATCCTTCTATAGTTGTTGTGAGGATACACTCTAACTCTCTTTTCCATTCTCTACATGATCAATCTTACAAGGTTGATATGATTGTGGATCCTTATGTACAGTAGCTGCAGGAGGTCTCTTTATCATTCGAGGAGATAGTTGGGTTTTAGGACATGTTCTACATTAATCCTTGCTAGATCTAAACTTTTTCTTTTTAGTAGTGTTCGAAGGGGCCACCATCAATATCGATATAGGGATAGTTGAGCAATTTTTAGAGACACCATTCATCTTCAGGTTTCTTTCTACACATTGGGGAAGCATATCATATATACCTATGACATTGTTTCTTCCTAAAGGGAGGAACATTATTCAGCAGTCATGGATCAACTTCTACATTCATCTTGGTGCAGCTATCACTGATAAGCATTCTACATTTGGGGGGGTAGGACTACCTTGTCTCCTTTCTTCTTCTTCTTCTCCTCTCTTATGGGGGGGACTTTTACCTCTTATGGGGTTTTTTCCTTCTCATACTTCTCTATTGAATATACATGATGTATGTTGTAATGGGGGGTCTTAATTACTCCATCCACCCATGCATTTTATTTTTTCATCTCTCTTTTTGGGGGTGTGTTTTTCCCATGAGGTTTTCCCTCTTTCTCTACTTTTAGAGAGATTGCATTGCATTTTTATTTCATCATGCATTTTCATTATAGCTTTTTTGAGCTTAAGTGCATTTCCCTAAGTTACAATTAAAAGGGGCTATCAATGTAAATAATTAATTATTATTACACTTTACTTAAGTTTACTTAGGTTAATGCATTATTATATTATTTATTAGATTAGACATCTAGGAGTATATGTACTCATATGAGTTCTCTTGTTCACAACATAGGAGTTAGCAACTCTAATTTAGCACATGGTGTCTACAACAAAGGAGTTTGCACATTTATTTGAGTTTTCATGTAGACAACATAGTTGTTCGCACTATAATTAAACACATAGTGTCTACAAATCTTTTTACATGACACACCTATGTAAGTTTATCCTCTCATCATTGCACTAACTTCTATGCTCAATGGAGGATAATCCACTCTTGGTGGACATGTGCTTAGTTGTGAGGCTTATCATTTCATTAACTTATAGTCATTCTAGAGGCCTTTATATATAGGAAATCTTAGTGTGTATGTATATCAATATAATTCCATATTTTTATTCTAATCATAATTTATTGGTGTGTATTGTGCTAGTTCTTGAGCTTCTTCATCTTGGGTAATTTTTTCCTAAGGAAAATTCTTATAGGCTTTATAGGGCCATCTCCAAGATTGGAAAAAGACCTAAGTTTGAGGTTCCCACATTTTTAGGAAATCTTAAACCAAAAGATCTAATTGATTGGATCAATGAACTAGAGGAGTACTTTAAGTATAAATATATTGAAGATCTGAATAGGGTCAAGTTTGAGAAGGAAAAACTAAAGGGACATGCAAAGATCTAGTTGCAAGAGGTTCAATTGGAGTGAAATAGAAAGGGAAAGGATGAAATCACTAGATGGGATCAAATGATAGCTAAAATGAAGTAGAAATTCATTCCTATGGATCATGAGCTTGGTTTGTAGAAGAAGATGTAAGGAATGAAGCAAGTGTGAAAATCTATTTAATATTATATCAAAGAGTTCTACAGAGTTCTTATTAGAACTACCTTGCAGAAGCTAATAAGGAGAAATTCACTCATAATCGTAATGGGTTAGGGCCAAGAATTTAGGATGAATTAAGTCTAGTTTGAATGAACAATATTAAGGAGGCATACCAATCTTCCCTAGGAGTTGAGAAGAAACTGAGCTAGAAGTTTGACAATAAGAATAGTGGAAGAGGCCATGGTTGAAGATCTGGCAGATGATCTTATGGAGGCTATAATGATGATTAGAAGAACAAGGATGAGACTAGAAGTAGCAATCAAAACCAAAGGGAAAATAATTCCAATCATTTCCATGATCAAAACAATAGAGATTGGAGAGGAAGAGGCAGAGGACAAGGATCTAGAAGAGGAGGCTTCCATGGGAAATTTTTTCACTACAGAGAAGAAGGGCATAGAGAATTTGAATGTACCTAGCACCAAAGAAGGACAGATCAAATAACTAAAGGCCTAGCTAGATTTGCACATGTTAATGCAGATGTCAAATCCTTACATTTTGAAGATGCTGAAAGAGGAGAAATCCTAGTTAATAGAAGAGTCCTACTGAGTGGTGAGAATGAACATGATCAAAGAAGGAGTTTTTTTCACACAAGGTGTAGATGTGAAGATAAGTGTTGTGATGTGATCATTTATAGAGGAAGTACTAACAATCTAGTGTTAGAATTGATGGTCACCAAGCTGAAGCTAAAGAGACAAATGCACCTGTGTCCATACCATATTTCTTGGGTGTAAGATGAACACAAGGTTATGGTCAATGAGCAATGTTTAGTGAAGTACAAGATTGGAAGCTACCAAGATGACATACTATGTGATATCATACATATAGACATATGTCATATGTTGTTGGGTAGGCCATGGCAGTTTGATAGGCATGCTATACATGATGGGTGATAAAATACCTACACTCTGACAAAGGATGGAGTGAAATATAAGCTAAAATTATTGAAGGATAAAGAAGAAAAGGTATGTAGTACTACCAGAATATGCTTTGTTGATGGAAAAGAGTTTCTTAATGATATGAAGTGTGAGCATGTGTATT
Organism: Cupressus sempervirens; assembly: GCA_028749045.1. Taxonomy (NCBI): domain Eukaryota; kingdom Viridiplantae; phylum Streptophyta; class Pinopsida; order Cupressales; family Cupressaceae; genus Cupressus; species Cupressus sempervirens. Next base: position 799,596,816 of record CM053791.1, on the reverse strand, counting down.
TTTCTATAATTCCAATAGATAGTAAAGAAGAAGTAGAGGAGGTACTTGTAGAAGTTGTAAATATGTTGGGAGAATTTTTTGATATTGTATCAGATAATGTACCTGATGGATTGCTCCCAATGAGGAAGATTAGTCACTACATGGATTTGGTTCTAGAAGCTAGTTTTCCAAACAATGTAGTACATAGAATGACACCAATAGAAAGTGAATAGTTGAATAGACAAGTTCATTAGTTTTTGCAGAAGGGGTTAATTTGAGAGAGTTTAAGTCCATGTGCTATACCAGTAGTATTAGCACCATAAAAAAATGGAGAATGGAGGATGTGGACAAATTCTTGCACTATCAACAAGATCATAATCAAATATAGATTTCCATTGCCAAGGATGGATGATATTATTGACTGCTTGAGTGGAGCTAGGTATTTTATGAAGATAGATCTAAAGAGTGGATACCATTAGATTCATATTAGAGAAGATGATGAGTGGAAGACTACTTTCAAGACAAGGGAAGGACTGTATGAGTGATTAGTCATGCCTTTTGGGCTAACCAATGCATCAAGCACTTTCATGAGGCTCATGAATGAGGTACTAAAGGAATTTTTGGGTAAGTTTGTCATTATTTACCTAGATGATATGTTGATCTTTAGTAAGACATTGGAGGAGCATTTACAAAATTTGTTATTTGTTGTCTTAGCAGAAGGTCTAAAAATGGATCTAGAGAAAGTGAAGGCTATCCTTGAATAGCCAACTCCAAGGAATGTGATAGAGGTAAGATCTTTTCATGGACTAGCTACATTTTATAAAAATTTCATAAGAAGTTTTAGGAATATTTTTGGTCCCTTGATTGAAAAAATGAGAGGGGATAGGAAAGAGTTTTAATCTATTGAAACAAAAAGTTAATGAGTAGCCTATTTTAGTACGTCTTGATTTTAACAAGGTATTTCAAGCAGACTATAATGCTAGTGGTACTATAATGGGAGCTATTTTGACCCAAGAAGGTATACCTATTGCTTATTTTAGTGAGAAGTTGAATGATGCAAAAATAAAATACTATGTTTATGATCAGGAATTTTATGCTATAGTTCAAGTATTGAAGAAGTAGAGACACTATCTTCTTCCTAAGGAGTTAGTTTTGTATATTGATCATTGAGCTTAGCAATATTTGAATAGTCAAGGAAAATTAAACCAAATGCATTTAAAGTGGGTTGAGTATTTGTAAAGTTATACATTTAATTTGAAACATAGAAGTGGGAAGTCTAACAAAGTTGTAGATGCTCTTATTAGAAGAAAAATTTTGCTAACAAAAATGTAGATAGAGGTGGTTGGGTTCAAGGAACTTAGTACTTTGAATCCAGATGATCCTAATTTTGGTGAAGCATAGAAGGCTTGTACAGAACCTGTTACACTTGATAGGACAAGGTGATTGGATTTCATGATCAAAGATAATATGTTGTTCAAAGGAAGCCAATTGTGCATTCCTAAAAATTTAATGAGAGAGAATCTCATCAAAGAGAACCATAGTGGAGAATTGGCTAGATATTTTGACAAGGATAAAACCATAGCTTGGTTGCTAAGAATTATTATTGGCCATAGTTGTAGCAAGATGTGAAGAAGTTTGTATAAAGTTGTAGAGTATGTCAGATGGCAAAAGGAGTGAAGCAAAATATAGGATTATATTAGCCATTACCTATACTGGTAAAGCCATGGGAGGATGTTATCATGGATTTTGTTCTTGGATTACCAAGGACTCGGTGTGGGTACGATTTTATTTTTGTGGTGGTTGACAACTTTTCAAAGATGGCACATTTATTCCTTGCAAGAAGACTAGTGATGTTGTTCATATAGTAGAATTTTTTTTAGAGAAGTGGTATAACTACATGACCTACCAAAGAGTATAGTTTCAGATCAAGATACCAAGTTTGTTGGTTATTTCTAGTGTACATTGTGGAAGAAGTTGAAGATAGATTGATGGACAAATAGAATTTGTGAATTACAGTTTGGGAAACTTGTTGAGATGTTTGGTTGAAGAAAAGCCAAACAGATGGATCTAATTTTACAGGTAGAATTTGCATATAATAATTCTGTCAATAGGAGTAGTCCCAGTATTGCTTCTAAATTGAGGCAGTTGGATAAAGAAGAGATATGTAGGGTTGAAGTAAAATATTTTGCTAAACATTTGAAGAACATCCATGAGGAGGTGAGGAAGCACATCATAAAGATGAATACGTAGTATAAGGATAAGGCAGATTTGAAAAGGAGGTATAAGGAATTTTAGATTGGAGATAAATTCATGGTTCATTTGAGGAAGAAGTGTTATCCAATGGGTACATATAATAAGCTAAAGATGAAAAATTTTGGCCTATACAAGATAGTGAAAAGGCATTATTCTGGAAATGATTATGAAGCAGAGTTGCCTAGTGAATTAGATATTTTACTAGTATTTAATATTTTAGATTTGATAGAGTACTATGAAGGAGGTGATGGAGATGAAGTTACAGAAGTGCAGTGGAGTATTCCAACAACTAGTTCAACTACAAAGGAGATTGAGGAGATATTGGATAGTCATGTTCGCAAAAGTACAAGGAATAAAACTTATGAGGAATACCTGGTCAAATGGAAAGGGAGGCTAGTGTAGGATTCATCATGGCTAATAAAGAAGGAGGTTAACCATCTTGGTTTTTCTCTAAACACCTAAGACATGATGGAGTCACTTTTCAAATTATCCTGAGTGTCTAATGCAAGAGCATCTTGGGTGTAAGAGCAATCTTGCATCACCTCGAAAATATTTGTATTTTAGTCTTTTCTATTTTAATATAGACTACTAGATAGAGTGGTTACTATTTATGGGAACTTACTATTTTTAGTAAGTTTTTCATATGAGCTTAGAATGTTCTCATTATCTACAAGAAGGTTCATTTTAGAGTTGTAAGCCTACAATAAAAATCTCATTTCTCAAGCATAAGTATCAAAGAAGCTATTACAAATTTTCTATGGAAAAAATTGTAGAAAAATCTTTAGACTCATAGTTTGAGGCCTTAGAGTGCCTAGATGAGGTCTGAAAAGTCCTTGGAAGGGCGTTAGCACTATTTTGAACCTGTAGATCAAGAGCTGGTGATTCTAAAAAGTGGTTATAATAGCCAATCAGAGCAATGGTTAATGAATTATGATCTTTCAAAGTTGGGCTACCCAAAATATCTAAAATAATTGTCAAAGATGTATTTGGTTGACTCTATATATATTGTTAGGGTCTATCAGCCCTAAGTATTAAGTTTTAATGTCTAGAACCTGCCTAGGCAATATAAAATTGCCTATTTAAGAAAGGTACAAACATTGTCTAGGGGAGCTTTGGGTGATAGTTCGCAACTTGTCTTGTAGATTATTGTAATGAAAGCACCCATGCGGGTTATCATATTTTACTTGAAAATTTTATAATTCCATATTTGCAGTGCAAATAAGAATTCCATATTTGTTCTTGCATTGCCTATTATTTGTTTGTTTCTGTTATGAGTTTATGGTTTTAAGGGCTCTTCATCATTAGTATTCTTCTTTAGACATCAGATTCTTGAGAGACATTCTAAGGGAAGGGAGCTCAATTTTGATGGGTAATTCAACCTCAAAGCCATAAACAAGGGAAAATGGAGTGGTTCCTTTGGGGGTATGGATGGAGGTGTCATAGGCCCAAAGGGTGGGAGAAATTTGGGGGTGCCAGTCACAACCAACTACATCAATAGTTTTCTTTAGGATTTTCAAAATAGTTCTATTAGTGGCTTCATCTTGGCCATTTCCTTAGGAGAAGTATTTGGTGGAGAAATACTAGGTGATTTCAAATTTCCTACATAATGTGGCAACCTCTTAATTTTTGAAGGAGTCCCATTACTATTCATGATGTCTTGAGGAATGCAAAAATGAAAGATGATGTAGTTCATGATGAACTTTGAAACCTATTTTCTAGTGATATAGGTTAAAGGGATAGCCTTGACCCACTTTGTGAAGTGCTTGGTGGTAGAAATAATATACTTGTAGCCATTTTTAGAATTTGGATATATTTTACCAATAAGATTGAAACCCCAAAGGGAAAAGGGCCATGATGTAATGGAAGGTTGAAGGTCTTGGGAAGGAACACATGATTTCAAAAATTGATAGGCATCAACTTTCATAGTAGACCAATAATAACCCATTCTAAGGAGATTTTTGTCTAACATAAGTCCATTGGAATGGGCCCCACAAATTCCTTGGTGAACCTCTTCTAAATTTTTTCTAGCTTCATTTCAATTTAGACATCAAAGGAAGGTTCCATCGATGTGTTTTTGGAAAAGTGTGTCACCTAGGATAGTATAATAGGTAATGCAAAAATGAAGGTTTTACTTTTGTTTGTGGAAAGACTATGGGGATTGTTCTATGATGAAGGTAGGTAAAAATGTTAGAGTACCATGGAGAATTAGGACCAACTATCTCACACACCAAATTTGGTTTAGGTTGCTCATAAGCAGGAAGAAAAAGATTCTCAACAAGAGATTCACACTTAGGATTGTATTCTAGCATGGAAATCATGGAAGCTATTGTGGCTATAGCATTTGTTGCTTTATTATTTTTCCTTGGTATCTCCTGAAAGGCTATCTCAATGAAATGTCTTTTAAGATCTTCTACTATATGGTGATATGGAAACAACTTTTTATCCTCTATTCGATATTCATCTGTAACTTGTCTAGTAACTAATTAGTCTCCAAAGACAAGTAGGCTCTTAGTTTTCTGTCGAATAACTTGACATATCCTTGTTACTAGTCCTTCATACTCAGCTATTTTGTTTGTGCTAGGGAATGAAAATTTGTAAGAGTTAGGGATAAGGTCTTCTTACAATGTAACAAATAAAATACCTACCCTTAATCCTTTCTATGTGAAAGAAAAATAAAAAAATATTTTCCATTGTGTACTAGGGGCAATAGTCATAATTGTGTCATCTATAAAATCTACTATGATAGGATGGTCTCCTTGAATAGGAGCTTCTACAAGTTGGTCAATAATAGCTTGTCCCTTTATGGCCTTGCGGTCTTTTTAGACAATGTTTAGTTCACTTAAAATCAAGACCAATTTTAAAGCATGACTTTATTAGAATTCTTTTAGAATAACTAAGAGGGGGGGTGAATTAGTTATTCAAGGTCCAATAATGTCCAATACTATTTTTTTAATAAAACGGGTGTAAATCAGAAGTTCTAGCCTTTTTACTTTCCTATCAAATCCTTAATGGTATATAATTAAAATTATCATGCATGCAATTAAACATTAAACAATCATGAAAAGTAAACATGCATCACATCATAACACAAAGGATTTTGGTGACCTAGAGACCCTCTAGGAATAAGAAGGTAAAATTAGGGTGGGTATGATACCCACAAAATTGATTTCAACCACTTTTGATGGTTTGCCTTGTTAAAAGCCTACCCTATTAAAGGCTTTACACACTGTCAGATGTGACCCTGTTAAAGGATTTCTACACCTTGATAGGAGTGTACCCTGTTAGAGGACTTAAAAACATTCAACTTAGAATGCCACCCTGTTAAAGGATTTACATAGAGCTGTTAGGCCCACCCAAGTCCATGGGATTTATAGTCACCTTCTCAAAAGGATCTTTTATCCCTCTCTAAGGATCTCCTATCCTTCTCCTAAGGATCTCTTACCCTTCTCCTGGGGATCTTCTATCATTTTCTTGAGGCTTATCCACCTAGCTGTTAAGCCAACCTAGCAATGTAGGATTTAAATGTCTAATACAATGGTAAGAAAGTATTAGAAATTTTTTGACTTGATAAAGATTGCAACTCTAACCTTGCAAATTTCAGACCACTCTTTAGTTCTTTTCTTTGCTTGGCTTTTCTTCCTTGCAGTGCTGACAACTTGTCCACCCTTCAAGATCTGTCTCCTTGAGTTCTTCCACTTGTTATGCCAATGCACTCTATGGTCACTTGATCAACTCAGAGTCTTAATCCTCTATACTTACTCCTCACTATATCCTCCTTTTGACACTTCACACTAGCCTTCTCTTGGCTTCTTAACACGACCACACTTATGACCAACTCACTCTCCTCACTTCTTTAATCTCTAACTGCAACTCCTTATAAAGAAGTTTTGTTCTTCATTTCTCGCTCAAATCCTCTCACTCATCAATTTGATTTGATTTGAGAGAACGATATTATTTTCCCTCCAAATTTTTTCTTCTAGAAACTTCATGATAAGTCCATCAGTATTCACTCAAAACTGGTTTGCATGGTTTACATGAAATTTTGTGACATCTACTCATCATCCTTATCATCCAACTAATCCACAAAATTCAATGTAACAAACTTATTGTTACTAATCTGACAAATCTTTTGACTTAACGAATAATGCAGCAACTCAGCATCATTGGTTTACTAATGCTTGGCATTAACTAGGTTATTCAACTTCTACTGCATTTATTGATGCTTGACACTCGAAGTCTTTTCCTGAGTTACTCAGAACTTGAACAATCTTGTGTTACTTGGAACTTGAACAATCTTGTGTTATTCAGCACTTGAACAATCCTATCTTACTCGGCACTTGAACAATCCTACATTACTTGACACCCCAAGGATTTCTCAGCACACACTGAAGTTGAACTTGCTCGGGTTCAACTGAGAATTTTCTCAGCTCTAACTAGCTTGCTCAGCTTCCACAAATGGACTTAGTTATTCTTTATAAATGACTTAGTTAAACCTTACATCTTTGATGTGTCTTAGTGTGTCCATCCCATGTGTCTTAGAGTATGTCATCAATACAATATTTCATCAATGGCTTAGTTGATCCTTATACTTCATTACAACATCATAACTTCAACCTTTCTCTAGATTCTCTAGTTAAATCTTATTGATTGCCTCCTCATTGTCAATCAACCAATTGATAGTATTTGGATCACTTAAGAAATTTTCATTCCTACAAGTAGCAAGTTTGACATCAATGACAAAACAATGATTGAAAACATTCTTTACTAGTTCCATTATTCTTCATTCATGATCTTTTCAATCATTTCTAATAGACTTGTGAGGGAATATTTTGATAGAAAACACTTGAGGTGATCTATCTTAGTAATGAGGTATGTAGTATGATTAAGCATGAAATGGCATAGTTTCTATGTGCAAAAGAATGTATCCAAAAAAGCTCACTTAATAGCAATGTAGTTCAACTCATAGCCAACTAATGTTTGACTAAGATAGTATTTAGATTGCTCATTTATATTATCATCTAGCCATGCTAAAAGAGCACCTAATGCAATTTTAGTAGTATAAATGTAGAGAATTAATGGTTATCCTATGATTAAAGGAACTAGCACTAGTGGATTAGCTAAGTATACCTTGACTTGTTCAAATGCTTTCTAACATAGGCAATCCCATTGAAACTTGGTGTCTTTTCAAAGAAAGTGTTGGAGTGGATGAAATTTATCTTCTACATTGTTTGATGGACTATAACCACACTTGAAATCTATAGAGTTGTTTCAATGTAGTAGGTCGAGGCATTTCCACATGATGGCTTTTTCTTTTGCAGGATCTATCTCAATGCTTCTTCTTGACACTATGTAACATAAAAAATTTCTATATTGGACCCCAAAAACACACTTCTTGGGATTAAGGTGAATTTTATATTTCTCCAACCTTTCAAATATAGTGGTAAGAATAGTAATTTCAAAATCACATGTCTTAGATTTTCCTAGGATGTCATCAACATAGTCTTCCATTATTACATGTAGAAGATCATGGACAATTGTGGTTATTACACATTGATAGGTGGTACTGACATTCTTTAAACCAAAAGGCATGACTTTATAATAGAAAGTTTCTCATAGGATAGTGGATGTCATTTTTTGTTGGTCTTCTTCTATAATTTTGATCTAATTGTAACCGAAGAAACCATCCATTAGAGATAACATTTCATGTTTGGTAGTCAAATCCATATAATTTCTATGTTGGGTAATGGAAAATTATCCGTAGGACATGTGAGATTAAAGTCTCAAAAATATAAACATATGTGGACTCCCCTGGATGCTTTTCCTATAGGAACAATGTTGGAAACCCAGTCAAGATAATCAATAGGTTAGATGAACTTTTCTTCTAAATTCTTTTGCAATTCTTGTTTTATCAAGAGTGCTACCTTAGGATGCATCCTGCATAACTTTTTCTTATTAGTTTTAATCTTTGCATCCACTACTAGGTGATGCACAACTAAGTTTGTGTCTAAACCAACAATGTCTTTGTATGTCCATGCAAAATTGATTTTTCTTTTCTCTAGGAAGTGAGTCATCACTTCTTTTTCTTCTAGACTTGGGGTAGTAGTAATGTGGGTGATTTTTGGATTATCTACCATACCCAAGTTAACTGGAATTGTGACTTCATTCAATATAGATGAATTTTCTAGTGGTAGAGTTTTGAATGGAGATTTAAACTCTCCCTCTTCTAGCACATCGATGAGGTTTTCACCAGATGATACATCCTTTATTTTATCTTTTTCTTCATCCAAGAGTGCTCCAAAAGAGTTTTTAGTAGAGGATGTTTCTTCTATTTTTAATTTTTGTTTTCTTATTCACTTTTGTGACTAAGAGAGTTGACTTTGGTACCAAAGTAGGTTTCCTCATTGTATCAAACCTCATTCTCATAATCTTGGGGATTTTGGAGGCCAAAAAGAGCCATCACTACTTCATCAAAGTTACACATATCGAGAGTTTGTGGTGTGCGTTGAAGGTTCCATTCTATCATGTCAGGGTTAGTGAGGGGTAGGTTATTAGATGAGAAGTTAGCTATGGTGATGGCATGAACATAGTTATCTAGGTCATCCTTAGTGTATTAGACAGGTACTTCAAAGAATTCCTCCTCTTTTGTCTCAGAATTAGGTTCAACTATACAATAGATGTTAGCAAAGGACACCTTTTTAATGGAGCCCAAACCTCATACTTTAGGATAGCTATTAGCCTTAAGGGGTTGTCTAATTTTATCTTCTTTAGGTCTGTTGGTGTGAATAAGTATTTAATTATTACACTTACTTAAGTTTACTTAGGTTAATTCATTATATTAATATTTATTTATTAGTCACCTAGGAGTATGTGCACTCTTGTGAGTTGTCATGATGACATCATAGGAGTCCACACCTCTTTTAAACACATGTTGTCTACAACACAGATTTCTTCTACACACATATGAAAATTTTTAATTCTTATCCATTCATCTAGAACATTGGATAAGGTGCTTAGTTGTTTTATCTCCTAGTTGTTTCCAGAGATATTCTAGGTGCTTCCTAAGAGGCCTTTATATATAGGCACTCCTAGTGTACTCTAAAGTTAACTAAGCTGGCATATTGAATGAATATCATCATTCTAATCATACTCTATCTATTTTGGTCTACTATGTGCTTGTGTTGAGTTCTTTAATTCTTGGGTGAATTTTGGCTTAAGCCAAATTCTTACATAGTATCAAAGCTGAGGGAGATTCTCTACACATAGCTATTCAAGACCGTTCATGCTTCAACACATTGACATGAATCTGAAGGATCCAAAAAAATTGAGAGCATCTAGAGCTAGATCTAACCTCACCATTATGTTGGGAGCATCGATTCAATGAAGATCAACTATACTTTTTCCTATGTTGGGTGAAAGTTGGTCGTGAGGCAAATTATTTTTGGAAATCAGAAACTAGAGGCCCTGATTTGTAGTTCAGGTATGGTCATTTTATTGATTTGATTATTACTTTTATGGATCTAAATTATTTAAATTCTCTAAAATTATTTTTCCATCTGGATATTTTTGAAATCTTTTCCAGTCTATTAGGCAGAGAATTTTTTTTACTGAACTAGGTAATGGCACCTCGGCTCAGCTCTATATATTTTTGGTGGAATTTTGAATTATTTTATTGCAGGGAATTAATTTCTTATTATGTGGGAAAGTCTACTTTATTTAAGCTACAATTAATCCATAGACCACACTATGAAAGGTTGTACTATAGAGAAAACATCAAATTCTAGTGGGTATCATTATAACAAACTCCCGACGGCCTACAATGTCCAACAACTGAGACCCTATCTAGCAGGGTACTCGCTTAGTTGTTAGAAGTGGCCTCTTCTTTTTAAACATTGTTGTGTCTTTTCCCACATTGAATGTGGGATATTTTCCAAGGCCTCTGGTAGCATCTTACATAGATTCCATTGTAGATTTGAATATTTTGGGAGATGATTCACAATAATAGTTTTCCAATATCAACATCTACAATTTAAAATGCTGCAGTGCAAACCAATTTTGTAGCATGGTTCTCTAGAAAGGTAGAGTTCATGGCATCTGCCAAAGAATCTAGTAGTTTCTACTAAGAGACGCATGGCCAAAAACTATTCATTCGCATGTTGTGTACAGATCATAGTTGGACACCATGCAACACCTCTGAAGTTGCCCACACAGACTATACACCATAGTCAACAACTAATATCATACCACCACATGGACACATCCTATTTAAGAAAAGTACAGTTAGCAAGTCTAGTCAACCTTTCTATACTTAGACAGTTGGATGCCACATCACCCTGCCATGTGGGCCTTTTTTGTATAGACCGTACATTTTCATACAAACACATCATTGACTGATGTCATTAGTGGGTTAGTTTTTGCTGACATCATCAATTTCATGAGCTTAAATTTGATGCCCATTTGTACATCATTTTAGTTTCAAATACAACTATTATGACGATCGTATGACCATCAAAATTTAAACTCATCATTCGCTGATGCGACCCCTCTCCAAATTGATTTTGTTTTTTGTAGTCTAACTTCACGAGGCCATAACTCGAATATTCGGACTCCAAATTAGGTGTGATTATTTTTGAAATTGGGTAGAATTTCCTAAATTTTTTAGTGGTGCAGAATTTTTTGGTTTTGGTGCACAAATTATTTAGAAATTGCATTTTTTGGTGACTATGCCTACATAATGCTGTATTTTTCAACTTCAAATACTTCGTATAGACACATCTAGAGTCAAAAATAGGTTCTATTTTTTTGAAAGTGTGTTATTTTACATCTAATTTCTAGATCTGCTATCAAATTGTAGGGTTGTGTGGACAAAAGTGTCACTTTCAGCAATAGGGCCTTTCTTTGCTTTCTAATGCTTCAGAATTGTAGCACATTGTAAACTTTCAAATTTGTACTCCATTAAGAGGTTGTAATAAGAAAAATTAGAAGTCCAAAAAGGCCAAATTAGTAAGTGGCCCATTATAATTGCACTACTAATAAAGTGCCCAAAGCATCTATTTTGGGGGGGTTTCTTGATTTAGTAGAAAGGGGGGGTGTTCTTGGTGTTGTGTTCTCTCTTTTCTGCATTATGGGAAACTTTAAGTTTTCTAAATTAACTCCTCATAACTATGCTACATGGTCAATTAAAATGCGGTATCACTTAATGCATAATAGAGTTTCACAATATGTAGATAGTACTCTTTCTAAACTAATAGGTGATAATGTTTCAGCAAGTTATATTTCAAGTTGGGTAGCATTGGATAGGAAAGCCCTAGGTGATATATGTTTGGGGGTAGATGATAAGATCATGTATCAAATCAAGAAGTGTTCTACATCCAAGGAAGTTTGGGATACCCTCAAAAATATTTATGGTAAAGTGTCTAAAGAGGATGTTTTCAAAATTGAAGATAAGCTGGTATCCTTAGATCCTAAGTCATATGACTCAATATAGGATTTCATCATCAAGACAAATGAACTAAGGACAAAGCTTACTGATTGTGGGAGTTCTAGAAAAGATGACAGACTAATCTATCTTATCCATAACAAGCTACCATTATAGTATTCCACATTTGTATCTTCTTTTAACGCCTCAAAGATTACCTTAGGGTCTGCCTACAAGAAAGTCACTTTTAATGAATATGCTTAACTATTGGATGATGAAGAAAAGAAGTTGAAATCAATGGGGATTCTCAAATCACCTTAGTCTAAAGAATTGGTGGCCAACAATGAGGGTTCTCAAAATTCAGCTAAACAGTCTTCAAATAAAGGAAAGGGTAAGAAGAAATGGAAGAACAAATCTGAGGATGTGGAAAAGACAACACAACAATCCAATCAACAAGGCAAGTCCTCAAATTCCAATAAGAAGGGGGAAAACAATAAGGAGAAGAAGAAATGCACTTATTTCAAGAAATTAGGTCATGAAGAGCATGAGTGTTATCTCAAAAAGATTGATGAGTTGACTAACATCATGAAGAAACATAATGTTCTATTGCCTAATGCTTACAAGGAGAAAGGATCATCTTCAGATTCAAAGGGCAAAGGGCAAGCACTCATGGAAAATGAAAACTCTTCAAAGGAATGGATATTTGACTCAGGTGCCTCATATCACATGGGTTATTCAAAGGAGGATTTTTCTTCAATGAGTCAATCAAAGGTATCGCACATATTCATGGGCAATGATAGCAAAATGGAAGTTGAAGGAAAAGGAAATGTGAAAATGGAAAATGGAGAGTTTCAAGATGTTCTCTATGTTCCAAACCTAAGTTCAAATCTCCTTTCAATCTACCAAATCACTCACCTTAGAGTTCATTCTAGACTCAGTAAAGGTGCATAGTATTAAAGATGATTCCTTGGTTGCAGTAGGGAAAGTGAATGATAATAAGAGGTTGTACTCTTTCTCTCATTTTAACCCAAGTCTTCTTCAAAGGCCTTGTTATCTCAATCGCATTCAAACATGCAAATATGGCATGAGTGGTATGGTCTTCTTGACTACCACCATCTTCAACAACTTTGCACATATCGAATGGTGAAAGGTCTACCTCAAATCAACTTTTCTAAGGGTGAATGTTCCATAGATTCAATGAATATGCATCTAGAGGGGAAGTTATAGAGAGGGAAGTCTTCTAGAGCATCAAGTTTTCTACAGATGGTTTACATGGTATTAGCAGGTCCTTTTGCATTCAGCCAAGCTCACTACATACTCACTTTCATTGATGACTTTTCAAGGTTCACTTGGATCTACTTTTTGCATAACAAGAATGAAGTGTTGGACAAGTTTCTAGACTTTAAGACTCATGTAGAACAAAAATCAAGAAAGGCCATGAAAGTTCTTCACATGGACAATGGAAGCATGTATGTGAACAGAAGACTTATGGACTTTTGAAAACATGAGGGCATTGATCTTCAAACTCCACCAGCATTCAGTCCACATACGATAGATGTTGTAGCTTTGAGGATCCAAACTCTTAAGTCTATGGCATGTTGCATGATTCAAGCCAAGTCTCTAGATCCATCATTAGAAGTCAAAGTAATCAATAGTGCCACTCACATTCTTAATCATTCTCCTCATCTAGCCTTAGATGGAAAAACTCCTTTTGACGCATGGTGCAGCAGAAAACCTATTGTGACATAGTTCAAAGTCTTTGGTTGTCCTACATGGGCAAAGATATCTTCCAGGGGTTGCAAGGCACAGTCATCTTGGCCTTGTACTTTCATTGGTTATGAAGATAGTGTGAAGGCATATAGACTTCTAGATCCAAAGACACATAAAATTTTTGTGCAGAAGGAAGTTTATTTTGAGGAAAGTTCTCCCAACTTGTCCTCTACTCCTCTCTATACATCATACAATGTGGACAGTGATAGTGATTTCAATGATAGTGCTTCAACAGATTTAGACACGTGGGGTTCTATTAACAATTGCAGTGAGAGGTCACTTCATCAATTTAGTCCACATGCATACATAGCCACAGTGAAAGGTCCATAATAGCAAGGTATTTTGAGTCTTCTAGATATAGGTTCAATGACAGATTTGGGGGATAGTATTGATGATTTTCCTATTCTTCTTGATGTAGAAGTACCTTCTTTAGTTGTCACAAGGGTTCCATATGAATCTCTTGTTCATTCTCTACATGATCGGTCCTCACAAGTTGAAGTGATTGTGGATACTTATGATCAATAGTTGTAGTAGGGTTCTTCATCAATTGTAGAGATAGACAGTTCTTTGAGATAGGTTCTTTAGCCAGTTGAGCAGGTTTCAGAGACATCATTTATCCATGGAATTTTTTCCACACATAGAAGAAACATCTCATTTGTACCCTTGGCATTGTTTCTTCATAAGGGGAGGAACACAATTCTGTAGTCTTGGATCAACTTCTTCATCAGAGTAGTCGCTATTTGCTATTCTTCTTTGGGGGGGGGGGAGCCTACCCTATGTCTCTTCCTCTTCTCATTATTCTCTTATGTATATAGTGGATGTATATTGTAATGGGGGGGTCTTGATTACTCCATCCATCGATGCATCCCTATTCATCTCTCTTTTTGGGGGAGGGTTTTTCCCATGAGGTTTTCCCTCTTTCTCTGCTTTATGAGAGATTGCATATTATTATGTACATGGGTACCTAACATGGCCTAGTAGTTGGGACCCATATTGCATTGTATCCTAGATTTTGTAAGCTTAAGGGAATTCCCCTAAGTTGTACTTAAGGGGGGGGGTGTTGGTGTAAATAAGTATTTACTTATTTCACTTACTTAATTTTACTTAGGTTAATGCATTATATTAATATTTATTTATTAGTCACCTAGGAGTATGTGCACTCTTGTGAGTTGTCATGATGATATCACAAGGGTCGACACCTCTTTTAACCACATGTTGTCTACAACATAGGAATCTTCTACACACATATGATTCATCTAGAATGTTGGATAAGGTGATTAGTTGTCTTATGTCCTGGTTGTTTCTAGAGACATTCTAGGTGCTTCCTAAGAGGCCTTTATATATAGGCACTCCTAGTGTACTGTGAAGTTGGCTAAGCTAGCATATTGAATGAATATCATCATTCTGATTATACTCTATCTATTTTGGTCTACTGTGTGCTTGTGTTAAGTTCTTTAGTTCTTGGGTGAATTTTGGCCTAAGCCAAATTCTTACAAGGTCCAAGGCCTATGTGATGATATCCCATGTTCTCAATGATGGGAGGAGCCTTGACATACTTATCTTTAGGGAATTCCACAAGATCATCTTTTCCATCATAATATAACCAATCTAAGATATTAGACTCCATGTGATAATCACCAAGTGAACTCCAATGTTTAAAGTTTATCTTATTAACATGCATAGTATCCTTATTTGTAGAGGGAGGTAGTTGGGAAGGCTTACAAAGGATTAGGGGGAGAGTGGTAGTTGTCCAATGCACAAGGTAGTCTAAAACTTATACCCTCCCATTCCTTGATCAAAAAAGATAACATTCTTTATTGTAGTATTGATCTTGATAGCTTCAACCTTCTCTTTTCCTCTACGAGAATTGGAATCAATATTGGATGACTATGGAATTTTTATGGAAGGTATTTTTGCTATGGTGAGAGATTTAAGTATAACATTAGAAAACTCACTAACTAGAAAAAAATTCATTGGAGAACCTTCCAATCTTAAACAAAAAGAAAAAGGCAAAGCATCTCCTTGGATTGTGACTTTTCTTCCCTAGTGGAGAAATTTTAAGCACTGATGATAAGTAGATGGGACCTCTTTCAATGTATGGATCTAGGGAAAATTAAGAAAGATGTTATATGGTAAGTCAAAATCTAGGACATGACATTCAATGTTGATTATAGCCAGTTTGACTTGTATTGGTAGCATGGTAACCTCTTCTGATTCTCTTTCTCTTTCATCATATTCTTTAATGGTTATCCTTTTGTTGATGTTTAGGAGGTCTTCTAGAATCCCCAATAAGTGGATCATCTTCAATATATAGAGGTTTAAACCAGATCCATTATCTATGAGGACTCATTTTATTTTATGTCACTATATAAGGACTTCAATGTGGAGTGACAAACTACAATGGTGATTAGTACCTTGGAGATCTTTGTTTGTGAAGAGAAGGTATTGTTATATGGAAATATTTCTAATCACTGTAGTGAATTGGGATGCATTGATGTTTTCAAGAACATGAGACTCTAAAAGAGAAGTCTCAAGGATTTCTTTGTGGATAGGTGAGGTAGTGAGAAGCTCTAGAATGGATATGTGTGTAGTAGTCTTCCCTAACTATGATAGAACATCATAATGAGAAGCAGGTCTTTAGAAAGTGGGTGGCATCGCAGACACATGTGGAACTGATGGATTGGTGGGAATAAGAGTGGATTCTTGCAAAGTAATTATTCCCCACTGAGTGGTTGCACCATAATCAGGTGCTTGTAAGACAAGGGTATTTACATGGGTTTCTACTTCTTCAATGTGTCCATACATGGAGTCAAAGCCACATATATCATTTTTTTCTATTTTACCACACAAGGATTTAAAGCCTAATATGTGGTTAGTAGAATAGTCATAATGAAGTGCATTTGATGTGGAAGCTTGGTTGATATTGTTTGTATTATTGTTTTCATTGTTGTAGTCAGGGAATAGCTTTTGAAAGATCTCCATTTTATCATTTTTAGAGGTTGTTAATCCTTCAACCTCAATTTCCCCATCATCAACAAGATTTTGGATGAATATTTTGAGCTTGATACACTTCTTAGTGTCATTTCCTTTGATGTGGAGGTAATTTCAATATTCATTTTCTCTATACCATTTGGATTTGGGTTGATTTTTTCTCAAAAAGTCATGTGTTGGGAAAAACCATTAAATTATGACCCAATAGTTTTTGGAATATGGCATTTAAGGGTTCAAGAAAGCTAGTGAACTTCCTATTTTGGTCATAGTTGTGATTGTAGTTGTTATTGGTATTGTTTTTGTTGTGAGGAAAGAGTTGTGTTTGATTATGAGATTATTATTTTGATTTTGATTCTGAGTGTCACGATTTGAATTGTTGTTGTTTTGGTGATGATAGTTGTTGTTGTTGTTTCCATCTCTACCTTGAAGATTTCTCAAACTCTTGGCATTAGTTACACCATCATGGGTAACACCTTTTTTTTTGGACCAGAATTTCAGTTTTCCATTATTGTTCATTTCATTAATTTATGATGACAAGTTATAGTGTTTAATGGAACCCTTACCTAAGAGTTCATTTTCAATATTCTTTCCTTTCTTGACTAATGTGGCAAGTCTTCAGGACTAGCCATCTTCATTTCAAAAGACATCTCTAGAATCAAAATTTTGATGAATATGTCTTCAAGGTGGGAATCTTCAATTTTGTAGGACATGTGATTGGAAAGCTCAATATTCTATGAGAATTGGTCTATAAATTTTGCTAACAAGTCATTGAAGGAGGTGATAGAATCTCTAGGTAAGTTCATTAGTCATTCAAGTATGAAACCTCCAAGGCTTCTTATGAAGAGCCTCTTAAGGTAATCCTCACTATAGGAAACATCTTGACATAGGATAGAAAACTCTTTTAGATGTGTGATGGGACATGTTTCTCTTGTGTATTTGTCAAATTTGAAAATCTTAAAGTTTGGCTAAAAAGGTATCATGTTGATAGATCTATCAAGTGGAAAGGGGAAAATTTTCTCAAAAGAGAAATCTTTCATCCCTTTGTTGTTCATATTATGGACCATACTCTAAAGTTCATGTAATTTTGGACTAGATCCTAATTTGGTGGTATTTTTAATGGTTGTGAATTGATGTTGAATCCACCTCCAAAGTTGTATGAGTTCCCAAATGGATTATATGGTGATGGTGGTGGATTATGAGGTGGTGGAGGTGGCGGTGTACCACTTTGGCTAATGTATTGATATGTAGTTGTTGGGATTACCATAGATGTTTTCAAATACTTCTTGGCATTTGTAAATAGGAGCAATACATTGGTTGTGTTAGGATTACCATTTGTTGGATAGGTACTTGCCCAATGTTTGAGCATCGTATAGCTGGACTTGTCAAGTTTGACTATAGAATACTAGCATGTGTAGTTATGTTGGTCATAGCACTAATGATTTTTTGAATGTGATGTGCACTTAATTGGAACCTGGGTTGGGCTAAAGTTGATGTAGGTATAGAACTAGTTCCTACTATAGGTTCTTTTCCTTTGTCAAAAATTTATGCTATAGTGGAATTTGGAAATACTAGAGCACTGTATTTGGTAATTTGTCTAAACAAAGTGCTCTTGTCAAAACTCATAGGGACATTAACACCACCTTTGACAAGGTTTAGGAAGATCTTAGTTTTGTTTTCACTAATATATTTTTCCAACATTTCCAAGTTGTATGGTTTTGCAAGAAATGTTTTATAGTCATTAGGAATGTCATTATTTTGAATGGGGTATTCATCTTGGTATACTTCTTTCTTATCATGTGTATTACTGCCTATAGTAGTGTTTCAAAAAGGATTCTCTAGTTCTTGTGTTGGTTTTGAGCTAGGCATACCAAAGTTTGTACTAGGGGGAAATGTGTTCCACAATGAGGTTGATCGAGAAGAAAAAGAATTCTTCATCTCTTATTGTCTTAGTGATTCCAATAAATGAGACAAATGGTTAAATGTGAGTCTATTAGATCATGTTTGTACCACACAATTGTGACCAAATTGATGGGTGAAATATTGTGGAAGGAGTAGATGTGAGAGAAACTAAACCTTATACAATAAAAGGGAAAAAACCTAAATGTGAACAAAAGACCTTGTTGATTTGGAAAACCAAGTGTGGTATAGGATAAAAAGTATCCTTCTCCTACCAAAGATGGACAAATGATATTTAGGCAAGATAGGACACTAAATAAAGGAGTCAATATTTGGAGATGGACTTGTGATCCCAAATGAGTGAGTGCAGCTATGCTAAATGTTTGCTTGTGGATAAAGGTCTAGTGTTGTAATCTTGAGAGTCTTGTAACTAAGATGTTCTTGGGCTAAAGGATTAATGTTCAAATGATTGATCTCTCTAGAGGAAATTTTGTAAATGGAAAACTAGAAGCTTCAAAAAAGAAGAGATGAAAATGGATTGGTGTGAAAAATGAGGGTGATATGGTCACTATGTGGGTAGCTAATCCTCTCTTGCTAGAAATAGAAATCTTAGGTTTACTCCATGGAAAATAGACCAATTTTGAAGTTTCGCATTGACAAAATTCTATCATGATGATCTTATTCATCCTCTTCCTTTTTGATGTCTTTGATGGCATATTAGAATTGTTTATCAATGTGTTCTAGGCTTTTTCTTTCTTTGTAGGAAAAAGATTTGGATAACTTCACCTTCTTAAGTTTGACTTTGTTGGACATGGTAGGAACAAAATAACCCCAATTATAAGACCAAGAACAAAAAAATTACAAAAAATGTTCTGGTGAAAAGATCCACTAAATTTCAAATGTTGGACCAAGTACAAGGACTTATGAAAAAAAAACCATAGTTCAAGAGAACCTACTTACAACCATTTCACTCATTTAGACCTGTTTGATGTTTGGTATTGTTTTTGGACTTTAAACACTCACGCATGTTGAACACATGAACAATCCTAATAAGGCTTCAACTAGGATGTACAAAGATCAACTAAAGGATGTCCTTGATATACACAAGGTATGTGAGGCCTAATTCTATATATGAAAGAAAATAGTGTCATACAGCTAAGAGGAGATGGTAACCCAAATCTACACCTTCTCTTCCAAAAGGTATAAAGTTCTTCGGGGCTTAGCCAAGAGTGACAAAATTTTACTTCTAAGAGAGGTGTCTTTGGATTCACCTCATGATATTTATACTCTACCAGAATACTAGAGTTGAGGTCATCCCAAGGGGTGATGAAATCCCCAAGTAGGCCTCCTAAAAGTAAAAACAAAACCACTTACTTCTTGTGCACTCAGGATTACCTGAAGCCATGAGAGGAGAGAATAGATAAGTGGCCTCAGGGTTTGAAAGAAATTTTTTCTTCTCCAATTAAGCCTTTATATTTTCTATCTACTTTTAAAGGCACTCATGTTTAAAGCATGCAAAGTTCTTTCCAACTTCACAACATTGTCAACATAATAAAATTGAGGATTTATCAATAAAAATAAACCAATTGGCACCAACATAAGAAAATTGATAGAGATACAGAAAATTCCATTAAGTCATTCAAGATTGAGTGTTTTTATTTTAAGAGCCAACCCCTAATATTTCATAGAAAACTTCTTTTTCCCTTAAGAATTCAAAATTGGAAGATAATTTTTTAAGCCCTAATGTAGTAAGAATCTAGATGTACCCCAAAATAAGGTGATCCAAAACCTAGCAAACCAATGTACAATAGATAATGAACAAGAGGAGCAAGATTCAGATATAGAGAGAGAATATTTCTTATCTTCAAATCAATAAGTTTACATCTAACATGCCCAATTGTGTAGCCTTCCAAGTTATGGCCATTACAAAGAAGAATACATCTTTCAAAGAAGAAGAAATCTCAAGACTCAAATGTAACTTCTATCCCAAACTATTCCAGACTAAGACTCTACCCCTCAAAAATCTACATCTCTAGTTTTCACAAATGTCCTTGCTCAAAAAATGCTAATCCCTAAGACTCTACCCAAAACCCCTTTAAATACTTGCCAAAATGGCATACAAAAGATTCTAGAACATAGAAAGGCCACAAGTTAGCCTAATGTAAATACCAACTAATAAATCCTTACATTAAATTCATAACTAAGCCACAAGTCAGCTCATAAAAAATATTAAATACCCATAACTAAATTAAATTCATGAGAGGTCAGCTTGAATTGGAACCATAGATAACTCAGCAAATGAAGGCTCCATGAAACATTGGCACTTGGCAACCAAAGGATCACTCAACATCAATAGGAACATGGTACACAAAGGATCACTTGACATCAATAGTTAATCAAAAACCAAAGGATCTCTCAACATCAACAAGAATTTGGCTAGAACTATCAATTTAGTAAACTCATGAACTTGGTGAAGTCTTCCACTCGACCACCACATCCACTCAATAGCTACTACAACTTAGTAGGTACTATTAGTTGGTGACCATTGATTAAAGAAAGAAAGAAAGATAAGAAACCAAGGATGCCCCTGCATCATTCTACCAGGGTAAATAGAAAATAATTTAGATGCTCTTGCATCAACCTCCCTAGGTAAATAGGAAAATGTGTTACACATTTTTATCCCAAAAGAAAATTTCATACTTAGCTTCATCTTTACACAAGGTTTCCACTCCATCAAATAAAAGAGATGAGATTTGAAAATCAGCCACTTGTGCTTCATCCATTCAAAAATTAGAATCTCATCCAACCAATCAACATATGAACTCAATTGAAAATAACAATGCTCCATCTGCAACTTATCATCATCATCATCCATAACAACATCCTTATACATGAAAACAAGATCAGAAACAATATATCAACTCAGATCCATCATAGAAAAATCATATAAATCCATAATATAGGAATCCTCCACCAAATCAACAGTAAATGAATCCATATCAACATCTAGATCAATATCATTCATAACACAAGAAAAAATAGCTCTAGATCAATGGTGATAGCAATAGATAATTCTTCAATCACATCCATTCCAACATAAACATCAACATTTGGTTCCTTACCAACATTAGTGAAACTCTCCTCTTTAGCAAAAACATTGCACACAACAAGATGCTCTATAATTTCCATGTCAGATCTATCCATCTACTCATGAAAACTAAAAGATATTTCCTCCATTCTAGCAAAATCATCATGTACTTCCATGATCTATCTTATTCTCTTCATAATTTCTTTAACTAGCCAACAAACCTCTTTTCTATTCCTTAGATGTCAATGCAAATTAGGCTTTTCAATTATTTCATGTAAATCATCCCAAAAAGAATCATATTTATCACTCTCAACCTCATGAAGATGGATTCCAAAATTTTCACTAACTCAATAGCTTCTACTCTAGTTGCAAGTTTCCTCACCGTGTCTAATAATTCTAGATTGACATTCTTCCTTCCTCAAACCATTTTTACAAATAAAGAACAAATGGTGAGTCCTCTACAAGTGCTAGCCAAATCCACAGATCTGCCACCCCACACCAAGTCACCAACTAGATAGGATTTTTGAAATCAAAACCCTCCTCTAATAAACTTTGCCCAACCAAGGTCTTGGTATAAACTACCTCATACTCAATGATCTTCATGCACACTCAAGAAAAACTAAGCTCTAATACCATCTTATGTAGTATGAATCTGGATGTACCCGAAACTAGAAACCAGCAAACCAACATACAATATAAAATGAACAAGAGGAGCAAGATTAAGATCTAGAGAGAGAATATTTCTTATCTTCAAATCAATAAGTTTACATCTAACATGCCCGGTTGTATGGCCTTCTGAGTTATAGCCATTACAAAGAAGAATGCATCTTTCAAAGAAGAATAGATCTCAAGACTCAAATGTGACTTCTATCTCCAAACTATTCAAGACTAAGACTCTACCCCTCAAAAATCTACATCTCTAGCTTTCACAAATATTCTTGCTCAAAAAATGCTAATCCATAAGACTCTACACAAGACCCCTTTAAATACTTGCCAAAAAAACATACATAATATTCTAGAACATAAAAAAGGCCACAAGTCAGCCTGATGCAAATACCAACTAATAAATCCTTACATTAAATACATAACCAAGTCACAAGTTGACTCACAACAAATATTAAATACCCATAACTAAATTAAATGCATGAGAGGTCAGCCTGAATTGGAACCACAAATAACTCAAAAAATGAAGGCTCCACAAAACACTAGCACTCAGCAACCAAAGGATCACTCAGCATCAATAGGAACTTGGCAACCAAAGGATCACTCGACATTGATAGGATCTCTCAGCATCAATAGGAACTCGGCTAGAACAATCAATTTAGTAAACTCATGAACTCATTCAAGTCTTCCATTTGCCCACCACATACACTCAGTAGCTACTGGAACTCGGTAAGTATTGTTACTTGTTGACCTTTGACTAAAAAGAGCAAGAAAGATAAGAGACCAAGGATGCCCCTACATCAAGCCCAAATCATAATATTTCATCGCATTCTTCTTTGATCTTTAAACATTCAAGAGTATATTTTACTATCTAACCATTTATTCCAATGAAAAGCTTGTCGATTCCTTTAGAGAACTCAAGATTTTTTTGTTATTCTACACATCCATTCCAATGAAAAGATTGTCCATTCCTTTAAAGCATTCAAGGTTGCATTTGAAGATCCCTTCCAATGAAATGTGTGTAATGTTACTTTTAAATACATTCAAGAGTTTGTTTGGATTTTGGTAGTAGTTGCAACATTCATTCCAAGAATAAATGATTAAATCATACAAGTTCATCCATCCCCTAAGTCTAAAGTCCTCCAAAGTTTGTCTCATGTAATAAAATCTAATTAATAATCCATGTGCATCAAAATAGTAGTGAATTAAGTAGATCAAGAAATTAATCAATCTATAAAAATGCTAAGATGACAAGATGCAGGCACAGATGACAAAACTTCAAAGATGACAACATGTAAATGATAGGAAATGACCAAGTACAATATACCTAATACTTATACTTGTATGTCACAGATGACAATAAAGATTCATAGATGATAGATCTTACAAATGTCAATAGAAGCAAAAATGACAATCAACTACAACTACAAAATTTCAGCCACCCACAGTGTAGATGATAGAACACAAATATGCAAAGATAACACTCAATAGAAACTATAGACTTTTAGTCACCCACAATGAAAATGATAGAACATAGATGATAGAAAAAAATTGTTTACAAATTTAAGGTGGTTATTAAGGTTGTCATTGTTGGAGACTCCAAATAGCAGAGACAAGGAATTGTGTAGGTGACAAAGCATCTTCATAGATCACACTACATCCTAATAGAGACATTAGTGAATTATTTTTTATAGAATAATTTGAGTCTTTTATCAAACCTAAGTGTGAAAAAAGGATGTGGGTCCCACTAGGCATGCCAAAATGTATGTCTGAAAACTTGACCTGTCGGGAGCATACATAAACAATAAAACATTAGTTTACACAAATAGATAATTGTTTTTAGTCATCTCCTAGGGCATTATTGATTAAATATTTATTATTTAATTAATTAATCATCATCCCTAGTTAATTAATTAAATTAATTAACTATAGTCCAATTGATAATATCAAATGATAACCCAAAATCAATTTATCAATTAAATCCCTATTCCTCTATTAAATTAAATTAAATCTCCAATCTATTTAATTTAATTCCATATCCCCCTTTTTATTAAATAAATCATTTAAATAAATTATCCAAACCCCTAAAACATCCTTAAACCCTATCCTAGCCCCTAATCCAACCAATTAACCCATACTAACCTCATTTAGCCACCTAACTAACCCATCACATCAAATCTAAGCCACTTTCCCCCTAATCCCCATTTCTAGATTAAGTCATATCCCCCTCCTAAACATGTGCACAACTTTAAGAAAGGGTTAAGACTTGCTAACCCAAGCCAAAGTCAACAAGTCTCCCTTATCTTCTTCTATCCCTATCCAAGACCATTTATGGCTCTTACATGCCATTAATTCCTCTTACATCCCTATTTATGTCTCTTACATCCCTCTTACACACTCATCTTCCCTCATTACTCCCTTTGACCAACTCTTATCCCATCCTCTCACACTCATCCTCCTTGTGACAAGTGTCACTCCCCTATTGGCTCTAAACAAGTGATTCCCTTTCAAAGCATCTTAGCCTTCCCTCACCATTCCCCCATCCTTGCATCTTGACCCTCCATTTATCTACCCCTTAGCCTATAAATAAATCCCTTCCCTCTCACAATCCATCATCCACTTTTATGCAAACTTATAATGCTATTTTGAGAGCCTAATACCTACAAAAATACCATCATAATGCTGAAATCTATCCATACCTCCATTGTTGAAACCCTCACCCATATACACACTTGGTAAAAACACCCACCTATTGGAAGCTTGAGCACACCATGAGCATAAATCCCCATCCATTAGGGACGTATCTACATCATAGTAGGTTATACCATAAGGAGCCTAACATTCTTGGTTTTCCTTCCCTCTTGGTGATAACCTTGGTCTTATCATAAGTGTTAGCTTATTTAGTTTTGTGAATGTTGTTATTAGTTAATATTTCTTTATTACACTACTAGATTAGGAGATACATTTTGGCACACCCAATGGGACCCCACTATGGGTCATTCATTCATCCATTTTAATTCATTTTTCTTACATAATAATGATCTAACATTTTGTGTTTTTTGAGTGTGTTGCATAGTGTGGTTTTTCTTTTTAGGTTGAAGAATGGATTTGGGAAGAAGACAAATCATCATATACCAAAAAACCAAAAATTTCTATACAAACTTGTGACTGTCAATTTTGTTTACGTGTAGTGTCATCTACACAGATGCACTATCATCTTCAATATTTTGTCATCTCCAAATTGTCGTCTCTGCATTTTGGCATCTTCAAACTATCCTCTTTGCTATTTCATTAACTCTAAACTATCATCTCTAATTCAGTCATCTCTACCTGAGAACTGACATCTATGTTATGGGCTATTGCATCTGGCATCAATATTGTCATATCTACTTAACTATCATCTCCATAGGTTTTACGGTGACCTCTATTTTGCCTTCTACATTTTTTTGGCATCTCTAAGTTTTGTCATCTCTATTTTTCTATTGTCTCTACAATTTGGTAATCCTTGCACTTTTTAATAATTATGAGATTTGGCATCTGTGCATGTTAACTATGGTTTGCATTTTTTTTATAAAAAAAAAGTATAAATCAAATTTTGACTTTTGGTGGTTATGTGAAATTAGGGTTTTTCTAAGAATTTTTATGCCTATAAAAAAGAACAAAAAAAGTTAAATTTTTTTTCCCATAGTTAAGGATTCATTTTGTAGACTTTTTGGGTGACTAATCAACTTGATTTTTTTGTAGTATTATAGCTTGTAGCATCTTGATAACCTAACTAACCATGTTTTTTTGGTTTTGTATCTTTTTATTAAAACAAACTTGAATGTTTAAAAATTTGTCTTTGCATGCATGTTGCTAAAATCAATCTTGAATGACATGGACTAAAATATAACATTTTTATTGGAATGCATGACCAAACACACTCTTGAATGTTAAAGGCTAAAAGGAACAAATGTGATAAACATTTGATTTTGGATATTAAAGAACATTGCAAATCAACACACTTCAACTTTAGGGCTTAAAAAGAACCTCATTCAATCTTGAATGATCTAATATGAAAACATTCTTATTCCCTCCTTTTTAAAGCTTTCATGCTTGATTTACTTTTTGTTGACTCAATTTATTTTGTTGGTGACATTGTCAAGTTGGAAAGAAACTTTGAATGCTAATCACATGTGTCTTCAAGTCATAAAATAGTGCATCTAAAAGCTTCACAAATAGAATGAATCAAGTGCCTTACATGTATTAAGATTGTGCCTTTTAGCACATCTTTGACTTCTCTATCTCTTGCAAAGTAGAACTATTTAAATACATGACACATGTACCAAAATTCGTTAGCAAGATCGTCCACAAAAACCTCGGAGTGCTTCTAGTGAGTTCATCCACCTATGGGAAGCACGTCTCATTTGGTGAGAAGCTCAAATTGGTAAATAATCTAGTTGATATATAAATGAAGGGAAAGGTAAACTTTCTAGCTCTATTACTCAAGTTTGGGTAGTGTGTTTCTAGGGGTAGCCTGAGGTAGGAAATTTTTCCCAGCGTTTTAGCATGTCTAGAATAGATCCTTAGGTGGATCACATGTGTAACAACCATTTGGCTAGACTCCATAGACCTAACTATGAACCAACTTAGTAGCTACCCTTTTATCCCTTGTATGTTATTTGTTGTGCAAGGGAAACAACATCCCTCAAGATTACTCACCATTGTGCTCCCCTGGTAGTGTTAGGATAAACCACGGACAGAAATAAAAACTACATGCAAATATAACCAATAACAAAAAATAATGGAACACACAAAAATGAACACAAGGCACCAAAATTTAACGTGGTTCATCCAATCCTTGGGCTACGTCCACCAAACAATAAGTTTGATCTTATTACAATCCAGTGATTACAACCTGATTACAATCCGTAATCCCTTACAGCTCAATACCTCTGCAAGAACCAATTTCGTATCACAACATTATGAAAAATACCCAACCCTAAGCCCTTTTATACAAGTATTAAACCACTTTAGGGTTATAACATGTCGGCCATATGTCAGCCATAATATGTCGGCTACCATGTACAGTACTTTCCTGATCAGTCACCACAATCTAACAATCTCCCACTTGGGGACTGATCAGGTTCCACACTAAACAACAATCTCCCACTTGGAGACTAATCCTGTAGCAATACCACTACCACATGGGGCTCCCACTAGATCAAACCATCTTGGACTCTACTGTTCTTTTATTCATGTTCAGTCTAAAAGACCAACCAAAGCTGAAGA
Source organism: Cupressus sempervirens (assembly GCA_028749045.1). Lineage (NCBI taxonomy): Eukaryota > Viridiplantae > Streptophyta > Pinopsida > Cupressales > Cupressaceae > Cupressus > Cupressus sempervirens. Next base: position 799,569,490 of record CM053791.1, on the reverse strand, counting down.
GGAGTTTAGCTTCTCCCTTGTTACAACCTTTGTCAACATATCTGTTGGATTGTCATTGGTATGTATCTTCTCCAGCTTTAACTGTCCACCCTCCAAAACTGATCGAATGAAATGGTACCACAACTGTATGTGTTTGGTCTTAGAATGCAAAGCTGAATTCTTAGCAAGATGAATGGCACTCTAACTATCTGTGAACAAATAATTATCCTTCTGAGGATGTCCCAATTCTTCCAAGAAGAACTGAAGCCATATCATCTCTTTGGTTGCCTCTGTAGCAGCAACATACTCTGCATCTATAGTGGAGAGAGCATTAATCTTCTGTAACCTAGAAACCCAGCTCACGGCTGCCCCACCAATAGTAAAGACATAACCTGTAGTACTCCACCTGGTATCAATATCCCCAGCCAAATCTGAGTCAACATAGCCCTATAAATCAGTAGTAGAGCCCCCAAAGTGTAAACACTTATTGGATGTCCCTCTCAAATATTTGAGAATCCACTTGACAGCATTCCAATGCTCAAATCCTGGATGACTCATATACCTGCTAACGACTCCCACTGCATGTGCAATATCTAGCCTAGTGCATACCATAGCATACATCAAACTTCCTATAGCTGAAGCATAGGGTACCTTGGACATCTTATTTTCCTCTTCCTGTGTCTTGGGACACATCTCCTTAGTCAATTTCAAATGACCAGGTAAAGGTGTGCTGACAGATTTAGCATTCTCCATAGAGAAACGTTGCAACACCTTCTCAACATAATCAGCTTGAGATAGCATCAATGTTCTATTCTTCCTATCTCTACAAATCTTCATACCAAGGATTTGTTTTGCTGCCCCCAAATCCTTCATAGCAAATGCATGTGCTAATTGGCGTTTCAGCCCCTTAATATGATCCATGTTAGACCCAGCTACAAGCATATCATCAACATATAAACATAAAATAATGTAGCTATCATCATCCAACCTCTTAAAATAAACACATTAATCTGAATGACACCTATTATATCCATGCTCATGCATAAAACTGTTAAATTTCAAATAACATTGCCGAGGTGCTTGCTTCAAGCCATATAAACTTTTCTTCAATTTGCACACTAAGTTCTCCTTACCTTTGACCTCAAAACCCTATGGCTGAGCCATATATATTTCTTCATCCAAATCACCATGAAGAAAGGTTGTTTTAACATCCATTTTCTCTAAATGTAAATCTTCAGTAGCCACAAGACTTAAAATAGTACGAATAGAAGTCATTTTAACAACAGGAGAAAATATCTCATCAAAATCAATTCCCTTTTTCTGTGCAAATCCTTTTACAACTAACCTAACCTTAAATATTTTCTTACCTCCTTCCTCTTCTTTCAACCTGTAAACCCATTTATTTTGTAAAGCCTTTTTACCTGTAGGCAACTTGCACAAATCCCATGTCTTATTTTTTAGCAAAGAGCCCATTTCATCTTTCATTGCAGACTCCCACTGAATCTTAGTATCCACCTGCACAACTTCATCATAACTTTTAGGTTCACCAGCATTAGTAAGTAAAATAGAATACAAAGAGGGAGAAAACCTTTGTGGAGGTCTAATTTGCCTTGTTGACCGTCTAACATTCACTAGTGTGTGTGGTATTTGTTGTTGCATTTGTTGCACATCATGAGGAATGGCTGGAACATCAGCTTTTGGAGTATCATCTAGCACTACATAATCATCTTCTTTCTTCTCATGTTGCTGCAACAGATCTTTGTACAACACTTTCTCATTGAATATGACATCCCGACTTCTAATAATTTTAAGATTTTCAAAATTCCAAAGCCTATAACCAAATTCATTAATGCCATATCCAACAAAGACACATTTCTTTGATTTAGCTTCTAGATTGGTTCTATTTTCAGAGTCTATATGAGCAAAAGCTTCACAACTGAAGGTCTTGAGAAAATAAAAACTCACCTTCTTACCAATCCATGCTTCCTCTGGAATACCATAGCCCAAAGGAGTAGAGGGACCTCTATTAATCAAATATACTGTAGTATTGACAGCCTCTGCCCACATGTATAAGGGCAACCCAGCATGCAACCTCATGCTCCTTGCGTGCTCCATTATAGTCCTATTCATGAGTTCAGCCACTCCATTTTCCTGTGGAGTCCTTCGAACAATTTTTTGTCTACAAATACCATTAGTGGAGCAATAATCTTCAAATTCATGACTGCAATACTCACCACCATTATCAGATCTGAGACATTTTAATTTCTTACCAGTCTCATTTTCAACCAAGCATTTCCATTTCTTAAAAGTTTGAAATACATCAGATTTTTGTCTAAGGAAATAAACCCATACTTTTCTAGTTGAGTCATCAATAAATGTAACATAATAATGAGAGCCACCAAGGGGAGATACCTGGGCTGGTCCCCATACATCTGTATGCACAAGCTCTAATTTCTCCTTTTTGTTTTCCTTCCCTATCTTTACAAAACTCACTCTCTTTTGTTTTCCATACACACAACTTTCACAGAAATCCATATTCACACATTATAGACCTGGTAAAACTTTCCTTGAATGAAGTACTTTCATACCTTTCTCACTCATGTGCCCAAGTCTATTGTGCCACAGTGTTGTATCAAAATCTACAGCAGCTATTTGTTCTCCCTGCTCAACTGCAGTAATTATTCCTGAATATTCATTTTTCTCTGAAACAATCAAAGTAGAAGGAACAATATGACCTATACAAAGATATAAGGTGCCTACTTTCACACCCTTTTCTACTACAAGGGAACCTTTTGAAACCTTCTAATTTTTATCATTAAAAGTAACTACAAAACCCTCATCACCGAGTCTCCCTACTGAAATTAAATTTCTACTTAGTTTTGGAACATGTCTTACCTCATGTAGTAGCTAATGATTCCCATTCTGCAACTTAATCTTAATTTTTCCCTTTCCAACAATCTAACAGGGTTCATTATCCCCCAAATAAATAAGCCCTAAATCCCCTTGGACATAATCAATGAAATAACCTCTATGAGGTGTAGCATGAAATGAAGCACCAGAATCTAAAACCCATGAATCATCAACACTCTCTAAAGACAGAAGCAAAGCATCCTCTTTGGATTTGTTACTTACCACATTTGCCCCCTTGTCTCCATCTGATTTATCTCCTTTATTTTTCTTTTGATTCCAGCAATCTTTCTTTTTGTGCCCTGGTTTCCCACAGTACCAGCAATCATTTGGTCCTCTCAATTGAGATCTCCTCCCCTTTGACTTTCCTCTTGATTTTCCATGATTTCCAGAGTTACTTCCTCTTTCAGTTGTTCTACCCCTGCTTTGTGCATTTAAAGAACTTCCTTATTTAGATCCACCTGAGGATTTTCTACGCGTTTCCTCACTTAAAATAACACTGATCACATCATCATATTTTAGGGTACTAGATCCATGAACAGAATTACTCACCACCATTACCAAGCCATTCCAGCTTTTAGGCAAAGAACACAAAATCAAGAGAGCCCTAATTTTTTCATCAAAATTGATACCCACAGAAGATAATTGACTAGTAATAGTATTAAACTCATTTAAATGATCTGCAACAGATCCACCTTCTGCCATTTTCATATTAAATAAATACTTCATGAGAAATACCTTATTTGAAGCAGAGGGCTTTTCATACAGTGTCGCTAGGGTTTTCATCAAATCTTTTGTCGTCTTTGCTTTTGTAATATTAAATGCCACCGATGGTGCCAAGCATAACCGAATGCTTTCGAGTGCCTTTCTGTCCAAGAGATCTCATTTAGCCTCTGACATAGTTCCTTGATTCTTGGCTTTGCCTTCCAATGACTTCCATAAATCCTTCTGATATAAATAGTCTTCCATTTGCATCTTCCATAACTGGAAGTTCTGCCCATTAAACCTGTCAACCCTCAACTTACCCTCATCTACCATTGCTCCCACTCAACTGTGAGACTCCCACTTAACTGTGAGACTTTCCTACAGAGGATAACTGAAAGACAACCTTTCTCTGATACCACTTGTTAGGATAAACCATAGACAGAAATAAAAACTACATGCAAATATAACCAATAACAGAAAATAATAGAACACACAGAAATGAACACAAGGCACCAAAATTTAACGTGGTTCACCCAATCCCTGGGCTACGTCCACCAAATAGAAAGTCCGATCTTATTACAATCCAGTGATTACAACCTGATTACAATTCGTAATCCCTTACAGCTCAATACCGTCGCAAGAACCAATTTTGTATCACAACATTATGAAAAATACCCAACCCTAAGCCCTTTTATACAAGTATTAAACCACTTTAGGGTTATAACATGTCGGCCATATGTCGGCCATAATATGTTGACTACCATGTATAGTACTTTCCTGATCAGTCACCACAATCTAACAGGTAGAGGCATAAAGCCAATTGGGTTTCATCTCCAAGGGTCATTATTCCTTCAAAAGCCCTTGAAGATTCTTTGACGTGTATCATTTTTTGATCAACTCTTGTATTGACTCACCTCTTTGATTAGAGGAGCATATCACACTAGAATTATGAGACATCAAGTTGTGGGTTGATGAATAGTATATTGTAACCAAAACTTGACCTTAAGGATAAAGAGTGTGTTTGAATTGTCTTACTTGTGCTCAAGACCTATGAAATTTTTTTGTAAAAACATACATAGATTCTATTGTTACTATCAAATCCTTTTGCTAAAGAGATCACTTTTTTTTCTTTCTCAAAGTTTCTTTATCCTTTGAGAAATTTTTTTCTCATAAACCATCACATCAAAAAGATCCCACCCTTGTTATTTCAAAAACATTTGTTAGTAAGTCCATTTGCAACAACTTTTGTCTCATTGGTTCAACTTTACCTTTTTCAAAACTATCCTTGTTCTCTCAAAAACAACTATTTAGTAGAATCATATTACTAAACAAATCTTTTTTTTCTCTCCTTGGTCTAAAGTTGTCTCTTTCAAAATATCCTTGTTACCTATCCTACTTAACTGAAAATAACACATTTGTCTTCAAAATAGGTCCTCCTTACCTTTGCTCCAAAGGGTTGTTAGCAAGCTTATTCACAACAAATCTGAAGCCTATTTTGTCCCACTTTCCTACTTTACCATTTTTGGAAACTTAGTCATTTCTCAATTTATTTATGTTTCCAACCCAAGGTTAAAAGGTATACTTAGCATAGTCACTGCCTATAAAAAAAAAAACCCACAATTGTGCTCAAATCTCTTAGAGTTATCTCATGTTAGGCCAAACCAAGACCAAGTTCAAAAAGGCTAAACTTCCACAAATACTAGTTTGCAAGGAAATAGAAGCAAAAAACAAGAAATATACTGCCAACCCAAGGATCGCTAAGCTAGACCAAATTGAGAAAGATGATGTAAACATTGCATTACAAACTAAGTGGGATTACGAAATTTAGAACCTAACTCTCTAATGAGGTGTCAACCATAGCCTTATCAAAAACTCTAGTGTTACTTACTCTGATTAGGTCCTTTTCTTCACAAACACTTATGCACTTATCTCCTCATAGGTTTAGTCTTTCATGTAAAACCACTACCCCATTCAAGCATTTAAAATAAAATAATCTCCTCCCATTTTTTTGACATAAACCTTAAGTTTTCAAGAATCCTCCACATATATCACTAAGCCCTAGCACCTTCCACTATTTATTCATCGACTTAGAAGCATTTAGCATCACTTCATTAAGCTTTGTTTTCCTAAAGGACTTTCCATCCATCTCACCATCATAGTTATTCTTAAAAACTAAGCATTGTCTAGGATAGGTTGTCACTTGTGTCCCACATCACCTTGAGAAAAATGTTGGGTTATACACTTGATTCTTATTTGTCTTCCAAAAATGGACATAAGACTACCTTAGGGTTTGATATCCCCATCACATTTTCAAGATCATACTTAAGGGAACACAATCTCCTTCACTTCATACCATATATTTTAGGTTCCTAAAGGTCTCATTAAACACACTTGTCATCATCCTACTTGCATTTCATCCTTAGGGAATTTATCCTTTCATGCCACCTATTGGTGTTTTGAAACATTATAGGTTTCAAATTACCCTGATGACAATAAGGTACATCTAGGGGCAGCTAACTCGCATCTTCAATATACTATTTCAGACATTGGGCCAACTATAAGGCTAGACCCTTCTTCTACATCAAGCTCTGCAAAACCTAGGCAGGTGAACCTCAGATCCAATTAATATGGTACCAGTGCAAAACATATTCCTAGATCTAACAATGTAGATAAAAACCCTTATATCTCCTAATACTTCTAAAATAACACAGATCTACAATAGCTAAATGCAAATTTGTGAAATTCACAAGCTGAGTGAGGGTTAGACTTTTTAGCTCTTCAACATAAAAGGGGGAAAACAATTTGATTAATAATGTTGAATTCAACAACACCCCAAATATGTAGTAGTAAGAACTAATGATCTTGTAGTTGATCAGTGACTTATCTATTAGGTAATTCCATGAATCAATCACATACATGTGGATACCTGAGACATATTCATATCTTTAGATATTTGACCTATCCATTCACGTTGTAAATAGACATCTATTTTCAATCTAAATCTCATTCTTACCTAATATCCTCATCAATAAACTTGCAACCCTATTGATTTCCCTAAAGCATTTACATAACTCCTAAATTTATAAAATAATGAAACAACATATAGCCTTAAGGCACTGCAACTATGACCTAAGCTCTTTGTTCAAAGATCATAAAACATTGAAGATTATTGATAAATGAGACAAGATTTAAGATGAAACTCGACACCTACTATTCTTTGTATTGATCTCCTTGAAATAATACATTCATATGCATTAAATAAAAACACAGAAAAACATAATAGATTTGAACTTTCTGCATTATCTTTCCTACTACTATTCATAGAAGAGAATTATGCTAAAAGAATGGTATCAAAAATTTGAGAAAACTCTAGATTGGAACCCTTGCAATAGATGAAAGAAAGAAAGATATAGACAAGGACAAATTCCCAGATTTGATCAAAAGATGAAAAGTATCCCCTCAAAATTCTTTCCCAAGAAGCTGAAAAACCTCTCTCTACCTTCTCCCATCAACTACTAATCATATGCTTTCTATTTTGTCTTTCCAAATGCAAAGTATCTTAGCAAAAGACAAAAATCTGATAACTAAACCTAGATATGTGCCAATTGATCAATTTTAAGCCAAAACACCAAAGAAACTAAAAAAAAATTGATACAAGAGACACTGGACATGTTTAAGGTTTTTTTCCACTAAATTCTGTAACTGACGACTCAAAATGCCTGATAAAACATGCAAATCAATATGAGAGAAAAAAAACCTCCTATAGCATGTACCAGTGATGATCTTTGCAAAAACAAACTCCAAAGCTAGAAAATTCATCTTCTCCTGATTTTGGCAATATATAACATGACTATATTCACCTACCAAGAACCTTCAGAATCTTGATTTGAAAAATGTCCCTCGGCTATAAGTGTCTGGTCTACATCCTTACATTTTCAAAAATTTAACATATTCTAAAGTATAAACGTTAGAATGAATGCCTCTTTTGATTTAAAAATCCTATACATGTACTTTGGATAAAATTGACTAAAAACAATTTTTTATCATTTTTGAATTTTTTGCCTACCCTTTAAATCTAGGGTCAAACTTAGTTTGACTAGGTGCCATGTGTCACTGAGTGATTGGTTCATCTATCCCTCAAGTCAACTGCCACCTCATGTTTGACCTGGGCCCACTTCCACATGGTGCAATCCTATGCACTTACTCTAAATCCATTGGTTGCCACATTTCATCTTGGGATTTGTTGCCTACACTACCACATGGCAAACTCTCATTTGCTCTCAGACTACTGCAAATTGCCATATCACCTCTCAGTTAGCACCCTGCTCTATTGATACCACGCAACACTCCATTATTGGTTGAAGACTACACTACCATGTTACCATGTACTAGGGCCTACTGCCATGTGGCACTTCAGCGCTTCCCTACATTTCTTAACCTTTAGGCAACTTCCCCAAGTAAGGAAGCACCAACCATAGGATCTAGGCACATGTCAGCATTTGGGTGCATCTAGTTTTTTGGCACCATGTCATCACATTCGTTTGTTTATTTAAAATTTCTTTTTCTTCAACTAGTTGGGTGGACCCCTCCACATGGTTCGTAGCTCTCAAAAGGGCCCTATCTTTGAGACACAATGCAATTTGTGCACCATAGTATTTAAACATTTCAAAGGTTTTAATAGGGACAATGTGGGATATAATCTTTTTAACTATTCTTGCATTTTTAACTAGGAAGGAAAGTGGTTTTTTATTCTTCAATCACTGGTGGCTAAGAATAGATCAATCTACCTAGCAAAATGGAGTTTCCCTCATGCAAGTTCATGCTAGACTAATAAGAAACCTTTGAGATAGGGCTTCTTTGCATTTTCCCTCTTTCATTGTCACATCATATCCTTCTTAAACCTGCAACTTCTCTTGCACGTGCTACTCTACTTTCCACTTCCATGCATGAAGTTGGGGAAGTGTACTGATGTGAATAAACATAAGTTTATTTCATAGGCATGGAAGAAAAATAATTCACAAAAGGTAGCATCTACTTCTGGAGGTCAACATTGGGTACCTTAGCTTGGGCCATTACATCTACCAGATTCATGTTGTTAATGTCCCATCCCCCAAATACAATATCATTAGGGTCCACCATGGGAAGTAGCCTCTTGAAGGGAGCATGGATCTCTTCACCATTATATGATCTGATTCTCACAGTGGAGGCTTGGATGAGAGACCCAAAGTAAATTTCTTATTGTATCTTATCCTTTGTCACCCAAGAAATTCCCTCTCGATTGGCAATAACACCTACTATTAAGGTTGAGCCATTGTCTGTGGACATCCCCTATCCTGCCAAGCCATGGAAATGTCCCCAATTCTCTTGAGTAAAACTCTACATTTCTAATGTTTTACTGGCTACCTCCCCTACCATTTCTTGCCTTGGATTTCCCCTACAACTGCCATATCTTGAAAATTTTGTATTGGTAGAGTCCTGTGCCATTAGATTGGAGATGCCTCATTCATTTTTGCTTGACATTGCTTGTTTATTCTTGTTAGACAACAAACTAATCCTCCTTTTAAATAAATTAGAAGTCTTATTTCTTTTGTTAACCAAACCAAAATAATGTGAAACATGAGTAGATTTATAATTTTCTAACAAACGTGGTGGTTAAAGTCCTGAAACAAGAGGCTCAAGTTCAAGCGTATCTTGGTCCAAAACATCTAGTTCATTCTTCTTGGAATGAAATAAAAATCCTTACCATTGTATTTGATTGGTTGAGGCTTGAGATACATGGTGGAGTGGAAGTGGCCTAAGTCTAAGATGGACACCAAATGGAGTACCTATTGGTACTGCTAGTGTACGTGGATCAAGAGGAAAAGTTTCTCAATATTTGACACTTGCAATGCAACTTGAAAAATCTCTTTGTTCCTTTTTCAAAATATAGATGTGTTGATAAGAAGACTATGTAATCCAAGTTTCATATCTGACACCCCCTCAATCTATGTTCCATAACAAAGTAAAATAAATTGTTAAAGATCCTTCTAAAGTGCCACCTTGAATAACAAAGTATCCTTGAGTCTGTATTAAGTCTGAGGCCCTTTTAGATGTCAAATTGATATATCCCCAATATTAAGCTTTCCAATTGGGAAAACTTCAAATATATTAAAGCAAAAGATACTCTCCATATCTCCACTACAGAGAATATTGAGCCATTCCCTGAAAGAGTTTACTAATTCTTGATCTATGCCATCTCACTCCTCTATAATTGATTTCATCCTTCCGAATCTATTATGTATTTTCTGAACAAGGGCTTCTCATAGTTTTCTTTTAGTCTATTAGTGAAACTCTTAATGCTCAACTTATAACCAATGGAGATTTTGGAGGTTCATGGGCTCTCACTCATATCTTATCCCCTTTTGAAAACCTTCAAGAATCAATATTCCATACATATTTACATTAATATGGTGAAATTAGTTGGGCCACAGGTGGGTCCAACTAAAAATAATTTTGTTTCCAAACACCTAAGGTGCCAAAGTGATCTATTGAACCCATCATACTAATTGAAAGTAAATTTGGTCACTGGATTGCCAATTAAAACTTATTTTATCACTTTCTTGTAGATTGTTGACTTTGTGTTAGGAGGTCCTTTGACTGGCTTTAAAATTTGATCCGAACACCTAACTGGATTATGAAAGAAAACATACTAATTCTTTGTTCTGCATACTCGCACCCTGTCAAATCTCGTCTCATGAAGAATTCTTAGTCAAAAGATATTGAATGTCAAAGTTGCTTACTTAAAATCACCTACAAACAAACATGTCAGAAAACCATAAATCACATTCAAATTTGGCTTCAAAAATTGGGTAAACTAACACTTAGGGGCACAAAAACTGGGATGTTAGTTCATTGTCATGAGGAGATTATAAATATGTGACTTGGGCTCATGACAAATAATTGGACATAAATGGCAAGTGGTCAAAGTGGGCTACTCAAAATTTTGCAGATTGAAACAATGGCAGAAAAGCATTTTTTGCAAATAGAATGGACCTGGAAAAGTATGTAGACAGATTTGTCAAGATTTGAAAATTGGCACACTTAGAGTATTTTTAGAGTCAAACATAGCTGTACAATCTAGTCAATTTCACTTATCAAAAACTTCAAGTTATGATGTCACGAATAGGGCTATTGATCAATTTGCACTTCAAGACACCAATGAAACTTTATAAATTGCATTTGGAATCATGTTCAAAAACTAATCAAACGGACTTTTTATAAGCTAAAACTTGAAACATAATATTTCTCTGACCTCTAAAATGCAACACAAAAGGAATTTCATCATTTTTGTCAACTGGGTCAAATTTATAACCCGTCAAACAGGGCTTCCCAGAATTTAGAATAAATTGCATCAGCATGACAACATTAAATGACCAACTTTGAGGGATTCAAAAACTAGTCAAACAAACTTGAAATGACTCAAAATCTAAAACATAGGTTCTCAGGTATGGACATTAAACACTCCCAAAGTGGTGAGTCATGAAACAATATTGGGTGCAAGATATTCACTTGCAAACATGGCCTCCTATCACTATTTGACAAGCAAAAATGCAGATTTGACAAATGCTCAAAATGGGACTTCACAAAATGACTCAGAATGGCAGTTTAACTTAATGAAATAAGTATTCATACTGAATGCAAGGTGCTAGAAACATTAAACACCTTGTGGGCCTCAAATGGACAGTCAGGTACATGTTAATCAAAAAGAATTTATAGGGCTTAACTTTTCAATGGTACTCAAAATTGGGAAGGCAATTTTGAGTCCCAACACCACCCACCACACATTCGATAAAAACACACGAGAAAAGAAAGATATGGATCCTATTCATAGTCATAGCATAGCTCGAGCTCAGCCATACCCCATAGTTTCCACAACACCACCTAATCCACCACCACAAAATCCTAAGAAAACAGGTTCTTTAATAGATATTGATGCTTTCATGAACCAACCTAGGCATTCAACCATTGATAATTCCATCATATATAAAAATAGGTTGACCATCATGGAAAACTTCTTAAGAGACAATGTTGGCACCTTTGATTTTAGATGACCACCACCTCCCAACATTACAAATACTACACATCCTCTATTTGGATGGAAACCACCATCCACAAGATTATCTATCCCTCATGATCCTTTCTTTTCACCAACTAGTGAGTACCAACCAACACAAGAAGAACTAGTAGACCCGAATATCCCCTCAACCTAGGTCACTACTCTCATTCCACAAAACACTCATCCCATCCTCACTCAACCCCTAGTTCATACTACATCCCAACCAACCACAAATGTATCATCTGCATCAACTTCCACCACCCATATCCCTACTTAAAACAATATACCCCTATTACACTTAGCAACACTGAATTTTTCCTTCCATCTCAAAACACATCCAATCCATTTACTAGTACCATAAACATCTGACCTACATCCCAGTACACCATAGGAATACCTCCATTAGGATCGAATACTTCATCTTCTATTCCCCCCAACATCACTATCAATCCATTTGTCACTAGCCAAAGTACTTCAACCTCATTTCCTTTAGGACCGTAGAGTTTTGGTATAGCATGAGGGCCTACCACTAGCATCCCCTTTAGCACTACATCCATGCCCATACCTCAATCACATTTATCCCTTCCTCCTCAAGTCTATTCATTACCACCCATTACCAACTACTTTTCCATGCCACCCTTAAGCAATAGCCAAATCCCCCCTCCATTGCAATACCCATATGTAAACACTCTTCCTCACATCAACTACCTGGCACCTATTAATACTAAGTTACTTTCTCAAGAAAGAGCACAACCATGATATATTGGGCAAGGTATACACTCCCAAAGCATGGCCCAAGTATTACCTACACTACCATCTTTTCAGCCATAGTCATCACACTGGCAGTATGCCCAAAGATCCCCACAGAATAATCTAGTAGGGCAACAACCTCACACCTATATTTCCCAACAACAATATACCTAGAAGATGCAGTAGTATTCCCAAACTACATTCCAACAACCCATAATATCCATCCCCATAAATAGTACAAACTATTTTTCAGCCACCACCATATGGCAGTCAAGGTTTCCCATATCAACCTTCAATATTTGCTACATATCCTACACCAAGGACACTTGGACTAGGGGCACCCATTACTCAACCTATAAACTCTAAGTGGGAAGAGATGAAAAATGCTCTTAAAGCCCTTAAGGATGGGATAGACTCTAAAACTTTCAAATTTGAAAATGATTGCTCATATCCATTTGAAAAAATCATTACAATGACACCTTTTCCTAAACATTTTGAGATTTCCAAGTTTGATAAATTTAGAGGCAAAAGTGACCTACTCACCCATGTCAAGGAATTTTATATGCATTACCAAGAAGTGGCCTATTATGATGTGTTCTTCATGCAATTTTTTTTGAAAAGCTTAGGGGGCCCTACCCTTGAATGGTTTTTTCATATACCCAAAGGTACCATTAAGACCTTTGCTAATATTTCTAAAGCCTTTATGACTCAATATCCTCATCTGGTCAAGACCAAGTTATCTATAGTGAACCTAGTCCATACCAAGAAAAAGGGAGGAGAAAGCCTTGCTAAATATTTACAATGTTGGAAAACCCTCACAACTAGGATCTAATGCACCATACTTGAATGTCATCTTGTCAAAATGTTCATTAGCAAAGCACATCCTAGTCTTGCCCATCACATGGTTATGAACTATTAAAAAAAATATAAAGAAATTGAAGAAAAAGGGATGGGACTCGAGCAAGGACTCATCAATAATGGTTTCATCAAAATTTACAAAGAAAGCACCCAAGACTAAGGTCTAAGCAATGATAAACCACATTATTGGAATAAAAATAAGAACATAGTTACTGATGGCATCACCGATACTCAACATATTCATGTCATCAGGGTAGTAGCTAACATTCCCACCATGTTTTGTCAACAACAACCTTACTATAAACAACCACCAATCTATCAGTACTCGCCTATGTCGAACAATTAACACAATGTCCAAATACCTAGCCATCACAATCAGACTAATGCTATCACACTTTTGGCTAGACCTAAACTATGTGTTCAAAAAGACAACCTTATGTATACACCCTATTGGGGGAGCCCCTTAATGCGATCTTTGAAAAACTCCCTTAATGCGATCTTTGAAAAACTAGCCAAGGATAATCTTATTCGACATGCACAAACACAACCCTCGAAACCAAATTGTTCTATGACATCCTGGTATAAGGATAATGAGTTTTGCAAGTTCCATCATGTCAAAGGACATACCACCCTCAAATGCATGCAAATGAAGAACTATGTCCAAGACCTTATTGATTAGAAAGAGATCATAGTGGGGGCACTAGCCTCATCAAATGAAAGATTACTGATATACCAAAATTCTTTTCCTCCCCATAATACAAACACAAGTAAATCACCTACAAACACTCCTGTCAATACACCCAAAAATGCTCAAAATAAACAAGGAGATAACCAAGATAATTCTTAGAACTACACCTCAACATACTTAGAATATGGAAACCTTATTGGATGCATATCACAAGTTGAGCCTTCTATCAATTCTATAAACATCAAAGGCCTAGATGCCCATTGTGCAGTTACTACTTGATGAGCTTGATTGAATATAGTTGGCCCATCTATATCTACACCAACAAGACCACCTCAATCAAGATCACCTTCATCAGGATCACCCACATTAAGACCACAAGATATGATCCTAGAACACCTTGGAAATATGCTAGCCTAGATTTTCATTCTATATCTCTTACAAACAAGCCCACTTTATCAAGAGATCCTTAAAAATACTCTCCATGAGTCATGAATCCCCACTAACATAAATGCCACTGAGTTCCTCAACTTGGTCAACCACCTTTCCACATTATGTGCTATGTCCTTCAAAGCCTCTGAAATCCTAGTAGTTGAACTTGATCATATACTTCCACTTCGCATAGCTATCATGGTTTCTGACTTTGTGGTCAAATGGGTCATGATAGATAATGGATTGACTTTAAATCTATGTGCTTCAAAATTCATCAAACAAGTAGGATGCATTGAGGTAGATATCCTTAATGAGGTAATTACCATCAAAGCATATGATGACTTGGAGCACACTACTGAAGGGACCATCTTGCTAACTCTCTGAGTCAACCTAGCTGCTCAAGAAATAGATTGTCACATAGGTGATCTTAACCTTCCATACAAAATTCTCCTTGGTCAACAATAGATTCATGCAATGAAGGTGTTGGTGTAAATAATCATTTACTATTTACACTTACTTAAGTTTAATTAGGTTAGTGCATTATTTAATTTTTTTGCATTATTTTATTATTTATTTTGGTGAGATACTTAGGAGTTTGTGTACTCTCACTAAAGTACAAAACTCTAATTATGCACATGGAGTTTGCATCATTCACTAAGTTTTCATGTAGACAACACAATTATCCACACTCCTAATTTAGCACATGTTTTCTACACCACTAATTTGCATGCTACACCATTCTAGGCCTATCCTCACATTATCGCACTTAATTTTGTGCTTAATGGAAGGTAACCCATATCTGGTGGACATGTGCTTGGTTGTATGACTTATCATTTTGTTGACTTCTATGCATTCTAGAAGCTCTCCAAAGGCCTTTATATATAGGCACTCTTAGTGTGCTCTTGAAATGGGCATATGGCATATTGAATGAATATATCATCATTTTGATCATACTCTCTCTCTATTGGTCTACTATTGTGCTTGTGTTTGAGTTCTTAGTTCTTGGGTGAATTCTAGCCTAAGCCAAATTCTTACATGGTATCAGAGCTAAGGGAAATTCTCTACAGATAGCCATTTGAGACCATTCATGCTTTAGCACCTCAACATAAATCCAGAGCATCTGTAGAAATTGGGAGCATCTAGAGCTAGATTTGACCTTGCCATTATGTCCAGAGTGTTGATTCAGTGAAGATCAACTATAAATTTGCCTATGCTAGGTGAAAGTTGATCGTGAGGTAAAAAAAAATTACAAATTAGAACTCGACGGCCCCAATTTGTCATTTGAGTCTGATCATTTTATTAATCTGATTATTTATGTCTCAGATATAATTTAATTATTTCTCTCTAATTCTACTATATTTTTTGAAATTATTTTTCAATTTTTTTGCCCAGTCAGGCATTCAGGTAGAGAATTTTTTTTTAGCCAAACCAGGCAGTGACACCTTAGCTCAGCCCTATAATTTTGGTGGAATATTTTGTAATTATTTTGTAGGGTATATTTCATTTTTAATTCTACAAGCACTACAATTTAATTTGGCATAGTATCTCTACTGGCCATACCTACTAAATCTAATGAATATTCCAACAATGACCGTCGAGCATTTCTGATAGCCCAACTTCAAACCCCGATGGGCTTCTTTGCTAAGTCATTGTAGCCTATTGCATTTAAAAGGAATTGGTATTAACCAACCCATAAATATGGGAATAATGCATGAGGAAACCGACAATGTGAAATAGCATTTCCAGTGGCCAACAAAGTTTTAACAGCCTCTACCATTTTCAATTTTTAGCATCGCAAGTTAATAATCCTAGTGTTTGTAGTCATAAATTTGGCTATGGGATGTTTATCCTCTAGTGAATGTACAAGTATTTTGGTAATAGTAGTCTCCACTCTACTACAATCTATGCCACATGGCAAGTTTAAATTGTATGATGACCTAAAGTTTTCTGAGCAAGCAGATAAGGTTTCTAACAAGTTTATAAAGTTTCAGCCTGCCTTTCTAATTTCCCAATGGACATCATTAAAACTTATGGTGCCTACTAAATTTTTTAAATGCTACAAAAGGAGTCCAATCATCACCTTAAATTTCATTATGCAGACACATGATTCTGTGACACATGGCTTATGCAGGACTATATAGCCAAACACAGTCAAAGGACATGCAGATAGAGTACTACCGAGTCAACTAACTGTCGAGTTAGCATCTGAGTACCCTACCATATCATCATTTTTTGTACAATTCTATATAGTCTATATTGTATGGTACTACCACATCATTTTTTTATGTCATCACTAACATCATCACAGGGCAAGAGGATGCTGACGACATCTTCTCATGAGCCTAAAATTGATGGCCATCTGACTGTCATTCCAAGGCCAAATTAGAACTAATGTGACAGTCATATGACCATCAAATTTAACCCAATTATTTACTGATACAACCCCTCTCTAGATTGATTTTGGATTTTGTAGTCTGACTTCGGGAGGCCATAACTCAAACATCTGGACTCCAAATCAGGATTTTTTTTGAAATTGGGTAGAATTTCCAAAACTTTTAAGTAGTGTAGCTTTTTTCTAGTTTTGGTACATAAATTTGTCAGAATTTCCATTTTTTGGTGATTGTACCTACATAATCCTACATTTTTCAACTTCAAACACTTCGTATAAGCACATCTAGAGTCCAAAATAAGTTCTATTTTTTTTTTGTAAAGTGCATTATTTTTCGTCTACTTTCCAAATCTGCTATCAAATTGTAAGGTTGTGGAAAAAAGTGTCACTTTTGGCAATAGGGCCTTTCTTTGATTTGTATTGCTTCAAAATTGTAGCACATTGTAAAGTTCTAGATTTGTAATCTATCAAGAGGTTGTAACAAGAAAAACTAGAAGTCCATGAAGGCCAAAATTGGCAAGTGGCCCATTGTAATCACACTACTAATAAAGTGCCTAAAGCATCTATTTTGGGGTGGTTTCTTGATTTAGTGAAAAGGGGGGTGTTCTTGGTGTTTTGTTCTCTCTTTACTACACTTTTCTTTCATTTTCTACATGATGGGCAACTTTAAGTTTCTTAAATTAACTCCTCATAACTATACTACATGGTTCATAAAAATGTGGTATCACTTAATGCATAATGGAGTTTCACAATATGCAGATGGTACTCTTCCTAAACCAGCAGGTGATAAAGTATCAACAAGTGATATTTCAGCATGGGTAGCAATGGATAGGAAAGCCCTAAGTGAGATATGTTTGGGGTTTGATGATAACATCATGTATCAAATTAAGAAGTTCTCTACATCTAAGTGATATATGTTTGGGATACCCTTGAAAACCTTTATGGTAAAGTGTTTGAAGAGGATGTGTTCAAAATTGAAGATGACCTTGTCTCCTTAGATCCTAAGTCATATGACTCAATACAAGATTTCATCATCAAGGTGAATGAACTAAGGACAAAGCTTATTGATTGTGGGAGTTCTATCAAATATGACAGACTAATCTATCTCAAGTTGCAATCAGAATATTCCACATTTGTATCTTCTTTTAACACCTTAAAGACTACCTTAGGGTCTACCTACAAGAAAGTCACTTTTGATGAATATTTTGATCTATTGGATACTGAAGAAAAGAATTTTAAATCAATGGGGATTCTCAAATCACCTCAGTCTAAAGCATTGGTGGCCAACAATGAGGGTTCTCAAAATTCAGCTAGATAGTCTTCAAAATAAAGGAAAGGGTAAGAAGAAGTGGAAGAAATAAAAATTAGAGGATGTAGAAAAAATAACACCATAATCCAATCAACATAGTAAGTCCTCAAATTCCAACAAGAAGGGGGACAACAATAAGGAGAAGAAGAAGTGCGCTTATTGCAAGAAATCAGGTCATGAAGAGCATGAGTGTTATCTTAAAAAGATTGATGAATTGACCAACATCAAGATGAAACATAATGTTATATCACCTAATGCTTAAAAGGATAAAAGGTCTTATTTAGATTAAAAGGGCAAAGGACAAGCACTCATGGCAAATCAATATTATTCAAAGGAAATATCACATGGGTTCTGTTGGTGGTTTAAAACTACTAAACAACACAAGCTTCAATGCCAAATTGATATTACTCAAAAAACCTAAGGATTAACCAATTCCTATTAATAGTCACATGTGTAAAACACTTAGACCCAACTTCAACAAAACCAAGGGTGGTTTTCTACTCTTTAGGCTCTACAAAACTAGGGTGGGTATACCCAAGGGATGATTCAAGGCTGGAAGCTACTATATGAGGATTATTTTAGTTTCATTCTAATTTTCATCTCATATCCTCAAATACATGCATAACTCTGACATTTTGAATAAACACATCCCATATAATAGATTTGGTCAAAATCCTTCTATAAATTTGCAAGTATTCCTAGCAACAGTGGCTAACTAAGGTTAAACATTCCATGCAAACAAGTGTTGACCATCTTTTGAAATCTTCAAGAAATGTAAATTAAAGTTGATTTTGATTTTAGAATTGATGCTTCTTCATAGTATATTTATTCTACATACTGAGTAAATTTTGATTAGTGCCTATTCCATTGGGATTCAGAGTCTACTTCAATTCATAGATC
The DNA here is from genome assembly GCA_028749045.1 of Cupressus sempervirens. Taxonomy (NCBI): domain Eukaryota; kingdom Viridiplantae; phylum Streptophyta; class Pinopsida; order Cupressales; family Cupressaceae; genus Cupressus; species Cupressus sempervirens. The sequence continues at coordinate 799,550,481 of CM053791.1, read as the reverse complement.
TAATTTGTTGCATTACAACAAATATTATCATCAATTCTTACTGAAGTTCATTCTTAAAGACATTCTTTTTATCACCATGACCATCCCATCAAATTCATCAAAAGCATTTACTTAATTCATTGAATTAATAGTAGTAATGAATTGATGTACAACCTAAATGAATTGCATTCAATTGAGAAAGCTTTAGTCACACAAACTCAAAATAACCAGGTAACAGCTAAGGCGACAAAATTCAATAAAAATGGATATGGGGACAGCTCAAAAAACTTGTATTAATTTTCCTTGAAAATTGTATACAATCATTGTAAACTCGGAATGACCTTAGAAAGAGACACAAAGATCATTCCATATTGATGTATTCTTAGAAATATGCAGATAAAATACATTATAAAATTTTTCTCAAAGACTGGACCGAAAACATTCGAAGTGTAATACTAAAAATGCATTAGAAATTAGACCCTTCTCTAGCCCTAGAATCTCACTTATATAATGTAAGATGCAACAAGCTTTAGATGTAGCAAACTGATAGGTCTCCATAAAAGATATTTACATTTGCATAACATAAAAAGGAAAAACTTTATATAATAGAAGGGTAACAACATATCATTCTATTGGTAGGCCCCCCTTTCTATTATGTCTTCAAGATATTACAAGCTCTATGATAGGCTCCTTTGTCATTCCAATTCATCAGAGTATGTAGACATCAGGCTTGCCAATGATGAGTTCTTCTTTAATTCTTGTAGCTTTACTTTAATTCATGGCTCTTCACTATTACCATCATGAACTATTATAACAACCTTTATCTATGAATCCTCTTGTGCCACATCATCAATTGGGACCATGATGCTTTCATCTTGGGTTGGTTGCTTCTTTTTTTCCTGACTTGCATGTTTTGATGCATCATCTACTTGGCTTTCTTCCTTGTCAGCAGTTATAACTAGTTGGTTTATTTCCATTGTTGAGAGTGACTGCTCTATTTTGTCTCCTTCATTTTCAGGCATTGATGGAAGTGAGTCAATTATTTTTAATTCATCTTCATGTATCTCTTCATTGTTAGTTTCAACTTCCTCTAACTATTCACTAGAGAGAATATCTGCCATCCCCTTGTCATTAATTATGTCATCTGGCCAATCAAATTGACAAATATCTTGTTGTTTCTTGATGATATATTCTCCTTCTTTATCAATAGTAATAAAATCCCACTTCAAAGAATCAAAGAATAATTGAAACTTTACCATTTATTCTATAGTTGTAGCCCACCATGCATGCCCTATTTCATTGACAACTTTATTCATTCTTAAAAAAAAAAATTCATCAAGTTCCTTAGCCCATTCATCTTTACTTTTCAAATTACTCCTATCTAGGGCATGAGGAAATAAGCTAAACTTTTGGCTCTTATATTTGTCTAAGTAGCCAACTATTATTCTTTGCAAACAAACCCTCCTATCATCAAAATTTTGTAGATCAGTGACAATATCATAAATTCTTTCAATTTGATCATGAGATGATCTTATGACAGAGTAGAATAAGAGTGTCACTTTTTTCCTTCTCATTTTCTTCCCCCATTCATTCACAATAGGCTTTAAAACCTCTTCATTTTCTTTCAATTCTTCCTAGATGTTTACCACTCTTGTTAATTAGTCATAAAAAAATGGCCATCCAATCTTATTGGCCAAGTATGTAAGAGCCTTTCTCAATTTATCCTCATATTTTTCATTTAACACTACATGCAATGCCCACAACTTGATTTTTTCTTCTTTAAAATCTTCTGTTATGTAATATTCTAGCCTTTGGGGTGTATCTAGTATTTCTATGAGGGGGGTGGATTTGGAAGGTTAAACTAGGGGGTCAGGGTATGTTATTCTCGGCCTTGTGGACCTCCCCATTAGCTTGTTTTCAAGCTCAATTCTGTTTTTAACCTCCTTATTGTAGGCCTCAAGAATTGTTTCATATTTACTTTTTAGTTCAAACATGGCCTATTCTTCCTTCTTAGTAGTGGCCAAAAGAAATTGGGATGAATCTACATTCCAATGTGCTACTTGTACATAAGAGGTATTAGCCACTCTCCTCACAATGATGTTTCCTATTAGTCCAAATTCATCTAGCTATGATGAAATAGCCCTAGATCCCCTTCTTAGTGACCACATGACTAGAGAAACTTTATTTTCACTAAATAAAGTCCCTACAAACTCCTTTTTACTAGGGTTCTTGTAATTCAAATTTATTTGAAATAGAATTAAAAATCAATGCATCTACAATATCCCAATTGGGTAACAATAATATATTGGAAGCCTTTACCATTTGCCTCCCCTCGTCAAGGGTTATGCTTTGGAACTCTTGCATCATTTATTCCTTTATTTGTTTTTGAATAGAGGCTTCATCCATTTTTGGATGCTCTACTTTCAATTTTTTTCATCTTTCCTCAAAATTACTCATATTGTCCCTCCATGCAAATTTTTGGAAAGCCCTTGACTTTACAAAACTGTCATAAAAAAAAAATTGATGACTTGCTTCTTCTAGTACAGGGTCCAATTCCCTCCTCTATAATCTACAATTGTTAATTCAAAACTTGGTACTGGAGGCTCTTGGGGGTCTCCTTCATTTATTTTTTATTATGTAACAAAAATTCCCCATTGTGATCCCAACTATTCAACTTTCTCTTCAATGAGCTATTCCTCTTCAATTCTCAAAGGGGTCTATGAGGGTGAGTATTCCTAAACATGAGGATCTTCTTCTCTTATTATCTTTCTCCTTTTTAGGGAGAGTTTAGAAGGCCTTTCTTCCAGAACAACACTAGTGGATGCCATTATTTGTTTTCCTTTGTCTACAATGGCCCCTTTAGTCTGAATAACAATATACCTTGGTCTTTTTTGGGCACTTAATTGACCTACCCCTATATTGGGAGTAAAACCCAATCTCCTCATTACTTCCCTGGCCTTATCTGGGTAAAATATAATAAAAAATTGCTTCTTTTCATTCATTGCCTCTATTATTTTAGGAAAAGATTTCATAAGTTTATTTATCTTATCTACATTTGTAATTGCATCATCTAAAGGACTATAATCTAAATCAAAACAATGAATAAAATCCAAAATTTTAGAGAAGACTCTCCACTTTTCTTTCCTAGTCTCCTATTCTTGCAAGGAGTAGTCATTCCTTATTATATCTTTTGGAAAGTAGAATTCATGCTCAATTTTTCCAAGCTTAATTCTATGCCTCAGAGCCAAATTATACAATCCCTCATAATCACTAGAATGAGAGTAAGAAATAGCCATCTTGTAAGGATCCAAAATATTATTCAAAGAGAGTCAACCCCCTTTTGTGATTACAAAATAATGGGCTACAATGCAAGTGGGGAAAATTGACCCTATTGATCTTTTCAACAAAAATGTTTCCTCTACTCCTCCCAACTACCACAAAAACTTAGCTACTTCTACCTTCAAGGACACCTAGTAAGGTAATACATGAGGACTTCCCTTTGTAGGACCCAAAAAATGGGTTAAATGCATAACATACTATGAGCAAATCACAAAACTCAATAATCATACATTAGCACCCACTAGTTTACCATGAAAGCCAAACTAATAAAAAAAGCAATTAAAACCCCCTCTTTCATTTGTAGCTCCCATGTCCTTCTTTCTTCTCCAAATGATTGTATCTCCAAAGTTGCCTATAGTGCACACAAAATTGAAGCAAAATCCTATGATATGGATAATTCCATGAGAATACTTGAAGTTTTAATTTAATCTTTGAGGGAAAATGGTGTGAAAATGCAAAGAAGCTAAGGATCTAATGACCACCAAGACATCACGAATTCAAGGACCAAAAATGAGAGGATGAATGCTCATTTTATAATGGGAACTCAAGGTGAGAGCAATGGATTTGTCACCCATAGATATGCAATGTGGCAAGAGATTCCTTTGAGAATCCATGATGCATATGACAAAATATGCCAATTGTAAGATTCTATGATGCATAGAAGTCAAACTTGGCTAAATGTGGAAGAGGATCTATGACCGCATCATAAGACACCTCAAGCCAACTTAAAGCCAAGAATCTATGACAAATAAGCCAAATAGGGACATGCGTAAGAGAATAATAATATTTGATTTTGACATATCTTATCCAAGTGTCAAAAGAGAATCCATGAGTTGTCATATCCAAGTGTCATTATGATGTAATATTTTATGGAATATTTGAATTAAAAATCTTTTTATTCCACAAAATAAGAATTAGTAGAAAATGGAATTAATGATGGAAAATGGAACTTAGGAAATTAAGAATTTCCATGGTTTGCGAATGATGAACCAATTAACTAGTATAATTAATTAATTGATAATGATAATTCAAAAGAATAATTAGAAAGAATAATAGGATTAAATTATGGGTTATTTAATCCTATAGAGAAAATTAGTAAATGATTGGCCAAATTGATTAAATGAATGCGACAATATCCTTTGATGAAAATATGATGATGATATAGATCAAATGAGATGATGAAAAGTAGATGAAAGCCATGGTTAGATTGATTGATTGAAGTTGATAACATGCCAAGGACACATGACATGAATTGATTGATATGTAACATTTAACTAACATTAAAAATGCTACAGGATCGAGGTTGATTGATAAGGTTGATCATAATAACACTGATGGACATTGTCAATATTATTAAAATGGTTGATAATTCCATGATTTAACATTGAAATCCTGAACAACATCAAAGATCAGATGACATGAATGATAGTTTGACTAAGCATTGAGAGTCATGATAGTACTAAGGTGAGATTGATAAGATTGATAGGTTGATAGGTTTCCAAGGCACTAAAAGCCACAATAATACCTAGGATCTGATAAATGATGATTGATTTGGGGTGATTCCAAATTGATATGAAATGGTTTTGAGTTGATTTGAAATTGATGTGAGAAAGGATACAAATGACGAAATATGATCAATTTTGGCCAAAAGATAAAAGTTAGTAGAATGATAAAATTGTAAAAATTAGCATGAATAAGTGATGAAATCATAGATGCAAATCATTTTTTAGCATCTACATTTTGCCCCTCTTTGATATAATGTGATTTAGAGCATTGTGTCAAAGAATAATTGGTGAGAAAACCACAACATGCCCCAATAGGGATGATATATATGGGTGACCCTTTGAGAAATTTACTAAGATAAGCATATGATAAGTCAATTTGTTGAAAATGAGAAGACAAAACCATAGCAACTAACAAAATGAAAATCAGAGCTAAAACATGAAATTTATGAGGACTAGAGTGTTGAACAGGATCAACTAGGAGCCCGAGAGTGATTGCATGGGTTACCACTAAAGAAAGACACAAAATGATGAAAATAATAGTTCATTTTGTCCATAAAAAGATACAAATCCAATGCAAATGACAGATTGCAAATCTGAGTTAAAATGCAAAAGTTATGGGCTCCAGAGTGCAACATAGGGGCTCCAGGAGCAGTTCTGGACATCCTACTATCCCAAGAACACCCAAAACTCAACCAAGTGCATAAATTACATATTTGGTAGGCCCAAGTGCATCATGACATAACCAAGTGCGTCAATGACACACTTGGGAAGCCCAAGTGAACTCAAAAAGTGTAAAATATGCCTGAGAAGGCTCCAGAGCCAAAATCAACATGACAAGGGGCAACCAGGAGCCCAAGAGTAGTTTCAAGGATTACCACTCCATATAGTGACCAAATAATGAAAATGATAGCTCATTTTGGTCACAAGGAAGATATGATTCCAACACAACTGACAGTTTGTAAATTAGAGTTGAAACACAAAAGTTATGGCTTCTAGAGTGCAACACAGGGACTCCAGGAGTAGTTCTGGGTACCCTAGGTCCCCAAGTGTGTCAATCGCATAGTTGGAATTCCCAAGTACATCAATGATGTAGTTGGGATGACCAAGTGTGTCAATGATGTAGTTGGTAACCCCAACTATGCCCTAGGATGCTCTGGGGCTTTGATCGGGGTCTGAATGGTCTTGCATCGAGCTGAAACTTGGAGAAGGCTAGCATAACCCTAGGGGGATGTTAGAAACATGATAAAATGCAATAAAAGCTGGTAAAAATGCTTAGAATTTGGTCAAACATAGGGCAGATGTAGGTCAAACTTGGGTAAATGCTAACAGAAAACCATGCAAAGGGCTCGAAAGGGTGCAAACAGACTTGGAATGATTCGAAACTTTGTGTGCATGCCCAAAATGATGGAAAGATGTCATAAAATGAGTGAAATCATAAAAAATGGTCAAATTTGGTCAAAGATGATGAGACAAATGTTAGACTAAGGTTGAATCAGGTGGAAAGCCATAGAAAATTGATTGACAGTGTACGATGATGGAGGAATACATGAATGCTAGATGAAGATGATTTGGTGAATCAGAACACATGATCATGGTGATGGAGAATGAGATGAAGAAGAAAGATGAGATGAGGAGATGAAATGAGATGAAGACTTTTGCTTTCAAAAAGTACACTATATGTCAAATGGAGCTTTATTTTGATATGGCAAATGGAATGCAATGCATCATGGCATAAAGGGCCAGATTGTAAATGCAAGGCTTTTGCATAAACAAGAACGATGTAGATAGAAAATGACCTTGTCCTTCTTGAGGCATATATACATGCCCCAAACTCTCAAAGGTACATTGTAATAGACAGAAATAGAAAAAGATGACCATGAACCATCCTGGCCACTCTCATAGATCAGTTTATATCATCGTGTGGCATAGGAACACGATCAACGAAAAATAAAGCCAAAAATAAATCACTCACTAAATAGCATGAGCCAATAGCTATTCATGTCTATTATTATTTTCTTTTTAGTGTTTTAGGTGTTCAGATGGTGTTTGACATGTTGATGATGTGATAGCACTATTTGTGGATTCAGTTGATACGTTCATAGTGATATGTTGGATTGATTGTTGGTTCACATTGCTCAGATAGTGTGAGTGTCTTGAAAGTGTAGTGCTTTGAATTTTAATCTACAAAGTGTAAGTGCATACACAAAAGGGATGGTTATGTACAGTGAATATGCACAAGGCTTATTGCAAAAATTTTATGGGTTTTGTGATTTTTAGGTTTTTTGAGGATATTTGATTTTTTTGTGTGACTGGTTTTTTTAGGACATTTTACAATTTTTAGGGTTTATTTAGGACACTTTACAATTTTTAGTGATTTTTTCAAGACATTTTATGATTTTTAGTGCTTTTTTTGAGACATTTTATAATTTTTAGGGATTTTCTCAAGACATTTTATGATTTTTAGTGATTTTTTCAGGATCATATTTGAACTTTTAAGGATTTTTTCAAGATCATAAAAGCATATATAGGTGTTAGTTGCAATCTATTATGTGATAGGTCCAATGGACAAAAATTCCTTAGGGATATGCCCCCAGTTCAAATTCAAACGCATGCACCATGTAGGTAATATGCCCCCAAACAAGATGGAAACTATGTACAAAGACTGATGACTGAGTGTGTGTGTAGACTGGTGATGCTTAGGCAAGGTAAAAAAGGACATTAACTAGTTCATGAGCCATGATAAGGGACCAAGGATGTCTTACAATAAGAAAGATATGATCAAGGAATAATAGAGGGGGGAAAACCAGATGGAATCTTGATAGATGGAGGAGCAACAACTAATTACACATGGTGCCTGTTTGCCAAGTTTTCACTTTTGGACAAAAAATTTCTCTTGACTCAAATTTTTGTGCCAAGATTCCTATTTGCTAGGTTTTTATCAAGGCATCCATTTTTTCATGAGTTTTTTCACTTTTTTCTTTTCTTTTCTTTTTTCAGGACTTTTTGCTATTTTTTTGATATTTTTTCAAGACTTTTAGATGGAATCAAGAATGTTGCTGACAACTGCTAATAAGAAATCTATCGTTGATTCTTTTAGCTGATAATTTTGGTTTCCACAACTAACCATAACTATGTAAGATTTTTTCCAATTCTATAGCTAAAATCAAACCACTAAAAAGGCGTCGAGATATACCATTATGTACCATATGTAAGATAGTGTTTGCCTCTTGTGAATCAAGGCATCTAAGGAGAAATGGGTCAAAGGATGGTATGTCATGTGGGATGTCATTAATGATGACATATGCAAAGACTTGTTGGATAAATATTTGAGCTTGGGTGTTGGGAAAATTAGGTAGATGGATTTGGGGATAAACAACTAGATATAAGGGATGGTTGGGAGGGTTGAGACCGATGACCTTCTACATGAATGTTGATCGAGAGAGCCCCAAAAGACTATGGTATGTTGAACACTGGAACACTTATATTCATGGCATCATCTTTTTCATTTTGTATGCTTGGGAGCTTCTTAGCTTTTGATTTTTTATGATCTAATGGTGCCTTTCAGTTTTCACCAAGAGACCTATGCATGTTATTTTTTTCTCTTTTTTATTTGTAACTAGAAGGTGGAGTTGGCTCCCCAAAATATGCCAATGTGTTCTCTTTAGGAGAAATTTCTTCTTTATGATCTTTAGTCATTAGGCCTTCAAAGACTATTATAGGAGTGTCATCATTATCGAATCGATCAAAAATTAGTGGTCCACGTTGGTCCCAATCCAATAGTTCAGGATAACTTGAGGGGTTGTCATTATTAGTATTGAATGGGATTTGGTTGAAGGTAGATATATGGGTATCTGATTCGATTGGGTCATTGGTGTTATGCTTAGAAGCTAGAGGATTGTTGGTTTTAGGTGGGATATCCTCATATGCCTTTTCATCATTCAAAACATCCATAGTCTTACATGTAGGTAACATAGTACTAGGAGGACCTATTTGTAATGGTTTAAATCCAAGCCCCAAACTAGGAGGTTGTCCTTTTCTAGTGATAGGTTCAATGATTCCTTGTTTCTGAGATCCAAGACCACTATAGCCATCATAGCCTTATTTCTACATGATAGTAAACCCAAGTCCATACTTGCTAGGAGATATCAAAGTGAGTTTTTGTTCTGCTTGTGCTTTCTCCATACAAATAGAAGTATTCTCATTGATAGAAATGTCATTCTTTGTACTGATCCCAGAGAATTGTTCTTGTAATAGTTGTGATTTACCATAAGATTGGGGAGAAACTAATGACTCCCTAATGTGGGATACATGAGACATAAAGTATTCTCTGTACCCATTATCTTCAATCTTCATCTTTTCCTTGGCCTTATTAAGGAGTATATCAGTAGCCACATACTTAGAGGAATCTATGGATCGTGCTTCATTATTTGCTTGGACTTAGTATGTAGTAGCATTTCTCAGATTAGCACAAAATTGGAAAGGATCTAGATCACCAAGGATGGTAACCTCCACATTATCATAGGAAAACTTTAGACATTGATGATATGTGTGTTGCATAAAATTGTAACCAAGATTATGCAAACCTCAAACTATGAACATAGCAATGGAGAAAATGTTCGGTGTGCTCTTAGAAACACAATAATGGCTGAATCTCTTGGATGTATGAATGCAAATGGAAAATGTACCTAAACTAGATGATGTGAGAAATGACAAAATGATGATGCAATAACAAGAAATTCTAATGGACTTCGAATGATTCCTAACCTAGCCAGTATTAGGCCATTCTTCTCATAGTGTCTCATGTGTGTGTCTATGTCTGTCTCCTTCTTAGGAAAGCTTGAGACATGGAATCTATTTAAAGTGGATGGAGGAAGCATCTAGAATGTGCTTAGAAACTACTAAGAGATAAGGATAAGGATTTGATGACTAAGCACAGGAGATAAGGATAAGAATTGACAACTAAGCATCTTATCTCACATTCTAGATAGATAGATAAGACTGATGAGATGGTATGTGTGTGTAGAAGATTCCTATGGTGTAGACAACATGTGCTTAAAAGATGTGATGACAACTCATATGAATGCATGTACCTCTATACGGTTTGAATAAAGATTAAATTAAATAAAATTTAATTTAATCAAGGTCTAGAAGAATTAATAGGAACATGGAGGATTTTAAATAAATTAAATTTATTTAAAAAAGAATATGTGGAGAATCATGTGTTAATTTAAATTAACACATTAGAGCTAATAAGTATTTAAATTAAATTTAAATACTTAGACAAAAATGAACTTATTTAATTAAAATAATTTAATTAAATAAGTAGAGGAATGTGACTAGTATTAATTAAATTAATAAAGCCATTCGGGACAATTTTTAGTGTATACAATATGTAGAAGGGATTTCTTTCATAGCATGAAGCTAAGTGCATCCTAGTATCATGTTGCAATTAATTTCTATATCTAGGACATGGAATAATGTGTCTTCAGCAGTTGGGCCAACTCTAATAGGTAATGTGATGATGCCCTTGGAGAAGTGTTCACCATCATCTTAAGCTTTTATTTTGATTCTTTGAGAGGGATCCACATCATCTTTAGAATAACCCAAACTATTGACAACCTTAAGAGTGCAGATGTTCAATCCTGCTCCTCCATCTATTAAGACACATCTGACTTTGGCATTATGGATGAAGACTTTGAGATGAAGGGGATCATTGTGGTTGGGTTTGTCCTTAGGAATATCTCGAGGGGAAAAGGTAATATGCTATGAGTCAGATAGGTTCCAAACCATGGCTTGGAATTGGGCAACATCCATGTTATCTTGGACTATTGACTTTCTAAGGGCTTGCTCTAAGATCTTCTAGTGTTGGGGAGATGCAGGCAGTAGGTCTAAAATGGATGTTTGCACAGGGGTCTTGCCAAGCTGTTCAACAAGGCTATAATCAGATGAAGTAGGAGCAATAGGTCTATTAGGGGGTACAAGTCTAGTAGTAGCAGTAGGTCTAGATGGAGCTCTAGGTAGGGTGATCTTGGAATGACATATAGTGATAGTGCAACGAGTGTCTTTAGGATTCAATGTGAATGTGAATATGTGGGAATCAGACTAATTAAAGCAATTGATAGTGTAGTCATATCTGGTGCATGTGTAATTCACATTACCTTGTGAGTTTGAGTTTGAAATTGAGGGTTTCTCTTTGTCATTATTACCCAAAGGATCTTTGAAAATAGTGTGATCAGAGTTGGATGCTAATAGTGATGGATCAACCTCGATGACACCATCATCAATGAGGTCTTGTATTGCATGTTTCAATTGGAAGAATGATGAAGTCTTATGTCCTTTGGTGCCATGGTAATCACAATACTTTTTGTCATCCCACCAATCTGTTGTACTTAACGATTCATCTTTGATTGGGGGTAGCTACAAGAAGTTATTACTTAGTAACTGTTGTAATTTTTACTCAAGAGGTATCCCCAATTGTGTAAATTTTATGTCCTAGGTTCTAGGATGTCTTTGAGTTTTGTCTTGCATGGAAGTCTTAGTTTTTTGTTGTTGAGGTGTTGTTTGATTAGGAGTTTGTGAATTTGTGGGGTTTAGGCCTTTCAAAGTCAATTGAGGTTGTTTTGTGCTAATCATGCGGGCATCCATAATGCCATCATTAGTCACATTCTTGTTTTTGGAGAAAATTTTTGGCTTGTCATTAGACGAGTTGGTGCTTGTGTTTTCTTTGTTTGTCTTGAGGATTCCCCTACGCATAAGAGAATCTTCAATACCTTTTTTCATAAGTTTAGAAATGGTGCTTGGACTCTTGATTTTGAGTTCATACATTAAGTCTGGGACTAAGTTATCAATGCACAAGTTAACTTGTTGTTCTTTGGGAATGTCTAGTGAGCATTGACTAACTAAGCTTCTCCAACGAAGTAAGAATGTGATGAATGGATCTCCTGCCTTTTGTTTAGTTAAGCACAAATTAGAAAGTGTCACCTCATTTTTAATGTTAAAGGCAAAGTGGGAGATGAACTTATCTATGAGTTCCAACCAAGATTTGATATTATCAAGAAGTTTGGAGTACCATTCAAGTGCAAGCCCACCTAGAGAATGAGGGAATAATCTCATGAGGTAAGTGGGCTCATCACTAAGTTCGGTACATGAAGTTCAAAATTATTTGATATGATCAATAGGGTTTCCTTTTCCTTGGTATTTTTCAAACCTTGGAGCCTCAAAGTGTTTTGGGAATGGAGGTATATATAGACCTTTATCGAATTGATTAGGATGTAGGTCCTTTTCTGTATATAAAGCCTATTTCTTTTGGACTCCCAATGCCTTGACTTGTTTGAAAAGTTTTTTGAATTGTTGTAATAGTTCTTCATTGGGGTTTTGCACAATGGTCTTTCCTTCAAGTATTTTGTGTCTGTGAGTAGACCATTTACTATGGTGGGAGCTATGTCTACTCGGTTCTGACATTTCTATGTCTGATGAGTCTGGTGATGTGTCACTAGGTGGAGGATGTATGTTGGTACCTCAAAGATAGAAGGGTCTTTGTTGTTGGGGTACTTGTTGTGGAACTTGTTGTGGGATTGACTATGATTGTTGTACCATGATTTGTTATTGTGCCATGTGTGGTAGTTGCTATTGGGATACCTTTGTTGGTTGTATGTGAGACCATGTATGTGAGTGTTGTTGTAGAGGTATCTGTTGAGGTTGTTGTGGCACATGTTTTTGTTGTAACAAATGTTGTTGATATGCAATTTGTTGATCAAGGCATCTTTGGTATTCCAACTATTGCTTGAGTTTCTCTTGTTGTTTAACAAACATTGCTTATTATTGTTGGAATTGTTATGGAAATTTTTGTTGATAAATTATGTGTAAGTCAAGTGGGTTCACATGGGACTGTGTATTAAGAATGTTGGATGTTTTCCCCAGTTGATGTTGTTGTCATTGTGGTTGATGTTGGTGTTGATATGTGGGACATGTGTTAAGTGGATGTAGATTTGGTTGAGGGTTGGAAGTGTTAATTCCTTATGCCACCATAGGTTGATGTTGTTGTGGGAGTTGACTAAGTCCTTGGGAAGTGATCATCATGTTGGTATTTTTTTTTTGGCTCCTTTTTGTTTTGGAGGTTTATGCTTGGGACATCATATTGACTTGGCAATGAGGTTCATTCCTTTTGGGAATTGATGTAATTTCACTAAGAATTTTTCTTTGTATGTCAATAGGGACTATTGTAGATGATGTTGCACATAGTGCACTCATGGGAGGCTCCGTAACACTTGTTGTCATACCACTTGGTAGGGTTAGGAGAAAAGGTGTACTTTTTTTATTTGCCTCCAAAGAAGGTATGTCTGGCATCCCTAAGGCACAAGTCCATTTAGGTGCATCTTGTTTTTGCATCATGTGACTAAAATCAAGTCTCAATGTCCTTTTGGGGTGTTTAGGAATTGGTGGTATTTCATCGAACAAGGGATTAACATTGACGTGTTCAAATGTACTTTGGAGGATTTCAATTGTTGGTTCTTGATGAGACCTTATAGGTGCCATTATTGCATTTGAAAACTCCAAAGGTTATTTTCCCTTATCTAAGTCCAAATTGATCATCGGTTTTTGGTTTTCAATGGTTTTTTTGGTTTGATGTTTGGACTTAGGTCCTTCCATATTTGGGTTGAATTTGACAATTTCTTGGGCTGCCAAAAGTTTGAAGTTTTTATGAAAGTTATTGTCTTGACATGCCCTATCCATTTGCTCATCAGTGATGCCATAATCAGTGTCAGAGTCATCACTGAGGTGTATAGTACCTTTTTGTATTTTTGATGTATTAGGGTAGAAGGTACTTGTGTTAGGTTGGCTAAATTCATAGGAGTGTGATTGTTCATCTTCATGTGTAGTTGGTAAACTTCCTCCTCCTAGTGGTATTAGTACAAATATAGGCTCAAAGTCAGGACTCCATTGAACCATCAAATGTGTAGGGGATGTGTTTGAAGTAAACCTCATTGGTGCAAGAGCACCTAGGAAATATGCCAAGTTTCCTAAATTGTTTTTGGCTTGTAGTGGTCTTGGCTAGACCACATGAATAAGGGATATGGGATAAAGGCCCAAGTGTGTGAGTTGTGTTTGTAAATAGGTTTTTGTTGTGTTTGAGTTTCCAAGTTGCTTCTATGTTGGCAAAATTGCTTAAATTGCTTGTTAGAGCCTAGAATGGTCAAACACTGACCAAGACCCCAGGAGGATGGGAAACATGGAAAATATGTTAAAAGTTGTAATTACATGGAAATAGGTTCATTTAACCATGTTTGAGGTCATGGAGCCATTAAATGCACAATAGTGCAAAAGTTGCACTTGGCAACTTTGCAACTTTGCAAAGTTGCTTGACAACATTGACAAAAAGTGCTAAAACTTTATAAGGGCTTCAAGAATCAGTTGGAAACCTATGGGATCTGTTGATTCACATGGGTAAGAGGTATTTAAGACCAATCCAAGTTAGTTTGAGGTTGGGCATATTCTTTTGTACGAATTTTGGCATTGGAATGAAGAGAAAACTGAGCATTTTGATGACAGTTTTCTGATTTCACCCTTCATCCACACCTTTAATGGATTGCTAGGGTTTCTATTTTCATGTGATTTTATAGTGTATGGAATGTAGATTCTTTGGTAAATATTAGGAGTTTTTTTTTATCAGTTTCATTACTAGTTTGAAAAATCTTTTTAAAGTTGCCAGTTCGCTGGTCTGTACACAGCAATCAGCAAAGAAATCTCTATAACTTGAATTCCAATGGTGGAACCATGATGGCCTTTTGGAATCAAGTACTAGACTGTATAAAAAATGTAAATATGTATTTTTGTCTTGTTTTTCAGAGGTTTTTTGTTTTTTCCAAGAGGCCCTAGGCGAGTTTGCATACCCGGCTAGGCAATGAAATCAGCAAATAAGTGTTTGAATGGGGCATAGAATGGGGTGTTGGGTGCAATAAAAATTCATGGAAGGAAAGAGTGGTGAGTGAAGGAAGTTAATTCCAGGAGTTCAGTCATTTAGAGTCCATTTGAGTGGTGGAAGGAAGAACTCTCTATATTCCTGTTCATACAAACAAGAAACCCTTGTAAATAGACATATTTTTGGAAATCCCTTGTACGGATGACCTGGGTGTTGCAGACCTGAAAAATCTTCAAGGGGAGCCAAAAGGGTATCCAAATCATAAATTTTTTTGAGTACTTCTTAAGGGTTTGAGGAGATATAAGCCAAAAATCAGTTTTGGAGGCCTAATTTTGTTATTAGTCTTGGTAGCCCTCTTAACTATGCAATCTTCAAATCGATTGGAAACCCAATACTCCAATTCACTTAGTGATCCTAAAAAATATTGAATGAGACCTAATACAAGCCTTGGAATTCAATATAGCCAAGAATGCACTCCTGGAAGCCAGTTGTCAAGAACGGTGCAATGAGAGCACTAGGGAGACCCCATGGTGAAATAGAGTTTTGAGTTGATTGGTGAGGATTAGTGTAATAAGGGAATAGAGAGAAGATTCCCTTGGAGTAGGGTATAGGATAAATACCCTAAGAAGCTAGGAGAAAGCCTAAAGTGAGTTCTAGTAGTTCAGGCTAGAACCTTGTTCAAGATCCTCCCCATCAAATTGGTATCAGAGCCTTGAAAGGTTTGGGACAAGACATTGTGTATGTCTTATTTTGGAAGTGAGTCAGTGGGAGAAACCACCATGGTAAAAAATGCTGAGTTGGCAAAGGAAGTGACAGAACAAAGGGAGAAAAATAGGCTCCTTGAGGAGGCCTTAGAAGCTATGAAAGATAAGCTTGATGAAGTGGTAGAGATAGCTGGAAAAATGAAAGAGAAGTTGGAAATTAATGAAGAAAAGGGAAAGGAAGAGAATGAAGAGGACTATGTACCTGAACCTGATCCTCCATTACAAGAGGAACCTTTCCTTAAAGCCATCAAGGCATTGGGTGGCAAATCTCTTGAGGGGATACCCCTATTTACTGGTAAGATGATTTCAGAGTTGGTCATGGAATGGATTGAAGGGATGGAGAACCATTTTGAATGTGAAGGCATATCAGAGGCACAAAAGGTGAAGGTTGCCAAATCAAGATTAAGGGGACCAGCCCTAACATGGTGGAAGTTCATTCAAGAAGAGAGGGAAAGAGAAGGCAAGAAACCTATGTCTAATTGGAAAGCTATGGTGGCAAAAATCAGAGATAACTATTTGCCTGAAGACTATGAAATCCAGCTACACAAGAAGAGACAAAGCTTGAAGCAAAAATATTTGGATGTGGCCTCCTATACTGAAGAGTTTCAAAAACTTTGCTTGAGATCCAAGGTCCAAGAGGAGGAGAGCATCAAGGTGGCTAGATATTTAGGTGGTTTGAAATGGAGTATTCAAGAGGAGATTAGCCTTTGGACTCCTACTACTGTTCATAAGTGTTTTCAATTGGCACTCAAAGTGGAAGATAAGAATAGAAGGAAACAAGACTCTAACTCTAGGGGTAGAGGAAGAGGGAGAGACTCTAGAGGACATAGAGGTGGTTATGGGGGAAGAAGCAATGAACCCAAGGCCACAGGAGACTCCAAGTTGATTGAGCAAAGTGGGGAAACAAGTGGAAGAGGTAATTTCACTAAAGGAAGAGGATTTGGTGGTGGAGCTAGAGGCAGATCAAACAATTTCAGCAGGGGTTCACATTTTGCAAACATGAAATGTTACCATTGTGGACAACTTGGTCATCCAGCCTATAGATGTCCTGAGAAGGCATCATCTTCCCAAGGGGATAAGAAGATAACATATGTTCAAGAAGAATGCAGCAACAATATAACTTCAAAAGTGAATCTTGATTCTGAGAAGGGAGAAAATCTTATGTTTAGAAGAGTTTTGATCAAGGAGCCTAGCAAAGAAGAGCCTAAACAAAGAAGGGCACTTTTTAGAATAAAATGCAAGATACTTGGTAAGGTTTGCAAAGTTATTGTTGACTCAGGATCAACTGATAATATCATCTCTGAAGAGGCTATCCAAAAGATCAAGCTAACAAAGATTCCTCATGATCATCCATATAGAGTCACATGGCTGAATAAAGGGCAGAATGTGTTGGTAAATGAACAAGTTTGGGTGGATTTTTCAATTGGAGGATATCAAGACAAAATTCTTTGTGATGTGTTTCCCATGGATGCTTGTCATCTACTCTTGGGTAGGCCATGGCAATATGATAGGGATGTTGTCTATCATGGGAAGAAGAACTTGTATACATTCAAGAAAGGAGGAGTGACATACAAAATCCAATCACTTGTTGAGGAAGGCATAGATGCAGCAACAGATTAGCGTGTTCTACTCATGAGTGGAAAAGAATTCTTACATGATTTCAAGGAGAACAATGAAGTTGGGTTTGCCATAGTTGTGAAACCAAAGGAGAAAGATACTGTCAAACAAACACCATTGCCAAGAGAGGTAAAAGAACTATTCGATCAGTTCAAAGACATCATAAGTGATGGAGAACTTGCCACACTCCCTCCACAAAGATCTATTAGTCATCAAATAGACTTTGTTCCTAGATCCTCATTGCCCAACAAGGCTGCTTACAAGATGACTCCAGATCAGAATAAAGAAATTGCAAGACAAGTACAAGAGCTACTTGACCAAGGTCTCATTCGGAAGAGTATTAGCCCATGTGCTGTACCGGTTGTTTTGGCACCAAAGAAAGGAGGTAAGTGGAGAATGTGCACTGATTCTAGAGCCATAAATAGGATAACAATTAGATATAGGTTTCCTATTCCTAGAATAGAAGATCTAATGGATTGTTTGGGGGGTGCTAAGTATTTCTCCAAGATAGATCTCAAGAGTGGCTATCATCAAATCAGAATGAAGGAGGGTGATGAATGGAAAACAGCCTTCAAAACTACGGAAGGACTTTATGAATGGCTAGTAATGCCATTTGGCCTCTCTAATGCACCTAGTACATTCACGAGGCTAATGAATGAAGTGTTGAAGGACTACATAGGCATTTTTGTAGTGGTTTATCTTGATGATATTCTCATTTTCAGCAAGACTAAAGAAGAACACATGAAGCATTTGGCAATTGTTTTAAAGAAGTTACAAGAAGAAAAATTGACCATTAATCTTGAGAAAAGTGAGTTCTTGAAACAATAGTTGGTTTACCTTGGTTTTGTAGTTTCACAAGGTAACTTGAAGATGGATGAAAGTAAAATAGAAACCATTCTAAACTGGCCTACACCTAACACAGGGGCTGCAGTAAGAAGTTTCCATGGTTTGGCACAATTCTACAGGAAGTTTATAAGGGGTTTTAGTGAGATATGTGCACCAGTATTAGACACCATCAAGGGAGGACTAAAAACTAAGTTCTTGTGGACCAAAGAAGCCAATGAAGGGTTTGAAAGGTTGAAGAAAGAGGTAGCTACTAAACCCATTTTGGTTTTACCTAGTTTTGACAAGTTGTTTATTGTAGAATGTGATGCAAGTAATATTGTTGTTGGGGCTGTATTAAGCCAAGAAGGAAGGCCAGTAGCATTCTTTAGTGAAAGGCTAAATGAATCCAAATCTAGGTACTCATCCTATGACTTAGAATTGTATGCATTGGTGCAAGCACTTAGGAAGTGGAGGCACTATCTTTTACCTAAAGAGTTTGTTGTATACACTAATAACCAAGCATTGAGTTACATCAACACTCAAGAGAAGTTGAGCCTAAGACACATCAAATGGATGGAGTTCCTACAATCCTACACATTCACCATCAAGCACAAGAAAGGGCAGATAAATAAAGTAGCTGATGCATTAAGTAGAAGGCTGCTTACTATCCAAGAAATACAGTTAGAGAGTATTGGAGTTGAAGGTTTCAAAGACCTATATGCTGATGATGAAGACTTCTCAGAGGCCTACAAGGTATGTGTAGAGTTTAACAATCATTTTCATAGCAAGTTTGCTGATTACACTTTGCAAAATGGGTTGTTGTTTAGGGGAAATCAATTATGTGTGCCTAGAGGATCAATGAGAGAAAATATGATCCAAGAGAAGCATAATGGAAGCCTTAGTGGACACTTTGGTTTGAACAAAACATTGGAGTTGGTGGAAAGATTCTACTATTGGCCTAGGATGCAAAGAGATATCCGGAAGTATGTTGAACAATGCATGATTTGTCAAAAGGCCAAGGGAACTTCTACAAATGCAGGATTGTACCAGCCCTTACCCATTCCAAATAGGCCATGGGAATGCATTAGCATGGACTTCATAGTGGGCTTACCAAGAACAACATCAGGTTTGGATAGTGTGTTTGTAGTTGTGGACAGATTTAGCAAAATGAGTCACTTTATTCCTTGTAAGACTACTCATGATGCTAGCTATATTGCTCACTTATTTTTCAAAGAAGTTGTAAGGATTCATGGCTTACCAATTAGTATAGTTTCAGATAGAGATGTTAAATTCATGGGGCACTTTTGGAAGACCTTGTGGAGAAGGCTAGGTACTAACTTGGCACATAGTTCAGCTTACCATCCCCAAACTGATGGTCAAACTGAGGTAATTAATAGGGTGCTTGGAAACCTTCTAAGGTGTTTAACAAAGGAGTATGGCCAAGTGTGGGATCAAGTCCTACCACAAGCTGAGTTTTCCTACAATGATAGCACAAATAGAACTACCGGTAAGAGCCCTTTTCAAGTTGTTTATGGTTATCACCCAAGAGGAGTTTGTGAGCTATGAGAATTAAAGAATCAAGAAGAGATTAGTGGACATGCAGATGATTTTGCCCAGTCCATGAGAGAGGTACATGAGCAGGTCAAGAAGTCCTTGATAGAGGCTACTCAAAGGTTAAAGACTAAAGTAGATGAAAGGAGGAGAGATTTACAATTTGAAGTAGGAGATTTGGTGATGGTACACTTGAACAAGGCTAGACTTCAAAAAGGTGTTCCAAGCAATCTTCAAATGTGGAGGATAGGGCCTTGTAAGGTTCTAGCTAAGTATGGCCCAAATGCCTACAAGATTGAGTTGCCAAACAATCTAGCCATCTCTCCCATCTTCAACATTCAAGATTTGGTTAAATACAAGGGTCCTAATGTCATGGAAGAGGAACACATCATAGAGGTAGATAAGAATATTCCAGAAATCAGTATTCCTCTCCAAACCAAGCCTCAAGCTGAAAAAGTTCTAGATTCAAGAGTAAAGAAGAAGACTAGGCATGGAATCTATATGGAGCATTTAGTAAAATGGAAGAACTAGCCTGAATCTGAAGCGACATGGGTAGCTGAACATGAATTCAAAAAGAGAGGTATTAGTCAAGATCTCTTGAATACTGACCCACCTTAAGTTTTTTTTTTTGTCATAGGGGGAGAATGGTGCAAGAGCACCTAGGAAATATGCCAAGTTTCCTAAATCGTTTTTGGCTTGTAGTGGTCTTGGCTAGACCACATGAATAAGGGATATGGGATAAAGGCCCAAGTGTGTGAGTTGTGTTTGTAAATAGGTTTTTGTTGTGTTTGAGTTTCCAAGTTGCTTCTATGTTGGCAAAATTGCTTAAATTGCTTGTTAGAGCCTAGAATGGTCAAACACTGACCAAGACCCCAGGAGGATGGGAAACATGGAAAACATGTTAAAAGTTGTAATTACATGGAAATAGGTTCATTTAACCATGTTTGAGGTCATGGAGCCATTAAATGCACAATAGTGCAAAAGTTGCACTTGGCAACTTTGCAAAGTTGCTTGACAACATTGACAAAAAGTGCTAAAACTTTATAAGGGCTTCAAGAATCAGTTGGAAACCTATGGGATCTGTTGATTCATGTGGGTAAGAGGTATTTAAGACCAATCCAAGTTAGTTTGAGGGTGGGCATATGCTTTTGTACGAATTTTGGCATTGGAATGAAGAGAAAACTGAGCATTTTGATGACAGTTTTCTAATTTCACCCTTCATCCACACCTTTAATGGATTGATAGGGTTTCTGTTTTCATGTGATTTTATAGTGTATGGAATGTAGATTCTTTGGTAAATATTAGGAGTTTTTTTTTATCAGTTTCATTACTAGTTTGAAAAATCTTTTTAAAGTTGCCAGTTCGCTGGTCTGTACACAGCAATCAGCAAAGAAATCTCTATAACTTGAATTCCAATGGTGGAACCATGATGGCCTTTTGGAATCAAGTACTAGACTGTATAAAAAATGTAAATATGTATTTTTGTCTTGTTTTGCAGAGGTTTGTTGTTTTTTCCAAGAGGCCCTAGGGGAGTTTGCATACCCGGCTAGGCAATGAAATCAGCAAATAAGTGTTTGAATGGGGCATAGAATGGGGTGTTGGGTGCAATAAAAATTCATGGAAGGAAAGAGTGGTGAGTGAAGGAAGTTAATTCCAGGAGTTTAGTCATTTAGAGTCCATTTGAGTGGTGGAAGGAAGAACTCTCTATATTCCTGTTCATACAAACAAGAAACCCTTGTAAATAGACATATTTTTGGAAATCCCTTGTACGGATGACCTGGGTGTTGCAGACCTGAAAAATCTTCAAGGGGAGCCAAAAGGGTATCCAAATCATAAATTTTTTTGAGTACTTCTTAAGGGTTTGAGGAGATATAAGCCAAAAATCAGTTTTGGAGGCCTAATTTTGTTATTAGTCTTGGTAGCCCTCTTAACTATGCAATCTTCAAATCGATTGGAAACCCAATACTCCAATTCACTTAGTGATCCTAAAAACTATTGAATGAGACCTAATACAAGCCTTGGAATTCAATATAGCCAAGAATGCACTCCTGGAAGCCAGTTGTCAAGAACGGTGCAATGAGAGCACTAGGGAGACCCCATGGTGAAATAGAGTTTTGAGTTGATTGGTGAGGATTAGTGTAATAAGGGAATAGAGAGAAGATTCCCTTGGAGTCGGGTATAGGATAAATACCCTAAGAAGCTAGGAGAAATCCTAAAGTGAGTTCTAGTAGTTGAGGCTAGAACCTTGTTCAAGATCCTCCCCATCACTCATGGTAGGTGTATTTTTTAAGGTTTGTTGTGCCATAGCTTGATTATGATGATCTTGCAGATACATGTTTAAGGGGTCTGCTAGTAATGGTTGTGATGCCTTGATTTGGTCTTTGTCAAAGGTTCATTGGGTTTTCTTGCTCTTTTTCTGTCTTGGATGAGGTTTTAGTTGTGCTTGTGCCTTAGAAAATAAAGGTTGATAAAGTTCCTCAACTCTCTAAGCTGATTGTGTCCTAGTAAGTGCTGGCATGATACCTAAGATTGTAGATGCAATGGGGAGAAACCTAAATGGACTTTTCTGCCTCCCAAGTGCAAAAGAGGTCAAAACTTGATAATTAAGATGTGGGTATGCAAGATATGAGTGTTTTTGGGATTTTTAAGTTTTTAGGGATGTTATACAATGTGAGGAAATGCTAAATGAACTAGGATTTTTATGTGCAAAGTGAAAATTTCCTAGGGATGTTATGCAAATGCAAATGCAAGGTGTTGTTTTGAAGTTTGACTAGAGGGGATGAAAATGACTCTAAGGTATGCAAAATGAAAATTAGGGTTATGTTTTGGACTTGGTAAGGGTGCCAAAGGTTGATGTATGGAAGATAGACTATGAAAAGGATGGTTTTCAAGGGTTGATAATGATGTCTGGGATATGCAAAATGAGGGTAAATGATCAAGAAGGCAATTTGGTTGATGGACACTTTGATAGGGTTTGGTAGTGAAAATGATGCTAGGATTTTGATCAATGCAAGATGAAAGGGATATACCACTAGGGTAAGTCAAAATGAAATTTTATGGATGCTAGGGATATGATTATGCTATGACAAGGGTATATGGAAAGTTTTGAATTTAGGTAAAACCTTTAGAAAGTATTTTGTCTAAGAGTTTAACCTTGTGATAAAGGACTTTGGATCTTGACCAAAAAGTGATAAAAGATGACAAGGTCAAATTTATCAAGACATAGATAGATTTTGACCAAAGAAAGTGATAAGAAAAGATAAAAGGACTAATCAAGATTCATTATCCGTCAACACTAGGAGATACTCTAAGACTCATACTTTGTCTAGATTTTTGACTAAATTCAAAGGTTTCGAGGGTTCAAAATGATGTTTCGAGGGCTCAAAATGGTGGTGATGTTGAATAGATATGTGATATGGATAATGCCTATGATGAAAAATGGGATTCTGGGTGCAAGATGTAGTTTTGGGTCAAGTGCATAATGGGGAGGTACGGAGGCTCCTAAATGCAATTTTAGGGTTCTGAAGTGTAGTTTGGAAGGCCAAAATGGTCCTGCAGGTGCCCAACTATGCCTTAATAGTGCCAAGTGCACCCTATCAGTACCAATTGCATCATTGACATAGTTCGGGCCAGTTTTGACACAGTTGGCACTGTCTGGGCACACTTGGTGGTCCTCATACCCAGTTTTGGATTCCAGATAGCATTTTGGGGCTTCAACAATGTCCTTAGGTACTTGGTTAGCTCCCCTTGCATTAGCTTGCCCAGATCTACATTCTACATCACCTAGTCTTCATTACCTTCACTTAAGACATCTTTCCCTATATCATAACCTCTATTTTGAACCTCCCAACCCATCCTAACATCAACCCCAACATCTTAGCTTCCTGGCATATCACTTTGGTAACCATACCCTTTAGAATTAGTAAACATCAACCCCAATATCTTAGCTTCCTAGCATATCACTTATGATGTAGTTGGTAGTTTCAGGGTGCAGTTGGTAAACTAGGGTGAAACTAAGGTAATTCTAGGAGCTATGATTTCCAGATTGATATCATAGAGAGGTAAATAGTAGGGGACAATGTTAAGACTAGTATGACTTCTCAAAATGATGGTTAGGACACATAGAATGATGGATAAAGTGGTCAAGGTTATGAATAGGTATGCAAAGATGCAAGGTGGTGAATGCAAAGTGCTAATTTTGAGATTGGAATGCAAAAACTAAGGGAGGTAAACCAAACACAAATGGATGCAATATGAAAGGTAATGGATACTAAATGAGCACTAAAAGGTGAAATATGAAGTCTATATGATGCAAGTATGAGGCTTAGACTAGGGTAAATGCAAGTGGAGTCTATGCAAGGATGAGATCTACATTTTGCCAAGCACATTTAGGAGCACAAGTTGCCATGTTTTCCAAGGTTTAAGTGTGTTGAACCAAAGTTTGCAAAGTTTGATAAAGGTTGTAAAGTCTTGAAAATGTGTAATGTTTGGAGAAGGTTCAAGGTGTAAATTTTAATGACACATTAAGACAAGAATGGTTGTTGTTAAAAGTTAACAAACACACCAAAACCTAGGCTTTTAGGATTGTATCCATTGAATTCTTGCTTGAACTAGAGTTCAGTTGTGCTTATGCAAAGTGGAAAACCTAGGATCTTGGCACCACAGGCTCCCCCTTATAGTGCACTCACTTCTCAGGGCTACTAAGATCTGCTTCCCAAGGGGCATGACTTCCCAAGGGACTATTGCCTCTAGTAAGGACCATGAGAATGTAGGATGTCTTCATAGGCATGGATGATGCCTTGAGCTAGTGGATAGAAAGGATTTTGGCCACTAAAACATGGTTTTTAGTAAGGGCATTCCATTTGGAAAGTGAATGATAAACTTTTGCAGAAGGTCTCCCAGCCCCAAGAACTGAGGTTTGACGCACCACAAGGGTACTGGAGGAGAGCTATCGCATAGTAATACCATTGATATGGCTTTCACCATGATTGAATTTTATATAGTGGCTAGAATTTTGACTTGGATTTAACCCATTACTGCTCTAAGGTCATCCCTTGGCATACCCAATATTGAGTATCTTGGTCCAAGGCAGGCCTCCTACAGAAGTTACATGGATTTCTCTTACACCCAAGATCCACAAATGGTGAGGGGAGAGGATACATCCAATGTAACTCCTAGGGATTTAAAAACTGTAGATACACCAAGAAGAAAAGAAAAAGTTCATTTTAAGCAGCAAACGAAGTGTTATCTAATCTAGGAAATCCGCACACATGGTTTTACCAAACACATAATGTAGCTCCAAAGTTGCCTATAGTGCACACAAAATTGAAGTAAAAGCCTATGATATGGATAATGCCATGAGAATACTTGAAGTTGTGACTTAAAATTTAGGGAAAATTGTATGAAAATGCAAAGAAGCTAAGGATCTAAGGACCTCCAAGACATCAAGGACTGAAAATGAGAGAAGGAATGTTCATTTTATAATGGGCACACAAGGTGAGAGCATTAGATTTTTCACCCATAGATATGCGATGTGGCAAGAGATTCCTTTGAGAATCCATGATGAATAGGACAAAATATGCCAATTGTAAGATTCTATGATGCATGGAAGTCAAACTTGGCTAAATGTGGAAGAGGATCTATGACGCATCATAAGACACCTCAAGCCAACTTAAAGCCAAGAATCTATGACAAATAAGCCAAATAGGGACATGCGTATGAGAATAAGAATATTTAATTTTGACATATCTTATCCAAGTGTCAAAAGATAATCCATGAGTTGTCATATCCAAGTGTCATTATGATGCAATATTTTATGGAATATTTGAATTAAAAATCCTTTTATTCCACAAAATAAGAATTAGTAGAAAATGGAATTAATGATGGAAAATGGAAATTAGGAAATTAAGAATTTCCATGGTTTGAAAATGATGAACCAATTAACTAATAAAATTAATTAATTGATGATGATAATTAGGAAGAATAATTAGAGAGAATAATAGGATTAAATTATGGGTTATTTAATCCTATATAGAAAATTAGTAAATGATTGGCCAAATTGATTAAATGAATGTGACCGTATCCTTTGATGAAAATATGATGATGATATAGATCAAATGAGATGATGACAAGTAGAGGAAATCCATGGTTAGATTGATTGATCAAAGTTGATAACATGCCAAGGACACATTACATGAATTGATTGATACGTAATATTTAATTAACATTGCAAATGCTACAAGATCGAGGTTGATTGATAAGGTTGATCATAATAACATTGACATACATTGTCAATATTATTAAAATGGTTGATAATGCCATGATTTGACATTGAAATCCTCAACAACATCAAATATCAGATGACATGAATGATAGTTTGACCTAGCACTGAGAGCCGCAATAGTAATAAGGTGAGATTGATAAGATTGATAGGTTGATAGGTTTCCAAGGAACTAAAAGCCACAAAAATACCTACGATGGGATAAATGATGATTGATTTGGGATACTTGATATGTTTTGTGATGATTAGAACTAATTTTGAGTGATTCTGAGTTGATTTGGGATGATTTTGAGTTGATATGAAATGGTTTCAAGTTGATTTGAAATTGATGTGAGAAATGATACAAATGACGAAATATGATCAATTTTGTCCAAAAGATCAAAGTTAGTAGAATGATAAAATGGGACAAATTAGCATGAATAAGTGATGAAATTGTACATGTGAACCATTTTTGAGCATCTACACCCTTAAAACCATAAATTCTAAAAATAATAGAAACAGAGTAGGGGATGATATCCCCCAAATTATGTGAAAAATTCAAACCATTGGGGTTAGCCATAGGCCTAATAAGACCTATTAGTGCCTTGGGGATTATGGGATTTTCACTCAATAAGAGGCATCTCAACTATGAAGAAAACTACCTGTCAAATCTGACAAAACTAGCATTCTCTGCATCCCAAGTCATATTCTGCATCTCAAGTCATATTTGCACTCCACAATTGGACTGGTAGTGCTTCCCCATTTTCCTCCATATTTAACTTCATTTCTTTACCAAAATATGTGGCTCCTTTAAACAAAAACATATGCATCAACAAAGAATAATGACCAAAAAAAAATTTCCACCTTGCTCTTGGCAATCCCAATTAATCTACTACGGATTTCCTTAGCTAAGTAAGAAGCAAAGTCAAAAATTATATCCACACCAAAAGATGAAATATAAATAACCATATAAATGAAATTCATAGGCATAAACTCTTCTTCGTCTCTCCCAAAAACTCTGCATAGGGTCCTATATATCTCTATAGCCCTGGAATTGAAATATGCCCTTTTGAAAGGTTCCATAGAGGTTGCTATTATTGGTGGCAGGGTTCCAATTTTACCTATATGTGCCTTCAATGCACCTTGCCTAATGGTATCTTTCTTGGATTTTTATTCTTTTTCTAATCCTTCCAAATCAATGGGCATATGGCAATTAGTGAGGGGCAGTAACCCAAAAACTTCATTAATTTCATCTGGGCTAACTATGATTAGGGCTTGGCCATCAATTCTTCTTACTACCCTAATGGCTTGTTCATAGTTTTTTCCCATAGTTTCAAGAAGATCATAGTCCATGAAAACACTAGGAACCACCAACCTCCCTAAATCAAAATTCTAGACATTGGCATGTGGGGCAAAAAGGTTCCTCTCTAAGAACCATTTTTTAAACAAATCTAGACTAGTTTGAGAGGTACTAGCATCCCGAACCCAATTACCCTTGTCATACAATCCATCTACTATTCTTAACCTAGGGTTTAATGAAGTAAGTTTTTTAACCTGCACATTTTCAGTAGTGGAATTGGGTAGCAACTCAAGTAAGTCATCATGGACATTCCTATCGAAGTAATTTTCTAGACCAGAAAATCCCTTCTTTGGAGGAATTTTGAATCATAACTTTGCAAAACTGAGACACTATAGAGATTATGATATGATCACTTACTTGAATCTTTTCTTGTTCCTTCCTATAATTTTGCAATGTCTTCGTGAACAATGGAAATTTTCTTCACACTCTGGTCAAGCTCAATAGAACCTACTCAATAATGGCTTCTTCTCAGGAAAAGCTTGAAATATTTGTTCATGTTGGATGAGACTTAGAAAATATTCTATATTATACTTTGTTTTCTTTCACATGTGAATCTTTCATTCCTCATAAATGCATAGCAAAGAAAAAAAGAGTGGCATCATCTTTCCTTTTAAATTTGTGTCGTTGATCTTTGAAAAATCCTATGATCCAGGGATAAAAACAAAGCTAACTCATGTTTCCTCTTAACATGTCTATATTCAAACCAATGAAATTCTTCCATTTGTACCTTTGCTTCACTATTGGGGTTTTAGTCTAGACCCACTGATGATTGAGGACACGTGTCATAAAATCGCTACCTCGCTATACATAACTTTTGAGCATCTTGCTATAGCAAAGTAATAATAACCACTGATTCTTCTTTGATCATGTGGAGGTCATTTGATACATCACTTAAGAGAAATATGGTGTGTCCCATATTCACTTCCTCACTATACATAACCTT
Organism: Cupressus sempervirens; assembly: GCA_028749045.1. NCBI lineage: Eukaryota > Viridiplantae > Streptophyta > Pinopsida > Cupressales > Cupressaceae > Cupressus > Cupressus sempervirens. The sequence goes on along the minus strand of CM053791.1, from coordinate 799,522,420 downwards.
CAAGCAACTCTTTATAGCAAGATAGCAATGTACATAGATTTGGAAGTTGATCTAAGGGCATGGAAATAGCATGAATTATAGAAGATGTGGTGGGTACCATATTTGCTATGTCACATAGAGTAAAAGGTGCACATCTATCCATAGTGAAATAGAGAGAATTGTAGTCCAAGCTTGATCTAACGATCAAAATCCCTTATATGTTTTATGAATAGGGCATGGTTCCATGGTACTAATGATGTGAGAAAATCCTATGTAGCTGGCATATAAAACCATATTCTAATCCAAGTCACATTTCCACATTGCTTGGGTCCCACCATGTGTTTATTTCATAGTAGCTCACTATGTTGCTAACAGTGAGATGCATAATTTTTTTGATAGCAAAGTAGCTAGCTCCAGTGGTTATTCAAAACTTGGTGCAAGAAGAATAAATGCAAGTCAAGTCACAATCCCTCTCATTAATACTTCTGACATAACAATCATTACTTACCATGCCACATGGAAATCTTTATGGTCACTAGGAAGCTTGGAGACCATTGTGTCATATATTTCTTGGCTATTCATTATGTTTCTAATGGCAAGATGCTTAGTTTTTTCGATAATGACATAGCAAATCATTAGAGAAACCATTATTTCGACAATTTCTTTTGCCCACCTTTTACTGGGTTCCTTTTCCTACTCTAATAGTATTCACAAAATGCACGTGACTGAATATTTTGAATGCAATACAATTTTTTATCACCACACTTGCATTTTATGGCCATGTCCTTTAATTTTGCAGTATTCACTACCTCGCTATACATAAAAAGTGCACATATTTCCATAGTGAGATAGCGACTACCATAGATCTTACTAGAATCAAACGGTGAGGAACATAAGAGAAAAAGGCTAATTGGAGGCATAGTAAATTTAAAATGAATACAGAATATTTGTAGAGTTTTATTTAAAAGGATTTGTACCTAAAATTTCTTAAAATGAACTAGACATATGGTTTAACATATATTTTCAAAAGCTATCCAATCTGGAGGGCAAAAGACTAGAAACCTTATTCACCATTAATGGATTCAATCTAATTTTTTGTATCTAGGTTAGGGAAATTTTATCATGCAAAAATATAAGACCAATAGTGGCTCTATTTGGGGGTATTAAAATATATGGATTCAAATGAGGGCTCAAAATTTTTGGGAGAAGCAAACCACCTAGAGCCGCTACAAACTTACCACTTCAAGAGAACAACAAAATAGAGGAAACTAAACAAAGGCAAAGAATTTACAAATGTAAAAGAAACCCTAAACTACTATTCATGGAAGAAACACATATTTTTCCAAGAAAAATACCTCTTCAAGAACTATCCATGAACTGGCAATTCAAGAATGTTGCATGGAAAATCTTTGAGAACATAAGAGTCTTCTCCCCAAGTGTTTTCAATCAAGTAGGGACCTAACCAGATAGGATCAAATTTACCATGTTTTCCTTTATCTTCAATTCTGGCATTCCACATTAGGACTAAATCTCCATTTTCAAACTTTTTATTCACTATCCTTTTATCATATAATGTCTTAACTTATAGTTGCATCTTTTGATTGCTAAGAGATGCTTCTCTTCTGGTTTTTGCTAATCCTACAAGCTCATCCAACCTTTCTTGCATATCATTTATAATATCTTCATCATACAACTAAATGTAATTGTAGAGTCCTACTAAGCTATTCTAAGGCATCCTAGCCTAAATTCCATTTACTAGATCAAATGGGGCTACTCCAATGGCCTTCTTTATAGTCACTCTATCAGCACATAGTGCTAGTTACAACTTGGAATCCCATGCCTTCTTGTTATTATCCAAGGTCCTCTTAATGACTTTTAACAAGCTTTTATTTGTGGATTCAGCTTGTCCATTTCCTTGTGGATGGTATGGGGAGGGTATTGATCTTGTGATTCCATATTTGTCACAAAACTTTATGAATTCCTCAGACCTAAAGCATATTGCATTATCTATTACAATTCTCTAAGGGCAACCAAACCTAGAAATAATATTATTTAGCAAAACATTGTTGACAACTTTTCTGGTTGCATTTCTTGTAGGGATGGCTTCTACCCATTTCATGAAATAATTAGTAGTAACTAAAATCCAAGAATAGCCAGTGTTGGATTCAGGAGAGATCTCACCTATGAAATCCATACCCCATTTCTAAAAAGGTGCTTGAAGCTCAACTGGCTTTAGGGGAGTAATACTTGAGGATTTTAGTTTTTCAAAAAACCTTTGACAAGCATCACATTTCCTAACCATGGTTTGAGTATCTCTAAAAGGGCATGGCCACTAGAAGCTAGCCCTTATCACCTTGTGTGAAATGGTTTTAGCCATATAATGTCCCCCATAGACTCCAGCATGCATTTCACTTAGGATTTCTTTAGCCTTTTCTTGATCAACACATTTAAGTAATATCCTTTAAAAGTTTCTCCACCACAAGCTGCCTTAGATAATTATGTACCTAATGTCTTGTAATTTAGTGCTCCTCTTCTCATTTTTTGTCAAGTAAAGTGGAGCTTCCATATGTTGTAGATAGTGGATAACATTTGCATACCAGTCACAATGATCCATGTCACATAAACTAGATTTGAGGTCATCTATCACCATATTTATCTGATTAGCATCCAAGTTAGATTGAGCCATGAGTTTAGCTAAACCTTGACCTCTTACCAACTTTTTTATCCATATCTCAATATTGAACTCTTGGATCCTATTGATCCACCTACACCTTCTTCCTGATACTTCTTGTTGAGAAAAAATATCATTTACAGCAACACTGGGCACAAATGTAATAACAATAGCTCCTCTTAGATAGAATTTGAATGCCTTAAGAGCCTTTACTAAATCATATGCTTGTTTTTCATTTATCTCATATTTTAGTTCAATAGGCTATAGTGACTTGCTGAAAAAAGCAATGGGTTGTTCATATCCCTCCTCATTTTTTTGCAACAAAATTGAAGCTACAGTGTGGAAGGATGCAAAAGAAAATATGTGCATTGGCTTAGTGTAATTAGGGGTCTTTAGGACTAGGCCATTCTTTATAATAGTCTTAATATCTTAAAATTCCTATGAAGGTTCACCATCCTAGTTGATAGTAGCCCCTTTCTTAAGCATTTTAGAAATAGGTCTACTGATCTCAGCAAAATTTGAAGCAAATCTTCTTAGAAAATTAACTTTCCCAAAGAAAGATTAAATTCCTTTTAAATTCTTTGGCTAAGGGACCTTATCAATGGCTACTACTCTTTTAGGTTCTATCTTTACCCCATCCTTTGATACTATATGTCCCAATAACTTACCTTTGTTACCCCAAATGCACACTTCTTAGGGTTTAATGACACTCCATATTCCAATGCTTTAATAAAAATCTTTTCCAAATGCCTACAATGGTCTTTATCCTTTTTGGAATAAGTTGTGAACTCATCTCGAAACAAAACCATAAATTTATTTATGTACTCATGGAAAGCCACATCCATGGTTCTTTGAAAAGTGGCACCAACATTAATCAATCCAAAGGGCATCCTCACATATATATAAGTTCCCCAAGGAGTTGTAAATGTTGTCTTGAATTTTTCTTCTTTCAGTAGGACCTGGTTATATCCTAAGAATCCATCCATCATTGACATAAGTTCAAACCCTGTTACCTGCTGCAACATAGCTTCCATATTGGGTAACCGATAATTATCTTTCAGGGGAGCAATGTTCAATTTTTTGAAATCTACATAGAGTCTGATATCTCTAGTCTTTTTCCTGATAGGTACTAAATTAGAGACCCAAGTAGAATGTCTGATAGGTTTAATTATTCCCCCATCCCTTAACTTCATTAGTTCCTCTTGCATTTTAGGGGCCAGAATGAGATTAACTATCTCTATTTCTGCCTAAAGGGTTTTACATTATCCTTCAGAGGTATGACATGCTGAAAAAGATCTTCTCTATAAGCCTTTAAATCATCATATGACCAAGAAAAGACATTTCTATGTTTTCTCAACAAATCAATTAGAGGCTTTCTAATTTTAGCTGACAAATTTTGGCCAATGTAAACTTTCTTAGGGACCTCAGTAGTACCCAAGTTTATCTCTTCTAGCTCTTGAGGTTTATAGTCTTTAGCACTAAGCCTTACCCTATCTTGGTTATCAAACATGTTCTCCAAAACAACCAAACCTTTAGTTACTTTATTAGTTTTTAATTGTATAATCTCTTGACCAAAAATTATTTCCTTCCCATTTATGGTTTGAACCAAATCACTACAGTCCAACTCTTGTCGATGATATTTATCTTCATTTAGCAAGAAATTCACAATGTCTTTGTCATCTTCAAAGACTTGCCAATGCTCTATATTGTCAGGTATTGATGGCCTATTTTGAACTTCAATTTGTGATATTCCTAAAAATGATACATCCTGAGGTTTAGTTTCTACATTTTCTAATAAGTCAGTCATCTAATTTTGAGTTCTATCTCTCCATGATATGTCAAATGCTTCAAAAAATTCAATCTGATCCCACACAGCATTTCTATACTATTTTAGCCTTTTGTTCTTAGAAGCATATGTTCCCCTTACCTATGAGATAATCAATTTAGAATCACCTATAACATGCAACTTCTTGATCTCATGATGGGTAGCCACTTTCAACCCTAACAACAAGGCTTCATACTCAGCTATATTATTGGTGCATGAGAAAATTAGGGTAAAGGAGTATCTAAAAGTGTTTTTCTCAGGAGAAACAAAAACTACCCCTACCCATGCACCTTCCTTAGAACTAGCCCCATAAAAGAACATTGTCCATGACTTTGGTGAATTCATACAACACTCAACCTCATGTTCAATTACAGTAGGCAAATTCTCAACTTATTGGATAATCAATTCAACCCTCAATGCATTCACACTAGTATCTAAAAAGAAAGTAGCATCTTTGTCAATTTCTTCACCCAAGATGTGATTAACCCTTGGCTCTTTGTTTACTTTAATAGCCTTATCACCTATGTGAAAAGTAGCATAAGTTAAGTCACATTGTAGGCTACCTCCCATAGCAGCACTCCATTTTTTAGAAAGCAACATTCCATAGTATGGAGGTATATCAACTACAAAGACGGACATGGTCAATTCTACCTTAGGATATGCAGCTAACTTAAATGGAAAAGAATTTATGGTACCTATGACTGGGACTTCTTTAGCATCCATACCTCTACATCTACATTGTTTTGTGTCTACTTTCAACCCTAAGGCTTCCATCACGTTGAAAGGCATTATGGTGTTAAAGGCTCTTGAGTCTATCATACAATTTTTTAGGGTCTTTCCTTTTATAATTAGACTAAGAAAAAATGGGTCTATGTCTTCTATGTATGCTATTGATGAGTCATCCAAGAACATTTGGGGAATTTGGGACATGATACTACTATCTTCTATAACTAAGGGCATATGTTGGGTAGCATTTTTTTCTACATTTTTATTACTATTTCCTATCCCTCCCAACCATGACTAGGCTTTACTCTTATGCCCTTCAATTAAAAATAGCTCAGACAAAGGTACCTTAACAGTGATTTGTGATAACATGGATATCATATCAATTGGATCAAACATAGTAGGTTTCACAACCATACCTAGAGTGGGAACCTTTTGAGCAGTAGGGATTACTATTTGCTTGATACTATTAAATCTTAATCCCTTCTCTTGCATAATTGCTTTTGTTGTCTCATTTTCTTGGAATTGCACTTTCTTCTTGGGTTCCCACTTCTTATATTTGATGTCTTTAATCTTGACTATTTCTACATTATCCTTCTTGTCCTCATCTTTCATCATAAATGTGATATCCTTTATAAATATACTAGAAGGCTTTCCCACATCATTGTTAATAGTTATATTTCTCAAGTTGTAATTGCTATGTACTTGGGAAATCATTTCTATAGTGATCCTATCAATTTCCTCTTTAGAAGGCATTCTTAAACTTACATGACCAACTTCAAAAGATGTAACACATACCTAGTCTTCATCATAATCTTCATTGTCTGAAGAAACTTGTTGATGATGTAATTGATAAGCAATTTTATTGTTCTCCAGATCACTTTCTATTTCTTCCAAATCAGAATCAACACAATCACTACACATGCTTACCATATTAAAAATTACATCATCATGGCTCATTTCTTCTTCCTCCTCCTCAGTTTGTAATCTATGATTAGAAACAAATGACTAAGTAACTGCACAATATTCTACATAGTGGGGTGATTGACAAATAATACACCATGGCACATTATCATTCATATTTATTGAATTCCTTTTTAGAGGATTTGGTGTACCCTTATCTTTGACATTTTAGGTCTAGTTAGGGATTAGGTTTCCATCCTTCCATTGGGTGGTATAGGGATAATTCTACATTCTAGGTTGTCTATTGAAATTGCTATTATTCATAGGGGTTTTCTTAGCAACATTTGGTTTATGGGCATTGAAACTAGTAGGATTCATCTTTTTTAACAACTCCAACACTTGGCCTATTTTAGGCTCTTTTGGCTTCTTTCCTATAGGAATTTTATCAACCTGCCTTTTTTTGTTACTCTTGGGATTGAATAGCTTTGGATCATCTCTTCTACCTAATTTTCTAGATGCTTTCCTATTATTCTCAATATTTACTACAACCTTATAAGCATCCCTTAAAGTTTTAGGATCCTTATCCCTCAACTAGTGAGACATTTTTCTATTAAAAGCATTAAAATATGTTGTGAGACAAACATCCTCATTCAACCTCATAACTTGAAACTATTTGTACATACCTTTATGTAATCATACATTGAAATCAAATGTTGATTCATTAGGGTTCTTCTTGATATTGTTGAATTCATTTAACATGAATCTAGCATTAGTGTTGTCTCCATATTGTTCTTTGAATAACTTCTCTAAATCACTCCATGAACTAATGCTATCATCAGGTAACCATCTAAACCAATCCCTTACATCCTCAATTAGTGAATGAACAAACAACTTCATGAACACATCTTCATATTCAACTTCATAGTCATTTATCATATCTATAAAAATTCTCAAATGTTCTTCACCAGTAATAGCATTATTTCTAGAAAATTTAACCACTTTATATCTTAAATCAAAAGATATGGGATGTAGAGCACCCGAAATACCTAAAAATGATATTTGTCTATACTTTTCCATGTATACAAGTTTCTTTTGAAAACCAAGAATATTTGAAGTGCTCGCTACATTTGCTTGGTTAAGGGGAACACTTTGGGATTGTTGAGATTGAACAATAGGGGCTTGCACATTAATGGTGGACGATAAGGTAGGGGCAAATTGAGATACTCCCTAAACTGAAACTACTAGTCCACAAGTAGATATAGAAACTAAAGCTGGGGTGGGAAAATTTGGCCATGAGGCTAATGCAAAATTAGACTTAATAAACTAAATTTTTCTCTTGGTTTTAGTAGCTTGAGCCTCATTCTCTACCTTTTCAAGTTCCTTTGCAGGATCTTCCTTCTCCTTTCTTGCCTTCTCCAAATCTAGATCTAATTTTGACATGAAAGGCTTTAAGGATTTTCTTGGTAGAACTTAGGGTTCATTTACTTGGATCTTATGGCTTTGCCCTTTCCCTTAACTATAGGTTTTATAGTGGGTTCCAGAGGATCTACTTGGATAGGCTTGTAACCTTGGACTTGAGTAATGACTAGCTCTTGCTTTTGGTTCAGGAGTTTTTCTTGTTCATGAACCTTAGATCTTATACTATATACATTACCAAAGACATCAACATGGAGGGTTGTCATTTTTTCTTCTAACTTTTTATTTTGTTCCTTTAAGGTAGCCATCCTTTGAAGTAGATTATCTCTTTCTACTATAGCATCTAAGGTGGCTTTCTTCTTTTCCTTTTCTAAAAAAATGCATTTAACTGCTTCCTCACAACCCATTTCTTCAAAAATCTTATCTCTGATTGTACTTCTATAAGATCTACAAAAGTAGCTTCCAAATCAGGAGGGTCATCTAGATCTATAAGATTTGGTTTAGTATATGGGTTTGTTTTAGGATTAGAAGGATCTCCAAGGGAACTCTTGAGTCCTAACCTATGATGCATTTTAGCTATGAGATCTGGTCTAGAGGATATTTTCCCTACTAGTGACATATCCTTATCTTGATATGTTCTTTCATCTAGTATTGGGGTACTAAATATTCCTCCTAATAGTCTTGTGGTTTTTTATTCAGAGCTGAGTGAGGAATATTCTCTCCCTATCACTGGTTGATACTGGGAGCTAACTGATACACTACCTCTGGGTTTCTAGGTGGGATTTGGATCTATTCTTTTGTTATTTAGGTTCTTACTACCACCTTTAGGTATATTAGTATACATTGGTACATCAGGATTGTCTCTTGTGTTTTTTCTTTTCTCACCCATTTCACTATATATAAAATAAGCACTAGCATCAAAACCTTGACTGAGTTTCCACCCTTTTCTTGGGAAAACACACAATTACAATTATTTATAAATTCAAGGAAAAGACACAAATAAAGATGGGAATATCTAACACAGGTAGACCAATCACTGAGATTAAAAGACTACAACTCTTACTTGTTAGATAAGACACTTGGAAAGGCTAGATACATCAATGTATTTCTGTGGTATTTGGGTATTTCTTTCCTTCTCTTTTTAATTCTCAAGGTTTGTCACTAAAACACCCCTCTTTAGACCACAAGCAACAAAAAGGTATGACACACACATACACAACAAGACCAAAGAAATTGCAATACTTGTCACAAATGTCTTGGACAACTACTTAGCAGAGTCACCATTTTTTTGGTGTTTTAAAACTACTAAACAACACAAGGTTCAATACCAAATTCATATTACTTGTACAACCTAAGGATTAGCCAATTCCTATTAATAGTCACATGTTGAAAACACTTAGACCCAACTTCAACAAAACCAAGGGTGGTTTTCTACTCTTTAGGCTCTACAAAATGAGGGTGGGTATACCCAGGGGATGATTCAAGATTGGAAGCTACTATATGAGAATTATTTTAGTTTCATTCTAATTTTCATCTCATATCCTCAAATACATGCATAACTCTAACATTTTGAATAAACACATCCCATATAATAGATTTGGTAAGAATTTTTCTATAAATTTGCAAGTTTTCCCAGCAACAGTGGCTAACTAAGGCTAAAATATTCCATGCAAACAAGTATTGACCAACTTTTGAAATCTTTAAGAAATGTAAATTAAAGCTGATAGTGATTTTAGAATTGATGCTTCTTCATAGTATATTTATTCTGCATACTGAGTAAATTTCAATCAGTGCCTATTCCATTGGGATTCAGAGTCTACTTCAATTCATAGATCTAATCTGTTGCATTAAAATATATATTATTAGCAATTCTTACTAAAGTTCATTCTTATAGACATCCTTTCTATCACAATGACCATCCCATCAAATTCATCAAAAGCATTTACTTAATTCATCAAATTAATAGCATTAATGAATTAATATACATCCTAAATGAATTGCATTCAATTGAGCAAGCTTTACTCTTTTGTAGCTATTGATTTTATTGGTCTTCATTTTAATTCCTTTTTTAATTAATTTTTTTTTTGTTTTTTTTTTATTTTTTTTATTTTTTTCATTTTTTTTTGTTTTTTTTTTCTTATTTACCTTTTTCTTGTGTGTTGTTCCTTGTTTTAGTCCTTCACCCCTATTGTCTTGGTTTTATTTTTATATTATTATTTATTTATTATTTTTTGGTTTAGCTTCGGGGTTGGTGCATTCATTTTTCCTATTCTCCTTTACATGGTTAGTCTTTGTTAAATCTGCTACTTACTTTATTTGACATCTCTTGCTCTCTCATCCTGATGATGGATCACGTAGTGTGATTCAAAATGTTGATGGTAGAAATCTCCACACAATCTAATCGAGAAACTAATTTACATAACCAAGTAATAGCTGAGGAGATAAAATTCAATAAAAAATGATATGGGGACAGCTCAAAAAACTTGTATTAATTATCCTTGAAACTTGTATACAATTGTTGTAAACTCACAATGACCTTAGAAAGAGACACAAAGATCATTCCATATTGATGTATTCTTAGAAAACATGTAGAGAAAATACATTATAAAGTTTTGCTCAAAGATTGGACCAAAAAAATCCTAAGTGTAATACTAAAAATGCCTTAGAAATTAGACCCTTCTCTAGTCCTAGAATCTCACTTATATAATGTGAGATGCAACAAGCTTCAGGTGTAGAGAATTGATAGGTGTCCTTAAATGATATTTACATTTGCACAACAGAAAAAGAAAAAAAATTATATAATAGAAGGGTAACAACATATCATTCTCTTGGTAGGTCCTCCTTTTTGTTACATCTTCAATATATTACAATCTTTATGATAGGCTCCTTTGTCATTCTTATTCATCAGAGTATGTAGACATCAAGCTTGCCAATTATGAGTTTTACTTTAATGCTTTTAACTTTACTTTAATTCATGGCTCTTTGATGTCACCATCATGAATTGTTAAAATAACCTTTATCTTTGAATCCTCTTGTGCCACATCATCATTTGGGACAATGATTCTTTCATCCTACATTGGTTTCTCCTTTTTTTCATGACCTACATGTTCTAATGCATCATCTACTTGGCTTTCTTCCTCATCAATAGTTATAACTAGTTGGTTTATTTCCATTGCTGAGAGCGGCTGCTCTGTTTTGTCTCCTTCATTTCTAGGCACTGATGGAAGTGAATCAATGATTTGTAATTCATCTTCATGTATCTCTTCATCGTCAATTTCAACTTCCTCTAACTATTCATGAGAGAAAATATCTTCCATTCACTTGTCATAAATTGTGTCATCTAGCCAATCAAATTGAAGAATATCCTATTGTTTCTTGATGATATATTCTCCTCCTTTATCAATAGTAACAAAATCCTGCTTCAAAGAATCAAAGAATAATTGAACCTTTACCATTTCTTTTGTAGTTGTGGCCCACCATGCATGCCCTATTTCATTGACAACTTTATTCATTCTTAAACAAAATAAATCATAAAGTTCCTTAGCTCATTCATCTTTACTTTTTAAATTACTCCTTCTATCGAGGGCATGGGGAAATAAGCTAAACTTTTTGCTCTTATATTTGTCTAAGTAGCCAACTATTATTCTTTGCAAACAAACCCTCCTATCATCAAAATTTGGTAGATCAGTGACTATATCATAAATTCTTTCAATTTGGTCATGAGATGATCTTATGATAGAGTAGCATAAGAGTATCACTTCTTTCCCTCTCTTTTTCTTCCCCCATTTATTCACAATAGGCTTTAAAACCTCTTCATTTGCATTCAATTCTTCCCAGATTTTTACCACTCTTGTTAATTAGTCATAAAAAAATGGCCATTCAATCTTATCTACCAAGTGCGTAAGAGCCTTTCTCAATTTATCATCATATTTTGCATTTAACACTGCATGCAGTGTCTAGAGCTTGATTTTTTCTTCTTCGAAATCTTTTGCTATGTAATATTCTATCCTTTGGCATGTATTTGGTATTTCTATGAGGGGGTTGGATTTGAAAGGTTCAACTAGGGGATGAGGATATGTTATTCTTAGCATTGTGGACCTCCCCATTAGCTTGTTTTCAAGCTCAAGTCTCTTTTTAACCTCCTTAATGTAGGCCTCAAGAATTGTTTCGTATTTACTTTGTAGTTCAAACATGGCCTATTCTTCCTTCTTAGTAGTGGCCAAAAGAAATTGGGATGAATTTACATTCCAATGTGTTGGCTACACATGAGAGGTATCAGCCACTCTCCTCACAATGATGTTTCTTGTTAGTCTTGATTCATCTGGCTGTGATGAAATAGCACTAGATCCCCTTCTCAGTAACCACATGACTAGAGAAACTTGATCTTCACTAAATGAAGTCCCTACAAACTCCTTTTTTTTTGGGTCTTTTAATTCCAATTTATTTGAAATAGAATTAAAATCAATGCATCTAAAATATCCCAATTGGGTAACAATAATTTATTGGAAGCCTTTACCATTTGCCTCTAGAAATCTTGCATCATTTGTTTGTTTATTTTGTTTTGGATAGAGGCTTCATCCATTTTTGGATGCTCTACTTTCAATTTTTTGCATCTTTCCTCAAAATTACTCATATTGGCCATCCATGCAAATTGATTGAAAGCCCTTGACTTTACAAAACTGTCATTTGAAAAAAATTGATGACTTACTTGTTCCAGTACAAGGTCTAATTCCATCCCTCTATAATCTACAACTATTAATTCAAAACTTGGTATTGGAGGCTCCTAGGGGTCTACTTCATTTATTTATGATTGTGTAGCAAAAATTCTTCCTTTTGATCCCAACTGTTCAACTTGCTCTTCAGTAAGCTATTCCTCTTCAATTCTCAAAGGGGTCTATGAGGGTGAGTATTCCTCAACATGAGGATCTTCTTCCCTTATTATCTTTCTCCTTTTTAGGGAGGGTTTAGAAGGCCTCTCTTCCAAAATAGCACTAGTGGATGCCATTATTTATTTTCCTTTGTCTATAATGGCCCTATTATTCTGAGTAATAGTATACCCTGGCCTTTTCTAGATATTTAATTGGTCTTCCCCTATATTGGGAGTAAAACCCAATCTCCTCATTACTTCCCTGGCCTTATCTGAGTAAAATCTAATAAAAAATTACTTCTTTTCATTCATTGCCTCTATTATTTCAAGAAAAGCTTTCATAAGTTTATTTATCTTATCTATATTTGTAACTACATCATCCAAAGGACTATAATTTGCATCAAAACAATGAATGAAATCCAAAATTTTAGAGAAGACTCTCCACTTTTTTTTCCTAGTCTCTTGTTCTTGCAAGGAGTACTCATTCCTTATTATATCTTCTAGAAAATAGAATTCATTCTTGATTTTTCCAAGCTTAATTCTATGCCTTAGAGCCAAATTATAAAATCCCTTAGAATCACAAAAGTGAGGGTGATAAATAGCCATCTTATAAGGATCCAAAAAAAATTTCAGAGCGAGCCAACCTGCTTTTGTGGTTACAAAATGATGGGCTACTGTGCAAGTAGGGAAAATTTACCCTGTTGATCTTTTCAACAAAAATGTTTCCTCTACTCCTCCCAACTACCACAAAAACTTTGCTACTCCTACCTTCAAGGGCACCTAGTAAGGTAATACATGAGGACTTCCCTTAAAACCATAAATTCTAAAAGTAGTAGAAATAGAGTATAGGATGATATCGCCCCAATTATGTGAAACTTTCAAACCATTGGGGTTATCCATAGGCCTAATAAGACCCATTAGTGCCTTGGGGATTCTAGGATTGTCACTCAATAAGAGGCATCTCAACTTTGAAGCAAAATACTTGTCAAATCTGACAAAACTAGCATTCTCTACATCCCAAGTCATATCTGCACTCCATAATTGGACTAGTAGTGCTTCCCAATTTTCCTCCCTATTTAACTTCATTTCTTTACCAAAATATATGCCTCCTTTAAAGAAAAACATATTCATCAACAAAGAATAATGACCAAAAGTTTTTTCCACCTTGCTCTTGGCAATCCCAATTAATTCACTATGGATTTCCTCAGCTAAGTAAGAAGTAAAGTTAAAAATAATGTCCACACCAAAAGATGAAATCTAAATAACCATATACATGAAATCCAAAGGCATAAACTCTTCTTCATCTCTCCCAAAAACTCTACACAGGGTCCTAAATATCTCTACAGCCCTAGAATTCAAATATGCCCATTTGAATGGTTCCCTAGAGGCTATTGTTATTGCTGGAAAGGTTCCAATTTTACCTATATGTGCCTTCTATTCACCTTGCCTAATGGTATCTTTCTTGAATTTGTATTATTTTTCTAATCCTTCCAAATCAATGGGCACATGGTAATTAGTTAGGGGTCCTAAACCAAAAACTTGCCTAATTTCATCTGGGCTAACTATGATTAGGGCCTGGCCATCAGTTCTTCTTACTACCCTAATGGCATGGTCATAGTTCCTTGCCAAAACTTCAAGAAGATCATAATCCATGAAAATTCTAGGAACCACCAGCTTCCCTAAATCAAAATTCTAGACCTTGGCATGTGGGGCAAAAAGGTTCCTCTCTGAAAACCATTTTAAAAAAAAATCCAAACTAGTTTGAGAGGTATTGGCATCCCAATCCTAATTACCATTGTCATACAATCCATTTTCTATTCTTAACCTAGGGTTTAATGAAGTAAGCTTTTTAACTTGCACAGTTGCAGTAGTGGAATTGGGAAACAACTCAAGTAAATCATCGTGAACATTCCTATCCAAATAATTCTCCTAAACAAAAAATCCCTTCTTTGGAGGCATTTTGAATTGTAACTTTGTAGAACTGAGATACTACAAAGATTATAATATGATTAGTTACTTGAATCTTTTCTCATTCCTTCCTTTAATTCTGCAATGTCTTCACGAACAATAGAAATTTTCTTCACACTCTAGTCAAGCTCAACACAACCTACTTAGCAATGGCTTCTTCTTAGGAAAAGCTTGAAATATTTTTTCACATGGGATGAGACTGAGAAAATCTTCTATATTATACTATGTTTTCTTTTACACACGAAGCTTTCATTCTTCATAAATGCATAGAGTAGAAAAAATAGAGTGGCATCATCTTTCCTTTTAAGTTTGCACCATTGATCTTTGAAAAATCCTATGATCCAAGGATAAAAACAAAGTTGACTCGCCTTTCCTCTTAACATGTTGGTAGTCAAACCAATGGAACACTTCCATTTGTATCTTTCCTTCATTACTGGCATTTCAGTCTAGACCCACTGATGACTGAGGACACATGTCATCAAATTGCTACCTCACTATACATAACTTTTGAGAATTTTGCTATAGCAAAGTAGCAACAACCACTGATTCTACTTTGATCATGTGGATGACATTCAATACTTCACTTAAGAGAAATATGGTGGGTCCCATATTCGCTACCTCACTACATAACCTTTGAGAAACTCTTTATAGTGAGATAGCGATGTACACATATTGGAAGTTGATTTGAGGGCATGGAAACTACATGAATTAAACAAGATGTTGTGTATCCCATATTTTCTATGTCACATAGAGTAAAAAGTGCACATCTATCCATAGTGAAATAGCAAGAATCATTGATCCAAGCTTGATCTAATGATCAGAATCCCTTATATGTTTTATGAATGGGGCGTGGGTCTAGGTTACTAATGATGTGAGAAAATCTTGTGCAGCTAGCATATAAAACCATATTCTAATCCAAGTCACATTTCCACATTTCTTGGGTCTCACCATGTGCTCATTTCATGGTAGCTTGCTATGTCACTAATGGTGAGATGCATAACTTTTCTAATAGAAAAGTAGTGAGCTCCAATGGTTATTCAAAACTCAGTGCTAGAAGAATAAAGGCAAGTCAAGTCACAATCACTCTCATTAATGCTTCTGACGTAATAATCATTACTCACCATGCCACTTGGAAATCTTTATGGTTAGTAGGAAGTCTAGAGGCCATCATGTCATATATTTCCTAGCTATTCACTATGTCACTAACGACAAGATGCTTAGTTTTTCTGACAACGACATAGCAAATCATCGAAGAAACCATTATTTCGATGATTTCTTTTGCCTACCTTTTCATTGTATTCCTTTTCCTACTTTGATAGTACTGACAAAATGAATGTGACTAAATACTTCAGATGCAGTACAATTTTTGATCATTGCACCTACATTTTATGGCCCTATCCTTTAATTTTGTGGTATTCGCTACCTCACTATACATAAAATGTGTACATCTTTCCATAGTGAGATAGCAACTGCCATAGATCTTACCAGAATCAAACAGTGAGGAACATAAGAGGAAAAGGCCAATTGGGGGTGTCTTATCTAAAAGGATTTGTACTTTAAAAAAAATTAAATGAACAAGACATAAGGTTTAACATATATTTTCAAGAGCTAGCCAATCTGGAGGACCAAAGACCTAAAACCCTATTCACCATTAATTGATTCAATCTAATTTTTGGTACCTAGGTTAGGGAAATGTTATCATGCAAAATATTAGACCAACAAGTTCTTCAAAGGAGGTCTTTTCTTCAATGAAGCAATTGAAGGTACCACACATCTTCATGGGAGATGATAGAAAAATGGAAGTTGAAGGGAAAGGAAATGTGAAGATGGAAAATGGAGAGTTTCAAAATGTTCTCTATGTTCCAAACCTAAGTTCAAATCTCCTCTCAATCTACCAAATCACTCACCTCAGAGATGGACATAGAGTTGAGTTCCTTCCAGACTCAGTATAGGTGCACAATCTTAAAGATGACTCATTGGTTGCATAGGTGCACAATCTTAAAGATGACTCATTGGTTGCAATGGGGAAAGTGAATCATAATAAAAGGTTATACTCTTTCTCCCATTTTGTGCTCAAGTCTCCTTTAAAACCCTTGTTATCTCAATCAAATTCAAACATGCAATTATGGCATGAGTGATATGGTCATCTTGACTTTTGCTATCTTCAGCAACTTTGCACAAATAGAATGGTCAAAGGTCTACTTCAAATCAACCTTTCCCATGGTGAATGTTCAACAAATTCAGTAGATATGCATCCAAAGAGGAAGTTATAGAGAGGGGAGTCTTCCAAAGCACTAGGTGTTCTATAGATGGTTAACATGGTACTAGCAGGTCCTTTTGCATTTAGCTAGGGTCACTACATATTTACCTTCATTGATGACTTTTCAAGATATACTTGGGTCTAATTTCTTCATAATAAGAATGAAGTGTTGGAAAAATTTCTAGCCTTCAAGACTCATGTTTAAAAAAAATTCAGAAAAGCTATCAAAGTACTCTGAATGGACAATGGAAGTAGATATGTGAATAGAAGACTTAAGGACTTTTGCAAACTCAAGGGCGTTGATCTTCAAACTTCACCAGCATTTAGTCCACATAAGATAGATTTTGTAGCATTGAGGATCCACACTCTTAACTCTATGGAAAGTTGCATGATACAAGCCAAGTCTCTAGATCCATCATTAGAAGTCGAATAAATCTCTAGTGCCACTCACATTCTTAATCAATCTCCTCATCTAGCCTTAGATGGCAAGACTCCTTTTGAGGTATGGTGTGGCGGAAAACCTATTGTGACACACTTCAGAGTCTTTGGTTATCTTACATGGGAAAAGATATCTTCCAAGGGATGCAAGGCATAGTCACCTTGGCCTTTTACTTTCATTGGTTATGAAGATAGTGTGAAGGCATACAGACTCTTAGATCCTGAGACACATTGAACTTTTTTGGAGAAGGATGTACACTTTAAGGAAAGTTCAACCAACTTATCCTCTACTCCTCTCTACACATCATACATAGTGGAAACTGATAGTGACACCAGTGATAGTGCTTCAATAGATTCAGACACATGGAGTTCTATCGACAGTTGTAGTGAGAGATCACTACATCAATTTAGTCCACATGCATACATCACCACAGTGATAGGTCCAACACAAGGAGGTACATCTAGTCTTCTAGGTACAGGTTCAATGATAGATTTGGGAGATAGTATTGATGATCTACCTATTATTCTTAATGTAGAATCACCTTCTTTAGTTGTCACAAGGGCTCCATTTGACTCTCTTGTTCATTCTCTACATGATCAATCATCACAAGTTGAAGTGATTGTGGATACTTATGATCAGTAGTTGTAGCAAGGTTCTTCATCAATTGCAGAGATATAAAATTATTTGAGACAGGTTCTTCAGCTAGTTGAGCAAGTTTCACAACATCACTTATCCATGGGATTCTTTCCACGCATAGCAGAAGCATCTCATTTGTATCTTTGGTATTGTTTCTTCATAGAGGAGCACCATTTTGTAGTCCTGGATCAACTTCTTCATCGGAGTAGTCATTGTTTCATATTCTTCTTTGGGGGGCAGAGCCTATCCTCTCTCTCTTCCTCTTCTCACCATTCTCTTATGTATATACTAGATGTATGTTGTAATGGAGGGGCATCTTTATTACTCCATCCATCCATGCATCCCTATTCATATCTCTTTTTGGAGGAGGGTTTTCCCTCTTTCTCAACTTTATGAGAGATTGCATTTGCATTATGTGCATGGATACCTAACATGGCCTACTAGCTAGGACCCATCATGCATTTCATCCTAAATTTTGTAAGCTTAAGAGCATTCTCCTATGTTGCACTTAAGGGGGGGTCTTGGTGTAAATAAGTATTTACTATTTACACTTATTTAAGTTTACTTAGTTAATGCATTATTTAATTATTTTGAATTATTTTTTTTTTTATTTAGGTGAGATGCTTGATTTAGCACATGTTGTATACACTACCGATTTGTGTGCTACACCATTGTAGGCTTATCCTCACATAATCACACTTAATTTCATGCTTAATGGAGGATAACCCATATCTGGTGGACATGTGCTTGGTTGTATGACTTATCATGTTGCTGACTTCTATGCATTCTAGAAGCTCTCCAAAGGCCTTTATATACAGGCACTCCTAGTGTACTCTTGAAATGGCCATATGGCATATTGAATGAATATATCATCATTCTAATCATACTCTCTCTCTATTGGTCTACTATTGTGCTTGTGTTTCAGTTCTCAGTTTTTGGGTGAATTTTGGTCTAAGCCAAATTCTTATAGAAGGTCGTTCCATCCACATAGCATGAGTGTGTTAATTTTTTGCATAATGCCACTAAGGTAGCCATCTATGTAGATCCTAAACCCTTTGCTTATTACAATATAATCAAAGCTTTATACACCAACCATTGTCTGAGCATCAAAATTGGCCACACTATGGCAAGTTCATCTTGCACTTTCCATTATCTATATATCATTTTACCCTCCACCTCTCTATGATTAAGATAACCTACCAAGGTTGTGGCAAACATAGTCTCACAGATGCTTCTATTGTCAGCACTCTATCACTTGATCCACATACTTAAGGATACCTAACACACCAAGGGCCAAGGCTAGATACCACATCTAAACTTAGATAGCTGGGTCCTACCACATTTATTACCAAGGTATCCTTATTGGAGAGGAAACTGCTCTAGACATAAATGCATGGCTATACAAAGATCGACCTCCAAAAAGTGAAGAACTTATTGATCACCTTAAACAAAAATACCCATGGTCACATCACCTTGCTACTGATCAATGGGATTATCAAGGAGGTGTTCTAGACCATCTGGAGTCAGGCATTAGGAAACCTATAGAAGCATACCAAGAAAATAAAAAGAAAGGCTTAGGCTACATACTCCCTATAACTGGGAGCACCATACAAGAAGGTCATGCCTTCACAAACATCAAAAATAGTCCCATTGAGGTCAAAGACATTCATGAGGAGGTAGAAAAGAAATCCTATGATAATATCTTAATTGAAAAAATCATCCTTAGAGCTTCTATGATCTGCCAAGTATCCCTAAATCTCATTGACCTATCAATCACTTACCCAAAACTCATTGATTGGGACTAACCAAGTGTTGTACATGTTGATGAATTCTCTATAGAGCATGTGCTTCTTAGATTCATGGGGGAATAAACAACACATTAATGGTTGCAACCACCATCAACATATATCTACAAATTGGATCCACTAGGTTAATTTAGGGAGGAGGAAATCTCTAGTGGCAAAATTGAACCAAAAAAATGAAACAAAAAAGAAAAAAAACAAAGTAAAATCATCTTATAGTGAAAACTCCTCTAGAGTACCATTGAATGATTCAAAAAATAAAAATTAAATAATGGATGTATCTGATAGTGAAAACCTCTTAGAGGCACTCAAGGATGGATATTTCATCCTTCTTCCACAGGATCATAGGCCTACCATTTCATTAGTCTTGACAGAGGAAAATAGATCAATCAATATCAGTCTAATTGAGGTACCATAGATCACATATATCATGCCATCTCTACCACTTGAGTAGGTGAAACTTCTCATAAAATTCCTCCATGAAAATGTTGGCCACTTTGCATGGTCCTATCAAGACATGCCAAGGTTGGACCCAAAGTTAGTAGTACACCATTTGGTCGTGGATCTGAAAGATAAACCTATTAAGAAAAAGCTCCATAAGATGCACCCCAAAGTTGATTTTTTGGTTAAAGAAAAGTTAGAAAAATTACTAGAGGCAAAGATCATTCACCTAATTGACTACTTGGAATGGATCTCCAACATGACACCTATCACCAAGCCTTCTGATGATATTAGAATTTGTATAGAATTTAGAGATCTCAACAAGGCTTACCCAAAAGATGATTTCCCTTTACCAAATATAGACATAATTGTTGACTTCATTGTACACTATGAGCTCTTATCACTCATTGATGGTTTCTCTAGATACAATCATATTTAGATAGTAGAGATAGACTAGCACAAGACATCATTTACCACCCCTTTGGGAACATTCTATTATAACATTAGGGCAACATATCAGCATGCCATGAAAGTCATCTTCCATAAAAATCTTGATGATTACATGGATGATAGCTTAGTCAAATATCTTAATGCCCTTGATCACTTATCTCATCTCGAGGAAGTGTTTGATTGATTGGCTAAATATCATCTCATGCTCAACCCTAAGAAGTGTGTCTTTGGCATTACCTTGGGAAAGCTCCTAGGATTCATTATATCACAACATGGTATTGAGATTGATCCTAAGAAGGTGAAGGCCATCATGGATATGGCTCCTCCTAAGACACTCAAATAACTTCACTCTTAGGGGAAGCTACAATTAGTCAAATGATTCATCTCCCATCTTGCTAACAAGTGCTAATCTTTTACACATTTACTCAAGAAGGATCAAAATTTTAGGTGGGATCCCATTTTCCAATTCAAATTTGAACTAATCAAGTAGTACATGGCTAATCACCTATTTTGGTTCCTCTAGTTGTAGGTCATTTGCTCATACTATACATTAAAGCTACCCCAACAGTATTAGGTGCTCTCTTAGCACAACTTGATGATGTAGGATAGGAAAGGGCTATTTACTACATCAGTTATACTTTAGTATGATATGAGCTCAATTATACACTAATGGAAAAGGCTTTCTTATCTATGGTATTTGATACTCAAAAATTGTGTCATTACATGTTAAGCTACATTATGTAACTCATATCCAAAATTGATCCTTTAAAGTATATGTTGTCATGCATAGTGCTCATAGGGAATTTGGCTAAGTAGATCATGCTTCTCAGTGAATTTGACATCTAATATGTTGACCAAAACTCTATCAAAGGCTAGGTTATAGTAGATCACTTAGCAGATGCACCTTTGGTTGTAGATCACCCTCTCATTATGGAATTCCCAAATGAACAACTCTATTTAATAAAATAACAACCATCTTGGAAACTATACTTTGATGGATCTTACACCTCCCATTTCTTCGACACCAACATACTCTTGGTTACACCTCAAGGAGATTACATTAGTAAATCTTTTAAACTATAGTTCCAGTGTACCAATAACATATCAGAGTATGAGGCTCTTATTGTAGGGCTCAAAATAGTAGTTGAGTGGAACATCACAAAGCTACAAAGTTTTGGAGATTCACAACTTATCATCAATGAGTATTAGACCAAAGATGAAAAATTACAACCTTACAAGGAGTTGGTAGATTAATAAAAGGAGCATTTTACACAAATTCAGTTCATACAGATACCCAGATTTCAAAACAAGGTCATGGATGCCATGGCCACTATTGGCACACTTCTGGAGATCTCTTGGGAGGCTATATAGTATGATTTCTTAGTAGAGTGGTTACACAAGCTTACGTACAAGAATGATGAATCAACATGGGTATGTTGCCTTGGTTGGTCCCCAATCTCCATAGTACCACAAATTCACGCTTACCAACAAAATGGTATCATATATCCCCATCTCATATGAACCCAATGTCAAATACTATCATAGGTCAAACCCTATATCATCATGGCTATCACAATACTCTCTCTCAATGTTTAGACCAAAACAAGGCTACAATGGCCTTTGAAGAGGTACATGCTAGACTCTATGGTACTCACATGAGCAAGATAGTTCTAGCTAAGAAAATCCTTCAAGTTTGGTAGTATTGGCCTACTCTAGAGCATGGTGCATGTGACTTTGTGAAACAATGTGTACCCTATCAACAACATGCTAATCTAATCCAACCCTCAGCTCAAGATCTATAACCTATTGCACCACCATGGCCATTTTCATGTTAGGGGTTTGACCTTGTTGGTGTTATAGCACCTCTCTTTTTAGAAGGAAACAAGTGGATAATCACTAACACTGATTATTTCACTAAATGGGTAGAAGCAGTCCCCCTTGTCCCTACATAGGAGTTCAAGTATCCAAGTTTATTCTCTATCATATCATATGTCACTTTGGCATCTTGGCTACCATTTTTACTGACCATGGAGGTAATTTTTAAAATCTCAATATGGAGGAATTGTGCACTTCTCTTCATATCCATCACCATTTTTCCAACCCATACTTCCCACAAGGTAACAGTTATGTGGAGGCAACTAACAAAACCCTACTCAAAATCTTAAAGAAACTTGTTTATGATTCAAGCCATGATTGGCATTTGCAAATCAACCCTACCCTATGGGCCTCCTACACCTCATTCCATACATCCATAGGCACAACCCCATACTCCCTAGTTTATGGTGCTAAAGCATCATTACCTATTGAAGTTGAACTCGCATCCCTGGGAATTTTTTTGTGAGGCCAGATATTAGATCAAGCTTACCAGCTAGATTTACTTGATGAAAAAAGGAAATAGGCCTATGACCACCTCATGGTCTACCAAAATCGCCTCAAGTAAAAATTCAATAGGAAGGTCCATTTAGGCCAATTTCAAGAAGGAGACATGGTCCTCAAAGAAAACATGAATGACCAAGCTAACTATGAAAAGAAAAGCAAGTTTGAGCACACATGGCTTGGTCCTTACATGGTCACAACATCTTTTTTCTTAAGGGACTATTAGTTATCCAAACTTGAGGGTGAAGTCGTAAATGATCCCACCAACATCATTCACCTCAAGAAATTCCATGCCTAAAAATCCTCAGTGTATCCTACTCCCTCAAAATGAGGAAATGGAAGAGAAAAGAAATGAAAAAATGAAAATAGTAAAGAAAAATAAGTGTCCAATGGTGAAAACTTGGCAATTCAAGCACCTTGGATAGGTACTTTAGTGAAAACCTAGCAATTAGGCACTAAGTGTGCTTAGCCTTTTTATTATCTATCACTGACATGTCTTTCCCCCATCACCCCCCCCCCCCCCCCCCCCCGAAGACCTCATCACCCATCTTCCCATTTCTCAGAGTGTTCCAAGCATTCCACTCTCACACTCCATCACACTCCAAGAATTTCCTTTTCACATCCATTAGCTTAGAAAGCCTACCTAAATCACATATTCTATGATGATTAGCATATCTATCCCACCCTTGTACCTTACCACATACACCATATCAGATGTAGTTTATCCTTGTACCTTACCACATGATTAATCTTAGATGTAGCTTATCCTTGTACCTTTCCACATGTACTATATCAAATGTATTGTTATACCCTACCATATGTATTATATCAATTTTATTTTATCCTTTGTATCATGTTTATGCATCATATCCTTATAACAATAGTAGTATTCTATGTCCCATACCCTGGTAACAAAAATAAACTTTGTTTATCATAACCATGTAACAACAAACATAATGCATCAATGATATCTTAATATCTTGAGCTTTTCCCCATAATACACACACCCCCTACTATATTCTATTATATAATCCTTCTTCTACATTTTTTTGAGCCTTACAGTGAAACCCCGTGTTGCTAGTCTATTATCTGTAGATAGGTATAGTTGCCAATTTTTTCCTCCTCCCAACCATACTATTGCTAGGTCCTTACATGATGCATCCTTCCTTGTCCTTAACATTAGCCTATCAATATCTAGTTATCCTGATCTCTTTGGAAAAAATTTTCTTTATCATGGATTTTTTCTTTTTTCTACTATTTTTTTTTTATGTATTTGGATAGGTCATTTCCAATTGATTTGGTTATTCACTCCTCAAGGTCACCATGATCTTTTATATCATGGTGTGCTTTGAATGCGGCAATTCAAGAGCAAGGTTTTGATTAGGTTTTTTTCATCTTCTTTTCTATTTGTGAGTTAGTCAGATATGACCCTTGCATAGTCCAAACATGTGGTCACTTGTGGTTACATGGTGCACTTGGGAAATATCATTTGCTTATCAGTTACCCAATATTGTTCCCACTCTAATTCCTCTAGGATTCATGAGTGATTCTAGGGAATCCTTGTGTGTTTTTTTCAAGTCAGTCCTATGTAATATTGGTGGAAAATCCTTGATGCTCTTAGTAACCTTGGCATATCCCCAATATTCCTATATCAAAATAAGTGCTCAACTACATGGTGGTGCTGCTATTTGGAACACCCCCATGCTCAAGCTTTAATGGATTACTTTGTATCCCATCCTATCAAAACATCACATCCTATTGAGGCATCCCATCCAATCAATCCTACCATCATGATCTAGCCAATCTATCAATCCCATAGTACCCTATCCTACATCAATCATAATCATAGCTCCTACATCAAATAATAATCATAGCTCCTACATAAATCATAATCTTATTCATCACCAATCCTAGAGTCATAATCACTCCAACCTTACCATCTTCTAAATCACTTCCTTGGGCTCAATTTCAAACTATCAATCACCCTCCCCACTCTCCCTATAACCTGTGTTCTTAACTATCACTCACCCTTGTGTACAAGGTTTTCCTTTGTATCATTCTCCCATAGTGAGAGTATGAGCTTCCTTAAACCCCCTCTCTTAGCCACTCTCAGTCCTCCTGCTTGCCCTTGATTTTTGTTCTTTTCAAGAACCTGTAAAGCCTCACCTTCTCTCCTCACCACCTTCTTGAGGGGACATCATGTAGTCTATTCTTTGCTCTTCTACTCAAAATTGGGGCAACCATGTTTCTTTCAAAATATTATTTGCGTCATTTATATTCAAACTTCTTGAAATAGTGTTGTTCCAACACTATCAAAGAGGGGTGAAATTTAGACACCTAAATCTGATTACACAAATAGGTAATCATATTTAGTCATCTCCTAGGGAATTATTGATTAAATATTTATTATTTAATTAATTAATTACCATCTCCTAATTTAATTTAATTAATTAACTAAAGTCCAATTGATAAAATCAAATGATAACCCAAAATCAATTTATCAATTAAATCCCTATTCCTTTATTATATTAAATAAAACCTCAAACCTATTTAATTTAATCCCATATCCCCCTATTTACTAAATGAATCATTTAAATAAATTATCCAAACCCCTAAAACATCCCTAAACCCTATCCTAACCCCTAATCCAACCCATTCACCCATACTAACCTCACTCAACCACCTAACTAACCCATCCCATCAAAGCTAAGCCACTTGCCCCCTAACCCCCCTTTCTAAACTAATTCTAATCCCCATCCTAAACATGTGCACAACTTTTAGAAAGGGTTAGGACTTGCTAACCCAAGCCAAAGTCAATAATTCTCCCTTATCTTCTTCTATCCCTATCCAAGAGCATTTGTGGTTCTTACATGCCATTAATTCTTCTTACATCCCTCTTTATGTCTCTCACATCCCTCTTACACATTCATCCTACCTCATTACTCCCTTTGATCAACCTTTATCCCATCTTATCACACTCATCCTCCTTATGACAAGTGCCACTCCCCTATCAGCTCTAAACAAGTACAATCCATGTACCTCCCTTTCAAAGCATCTTAGCTTTCTCTCACCATTCCCCCATCTTTGCATCTTGACCCTCCATTTATCTACCCCTTAACCTATAAATAAATCCCTTCTCTCTCACAATCCATCATCCACTTTTATGCAAACTTATAATGTTATTTTGAGAGCCTAAAAGCTAACAAAATACCATCATAATGTTGAAATCCATCCATACCTCCATTGTTGAAACCCTCACCCATATGCACACTTGGTAAAACTCCCACCTATTGGAAGCTTAAGAACACCATGAGCATGCATCCCCATCCATCATGGACATATCTACATTATCATAGGTTTTAAAATAATGAGCCTACCATTCTTGATATGCCTTCCTTCTTACTGATAGCCTTGGTTCTATCATAAGTGTTATCTTATTTAATTTTGTGAATACTTTTATTAGTTAGTATTCCTTTATTACACTACTAGTTTAGGTGATACAGTACATGTATATCAAAGATTGAATTAAATCAAAATGCAACTTATTCTACTTGATTTTTAAAACTTAATGCAACTAAAAGACAAGAGTTCCCATGAAATCTTAGAGCATCTCAATAGGGTTGTCCATAAGAGGTCTTGTTGGTGTGCTCAATAATAAAGGTTGTTGATGTTCTCATCAAAAAAACTATAAATTAATCCCTTCAAAACTATTCAAATGAATGCAAGAATGAAAATAATAAATCTATGCTTAGATGTATGTAGAATACCTTCAAGAAATGGCTATGAGTAAGACAACCTCAAAGGATTCTAAAGGATGTGAATGTGGAAATGAGATGCAGTGAAGTATAACAATGATAAGCTACCATGATAATGTGCAAGAACTAGGAATTGAAACAATGTATACTAATAACTATCAAAGGTCAGTCTTAAGCATAAAAATCTCTAAGAAAGCTCTAAATATATACTAACATGATAACAATGCAATGGAGGAGATGGAAAATTCTTGAGACAAGGGCTCTATTTATAGGCTTGAGGGAGACCTTGAGGAGGTGGTATCTATGTGGCATCCACATAGGTGCCACAAGGGAGACACATGGGCTAAGGGGACAAGTCATGCAAAGCTCAACATAAGTCTTTTAATGATTAAGATGGTTCAAGGAGTGTTCACACATGTGTGAGCAACCTTGAAGAAAGGAATTGGAGACAAGTGTGTAAGAGGCTTTTGGAGGAATTAATGAAAGGGGGGCTTTCTTGGGCTTTGATTTTCTCACACATATATGAGCAACCATTTAGGGGCTAAAAGGTGTTTAGTAGGGTATTTAAGATAATAAAGTGAGATTAACTAGTGGCTAGGCTTAGAAGAATGAGAGTGATGGGTGGTAGACTAGGTTTTAGGTGGGATTAGGATTAAATTAAATAGCCATGGAGCACTGTGCATTAAATAAATTAATATATTAGGGGGAAGTATTCAAATTAAATTTAAATGCATTAGGGAAGTGAACATATTTAATTAAATAAATTTAATTAAGTAGAAGAATATGATAAATATAATTAATTAATTAATAATCAATTATAATTTTAGGGGAAATATTAAATAAATTAACATAGTGTTTGGGATGATTTTAAGCATCTACAAGTTGAAGCCATTGTCAACTGGCCTCCACCAAAGAATTAAGGTGTTATAAGGAGCTTTAATGGCCTTGTCACTTTCTATAGGAAATTAATCAAGAGTTTCAATCATGTGTGTGATCCTATTGTAGACACCATAAAAGGAGGAAGAAAGAACAAGTTTGCATTTAAAAAAGGAGGCTAATGATGCTCTTCAGTATTTGAAGAAAAAAGTTTCTCAATATCCTATTTGGGTGCTTCCTAACTTCAACAAAGTCTATACTATGGAGACTGATGTGAGAAACTTGGCCATAGGTGTAGTCCTAAGCCAAGAAGGAAAAATAGTAGTAGCCTTCTTTGAAAAAATGAATGAAGCAAAGAAGGTTTACTCCACATATGACCTAGATTTGTGGCTATGGTAAAAGCCCTAAAGAAATGGAGACACTACCTAATCCCCAAGGAATTTTTGGTTTATACTAATAGTCATGCATTGATTTTTTTGAATTTTTAGGAAAAAATTGATGAGTTAAGCATTTCAAATGGATGGAGCAACTACAAACATACACTTTCAATATCAAACATAAGAAGGGTGTAGCAAACAAAGTGGTTGATGCCTTTAGCAAAAAAGTGGGTTTAGTTTAAGAAGTTCAACTCTAGAGTGTGGGCATAGACTCACTAAAGAATTTGTATGCAGGGGATCTAGATTTTGGAGAAGCCTTTGAAGTATGCAGAAAAATGGTCGGCAAGTACCATAGTAATTTTTCTAAATATCTAATTCAAAATGGAATCCTATTTAAGGGGACTCAATTTTGCATCTCTAAGTGTTCCATGAGGAAAAAAATTATAAGGGAGAAACAATTTGGTGGCTTAGGTGGTCACTTCTTGTAGACAAAATAGAAGACATGGTAAAGAGGAGTTATTTTTGGCCAAAGATGGGATATGATATCAAGAAGTTCATTGAAACATGTAACATTATCCAACAAGAAAAAGGAGTATCTACAAATCAAGGATTATATCAACCTTCTCCAATTCCCACAAGGCCATGGAAATCCATTTCAATAGACTTTGTAATGGGTTTTCCTAGAACTAAACAAGGATTTTATAGTGTGTTTGTCATAGTGGATAGATTTAGCAAGATGGTTGACTTTGTACCTTGCAAAAGCACTAATGATGTATCCCACATTGCACATTGTTTCTTTAAAGAAGTAGTTAGAATCCATGGCCTACCCAAAACCATTGTATCAAAAAGAGATGTGAAGTTTCAAAAGTATTTTTGGAGGACTCTTTTCATAAAGTTGGGAATTAATCTGACCTATAGCTTTTCCTATAACCCAAAAACTAATGGTCGGATTGAGGTTGTGAATAGGTCACTAGGAAGCCTTCTAAGATGCCTAACTAAGAAACATGCTCAAAGTTAGGATTTTCTCTTACACCAAGAAGAATTTTCCTTTACTGACTCCATCAATAGTTCTATTGGAAAAACTCTTTTCCCATTATCTATAGCCTTTATCCCAAAGGTCCTTTGGATTTGGTTGAGTTACCATCTGATTTTAAAAGAAGCACTACAAAAATCTACCATGAAGTACAAAGAAAAAGTAGACAAGAAAAGAAGGGAATTCCATTTCAAAGTTGGAGATAAGGTATTGGCATTCATAAGGAAAGAGAGACTACCTAAGGATAGGTATACAAAACTTCACATGAAGAAGATTGGGCCATGCTCCATAATCAATAGAATGGATGATAATGCCTATGAGGTATCTCTTCCCTCTACCTTGAAGATCTCTCCAATTTTTAATATTGCAGACCTTACTCCTTATAAAGGTTTGACAGGTTCAACAAGTGAACAAGGTCAACAAACTAAAATGGATGAAGACTATGTTACCAACCTCCCTCAAAGAAAACTAGTTGAGTTGGAAGCAATATTCAACACTAATTTTTTGGAAAAGAGGCATAAGAAATACATGTAGCATCTAGAGAAATGGAAAGGACTCCCTAACATTGATGCAACTTGGATGACAAAGGATCAAATCAAGCAACATGGTACCTTTACGGAATAGTTAACCTCAAGTAGGAACATGAGTTCAAAAATTCAAGGGAAGTATGATGTAGGAGAACCCATGTCAAATGAAGAACCTTAAAAGTATTAAGAACCTATAGGATAGGTTAGTTTTGACATCTAATCATTTGGACCTATGTGTAAGGCCTAGTTCCAGGATTGGCATAATTATAAGCCGTTAGTCAACTATAGTAAAATGGCTTAAAATCTTAGGATATTTCATGTTTTAATGTTTTTGGCATGTTTTGATACTATTTGGATCATCTAGTTAAGGTTTGAACATATTTTGTTCACAAATTACAAAGCTGCACAGAATGCAAAAGTTGTCAAGCAACTTTTAAGCAAAAATTACAAAAAATTTATTTTGTTTCCCAGTGGAAAAAAATGGTTTGAAATGTTGTTATGAAAATTAGATAATCCTACATAAGCCCTTTCAAGTGGGTGGTATGTACAATCATATACCTTTGCATTCAAATCAATAAAAATAACTTAGATTTTTGCCAGACTGATGTTGTGATAACATGTATGGAATTGTATGGATGCACCAGAGTGTCTAACCTATATTATTAGAAACATGGCTAAGTAATCTTTCCAAAGAACTTCATTTGAGGTTTTATCTATCTCCTAACTCATGATATCTAAATTTTTGTATAAGTGGTTCATGTTGTGGTTTCACAATGCATGCACCCCATTTCTCCTAGAAATGGGGACCCCCTAATATTTTTTTGCTTTCCTAGACCCCTAGTCTAGGGTCTACATCATTTTTGGGGATATACCTAGAGTTTGGGTCCTACCTAGTCCCATACCTAAAATACCCAAGTGTCAAAATTAAGAGATTGATTTTTAAAGGTGATTTTAGTAGAAAAGGTGAGCACTAGCAAACCTAGTGCACATGCGCACCTTCTCAAGGTGTGCAAGTGCACTATGTACATAAGCACACACTTTTCCCTTTGAAGATGAACACATAATCACATGAAAAAATTTGGAACCCCAAAGGGTGCACTCATCCAGAGCCTATAAAAGTTGAGGACCCCCCTCCCTTCCTCATTCAACACACTCCAACATTTGTGAGTGCACCTTCTCACCCTTAGAAGTGGTCTATACTCCACCTACCTACACACACCAAAGAGACAAGTTAAAAAGTATAAAGGTAAACATGTGCATAAATTTATTCACATTTGAAACCTAAAATAAACCTAATTCACCTAAATCCTAAGGAAAAGGTGTGCATGTGTGCACCTCCCCAAGGTGTGCACATGCATACCTTTATCACACAAATAAAAGAAGATAGGGTAATAGTGTGCATATGCACATCTTGTCAAGGTGTAGTACATGTGCACATGATTTTTTGAACCTTGACCCTAAACACAAGTAAGGGTGTGCACATGCACACCACATCAAGGTATGCATATGCACACCCTTAACCTAGCAAAACTAATTGAGCCCTCTGTTAAGCAAAAGCACATATGCAATGTGCATGGTAGTACACATGCACATGTGCACACTCCTCAAGGGTGCACACCTCCATAGGTGCACCACTACATACTCAATAACCTTTAAAGGTTATTTAGCATACTTAGCACACCTATCAAGGTGTACAAGGGCACTAAACTATATTTCTAAGCTTAAAATGGGGTTTTTGAGTGGTTTTGCTAGAATTTTGGGTTTTGGGTCTAGTGTTTTTGTAATTAGGGTTTAAGTTTGACCCCTCTAGACTAATGTGTTTATGTTTTGTGTAGAAAAAATGGGTTCCTCCTTGTCCTCACTTGCAGAGAATGTTTCTCCAAACCCAATTGTCTTCAAGTTACAAGGTACACCAAAGAAATCATGATTCCAAGATGAATATTCAAAAATTAGAGATACAAAATTGGGACATATAGACTAGAAAGAATTGTTAGTACTTTGCAACAAGCCTAAGGAGGGTTCCTTAATGGACTCAACACTTATTAGATCAAGCTTGGTTAGTGCAGCCTCACATCCCACATTAGTGCAATCTTCAGATCTTGTCATGGCCTTGGCAAAGGACTATGTCTTAGAAGAAAGAGTTGTGAAGAGCATAATAGAGGAGATAGACCAAGGAACATTGAGAAAGTCTTCCATATCCCAAGAGAAAATCAATATGTTAAGGTTACTCATCATCAAGTATAAATATGGTATAGGGATAATGAGAAAAAGACTACATAAATCATATAATCATCATTCTTGATTTAGAGAATGTTGGTGGGATGAAGAGTAGGCAAGGTAGACATGAATAAAGGATACATGAAGGATGACATCAAATACTCCATTGTACTTTTGAGTAAGTTCATGGGTCTATTGGTAGCAAGGCACCTGAACATTTAAATGGTGCATTTTATTGAGACCATCAACATAGCTAAATTGCCAATTGATTGGGCTACAATATTGAGTTTAAACATAGATGAGTAGCTGGTAGGAGTAGAGGTTGACCCTAAGTTTTATATGACATCGTACTCGATGTATTTATTGGCAACAATGTAATGCCCTACCTGGAGATCCTTGGAAACAAGGATGAAAAACAAGCCAAAACAATTTTTTTTTTAAACAAGTGTAAGTGCACATGATACAACCTACACAAACCAAAAGATCGCAACAGAAGACTGAAAGACAACCAAGCACCAACGGATCTCCAAATGCCACTACCAACCAAAACACAACCACAAAAACCACAAAAACCTACCAAGCCAAAAGACATAAGCTGACTCTTGGAAACTGGCTAAGTCTGAAATCCTAAAGCCCTGAAATTTGGCTAAGTCTAAATTTTTGAAGCCCTAATTTTTCCTAGAATCTACACCTTAGCTCGCAGAGGTCTGAAACCCATCTCAAATGAATCGTCGCATATATTAAAATATATCTTAATTATAAGTTGATGTTGAAGGCTTCTTTTTGGTAGAGGGATAAGTTGATGTATATTTATACTTAAATGATATATTTTAAACCTCGAAGGACAACAACAGAAACCCAAAAACTGAATTTCAAAAGAAACCTCCTGAATTCAAAATGCAACAACATAGGCTTGAAGAATGCCCAAAAGGGTATCTAGATCAACTCTCAAAATGATCAAAACACTTCAAAAAGTGCCTGCTGTTGGCACGCGCAAGTTTTAACCAAAGGGCATGCAACACTTTTTACTAAGGGAGGGCGACACTTCTCCCTTAGTGCATGCGACACTTCTTAAGAAGGCGTGTGATACTTCTCATGAAGCTGTGCAACACTCTTCCAATTTCATACGATACTTCTCCAATAATGCGTGTGATACTTTATAGTATTGTATGACATTCTTTCTATGGGCGTGTGATACTTTAACAGTGTCACACAATGCTGAACAAATGTCACCCATACAAAATAAAAACACTTAAGGAAACTCGAAAAAGGCCAAACACATAGAAAAAGCTCCACACTAGGGAGTACCGAATCCACATTCTGAGGTGAGAGCACTCGAACAATAACCAAGTAACTGAAGGATAAAACACTAGAATCTAACCATCTACCAAATAGAGAACGGAAAAGTACATAAAGGAAACATCACATTCAACTGAAAGAAACATCGCAATAACCTAGTTAACATTGCAATGAGAAAAATAACCAAGTACGTGGTTCCTCCCAACCATCAATGGCATTATAGGACCATCGTGGGCCCTAGCCATCCCCCACGCATAACATCCCAAGCAACCAATCAAATCATTGGTGATGTCGTAATAGGGACGTCACTACTAAACATGCTACAATGTAAGTAAATAAAATCTAACATGCTAGTAGTAAGCATAAGATAAAACTATAATCAGATAACATCATCTACTACACGTTAATCATCATAATGAGGAATGCGTTAAAACTAACATCATCTAAACATGATAACATCATAATGAGAGCATAAATCACAAAAAGCATACTCTGTATACCGAAGTACCAAGTGAGACATCCAACTATAGTCATACTAGGACAATAGACTATCTCTGTACATCGGTCCCTAGCAGTGGTAAAGGTAGCTATGCCTCCCAACCACGTGGCACCCATAGATTGACACCTGCCTTGCTGATGGAGATAATGATCCAACCACACACACACAAAACAACAACCATGGCTAACACACACGCCAAGCAGTATGATGACTGAATCCAAGACAAAGATAATGCATAAACTATAGGTCCTGGTTAGACACCTCAATTGGGCTACTACGTAGGGACTGACATCATGGAGAGTCGATTGGCATCGACAAGCCCAAGCTCGGATCATGCGTTTCAACTCCTTAATGAAGGGCCCCACATATACTTTTTATTATCTTAAATTTTATTACCACTCAATGTTTTATTTAATTATCACTTACTTAAAACTTCCTCTGCCAACCCTATGGGACTAAGGTCACTAGGCTGCGAGATACAAGCACCCTCCATATGCTACCCTACCCTACCCATGCTCATCCAATGATGAGTGCCCGTAGGCATACAAACTCCTAACCTAAACCCAATGATCACAACTTTCAAAAGTACCATGAAAGATCAGGCCCCGCAGGTCACCTGACAATATACATGTGTGCGGCGCACCACCATCAGAGAGATCATACACAGGGACAGGATGAGAATGCAAACAAAAGTCAATCGATCAAAAACATAATCGAGATGATGGATGCTACATGTATCCCAATGCAACAAAAGATGTAGAAGTGTTCTAACTGTTATCCAAACGGATCATCTAGGTCCACAAACCACAATGTGTCGAGAAAACTTGATAAAATAGGGTGGCACGTAAAATGAGATAAAAAATCTCAAATTTTAAAAAAATTCCAAAATTAAAACCCATTTGGCCTTTGGGTTCAAAAACCCCAAAA
Source organism: Cupressus sempervirens (assembly GCA_028749045.1). Lineage (NCBI taxonomy): Eukaryota > Viridiplantae > Streptophyta > Pinopsida > Cupressales > Cupressaceae > Cupressus > Cupressus sempervirens. The sequence goes on along the minus strand of CM053791.1, from coordinate 799,488,154 downwards.
ATCCAAAAATAATTGAAAACGAACACCGTATGCAAAAACAGCCAGCATAACGGCCCAAAATCCCAAACCCCCATTTCAAAAATAGGTAAAATGTTCATACCCAACCAACTGGGCAGAACTAGCACACAGAAATGGAGGGGAACACTAGTTCATAGCCTCCTAACATAATGCTACAAGAAATGGAAGCAAAAATAGAGCAAAAACATTAAAACGAGAAGGCCCTACCTGACAGCAAAAAGGGCCAAAACTGAAACCCATAGAATAAAATAAATACTTCATCGAAACTGCTAAACTGACGGCAAAGAAAGAACTCCTCGAGTTGAATCCAACAAGACTAACCTCACAAAGATCCCATGCTTACAACTCCCACAATGAGCAAAAAAATAATCCTTCAGAAGAGGATTTCCAAATTTTCTCTCCAAATTCAATTTTCCAAAAGTGAGAAGTGAATAATGAATTCACTTTTCTAATATTTATTCATTTTGAGTGAATAGTTGATTATGGAAAATAGCTAGCTAGAGTAGTTAAACTTCGAATTGACCCAAACGAAGATAGGTCATTATCCGCAACAAGATTTCACCTAAGGCAAAGCTGCTAGAAATTAAATCTGAAAAGATTAAAATCCGAAAACCCCAAAAACATAGAAAAACACTTAACACTTTCATGACAAATGCGAACTTCTAAATGCATAGACACACTTACTGGTCTAATCACATAATGCAAATGAGGTCAGATTTACTAATCATCAAAAGGTTTTGATCTAAACAATAACAATAAGGTTACTTCAACCATATAGGAACGACATGGGTAAATATGAATAGCTGAATCACTAACTCCATGTGCCACTACCAGGGATATAATTCCTGCACACTAAAACACATGATCAAGTGCAATGGAAAATAATATCATAGCTGAAGCAACATGTATCAAAATACCTATTTAATCCATTTACATCACTCACATTCATAGAAAGCATAAAGATACAAGAATGAAGTAAATAACCATAGTCAACAAATAGGTCTAATACATCATATAACCAGATAATCAGTTATCATAGATCTACTGTCATCTCAAAACAGCATCAACATGAAAATATGATAAATTGAACATCATAGAAACAAAGCATCTATGGTATGAAAATCAAAATATAACATTCGACCCTCAGGTCATCTCAAAGTACAAATATTAAAAAGAGTAACAAGTATCTCTCAAATCAAAAATAGACAAGGTACAGACTACAAACACAAGAGGCACTACAAACAAGGACTACTAACTATCCAAGACTGTTCACGTGAGGAAGCATACAAGATGCTAATGCCTAGCCTCACGTGATATACCCTTAACTAGTAAAGAAGAAGCTCTTGAATTAGAGAAAAAAATATAGAAGAGTGAATGATGCCTTCATTTTTACAATCATCCAATTTATTGAGGGTGATTATGCCAAGAGGATATCAGTAGAGGTAGGAGAAAGGATTGTAGAGATAGGTACCTACTACCTATAGTTTAAGACATCTACCTACCTAAGTGTAGTAGGTACAACTATGTATCTAAAGAAGCTCCCAAGATATCCATCAAATAGGCTCATTTTACTGGAGATTTCAAGACAACTCACATATCTAGATGAAAGAGTAAGGAAATGGCATAAGAATACTTGGGTATGGTCCATCACTATAGGTCCATTTGAAGTTAAGTAGAAACAAGATATTATGACCTTTGATGTAGAATGAGATAAATATCCCTAGGAGGACTAGAACTCCCCCTATCCATATTTTGACAATATTGGTAGAGCTCAACACTTGGCAAGAAAATAGTTTGTGCACAAAGATGTTGTAGAAGATCATTGGATGAACATGATAGATGACTGTGATATCCAAATTAGGGATTATTGTAGGTTGACTCTATATCTGGCAAGAAGTGCCTTGATGATAAAGATCTCACTAAAGGTTGTCCAACAAGACACATAAGAGGTCTTGGATCCCTTGTATAATCATGACAATATATTTGATAGGCCAATCATGAATGCAAAGGTTAATTGGGAAAAGAATATAGATATCAATCATAGGGTGAGACATATAATCCAAATGACAAGGAAATGGATCAAGAAGCTCTTTAAGTTGGACCTAGTTCCTCATACTATCATCTTTCAGGCTACAACATGCCTAGTTAAGGGTAAAGCTACAAAAGTAACAGTACCAATTTTTCCTACATAATCTCTTGTGAGGCCGAAAAGGTATATAAGCATGATAGGGAAATTAGTTACATCAAGGAGGAAAAATGAAAAAAGAAGAAGAGGAAAATAGATTCTCCTAAGCAAGCTAAGCCCAAAGTTGAACAACTTCAAACCAAAGAAGTGGCACAAGTACCTATGACCATAGATCCTCAAAATGAAGAAGTTTTTCAAGCTCAAGATATTACACAAGTGCCTCCATAGGAATAGGAATTGGAAAAAGAACAACCAAATTAGGAATAACGGGAGGTATCCATGCCTACACAAGAGGAAGAAGCCTCTCATTCAATTGCTAAGAAAGCTAAGGTTAGACATATGGTCATAAGGACTAGAAGGACGAAGATATAAAGAAAGGTTATACCTATTCCTCTAGTCTTGGAAACCATCCCTAAGGTGGATGAAGAAGATGAAGAAGATGAAGAAGAAAATATCTCATTGAATCAAAGGGCACACTTGGCAAGGGCTACCCAAGAAGAGAGAAGGAGAAGCTCCACCATTACATTGCCATCTATTCCTAGGAAACCTATTAAGGTTACAACTTCAGAGGATGAGTATAAATAGTGAATGGATCAACAAGAGGGGAAAATAATAGATATTTTTAACAAATCTGATTTTCACTTTATGCCAAGAGGAACTAAAATGGTGGGTGATAAAATACAAGATAGACCTACAAACCAACCTTTGGGAGAGGATTAGAATCAAATACCACCTCTACCACAAGGATCTCTAGGCACCTTAGTGCCATCATTTCAAGATTTATCATTCTTGGACAAAGGCTCATCAACTCCTCTTCCTCTTGTTATTGAAGGAGAGTGAGTAGGGTGTGAAGAAGAGTTAGGACAAATCCTGGTCAATGAAGTATTAGAGAAAGGATAGATACCTAAAGAACCTCAACAAACTTCTCAGGATATAGAGGCAAGGACTTTGGATACTATATGTGTAGGGACACCAAATCTAGATCTATCTCTAAATGAGAAGACTCTTGAAAAGAGGGATAAGGGAAAAGGGCCTATCGAGAAAACCTCCTCTTCAACGAAATACTTGTCTCCTATGGGTACTACACCAGTTGGTTGAAGAGGGAGGTTATGGTTTGACATAAGAAGTTGCTAAACCTAAATGAAAAGGAGAGTATGGATGCACTAGTAGAGGCTATCAAGAGGCATGAGCCACCTATGGGTGATGCACAACAATTAACCTTCATAATGAAGAATAGAGATCAGGACCTACTTCCTCACATGCCCATTCCTCCTCCACATGCTAAGACTAAAGATTTGACTCCTAAGGACCATCAAATTATAGAAGTCCTATTCGGAAAGCCCATACTAGATATAGCTAAAATAATGACCACTATGAGCATCAGGGAAGTGTTTAGGCATTTTCATGAAAATGAGGATAAATTAATAAAGCTACAAAAGGAGAACTATTGGAGTTGATGAAATCAAACTCTGAAGATGCCCAAGATCACCTGCATACAAAAACCTGTCAAAGATAAGCCAAGGAGAGAAGAGCATGGAGCAAGGGAAAAACCCTAAATGAACATGAGAGAGAAAATATGCAAACACAAGAAAAATATGTATTTACAATATGTAGAATGTCTTGATATGTTGTGAAATATAATGAGGGAGCTCGAATATAAAGAGCTCCAGGAATATCCTAGAAGAAGCTAGAAGACACTAGGAGATAAGTGTGACAACTAAGCATACATCCACATGAGGTGGAAAGTCCTCAAAAAAGGTGAGAGGATAAGTATGAATTAGGAGAGAACAAACTTTTGCATTGTCAACAACTTACAACAAACTCCTAGGCTACAACTAATAAATAAATGCATTAACCTAAGTAAGCTTAAGTAAATAGAATAAATAATTAATAATTAATTATTTACTCTAACACCCCTTCTTAAGTGAAACTTAGAGAAATGCCTTAAGCTCACAAAACTAAGATGAAATGTAGAATGGGTCTCGGCAATGAGGCCATATTAGGTACCCATGTACAATGCAAAAGAGATGCAACCTCTGAAAATAGGGAAAGAGAGAAAACCACATGAGAAAAACCATCCCCCAAAAAGAGGTAAGAACCTAGTGAAGAACTAAAGAAGCCTCCAACTAGGGGAATGTCCCCTAAAACAAGAACAAGGAGTGATCATGAAGAGCATCACTGAAGCATGAAGAAGCTACAAAAACTCTACCATCAAGAAGAAAACTGCTGATCTAAAGAACCTCCATGGAAGAAGATGGCATGAATCAAGCATTTCTATATGGTAGATGATCCATCTCACTGAAATGCATAGGTAGCTAGCCACTACAATCACCTTATATATAGAATCAACCACTGAATACATAGTTCACACTATCAAACCATCAAACCAAGGATGCATTAGAACAATAGCATAATCCCCCCTTAATGCAGATAGGGTGAGATGACAAGCAATTGAAAAGGTGGGCCAAAGTCTCATGTAGATGAACCAAGAATGACAATAGAGGGAAAGAGGCACAAACACCCATAAAGACATAGTCAAACTGACTCTGTATGGGGCTAATGTCATGGAAGAGACACTCACTTGACAAAGGGAGAAGCCTAAAATAGCAAACAACTATCCCCCCATGGTGCTTTATGAAAATAGTGTAAGTACAACTATCTCAAAACAACATTCATGACCCCCAGAATGCAAGAGTGGAACTTTATCTCAATGTGATACATAAAAGTGCTTCAAATGATAGTTATAATGATCAAAATTGAAAACAAGCTACAACAAAACATAGTACAGCCCAAAAAAAAGGATCCCATACCAAAAAAATGATCCTCAGACCTGGAACACCCAAGATATCCCCCATGGAGAAAAAACACCAAAACAATGATAGAAAGAGCATGGGGCAAAATCTGAAGGAAATAATAGCATTTCTAAAAAGTACACAAAACCAACTTTTAAAAAATATAAATTTTTAAAAAAAACAAACATGGGACGCAAAAGATATGCAAGTCAGAGTCAAAAACATAACTTTAGAATTCACTTGAAACATAGAAATCAAAACTACATCAAAACTTAAAAATATCTACACCAATGTCTCTGTCTCAAAACCACCTTTTTGACGTTTCTTTCAGATTGGAAAAATACCTCTATATGCTCAAGTTATGGCCAAAAAACTATAAGTAGGTCAAAATGACCTTGGAGAGGTGCAAGAGGATGATGCAGTACTAATATCATGTTGATTTCAGCCAACAGAACAATTAAAATTAATGGCTTAATTATTGTCACAACAAAAAAGAAGGCCACATGGAAATGCCACGTGGAAAAATGTTGATGTGGCAGGGGCCACGTGGCAAAGTGCCATGTGGCAGCCCTACCATGGGTAATGTATAGTGTGGTGCTGACTATGTAAGGACCTCCACACGAGCAGGTGGTGTCGTAGTAGTTGAAGTAGTGCTAGAGGTGGCAAGACCCAGGTAGAGTGATGTGGAGGGTGGCACTGGGGTGGCTCATCAATGGAGGTCGGGCTGCAGTGCTACCACGGCAATGTAGCTAGCTACAGCCGCTATGGGAGGTGTAGCGATGGCTCCAAAGTGGCATGATGGTGGCCACCTGGCAGCGCTGCTTTTTTTTAAAAAAATAGTTTTTGATGTGCAAATCATCCGTACAGTCGTATGGTAGGGCCTGTAAGGAAAAAAAATTGCCTCCTGGAGCTCTGTCTCCAAAATCAACAAATTTTATATGGATCCTAGCTAAAAAGTTCCTTCTCAATCTAATGACATTTTTTGTTTGGGCCCAATGTGTTCCAAAAAAAAAATTTCCCCTAATTTGAAGAAAAAATGCACAAACAAACTAGGGTTTGTGACTTCAAATCACTACTTCAAAAATCCTTCAATGAAGCAATAGTAGGAAGGCTCTAATAACATGTTGGAGTTGATGAAATCCAACTCTAAAGATGCCCAAGATCACCTACATGTGAAAACTTTTCAAAGAGAAGCCAAGGAGAGAAGAGTGTGGAGCAAGGGAAAAACCCTAAATGGACATGAGAGAGAAAATATGAAAACACAAGAAAAATATGTATTTACAATATGAAAAATATCTTGATATGTTGTGAAATACAATAAGGGAGCCCGAATATAAAGAGCTCTAGGAATCTCCTAGAAGAAGCTAGAAGACACTAGGAGATAAGTGTGACAACTAAGCATACATCCACATGAGGTGAAAAGTCTTCGAACAAGGTGAGAGGATAAGTATGACTTAGGAGAGAACAAACTCCTATATTGTCAACAACTTATAACAAACTCCTAGGCTACAAATAATAAATAAATGCATTAACCTAAGTAAGCTTAAGTAAATAGAATAAATAATTAATAACTAATTATTTACTCTAACATGAAAAAGCTACTAAGAGGCTATCTACATGGAATTTTCGATCCATTGGATCAAGATCACCTATAGATTACTCTCGTTATAGAACTAGAAAGGATAGATAAGGGGAGTATCCAAGTTGAATCATTTTTAGGAGCATGTCATCAATGGCATTACAATTTTGAGTAAAAAGGTGTAAAGATAATACAAGATAATTTGAACTATTGCATAATGTTCATTCTAATGTGGAGAAACTAGTATTTATAGTAGATCAGGTACATACCTAGCGAAAATACCTTCAATCACTCCAAACAATAAAATTTCAAAGGTATCATACACTCACAAAAGTTTATGCAATAGATGAGATTGATAAACCTAAGGATTGGATTAAAAAGATAGTTGTTGAAAATAAGGTCATGGAAGAATTGCATGAAGATATTTAGAAGTTAAAAGGCTAATAAAGAGAAAATTTTGGATGCCAATAGGTATTATGATGCTATGTCCTTTGAGATTTTTGAAGACGAGTCAAATGAAGATCAAGTTGGTGCAAGCAATGGTTGAAAAATTTTGAAGAACTTTCAAGGATGCTTCATTTGATGAATATATTATGCAAGCGTTCAAGACTGAAGATGTATTCTTGAAACTTTATGGTAGACTTGATAATTTTGCAAAAGCTTGAATGGATGTTAGTAACTATCAAAAAATATTTAGGCATAAATATGAGGCATTAGATTTAGTGAAAACTTCCCAAGTGATTGAGATTATAGAGAAATTCAAGAGCAAACATCTAGACATCACTCTAGTATAAAGGGAAAGAAAATCCATAAGTTAGAAATTCAATTTTGACACTTGGGAAAATTATGGATTTTTGAACCTACCAATAAGGTGCACTTCTCCAAAGGCTCATAAGGTTTGGTGCTCCAGAGGTGCATCAAAATTTTTGAATAAGTTGGACGTGCACCAACAATTAACTACCAGTTCCAAATTTAGAGCTTTCCATGCACCAGAAGTGTATTCTGACAGTAGTTCAACTCCTAGAAACACCCAAAGAAGTTCAAGCTTCCAATTTTAGAGTTTCTAGTGACTCTTAGATCATCTTATAGCTTCTTCTTCTTTTCTATTGCTTATTTCTTTGTTCTAAGACATGTAAAGGCTCATGCACCCATTAATTGATATAAACAATGGTGGAGACCTACTTAGCACCTTTTAGAGAGACATTTTGCATATATAATTAGATTTTTTTTATTAGTTTTAAGCATATATTTGCATGAAGTGATCTCTCACTCTCAACACAAATCGAGGAGATGATTTCTTATAAATTTAGGAATGTAATATATATTAGAGGTCATTATTTTGATGTAATAATATATGCTTTTGGTGCTGTCATTCTGAGAGTGGTTGTTCTTGTTGGAGTGTTTTATTTTTGTGGATTCTTGTTCATGATAATAAGGGAGCCAATAATTTTTTTTTGTTGATTTGATTGTGCAATTTTTTAGTTTTGGTGTTTTTTGCATGTTGACAAATTTCACTAACGTCCTGAGTTGGAGAAGAGATCACCCTATTGCTCCTATATAGCTTCTGATCTCACATGAGTGAACTTTAATTGGCCTTGAAATTTGATAATAAGTGAAATATCTTTTAGTTTTACTAAATTCCCATTGATGATTACATCAGTAGATTTGAGGAAGTGATGCTTCTACTTTCATTGGTTTCCTACCTAGTCTTTTCAATAATTTAACTCGTAGACATGTTGTTACCATGGTTTATGTCCATTAGGAATTCCCCTTTGATGCTATTTTGTTTTATCTCTCATTACCCTATCTTTTTTATTTTCTTTGCTAACCCTTGGTTAAATTAGGAATTCTTATAGTTGCATTGTTAGATTCTACTCATTTAAAAAATAGAAAATATCAAAAAAAACATCTCTTTTTGTGGTTAATATTGAAACAACTAGCTAATTGATCATCTTATCCAAAATTGGTTCAAACTAGCAAAGGCCTCTACTATCATGAATGTTGATGATACTATATTGCGGGAGTATCCTAAGAATTGAAGAGTATTGATTTATTGCATTCATGACTACATTTGTCATCTATGTCAGCATAGCAATAATTATGTAAAGACTAGAAGAATATTAGTTAGAGATCTTATGATGTAGAGAAGCTAAGGAATTTTTAGATAATGCATAGTGGAGGAGATGTTCCTAAGGTTGTTCTGATGACATGGTTAAGAGAACTAAGTTTGAGTCAATGTTATACACAAGTTACACTTGATTTACTTGAAGAAATGTAGAAAGAGAGCATTGAAAAATAGAGTTTTGATCACTATCTTTTATCTAGGATGTAATAAAGACATGTACAATCACACAGTGATAGAGGAAAGTCATGTGATGACACCAGCATGTGCAAAATACATGAAGTTTTGTATAGACTATGAGCTAATAGTGTTATTGTAATTGTGAACTTATTAATCATCTTATTTTAATTAATTAGGAAAGCCTCAAGGCCTACTCAAGAAATTATTATGAAGATACGGTATAAAGGAAATTTGTTTTCCTTGCGTGTAATGGGAACTTGGATTAGAGGATCAAGTGGAATGTGAAGTATTAGTGTGTAGTGTGAGGAGTAGAATGTTTACTAAATGCTTGTAAGCAATCCAAGGGATCATTGGATGTGTATGAGATCTCATTAAAAGATTTTAAGGAGTAGAAGTCTAGTTGACAGGATAGAGATAGAGGAAGGAAGCACATTTTAGTTCCATTATTCTACAATGAATAATATAGAGATCATTTGGACAATGGGTTATTTGATCTTACAAAGGAGGAGAGTTCACCTCTAGAGATTTCAACATGTTCTATGAAGAGAATGGAATCAAAAGATAGTTATCTTCACCTAATACACCTTAACAGAATGTGATTGTTGAAAGAAGGAACAAGTCATTAGTAGAACTAGAAAGAGTGATGTTATTTGAGAATGATGTCTCAAAGACATATTTGAGAGAAGTAGCTATGAAATTTCTCTTTTCTGATTTTATATGATATTTCAAACCTCTAATTAGATCTTTAAGATCAAACAACCAATCTTTCAAAGATCCACCAATTTCTCAATAAACCCCAAATCGGGTATGTCGAAAACAGTGCCAAAAACTTCACAGCTTCACATATTATTAGTAAATCTAAAAGTGGAAATTTTTATAGAAATTTCAGCAGAATAACAGCCTACAAAATGATATTTTCAGATCTGTATAACATTTACACAACAGCTCCCAAATGGAAGATAAAAACAATGCTCATTGGGCTCCTGAAAAACAACATAAAATAGCCCGGAAACACCACAAAAACACTAATAATCTATCACAGAAGTATAATCACAACCAAATAAATATATTCAGCTCTATTTTAACATATAAATTTCTGATATACAGCAGCAACCCAAACTGATATGAAATACTCAACCAAAAACACCAAACTCTTACAAAAAACACATCTGAAAACTCACAAATCTGCACTGTTCAGCACAAAGGCAAACTCTGCATGAGCATGCACATGGAATGGCTTCAAACTCCCATATTTAGCCTTCCTAGAAACCTAAAAACTCTCATTCTTGGGTCTCCTTCTCCACAGGTTTGGCAGCCTCTGAAGAACAACAAAGCAATGCGCAAAAATCAAGTTCTGGAATCAACCCAAAATGCCTCCAAACCCCTTAAAAGAGGGCATAACCATAGCTCACATCAAAGAGAGGTTAATAAAACATATTTTAATAATAATTTTCATTTATTAGTCCATTAGCTTCCAAATATTATCCCCTTTTTCTGAAACTTCACCTTTTTGGGCCTGACTGCCTTAGAAAAGATTATTATTTTTAATTATTTGAAAAGGGGACATGACAAGTTAACACTAAAATATATACTTTGAATTGAGTAAAAATAAAAAAAGGTATGATCAAGACACCCTATGAGTTATAGTTTGGTCATTCACCATCATTCAATTACTTTAAAATATTTGGAAGTGTTACATAAAGAGAAATGATGATATAGGTAAGTTTTATGCTAGAAGTAATGAAGGTATGTTTCTTGGTTACTCGTTGAAAAGTAAAGCATATAGATGTTTCAACTATAGAACTAAGACAATAGTCAAGTGTGCAAATGTAATGATTGATGAAAAGTTTGGTACTAAAGAGAAGATGGTAGATTATAATTTTGACGAAGAAGAGGATAACTCTAGAATTGTTAAATAGAATTTTTAAGATCTTTTTGGGACTAACAATAAATTGTAGAATGATATTTCCATTGAGCATAGAGAAGAATAGAGATTTGAACCTAGAGAAGAGATAAGAGTTGAGATATAAACTGCTATCTCTAGTAGAAACATGACAAAGAATCACCCTCTAGAGCAGATGATTGGGACCAAGTATAAGGGTGTGATGACAAGGAAAATAGAGAATGAGGAGTTGTGTCTAATTTCTCAAGTAGAACCTAAAAGCATAGATGAGGCATGTAAGGATGATCATGTTGATAATTGAAAAATGGAGATATGTGATGTTTTTCTTTTATGGCAACATGATGTACATGCTCACAAGAAACTTCAAAAATAAAGATACTTAGCTTTTGGTACTCAAAACATTTCCTAAGTATAAATTTGTATACAACAGTATTGTTTTATTTATAACTTGTTTTTGATGTCATATTATGACTAGAAAATTTAGTTGTACATTGTATACTTGTTGATGATGATGTGTATAACCTTAGAAGTCATTATGGACTATACAAAACAAAGATATTTGAGTTGTAAGTGAAATAGGACAGCAAAATTGAAGGAAATGATTAGTTTGTTTACAAAATAGTTACTTGTCCAATTAGGGCCAACATCCAAGATGTTTACTCTAAGTTGGAAAAGTGGATTGTGGTCTTATTCAACCTCTCATAAATTTGTGTGAAGGCATGGTATTTATGCAAAGGATATCATGAGAATTATAGTGTGTTATCTTGTAATTGTTATGGGGAGCAATTGACTATGAACATTTGTGAAAGTGATATATGTGAAGTTTTGTATAAGCTATTTTGTGATCCGAGATTAAGCTAAAGATTAGAGATCAATTGAGGAAGAAGTTATTGTACTTATATTCTAGAAGTTTGATTACTTGTTTAGGCATTGAGCTCTTCTTGTAATTGGAAGTGCATGTTTTCGTAGTGGGCTCATCTTGCATCTACTATATTACAACTCCTAATAGGGTTAGAATCTCTTAATAGGTATTCAAACTCTCCTAACAAGGAATATATTTTCATAAAAGTTTGAACCCTTGTCCAAATTTTTTACCTAAGGAAAACCTTGTGAAACATGGAAACAACCTCCAAGTTGTGGAACTTGAACTATGAGGTTGAGTCTCTAAAGAAGGTTGGTTTCCTTTACTACCAAGGTACACCTAACTAAACTTGAAGAGGAAAAGGGAGAAGGAATGCATGAAAGAAAATCTACCTATACTAACCTAAGGGGGTGATGCACCAAAATAGAGTGTTCAAACTAATCTCTTCCCATACATGAACTTTTGAACTATCATGACACCAAAAGATATACACATCTAAACTTTTTTTAATATAACAATCATAGTCAAATAACAAAATCCAAATAAATGACACAAAGAAGAAGAGAATTCACTTATATATAATTCATAGGCCAAAAAGAGATACAAACATGCAATATTATAGATATCCACAATGAACTAATGATAGGAAAATAGGTCTTGCACAATACATCAATGTTTTGAGGAGATAAGGTAGAATGTCATATAACTTCAAAGGAAAAGGGAATTTATAGTCAACTTGTAGAGCAATATTAAAGAAAATAGAGAAGAGTTGACCATTTGACAATTTACAAAAACTAGCTTTATAGTTATAAGAATTTTCCTTAGGGAAAAATCATTAAAGACCAAGGAACTCAAGCACAAGCACAATAGTAGACCAAAGTATGATCAGAATGATGATATAATATTCATTCAATATGGATAGAAGTACACTAGGATTGTCTATATATAAAGGTCTCTGGGATGTTTATATAATTCATAGGAATCAACAACATGATAAGTCATACAACCAAGCACATGTCCACCAGATATGGATTATCATCCATTAAGCATAGGAGTAAGTGTGATGATGAGAGGATAAGCCTACAATGGTGTAGCATGCAAAATAATGTTGTAGACACCATGTGCTAAATTAGGAGTGTGAATAACTATGTTTTCTACATGACAACTTAATTAATTATGCAAACACTAGTGTTGTAGATAACATGTACTAAATTAGAGTTGCTTACTCCAATGTTATCAACATGACAACTCATAAGAATATGCAAACTTCTAAGTGTCTCACCTAAGAAATAATAAATAAATACATAAACTTAAGTAAACTGTAAATAGAAAATATTTATTTACACCAACACCCCCCCAAGTGCAACTTAGGGGAATGCACTTAAGCTTATAAAAGCTAGGATGAAAAACAAAAAACAAGGACAAGCTTAAGGATGCACTAAATCCTATTTTCAATAAGGTTAAAGTTTAGTTTTGGACCAACATTAATAGAGTCAATAGGACTTACTTCACTTCAGGCTTTGATAAGCCAAGGTGGGCAAACCTAAGGGATTTATCTCATTAATTTGATATTCTTTCTATGCAAGATTGTCCCTTATAGTAGAAATGGTCAATATTCTTCTACAATTTGCTGACAAACTTCTTGATTATAGTAGCTAACTACAACCAAAGAAAGAAATAGAAAACAAGCCATGACCCATGTTTTTACCTTTTCAACACATAAAATGGTAAATTGATATTATTTTTGTGTAAATTTCCTATAGTTATATGAATGTTCCAATATGCCTTCAAACTTTAGGATGGGCCAGTGCCTTATCCATTGGGCTATAGAGTCAAGGATTAGCAATTTAGACCTTTTTAATCAACTTGTGATTAAGAGAGTCAACATTAAACTTTTAATTTCATTTTGATTCTCATCCTTTTCATAAACCCTAAACCTTATCAATTATAGAAAGAAATTACATGATTCTTTAAATCAGCAGCAATCAATAAGAGATATACAACAATTTAGATTGAATTAAACTAAAGAGAAAACTTATCTATTCAGTCTCAAAGCTATAGATATATGAAAAAGAGAAAACATCAAGATAATGATAATTAAGAATAAATCCTTCTATTTTATTTCAATATTGTTGATGAAACTCAAAATACAACACAAATATAAAAACACTTTTCATGAATATTTTCCTTTTTGTATTCAAATATGCATATAACTAAACTCATTCAAGTAACTCCATAACACTCTGGATGGACTGCAAAATAATAACATGACATAAATGAAAATTCTACAGATAACCAACCTCTACTTCTCATCTTGGGAATCCATATATAGGATTGAAACAAGCTACATATGAGAGGAGGACACATGTCAAAATTTTAATAGAAAACAAAACCTTTTGGAAGGTGTACATAATAGATACATAGATCATTCTTCAAAAATATCGATCAAAAAGATAAGTAGCTGAGGAAGCAAAAAAACATTAATGTTGTATCTTTGATCTTTTCTTCTCCTTGTACTTTATCTACCTAATATGCAAAATATCTGAGCTACCTCTTGTTAGCGAAGCCTTTATTTCACCCAGTACTTCTCAAACATAAATTTCTCTTTTGGTGGGCTAATCAGTATTCTTCACCTCTCTCAGATCTTGAGTGGCCTTAGTCCACCTAGCTTCCATAATTTCTTTGGATTCAAAAATAAACTTATTCAAATTTATTTTTTCCTTAAAAAGAGAATCAACCAAAGTATGGAAAGGGGAATCAAAGGTATCTTCAAAAATTGTTACTATAGTCTCCTGGATCAAAATGTCATCAAAAGAGGTTGACCACTCTTGATAGTCCCTTACTACATTGATAGCACTAAGTATTGATGGTATACAAGGTTCTACTCCATCAAAAAAAAATTTTAATTTACCTTATATAACCTATAATTTAGCATTAAAGAAGCCACTTAATTCTTTTACCATCTCTATGCTCTCCTTTACAGTGAAAATTTTATCTAGAAAATCTAGCTTTTAGCCATCAATAGAATTAATCTATGTAAAAATTGAATGTAGGGCCTCCATAGGCCAAAATTGGGTGTTACCCATGAGAGTGCCTCATTGCAAAATTGCTCAGCACTTTGTAAAGCAACAAATAAATTATGAGCCTATTGTGATATGTTATTTAAAACACCAACCCTATGGCTCATCATACTTTTAAGGATCTTTGTCCTTACATCTCCTCCCTGCTAGACTGATTGAGTGTCAATGCTCATTCTCCTTGGCTATGAGGAATCATCCTCCTCTATATCCTTAGTTTGAACCAAATCCTCAGCAGTGTCCTTGACTGGCATTGAAGTCCCTTGTCCTTCTTCTTCCTAAGCTAGAGCCATTCTCTGCTCTTCCTATGCTAGTTTCTCTTTGAGAGATGCAATTTCATCCTCAAGTCCCTAAATTTTAGTCTCAAGCTTGGCAGTCCTTGTAGACATGGCTTCTTCTAAGCTCATTTTCATAGATCTTCCTAACATCAATATATTCATGTATGGTCTAGGCTAATCTTGCCTCCATTTTGTCTACCTTGGCTTCATTCATAAATGAAAAATGTTTTAATGCCTTGGAGATCTTTGTGCCAAAGGTTCCCTCTAGAGTCCATATAATCATGTTACCCTATTATGTGCTCTACACATCCATTAATTAAGGTTTGTTAGAAATAGAGGCCATGCTCTAGATTGCTATCGATTTGGTATCAATGTTGAAACCAATCCCTCTTTTCAATCCATCAGCACCAATTGCTTCATAGGAGATGGCACTTTCTTGCCTTCTAATCTGATCAAGCATAAAGGCTTGCTCCGAATCCCAACTAGGCACTAGTAACATACCACTTCTTTGAACTACATCCTTGGCCTCCTCTAAAGTCATTACTTCACTTTTAGGATCATAGGCCTGTAGCTTCTCAATTAATTCCATCCTCTACTCATCTAATTCATTTGGTTTCATTTTGAGGATGAGCTCACTTTGTTTAATCTTATATAACAAACTTTTGAATTCATTGGATTTGATGATTTCATCATCCTCCAAGAATTGTTGAGCTTGGATGATCTTGTCATCCAGTCTGGTTGCTACCAACTCCAGATCTGTCAAGGTATATTTTGTTGCATCAGCCTTGGTCTGTAAGTAGTTTTTCCTCATGTTAGCAAAATATTGACTATTTCCTAGAAAAATTTGCAAAGTCCTTTACTTGATCTGTGGAGGGATCTGAACAATCTTCTACCTCTTATTTCCTTTTTCCATCCAAGATGCCTGGTTTGCATCCTCCTCCTCTACCTCAAGGGTCACATCAAGTTATGGGCTATTAGGGAAAACTCTTTCTTCTTCCCCCATTGGACCTTCTAGCAACTTGGCCATTATCTCTGCATGGTCCATGACCATTTTTATATTTCTTTGGGGGTAAGGGATATCCATGTAAAAACCTACAAATTGGGTATCAATTCTCTTCAATTCCCTTTCCACCCTTAGAACATCATCAAGCTTTGTAAGCTTATTAGCTACCTCCCCTTCTGCTACTATGTTTGGGATGATGTCTTCATGGGGTAGCTCCTTGGAATTTGGAAATACATAGTTTCTCATTTCTTTCAGTGTTGCCCTCATACATCCCTCAGAGTCATACATTATATAAGGGTTTGTGCACAAATTATAATGGTGTAGGAAAGCATGAACAGAATCTAGGGCCTCCTTGCCAATGGTAAAATCACCAATCTTAAAACATCTACACAAAAATGCTCCCCTATGCACCTTAGGGCCTAGATACTCTCTATTCACCATGAACATTTGCCAAATAAACTCAATTATTCCTAACCTAGGAGGAATAAACTTTGGTAAAATATGGGGTGGTTGGGGACAAGCATAGATTCTCCTTAGAGAAAAGGTAGGAAACATTAAAATATCCCCCCAATTATGATCTAACCTTTTCCCCTTAGGTAACAAGGCTGGTCTTAGAAGACCTTTCAAAATCTTAGGGGCTCTAAAGTACCCCAGGTCTAACATTTTCATTATAACAGTACTAAAATTATTGAAAAATGACACAGAATCAAAAAAATGGTAAGTGCTATCCCATACCCATGTCCATAGCTACACTATTAAATCTCCATTCAAATCAAAAGTTTGATCAATAAAGTCAGAGTTGATGTATCCCATGCTTTTGTAGAGGATCAGATGCATCAGTAGGGAGTAGTAAGGGAAAGTGAATTCTCTCATATCTCTAGTTCGAGCTCTGGCAATGCTATCCTTCATTATATCTAGAATATAACTAACATAGTCATATTCATAGGCATGGTAAGCATCTTGCACATCCCTAGCAATTTTGTAATCTTCTTTCCAGACCCATCCTTTCCTACAACTTTGTGGACACCATATCTAGTCTTGACAAAATAGCTTTTGAATTTGTCCAAGGGCATCCTTTTTTGAATTTTCTTTGGGTAATCACCCACCTTCTTTAAATCACCAAGAATATGTTGCAACAATGAGGCTCCTATGAAAGCATTGGGGTTTTCCTCAAATCTCCTCTACAAGTCCTTCAAATCTAAAGGCTGGCCCATTACTCTAGTTAATCCAAAGGCTTGAATAAAAGATTATCAATCCAAAGTACATAGAATAGTTCCATCCTTTCTATGAAAAGACTTGGTGGCCAGATTGTAACACTAGAATAGGGCCTTTATCAAATCTACATCCACAAAGACCTCTAGGAAAATTAATTTGGCAAGGTTCTTCTTCCATGGATTACAAACAAGAACTTTCTTCTTCCTTTTGCAATAGAAGAAGTAGAAGATTTTATAACTAGTACCATCAGGGCACTTGGCATCTCTGTACCTAGCATATGGATCAAAGAAGGCATGATCATCCTTAAATTTTGCAATAGTAGATCCTGGGAATAGTTTCATCCACTCTTCTAGATATCAGCTAGGCTTTTTTTGTTTGGTTTTAACTCCCTTTGAGGTTGAGGTCTTTGAGATTGTCATATCTGAGGCTTGGATTTCTTCCACTTCCTAGTCTAACATTTTGAAAATATGCAACTAAATTATCCAAAATTAAAACTATTATGTCTCTCACAAGCTCTATAAATAATAATTTAGAATGCTCAGAAACATAGTAAAAGCTCAAAATCCCTCTCTTTGTGAATGGTGACTTGTGATTATGAGAAAAGAAGACCTTATAAGTTGATATGCATAGACTAATGTCTATGTTGCATTGATTTCAACATGCTTGAAAAATGATCTTAGTCCCTTTCATCAACTTCATTGAGTGTCACCATTAATTTCCAACTATGCACTTTTCATACTACATTCAAATATGATTGGTTGAGAAGCCCATATTTCATTTCTTGTCATTGTGTTTTTTTTCATTATTAGATTCTATGATATTATGACAAGGTGGATGAAAAGACCTTTCATAACATCATACCATTGTATTAATGGCCCTCTAATCTTACAACACCCTTTTTAAATTCATATTGGCCAATTAGAAATGGTGACAAAACACCTTGCAATCCTATGACACCCATTGTTGTCATAGTATCAGCATCAAATCCATCTCATTCTACAATCTCTAGACAAGAAGTTTTGTAAGATCCCATATCACCCTCTCTTACCCTACGATCATACAATCATGGTTAAGCTCATTTCTTCATAACATCATAGGGGATCCTATTTTCTTTTATGATGTTAAGGAAACCTTAAAACTTTTATCTCATAGCATTGGCAGCTTGTAATTTTTCTTGTGTAATCTTACGATCAAGCCCTAGTCATGACATCGAAGAGCCTCTTTTCATAACCTTGAGATCTTATGATGAAGGATTCATTGTAAGATTCGAGATCAAAAGTTACTATTAAACGTAAAAAAATTCTTGGTCCCACAAATTTTGACAATGAACACATCTAGTACTTGTACATTGGCTCTATCCAATCAAGAAATGGACACCTATCTTGCCAACTCACCACATGCTCACCTTTATAATTCTTATGATCTTATGATGATAGAATGTCATGTCATTGAGACACCACCTTTATCCTTTATATGATCACATGAAAAGTCTATTGTCGAAGCATCTTAGCCTTCAAAACAAAGCTTCTAGACCATACAACTAGCATCTTGAGATTGTAGACCTCCATCCTTTGCTTTACAATCTAACAATAAACACTTTAGCATAGGATCGTGACTGCGCCAATTCTCTACTCCTGATGTCGCGATGAACCATTTTTTGCAACATCAGAGAAGACCATAATACAAAGAGAATAAAATGTTATACGGTCATATGACACAAAGGACATCACATGATTAGGGAGGCTCAAAATCTTACCTACGATAACATAACACAATTTTAATCATGAGATCAAAAAAGGTCCTCATGCTTGCTCACAACATTCTGCTAACCATCCATCATAACATTGTAGGACACAATGTACCTAGGAAAATGAAACCCACTCACTTATATGGCCTAGTGTTAGGGAATAGAAATTGATGGAGACTAAGCAAATATGTTAGGGTTAAACTGTAAATAGGAAAAAAAAATCACAACCCTATCAAAATAATTCAAACTTTTCACCATAGAATTTAGAGATTTATCATCAATGGAAAAAGGAGCTACCAATGGCTCTAGTTGGGGATAATAGATTACTTGTATCTATGGAAGAATTTAGAATTTCTAGTTTGAGTAGACCACAATTCTGAAAAAGCAAGCTAGAACTAGAGACTATACAACAAAATGTACATATATACAAAGGCTATACACATCTACAAAAATATTTATAGAGAAACACTATTCTTTGGAAGTATAATACCTTTAATAGAAGTATCTTTTAAAAAATTACCCATGAACTGGCAATTCTAAAAGACTTCCTGACAATTCTTTAATGAAATATGAATCTTCACCCCAAGAAGAGTCAACCAAATAAGGTCCTAGCCAAATGGGATCAAATTTCCCATGTTTACCTTTATCTTCTAGCCTTACATTCCACATCAAAACAAGATCATCATATTGAAATTTTCTAATCGCCTGCCTTCCTATCATACAAATGCTTTGTTTGTAGCTATAATTTCAAATTTCTTGTAGAGGCTTATTTTCTTGTTTCTACTAATCCAACCAATTCATCAATCCTCTCATTCATGTCATCAATGATGTCATCATCATACATCTAAATATAGTTATACAAACCTATCAAATTATTTTGAGGCATTTTGGCTTGAATTCCATATACAAGGTCAAAAGGTGATACACCTATTGCCTTCTTGATTGTCACTCTATCAACCCAAATAGCTAACTATAATTTTGAGTCCAAAGCTTTTTTTTTATCATTCAAAGTCCTCTTGATTACTTTTAATAAACTTTTATTTGTAGATTCTACCTATCCATTTCCTTATGGATGATAGGGTGAAGAAACTAATCTAGTGATGCCATACTTTTCACATAATTGTATAAATTCTTCGGATCTAAAGCACATAGCATTATCATTTACTATTCTTTCAGGGCATCCAAACCTTGTAATAATGTTATTGAGTAGGAAATTATTCACCACTTTGCTAGTTAACTTTCTAGTAGGGATTTCCTCAACCCACTTTGTGAAATAGTTAGTTGCAACTAATATCCAAGAAAAACCACTACTGGAGCTAGGTGAGATCTCACCTATAAAATTCATTCCCCATTTTCGGAACGGTGCCTGGACTTCAACTAATTTCAAAGCTGTATTTCTTGAGAATTTTAATTTCCCTACAAACCTTTGGAATGAATCACATTTTCTTACCCAAATTTGAGCATCCTTAAATAAGTTAGGCCACCAAAAATCTGCCCTCATAACCTTATGGGTTGTATTCTTTGCCATATAATGCCCCCCACATATTCCTAAATGTATCTCACTTAATATTTTTTAATATTCCTATTAGTTAATTCATTTTAGTAGTACACCTTCAAAATTTGTACACCATATCATTCCATTTATAATAATATATCTAACTGAATGCAATTTTATTGTTCTCTTTTCATTTTCTGTTAGATGAGGTGGAGACTGCATATGTTGCAAGTAATATATTACATCTTTATACCAATCACACTATTCCATATCACATGTACTAAGGCTCAGATCTTGATCATTAGCATTTATTTAATTGGCATCCAAATTTTTTTGTGTCATGAGCTTTGCCAATCCCTGACCTCTTACTAGCTTAGTAATCAGGATATCTACATTGAATTCTTGGATTCTATTAATCCATCTATGCCTTCTACTAGATACTTCTTGCTAAGAGAAAATATCCTTCACTGTTGCATTTCACACAAAAGCTATAACAATATCCCCTCTAAGATAACATCGAAAAGCCTTGATAGCCTTGACATGAGCATATGCCTACTTCTCATTAATATCATACTTCAATTCTACAAGTTGTAGGGATTTACTGAAAAATGCTATAGGTTGTTCATGCCCATTTTCATTTTTCTAAAGTAAAATTGCTACAACAGTATGAAAAGATGAAAAATAAAAATATGCATGGTCTTTTCATTATTAGGGGTCCTAAGAACTGGAGCATTCTTAATAGCATTTTTTATTTCTTGGAAAGCAACAATAGGCTCACCTTCCCAATTTATTGTAGCACATTTCTTGAGCATCTTTGAAATTGGCCTACTAACTTCAGCAATGTTAGTTACAAACCTCCTTAAGAAATTAACTTGTCCAAAGAAAGATTGTATACCTTTAACATTTTTTGGCTTTTGGACTTTTTCAATCACTGCTACCCTTTCAGGATCAATCTTTACCCCCTCCTTTGAAACTATATGGCCTAAAAATTTCCCTTCTATGACCCCAAAGGTACATTTTCTTGGGTTTAAAGAAACACCATACTCTAGAGCCTTGATGAAAATCTTTTCAAGATGTCTACAATTGTCTTTAGCCTTCTTAGAATGTGCAATCAAATCATCTTCATATACTACCATGAATTTGTCAATATAATCTTTGAAAGCCACATCCATGGCTCTTTGGAAAGTTGCTCCTATATTTATGAGGCCAAAAGGAATTCTTACATACACAAAAGTTCCCCAAGGGGTGGTAAAGCATGTCTTGAACTATTCTTTTTCATCAACAAGAACCTGGTTGTATCTTGAAAAACCATCCATCATGGACATCAATTTTGAACTAGTTACTTGTTGAAGCATGGCCTCCATATTGGGTAATCCATAATTATCTTTTAAAGATGCAATATTTAGGTTTCTAAAATTAACACAAAGTCTGATATCACCATTCTTTTTCCTAATAGGTACCAAATTAGATATCCATGAAGAATTCCTAATTGTCTTAATAATTCACCCATCGTTGAGCTTTAACAATTCTTCCTACATCTTAGGGGCTAGAGTAGGGTTTATAGGTCTTTGCTTCTACCTGAAAGGTTTCACACCTTCTTTATGAGGTATAACATGTTGGAACAAATCTTACCTGTAAGCCTTGAGATCATCATAAGACCATACAAACACATGTCTAAATTTTCTTAATAAATCAATCAAAGACTTTCTAATCTCAGGGGTTAAGGTCTTTCTAATGTATACCTTTTTTGGGGAATCAGTTGTACCCAAATTGATTTCTTCTAGTTCTCATGGTTTGTCATTTATTTTGTGCATTTGAGTGTACCCTGTCTTGATTATCAAAAGCACTTTCCAATACAACCAAACCTTTGGGTACCTTTTTATTTTTCAATTGTAGGATCTCTTGCCCAAAAAAAATTTCTCTCCCATCAATGGTTTCTACCAAAGCACTGCAATCAAGTTCCTGTCCATGATATTTCTCCTCATTGAGTAGAAAATTTAGGATATCTTTGTTATCCTCAACAACTATCCAAATATGTATATTATATGGGATAGAAGGCCTATTCTATACTTCTATAGTAGATACACCAACAAATAATATATCATCAGGCTTTGTGGCCACATTTGCCAATAGATCTGCCATCTTATTATTACTTTTGTCTTTCCATATTATCCAAAAAGCATCAAAAGACTCAATCATATCCCAAATAGCATTCCTATATTTCTTTAGTCTTTTATTTTTTAACACATATATACCTCTAACCTGAGAGGTAACTAGTTTAGAATCACCAATAACATGTATTTTCTTGATTCTATGATGTGTTGCAACTTTCAATCCTAACAACAGAGCCTCATATTCTACAACATTATTGGTACATAGGAATTTAAAGAAAAGGAATACCTAAATGTATTCTTACCTAGAGAAACAAAAACATTTCCAGCTCCGGATCCTTCCTTTGAGCTTTTTCCATCAAAGTACATATTCCACAAATTTGAAGAATCCAAGCAACATGTGACTTTCTACTCAATTAGTGCAGGCAATTTCTCTACTTCTTGGATAATAAATTTGGCTTTGAATGAATTCACATCTATGTCTATGAAACAAGTTGTATCTTTGTCAATATTTTCCTCAAAGATATGAGTTACTCTTGGTTCTCTATATACCTCGATGGCCTTTTCCCTTACCTAAAAAGTGGCATATGAAAAATTACATTGTATACTTCCTCCCATTGTAGCACTCCACTTTCTTGAAAGTAACATCCTACAGTGGGGGGAATATCTACTACAAGGACTAATATAGTTAGTTCTTCATTAAGATATGTAGCAAGTCTGAAAGGTAGAGCATTAATAGTACCTGTAGACACCTAAATTTGATCACACCTCTTTGGTAATCCTATTTAGTTATCTCTAAATGCATCATTAATTAAATTCCTATTTAATTAATCCTTTGCCATCCCCTAGCTGATTAATTTAATTAATCATCTATAGTCCTAATTGATAAATCAAATAACCTATCATTTATCAATTAAATCCTATTCTTCTATCTAAATCCAAAATCCCCATTTATTAAATAAATCTATTTGATAAATAAAACCCTCAAATCTAATAACCCCTAACCTATTCCTAAACCCTTCATTTAGCCTCATCCACCCCATCCACCCATACTAACTAAGCTTAGTCACTAACTCACCCACCCTCATGAATGCCATCCACTTGCAAATCTCTAACAAGCCTAATCTAATCCTAAACCATCTCTAATCCACCCCCTAAACTTGTCATATTCCCTAAGTAAGCTTAAGACTTTCCTAAGCCAAGCAAAGTCAACAATCTCAACTCCCTCCAAAATATCCCAACCACCCAAAAATGAATGCTCTTACAAAAGCCATAAAGACTCTTACAAGCTCATTCATTGCTCTTACAAGCCATTATGAAGGGTCCTTATGAAGATATTATCCCTTGAGCCTCCTTTGTTGACTCATCCATCCCCTTGCCTCCATCCACTCACCCTCTAACATGTGTCACTCCCTGATTGGTGCTAAACAAGCACAATCCATTTGCTCTCCTTTGAGTGCATCCTAGCCCTCCTTAAGCTTTCATCTCTCCTTGCATCTTAACCCTCCATCCCTCAAGCCCTTAGCCTATAAATTGAATCCCCTCCCAAGCCATTTCATCACAACTTTTGAGCTAAAGTTATAATGCCATTTTAAGACCAAGTTTTATACCAATCTCATACATCCACACCAAAAATCCCAAAAATCTCCATTGAAGCTAGTTTGAAGCTTGAGCATACATCCCAATCCTTAGACTCATCTATGGAGAAAAGAGCTAAATCCTATTGGGAGAGCCCATTCATTTGGCTCACATTTCCAATTGAGGTTTCTTCTTTAGTCTCTCATTTATGTTATGGTATTTTAGTTTGTAAATACTTTTGATTTCTTAATTTAGTGTTTCTAACATACTAATATAGCATATACATTTTGGCACACCCAGTGGGACCTCACTATGGGTCATTTAATCATCCATTTTTATCTATATGTTTTTTTTTCTAACAATTTAATATTTCTTGTTTTTTGAGTGAGTTGTAGAGTGTTTCACTTATATTTGCAGGTTGAAGGGCGCACTTGGGAAGAAGACATACCCTCAAAAATCTGAAAATAACAAAAAATATAAAAAATTCTTAAAAAAATCCACATTTTTCAGCTTTTTTCGTGCAGTGTCGTCTCCGTGGTTTGGCGTCTACGCCTGCAAACTGTCATCTCCGCCAGCTACTTTGTCGTCTACACAACCAAACTGACATCTCCATAGATCAGCATCTCTGCCAGCCACTCTATCATCTCTGCCAGCTACTCTATCATCTCTGCATCCTTAATCTGTCATCTCTGCAGATTGGCGCCTCCACCAGCTACTCTATCATCTCTGTCGCTGCCTCTCTTGTTTTGTCATCTCTGCTGCCGCCAACCCAAACCGTCATCTCCACAAATTAGCATCTCCACAAATCAGCATCTACGCTTGTCTCCTATTTTCTGCACCGCAAAACTAACCTATCATCTCTGCTTCTTTCTCTGTCATCTCCATAGATTGGCTTCTTCGTAGATCAGCATCTCCAAATTTTGGCATCTCTGCCTATTGAACTGTCATCTCTGCCTGTTTATGTTGCATTTCTGTTTTAAAATCTTTATTTTTGGGCTTTTTAGTTTTTAAAAAAAAAAAATTTAAAAAGAGTATAAATCAAATTTTAACTTTTGGTGGTTCCATAGAGTAGAGGTTTTTCTAAGTGTTTTTACACCTATGAAAAAGAATTAAAAAAGTTGATTTTATTTTCCCCATAGTTAAGCTTCAAATTTGGATATTTTTGGGTTACTAATCAACTTGACTTTTTTTTGTAGCTATTGCAGGTTGGAGCACATATGAAACCACTAACCATGTTTTTTGTAGGTTCTCATATTGCTAAAATGAACTTGAATTCTTAAACACATCTTTCTTTGAATTAATGTTGCTCAAACAAAATCTTGAATGCAATGGATTAAAATCAATCTTTCTTGGAATGCATGATTAAAACAACAAATCTAATCTTGAATGTAAAAGATCAACTAACCATTGCAATATCTCACACTTCAATTTTTGGGCATAAAAAGAACCTAAATCCACATTTTAGAAATCTTCTAAGTTATAAAAACTAATAAAGACGCTTTGAGTGAGTTTGTAGTTGGACTCACCCTCTTTAATCACCCATCAATTTAACCTTTGGTTGCAATCTCAGTGCCATCTATGGGGATGGGTCCACCTAAGAGGGTGTTAAGTGCTCCACGCAAATCAAACTCCACTCACTTGAGTTTTTAGTGGTTTTTCTATGTTATAAAATTCCTTGAATCCACATTAGCTTCGCTAACACTTCATTTGGGTATAATAATTGAACAAATCTTGATGTGGAGGGCCTCCGAGCATGCACTTAACAAATTGAGTTTCACATATCTTTTTTTTGGGCTTAAAAAAAATTCACACTCAATCTTGAATGCCTAAAAATCAATGAACATCACATGGTTTTGACACATTTTCAATGACACTCACATTTCTTATGTTGATGATCTCTCGGCTTCCATTATGTTTACGACACTATCAAGTTGGAATGAACATTGTATGCCATAATCATGAGTGTCTTCAATCATAGCTTACTAAATCTAAATCATCAATTAGAAGAGAAATCTGCTAGTTAGCCCAAGGTCATCTGAATCTTCTCTCCCCTTGTTGCCTTTGCAGGCCATCTTGGGTGCATAAGACTAGGATCCAAAACTTTGTTTTTAGTTTTAGGAGGCCTGCTTGGGGATTTCATCACCCCTTGGGATGACCTCAACTCCAATGTTCTGGTGGAGTATAAAGATCGGGAGGTCAATCCAAAGACACCTCTCTTGGAATCAAGATTTTGTCACTTGGGCTAAGCCTCAAGGAACTTTATACCCTTGAGAAGTGAAAGAGGAGAAGTGGGTTACCGCTCCTCTCGGCTATGTGACATCTTTTTGGTTTCATCTATGGATATGGGCCTCACGTACCTTGTGTATATCAAGGACTCCCTAGCTAAACCAAATTTCATCCTTGTAGAAAGCTTCCTAAGATGTTGGTGTCTTTGACTTGCTTGCTCCAAAATTTTGTCTGCTTGTTTGTTCATAGCTTTTGAATGAATGTTTGCCAACTTTGGTCAAAATCCTAGAAAAGCAAAAATCTTCCAGCTCAAGGCATACTTAGCGTAGTCACTGCCTCATCAGAAAATCATCCAAGCTCCCCTGCCACAACCAAATCTATCTAGTTCTTTTCTTTAGAACAATCCCAAATCCAAAGTCCATCCAAATCATCCCCCCCTAGCTAGCTAGCAACCCAATCCAAAATTACACCCAAGCCTTTAGAGAGTTGTTGTCATTCTACCAGAATTTTCTATCCAATCAATCCTACCAATCAACCAATCTCACAAGGTTATCCCTTTGACAGAGCATTATCTAGGGTAATCCAGCTTTGTCACTTGTATCCCTCATCACCTTGAGCTAAAGGTTGGGATCCACAAGTGGTCAATCTCGTGTCATACCCATAGGATCATTAGTCTATCCTCAAGTTGACATAGCCACCACCAAATCCTGCACATAGGAAAGCAAAACTCTCACTTTTTGACAGCATACCCTTGAAGTCTTCCATCCACAGGAAAGCCCAAAATCTCCAGCCAATCCTCCTTAGGTCTATCATACCACTTTGACTCTCCCTAGGAAATCCTTCATCAACCAATCCAAAATCTATGCTTAATCCAAATCCAACCATCCATATGCAAGACCCCATCCCCATCTGACTCATCATCAAAACATGAAATCCCAAACCTATCATAATATGTTCGGTCATATTGTCCTTGCTCCTGCCACCTCCTATTCCAATGATGATGAAAATCTTGTTGACTATGACGGGTATATTGAAAGCCAAAATAGCTGAAGAAAGCCAAAATCATTCCAGCTAAGTCCAAAGTCAAAAAGTCAAAAAAATAAAGAAAAATAAAGCATCCACTAGTGAAAACTTGGCAATTCAAGCAACTTGGACAAGTACCATGATGAAAACTTGGCAAACAAGCGTCATGCGTAACCTAGCCATCCCCAGCTTAGCCTATCATCCTCATGCTTTTGGTCACATCTTGTCATCTAGCTCCATCTTCCAATTTATCCACCTATATTTCATCCTCCAGCTTGTATCTATCACCATCCACTTATCTTCTACAACCTCACCCCATCATCACAGCTATCATCCATCTCCCTAGCATCTTCAGCTTTTCCATCCTAGCTTCAATCCTATCACATCCATTGTAAGACCTCCTTCCACATGTCATCTTCTGATTAGGGGCACTGTATTCCTTGGAGATCTTGTCTTTTCCATCCTTCCTTGTCATTGGTATCTCACTCTAGGCTATCCTCATGCAAATCCAATGTCATCCTCTCATTAGCCATTCATTTTAGTGCCATCTATCAGCTCAGCTACCACCAACCTTAGCATTGTCCCCATCCTTGGTCGCACATCTATCATCATCATTGGATGCATCCTGCCAAATCCATACCTTTCGCTATCACCCCATCCTTAGCTTTCGCATCTTGCACAACATCGAACCATCCCGCTATCCTAACATTTTGAGCTTTTGCCTGCTTGTAACCTATCTTGGTCAGCTTCAGCTTGTAAATATCTTGGTCAGTCAGCTTGTACATCCTCTTTAGCTTAGTACCATTGTATCTATCTAGATTTTGTGTCAATTCTTCCTTGATTAGCATCTTGCACACATCACACAACCCTTGGTTAGCTATTCTAATGCATCCTTTAGCTAGATCTCCTGTCACCAAAGTGTTATCCTTCTTAGTTTAACTTGCCAAATGCATCCCTCATCCAAATCCATCAACTTAAGTGCTCTCCAATAGATCCTTGCAAGATATAGCTTTCCTCATGTCTGATCTTGGTCTGTTAGTACCTTGTCCCACCCATCTCATTGGCAAACGATTCTCTTTTAGATTTTTGCTTTCTTTTGATTTGGACTCTTCCCTTTTGGGTCTTGAAGTATCTTTTCCAAGAAATCTTTTTGTTCCCTCCTCAAGGTTGCCATGATCTCCCATATCGTGGTATGCTGCGAATGGGGCACTCTGAGTGTAAGGTCTTGATCAGGTCTTTTGTTTGTTTTTCTTTTCTACTTGTGGGTTACCCAATGTCGATTCCACGCTGCTTCCTATGGGATTCATGTGTGATGCTGGGGCAATCCTTGCATGTTTTTTTTGAGTCAATTCGTTAGTCCTCTGGACAGTTGGTGAAAGGGTCTTGATGTTCTTGGTAACCTTGGCAATTAACCAATAGTCCTATAGCAAATCTAGTGCTCAACTACATGGTGGTACTTCTCTTTGAAGTATCCCCCCACTCAAAAAGCTTCAATGGAATCCCTTCATCTCCATTATCCCCCATCCATCTCCAGCATCTATCTCTCCTACCCCATCTTGTGCAACTGTATCTCTTTGAATCAATCATCACTCTTAGCTTTAGGGATCCATAATCCTAGTCTTAGGGATCCACCAATCCAATCAATCCACCAAGACTCATCTTTCGAGATCCACCATCCTAGTTCTAGGGATCTCTGAAACCCATCTTTCGCTAATCTGAGTCTTTGAAATCCTATTGCATCAACTTTATAATCCCCTTATCCATCTCCCTATCCTGGATTCCTTTTATAGCACTCTACTCCTTCATCCTCCCCCCAATCC
Organism: Cupressus sempervirens; assembly: GCA_028749045.1. NCBI lineage: Eukaryota > Viridiplantae > Streptophyta > Pinopsida > Cupressales > Cupressaceae > Cupressus > Cupressus sempervirens. The sequence goes on along the minus strand of CM053791.1, from coordinate 799,458,940 downwards.
TGAAAGTCTTAAGCTTATTTACTCTTGTTCCTCTAATTTTTCCCCTTTATCATTCTCCCATAGTGAGAGTTTGAGCTAATTTAGCCTCTTCTCTTAAGCCACTCTTCATCCTCCCATCCTGGATTCTTGTATTTTTCAAGAAGCTGTCGAGCCTCATTTTCTCTCCCCGCCGCCTTCTTGAGGGGCCATCTCTACGTTTAGTCTCTCCCCTTCTTATCTGAGACTGGGGCAACCTTGTTGCTAAAACATCTTCTTTGTGTATTCTTCATTCAAACTTCTTTGAAATAGTATTGTCTCAACACTATGTCAAAGAGGGGAAAAATGTAGACACCTAAATTTGATTACACCGCTTTGGTAATCCTATTTAGTTATCTCTAAAGGCATCATTAATTAAATTCCTATTTAATTAATCCTTTCCCATCCCCTATCTGATTAATTTAATTAAGAATATATAGTCCTAATTGATAAATCAAATAACCTATCATTTATCAATTAAATCCTATTCTTCTATCTAAATCCAAAATCCCCATTTATTAAATAAATCTATTTGATAAATAAAACCCTCAAATCTAATAACTCCTAACCTATTCCTAAACCCTTCATTTAGCCTCATCCACCCCATCCACCCATACTAACTAAGCTTAGTCACTAACTCACCCACCCTCATGAATGCCATCCACTTGCAAATCTCTAACAAGCCTAATCTAATCCTAAACCATCTCTAATCCACCCCCTAAACTTGTCACATTCCCTAAGTAAGATTAAGACTTTCCTAAGCCAAGCAAAGTCAACAATCTCAACTGCCTCCAAAATATCCCAACCACCCAACAATGAATGCTCTTACAAAAGCCATAAAGACTCTTACAAGCCCATTCATTGCTCTTACAAGCCATTATGAAGGGTCTTTATGAAGATATTATCCCTTGAGCCTCCTTTGTTGACTCATCCATCCCCTTGCCTCCATCCACTCACCCTCTGACATGTGTCACTCCCTGATTGATACTAAACAAGCACAATCCATGTGCTCCCCTTTGAGTGCATCCTAGCCCTCCTTAAGCTTTCATCTCTCCTTGCATCTTAACCCTCCATCCCTCAAGCCCTTAGCCTATAAATTGAATCCCCTCCCAAGCCATTTCATCACAACTTTTGAGCTAAAGTTATAATGCCATTTTAAGACCAAGTTTTATACCAATCTCATACATCCACACCAATAAATCCCAAAAATCTCCATTGAAGCTAGTTTGAAGCTTGAGCATACATCTCAATCCTTAGACTCATCTACGAAGCAAAGAGCTAAATCCTATTGGGAGATTCCATTCATTTGGCTCACATTTCCACTTGGGGTTTCCTCTTTAGTCTCTCATTTATGTTATGGTATTTTAGTTTGTAAATGCTTTTGATTTCTTAATTTAGTGTTTCTAACATACTAATATAGAATATATAGTACCTATGATAGGTACTTCTCTAACATCCATTTCTCTACACCTACCTTGTGTGGTATCAACTCCTAAACCAAGGGCCTACATAAATTTGAAAGGCATTATGTTATTTGAAGCACCTGAGTCAATCATAAAAATTTTTAATGTCCTACCTTTTATGATCAAACTCAGGAAAAAGGGGTCAATGTCTTGCAAATATGCAACTGATTGAGTTGTCTAGGTACATTTTGGGTATTTGAGACATGACTCCATTATCCTCTTTTTCCTTTTCCATAACTAGGATCTATAATGTACTTATTGGTTCTTGTATAATAACATTATTATCTTGTATCCCTATCCTAGACATCTCTGGCAAAGGAACTTTGACTGTGATCTATGATAGCATTGAAATCATATCAATTGGATCATAAGTAGTATTTTTCACATTAACATCTAAAGGAATAGGGATTTGGACAACAAATGGACTCTTTTGCTTAACAGTTTTAGATCTTGTTTCCTTTTCTGAGGTAGTTGGCTTACCAATTTCTTCATTCTAGAAATGCATCTTTTTCTTTGGTTCCCAATTCTTATTCTTACTTTCCTTAATCTTAGGAACTTTAAGAAGATTCTTCTTATTTTCATGAGTAAATTTTTCAATATTATCTTTGATAAAAATGCAAGATGACTTTAGGGGGGCATTATTTACAACTCTTTTTCTCAGACTGTAAGTACTCTGGACTTCTGCAACTAATTCTAAAGTGATTTTGTCATTTTCTTCATTGGAAGGTTTTCTCAAGTTAAGGTGATCAGCTGTAGCTAAAGCACTACATATGACATTTTCATCTTGATCTTCACTATCAGAAAACACTTGTTGGTGATATGTATGATACAAATCTCTTTGGTTTATAACATCATGGTTAGGTTCATTAATATCTAATTCTCCATCACTATCACAAAGATGAATCATGTTACATGTAACATCCTCTTGACCTTTATCATTTACATCTTCATCATTTTGCACTTGCTGATTTGTAGTAAAAGACTGAGCCATAGCACAAAAATTAGGGGAATGTGGAGACTGGCAAACAAGACACCAAGGGACATCATCACTCATATTTATAGAGTTTCTTTATAAAGGGTCTGGTGTTCCTTTGCCCATGTTCCCTTGTGTGGGATTAAGAACTAGCTTTCCATCCTTCCATCAAGTAGTATAGGGATAATTTTGCATCCTAGGTTGTCTATTAAAATTGTTATTAAAAGAAGCTCTCTTTGGGATTTTTTTTTTGTTTGCTTGAGGTGTTGGGGAATTTAAGTTTTTAGTAAACTTAAATCCTATCCCATTGTATCATCTTTAGGTTTCTTTCCTAAAATAGGTTTCTCGTTATCTTTCTTTCCCCTAGGATTGAAAAATTTAGGGTCATCTCTTTTCCCAAGTTTTATAGCAGCTCTTCTATTATTTTCAATATTTACAGCCATTGTATAATCATCCCTTAATGTTTTTGGATCTTTATCCCTAAGGACATAAGCCATCTTACTATCAAAAGCATTGTAGTAAGTAGTAAAACACACATCTTCATTCAATCTCATTACTTGGAAAAGTTTATACATACCTTTTTGAAACCTGACATTGAAATTAAAGGCTGATTCATTTGGGTTCTTCTTGAAATTATTAAATTCATTCAGCATGAAACCAACATTAGTCTTGTCACTATATTTTTCCTTGAATAGGGTTTCAAGATCACTCCATGATCTAACACTATCATTAGGCAATCTTCTAAACCAATCTCTGGCATCTTCAATTAGTGAATGAATGCAAAGTTTCATCACTACATCCTCATGTTCAACCTTATCATCATTAAGCATATCAATAAACCTTCTAAGATGCTCCTCACCAGTAATAGCATTATTTCTAGCAAACTTGGTGACTTTGTCCCTAAGGTCATTTGAAACAAGATGAGGAAAACCAGGGATACCTAAGAAAGACATCTGCCTATATTTTTCCATACAAATTGGTTTCCTTTGGGAAACTAGGATACCTAAAGAACTTATACCCCAATAGTCTAGTTTTGGAAAGAAGGTTGAGTTTGCTGGGAAAGTTGGAGTAGGGGAAAATGGCCAGTTGTAGTAGATTTTGAAACAAGGGCAAGATGTGAGGAACTTTGGCCTATTGTGAGATGACCAACACTAGATATGGTAGGTAGAACCTATGAAGGATGGCCCGACTAAGCCACTAAGGCATAATTTGACTTAATAAACTTGATTTTTCTCCTAGCCTCAACAACTTGAGTTTCATTTTCTACCCTTTCAAGCTCCTTGGTTAGATCTTCCTTTTCCTTTCTTGACTTCTCCAGATCTAAATCAAGCTTGACATGACTAAAGAATTAGGTTTATTAGGGAGATGTGGCTTAGTTATTTGTATCCCAATAGCCTTTTGATTTCCCTTATCCAAGTCCTTCCTATGTGCCTCCTCCACTGTAGTCACCAAGGGCTTATAAGGTTGAACATATGTAACAACAGGGGCCTGACTCTTTTTAATAAGTTGTTCTTACCTTTGAACATCAGTCCTGAAAACATCCATATATCCAAAGATGTCAGAGTTTACATTAGAAGATCTTTCTTCCAACCTCCTAGTCTACTCTTGCAAGGATGATCTAAATAACGGATCTAGACTAATTGCAATATTGAATGCTTAAATAGAATCAAATTAGCGGAAGTCTTATTACATGCATACATAAATGAAATTATGCATCAAAACTTAAGAATTTAAGGTGAAATAAACAGAATTGAAAGAGAAGAAGATAGAGAGTGCAAACAAAGTTTGATTTCGGAGTTCGCCACAAATGTGACTACATCTCTGGGTCGGCTCCAATAGAGTACGACCGATCCGATTATTCTCCAAAATCAATTACAAATGCACCAAGACTTATTCCCTTAAACACATCAGCATAGCATGCCCTCAACGTGCAGAATAGTCTTCAAAAATCTCTTAAACATTCTCCTGTTCTCACCACCTGAATGCCTTTCCAAAGCCTACTACCCCCATTTTATACATCAAATTTAGCCAAAAATGGGCTAAAACAATTAACAAACATAATCCCCTATTTTGATTACATATTTTCGAATTTTCCCCTTTTACCATTATTTTGTTATGATCTCATACCAAAATTAAGGGTTTGTTTTCAACAAATACCCTTAATTAACTAAGATTGGGTGGATTTGTTATGGATACATAACAACTCTTCTCTTAATATTGCATATGCCATAAATAGCCCATTGGTTGGCCTTAATTTTAGGAGGCCAATGGTTAGGAGTTCAACTCCCATTATCTCATTCCTTTAATTCGAATTAAATATCCATTTTCATTTTAATTTGAATGTTTTCCCTCTCTTTATGATTTTGTGACATCATGCTGATGTCACCATTTTAAACTTTTGCCTCCAAAATTCAAATTGCCATAACTTCTTCATACGAGCTCTGTTTTTAACGAAACGAACACTGTTCGAAAGCTCTCATCAGGCTCTTTATTTTGAAATACATTGTTGACCACTTTTGAGATGGTCTGATTTTGCCTCTTATCTAGCCCTCTAGTCTGCCCGTTGACCAAAACTTTGACCAAGCGTAACTTCTCCATTCGGATTCCATTTTTGTCCGTTCAAGTTGCATTGGAATCAAGATGCTAAGATCTTTCTCATGGTGCAGATTTTTGGAGAGAAATGAGACACTTCAATTTTCACTGAAAATATCCATCGGATCAAAGGAAGCCATTCTCCTAAGTAAGTTATCTCTTTCAATGATAGTATTCATAATAATTTTCCCCTTTTCTTTTGCTAAATGCATGTGTCTAGCTTCTTCATCTGGAACTTTCTTTTTGAGAAGGGTAAGCTTTGGAAATAATTCCTCATGATCTATAGTAGCAGCCTGATACTCCACTAGATCAAAGTTTATAAGGTTTGCTACATATGGTTCATGTCTAGGACTAAAGCCCATCTCCATGTTTTCCTAAAACCCCAACTGTGGTTCATTTCATTGATCATGTTTGATTTACAAGGAAAATCCCCCACAGGTGACATATTTTTATATTGGAAGACCTTTAATGGGTTTGAAAAAGTTTCCCCCAAGAGTGCAACTTCCTCTAACTTATTACTTTTAGAAGACAACTCCTTCTCTTCCACAGGGTGATAGAATGATTGGGCTAACACATTGGTTCTAGGGACCCACGTAGAATTAAAATCAAACTTCTTCTTATTTTGGTTCCTTTTTAGCCTAGGAGGTAGTTCACCTAATAGTGGTATCTTAGAATGATTTTTAGTAAACACACATGTATTCTTTTTTCTCTTAGCCATTGATTTTTATGATTTTCTCAAAAAATTTAGCACTAGCTACAAAACCTTGACTTGAGTTGCCACCCTATAATAGGAAAGTGTGAAATAAAGCTAGAAAAAGAAGCAAAACACTTGTTCTTGATGTTCTATAAAGCACCAACTACCCTTCCAACTCCAATCAGCACTTTAACTTACTTCCAACCTCCAAACAGCAACTAGGTTTCTTCCAAGGTTAATGACTGACCCAATGGGCTTCTAACAAAGGTAGACTCTACCTCAAAGTGGATTCCACTTCACAAGCCCAACCCTCAAACCTAGGGTTCACAAACAACTTGGGACAATTACACCTATTAGGGACTCCCTAACACCAAATACGCCTAAAATGGAAAATACTTCTTAAATTGGGTTAGAACTCCATACCCATGATAGAAATGGTTCTTACTGACTCAAAACAATAAGAAAACCCCCACTTTGAAGTTTCTCAACACCCAACACTGAAAATTACAAATTGTTACCAGCACTTTTATTAGGACAATTCCTAGTTTCAATGGTCAAACTCCCAAAAAATACAAAGAATCATCCAATATTTTCACATCACCAAAAACCCTTCAACTACTCCTATGAGATTTCAAAAGATCAATTACCAACTCTACTCCAGCATCAAGTTATACCCGCATTGTGTCACAGTCCTAAATGGCCAATTTAGATTGGGTTACACGGAAAGCATAAATAAATGGGTTCAAAGACTTGGTTCAACCCCTTGTATCTCTTCTAAACCTTTTATTTTTCCTTCTACACCCTTCACTTGGGTCAAATCAATCAACTTGGGAGCATGATCCTTCGTTTTTCTTCAAAGCTAGACTAGACATAAGACTATGTTCAGCATAGGGCTTGCTGGTAAAAATAGGTACCCAACTCCTATAGTGCTGAAACTCTGCCATCTTCAAGTCACCTCTCCTAACTTTCATTCCACAAAGTAGTATTGAAATCCCATGGTGGATTTGCAATTTAGGAGGCCATCTTGTTGAAACCCTCAATGTGCAGCAATTTCAGACCTACCTCTGCTAAAACATATATAACTTTTAACCCAGAATAGATAAAAACTTCAAACCAATTGCATTAGAATGCTGACTCAGTTCCCTTTCCAAAAATATAATATTTGTACCACTAAAAGTCCGTACATTCTGTACAAAATTGAAAAAATAAAGAAAATTGCAAAATTTCTAAGTTTTATTTACTAAATGTTGTCCACCCGTCTGTACCATGGCCTTACCCGCATGTGGAGACCTTAAATAAGTGTCTTCCAACAGTTATAACTTCCATTTGGATGGTTGGAAGACCATACAACTTCCTTTTTTTAAGTTTGACAACAAATTTGCAAAAATTGCTCTTTAGCAACTTTTTGCATTTTGCAACTTTCTTGCACCGTTGCACTTTTTTTTCACACCTTCAATTAAAATGTGTCCTAATGACTCAAATCCACCTAAAACATCCTAAAAGTAGTAAAATACTCAAGAATTCATAAATAATGACTCCTTGGTTACAAATGGTTACTTGTCTTATAACCACACCAATGTGCCATTGTACCAACTTCATTCCTAAAAACTCTAACATACTAAACACATTGAATTCATTCTTAAGAGCCTTAGGTGCCCTACACCATACTCCTTAGGCTAAAAAAAAACTCAAGTCTCTTGAGTTGGTAATGTGGAAACATTGTATCCCATCTTCTTTATAACTGATTCAGACAGCCAACTTGCATCTTCAACTGGTCTACCTGTCCATTTGATGAGGTAGTCCATGTACACCTTCCTCCTAGTACTTTTTCCTTCTCTTTTATCCAAAATACTTTCTATAGTGACTACCCTTTCCTTGGGAAGAGAGTCCATGATCTCTTTATCTACTATGGTTGATTCAATGCCATTGTTTTCAGTTTGAGAACCTCTCTAAGGATATAAATCAGAGACATTAAATGTATTGGAGAGCCCAATGTTTGGTGGAAACTCCACCTTATAGGCATTGTGTCCATATTTTTGCAAGATCCTAAAAGGGCCTATTTTCCTCATCATCAACTTAGTAAACTTACCTTTAGGAAGCCTCTCCTTTTTAAGGTTCACCATAACCAGATCTCCTATTTCAAATTGAAGATCTCTCCTCTTAGTATCTGCTGCTTCCTTATACTTCATTGTCACTTTTCCTAGCCTATCTTTGACCTCTTGATGAATTTCCTTCATCACCTCAGCAAAATCACATGCTTGAGCACTGGTTCTTTCCATAGATTTGACATCTCTGACCTCGATTACTCCTCTAGGATGAGTGCCATAAACAATTTGAAATGGGCTCAATCCGGTTGTCCTATTCACTAAATCATTATAAGAAAACTCTACTTGTGCTATGACTGAGTCCCAAGATGATCCATGTTCCTTAGTAAGGCATCTTAATAGGTTGCCCAATGATCTATTAACCACCTCCATTTGGCCATCCGATTGTGGATGGTATGCTGATGAAAATGAGAGGTCTGTACCAAGTTTTCTCCACAAAGTCCTCCAAAAATGCCCAAGAAACTTAGAATCTCTATCAAAGACTATGGATAACGGTAATCCATGTAGTCTTACTACTTCCTTGAAAAAGATACCTGCAATATAAGATGCATCATGACTGGTTTTACATGGCAAAAAGTGTGCCATCTTGGAAAACCGGTCTACTACAACACAAATACTATCATAGCCCTACTTGGTCCTTGGCAATCCAAGTACAAAGTCTAAACTTACATCATCCCAAGGCCTATTTGGTATAGGTAATGGTGTGTACAGGCCTACATTGGAAGTCTTCCCCTTTGCCTTTTGACAAATCACACAAGTCTCTACAAACTTCCTTACATCAGTAGGCATCCTAGGCCAGTAATAAAATCTTCTTACTAGTTCAAGGGTCTTGTCTAATCCAAAATGACCAGCTAGACCCCCACAGTGCTTCTCCTTTATAATGTTCTCCCTCAAGGATCCTCTAGGGATGCATAGCCGACTCCCTTTGAAGAGAAATCCTTCTTGCAGCATGAAATCTGCATAAATGTTGTGGTACTACCCTGTCATATCCCTACAAACTTGATAAGCTTCTTTGAATTCTTCATCACTTTCATACATGTCTTTTATGGAGTGGAATCCCACATTCTTTAACCTCATTTCTTTAATGGTCAAATTTCTTCTACTAAGGGCATCAACAACCTTATTTGCCTCCCATTTTTTATGCTTAATAGTGAAGGTATATGATTGAAGGTACTCCATCCATTTCACATGCCTATGGTTCAACTTTTCCTGTCTATTCAAGAAACTCAATGCATGGTTATCTGTATAGACAATAAACTCCTTGGGCAATAAATAATGTCTCCATTTTCTTAGAGACTGAACCATAGCATACAATTCTAAATCATATGTAGAATATCTTTTTTTTGCTTCATTTAACTTTTCACTAAAGAAGGCTATTGGTTTACCTTCTTGACTTAGGACTCCTCCTATGGCCCTATTACTTGCATCACATTCAATAGTAAATACCTTCTTGAAATCAAGTAGAGCAAGGATGGGTGCCTCTGCAACCCTTTTCTTCAAGTACTCAAAGGACTGATCAGCATCTCCTGTCCATGCAAATTTACATTTTCTTCCACCCTTGATTGTATCAATCATAGGGGCACACACATTACTAAAACCTCTAATGAAATTTCTATAAAAGCTTGCCAAACCATGAAAGCTCTTTACCTCACTTGCATTCCTTGGTGTAGGCCAGTTGAGGATTGCTTCCACCTTTTCTAGATCCATCTTGAGGTTGCCCTTGGAGATGACAAAACCTAGGAACACCAAATCTTCTTTCATGAAGACACATTTATTCAAATTTATCTTCAATTCCTTCTCCTTGAGTTTCTTCAAAACCAATTCCAAGTGTGTTAGATGTTCCTCTTTAGATTTTCTAAAAATCAATATATCATCAAGATAAACAACAACAAAATTATTGATGAAAGGTTCCAAAACTTCATTCATGAGTCTCATGAATGTAGTAGGGGCATTAGAAAGGCCAAAGGGCATCACCATCCATTCATAAAGTCCCTCATTAGTTTTGAAGGTAGTTTTCCATTCATCTCCTTCCCTTATTCTGATTTGGTGGTAACTACTTTTCAAATCAATCTTGGAATAGTACCTCGCCCCTCCTAGGTGATCCATCAAATCCTCCATCCTAGGCATTGGTAACCTATATCTGATGGTTATCTTTTTTATGGCTCTTGAGTTTGTGCACAATCTCCATGTACCCTCCTTTTTGGGTGCCAAAAAAGTAGGGACTACACAAGGGCTGATGCTCTTTCTTATGAACCCTTTTGCAAGCAACTCCTCAACTTGTCTTGCTAATTCCTTGTCTTGTTCTGCTGTCAACCTATAGGTAGGCTTATTAGGCAATGTAGAACCTGGAATAAAGTCAATATAATGACTTACCCCTCTAAATGGTGGCAAGGTATCAGTAGTAGTGTCTGAAATAACTTCCTTGTATCTATCCAAAAGTTGCCTCACTTCCTTGGGTTCCACATTCCTTATTCCTAATCTGCCTTCCTCCTTTTTATCTTCTTGTCTTGGCTTTACTACAATGGAAAAGCATGGTGTGTTCTTCACCTTGAGAGTCTTCAAAAACTTCTTCTCCCCAACCACCATCACACTAGATGCATGTTGAGTCTCCTTTCCATCTTCTAGCAATGGTGTCATAGTGTACTCCTTCCCATTTTTGGTGATGATGTAGACATTATTCCTCCCATCATGCTTGGAATTGACATCATACTACCATGGCCTACCTAACAAAAAATGACAAGCATCCATATCTGCAACATCACAAACAATTTGGTCCTTGTACTGCCCAATTTGAAATTCAACATTAACTTGTTCATTAACCACAACTTGCTGCTCCTTACTTAACCATGAAACTTTTTAAGGGTTTGGATGAGGTGACCTCTTCAATCCAAGCTTATTTACCATCTCTATTGATGAAATATTATTAGTTGAACTGGAATCAACAATTACCTTACACACTTTACCTTTTACCTTGCACAAGGTCTTGAATAAGGTCTTCCTTTAGGGAGGTTCTTGTTCTGCAACCATCTTCAGTAGGGTTCTATTGAACATTAAAGATTCCCCTCGCTCTAGATCAGCATTCCCTCTCGCTCCTTGGTCACTTTGTGCATCCTCTTCTTGAGCCAAGTGGATTCTTCTATCTCCTTCTTGACTGTTGTTGCCCCCTTTCTCTGGACACCTAGAACATCTATGCCCTGTTTGATTGCAAGTAAAACACCTTCCAGTGAATACCCCTAGAGTCCTTCCTCCAAATCTTCCTCTCCCATTAGGTCTCCTACCTCTAAATCCTCCTCTAGGATTGGATTCTCCATCTGATTTTTCTTGACTACTGCTAGGTTCACCTTGAGACCTATTAGATGAACCTCTGCCCCTAAATCTTTCTCCACCTCTGTTAATTTCTCCTCTCCCTCTTCCATGGGAATCACTTCTCCTCTTGATTTTCTCCTCAATCTTGAGGGCCATTTGATAACATTGGTGGGTGGTCTTAGGATTGAACAAAACTAGTTCATCCTTGATGGAGTACTTGAGTCCATTCAAGTATCTTGCCAACTTTTGCTTTTCACTTTCAGGAACTTGAGCCCTTAGAGTGAGTTTATGAAACTCCTCTGTATATGCTCCTACATCCAAGTCCTTTTGCCTGAGACTTTGAAACTTTTGATGCATTAGGACCTCACAGTCCTCTGGTACAAATTATTTCTTGATCTTTGATTTCATTCTCTTCCACATGGCTATGGGTGCCTTCTCTTCCTCTATTCTCTCATTTTGAAGAAAATTCCACCAACTAAGGGTAGATCCTTTCATCTTAGACTTAGCCACCTTTATCTTTTGGTTTTCCGGCACATTATCACATTCAAAGTTATTTTCAAGTGCTTCAATCCACTCCATGCATTCTTTTGGATTCAACATACCACTAAACATAGGTAGGTCTGATGTTTGATCCTTTCTTCCTACCCTTTCTAGGGCCTCCAACATGGCTCTTTGATCCACAAGCATTTCATCTCTAACCTGTCTAGGCTCTCTAACTTTAGTCCTTTCTTCTTCTCCTTTAGATTTTTCCATGACTCCTCTAGCAATCTTGCCCTTCAATTTTTCTAATTCTCTTTTCATGCTTCTATTTTCTTCCCTTAATGCTCTACTTTCTACCATTTGTTCTTTGACCAACTTGGCCAATTCCACATTTTTGATCCTAAGAGGTATCTCCCTCTCTCCTTCCTCATTATCTAACATATTTCCTCTCCAATCAGGCTCTTAGTGGCTCTGATACCACTCTCTCTGATGCAGAGTATGCAAAAAAAGCACCAACTACCCTTCCAACTCCAATCAGCACTTTAACTTGCTTCCAACCTCCAAACAACAACTAGGTTTCTTCCAAGGTTAATGGCTGACCCAATGGGCTTCTAACAAAGGTAGACTCTACCTCAAAGTGGATTCCACTTCACAAGCCCAACCCTCAAACCTAGGGTTCACAAACAACTTGGGATAATTACACCTATTAGGGACTCCCTAACACCAAATATGCCTAAAATGGAAAATACTTCTTAAATTGGGTTAGAAATCCATACCCATGATAGAAATGGTTCTTACTGACTCAAAACAATAAGAAAACCCCCACTTTGAAGTTTCTCAATACCCAACACTGAAAATTACAAATTGTTACCAACACTTTTATTAGGACAATTCCTAGTTTCAATGGTCAAAATCCCAAACAATACAAAGAACCATCCAATATTTTCACATCACCAAAAACCCTTCAACTACTCCTACAAGATTTCAAAAGATCAATTATCAACTCTACTCCAGCATCAAGTTATACTTGCATTGTGTCACAGTCCTAAATGGCCAGTTTAGGCTGGGTTACATGGAAAGAATAAATAAATGGGTTCAAAGACTTGGTTCAACCCCTTGGATCTCTTCTAAACCTTTTATTTTTCCTTCTACACCCTTCACTTGGGTCAAATCAATCAACTTGGGAGCATGATCCTTCATTTTTCTTCAAAGCTAGACTAGACATAAGACTATGTTCAGCCTAGGGCTTGCTGGTAAAAATAGGTACCCAACTCCTACAGCCCTGAAACTCTTCCATCTTCAATTCACCTCTCCTAACTTGCATTCCAAAAAGCTGCATTGAAATCCCATGGTGGATTTGCATGTTAGGAGGCCATCTTGTTGAAACCCTCAATGTGCAGCAATTTCAGACCTACCTCTGCTAAAACAGATATAACTTTTAAGCCAAAATATATAAAAACTTCAAACCAATTGCATTAGAATTTTGACTCAGTCCCCTTTCCAAAAATATAATATTTGTACCACTAAAATTCCGTACAGTCTGTACAAAATTGAAAAAATAGAGAAAATTGCAGAATTTTTGAGTTTTATTCACTAAATGTTGTCCACCCGTCTGTACCATGGCCTTCCCCACATGTGGAGACCTTAAATTAGTGTCTTCCAATAGTTATAACTTCCATTTGGATGGTTGGAAGACCATACAACTTCCTTTTTTTAAGTTTGACAACAAATTTGCAAAAATTGCTCTTTAGCAACTTTTTGCATTTTGCAACTTTCTTGCACCTTTGCACTTTTTTTTCACACCTTCAATTCAAACGTGTCCTAATGACTCAAATCCACCTAAAACATCCTAAAAGTAGTAAATACTCAATAATGCATAAATAATGACTCCTTGGTTACAAATGGTCACTTGGCTTATAACCACACCAATGTGCCATTGTACCTTACAATTGAGTCTTCATTACAAATAAGGACCAACTTCATTCCTAACAACTCTAACATACTAAACACATTGAATTCATGGCTAAGAGCCTTAGGTGCCCTGCACCACTACTCCATCAAACAAAATTTTTAATTTACCTTGTATAACCTACAATTTACTAGTAAAGAAGCTAGTTAATTCTTTTACCATCTCTAGGCTCTCTTTTACAGTGAAAATTTTATCTAGCAAATCTAGCTTTTTAGCCATCAATACAATTAATCTATCTAAAAATTGAATGTAGTGGCCCCATAGGCCAAAAGTGGGTGTTAACCATGAGAGTTCCTCATTGCAAAACTACTCAAAACTCTATAAAGCAAGAAATAAATTATGAGCCTATCGTGATATGTTCTTTAAAACATCAACCTTGTGCCTCATCATACTTTTAAGGATCCATTTCCTTACATCTCCTTGTTGGACTGATTAAGTTTCAATGCTCATTCTCCTTGGCTATGAGGACTCATCATCCTTTGTGTCCTTAGTTTGAACCAAAGCCTCAGTAGTGTCCCTGACTGGCATTGAAGTCCCTTGTCCTTCTTCTTCCTGAGCTAGAGCCATTCTCTACTCCACCTGTTCTAGTTTCTTTTTGAGAGATGCAATTTCATCCTCAAGTTCCTAATTTTTTTGCCTCAAGCTCAGCAATTTTTTCCTTGTAGACATGGCTTCCCCTAAGCTCATTTTCATAGAGCTTTCTAACATCAATATAGTCATGTATGGACTGGGCTAATCTTGTCTCCATTTCCTCTACCTTGGCTTCATTCATAAATGAAATTTTTTTTAATGCCTTAGAGATCTTTGTGCCAGAGGTGCCCTCTAGACTCCATAGAATCATGTTTCCCTATTCTATTCTCTGCACATCCATTAATTTAGGTTTTTTAGAAGCAAGGGCCATGCTCTATATTGCTAGGGATTTGGTATCAATGTTGAAACTGGTCCCTCTTTTCAATCCATCAGCACCAATTGCTTCATAGGAGATGGCACTTTCTTTCCTTCTAATCTAATCAAGCATAAAGGCTTGCTCCAAATCCCAACTAGGAACTAGTAACATACCACTTCTTTGAACTACATCCTTGGCCTCCTCTAAAGTCATTACTTCACTTTCAAGATCATAGGCCTGTAGCTTCTCAATTAATTCCATCCTCTACTCATCTCATTCATCTAGTTTCATTTTGAGGAAAAGCTCACTTTGTTTAATCTTATATAACAAACTTTTGAATTCATTGGATTTGATGATTTCATCATCCTCCAAGAATTACTAAGCTTGGATGATCTTTTCATCCAGTCTAGCTACAGCCAACTCCAGATCTATCAAGGTTTTTTCTATTGCATCAACCTTGGTTTGTAAGTAGTTTTTCCTCATGTCAACAAAATATTGACTATTTCCTAGAAAAATTTACAAAGTCCTTTGCCTGATATATGGAGGGATCTGGACAATCTTCTACCTCTTATTTCCTTTTTCCATCCAAGATGCCTGGGCTGCATCCTCCTCCTCTACCTCAAGGTTCACATCAGGTTCTAGGCTATCAGGGAAAACTCTTTCTTCTTCCCCCATTGGACCTTCTAGCAACTTGGCCATTATCTCAGCATGGTCCATGACCATTTTTCTAATTCTTTTGGAGTAAGGGATATCCATGTAAAAACCTACAAATTGGGGATCAATTCTCTTCAATTCCCTTTCCACCCTCAAAACATCATCAAGGTTTGCAAGCTTATCAGCTGCCTCCCCTTCTTCTACTATGTTTGGGATGATGTCTTCATGGGGCAGCTCCTTGGAATTTGGAAATACATAGTTTCTCATTTCTTTTAGTGTTGCCCTCATACATCCCTAAGATTCAAACATTATATAAGAGCCCATGCACAAATTGTAATGGTGTAGGAAAGCATGAACAAAATCTAGGGCCTCCTTTCTAATGGTAAAATCACTAATCTTAAAACATCTAGACAAAAATGTTCCCTTATGCACCTTAGGGCCTAGATACTCTCTATTCACCATGAACAATTGCCAAATAAACTTAGTTATTCCTAACTTAGGAGGAACAAACTTTGGTAAAATATGGGGTGGTTGGGGACAACCATAGACTCTCATTACAGAAAAGGTAGGAAACATGAAAATATCCCCCCAATTATGATCTAACCTTTTCCCCTCAGGTAACATGGTTGTTCTTAGAAGACCTTTTGAAATCTCAAGGGCTTTAAAGTACCCCAGGTCTAACATTTTTATTATAAAAGCACTAAAATTATTTTAAAAGGACACATAATCAGAAAAATGGCAAGTGTTATCTCATACCTATGTCCATAGCTACACTAGAAAATATCCATTCAAATCAAAAGTTTGATCAATGAAGTCAGAGTTGATGTATGCCACATTTTTGTAGAGAATCAAATGCATTAGCAGGGAGTAGTAGGGGAAAGTGAATTCTCTCATATCTCCAATTCAAGCTCTGGAAATGTTATCCTTCATTATATCCAGAATATAACTAACATAGCCATATTCATAGGCATGGTAGGCATCTTTCACATCCCTAGAAATTATGTACTATGCTCCCCAGACCTCATCAAACCCATCCTTTCCTACAGCTTTGTGGACACCATATATAGTCTTGAAAAAATAGCTTTTGAATTTGTCTAGGGGCATCTTTTTCTAAATTTTGTTTGGGTAATCACCCACCTTCTTTAAATCACCAAGAATATGTTGCAATAATGAGGCTCCTGTGAATGCATTGGTGTTTGACTAAAATCTCCAATGCAAGTCCTTCAAATCTACAGGCTAACCCATTGCTCCAGTTAACCCAAAGGCTTCAATAAAAGATTCTCAGTTCAAAGTATATAGAATAGTTCCATCCTTTCTATGAAAAGACTTGGTGGCTAGGTTGTAACACTAGAACAAGGTGTTCATCAAATCTACATCCATGAAGACCTCTAAGAAAATTAACTTGGCAAGGTTCTTCTTCCATGGATTACAAATAGGAACCTTCTTCTCCCTGTTACAATAGAAGAAGTAGAAGAGTTTAGAACTAGTAACATCAAGGAACTTGGCATCTCTAAACCTAGTATATGGATCAAAGAAGGCATGATAATCTATAGAGTTTGCATTAGTAGATCTTGGGAATAGTTTCATCCACTCTTCTGGAAATCAGATAGGCTTGTTCTATC
This sequence comes from Cupressus sempervirens, assembly GCA_028749045.1. Lineage (NCBI taxonomy): Eukaryota > Viridiplantae > Streptophyta > Pinopsida > Cupressales > Cupressaceae > Cupressus > Cupressus sempervirens. The sequence goes on along the minus strand of CM053791.1, from coordinate 799,442,181 downwards.
TAGTTTTAACTCTCTTTGAGGTTGAGGTCTCTGAGACTGCCATATCTAAGGCTTGGATTTCTTCCACTTCCTAGTCTAACACTTTGAAAATATGCATCTGAATTACCCAAAATTGAAACTATTCTATCTCTCACAAGCTCTGGAAAGAATAATTTAGAATGCTCAGAAACACAGGAAAAGCTCAAACTCCCTCTCTTTATGAATCATGACTTGTGATTATGAGAAAAGAAGATCTTATAAGTTGATATGCAGAGACTAACATCTATGTTGCATTGATTTCAACATGCTTAAAAACAATCTCAATCCTTTCTGTCAACTTCATGTAGTGTCACCATTAATTGCCAACTATGCACTTTTTGTACTGTATTCAAATATAATTGGTTGAGAAGCCCATATTTCATTTCTCATCATTATGTTTTTTGTCAAGATTAGATTCTATGATATTACGATAAGGTGGCTGAAAAGACCTTTCATAACATCGCACCACTATATTGATGGCCCTCCAATCTTATGACACCCTTTTTAAATTCATATCAACCAATTAGAAATGGTGCCAAAACCCCTTACAATCCTACAATACCCATTTTTGTCATAGTATCGACATCAGATCCATCTCATTCTATGATCTCTCAATAAGTGGTTTGACAACATTGCAGATCACCTTGTTTTACCCTACAATCATATGATCACGATTAAGCTTATTTCTTCATAACATTGTAGGGGATCGTATTTTCTTTTACGATGCTATGGAAACCTTAAAACCTTTATCTCATAGCATCAGTGACTTATAACTTTTTTTTTTTGATCTTACAATCAAGCCCTGGTCATGACATTGGAGAGCCTCTTTTCATAACCTTGAGATCTTACGATGAAGGATTCATCGTAAGATCAAAGACCAAAAGTTACTGCTCAACTTAAAATCTTTCTTGGTCCCACAAATGCTAACAACAAATGCATCTCATACTCATATGCTAGCTCTATCCAATCAAGAAATTGACACTAGTCTTGCCACCTCACCACCTACTCCCCTTTATAATTCTTACAATATTACAATGATAGAATATCATGACATCAGAATACCACCTTTATCCCTTATATGATCATGTGACAAGTCTATTGATGTAGCATCTTAGCCTTAAAAACAAAGCTTGCTAACCATACAAAAAGCATCATGAGACCATAGACCTCCATCCTTCACATTACAATATGATGATAAACACTTTAGCATAGGATTGTGAACACCCCAATTCTCTTCTCTCAATGCCATGATGAACCCTTTATCACAACAACGAAAAATACCATAACGCAAAAAAAATAAAACATTATATGATCATACAACACAAAGGACATCATATGATTGGGGAGGCTCAAAATCTTGCCTATGATAACATGTCACAACATTAATCGTGAGATCAAAAAAGGTCCTCATTCTTGCTCGTGAAATTTTGCTAACCATCCATCATAACATCGTAGGACACAATGTACCTAGGAAAATGAAACTTTCTCACTTATATGGCCTAGGGTTAGGGAATAGAAATTGATGGAGATTAAGCAAATTTTTTAGGGTTAAATTGTAAATAGGAAAAAATTAATCATAACCCTATCAAAATAATTCAAACTTTTCACCATAGAATTTAGAGATTTATCATCAGTGAAAAAAGAAGCTACCATTAGGTACCCATGTAAATAATGAAATGAAATCTCTCATAAAGTAGAGAAATAGGGAAAACCTCATGGGAAAAACCCTCCCCCAAAAAGAGAGATAAAAAGAAAAGATGCATGAATGGATTGAGTAATCAAGACCCCTCCCCCCCATTACAACATACATCAACTATATACAAAAGAGAAATATGAGAAGAACACAATCCCAAAAGAGGATAGGGTCAACCCACAAGAGAGAAGAAGAAGAGAGATAAGATAGTTGCCCCCTAATTATAGAGTGTCAATCAGTGATAGTTGCTCTGATGTAGAAGCTGATCCAAGACTACAAAATAATGTTCCCCCCCTTTGGAAGAAACAATATCATAGGTACATAAGAGATGCTTCCCCTTTGTGTAGAAAGAATCCCAATAATCAATGATGCCTCTGAAACCTGTTCAACTATCACTATGTTGATAATGATTTTCACCCCTTTCAATGCTATTGAAAAGAACAATGTTGAATCTAGCAAGGATGGATGTAGAACCTATCGCAAAGAAAGTACTATCTCCTCAAATGATAAAGAGACCTCCTACAACTATTGTACATAAGTATCCACAATCATATCAACCTATAAAGATTGATCATGTATAGAATAGACATGAGGGTCAAACTAAGTCCTTGCAAAAATTGGAGAAGATGTATATCATCAATAATGTCTCCCAAATCTGTTATGTATGACTCCACAAATAAACCTAAAATATCTACTATGTAGTCATCTTTTGATCCTGAATTTGGAAGACTAGGTGTACCCTATTATGTTGGACCTATCACTGTGGCTATATATGCATGTGGAATATGCTAATGTCATGACCTCTTACTACACCTTTCAATAAAACCCCACATATCTAAATCTATTGAAGCATTATTATTGGTATCACTATCAATTTCCATAATGTATGATGTGCAGAGAGGATTAGAGGACAAGCTGGTGAACTTTCCTCAAACTGAACATCCTTCTCCACAAAGATCTTATGTGTCTCAAGATCCATAAGTCTATATGCCTTGGCATTGTCTTCATATCCAATGAAATTACAAGGCCTAAGTGGTTGTGCCTTGCATCCCCTAGAAGATATGTTTGCCCATGCTCGAAAATTCAAGACTCTAAAGTGACTCACAACTAGTTTTCTACCACACCATGCCTCAAAAGCAGTCTTTCCATCTAAGGCATTATGAAGAGACCTATTAAGCATGTAATTAGAATTTCTGATTTCTTCAACTTCAAGTGATGGATCAAGAGACTTCGCTTGTCTCATGCAACTTGCCATTGACTTAAGAGTTCATATCCTCGATGTTGTAACATCTATCTTGTGCAAACTCAATGTTGGTGGATTCTGAAGATCAATACCCCTAATTTTGCAAAAGCCTTTAAGTCTTTTATTCACATATCTACTTTTACTGTCCATTCGAAGAAATTTGATAGATTTTCTTGATTTTTGTTCAAAATGAGCCTTGAAGGATAGAAACTTATCCAACACTTTTTTCTTGTGATGAAGAAAGTAGACCCAAGTGTAGTGTGAAAAGTCATCAATGAAAGTAAGTATGTAGCAACCTTGGCTGATTGATGTCACTACAAAGGACCTACTACTACCATGTAAACCAACTAAAGAACAATTGATGCTTTTGAAGACTTCTCTTTATTAAACTTCTCCTCTGGATGCATATCAACTAAACATGTAGAACATTCACCTTGGAAAAAGTTGATTATAGGTAGATGTTTGACCATATTTCTTGAGCAAATTTGCTAAAGATAGTGGAAGGCAAGATGCCCATACCACTCATGCCATAATTTGGATTTTGTATTAGATTGAGTCAACAAGGCTTGTGAAGGAGACTTGGGCACAAAGTGGGAGAAAGAATACAACCTTTTTTCATGATTAACTTTCCCCACTACAACTAGTGAATTATATTTTAGACTATGCACCTTTACTGAGTCAAGAAGGAACTCAACTTTGTGGCCATCTCCAAGGTGAGTGATTTGCTAAATTGAGAGGAGATTATAACTTAGGTGAGAAACATAGAGAACATATTTGAACTCTCCATTTTCCATCTCCACATTTCCTTTCCCTTCAACTTCCATTTTTGTATCATCTCCTACAAAGATGTGTGATACTTTGGACTGCTTGAATTAAGAAAATTCTCCTTTTGAAGAACCCATATGATATGAGGCACTTGAGTCAAGAATCAATTTTGATGAAGAACTTGAGTTTTCCATGAGTGCATGCCCTTTTCCCTTTGAATCTAAAGAAGATCATTTCTCCTTATAAGCATTAGGTAGTGGAACATTGTGTTTCTTTATGATATTTGTTAACTCATCAATCCTTTTATGATAACACTAATGTTCTTCATGACCCAACTTCTTGCAATAGGCACACTTTTTCTTCTTCTTATTAGTGTCCCCCTTCTTATTTGAATTTGAGGAAGACTTGCCTTATTGATTTGATGATGGTTTTTTCTTTTCTACATCCTCTATTTTTTTATTCTTCCACTTCTTATTCTTGCCCTTTCCTTTATTTGAAGATTGACCAGCTAAATTTTGAGAACCCTCATTATTGGCCACCAATGCCTTAGACTTTGGAAAATTAAGAATCCCCATTTATTTCAACTTCTTTTCTTCTTCATCCAATAGTATAGCATAGCAATCAAAAGAGACTTTCTGATAGGCAAACCCTAATGTTGTCTTTAAGGTGTTATAAGAAAAAACAAATGTGGAGTACTTAGATGGAAACTTATTATGAATGAGATATATCAACCTATCATCTTTAATAGGACTCCCACAATCATCAAGCTTCATTATTAATTCATTCACCTTTATGATAAATCCTATATGGAATCAAATGATTTTGGATGTAAGGAGACAAGCTCATCTTAAATTTTGAAAACATCTTTCTCAGACACTTTACCATATAGGTTTTGGAGGGTATCCCAAGCTTCCTTGGATGTATGAGACTTCTACATCTAATATATGATGTTTTTTTAAACCCCAAAACAAATATCACCTAGGGCTTTCCTATCCATTATTTCCCAAGCTAAAATTTTAGTTGTAAATACTTGATCACCTGTTGGTTTAGGAAGGGTACCATCTACATATTGAGAAACTCTATGCATTAAATGATACCACATTTTAATGGATCATGTAGCATAGTTATGTGGAGTTAATTTTAGAAACCTAAAATTTCCCATGATGCAAAAAATGAAAGAAAATAGTAGGAAAAGAGGAACACCCCCACTTTTCACACAATGAAGAAACCCCCCCAAAAAAGATGCTTTTGGCACTTTATATGTAGTGCATTTACAATGGCCACTTGCCAATTTTGGCCTTAGTGGACTTCTAATTTTAAATTTTAAAACCTTCTTATGTAGTTCAAAACTAGAACATTACAATGTATCTCAGATATACAACAATTCTAAAGTTATATCAAAGCATTATAATGTAGAAAAGGACCTAATTCTGAAAGTGACAACTTTTTCCACATAACCCTTTAATCTAATTGTAGCTCTAGAAAGTAGACAAAAAGTAACACATTTTCAAAAAAATGAAACATGTTTTCATGTCCAAATGAACCTGTATAGAGTATTTGAAGTTGTAAAATGTAGGATTGGATAGGTAAAGTTGCCAAAAGACATCATTTTAACAAAACCATGCACCAAAACTAGAAAAGAACTACACCACTAGAAGGTTTATAAATTTCTACCTAAAATCAAAAAAATCACATTTGATTTGGAGTCCAGATGACTGAGCTATGGCATCCCAAAGTCAAACTACAAAATCAAAAAAATCAATCTAGAGTGGGGTTGGATCAGCAAAAGGTGAAGTTAAATTTGACAATCATACGGCCATTGTAGTAGTTCAAAATTGCTTAGGGATAATGGTCAAATGGCTGTCAAGTTTAGGCTCATGAAAATGATGATGTCAACATACTCAAGCCCTTAGGTGATGTCAAGATGATGTCATCACCATACAGATTGTACAAACTTGTATGGATGCAATTGAGTTAGCATATGATGTGTATTTGCTAACTTAGTAGGTACAATGTCTAATGTGTATGGTCGACATGGCCAAGCTAACTAGGTACAAACTCAACCTAATGACATGTACAACTAGTGGGGTCTTTGTAGCACTTGTGGGTGAATATTTCCATGTCACAGCATGTGTGGCTCTACATAGAGGGTAGTTGCAAATGCCACATGGTTGGATCCTCCTTTTTCCACATTTCACAAAGTGGTGGCTGGGATTTTAAAGGGTGGTTAGACATTCATTGTAGTGGCACTGATAGAGGAAGACAAGAGTCAAAATTGCATTGTGTTAGAATATTTCACCACCAACAGGATGCAAATATGCTAGGAAAGGCCAAAGTTTAATACCAAATACACTAGGAGAACATAGATAATTTTGTTTAAATGCTTTCGACTATGGGTTTTTAAATGAATAAGCCTTTTGGTGTTTTCTTACCAGAGGTGTTGGGCTCACTATGGAATATAGGCACTCGATTATGGAATGAGCATGCATGAAAATTTGATGAAATTGAAGCCTACCAAAATTAAAATGGAATATGCTGCAAATAAAATAGAATATTCCTTACAAAATGTAGGGTGGAGGTGTCACTAGCCAGTGCCTATACAAAACAATTTTATCTGCATGGCCAACTTGCTAAAAAAAAAATTGAAAAAATATAGAATTCTGAAAATAATTATAGAGACAATTAAAATTTAGATCTAAAAATAAAATTTGTAAATTGGGCCTTCGAGTGTTGGTTTGCAAAAAAAAATTGCCAAAATTGACTTGGCCTAGCATAGGTGATTTATAGCTGATTTTCACTAAATCAACATTCTAGATGCAATCGCGAGGTCTGTTTTAGCTCTAGACACTCCCAATTTCTACAGACTAGGTTGAGGTGCTAAAGCAAAAATGGTCTTGAATGGCTATAAAAGTACACTGGGAGTGCCTATTTATAAAGGCCTCTAGAATGCATAGGAATCGGCAACATAATAAGTTATACAACTAGGCACATGTCCATCAGATATGGGTTATCCTCCATTAAGCACAAGAGTAAGTGTAATGATGAGAGGATAAGCCAAAAATGGTGTAGCATGCAAAATAATTTTGTAGACACCGTGTGCTAAATTAGGACTACAAATAACTATGTTATCTACATGAAAACCTAGTTAATTATGCAAACTCTAGTATTGTAGACACCATGTATTGAATTAGAGTTGCTTACTCCAGTGTTGTCAACATGACAACTCATAAGAGTATGCAAAATCCTAAGTGTCTCACCTAAGAAATAATAAAATAATGCATTAACCTAAGTAAACTTAAGTAAAGTGTAAATAGTAAATACTTATTTACACCAACAATAGCTCAAGCATAACTAAGATATTTTTTGATTGAAGTTACTCCACAACCATTTTCTTAAATGTTTCAAAGAATAATCATACAGCCCTAGGGAAATATGATCTTAGTATAGATTTAGATACAATGAAACCCAATATTTTTCCAAAACTAAGCCTTGAGAAGATAGAACAATTCTATTTAAGTCACTTTGACCAAGCAGATGGATAAAAAAAAGGTGGTGGAGTGTTTTCCTTCATTCACTAGGCATGACATTCATTGGAAAGTGGTTGAAATTGATCATGAAGACAAATCATGTAGAAAGTGGTTGGAATCAATCATGAAGACAAATCATGTAGAAAACTATCTCTTTTTCTCCATTTCTAGCTTATGAATCAACAAAATCAGTAGGTCAACCCATTTAGGCAACTAGAATATGCCATGTGGGCCAATATTCTTTTATTTTTCTGCCACCTCATGAAGTCTACATGCATTTGACCACTATATCACCTTGACTAGGCCACCCTCCAACTTAACCAAGATGTCACATAACAGTTAGCCTTAACTATAATAGCCTTTCTAGGCCCACTAGGGCACATGGCAAGACCTCACTATATCACTATAGCTAAAGTACACCCAACCTATTAGTACATTAACCAATAGAAACATGGTCCTTTGCCAAACTATCTGACATTGACCCACCACAGTGTAGTCCACAAAAGAAATAGACCCACCTACCACATGGCAACTCATCACCTTTTTGCTATAACTAATATTGAGAAACTTCTGAAAGCAACAAAGTGATCATCCTTGATATGTTTGCATCAAACGGTAGAAGGTAGAACATAGAACATGTGGCCCATGACCTTGACATGTCAAAGGCTTGACCAATGAAAATCCCACCAAATGCTAGCACACTCTGATAGCTTGTCCACCCTATCTATGGTAGCCTACTAAAAAAGATAGACCCACATGTCATGCATCACTCGAGTGTAAGATCAAAACCAATAAAATTTCCCTTTAGGATCTCATGGAATCTAGCAACTTCATAATATCTTATGTCTTCAACTTTGGCCTAATATCCTCTTTTTCTTTCATAGCATTAGAGCTGGATCTCTTTCCTTCTATGATCCTACAATATCCTCCACTTCATAATATCATAGTGCTTCCTTTTCTTTCCTCCCAATGCTATGGTTAAGGCTTTGTCATAACATCACAATTTATCCCTTTAGGGCTTATGATCCCTTGACTAGCATTTAAGCTTTTCTTTCTCCTTTCCCAATGCTACAACCCTCTAATCCAATGACATATCATAGAATTGTGACCCTTTGAAAATTGCCTCACGATCTTACAATGGACCTCTTGTCATAGTATATTACCCTTACAATTTGGGTTTCTTGACCATACAATACCTCATTTTGTGGCATTAAATATTGAAGTGGTAATTTATCCTTTGAATTCAAAAGGGGTGATTTTGGTGGGAAGGCAAATTTGGTCAATAATTATGGTGACTCAAGGGGGATGCAAGCTAGCTATGCATAAGACCAATGGCCTGAAGCATCCATTAGGCTATGGAGTTGTGAAAAATGTGGATCTTGTGCATCATGAAACCTTAACCCTACCTCTATGATAGAAAAGCACTAAAAATTCTACCTCTAACTATAAAACAAGAACTTTGCAATTGAAACTAGGAATCGAAACCATCTGCAACTTCTGCAAAACACATGTGCTCATGCTCTTCTTTGAAAAATCAAGAAACAAGAAAGGAAACTATTCTAAAATATATATATGAAGTGCTCATCCTTTTTTAGAAGTAGGGCTTAAGATATATTCCATTTACTAGAGTAGGAAGAATTTCACCATTGGGCTAACTTAATTGAAAAGCATTGGCCTATTTGCAACTAATAACCTCATAGGGACCACTCCACAATGCATCAAATTTTGAGTGCCTCCCTAGTTTGGCCTTATCTACTTCCTACTTTTATACCAGATCACCTTCTCTAAAAAATTTTACCCTAGCCTTTATGTCAAAACTCCTTTTCACCTATTGTTGATGTGTTTCTAGTGTTTGCATGGCCTATTTCCTTTTCTCTTCTAGTTCCATTAGTTTTTCTATTCTTACTATCATGGCATAATTTTCCATTAGCTGCAACTAATGAGCTAGTTCTAGGGATGGAAACTCTAATGAAATTGGAAGCCTTGCTTCCCTACCATATACCAATATAAAGGGTGAATTTCCTATGGTGCTCTTAGGTGTTATTCTATCAGCCCACAGTATTGTCCTTAACTTTTGATGCCAACATCTCTGTTTGTCCTCTATAGTCCTTTTCATAATCTTGATTAGGTTTTTGTTGGATGACTTAGCCAATCCATTTCCTTGAGGGTAGTAGTTTGAGGATGTGCTCAAGTAGATATTATGATCAATTGCCCATGACAAATCTGAGCTCCTATAAAATATTTTGCATTATCTAAAATAATGATTGAAGGGGCACCAAACCTAGTCACAATTCCATCAAGGAATTCAATAACCTAAGATTCTATGGTATTTTTTAATGCTATTTATTCTATCTATCTAGTAAAGTAATCTATAGTAGTGAAAATCCACTTGTGACTAGAGCTAGAAGAAGGATTGGTAGGGCCTATGAAATCCAATCCCCATTGAGCAAAAGGCTGGTCCACCTGAATGGGATGAAGAGGAATAGCTACTACCATTTACTTACCAAAGAAGAAGGCATATTTTTCACACTTCCTTACATACTTATGACAATCATGGAACAAGGATGGCCAATAGTAACCAACCCTCATGATCTTCACTATAGTTGTCCTTACTAAGAATTGGCCACCATCAGGACCATCATGAAGCTCTTTGATCATTCTTTCAGCTTATTCTATGTCAATGCATCTTAATAGGGCTCTATTAAAATCTCTCCTAAGAAGGATACCATCAACTATGACATAAGGAATTGACTATAGCCCATACTATCTCCTTTTAGTTCTATCTAATCCTCGAGGGTATCCACTTCCTATCAAGAAGGTCATCATTTCATCTATCCAACTCTTTGAATTATTATTTCTTGCTTCTTTTTGTTCTATCAATATCATGGCAACCTCCTCATCTAACTCCTAAGACAAAATCATCTATTTGCACAATCCTTTCATTCTAATCAACTTGGTAATCTAGATGTCAACATCATACTCCATTACCTTAGTAATCCAAACAGCTCTCTTCTTACTAATATCTTTGCTCAAAAGAAAGTCCTTCATGCTTTCATGAGGTACTAGCAAATGCTTCTTGTTGTATGATAGAAGTTGTCTAATTTCTTCAAAGCTCTTATGATTGCAATGGCTTGCTTCTCCACATAGTTGTATTTGTCTTCATACTCTTTAAGCCCTTCACTAAAGAAAGCAATGGGATGCTCCAAATTCTCATCATTCAATTGTATTAGAATAGTTGATATACTTGATTCTCCTCCAAGGGAGTGAAGGATGAAGTCTCTATCAAATTTGGGATTGATAAGAGTGGGAGCTAATGCAATTTATTTCTTGATCTCTTAAAAACTAGATTTCCCCTCATTGGTCCAAGTTAACACCATATTCTTCTTCAACATAGCTATAAGAGGCTTCACCATGGAGGCAAGGTCAGGGATAAATATTCTCACAAAATTTATCCTACCAAGAAAACTTTATAATCCTTTCTTATTACTGAGAAGTGGGAGAGAGAGAATTGCTTCTACTCTCTCTGGATCTATTGTTAGCCCATCTCTTGACACAATATGTCCTAGGAGCTTTCCTTGGTCAATGGAAAACACACACTTCTTGGGGTTCAAGGACACACCATACTCTCTACATCTTTCAAATATCTATCTCAAATGATCAAAATGATTCATTGCATGTTTTGAGAAAACAATTATATCATCAAGATAGACTAATACAATATTTTCTAGCACACCCTTGAAGGCCATCTCCATTTCATTTTGAATTGTGGCACCTACATTCATTAGCCCCAAAGGCATCTTACTATAAGAATAGGTGCCCTGTTTGGTGGTGAATATTGTTTTACATCTGTTTGACTCCTGGACTAGGACCTAATTATAGCCTTAAAAACCATCTAAGAGAGAAAACTTTTCTGAGCCACTAACTTTGGATAGAATTTCTTCCATAGAAGGAAGGGGATGGTGATCTTTAAAACAAGCCTTATTAAGATCCCTAAAGTCCCATATTATATAATCTCTCCATTCTTATTTCTAATGGGAACAAGATTGGCTACCCATTAAAAGTGCTTAATAGGAAAATTGATATCGGCTTCTATAAGTTTTGATAGTTCTTTTCTCATTAAAGCTTCAATCTTAGGATTCACTGACCTCTATTTTTTTCTAATAGGCTTAGCATCATGGTTTAAATATATGGTATGCTGAAATAAATTTGGGTCAAAACCCCCTAAGTCTTCATATGTCCAAGTAATAACATCTTTGAATTCTTGACATAAATTAATGAAAACTTCTTGTTCAACATTAGTGCATACCTTCTCCGAGTTAAGAGTATTTCCATCAGCAACAATGATAGGTGTGTAGTCATCCCTTCTTGTGGTCAAATTTGGACCTCTACCTTTTGCTTGATCATCAGAGTTGAAAATTCCCTCTAAGGTAACTAGAACTTTAGGCAATTTGTTGGAGTTTAGGTTCATAATCTTGTCCACATACTGACATTGCAGCTTGAACTGATTTCTAGCAAAGAACTCTACTTCATTTTGCAAGAAATTGACAATATATAAATTGGAATCAAATACTTACCAATTTGTTAAATTATCTAGGATGTCAAGTCTTACAACAATTTTGATTTGCTACTTATTTTCATTGGTAACATGCTCTGGTATATCATAATGAGCACCAATGGTTGCAAGCCTATCAGCATGTTTGTTTTTGTTTCTTGGGACACTCTAAATATTAAATGCATTAAACCATCAAGAAAATCCCAAACTCTATATTTGTAAGACTTGAGCAAACCATTCTTAGTGATATTTTGATTTCTCACTTGATTAACCACTGACTCACTATCTCCATATACACTCAAAGTTTGAATTCCTCTTTTTTGAGCAAGTAGGAGACCCTGAATCAAGGATTCATTCTCAGCCACATTATTAGTGCAACTGAATTGGAGTCTAAAGGAGAAGTAGTACCTTACTTGTATAGGAGAAATCAACATCACACCCACCCTTGATCCATTCTTATTCCTTGATCCATCAAAATACATACTCCATATCCCACTCACATATTCTTTGGTTTTCATAAGGTTAGGGACAAGAGCATCCTTTTCTAACACACTGAATGTACCAAGACCTACCTCAAGGGTTTCTAATATGGAATCCAATTAATATGCATTAGCCCATTCATGTAAGAGAAAATCAAGTATCTCTACTACAAAAGTGATAGGCTCATTCACTATGTTATTCTCATCCATTTATAGGATAGTGCAATTCATATTGATGCGATTAAGGGTGTAGGGTTCAATATGATGGAGGGCTAGAGGCTCTACTCTAATTGAAGCCTTGGTCCCATTTCTTGTTCTAAAAAACATGTCTGACCAATCACAAGATATGTAACCACCTATTTTTGTAGTGAAATCTCTTGAAGGATAGATGGAAAAATGTAGCTTGACTTCAACAACTAATATATCTTGAGCTATAGTACAACCAAGGCATACATGTAGGGCCATTTCCACATTCCTAAGGATCCATATAGTAATGATAGTGTTGGTGTAAACAATTATTCACTTTTTACACTTACTTAAGTTTACTTAGGTTAATGCATTATTTTATTTTTTATTAGTGAGACACTTAGGATTTTTTGTACTTTTATGAGTTGTCATGTTGACAACATAGAAGTAAGCAACTCTAATTTAGTACATGGTGTCTACAACACTAGAGTTTGCATAATTAACTAAGTTTTCATGTAGACAACATAGTTATTCACACTCCTAGTTTTGTATATGGTGTCCACAACATAATTTCATGTGCTACACCTTTGTAGGCTTATCCTCTCATCATCACACTAACTCATGTGCTTAATGGAGGATAACCCACACCTGGTGGACATGTGCCTAGTTGTATGACTTATCATGTTGCTAATTCATATGCATTCTAGAAGAATTCCAGAGGCCTTTATATATAGGCACTCCTAGTGTACTTTCAAATCACATGTCAATAAAATGATAATAAATCAATTTTGGATATTGTTATTCTGATCATACCTTGTTGGTCTACTATTGTGCTTGTACTTGAGTTCCTTGATCTTGGGTGAATTTTTCTCTAAGGAAAATTCTTATTTAGTATCATAGCTATACCAAATTCTTACATGGTATCAAAGCTTGGATAATTTTTCTTCACATAACCATTTGAGACCATTATTGCTTCAACACCTCAACCCAGATCTAGAGTATCACAGTCATTGGGAGCATCTAGAGCCAAAGTAGACCTTGCAATTACATCTAAAATGTTGATTCGATGAAATTGGACTATAAATTCACCTACCCTAGGCCATAGTCAAATTTGAGGCAAATCTCTTTTGTAGATTGGCACCCAAAGTCCTAATTTGCAAGTACAGTATGATCATTTTAGATCTTTGAATTTAATTTTCAAATCTGCATATTTTATCATTTGCATCTCTGCTATTTTTCAGATCTGCATTATTTTTCAAAAAAAAAATTTCCATTGGGCCAATAGGAGAGTTTTTTGCAAGTGAATATTGGAGCTTGTTGGTGCAAATCAGATATTTGCATCAAATTCAGAAGGTCAAGAGACCCCAAAATTGGATTTTGTTTCATCCAAATTGAACATCTAAGGAAAATTTTGAGCCATTTTATTTTTGGAGGTGCAACAGTAGTGATTTAGGAAAAATAATTATAGTATCAATTTTCAAGTAGCGATATCTCCTTCATTCAGACTCCTTTTTGCAAGCAATTTTTTTTGTTTTGCAATATAATTTCATGATCTACACATTGGTGCAACTGGTTTGAGATGTTTGTTCCTAAATTTTTTTGCAAGTCATAAATCCTGATTTTTTCCACTTCAAATGCTTAGTATAGGCTCATCTAGATACGTAATCAAGTTCTTTTTTTTGAAAGTACATTTTTTTGTCTACTTTTTAGATCTGCAATCAGATTATGCATTGCTATGGATAGAAATCTTTCATAAATAGGCCCTAACTTGGCTTGTGGCTATCGCACTAAGTGCCAAATCATACATTGGGGGGGTTGATTATTTTTCTTGCATTTTGGGAGGTACATTGATTAGTACGTCATGGATGAGGAAGATTTAATTACCTTGACAACATAAAACTATCAGCAGTGGAGTCAATTCCAGTTATCACTTGTCTTAGTCAGCATAATGCATTGCCATATGCGAAAGGACTTTCATACGATGGTACCACTGGTTCCATCATTTTTCATACAATCTTTCTACATATGGATATAGAGGTTATGGATTCATTTGATGACATGAAGTCAACTGATTTATATGATTATTAGTTCTATCTTTGGGAGCTATATAGAGATCCACACATTTCTCCATTCCCAAAAGATCTTTTACCTCTAGTTGGTGTTGCATCCTCTCTAGATGAGATCACACCTCTAGATGCTCTTGTTGCTACTAATAAACTTGTTCAAGCCATAGATACTACTAATTCAATGCAACGGGATTTACTATGTCTTCCTACTTTAGCTTCATGGGATGACTTTCTTCCAGACATAGTAGAGTTGTTTGTGGAGTCTCACATTGAAGATATAGGAGACATCATCGATGATATTAATCTTCTCTATGTTGAGGTGAATACTTCATCCACTACCACAATGATCTATTCATGTACTCCAGCACAGCAAGGTATGCCTTGTCTTCTAGCTCAAGCATCAATAGATGACTTCTTGTCAGATATTTCAAGTTTATTCATGGAATCATACGTAGTAGATTTGGAAGACATCATTGATGATATACATCTTCTCTTTGATGATGACAATCCTTCTTTAGTTATTGTGAGGGCTCACTCTAACCCACCTGTCCATTCTCTACATGATCAATCTTACCAGGTTGATATGATTATGGATCCTTATGTACAAAATTTGCAGGAGGTCTCTTTATTATTTGAGGAGATGCATGCTTCTTTTGAATATGTTCTATATCCATCCTTGCTAGATTTGCACTTGTTCTTTTCAGCAATGTTGGAAGGGGCAACTATCAACATTGACATAGGACAGTTGAGTAGGTTTTAGAGGAACCATTCATCTTTAGGATTCTTTCTTAACATAGGGAAAGTATCTCACCTGTACCTCTGCCGTTGTTTCTTCCAAAGGGGAGGAACATTATTCAGTGCTCATCAATTAGCTTCTACATTGAAGTAGCTCTCATTGGTCGACACACTATATTTGGGGGGGGGAGACTACCTTCTCTCCTTCTTCTCTTCTTTCTTATGAAGGGGAATTTTTCCTCTTATGGGGTTTTGTTCTTCTCATACTTCTCTATTGTATATACTTGATGTATGTCATAATGGGGGGCTCTTGATTACTCCATCCATCCATGCATCTTTATTTTTCATCTCTCTTTTTGAGGGAGGTTTTTTTCCCATGAGGTTTTCCCTCTTTCTCCACTTTATGAGAAATTGCATTACTTTTGTATATGGATACCTAACATGGCCTAGTAGCTAGGACCCATTTTGCATTTTCATCCTAGCTTTTGTAAGCCTAAGTGTATTCCCCTAAGTTTCACTTAAGGGGGGTGTTGGTGTAAAAAATTATTCACTATTTTCACTTACTTAAGTTTACTTAGACTAATGCATTATTTTATTATTTATGAGTGAGACACTTAGGGGTTTGCGTACTTTTATGAGTTGTCATGTTGACAAAATAGAAGAAGCAACTCCAATTCTACACATGGTATCTACAACACTGGAGTTTTCATAAATAACTAATTTTTCATGTAGACAACATAGTTATTCACACTCCTAATTTAGTAGATGGTGTCTACAACATAATTTTATGTGCTATATCTTTGTAGGCTTATCCTCTCATCATCGCACTAATTATTGTGCTTAATGGAGGATAACCCATACCTAGTGGACATGTTCCTAGTTGTATGGCTTATCATGTTGTTGATTCCTATGTATTCTAGAATAATTCTAGAGGTCTTTATATACAGGCACTCCTAGTGTACTTTCACATCACATATCAATTGAATGATAATAAATCAATTTTGGATATTGTTATTCTGATCATACCTTGTTGGTCTACTATTGTGCTAGTGCTTGAGTTCCTTGATCTTGGGTGAATTTTTCCCTAAGGAAAACTCTTATTTGGTATCATAGCTATACCAAATTCTTATATATAGTACTACCATCCAACTATAATACATCCCTAACAATGGTTTCATATTTCATTTCTAATGCATTAGCAATGCCCTTAGGCATCACTATACTACTAGCCCTTGAATCAATCATGTAATTGTGGACTAGTTTATCCCCTATAATCAAAGAAACATAAAATGGAGGAGGTCTAAAATTTGTACTTGTTTCTACCTCCTTTGATGGCTACACTAGGCTTGTGGCACTTTCCATGCTAGGTGGTTGATCCTTTAGTTCAATACTTTCCAACTGTTGTTATAGCAACCTCTTTTGCATGGGTATAGTAGCAACAACATCCCACATAGAAATTTTTATATTTTTCTTCTTTATATTATCTACTACATTGAATGATGCATTATGTGATTTTGTAGAAGCTCTGGAAGTTGCATTTGTAGGAGGTTGAGATGGAACAACCTGAGGATCACTCACATTCTTTCTGCTAGTATTTTTCCTTTGTTGTTGAAAGGTATTTGATTGATCATTTACTGCTTGTATATGAGGTATTGTATTTGAAGTCGACGATTGATTGGGGGGGGTGGGGGGGTGTATAGCATCTTCAATGTCTTTCCTCTTTCTCTTAGTATTGTGAGCAATATAATCCTAGTTTACATTATAATTTTCCTCCACTTGATAATTCATAAAAGAACAATCCCCTGGTTGCTACAAATGGGCAGCATTAGTAGACTGAGGGGCATTATATTGTTGTCTAGCATATGGATTCTATGTAGTTACCAGTAGGAACTCTTCTACCTTCTAGAACATATAGGAACCATATGAATAATTACAAGAAGACAAAAATCTTCATCCTAAGCCAAATTGTTTTGAGGGACTAGAGCCCTGGTTTGATTAGTATGAAGTAAAAGCATGACTATTCTGTCTATTTTGATCAAAAGAATTGATCCCATAATTATGATTTGGAGGCCTACCATTGTTCAGAGTTTGATATTACAATTAATGAGCCTTACTACCTTGAGCTTGTTGCCTTTCCAATGTCACCACTTTTTTACCCAATTTTTAGACCACTGAGATATTTTCCTCTAGCTTCCTTCATTGGTCTCACACCTCCTTTCCAATCTTAGAGTCCTGATCATGCAATTTCTAATTATTGAACATAAGTGCCTGCATCATGTCCCTCAATTCTTTGAACTTACTTGAAGTTGTAGAGGCCACTGGGGGTATAACAAGAGGTTGTGATATAGAGGATGTGGGAATAAGGTCCATTGCTAGTTGGTAATTTGAGACATCAAGGAAGAAGGGCATAGGAGGCCTTGGGGCTAACTTTCCTCCTTGTATCAATATGTTTTCCACCCTTACTACAATTCATGAGCATTAGGTAAAGTGTCTCCTCCCATGGTTTGGATTGTGTTGGAAATGTTACTATTAAAAACTCTTAGGTAATGTAAGAACATATTACTAAGGTACGCTTTACTAAAGTAAGTATTCTATCCCATGTCTTTTGAAATCTATAGTTAAAATCGGTCATACACTCATGGGGTGGTGTCTTGATAGTTGTCAACTACTCCAAGAGTGATAGGTGATCACTCATATCTTCAAATTGGTTACATAATCTGGCTCCCAACCCATTCCAATCAATAATAGAGTTATGAGCTAAAACTCTATACCATTGTAAGGCCTTCCCTTTTAAGGATGAAGCCAAAAGACTAATAGCAACATCATCCTTAGATATACTATGAATATTACAAACATTTTTAACTTCTTCGATATGTTCTAAGGGAGAAATGGAAGTTTCACAAGTAAATTTAGGTATACTTTTGAGGGTTGATATTGGTATATCATGCCTTTAACCTAATAGGAGAGGACTTCCACCATTGAAGGTGATAAAAGCATGAGCACTAGGCTATGCCATATGGAATAATGGTCTATTTATATGGGCAAATAACAACCTAGGCTAAGATCCAACAATAGGAGGAGTAGAGATGGATCTTGCAAGTGTATTTTTTACTATTGTACTCCTAATTGGTCATAAAGATACTCTTGTCTTTCTTCTTCTATGATTTGAAAATGAGAGTTCTTGATATTGAAAATTACCTCTAGAAGATGCCCTTCTTTCAACTTTGGGCATGAATCACTACAACTTAGTCTAAACCAGATATAAAGGGTGTAGATTCACCAAGTGCTTTGTAGAAATGAGCCTCTTAAAGGCCTAGAATACTGAGACTAGCACTATTTCCTCAGCATTAATCTTGAAATCTTCCTTTTCACACCAGTAGACTTAAAATTTTATGAATATGCTCCCATTAGGCATGCCAAAACTGTTGTCACAAAATTTTGCACCCTTGTCCAAAATGTTTACCTAAGGACAACCTTATGAAATGTGGAAAAAACCTCCAAGCTATGGGACTTGAACTATGAGGTTGAGTCTCTAGAGGTCAGCTTCCTTTACTATCAGGGTGCACCTAACTACCCTTGGAGAGAAAAATGGAGAAGGAATGCATGAAACCTATTCTAACCTAAGGGGGTGATGCACCAAAATATATTGTTCAAACTAATATCTACCAATAAATGCACTTTTGAACCATCATGACATAAAAAGATGTACACATCTAGACTTGTTTTAATCTAACAATCATAGGTAGATCAAAAAAACCCAAATAAATGACACAAGGAAGAAGACAATTCACTTATATATCATTCATAAGTCAAAAAGAGATATAGTCATGCAAGATTACAAATATTTGCATTACATTAATTACTAGAGGAGATAAGGTAGAATGTCATATAAGTTCAAAGGTAAAGGGAATTTACAGTGAACTCAAAGAGCAATATTAGAGAAAATGGAGAAGAGTTGACCTTTTAAAAATTTACAAAAACTGCCTTTATAGCTCAAGCATAACTGAGATATTTTCTAACTGAAGTTACTCCACAACAACTATCTTAAATGTTTCAAAGAATAATCATATATCCCTAGGGAAAATTTTATCTTAGTATAGATTCAAATATAATGAAATCCAATATTTTTCCAAAACAAATCCTTGAGAAGACAAAACAACACCATTTAGGTCAATCTAACCAAGTAGATGGATAAAACAAAGGTGGCAGAGTGTTTTCCTTCATTCACTGGGTGTGGCATTCATTGAAAAGTGGATGGAATCAACCATGAAGATTGGATTGTGTAGACGACCATCTCTTTTTCCACATTTCTAGCTTATGAATAAGAAAAATTAGTAGGTCAACCCACTCAAGCAACTAGAATCTACCATGTGGGCCAAAATTCTTTTATTTTCTATCATCTCATGAAGTTTTCATGCATTTGATCACCATATCACTTTAATTGCACCACCTTCCAACTTAATCATGATGTCATGTAATAGTTAGCCTTAACTATGACTACCTTTTTGGGCTCACTGGGACACATGGCAAGACCTCGCTATATCACTATAGCTAAAGGTTCATCATTTTCCCATAGCAACACAGTGAGAGACATCAATCTATCTCCATTCAATGGCCTCAAAGGTACACCCAACCTATCAATGCATCAACCAATAGAAACATGGTCCTTTGCTAACCTATCTAACACTAACCCACCACACCATGACCCACAAAAGGAATAGACCCACGTGCCACATGGAAACTCGTCACTTTGTTTCTATAACTAACGATCAAGCAACTTCTCAAAGTGACAAAGTGACCACCCTTGATCTATTTACATCAAACGGTAGAAGGTAGAACATGAAACATGTGGCCTACAACCTTGACATGTTAGAGGCTCAGCCAATGAAAATCCCACTATATGACAATGTGTTCTGATAGGCCTAGTGAAAAAGTTGGACCCACATACCATGCATCACTCAATTTTAATATAAAAACCAAACAAATTTCCCTTTATGATCTCACAAAATTTGGCAACTTTGTAATATCTTATGTCTTAAACTTTGGCCTTATGATCCTATGACATCTCTAATCTTATGATATCCTCTTTTTCTTTCATAGCATTATAGCTTGGTCTCTTTCCTTCTATGATCCTATGATATCCTCCACTTTTTAATATCATAGTGCTTCCTTTTCTTTCCTCCTGATGCTATGGTTAAGGCTTTGTCATAACATCACAAATGGCCCCTTTAGGGATTCTAACCACTTGACTAGCATTTAAGCTTTTCTTTCTCCTTTCCCAATGCTATGACCCTCCAATCCTACGACATATCATGGCATCATGACCCTTTGAAAATTGCCCCACAATCTTATGATGGACCCTTTATCATAGCATCTTACCTATATGGTTTGGGTATCCTAACCATATGATACCTTATTTTATGACATTATATATATTAAAGTGGTTGTTTATCCTTTGAATTCAAAAGGGGTGATTTTGATGAGAAGGAAAATTTGGTCAATAGATTCCTTATGCTGAATTTTCTCATTGACTCCTAACAAGGTCCATCCTCTAACAAGGAACTTATATATTAGTATATTATCTAGTGGGTATCATCCCCACTAGGGATTTCCCTTTGCCAAGGTTTTCCTAGATAATAAAATATGGTGTTATGAGTTATCTTTGTGCATGGTTACTATTATTGTTCAACATTACTTTATTACTTTGTTATGTATGGTTTAAAGTAAGAGATAATATCTACTTAGCAACTAAATTTTGTAGATTACTGATTCACACCCCCCCCCCCCCCCCCCCTAGTAATCCATATTTTTAACAATTGGTATCAAATTATAGTTACTTTGAAGAGGCTTAATAGCTTGAGTAAGATCCCTATGGATATTGAATAGTTGATGAAGAACCTTGAAGAGGGACTTGAACAAATTGATCTCCTTACTAAAGAAAGAGACAAGTTGAAAGATGGATATGAAGAATCCAAAGTATGCATTGGACAATTGAAGGAAAAGATTAAACATCTCAAATCCAAGCCTGAATCTACTAAATCTAAAACTACTGATGATGATTATTTGAAACTAAAGATAGAGTACAATATCTTGAAGCATGAATTGAAGATTATGAATCCAAAGTTGACTTTGAGAAATAATCCTAGCAAAATTGAGTTTGATTTGAAAATTTAGGATGCATATTTGAGAGCAATTCTAGCAAAGAAGACATATGGGTTTGAAACATTTAAAGAAGATCATGAAGAACTTCATAAATAAAATACTATTATGAAAGGTGAATTAACTCAGTGCAACCAAAAACTTAAAAAGCTCTATTCTAGTAGAGAAAATCTTGATTAGTCAATGTCAATATAGAGACCTAATTATTATAACACTAGTCTTGGCTATCTATTTAACATGCTTACAACAAAACCTAAGATTAGATCAAATCCAAGAAAATCTGGTGAAAAGATTAAATCTAGTAAATCTTTTAACAAATCTAAAGAAGTTGAAATATTGGATGAACCAAAGCAAGTGGAATCTCATAAAGAAACTAGGTGTGAATTTAGAAGTATGTTTTCTCCATGTAATGAAATAGGTCATATGAAAAGAGATTGTACAAATAAGTCATTCAATCATGTTAAGGATTTTTATTGTCATAATTGTCATGGTATGGGTCATAAAGAAATTGATTGTAAGAAACCTAAGTATGATAATGATAAAAGGAATAGCAGAATGTCTAGAAATACTAACCCTACAGATTCAAGAAGATCTAATGAAAGGACATTGAGAGAAGGAAGACCTTATGAAGATAGAAGACAAATTGTTTATTATAAGTGTTACAACTCTGGACACATAGATCAAAACTATCATGCACTTGATGATCAGCAAAATCCTAGAAGAAGAACACTAGTATGTCAGTTATGTAACAACTTTGGACATACAACAAAGTATTGTAGAATGGACAAAAACTTTAGAGATGGAAGGAACAATGGGAGAAACTTTAGAAATATAAGGAATGATGGAATAAACATCAAAAATGATAGAAGGAATGATGAGAGGAACTCTATAACTAATAAAGACAATAAGAAACAAAGGAATGTAGTTAGTAAACTTTGAGAAGTACTCAATTAGGCATTTGTAAAAGAATTGGACATCTCAAAAGATAAGTTAGATGTTTGTGACACAGGAAGATCAAAGTCAATTATCAAGTTTGATTCAATTAAGTTGAATTAAACTTTTTTACAGCACCATAATTTGAAAACTTCATTCAGATATTGAATTAGAGGTTGTAAAGTTGGAAAAAAGTGTATCAAGATAATTTTGGATGATACCTAATCTCACTTGTAATTTGGAGCTTATCTAAACAAGTTACAAAGGAATTAAGAGTTATTGGTATTATAGAGAAAGTTAATTCTATAACAGAAGATGAAAACTATGTTTCTATAAATAATTTTGTAAAGAAAAGTCTTGTGGAGATTTGTCATGATGAAAGGAGGCTATGGAAAACCTTGAGTGGCATCTAAATATTAGATAGATGATCTTGACCAGTTATTTGGTTACAGAATGTAATTGATAGTTTTTTCATGTTTGCAAAGTGCACCAATTAATGCAAGTTCAAGTTGATGGAATAAATGGAGTATAGACTTGATTTTCACTTCATTACAAATACATCCAAAGTAGAAAGCACTCAGAAGAAACTTGTCAAGATGATTTCAAAGAAAACCCTATTTTCAAACAGACGTATTTTATCATTTTTCCCACAAATTTATTTGGTAAAAGCTCATATTTGATAGAATCATGGATATGTTAGCAATGTACAATGTTGAGAATGAGGATAGACCTAAGTTGAAGGTTGCTTCTATGAAACCCATAGAAGGAAACCCTATTTTAGCATTATCCATTACTCTGAACAATGTAGTATATCTAGAAGATGTAGGAAGTTACCTTACCAATAAGTTTGAATCTATTGGGAGTGAATACATGAACAAGGATAGGGAATTAGTCTTCAATCATGATATGACTATGAAACCTAGATTTTAACACTTGAAGGAATTAGACCTATTCAAATATCATTTCTATCATGAATTGGATACAAATGAGTGGACACAAATAATTTGAAGCAGAATACATGACAAGAAATTATGGATGCAAAATAGTGTAATTGATATCACATCTAACCTTATTCATGAGGTAATTGGTCTTAGTAAATAAGATAGTGTACCTATAGGTGAGAAAATGGTTAAGAAGAAAGTTTAAAGTTATGCTAAAGTAGTGTACAATGGAAAAGCCATGGTAATCAGCACCATTAAGCAAGATGATGTAAGATTTTTGAGTAGAATTTTTGCCTACTCTATATGTGAAAGTTCAAAAATTGATGAAATGTTAGCTAGATTCATCTATGTAGCCTATAAGATATGTATTCAGAAGGAACAAGTTAGCCTTAGTAAAATTCTGAGAATGTAACTTCTAGAGAAGCTAGAAAATATTAAGAGGACTAAGAATAGTGTATTTACATTTTAGTCACTAATCAATCACATATTCTTTCATGTGCTTAAAATATTTCCATGTTTATTAGTCACAAAGATAATGAGTAGTGATAGATGTACAATGGAAAAGATCATAGAAGTATGTAGAAGACATCCTACAGATAAGATATTGGATAGTGGAAACCTAATAATGAGGACATTTTAGAATAAAATGAGATAGAGATTTAGAAGTGCACCTACAATTGTAGATAGATTTAAAGATGACATTTGTGTTATGGTTGATATAGATTTTACTTATATACAAGCAGTAGAACCTTGGGAAACATTTCTTGATCCCTTAGGTTATGAATTGAGTGATGGTATTGTAGTTGGATATATTGATTTGTTGTTGAAATTAGAGAAGGATAAACCAAAATACAAATTTGGAACATATGATGAGATTTCCTAGTCAGCTCATCAGGCACCCTTGGAAAAGGCTTCTCAAAAGAAGATAGAAACTATCATGAAGAATGCTTTATCAAAGGTCAATATGACTGAGAGTGAGTCTAAGGTAGTCAGGAAAACCATGAAACAAGGCATACTAAATATATAACCCTTATCAGTATCTATTGTAGAGGCATCTTTAGAACATAGCATTCTATACATAGCAGTGTCAGATGTGTAACCAAGTGAGCTAAAGAGAAAATTTGAGAGATTAGTGGAAACAGTGACCACAAAGACTAAAAGGATCAAGCAACAAGCCACCGGACTAGGAAAAAGACAAAAGATATCGTTGACAATTGACAATTGTCAATTCTAGTGATGAAGAAGAAAAAGAAAAATAAGTTAAGAAAGTAGAGAAGGTGAAAATAAAAAAGCAATTAGTAGGAAAAGCTTAGCAACCCTAGAAGTTAAAGATAGAGAAGATAAACTTAGCTATTTCTATTGAGGTTAACTTTTTTGAGATGAACAAATTTTATGATTTGTCTAACAAATTTGAAAAATATCATATTGATATCTCTACTATGAGATACATTATAGTAATTAATCTAAAATTGAGTGATATTGAGGGGATAGTAAACCAAAAAGTATACGATAGACTTATTGAGAAGAAGGCACTTACAAGAGAAGAAGATCTAAAACTTTGGAAGTTTGTGCTAAGAACTATTTTCAAGACTAATGATGAAGAAGAGATTAAGAGATTAATGAATAATATAGCACCTTACTTGAGGAATAAAGTGAGACTATTTTTGTTTATGGTGGGTGAGAAAGACAAATAAAGAAGTGAGACTGCAGTAGCAATAAGTCAAATGTTGATAAAATCTAAGGCAATATCTCCACCAGCACCCAAAACCTCAAAAGTGTCTGTGAGTGGTGACATTATGAAAATAGATCAGACCAATGTTACAATTAACATTAATGACACTAATCCATTTGAAGGTTTTGAACTTAATGAACCTAATACCAAGGATATTAAAAAGAAAATGAGGCAAATTAAGGAGGAAAATATATTACTAGAAGAAGAAAAGAAGAAAGTAGAAGAGGCCAAGCAAAAATTGCTTGAGGATGAGAAGAAAAGAAAGGAAGAGGAGGAAAATAAAAGAATAGCAGAAGAAGAAATAAGAAAGAAAATATATGAAGACAAGAAAAATAGATTGGAAGAGGAAGAGAAGAGAGAAAATGAAAAGAAGGAAAGAGAAAAGAAAGAAGAAGAAGAGGGAAGAGTAAAAGAGGCAGCCAAGAAGCAAGGGGAGGATGATACTAAACCTTCCTATTCATCTACTCTGCTTTCACTTTCTAGCCAAGCAATTGATGATGATGATCAAACTGATTTGATCTCATCCTTATCAAAACTTATTCAGAAGAATAGAACAGTGAAGAGGCTATAGAAAACCTTGATTGAGGTTACTGACAGACTACATAGTACTCTAGCAGTATAGGACATAGAAGCAAATCTAGAATAGAGGGCACAGGTAGTGCTAAAGTCATTTGATTAAGAATTCACCAATTTTTTAAATGTTGTAGAAGTAAAGGCACAAATTTCACATGATGCTAACCTATTTAGCACCATTTTCTAAAATATTAAGAATGATTTGATAAGTCTAGATACTTGTATCAAGGAACTTAGGAAGTGTCAAAAAGATGGGAAGATACTATAATTAAGTGTACTCTATCATATAAACTGACTAAAGACATTGACAGTTAGATTGGAGTAAAGATGAGTGAGCTAGAGGCTCTATCCAGCTAGATACAACATCCATCTTGTCAGATTGATGATTTTGAAGGACAAATGGCTAGTATTCACAATGATATTAGGAAATTGGAACTTTGAAAGAAATAGATTTTGAAGAGAATGTCATATTTCAGAGATTCTATTTCTCTAAAAGTATCTTTTGTTGAGAAACAGCTAGAGGAATGTGTCAAGGCCAAGGAAACTTATTCTATTTTTTGTATTCAGACCTAAATGTAGTTGAGATTGCCTCATATGCCTTATGTGCAATACTCACCTCTACTAAATCCACCAAAGAGACATGGACTAAAGTTATGGATGGTCTTAAGGGAAATTTTGATGATTGTATGAAGATCCTATCAGCTTAAGATAGAAGGATAGCATTTTTTATAGTAGATGGATAGTTTTTGAATTGTTTTTAACATTTTGATCTTTGTCATTGATGTCAAAAGGGGAGAGATACAATGGAAAATTGCAAGTTAGGTAAAGAGGATAAAATAATATTGTAAAGTATATTGTAAGGGGGAGCATATGTAAAGATTGACAAATTGTAATAGATGTAATGTGAATGTGTTGTTTATTTCAAGTTTTTGATACTTATCCAATTTTCCCTATTTAGTTTCCATTAATGCCAAAGAGGAGATTTTTGACAATTGACTAATGGAGATATATAATTTTTATCATTTATGGCAACACGTGATGTACATGCTCATAGGAAACCTTAGAAATAAAGATACTTAGCTTTTGGTACTCCAAAAATTGTCTAAGTATGAATTTGGTATACAACAGTGTATTCTTTATTTTTGAGGTTTCCTATGAGCATGTACATCATGTGTTGCAATAAGTGATAAAAATTACATATCTCCATTAGTCAATTGTCAAAAATCTCCCCTTTGGAATTAATGGAAACTAAATAAAAAAATTGGATAAGTATCAAAAACTTAAAATAAACAACACCTTCACATTACATCTATTACAATTTGTCCATCTTTACATATGCTCCCTCTTACAATATGCTTTACAATATTATTTTATCCTCTTTACTTGATTTGCAATTTTCCATTATATCAAAGGGTTCTAAGGAGTAATACCATATTTCACAAAAAATGTGCTATTTAGCTCCATTATCATCTTGAGAGTTGCATCCCAATTCTCCAAAGCAATGTCTAGTTACTTATGCTAGATGGTAGTCTCTACAACAAGATGTAAAAGCCCATCTAATGTAGAAAGATTAGGATCTTTATTTAAAACATTTTTAGCATAGACTTTTTCTTCATGGAGGACCTCCAAATGTGCGGTAATGGAGGATTGTATCTGCATCAATTTGGAATTTATATTGGCCTCTTCACTTGTTAGTGCAACTAATTCTCTTTGAGTGTGAAGCGATTGGGAAAAAAATTTCTCACTTTGAACTGGATCTCTTGGTAATTGCATGCTAGAAATCTTCAGATTTCTCTCCAAGTTCATTATCCTCTAGCCTGTCTCTTATGTCAAATTGGAAAAATCACACAGCTTTTTGTATAGTGAGAAAATGCTCTCAAGTATAGTTCTGACTTGTTCAATTTTCTTGGCCAATTCTACCTATGCAAGTGTTATGCCACTAGATATTTTCTCATTTACCTTTCCTTCAAACTTCCTTTTAGACCATTCCATAAGTTTGACATTTTTATCCTGGTCTTCACTTGTCACCTGGTCAATAATGTCTGACAATTGTTCCATTATAGGCTTTGACTCATCTAATGATTGCAAGTTGAAGGCATCCATAAAGATGTACTTAATATCATTTAGTGTTTTCTTATGTTTATACTCTTTTCTAACTATTTCCTACCTTTTCCTCCTATTTAATGCATCCTGCATTTCTATAATCTACTCCATGATGATAGTCTTTGAGTCATAAGTAGGTATTACTATCTCTTCATCTAGCTCAAGGTCTCCGTAGTGAAGTACCCTAGTAACCTTGGTTAAGCTTGAGCCTGGTGTTGATATTTACAAAGGTATGGCTTTAGTGCTTGGCTTCTAAAGAGTTTTTGTAGGAGTACCTATTTTTGGTAGTTCTACCAATGTCTGAATAATGACATGTTCCTCTTCCTTTGATGTATCCTCTTTCTCATCAGACTTCCCTTCTTCTACACTCAACTTATGAATGGTGTCACTTGCTACTATTGCAATTATTGGAGATGGTGGTGGAAGCATTAAAATTTGAGTGCTAGTAGTTGTATAGATAAAAGGTGGTTCTTGTGGTTTTACCTTGTCTCTTTTTGGTTCTGCTACTACCTTCTATAGCTCATCTACACTCACCAATATGGGGTTTGTGCATAATTGTGCTTGTAGAGTGGATTGGTGAAGGATCTTGGAGAAATCATCTATAGTTAGGGGATTGATGTTATAAGCAAAAATTTTAGGAACATCCTTGATTGTTATTGTGTTTGAAGATGTGACAGTTACATGAGGAGGGCTAGGGAGTGGCATTTGAGTGTCTTGCACACTCAGTTCCTCTTGCTGCTATTGCTCAGTTGTTGCCATGTCTTCTTCTTTTTTTTTTTCCTCTTCTCCTTTTTCTTTGTCCTCCTCATATTCTGTATCTTCCTCCTCTTTCTTCTCTTCTTCTCCTTTCTTTTCTCCATCTCTTTTTGCTTTTGCTTCCTCCTTCTTCTCTTCTTGTTACTTCTCTTCCACTTTTTTTTCCCTTTATTTTCTCCTTGGCACTAGCCTCTACCTTATTCACTACATCCTCAATCTTATTTTGTAGGATGTTGAAGGCTCTATATTTAGGTGCAAATTTTCCACCATATTTCTTATTAGCCTTTTTTATTTGACACCTTGTCAGGTTAGGCATCGCTTGTGCTAAGGTAGATTCTTTGATCTCCTTTTCCATTTTTAGAAAATAGTGTCATTTGTTTTCAACTATCTCATATAACTCCCTAAGCATGGTATTGTATAGCTCTAGAGGTGTATTCTTAAATTTAGCCATCATCCCATATATAGATTCCTCTTTTTTGTTTTTCTCTTCTCTACTTAGCTTATTGAAATCAAGGTTTTTTAAATCATTCAAATCTGCATTCTTAATATTTTCACAAATTTTATCTATGGTAGATTTGGGAGGATGGCTTACCACTCTAAATTGGCAAATATCCTCTAACTCTATTCTCTCCTCATCATTAGTGTTTGGTTATGCCAAATTTTTTATTTTTTTCTTCTACACTTCATGAATCTATTCAATGGCCTTTTTCTTCTCTTTTGTTTGTTCCTTGGCCTTTTGTGAAGATGCCCTTTTTCTAGCTCTTGTTGTTGGTGTTGGCTTGGCTTGAGTTGTTCATGTAGCCTTCTTTTCTTTAGACTAGGTTGGAGGTTGAGTTTTAGCTTTTCTCTTCCTTCGCTTGGCTTGTGTATGTTCTTCCTTGGATTCTTCTTCCTTGGCACCTTCCTCCTTATCTTCTCCTAAGCCTTGGGTCAACTCCATTGGGCCTTGGCCTTGTTGTTCTTCTTCACTCTCGCCTTCTTCTTCTTCCTCCTCTTCAACACCTACTTCACCTTCAATATCTGCACAAAATTTATTCTTTATCTTCTTCACTAATTTATCTTTCCTCTTAATTATAGATGTTGTCTTCAATTTTGTTTCAACTTTTGATTTCACAACATCAAATATACCAAAATGGGGTGCCTCTTTATCAATATTTTCTACAAGCAATGTTGTGATTGCTGCTGGAGCTTCATCCACATCAAGTTCATATCCTAATGGCCTTAGTCATCTCACTCTTGGAATTGTTGCCTAGATATAGGTATATTCAATGTCAACCAAAAATTATATCTCATTGATGTGTTTTTCCAGTAGGTAAATTAATATTCCAACCCTTTGCTTCATGGATTTCATAAAATCCTCAAAATAGCTTGACATTTTGGCTTCAAAGTTGTCACCCATCTAATTAATGTACTCAATGATTTGAGTGATTGCAAATTTTTTTGAATTCTAGTTCACCTTTCCAATAGAAGGAAACCTTTTTTGTCACTTAGGTTTGCACCCAAGTCCAAAGCCTATGCATGAGGACAACCTAGTGAAACATGGAAACAACCTCCAAGCTGTGGGACTTGAACTATGAGGTTAAGTCTCTGAAGAAGGCCGGCTTCCTCTTACTATCAGGATCCACCTAACTACTCTTGGAGAGAAAAAGGGAGAAGGAGAGCATGAAAGCAAATCTACCTAATCTAATCTAAAGAGGTGATGCACCAAAATAGAGTGTTCAGACCAATCTCTACCCATATATGCACTATTGAACCAAAATAAAACTAAGGATATACACATTTAGACTTGCTTTAATCTAATAATCACATGTAAATCAGAAGACCAAGATGAATGACATAAGGAAAGAGAGATTTACTTATATTATCATTCATAGGCCAGGGAGATACAGTCATACAAATTATTGATTTTTACAAAACACTAGTGGAAGCAAAGAGTTCTCACACTTCACACCAATGGCTAAAAGAGATAAGGCAGAAATCATATAGTTTAGAGGCAAAGGGAATTTTACACTGGAATTGTAGAGCAACAATAGAGAACAACAGAGAATGATCGACCCCGGACAAAATTTACAAAAATTGCCTTTATAGTTCAAGCATAACTGTGATGTCTTCCAACTATAATTACTCCCCAACCACCTACCATTAATTCCTACAAAGAACAATCATGGAGAAAATCTAATCTAGATATGGATCTAGGTGGAATGATATCTGATCTTTTGTGTCAAATAATGCCTTGAGAAGATAGAAATAGCACCATTAAGCTACTCTGACTAGGTAGATAGGTTGGATTGGGGGGTAGAGTGTTCCTCTTTGCTTTGTATTTACTTCAGGGTGGTTGGAATCGATCATAAGATCATATTCATGCAAAAACCTTGATATTTCCTGTTCCCATTTTACGAACTAGCACGGTCAGTGGGTCAACTTGTCTTTGGCACCAATATAAGCCACATGGACCAACAATCTCCTTTTACTTTGCCACCTCACAAGGTCTTCCTGAGTTGACTATTCCCTTTCATTACTAACTGCATCATCCTTGAACTCCAACTGCGATGGCTACAACATAACTGCCAGCCCTTAATTGGCAATGCCTTAACTGGACCCACTGGGACACATGTCACCTAGGTGCTATGTCACTATGTGTATCCTTTGAGCACTTTCCCATGGTGAGATAGCACCCATCATCAATATCCTTAGATATAACAATCATGAAGACTTGCCATATTACCGCATTTTACCCTTAAAACTTCTGGGCCCATGAAACAGCTTAGCACACCTGGCAGAACCTGGCATCTTTATCTTGGCAAGACCTGGCCCCACTAATCCATGTGGCGAAAAGAGTGCTATGTCACTATGGATAACATCCTCGCAGTTCTTCATAGCAAGATAGTGCCTCTCATGGATTTTCTTTAGATCTACGGTGAGCAACAAAATCATACAACTTTGCATCAAGTTGGTTGAATAGACCAATGAAAAACCACCATTGTACTGTTACCCACCTAATAACATGCCATCGAGGATGAGCTGTAATATCACTTGGAGAAGGGAAAACCCATTACATCATCTGCACCACGTGTCACCAAGGCGCTATGTCACTATGGTTAAAATTCTTATAGCTTTCCATAGTGAGATAGCACCCACCCTTGATTTCCATGAGATCAATGATGAGCAAGATGGATCTAAGCTACCAATAGAAACTGGCCACATGCCAACCTATCTGACAACCCTCATTGCGGCCTGCCAAGTGAACTAGGACCCACATTCATACATTAACCAATGAAAAAATTGACCAC
Organism: Cupressus sempervirens; assembly: GCA_028749045.1. Lineage (NCBI taxonomy): Eukaryota > Viridiplantae > Streptophyta > Pinopsida > Cupressales > Cupressaceae > Cupressus > Cupressus sempervirens. The sequence goes on along the minus strand of CM053791.1, from coordinate 799,410,430 downwards.
TACCAACGTGTACCAAATCACATCACTAATATCAAATGGGGCATACTTGGGACCCACCATATTTCCAAACTTCATCGCAGGATCACTTTCCATCTGGGCACTATGTTGCTAACGGTGAGAAGCATGGATTTTTTGATAGCGCCATAGCGCCCATCGTCAATCTGTCAAAACTTGGTGCCAGAGAAATAATCAAGGGAAAGGGAGGACCCACCATAACATGTAGCCAAAAGGTTCTATGTTGCCATAGAAAAATGATGCCAACTTCCCATGGTGAGATAGCACCAATCGTAGATCTGGGGAAGATCTGATGGTGCAGGAAGTTGCAGGCTAGCGGAAGGGAAAAAAGTGAAATACACTAAGGTTTTAATCATTTAATTTTTTGGTATTTCTCAGGCATTAAAATAACATTAAACCTGGGAACTAGCCATTGGGTGGGGTTTGTATTTGAATTCAAATTTTGGTGGGGGCACAAAAATAAGCAACATTTCTAGCGACTCATAGGGGATGCGAGCCTACTACACATATGACCAAGGGCCTAAAGCATCCATTGGGCTATAGAGTCATAAAAAATATGTAGATTCTAAGTGCTATGAAACTTTAACCCCACCTCTAAGAGGAAAAAACCTTGAAACCCTTGTCTCTACAACTAGAACCAGAGACAAAGCTCCTCCATCTATAACCTTCAAAATTTCAAAACTTGTTGTCTCATGGAGACAAATCCTCTGCTTATGCACTTCTTGGAAAATAGGGGACAAACTAGAAATGAAACTAAGCTAACTATGTACATGAAATCTCAAACCCTCATAAACATGGCTTGAGATAAATCCCATTAACTGGGATAGGAAGAATCTCACCATCAGGCTTGCTTAACTAGAAAGCATTTGCCTATTTACAACTTTCAATCAAGTAGGGACCACTCCATAGTGTGTCAAAATTTGAGTGTCTTCCTAGTTTTGCCCTATCTACATCTCATTTTAAAACCAAGTCCCCCTCTCTAAAGGTTCTGACCCTGGCTTTCCTATCAAAGCTCTTCTTTACCTATCGCTGGTGTGTCTCTAGGGTCTACATGGCTTTACTTCTCTTCTCTTCTAGCTCCATTAGCTATGCCATTCTTACTGTCATGGCATCATCTTCAATCAACTCCAGCTAATGAGCTAGCTCTAGGGATGGGAACTCCAATGAAATTGGAAGCCTTGCTTCTCTGCCATAGACTAACACAAATGGTGAATTCCCTAATGATCTCTTAGGTGTTATCCTATCAGCCCACAGAGCTATCTTTAGTTTTTTATGCCAACACCTCTGGTTATCTTCTATTGCCCTTTTCATGATTCTAATCAGGTTCTTGTTGGAGGACTCAGCCAAACCATTACCTTAGGGATAGTAATTTGAGGATGTGCTCAAATAGATATTATGATCTACTACCCATGCACAAATCTGAGCTCCAACAAAAGACTTTGCATTATCTAAAATAATGGTTGAAGGGGCACCAAACCTAGTCACAATTCAATCAAGGAACTCAACAATTGAAGACTCAGTGGCATCTTTCAATGCAACTACCTCTATCCATCTAGTGAAGTAATCTGTAGTAGTTAGAATCCACTTGTGACCAGAACTAGAAGAAGGAATGATAGGGCCTATGAAATCTAATCCCAATTGAGCAAAAGGCTGGTCCACTTGAATAGGATGAAGGGGAAGAGCTGCAAATCTCTATTTTCCAGAGAAGAAGGAACATTTTTCACACTTCCTTACATACCTATGATAGTCATGAAATAGAGATGGCTAGTAATAACCAGCCCTCATGATCTTCATTGTAGTTGTCCTTGCTAAGAAGTGGCCACCATTAGGGCCATCATGAAGTTCTTTGATTATTCTTTCAACCTGGTCTTTGTCAATGCATCTTAACAGGGCTCCATTAAAATCTTTCCTAAAAAGGATACCATCAACAATGACATAAGGAATTGATTGTAATCTATACTATCTCCTCTTAGCTTTATCTAATCCTTGAGGGTATCTATTTCCTAGCAAGAAATTCCTCATATCATCCATCCAATTCCTTGGATGATCATTTCTTACCTCATGTTCTTCTGTTAAAACCATGGCAACTTCCTCATCTGATTCTTGATATGATAACATTTTTTTACACAATCCTTTCCCTCTTACCAACTTAGTGACTTGGATGTCAACATCATACTCCATCACTTTGGTGATCTAGCCAGCTCTTTTCTCACTAATATCTTTGTTGAAAAGAAAATCCTTGACACTGGCATGGGGTACTAACAAATGAATCTTATTATGAGACAGGAGGTGTCTAAATTTCTTTAAAGCTCTGATGACTACAAGGGCTTGCTTCTTTATATAGCTATATTTATCTTCGTATTCTTTAAGCCCTTCACTAAAGAAAGCTATAGGTTGCTCCTCATCTTTATCATTTCTTTGAGTCAGGACAACAGAAATTCTTGACTCACCACCTAGGGTATAGAGGATGAAATCTTTCTCAAAATTTGGATTCATGAGAGTAGGGGCTGAGGCTATGGATGTCTTGATCTATTCAAAACTTTCATTTTCTTCCTTGGTCCATGTAAAGACCATACCTTTCTTGAGCATAGTTGTAAGAGATTTCCCCATAGTAGCAAGATTAGGGATAAATCTTCTTACAAAATTTATCCTACCTAAGAAACTTTGCAGCCCTTTCTTATGTTTAGGAAGAGGAAGGGCAAGTATTGCTTTCGTTCTCTCTAGATCAATAGTTAAGCCATCCTTAGATACAATGTGTCCTAATAATTTTCCTTGGTTAGTAGCAAAGACACACTTTTTTGGGTTAAGGGAAACCCCAAACTCTCTGCATCTTAGGAATACCTATCTTAGATGATCAAAATGATCCTCTGCATTCTTAGAATACATTGTAATATCATCAAGGTAAACTAAGACAAACTTTCAATCAATCTTTTGAAGGCCATATTCATTGCCTTCTAAAATGTAGCACCTTCATTGGTTAGGCCAAATGGCATCTTAAAATAAGCATAGATACCCCATTTAGTGGTAAATGTAGTCTTGTACCTATCAGACTCTTTAACTAGTACTTGATTGTAACCAGAGAATCCATCAAGAAATGAAAATCTCTTTGAACCACTGACCTTGGACAAAATTTGCTTCATAGAAGGGAGAGGATGGTGATCTTTAAGGGAAGCTTGGTTAAGGTCCCTAAAGTCCACACACAATCTAATTTCTCCATTCTTCTTCCTAACAGGGACAAGGTTTGCTACCCATGATGAGTGTTTGATGGGAAAAATTATATTGGCCTCAATCAATTTGGATAGCTCCTTTCTCACTAAGGGTTCAATTTTAGGATTCACCAGTCTCTGTTTTTGTCTTACTGGTTTTACATCATCAATTAAATCTATGGTATGCTAAAACAACCTTGAGTCAAAGCCCTTTAAGTCATCATATGTCCAAGAAAATACATCATTAAATTATTGACATAGATGAAAAAAAATTTCTTGTTCAATTTTAGAACATACCTTCCCCATGTTCAAGGATTTTCCATTAGCAACCATGACTAGAATGTAGTCATCTTCATCAGCAGCTAGGTTCATGACTCTGCCTCTTGCTTGATCATCAGGATTGAAGACACTTTCTAAGGTAATGAGACCTTTAGGTAGCTTGTTAGAACTGAGATGAATGATCTAATCACCATACTGATCCTGTAGTCTTGACTAATTCCTCTCTAAAAATTTTGATTCATTCTACAAGAAGCTCACAATTTTCTAATCAGACTCAAACACTTGCCAATGGGTGTTATTATCAGGGATTGCAGGCTTTACTACCACTCTAATTTGTTGCTTCTTCTCCTCCTCAAGATTCCTTGGTACATCATAAGATGCACCTATTGCTTCAAATCTATCAGAATGTATGTTTTCTTTTCTAGGGATTCTTTGAATGTTGAATGCATTGAAACCTTCAAGCAAATCCTATACCCTATTTTTATAAGACTTAAGAAAACCATTCTTGGTGGTATTCTAATTTTTCACTTGATTAACCACCAACTCACTATCTCCATACACCCTTAAGGCTTGGATTCCTCTTTTTTGAGCAAGTAGGAGACCTTGAATCAAGGATTCATACTTAGCTACATTATTAGTGCAACTAAATTGGAGCCTAAAGGAGAAGTAGTATCTTTTCTGCCATGATTTTGCCTTTGTTGCTGAAAGGTACTTGATTGATTATTTGCTTCTTGCTCATGAGATATTGCATTTGAAGTTGAGGCATGATTGGGAGGAGGGAGTTACGACATCTTCCATAGCTCTTATTTTGCTTCTAGTTTTATGAGCAATGGAATCCTGGTTTACATTACAATGCTCCTCCATTTGATGATTCATAAAAGAGCAATCACCTTGTCTTTGCATATCTAAGGCATCTTTAGATTGGTCCTCCTTGTATTATTTTTTTGCTGTAGGTTCTTGGATTGTCAAAGCCATAAAAGATTCAGCCTTCTGATACATACAATAGGCATAGGAGTAGTTACAGGAGGGACAAAAATCTTGATCTTGAGCCATATTGTTTTGAGGGACAATGGACCTACTTTGATTTACATTTGAGGTTGAAGCATGGCCACCCTGCCTACTCTGATCAGAAGAATTGTTCCAATGATTAGGATTTGGAGGCCTACCACTGCTTAAAGTTTGATATTGCAATTGATAAGGCTTACTACCTTTAGCTTGCTGCCTTTGTAAAGTCACCACCTTGTTGCTCACTTTCTGCATCATAGAGAAATTATCCTCCAACCTCTTCCCTTGATCTTTTAACTTCTTCCCATGATGTTGCAATTTTTTCTCTAGGTTCTTTTCTCTTTTATCCATGTTCTGCATCAGAGATTGCATCATCTCTTTGATTTCATCTATCCCATTTGAAGATGTGGAAGCTTGAGGGACTAAGACAAGGGATTGTGATGTAGAAGTTGTGGGAAGGGGAGCCATTGCTGGTTGATGATTTGGAACATCAGGGAAGAAAGGCATGGGAGGACTTGGAGCTAACTTACCTCCTTGTATCAATATATTTTATGCCCTTATTGCTATGTCATAAGCATTAGGCAAGGTATCTCCTCCCATAGTTTGGATTGTAGTGGAAATATCACTATTAGAAGCTCTAAGGTGATGCAAGAAGGCATTACCAGGGGTAGGCTTCACTGAAGTAGGTATTCTATCCCATGTCTTTTGAAATCTATAATTAAAATCAGTCATACATTCATGGGGGGCTCTTTTTATAGTGGTCAACTATTCTAAAAGTGACAAATATTCACATTTATCCTCAAAATGTTTGCACAATCCTACTCCTAATCCATCCCAATCTGTTATAGAACCATGAGCTAAACCCCTATACCATTGTAGTGCTTTTCCTTTCAAGGATGAGGCTAGGAGCCTAACTACAACATCATCCTCTGTAATACCATGGATATTGCAAACATTTGCAACCTTTTGAATGTGTTCTAAGGGGGAGATAGAAGTTTCACTAGTAAACTCTAGTATACTTTTGAGTGCAGCTACAGGTATGTCATGTCTTTGGGCTAATAAGAGAGGGCTCCCACCATTAAAGGTGGCAAAAGTATGAGTTCTAGGAAATGCCAAATAGACAAGTGATCTATTGATATGTATTGATGGCAGTCTAGGCTGAGATCTAACAACAGTAGGAGTAGAGATAGATCTTGTAGGTGTATTTGTTACTATTACACTCCTCACTAGTGATAAAGATATTCTAGTCTTCCTTCTTCTAGGGTTTGAAAATGAAAGCTCTTGGTACTGAAACTTACATCTAAAAGATGCCCTTGTTTTAGTTCTGGGCATGAATCACTGCAACTTTGGCCTAGAACCAGATATGTATTGAAGCTCAGAGTCACCAAGTACTTTGAAGAATGAGCCTCTTGAAGGCTTAAACATCAAAGCTAGTACTATCTCCTAAGTATTGATATTGAAATCTTCCTTTTTGACACCAGTAGGCTTGAAATTTTCTAAAAAGTTGTCCCACCAGGCATGCAAAAAATTGGTGTCACTTAGGTTTGCACCCTTGTCCAAAGCCTATGCATGAGGACAACCTAGTGAAACATGGAAACAACCTAAAAGATGTGGGTCATGAAATATGAGGTTGAGTCTCCGGAGAAGGTTGACTTCCTCTTAATATTAGGATGCACCTAACTACTCTTGGAGAGGAAAAGGGAGAAGGAGAGCATGAAAGCAAATCTACCTAATCTAATCTAAAGAGGTGATGCACCAATATAAAGTGTTTAGACCAATCTCTGTCCATATATGCACTATTGAACTAGAATGAAACTAAGGGTATACACATTCAGACTCGCTTTAATCTAATAATCACATGCAAATCAGAAGACCAAGATGAATGACACAAGGAAAGAGAGATTTTCTTATATTATCATTCATAGGCCAGGGAGATATAGTCATGCAGATTACTGATTTCTACAAAACACTAGTGGAGGCAAAGAGTTCTCGCACTTCACACCAATGGTTGAAAGAGATAAGGCAAAAATCATACAGTTTAGAGGCAAAGGGAATTTTATACTAGAATTATAGAGTAACAGAAGAGAACAACAGAGAATGATCTACCTTGGACAAAATTTACAAAAATTGCCTTTATAGTTTAGGCATAACTGAGATGTCTTCCAACTATAATTACTCCCCAACCAACTACCATTAAGTCCTATAGAGAACAATCATAGAGAAAATTTGATCTGGATATAGATCCAGGTGCAATGATAACTAATCTTTTATGTCAAATAATGCCTTAAGAAGATAGAAATAGCACCATTAAGCTACTCTGACCAGGTAGATAGGTTGGATCGGGGGGTAGAGTGTTCGTCTTTGCTTTGTATTAACTTCAGGGTGGTTGGAATCGATCATAAGATCATATTCATGCAAAAACCTTGATATCCCCTATTCCCATTTCACGAACCAGTGTGGTCAGCAAGTCAACCTGTCTTTGGCACCAAGATGAGCCACATGGACCAATGATCTCCTTTTACTTTGCCACCTCATAAGGTCTTCTCGAGTTGACCATTCACTTTCATTACTAACTGCATCATCCTTCAACTCCAACTGCTATGGATACAACATAACCGCCAGCCTTTAATTGGCAATGCCTTAATTGGACCCACTGTGACACATGTCACCTAGGTGTTATGTCACTATGCATATCCTCTGAGCACTTTCCCATGGCGAGATAGCACCCATTGTCAATATCCTTAGATCTGACGATCATGAAGACTCGCCATATTATCGCATTTTACCCTTAAAACTTTTGGGCTCACAAAATAGCTTAGCACACCTGGCACAACCTGGCATCTTTATCTTGATGAGACCTGGCCCCACTAATCCACATGGAAAAAGGGCGCTATGTTGCTATGGATAACATCCTTGCAGTTCTCCATAGTGAGATAGTGCCTGTCATGGATTTTCTTTAGATCTATCATGAGCAACAAAATCATACAACTTCTCATCAAGTTGGCTGAATAGTCCAATGAAAAACCACCATTGTACTATGACCCACCTGAAAACATGCCATCGAGGATGAGCTATAATATCACTTGGAGAAGGGTGGGCCCATTACATCATCTGCACCACGTGTCACCAAGGCACTATGTCACTATGGTTAAAATTCTTGCAACTTTCCATAGCGAGATAGCGCCCACCCTTGATCTCCACGAGATCAACGATGAGCAATATGGATCTAGCCTACAAATAAAAATTGGCCATGTGCCAACCTGTCTGAAAAACCTCGTTGCAGCCTGCCAAGTGAAGTAGGACCCACATTCATACCTTAGCCAATGACAAAATTGACCACTACCAATGTGTACTAAATCACATCACTAATATTATACGGGGCATACTTGGGACCCACCATATTTCAAAACTTCACCACAGGATCACTTTCTATCTAGGCACTATGTCACTAACAGTGAGAAGCATGGATTTTATGATAGCACCATAGCGCCCATCATCAATCTGTCAAAACCCAGTGCTGGAGAAACAATCAAGGGAAAGGGAGGACCCACTATAACATGTGGCCAAAAGGTGCTATTTTGCCATAGCAAAATGACGTGCAACTTTCCATGGTGAGATAGCACCGACCGTAGATCTGGGGAAGATCTAACAGCATGGGAAGTTGCAGGCTAGCGGAAGGAAAAAAGTGAAATAAACTAAGGTTTTAATCATTTAATTTTTTGGTATTTCTCAGGCATTAAAATAATATTAAACCTGGGAACTAGTCATTGGGTGGGGTTTGTATTTGAATTCAAATTTTGGCAGGGGCGCAAAAATAAGCAACAATTATTTCATGACATAAAAGAATATGTAGACAAGAATTAAACCAAAGTTCTATTGAGCACCTTTTGATTTCCTTATTGCTCCTAAGTTCTCATTTATTTTCTACAACATCAATTTTGCTAGATCATATGTATGATCTTTCTTCACAAGCTTGTAAGCTACATCAATAGCTATACATGGTACATTGTTCAATCTACTAGATTGGTAGAATTTGTGAGAAATCACTCTCACTACAAAATCTAGAAGAGTATCAATTATAGTATCAATTTTCATGCCCCTCTTATTCCACTTAGCTCCTATATTCCTTTCAATAACTCCTTTGGAATCACTACACAAGGTCTTAGGCCAATCTAGGGTTGGGAAACCTGTAACCCTATGTATTATCTTCTTGGTAATCTTCATGGGTCCTGTTTCCAACCACAAACATCCATTATGAATTCTACTAAGAACAATATGTATCCATTCTATTTTGAAACCTGTAGGGTAAACTAGGGCATTTGTTAAACCCTTTTTCTCAACTATTTGAAACTCATCCTTCAAAAATTTTTTATCACACAGTTTGTCATAGGCTTGGAATACCTCAAGGTCACCTACTACTCCTATTTTATAGTTGTAACACTTCCTTACATCTTGCACCATGATAACCTTGGGTGGAATTATGGACAATGTGCTAGCAGGGTCATTTTTGTAGGCTACCTCAGGAATGGGTCTAAAATTCAATTGTTTTACTTCATTACTAACTAGTTGAACCTCATAACTTTCCTTTCCCTTGGGTTTCTTAGAACTAGAAGCCATTATACGAAACTAGGGTTTCAAATATATTAAAACTTTAACACTACATAGCTTGGCACTTGATAAATACCTTAGACTGACAAAATTTGTGCTAAATCACTGTTGAAATCGGTGCAAAACGCCTCAAGGTTGCTCTTTGATCACTTCTACTCTCTTGGCATATTTTCTCTATGTTTGAATGGCATAAAAATGATCAAAATTCAACCTTATACCTTTGAAAATCTAGCATTAAATACTTAGTGCATACAGTTATAAACTTGGCACTTGAAGGTTTCAACATGACTTAGCTTCCATTGATATTTCTCAACTTGGCATCAACCATCAACTCAGCATCCACTGGAGCTTTACTCGGCATCTTCAAATTTTTACTTGGCATCTTTGCTCATGTTGATTTCTTCTTTGTAGTACTTCTTTGTCTTGGGACTGATGTATAATATAACTTTGTATATTAGTCCCATACACCTATGCTTGCTTAGTTGGATGAGATGTGACCACTTGACCTCTTGGGTGAAGTGATCCCTCCATTTGATGTGTTGCACTCATCTTTCTTCTTCCAAGTCTTGTCCATTTTCCCTTTGATTTGTTCAACATCCACCTTTTCTTTTCTTTTATTGACTTCTAACTTGGAAATATTGGTCCTTGTTGGGCAATACCTATTGATGTGACCAGTCTTCAAGCAACTAAAACATGTGGTTTGACTTAACCACCTATCATAGTTCCCTCTAAAGTGTGTTCTTATGCAATTTTCAAGGATGTGCCCATGCTCCTAATGGTAGTGATAGCTATACCTAGTGTTTTAATCCTAGTTGTAGTGGTGTGCATGGTTGTTTCCCCTTGTAGGCTGATTAGGTGTCCACACAAGCTTTGATCTACATTCAAAAGCTCTATGTCCATACTTCTTGCAGTTGTAGTAGTGACCCTCAAATCTTGGTGTCCTCATGGTCTTGGTTCTACATTCATGTGCTTGATGTCCTTTTTTTTTGCACTTGTCACAAAAGCTTGTATTTTTAGGTATATCATGTTGATGGCCATCCTTGCTCTTGCATATATTAGAGGTATGTCCCTTTTTACCACAGAAATGACAAGTAGGTTTAGTATTCTTACCTTTGTTATTTCTTTCTATTATAGTCTTGGATGATTCTCCTTGTTTAGCGCTAGTGTAACCAAGTCCTGAAGTATCATTACTAGCCCTTGGTGATTTTAGTAACTACTTGAATTACTTGATAGCCTCATTGGTTTGTTGAAGCTTTATGCTATCTCCTTCTCTCTCCTCAATTCATTCTAAAATTGTACATTTTTCATTCTCAAGGTGGAGATCTCAATTTCCTTCATGTTTAGCTCATGAATCATCTGACTTAAGGTGTCAAGCTGCATATTTGAGATTCTTTCAAACTAAATTATCTTCTCCTCTAGTCTATTGATAAGATTCCTCTTTTCATCTTCTATCATAGCCTTGTCTTCAATGGATTTCTTCTTCTATTCAATCACTTCACAAAGCATTATGGCTTGTGATTCTTGTTCAAACTTGAGTATACTGATTTCTTCTGCTTGAGCTATATTCTTCTCCATCAATTCAACTATTGCTACATCGAATTTCTTGGAATCTCCATTTGAAAACACTTGTGTGGTGTCAATCTCCTTGTAGTTTATGTGTATATGAGCAATGTTAGTATGCTAATAGAAACCAAATTTAAATAAAGCTTCTAAAAACTAAACAAAATTCATAAAATTCAAGATAGACTAAGATGAGCTCTCAATTAAGAATATGAGCCATTAATGGGCTCTCTCAATAAGAAGCTCTCTTGTTGAGTGGCTTTGTCTAAATAGATAGGATGTATGCTCAAGCTTATGCTTCAAAAAGGGCTTCAAATGGAGTTGGAATTTGGGTGTGAGTGTATGATTTTGATGTAAAATGGCTTCTTAAAATGGCATTATGACTTTACTTCATGGATTGTGTTGAAATAGCCTAGGAGAGGATTCTTTAAATAGGCAAAGGGCTTGAGGGATCAAGGGCTAGGATGCAAGGATGGGTAAAAGCTTATGGAAGGCTCAGATTGCATGAGAGGAGAGCACATGGATTGTGCTTCCTTACAGCCAATCAAGGAGTGACACATGTCACATGGTGAGAGGATGGAGGAAAGGGGAAGGATGAGTCAACAAAGGAGGCTCAAGGGATAAAATCTTCATAAAGACCCTCATAATGACTTGTAAGAGCAATAAAAGGGCTTGGAAGAGTCATTTATGGCCTAGTGGGCTTCATAAAGTTTTATGGTTGAGATATTTTGAGGGAGATGAGAGCAATTTCGACTTGAGCTTGATTAGGAGGGTTTTAAGCTTGCTTAGGATTGTGCAAATGATTAGAGGATGGATTAGGATGGTTTAGGATTAGCTTAGGGATAGGCAAGTGGATGGCATTTAATGAGGGTGGGTGAAGGAGGAGATATTTGTTAACTTTGGCTTGGGTTAGTAAGTTCTAACCTATGTTTAGGGAATGTGACAAGGTTAGGAGGGGATTAGGATTAGGTTTAAAGACATCTTCTAGAAGAGTCTAGACTTTGGATGAGGATAAAGACTTTCTAGAATAGTCTAGAATTTCCTAAGATGAGGATGAAGACTTTCTAGAAGAGTCTAGAACTTCTTAGGATGAGGATAAATTAGATTTTTAGGAAATAAATAAAGTTTTATTTATTTCAAGGGTTTGAGTTGAGGAGATATTTATTAAAACTTTTTTAATAAACATGAGGATTAATATTTAATCTTAATTAAATATTTTGAGTTGGGATTAGGGGTAGGAAATGATGGGATTAGCCTTTAATCAAAATTAAAGAAGGATTAGAAGATTTTGGAAGAGGTTAGTGGTCTTAAGGAAATTGGCCAAGTTTTGGGCAAAAAATAAATTTTTTATTTATTTTGGGTTTTTTGGTCAATTTATTAATTAAATAATTAATAAATAAGGAAATAATGTTTAAATAAGATTTAAACATTTTTGGGAGGGATTCCTTAATTAAATATTTTTAATTAAGATAAAGGGATTTAATGACATAAAAATAAATTAATTAATTAAATAATTAATTAATTAATAAATGATGATGTCATCAAGAATTTTTCAAAAAATAAAAATGCTTTATTTTCTAAATTTTTTTAGGTTTCTACATTTTGCCCCTCTTTGATGTGATGTTGCAAGTGGCATGGCATCAAAGATAAGAAAATAAGATGCCCAAGGCTAGAGCAGAAGAGGAGAGAATGGACTATGAGATGCCCCCTCAAGAAGGCGGCAAGGAGAGAAAGCGAGGCTCGATGACTACTTGAAAAGTACAAGAATTTGAGATGAGCAAGAAGACTTAGATTGGCTTAAGAGAAGAGGTGTAGTTAGCTCAAACTCTCACTATGGGAGAATGATAAAGGATAATTAGAGGCACAAGAGGAAGCAAGCTTAAGTCTTTAGGGAAGCTGGAGGATGAAGGAGCAGAGTGCTATAAAAGGAATCCAGGATGGGGAGATGGATGAGGGGATTAAAAAGCTGATGAAATAGGATTTCAAAGAGTTAGATATCCCTAGGACTATGATTGTGGATCTCGAAAGATGAGGCTTGGTGGATTGATTTGGATTGGTGGATCCCTAAGACTAGGATTGTGGATCCCTAAAGCTAAAGGTGAGGAGTGATTCAAAGAGATACTAATGCATAAGTTGGGGTAGGAGAGACGAATGCTAGATATGGATGGGGGATAATGGAAATGAAAGAAAACCAATGAAGCTTTTTGAGTAGGGGGATACTTCAAAGAGAAGTACCACCATGTAGTTGAGCACGAGATTTTCTATAGGGCTGTTGGTTAATTGCCAAGGTTACCAAGAACATCAAGGCCTTTTCACCAACTGTCTAGAGGACTGACAGACTAATCAAAATAAACACGCAAGGATTGTCCCAGCATCACACATGAATCTCAAAAGAATCAGAGTGGAACCGACACTGGGTAACCCACAAGCATAAAAGAAAAACAAACAAAAGACTTGATCAAGACCTTACGCCCAGATTGCCCCATTCGTAGTATACCATGATATGGAAGATCGTGGCAACTTTGAGGAGGGAACAAAAAGATTGTTTGGAAAAGATACTTCAAGACCCAAAAGGGAAGATTCCAAATCAAAAGAAAGTGAAAATCCAAAAGAGAAACATTTGCCAACGAGATGGGTAGGATGAGGTACTAACGGACCAAGATCAGACATGAGGAAAGCTATATCCTACAAGGATCTATTGGAGAGCACCTAAGCTGGTGGATCTAGATGAGTGATGCATCTGGCAAGCTAAACTAAGAAGGATAACACTTTGGTGATAGGAGATCTAGCTAAAGGATGCATTGGAATAGCTAAGAAAGATGTGTGATGTGTGCAAGATGTTGATCAAGGAGGAACTGACACAAAAGCTAGATAGATACAATGGTACTAAGCTAAAGAGGATGTACAAGCTGACGGACCAAGATATTTATAAGATGAAGCTGACCAAGATAGTTACAAGCAGGCAAAAGCTCAAGATGATAGGATAGTGGGATGGTTTGATGTTGTGCAAGATGCAAAAGCTAAGGGTGGGGTGATAGCGAAAGATATGGATTTGGTAGGATGCATCCAATGATGATGAGAGATTTTGTGACCAAGGATAGCTAGAGGAATAGGATGAGATGGCTGGATAGGATGGTAGATAGCTAGGATTATTATGGATAGAAAGAGATGACATTGGGTTTGCATGAGGATAGCCTAGAGCTAGATACCAATGATAAGGGAGGATGGACAAGGCAAGATCTCCAAGGAATATAGTGCCCCCAATCAGAAGATAACATGTGGAAGGAGGTCTTATGATGGATGTGATAGGATTGAAGCTAGGATGGAAAAAGCTGAAGGGGCTAGGGAGATGGATGATAGCTAGGATGGTTGGCTGAAGCTGCAAGAGATAAGTGGATGGTGTGAGATGGAAGATGGAGGGTGGAGGATAGGTGGATAGATTGGAAGATGGAGTTGGATGTCAAGAGATGACCAAAAGCATGAGGCTGATAGGCTAAGCTGGGGATGGCAGGATTACGCATGATGCTTGTTTGCCAAGTTTTCATCATGGTACTTGTCCAAGGTGCTTGAATTGCCAAGTTTTCACCAGTGGATGCTTTTTTTTTTGTTTTTTTTCTTTTTGACTTTTTGACTTTGGACTTAGCTGGAATGATTTTGGCTTTCTTCAGCTATTTTGGCTTATAGATGTTGGTAGGATGGATGAAAAAGGATTGGATTGAACAAGTGGAATGGTGGGTGGGAGTTTGACAGATAATGGATGCGAAGACATAAGGCTTGTGGGTAAATGGATGAGAAAAATGGAAAGATCATCATTGGCACACACCTTGAGAGGTGATAAAGTAGTGGGAAAGATGGTTTTGAGCGAGGTTGAGGAGAAAATGGAGGAAGAGAAAGATAAGGACTAAAAGTAGAGTTGGAAGATGGAGGATGGGAAATTTAGGATAAGAAGCATATGGACTAAAAGTGGATTGGGGGGATGAAGGATGCTTATATGGGGATTTGGATGAAGGATGGATGGATGAGGCTTTTTAAGTAGCATGAATGGATGCCAATTGAGATTTTTCTTTGAGATGCATTTCTTTTATGAGCATCTTGGGTATCCACATGATTTTTGACTTTTTTAGCTTGGGCTTTTGTGGCCTCTTGACTTTTTCTTTGATTGGGATTAAATGTTTCTTGTTTTGAACATGTATTTTAGAAGGGACATGTTGAGACTTAGATTTTTGTGGATTTTTGGATTTATGCTTTTGTATTTTGGCAGCCAATATGCTTCTATTAGCCATGGGATGGGAACAAGAGCATGGAGGAGATGGAGGGATAATTGATGGAGTGATAGGGTTTAAAGGTTGGAAGGGATTCAAGGGTGAATGCCTTTGATGATCTAGCTAGTGGATTTGAGAGGATGGAAGGATAGATTGGAACATAGGATATGGATGGATATAATTTCCCAAAATGGATGGATGGAAGGAAGGATATGGGCCCAAAATAGATGGAAACGGGGAAGGTGTAGGTCCCAAAATAGATGGAGGGGATAAAGGATTCATATTAGGTATGTAAGGACCCAAAGTGGATGGAAAGGGTGTGGGATTTAGATAAGGGATATATGGACCCAAAATGGAGGGTTGGAGATAAGGAGTAGGATGAGGGCCCAAAATAGATGTGGAATAAGATGGATGAGAACTTTGGGGTGGAGATGGAAGGACTTGGGACCATGCAGGAATAGTGGGGATACCAACATCTAGAAATACATTTTCATTTATTTTTTCAATATGATATTCATTATTTGGAACACAAGATGTGAGTCCATTACTAGCTGAAGGAGTTGGAGCTTCAGATATGATAATTAATTCTTTTTCGATGGATCTATCATCATGGATTATGGGAGATGTATGATCATGAAGCAGAGGAGATGGGATGATAGGATCTTGAGTTGGGTGGGCTGAGGGAAAGGGATCTTGAGATGGAGTAAGTAAGATGGTAGGATTTAGATATGGAGGGGATGGTAAAAGTGGATCATGTAGGGGAATAAGTGGGATGGTGGGATCTATTGTTCTGTCAAAGGATATTTCAACATGATTTTGGACAAGATCTTGATAGGAATGGATGGGATTGGATGCATGAGGTTCATTATATGGGATTTGGATAATACTTGGAGGAGGAGATGTGGATGGGATTTGGAGCGATTCGATGGGTGGTGGGAATTTGATGCTTGCGGGAAGTGGACAGATTTTAAGCAACTTGATGGATGGTATGGGGGTGATAGCTATGGGAGATGGAGGTGATATTATAGATGGGGAAGCTTCATCACTGACTACTTCACATGGTTGGATTAGAGGAAATGGCTTATCGACTGTTGGAGGTGGCTTTTCTTGTATTTCGTCTAGGAGATTCCTTGGAGACTCATGTGTCAAAGGTGGAGGTGGTGGATTGATAGGAATAGCTAGTGTGATGAGGGTGGAAGATTGGAAGCTTGGTTGATTGGGTGATGGAGGAGAAGCTAGGATATCATATAACATGACTAGATAGTTTGGAATAACTCTTGAATTTTTGGGGATGGTTGGTGGAAGGCCTCTAAGGCTCTCAAGATACCCGTCATAGTCAACAAGATTTTCATCATCATTGGAATAGGATGTAGTGGGAGAAAGGACAATACAACCAAACACATCATGATAGGTTTGGGATTTCATGTTTTGATGATGAGTTGGAAGGGGATGGGGTCTTGCATATGGATGAACATGGAAGTTCATGGTTGGATTTGGATTAAGCCTAGATTTTGGATTGGCTGATGAAGGATTTCCTAGGGAGAGTCAAAGCTATATGACAAACCTAAGGAGGATTGGCTGGTGATTTTTGGCTTTCCTGTGGATGGAAGACTTCAAGGGCATGCTGTCAAAAAGTGAGAGTTTTGCTTTCCTATGCATTGGATTGGTGGAGATTGTGTCAACTTAAGGATAGACTAATGATCTTATGGGCATGACATGAGATTGACCACTTGTGGATCCCAACCTTTAGCTCAAGGTGATGAGGGATAACAAGTGACAAAGCTAGATTACCCTAGATAAAGCTCTGTCAAAGGGATAACCTTGGTGAGGCTAGTGGATTGGTCGGATTGATTGGATAACAAATTCTAGCAGAATAACAACAACTCTCTAAAGGCTTGGGTGTGATTTTTGATTGGGTTGCTAGCTGGCTAGGGGGGATGATTTGGAGAGACTTTGGATTTGGGATTTTTCTAAAGCAAGGAACTAGATAGATTTGATTGCAGCGAGGGAGCTTGGATGATTTTTTGATGAGGTAGTGACTATGCTAAGTAGGCCTTGAGCTAGGAGATTTCTACTTTTTTGGGATTTTGACCAAAGTTGGCAAACATTCATTCAAAAGCTATGAACAAAAAAGTAGACAAAATTTTGGAGCAAGCACGTCAAACACACCAACATCCTAGGAAGCTTTCTACAAGGATGAAATTTGTTATACCTAGGGAGTCCTCGATGTATGCAAGGTACGTGAGGCCCAAATCTGTAGATGAAACCAAAAAGATGTCACACAGCCGAGAGGAGCGGTAACCCACTTCTCCTCTTTCACTTCTCAAGGATATAAAGTTCCTTGAGGCTTAGCCCGAGTGAAAAAATCTTGATTCCAAGAGAGGTGTCTTTGGATTCACCTCTCGATTTTTATACTCCACCAGAATGCTGGAGTTGAGGTCATCCCAAGGGGTGATGAAATCCCCAAGCAGGCCTCCTAAAAAGTGTAAAACAAGACCACATACATCATCTTGGGCTTTAAAAGACATGCATTTATTCCAATTGATGATTTAGATTTTGTAAGCTATGATTGAATACACTTGTGATTATGGCATACAATGTTCATTCCAATTTGACAGCATCGTCAACATAATGAAAGTTGAGAGATCGTCAACATAAGAAATGCGAGCACCATTGAAAATGCATCCAAACCATGCAATGTTCATTGATTGTTAGTCATTCAAGATTGAGTGTGAGTTTGTTTTAAGCCCAAAACAAAGATGTGCGAAACTCGATTGCTAAGCATGCACCCAGAGGCCCTCCACATCAAGATTTGTCCAATTTTTATGTCCAAATGAAGTGTGAGCGAGATTAATGCGCATTCAAAGAATTTTCTAAACTTAGAAAAACCACTAAAGAGCCAAGTGAGTGGAGTTTGATCTTTGTGGAGCACTTAACACCCTCTTAGGTAGACCCATCCCCATAGATGGCACTGAGATTGCAACCAATAGTTAAATTGATGGGTGATTAAAGAGGGTGAGTCCAACTACAAACTTACTCAAAGCATCTTTATTAGTTTTTATAACTTAGAAGATTTCAAAAATGTGGATTCTTTTTATGCCCCAAAAGATGATTATTTGATCTATGGCATTCAAGATTGGATTTGTTGTTTTAATCATGCATTCATAAAATTAAAAAAACTTGATTTTAATCCATGGCACTCATGAGTGATTTTAGCAACATGCATTCAAAGACAAATGATTAAACATTCAAATTTTTTCCTTTGAGCATTCAAGATTGAGATTTTGTGTGTTGTTTTAAGAACTTTGAAGTTCTTTGTTTTAACCCTAGATCATTCAAGATTGTTTTGGACTCAAAAGTGAAAATGACTCTTTGGACTTTGGTTTTCATTCAAGATTTTGTGTTCTAGTTTGCATATTTTAAGCCCAAAAATGATATTCCTAGATTGTTTTGATGCATGAAAAACCTAAGAAACATTCAAGATTTTGCAACAAGACATTTGTTTGGAACAAATAACAAAGCTTTTAGGACAATTTTTGGCAACCATTTAGGACTCTTAGTTTTTATGAGATTTTTAAAAGAACTTTAAAATATTTGCAAATGAGGTTCATTTTATCCTTTATTGATGCTTTGAGTTTGATTTAGATTTTAGTGTGCACTTAGTGTTGATTTTGAACCTTTTGAAATGGAAACTTGAAGTTCTTTTTAAATTCCCAAAAATGAAGTGTTCCTAACTTTGCATGAATGCATCTAAAACCTTGATGTTGAAAGGATGCAAATGATTGGATTGGTTTAGTTTCACTTGTTAAAAAAATTATTTTTTTTGGGCAAATTTTTAGTTTTTAATGGATTTAAGTATGATTTGGGGGTTCATTTTAAGCACTAAAAAGAAGTGTGTATGATTTTGCTTCTTTAAAAAAAATGGCCAAGATCCCCCACAAGAAGAAGAAGAAGAAGTAGATGGAATAAGAAGAATATAGACAAGAAGAGGAAGAATAATTCCAAGTTCTTTGTCCACCTATAAGCTTGAAAAATCTGCAAACACTATGAGATAGATTATGAGTTCCTTTGTCTTTTTCATGCTCATGTGGACCTACAAAACCAATTTATACAATCCTACCAATCACAAAAACAAACAAAATTAGCCAAAATTAGCAAGTGACATACAAAACTTGACTAAAAAATCTAATGAAGATGACCCATGCAGGCTCCCACCGGGCATGCCAAAATGTATATAAGCAATGTTAGTATGCTAATGGAAACCAAATTTAAATAAAGCTTCTACAAACTAAACAAAATTCATAAAATTCAAGATAGACTAAGATGAGCTCTCAATTAAGAATATGATCCATTAATGAGCTCTCTCAATAAGAAGCTCTTTTGTTGAGTGGCTTTGTCTAAATAGATAGGATGTATGCTCAAGATTATGCTTCAAAAAGGGCTTCAAATGGAGTTGGAATTTGGGTGTGAGTGTATGGTTTTGATGTAAAATGGCTTCTTAAAATGGCATTATGACTTTACTTCATGGATTGTGTTGAAATGGCTTGGGATAGGATTCCTTAAATAGGCAAAGGGCTTGAGGGATCAAGGGCTAGGATGCAAGGATGGGAAAAAGCTTGTGGAAGGCTCAGATTGCATGAGAGGAGAGCACATGGATTGTGCTTCCTTACAGCCAATCAAGGAGTGACACATGTCACATGGTGAGAGGATGGAGGAAAGGGGAAGGATGAGTTAACAAAGGAGGCTCAAGAGATGAAATCTTCATAAAGACCCTCATAATGACTTGCAAGAGCAATAAAAGGGCTTGGAAGAGTCATTTATGGCCTAGTGAGCTTCATAAAGTTTTATTGTTGAGATATTTTGAGGGAGATGAGAGCAATTTTGACTTGGGCTTGATTAGGAGGGTTTTAAGCTTGCTTAGGATTGTGCAAATGATTAGAGGATGGATTAGGATGGTTTAGGATTAGCTTAGGGATAGGCAAGTGGATGGCATTTAATGAGGGTGGGTGAAGGAGGAGATATGTGTTAACTTTGGCTTGGATTAGTAAGTTTTAACCCATGTTTAGGGAATGTGACAAGGTTAGGAGGGGATTAGGATTAGGTTTAAAGACATCTTCTAGAAGAGTCTAGACTTTGGATGAGGATAAAGACTTTCTAGAATAGTCTAGAATTTCCTAGGATGAGGATGAAGACTTTCTAGAAGAGTCTAGAACTTCTTAGGATGAGGATAAATTAGATTTTTAGGAAATAAATAAAGTTTTATTTATTTCAAGGGTTTGGGTTGAGGAGATATTTATTAAAAAAAATTTAATAAACATGAGGATTAATATTTAATCTTAATTAAATATTTTGAGTTGGGATTAGGGGTAGGAAATGATGGGATTAGCCTTTAATCAAAATTAAAGAAGGATTAGAAGATTTTGGAAGAGGTTAGTGGTCTTAAGGAAATTGGCCAAGTTTTGGACAAAAAATAAATTTTTTATTTATTTTGGATTTTTTGGTCAATTTATTAATTAAATAATTAATAAATAAAGAAATGATGTTTAAATAAGATCTAAACATTTTTGGGAGGGATTCCTTAATTAAATATTTTTAATTAAGATAAAGGGATTTAATGACATAAAAATAAATTAATTAATTAATAAATGATGATGTCATCAGGAATTTTTTAGAAAATAAAAATACTTTATTTTCTAAAGGTTTTTAGGTGTCTACAGTATGTCATTTTCAGCTATGGCTATATCCTTCCTTCTTTTTAAGGACTTTCTCAATTCTTCTCTAGCTTCCTCCAATTTTTTATAGAGCGAGGTGCACATCAATCACCTAATTGTCTATGGTCTTTCCAAGTTTGAAAACTTCCATCTTTAGATATTTTCCCTAAGCTATTAAGCTTTCCTTTTGAGAACCTTGCTCTGATACCAATTGTTGGAATGTTCAAATGGAAAGAGTACTTTTAAGAGGGGGGGATAAATCAAAAGTAACACACTTTAACTTTTTCAAATCCTTTAAAAAAATAATTAAAAGTAAATTGCATGCATGTAAACATATTAAATGAACATAAAGTAAACACATGCATCAACACATGACACCAAAATTTGGTAACTTAGAAACCCTCCAAGAATAAGAAGGTAAAACTGGGGTGGGGATGATACTCACAAAATCAATGTAGCAATAATTGTTTGACCACTTCTAATTGTCTACCTTGTTAAAGGTCTACCCTATTAAAGGCTTTACACTATATCAATAGTGACCTGGTTAAAGGATTTAAAACACTTTACTTGAAGTGTCACCCAGTTAAAGGATTTAGTCACCTCTTGAAAAGATCTGCAAAATAGCTATTAAGCCAACCTATCAACATAGGATTTTCACTATCTAATACAATTGCTAGAGAGTATTAGAAATATTTGACCTGATTGCTTACAATCTTCAATTTCTAATTTTAGGCACTTGATCTACTCATTCTAATGTGATCCTTGCTTGATCTAATATTTTTTCATATCCCTTATTCTGTTATGATCAACTGGATGTGTAATTGCTACTCAATTCATTAAATCTTTGATACCCTTGCTGCTTGCCATGTTCTACAATTTTTGTTATCTGCTTAGCAACTTCCTTAACTTCTACTTAGCAACATAAAATTGTGGGGTCTAAGCCTTCTTATAAAGACTTTGTAGACTTAGGGTTATGTATGGATCTACAATACATATTGAATCTTGAATTCCTGCTCGTTTCTTGCATTATTCTCATTGGTTGCATGCCTTCTCTATTTTTCTTATTGGCTGCCTATTGATTGCATAGGAAATATAAAATATTCATTCTTATCCTTATTATCCTTCAAAATCCTTCCATATCAGCTCAAAAAATAGTTTACATCTAATTTTGTGAAGTCACAAACTCATATGCTAATTCTATGTTACTCAGCACATGTTTGATCCTGGTTTGCTTGACACCTATTACATTATGTCTTGCTCAGAACCTATATAGTTCTGGCTCACTCGGCATATGAAGCATTCTAACTTGCTTAGCATCAACTGTGACTCAACATCTATATATCACTTGGCACCTATGTAATGCTCATCACCTAAAGTCACTCAGCACCTATTGGAATTTTGGCTTGGCACATGCTGTGGCTCGGCATGTATAGTGTACTCAACTTTTATATGAGAAGTGGTTAAGTGTGTTGACACTCTAATGTCAAAACCAAACTGAGACCAATAGATGATGATGTGTATAACCTTGGAAGTTAGTATGGACTGTACAAAACAAAGATATTTGTGTTGTAAGTGAAATAGGATAGTGGAATTGAAAGAAAGAATTATTTTATTTACAAAATAATTACTTGTCCAATTAGGGCAGACATCCTAGATGTTTACTCTAAGTTGAAAAAGTGGATTGTGGTCTTAGCTAACCTAGCAGCAATTTATGGGAAGGCATGGTATTTGTGCAAAGGACATCTTTAGAATTAAAGTATGTTATCTTGTAATTGTTATGTTGAGCAATTGGATGTGAACTTTTGTGAAAGTAATATATGAAAAGTTTTCTATAAGCTATTTTATGATCTAAGATTGAGCTAAAGATTAAAGATCAATCAAGCAAGAAGTTACAGTACTTATATTCTAGAATTTTGATTACTTGTTTAGGTAGTGAGCTCTTCTTGTAGTTGGAAGTGCATGTTTGGGCAGTGGGCTCATCTTACATCTATTGTACTACAACTCCTAACAGGGTTGAAATCTCCTAATAGGAATTTAAAGTCTCCTACTAGGGACTCCTTATATTGAATTTTCTCATTAACTCCTAACATGGTCCATCCTCTAACAAGAAACTTATATATCAGTATATTATCTAGTGGGTATCATCCCCACTAGGGTTTTCCCTTGGCCAAGGTTTCCCTAGTTAACAAAATATGGTGTTATGAGTTATCTTTGTGCATGGTTGTTGTTAGTGTTCAGCATTACTTTATTACTTTGTTATGTATGGTTTAAAGTAAGAAATAATATCTAGTTAGTAACTAAATTTTGTCGAATACTAATTCACCCCCCCTAGTGTTCCTTATTTCTAAAAAATCACTAGATGCAAGAACTAAAGGAAGAATTGGATCAGATAATAGAGAATGATACATGGGAATTGGTTCCTAGACCAAAAGATAAGAATGTGATAGGGACTAAATAGGTTTTCAGAAATAAGATGAATGAGCAAGGAGAAGTTGTGAGAAACAAGGCTAGACTTGTTTCTAAAGATTATGCACAGCAAGAAGGCATAGATTATGAAGAGACATATCACTAGTAAATTTGAACTCAATTTTTGACAAATTTTGGTCAAAATTTCAACCCGAGTTGGTCAAAATTTTGACCAAGTAGTTCGTGGTAATTTTTCTCATCAACATTTTGACCAATACATTTGTCAAAAAAAATTATTTTTGCTAGCTTTGATTTTTCACTATTGGTCAAAATGTTTTTAGAAGTGGTGAAAATTTTGACTAATTCTTGGTAGAAAGCTATCAAGAATTGGTCAAAATTTCCACCCATGTTTGGTCGAATTTTTTTTATAATTGGTGGAAATTTTGACCAAGTCATGGTAGAAAACTATCAAGAATTGGTTGAAATTTCCACCAATGTTTAGTCAAATAAAAATTATAATTGGTGGAAATTTTGACCAATTCTTGGTAGAAAACTATCAAGAATTGGTTGAAATTTCCACCAATGTATGGTCAAAAAAAATTATATTGTATCAAGCAATTGTTTCTTATCCAAGCCATTAAATTTGCAACCTTTTAAATCTCTGCAAAGATAAAGCTGGAGTAGAAGAATTTTTATGGAATGGATGCTTTACAATCAAAGGACACCTTTGAGAAGAAAAATTCTCCTGCTCTAGCTTTATCTTTGAAGAGATTTAAAAGGTTGCAAATTAAATGGATTGGATAAGAGATAATCGCTTGATACAACATGGAACAAATGGACATTTATGCATAAAGAGATGAATTAGAAATATTTCAAACTTCTTGCCATCCTAAATTTGATTCTATTATTCTAAGAGCACTATTGATATTACTAAAATTAACATAACAGATATAATTGTTTATATAAATTTATCTACATTATCTAAAGGAGTCCAAATATAAGGTTTATATAGCTGATATTTGTTTGATCTAGATAACATCCACCAATGGTAAATAGTTAGCCTCTCATATAATAGTTAATGACAATCTTGAATAAAAACATTTGTGAATAAAGAGGGTATCGATTAGCATACATTGGTAATATTAAATAAAAATTAATGAAGGAAAGGTATGATTAAATGTGAAATATAAGATATATACATATTAGGTGTTTTTCTTTAATGATCGCAATCTCAAAATGGCCACTATCTTCATGGGCTATGGCATCACTGTATGCTACCAAGATACTAAGATGTCATCAACATACTAAAAACACAATTTATACTGTATCTATTAAAAACACCAAATAAGTTACATGTCTTTTATTGAAACTTGCATGAAGCAAAATTGTAACTAGCTCGACCTTCATTTGTTTCCTTTAGCTCCAACTTTTGGAGTGGACTAAAAATTTTGAATTCTCCTTCCACAACCTATATCTAAAGTTTCTCCATTTGTCAACTAGAGCTAAAAATAGCCTTTCCAATTCCCTAAAAGATGTTAGAGGCAATAATAGTATTCTTCACTCTTTCGGTGAGATGGTGTGGGGTTCCCATCAACAAGTTCCAACACTACCTCCAAACCACCGTTAAATTCAATTCAAGCAAAGCATGACAACAAATGAAGAACACCATCTTTGCTACCAGTCAAAATAATAAGATTGGAAAGATGGAGGCTACGTCAAACTTAACACAACTCTGATCATTTTTTAGTAGCTACAAAAAGAAATACATATATACTCAACAATAACATCAAATAGAAATAGAGAAAATCCAAACTAAATAGCAATCAAGACTCATTCAAGGAAACAATGATGTATTTGTTATATTAGCAATTATTAGTGATATGCATTTGTTAGAGTAGACATAGTAGAGAACATCAATATGAGAGAAGCATATGATCAGACGTCTGATGTAACTTATATCTATGATATTGCATCTAGCAAGGAGATCATACAGTAGTATATCCTCAATCCTCACGAAACATAAAACCTTCATTAGTAAATCAGCCCATAGACACAATACATCAGTAGAGCAAATAGCAAAGGAAGAATATAGAATATTTGACACATAGCAAGTAATAAGATGAATCTGTCATCTATGAATATTCCAATTTCTAATGCACCCTACTAGGGAACCCTATTGCACATGGAAGGGAGAAAATAGCTAAGGGCAGCCTATTATTAGATGCACTAAAAAATATCATTGAATTAAAATGAGCAGTCTTATGTGTCTAACAATATTATAGCAAAAATTACTCTAAAAAATTGACATATAATAGCCAACATAAAGGGGAGAATTTTGGTATGTTTTGAACTAGGGTCAGCCCCCAAAACTAAAATTGGTAACTATTTCCCTGTGGCAACAAGTTTGATAAACATATTTAAAACAAAATAGAAATGTTGAGATAATTTAGTGACAGAATCCCAAACTTAATAATGATATGACATAGTGAGCACAGCTTGAAGTTGATCTATTTGATTATGTACCTTATGAAATCATGTTGACACAACTCCATCATTCTCTAAAATACTTAGTTCTTGTTCAACTTTTTCAAGGCCCTTGCTCACAGCTTGTATCTCTTCTACCAAGGTATATAGTTAGATCTGTCATATATCAGATTATTTAGAAAAATTAAAAAAATTGTAAATTAACATAAACATTACAATAATTCTCATAATTCATTATGAGGGGCCAAGAATTGAATTGAAAATACCTTCAAGGAAGCTTCAATGGGAACAAGATCCTTATCAAAATCTAGCAAATCTACCATCTT
Source organism: Cupressus sempervirens (assembly GCA_028749045.1). NCBI lineage: Eukaryota > Viridiplantae > Streptophyta > Pinopsida > Cupressales > Cupressaceae > Cupressus > Cupressus sempervirens. The sequence continues at coordinate 799,384,568 of CM053791.1, read as the reverse complement.
TTTAGTGAGTACCTAAGAACAAGAAGATCCAATATTAAACAAGTTTCAAAGCAAAGATTACAAGCACTTAATGTTTGGAAGGAAAAACTCAATAATGGACTATGTAAGAAACATTACTTATAGGTCAAAAGACCCTGTGGAACCATTACCAATACTAACATCAATAATATGACATAATAAGTTAGAAGTATTGCTTGTAAATTGGAACTTTCATCTCAATTATTCTTGGCTATATCAATGACATAAGCTTGTCATCAGTACTTTAACTCTCACTATATCCCAAACATAGCTTCTAGGTAACCCTCAATCCTAATTTACAAAAATCATGCTATGAAAAATCATACATCCCCAAGGAAACTTGTCCTTTGTAAGAATTTATTTTGTGGGAAATTTCTCATAGCTTCATGTATTTAAGAAAGAGAACACAAAATTGTAAATATAATTGTAGTTCTAATGAAATAATATACTTCCAAAGCCCTATCCTTGCATGTGTCTATATGGAAATGGACCCTTCTAATAGTCTCCCTACTGACACTTTGCTAAAAGTTGGTAATTATTATTGGGCCCAATCTATGGATTATGAAAAGATAGCTGTTCAATGTAGTAGATGTTTCTCAACTAATCATTTCACACCCTAATGTTAAAGATCACCAACCACCAAAGAAACATGGATTCAAGAGGGGAGTTGATATGATGAATTAAGGTTGAACTCTAACACCATGTTGTTCCACCTAGCGCTCAGATTTAAAAGGTTCTATCTCATATATCTTTGACTTTTCAAGCACACATAATCTTGAGCCTCATCCTCTCATAGATGGAAATTCTTCTCCTATTGAATCTCCTTTACATGGATCTCAAGTATGTGATTATATGGCTGCTTATAATGATAAATCCAAAGTATATGACTCTGTCACCTTAGTAGTTTCTACAAAAGCATAAACCTCTCCAACACCATGAGACACTCTAATTGTTAGAAGTTCCTAGGCTTGTTCAAAGGAATCCTTTGTTACTTTCTAGCAAGAATGGATAGATGTAAGGAGAATGAAAACTCTCACTATCAAAATCTAGACATTCAATGTTGCTAAGGTCATCAAGTAAATAGAAAAATAAGGATGAAGTGTGTACTTTGATGCACCCATATCTATGGGATGGGGTTTCTTTGTTATTTTTGGAATGAACTTTTGGTGCACCCCTATTAGAGGGTTGATGTGTACAATCATTTTTTTATGCATTCAATACATGAGACCAGACCCTTTGTCCATAACTCATTGAATAAACACACACACACACACACACATAGAGAGAGAGAGAGAGAGAGAGAGAGAGAGAGAGAGAGAGAGAGAGAGAGAGAGAGAGAGAGAGAGATTTTACAATAAGTTTTATGGGTTTTATTCATTTTAGGCCATATTTACAAAATATAAATATACAAATATGAATCTAGATATATGTATTAAGGGATGAGTTTAAAAATTAATCCTCTCAATATGCACAAAGGGTGATTAATGTTTTACACAAAAAAGGTTTGATTGTGGACCCATGTCCAAATCTCCAAACTTTTTTTATTATTAGACAGAATTTAGTTAAGTGAAGGTTTTACATGTGCATAAAAATTTAAGAATAGTTGATTTTACTCCCAAATATAACTTTAATTTTCTTTAACCAATGAACCTCTTCCTATTTGAGAACCATTTTGAATTTACAATTATATAGCTTGATAGATATCAAGAGTTGTTCTCATTTTTTATACTCTAATAAAAATTACATTTTTTATACTCCAATAACAATTACTTTCAAAAAAAAATGAAAGAACTTCAAATCATTTCATCATTTCCAGCATTTCATATTAATGAACTAGTCAGAATTGGGACCAACCATCCTTAGAAGCCGATTTATAATCACTTATTGATCATGAAACCTAGTAAAATAGAGAATTGTGTTTTCTTGCTAACTAATATATAAATTGGAAATGCTTTGGTAGCAAAAAAAAATCATAATTTTTAGATGCATTTGAAACTACCATAAATTTTATAGTAGTAAAAGATGACAACTCTAGCAACACATAAAAGTAAAATGAAGAAAATGAAATTCAGAATAACCATTGCTAGATTATTGACCTAAAAGAGGTCTAGAATGTGTTCCAATAGCTACAACTCTTTTAGCTAGTGCCTCCAATGGAACATCCAGCCAAACAGTAATTCCTTACTTCATGAACATAGCCCCTTTAAATTTTAAACACAATTTCGAAACAAATAAAAAAAGTATTCATACAATTATTGCATTATAAGAATAAGAAAAAGAAATGCTCAATATGAAGATTGTCAGAATAATACACTACATTGTCCTACCAATTTTGAGCACAAACTATAGCACCACCTCTAGTAGCGACAACTAGATGATACATGGTAGATGATTGTTTCAGTACTTCACTTTGTAGAAAATTAGTTCATTAGTATAACTTGTAAATTCTTTCTAGTTAAATTTGCAAGTAGAAATAGGTGCTTTTCTCTATCAAGAGAGATTTGGTGTCAAATGCAAGATAAAGAAAACTATTGGTATTGTGAGATATATAATTGCCTCCAGTGTAGAGTAGTTTAACCTTGAGTTAAGAAGTTAAGGATGTTAGCTCCAAAGCTAAAGTTGTATACCCTTAAGAGGAAAGGATAAAAAGGCTATAGTTAATAAGTTATTATAGCAAATAATGTTCAACAATGGCAACAAAAAGGAAATAGAACATAGAATTATTAAAACTATAGCTATGGTGTTCACAATTGATAATGTATGTACATATTTTTTTATCAGGTTTTGAATGGAAGGAAAATTGTAAGAGAGGATAATGTGTATGCAAATATAGAGTGATTAACAAAATAGAAAAAGCACATGTGGCAATGCCACATGATTGATAAACATGTGGCAGCTTTTTGAAATATTGAGGTGGCCTATTGGACCTTTACACAAAAATAAGGCAATCTATACCTTACAAAATTGGGCTCAACCATACCTATAAATAGAAAAATTATAATATTTTTTGGCCTCATGTGGATAAAGAGACTAGATAAGCCCTTGAAAAAATTCTTCAAGAAAGCCCACAAAGGTGTAATATATAGGGATTTGTTCAAGCCTTAGTCTCTTTATGGCCAAGGACCTTTCAATTTTTTAGAATTACAGTACAAATAGGGTGATCTCACCAACCTTCGACCAAGATAGCTATTCTGATCTCATTAAGTGATGAGATGAGATAGGTGGGGCTATTTCACTACAAACTATGTTGGTAAAGAAAACCACAAAAAATTGAGTAGAATAGAAGAAAAGTGATGAACTGATTAAGCTAAAGAATAGGTGAATTCCCTACAGACTATCCATTAGTGATCAAGATAAAAATATTCCACTATTGGAAAGTAGCAAAAAATATTACATGTGTTTTTATTTAGATGATAGTACTCAAATGTTAGATAACTAGGTAAGTAAAAAAAATAGAAAGTCATTGTAAAAGCTAAGTCAAGCATTTATATTTCTTTCTATAGTAGAACTACCTCCAATTAGAATACAATGAGAGAAAAAATTATTAGTTCCTCCAGAATTTATATTCCTCACATCACCAAACAAGAGATAACACTAAGATAATAAAACTAATGAATCACAAAGAGAGATATGAAATCATAAAGTCATCATCTCTACCTGAAGTGCATAGTAATTGCTAAGTGAATAAAAAAATTCCTCACTAGAATTTCTATGATTAATTTTGACATGGCTTCAGGATTTGGATTGAGTATCTACATATAATTGATTTGAATCATAATATTACAATCAAGTAGAACTTGAAAACCATCAAGAAATACTATCCTAATCATTTCAATAGCTCTATAAGTAAAAACTGCAATTACCTAAACTCTAGTAACAATAGGGAGCTAGTCTTGCTCCTTTGAAATTAGTTGAAACAATCATGAGGAAAAGAAATACTGTAGAACATGAACTGGGTACCTATGGAATGTAGGCCACAATATAATCAACCATGATGTTTTGTTCTCTATAGTAAGATAAGAGATCTAATTCATGGAATTCTACCCTTTCAAGTAGAGTCTTCCCCTCATAATCATAAATTGGGAACCCATTCTCATCTAAGGAGTTCAAATACAAGTTTATCCAGGCAACTTTGATATCTCTAGGATTAATATCAAGACCATAAACCTATAAAAGGAATAAATGAATCAATTACAAATATATTAGACATGCATAAGTATATGAGTGCACATTATTATACACACAATATACATAATTTTTGTGCAACATTGCAGCCTAAGCAATAAGACAAGAGAAGCATTTAACATAGGAAGGATCAATAATTTGAATTAAATTAGGTTTTTCTAATTAAAGTAAAGGTAAATTAGAGATCTCCAATGCTGCAATAATCAAATTGGTAGAAATGAGCATTTAATAGGAGCTTGCCTTCTAAGGGGACCACTTTTCAGCTAATGAAATGGATATCCATCCATTCTCACAATCAATTTTAGTCACTATTCTATCCTTAAACATAGAATTATGGTACCTATTGATTCCTTCAAAAAATGTAAAGGACCAGTCCTCTGGAATAAAAATACTTAGGAGCTCCATCATTGTCAACTTCTTCATATTCTATTGAAAACCTCATTAACAAAAAATACTTGTTAGTAAAAAGATTTAATATTCTTTTTAAAGCAACAAGTTCTCACAATAGAGAATAAATGAGAAAAATGAATTGGATGGTTCTTGTATTGATGAGTAGTCAATGTCATAAATTAATCAATATCTATCAACAACAATTAATCAACATCTATCAAGGAAATGTCATACCTCTAACAATATTCCTCCAACCTTACCATTCAATGTCCATTCATTAGATCTTCAACCATCATCCATTCAATAAATATGATCTAACTATATACACACATATTATTAGCAACAATCAACCTTTTATCATCATCCTTAGTATTTTTGCATTGTCCTACACACAACACAAATATATTTACATTATCCATACCCTTTCCTTATCCTATAATACAAATACACTTATTAATCCTTTGTCTATAAACATCCATCTTATATTACTCTTCCATCAAGCCTTGTATGTTACTCACGTCAATAAGGATGCATTTACCACCCATATCAATATCTGCAAACAATCATTAGAACCATCTACAAATATTGACCAAAATCATGAGAGTGGAGTTCTTATATATTCTTTAATCATAAGACACATGCATTATAGAATCCTACAATGATGATAGCCAAGAAGAAACCAATTCTGGTTCTGATACTATAATTGGTGAAGTCCTCAATCATTTTTGTTATGTAAAGATCTTGTATAATTTCTTATATGAGGAGTATTCATCTCCTTTGTTTAATATTGAATGTCTCAATCAATTATCATTTGAATACAAATAGTACATTCATACTTTGGTTTTTCATATGTTTAGGTAAGGAGGGAGTTTCAGCTTGTGTATTCAAGATTATGAATATTGAAATCTTTTCTTCTTCTAGGTAATACAATTTAGTCACTACTATGCAATGTCTAGGGCATGAAGTTGGATGAGATCTCTTTAGTTGTCTAAATGGGATGCTCACTATCATATAGAATTGACTATAAGAGAAATATCCTTATGGAAGGATGGAATATCCTCGAGTACTATATAGTCTCGCAAAGCTCATTATAGAAGTTCAACAAAGGAGAAATGTGATCAATATGTGCAAATGAAAAGTGAACACATTCTTCTTCCACTTATGATGTGTGTAATGATTGCTTGTGAGGAACAAGGGATAATTGGTTGGAAGAAATCTAATCCTTCTATCACATGAGACACCTAATAAGATCACCCTAGTCTTGTAATGGTAGCTGAGGAGCTTTCTCCAAACATCTTAGGACTGACACAATCGTATTATTAGGTTTAATAGAACTAGCTTGTCAAAACATCGAAAGTAACACAACAATAAAAAGAAAATAAAAATATGGTTTGAATTGATATAAATCCTATCTTGTTTGAATTGATATTGTAAATCCTCCAATATTGGTTCTGCTTCTTCTGATTGCTCATTTTAAGAAGTTAATGTTGGTATTTGATGCCTTGAACTTAATATGGTTTCTTTCTCTTTAGACTCCTAGTTTTTAGTTTCTCACGTTATCCATTTTTTCCTCTATTGCTTTTGCTAGAGGCATTTACAATGGTGTGAGTTAACATATCTAACAATTATACCAGTTTGTGTTAACTGTCTTCTTTCTCTACAAATAATGCATCCACCTTTCTCTTAAGATCTCCTATTCCACACATGTTTTTCTTGTCCTCAGAGCTTTTTCTTGATATTTTGCACAAGCTTTAAGTTCTTTCAACTTTAGAGGATGGAAAGAATCTAAGATCTAATACTACTTGTAATGTCCATTTTTGTTACAACAAAGGAAAAAGGGACAATTAAAGTATTAACTTCAATTGCAAGAGACTTCTTTCAATGAAGTCTCTAGATATAGTATATACTTAAAATAATGATAATTAATACTTCTCAATATAAGAATGAAAGATTTAATACACAATTGATATTGTTTATATTATATGATTAATATCAATATCACTGCTATGTTAGACTAATACTTACATATATGTAGATGATTTCAATCTATATATCTGCACCTATAGCAATGCAATCAATGTGAAGATCATTACTGATGTCTCTAATATGTCCAATGGTGATTGATGGGGTCACAACCCAAGACTAGAATGGACACAAAAGGAAAGGGAAACTTTATTAACCATGAAAATATGCTAATACACTTAGTACAAAGAAAATAGACTCCAAAACATGCCCTATGGGCTTACAATAGTATAAATCTAGAGATAATTTCTTCTTCTAGTACCTTCTCTCAAACTCCACTTCGAACTAACTTTTACAATGCTAGAAATATTCTTAAATAGACCGCAAAGGAATAAGGATTAGGATACATTCTAGAAAGTGCTAGTTGGAATCCATCGCCAAAACAAAAGGCTCCAAAAGATGCATTAGAAGTTGGCACAAAATTAGAAGAATCCAGAAATAGTAGCCGAACTTCTAGGAGGCATAACTTTTGAACCGTAGCTCCCATTGACAAACCGTTTACATTTCTAAAAAGATCTCAGAGTTCTCTATAGCCCTATATAAATATTTGCTTGTCCCCCATTTTTTAGGCTCGTACAAGGTCATTTAGTGCCTCAAACTTGACTTTGAAGCATTCTTAGGAGGTCTCTAGAAACTAAAAAATTGTAATAACTTTCTAACCGTGGAGCCTTTTGACCTAATTATTTTTTTGGAGTGTTCTAAATTACAATTATAATAATCCCTCCAATTTACACCTTCTAACTCACCATAATTATGACTCAATTACCTAATCCCCTTTTTAAGGCATTTTCATGAATTCCAAGGTGCTTAAAAACTTTAACCCAAAACACTAATAGTGGAACTATGAGAGTTGGAACCTTTATTTGACCCAAATGAGTATCTAGAAATGAAAACACATGAAACAAAAACTATGTCTAGGTATATTTTTTTTGGGTGACACAAGATTGCCCTTACACCACTGGATGCTCCTGCATCAGATACCCAAGGTAGATTGAAAAGTGACCCTATCACTTTATGGATGGTAGAGGAAACCCCAAATGGGAAACCTTTGCTACTAATATCCAAGTTGAGTCCTATATCAGCCATCCTTTCCACTTAACTAGGTACTCTTCATACTTCCTATTTCTAGTACTCCTGCCCACATGACTATCCAGAATCTCTTTTATCTCCTCCTTCTTAAAAGTAGGAATTAGACATGGCTCTAATGTCAATCTCTCATTTGAACCATCATCATGATATTCTTTTAAGTCTGCAATGTCGAAGATAAGAGAAATGTGAATTCCATCTGGCAACTCCATCTCATATGCATTTCTTGAGTCATGTTTCTTCAAAATTTTGTAGGGGCCAAATTTTTTCATCTTCAGCTTGTTGTAAGTACCTATTGGAAATCTTTCCTTTCTCAAGTGTACCATGACTAGATCCCCTACTTGGAACTCCTTATGTCTTCTCCTTTGATCAGCCCTAGCTTTATACTATTGATTCATCTTGGTGATGTGTGCCTAGACCTCTTCATGTAGGTGCTTGATATGTTTACCATATTCTTCTGCTTTCGCACTTGCCCTCTCCCCTTGCTCCATCTTCCTCAACTCTGGTGTAGTCCTTGGGCTACTTCCATATACAATTTGAAATGGTGTTCTACTGCTATTCCTATTTATAGAGTTATTGTAAGCAAATATTTCTTGTGGTAGAATCAAATCCCATCCCTTGGGCTTATCCCCAACTAAACATCTCAGCAAATTTCCCAGACTTCTATTTACCACTTTTGTTTGTCCGTCAGCCTGCGTGTAGAACTAAACTTCAAGTCCATTCTCAACTTCTTCCATAATGTTCTCCAAAAATACCCCACAAATTTAGTATCTCTATCAGAAACTATACTCCTTGGGAGACCATGTAGTCTTACCACCTCTCTGAAAAACAAGTCTGCAATATGGACAACATCATGAGTTTTGTGGCATGGAATGAAATGTGCCATTTTTAAGAACCTATCAACCACCACAAATAATGAATCATTACCCCTTTGTGTCCTTGGCAATACAAGAAAAAAATCCATACTTATGTCCTCCCATGGCTTTGATGGAACAGGCAATGGCTGATATAGTCCAGTATTGTGACTAAATCCCTTGGCCACTTGACAAACCTGACAACTCTGTACAAACTTCTTCACATCTTGTGACATTTGAGGCCAAAAATAATGTTCTCTAGGAATGGAAATGGTCTTATCTCAACCAAAATGTCCTACCATCCCTCCATTGTGTTTCTCCTTAATTAGATTTTCCCTCATGGAACTCCTTGGAATGCACAATTGACTGCCCTTGAACAACATACAATCCTGAATCAAATAGTCTAGCCACTTGGTTTTGTCTATAGCAATAGGTTCTTTACAAGCTTTCCATGCTTTAGCAAAATTAGGATCCTCAGGGTATAGATTCTTGAGTTCATCAAACCCAACTACTTCAACCTGCATTACTGTAAGCAACAACTGCATCCTACTCAATGCATCTGCAACCCTATTAGACTTTCCACTTCTATGCTTCAACACAAATTTATAGCTCTGCAAGAACTCTACCCACTTCATATGCCTCTTGTTTAATTTACCTTGGCTATTTAGGTACTATAATGCCTAGTGATTAGTATATAAAAAAAATTCCTTTGGCAATAAATAATGCCTCCATTTCTTTAAGGCTTGAACTATTGCATAGAACTCTTGATCATAGATAGAATACTTCTTCTCTGCATCATTCAATTTTTCACTAAAATATGCAATAGGCTTACCTTCTTGGCTCAATATAGCCCTAATAGCACTGCCACTTGCATCGCAATCCACCTACAACACCTTACTAAAATTAGGAAGTGCCAACACAAGTTGTTCTATCACCTTCTTCTTCAGCAATTCAAAACTTCTCGTAGCTACCACAATCCATTTGAACTCTTTTCTATCCCCCCTTATTGTGTCAGTCAGGGGTGCACATATGCCACTTAAATTCTTAATGAACTTTCTATAAAAACTAACCAGACCATGAAATGATCTCACCTTAGTAGCAGACCTTGGAGTAGGCCATTCCAAGGTGGCTTTTACCTTCTCTGGATCCATTTTGAGACCTTCAGGTGATACAACAAACCCCAAGTAGACTAACTTTTTTTTAGCAAAGCTACACTTCCTGAGATTAATCAACAGTTTCTCTTCCCTCAACCTTTCAAGGACACTACAGCTATGCAATAAATGTTCTTCCAAAGTCTTGCTAAAAATTAAAATATCATCCAAATAGACAATAACAAATTTTCCCAAGAACTTATTAAGTACCTCATTCATAAGCCACATGAAGGTTCTTGGGCATTCATCAATCCAAAGGGCATGACTAGCCACTCATAGAGACCCTCCTTGGTCTTGAAGGTAGTTTTCCACTCATCTCCTTCTCATATCCATATCTAGTGATAGCCACTCTTGAGATCTATCTTTGTGAAGTACTGAGCTCCACTCAAGTAGTCCACAAGATCATCTATTCTTGGCAAAGGAAACCAATACTTGATGGTTATCCTATTTATAGCTCGAGAGTCTATACACATTCTCCACTCTCCATCCTTCTTTGGTGCTAGTACTATATGTACTACACATGGACTCAGGCTCTCTCGAATCAAATCCTTCCTTAATAGCTCTTGAACCTATCTGTTCAGCTCCTTAGTTTTAGTATGAGTCATCATATGAGCAACCTTATTGGGAAAACTAGTTCCAAAGATTAAATCTATTCGATGACTAATTTTCCTTACTGGTGGTAATCCTTTTGGAACATTATCAGAGATGATATCTCCAAACTCACTTAATAAATTTGAAACTTCAAGTGGTATTTCACTACTACCTTCCTCATCTTTTCTAGGAATCAAAGCATAACACATACACTGATGTTTCAAGCCATCTAAAAATTTTTTTCCATCAACAAGATAGATCCTAGCACTACTGAATACCTTTTCACCTTCCTTTATCATGGGCTTTAGTTTGTGGTGAGCTCCATCCTTTATCAGAGAGTATGTGTTTGCATGGCCATCATGTACTGCATACCTATCAAACTACCATGGTCTTCCCAACAATAGATAGTAGACATCCATTGGAATAATATCACAAAGAACTTCATCATGGAAACTCTCAATTTTGAACTTCACTAAACATTGTTCACTTACCAGGACCTTATGATCATCATTCACCCAAGCAATTGAATAGGGCTGGGGGTGTTTCTCCCTCTTGAGCTTTAGCTTAGAGACCATCTCCTCTAACACCAAGTTCTTAGTGCTACCACCATCAATGATCACATCACAACATTTATCCTCACACTTGCACTTGGTACGAAATAGACTCCTCCTTTGTCCTAGTTTAGTCTCATTACTTAGTAGGACCCTTTCATTTACTAAAGTCTCTCCTCTTTTTGCATCCTCTGAATGTGATGAGTGTGCATCCTCATCCACATGAGCAACCCTAGCTTGACCCTTAGCCCTCCTATCTGTCCTTCTATGTCGTTGAGGGCATTCAAAGGCACGATGACCTTCTTCATTGCAATAGAAATAGGTACCACAGAAGCCTCCTTTTCCTAAACCTTGTCCACATCCTCTACCTCTTCCCCTCTAATCTCCAAAGTTTTGATCATGGGAGCGGTTGTGACCTTCATTCCTCTAGTTCCTGCTAGTACCCACATCTTCATTTTTCTTTTGGGTCTCATTTCAGCCTCCAAATGACCTACCACTACCCCTTCCTCCTTGACTACACCCTCTTTATCTCTCTTCAAACCTTTTATTTAGCTTCTTTTTAATTGACAAGGCAAACTGATATGCCTCTTCAATGCTGGTCATTCTTACAAGACTTAATTCCTCCTCGATGCTAGGTCACAACCCACTGAGATAACAAGCAACCTTCTCCTTATTTTTTTCTGCATGCCCTACCCTAATCAAAAGTTAGTAAAACTCCTCTATATATTCTTGGACTGATTTTCTTGCTTGCTTTAATCAATGCCTCTTCTTAAACAAATCAAGCTCGTAGTCAACAGGATTGAACTGCTTCTTTAGTTTTTCCACCATGCGATCCCACCTTGTGATCATCTTCTTTCCTCTTCTATTACTTTCCAATTGAACCTCTTGCCACTAGATTTTGGCATGGCCTTTTAGTTTGGCCTTTGCAAACTTAACACTATTTGGGTCCCTGATATTCTCATACTCAAAGTACTCTAATTCATTGATCTAGTTGATCAACTCATCCAGTTTCCTATTTCCTAAAAATACACCCACATCAATTGTAGGTCTTTTTCCAAACTTCGTAATGGCCCCTAAAAGCCTCTCCTCTACCTAATTCAAAAATTCCCCTTCACCTTCCCCTTCCTATCCAATTTCTTCTTCTTCATTGTCATCCTCACTTTCATCTTTTGCGGCAACATTTGTTCCTCTATGAAGCTCCTCCTGCAATGCTTGAACCTACCTTTGGAGGGCTCCTCAGGATTAATAGCTCTAGCCCTTCCACCACACTCTTTTCATGGAGGCATCTTCTTAACTCAAACCCACACTTACATAGTCCTAGTGCAAATTGCCTCATAGTTGGCACTCTGTCTACACACTCAGGAAAACCTACTCTGATACCACTTGATGGGGTCACAACCCAAGACCAGAATGGACACAATAGGAAAGGAAAACTTTATTAACTATGAAAATATGCCAATACACTCAATACAGAAAAAATAGACTCCAAAACATGCCCTATGGGCTTATAATAGTATAAATCTAGAGATAATTTCTTCTTCCAGTACCTTCTCTCAAACTCCACTCTAAACTGTCTTTTACAATGCCAAAAATATTCTTAAATAGACCCCAAAGGAATAAAGATTAGGAATAGATTCTAAAAAGTGCTAGTTGGCATCCACCGCAAAAACAGAAGGCCCTAGAAGTTGCATTAGAAGTCGGCACAAAATTAGAAGAATCCAGATTCGGTAGTTGAACTTCCAGGAGGCATAACTTTTGAACTGTAGCTCCGATTGACGAACTATTTACATTTTTGGAAAGCTCTTGGAGTGCTCTATAGCCTTGTGGACATCTTTTCTCATCCCTCATTTTTTGGGCTCATACGAGGTCATTATTGCCTCAAACTTGACTTTGAAGCATTCTTAGGAGGTCTCCAGAATTTGAAAAACTACAATAACTTTCTAACCATGGAGCCTTTTGACCTGATTCTTTTTTGGAAGTGTTTTAAATTACAATTATAATCATCCCTCCAATTTACACCTTCTAACTCACCATAATTATGGCTCAATTATCTAATCCTCTTTTTAAGGCATTTTCACAAATTCCAAGGTGCTTAAAAACTCTAACCCAGAACACTAATAGTGGAACTATGAGAGTTGGAACCTTTATTTGACCCTAATGGGTATCTAAAAATTAAAACACATGAAATAGAAACTATGTCTAGGTATTTTTTTTGGGTGACACAGGAATTGCCCATACATCACTAGATGCTCCTACATCAATGATTATGCAAGGATGATATCTTAATGTTTCAAGAACCTAACACACAATGATGGATTTAATTTCCTAGGCCCCAAAACACTTAAACTCAAGGGATTATAAGACTCTATTTTGATTCACATGCTTCTAAGACACAAAGTCCTTTCAAACTTTTCCAAAGGCCTAATAGGCTATCCAATAACCTTGTAGTAGACTGAGGATGGGAATAAATTTCTCTTCCCACAAAAAACTTGAAAATATGATAGCATTTCTAGACACCCTCTTTAGAGTTCTATGACATATCAAAAACTTTCATATGCTTGTTTTGTATCAGTACACCTAACCATGACTTACCCTCTATTTTCAAAGCATAAAAAAGACCAAATTTTCAAAGGAAATATCAACCAATGACCTCCTATCAACCCCAACTCTAGGAAAATGTCTTATTATGTCTTCAATTTCTTAATTCCGAAAGGAATTAACCTCCAATGCTCTCTAACCTAGAAAACCCCAAATTGTGCCCTCAAACCCTTATAATCTAGGGCTTCCTCAATCTTTTGGTTCTCCACACTTCTAATCCAAATTGATGATGGATTCAATATCAAGTGAAAATTTTAAAACATTCCCAATCACAAAATAGGTCCCTTGTTTAGGTAGAATGCTTACTGTTATACTTGAGAATCTAATTTCAATGCTTTCCTCACTATTGTTGAACTGTGATCACCTAAATCCCACTTGGATCTACATATGCACAATTAGAAATCTATAATACATGTTAAATTAATTCATTTCATGAATATCAAGCCTTCATATTCATGGAATGTTCCCCATTATCCTAATGATGGGGTAGGCTAGGATAGACTAGCTAATCTATGCTTCTCATCCAACAATAGGATCTTGGTGTTTTCTCTACACCTATATTGTCTATAGGATTTCCTACAACTTAGAACATCCCCTAACCTTCCCTAACCTTCCCACCAAGTGAAATGATCAAATCTTGCTCCATGACTCACTTATCCTCCTAGGAGTGAAATTCTTCCAAAATGCATATGTAGGTCTACCAGGGTCCACAGTAATACCTAGTTCAACTAAGGTTTTGATGATTTTTATGGTGCTATTGGAACAATTTTATTATGCTTGAATGGATGGTAATAATGGGTTCATACCTAATTTCTTGGTTTCTTCACAAAAAGGCTACTAGAAGAGCCCCTAATTAGGCCTCCACATCCATGTCTTTTGGAATTCTTTAGTATAGGAGTGCACATCCATATCTTTTTACCTTAGATTTTGTTTCCTCCTATGAAATAGTATTTCATAATCTTTAGGAATGTAGACTTGTTTTATTTTAGCCACCATTCCTTTCTAGGAAGTAATAGGACCTTTTTCCTCTTTTTCCCTCTCTATTTGCACAAATTTCCACCAAGTAAGAGCAGTGCCTCTCAATCTTGACCTTGCCACTTTAACCTTCTGAGCATTAGAGATACCATCACATTGAAAATAGTTCTCCATTCCTTCAATCTATTTCATGATGAGATCAGGATCCATCTTGCCACTGAATAGAGGAATGCCTTCCAAGCCTTTACTATTTATTGCTTTGATTACCTTCAAGAAAGGCTCTTCTGATAAAACAAGATCTGGTGTTGGATTTTCTTCTTCCAACTCAATGCCTTTTTCTCTAGCCTCCTCTTCTTTCTACTCCATCTTGTTCTTGACTTTATCTGTAGTGTCTTGGACCTTGCTTAACAACTATTCCAGTTTTGCTAATCTTTCTCTCAAAGACCTAGTGTCTTCTTCTTTCTCTTCTACCTTCTTATCCAATTCATCATTGGTTACCATTGTGTTAGAATCACTAGATTCACTAGGTGACTGCATTCACCTTGCTTTGTACTTGCTTTGTCCCACACCTTTACAAGCTCTGACACCAATCTGATGGGGTAGGCTAGGATAGACTAGCTAGTCTATGGTTCTCATCCAACAATAGGATCTTGGTGTTTTCTCTACACCTATGTGGTTTATAGTATTTCCTACAACTTAGAACATCCCTTGATCTTCCCTAACCTTCCCACTAGGTGAAATGATCAAATCTTGCTCCATGACTCACTTATCCTCCTAGGAGTTAAATTCTTCCAAAATGCATATGTAGGTCTACCAGGGTTCCATGATAGTATCTAGTCCAACTAAGGTTTTTATGAGTTTTAAGGTGCTATTGGAACACTTTTAGTATGCTTAAATGGATGGTAACAATGGATTCATACCCAATTTCTTGGTTTCTTCACAAAAAAGCTACTAGAAGAGCCCCTAATTAGGCCTCCACCTAGATTTATAGGGCTAATAACTTATTACCCTTAGGGATTCATCATACTTGGCCTTAATAAAAAAATTTTCACACAATACATACTCAAATATTTCTGAGGTTTTAGGCCACCAAAAAGCCACACAATAATAATGATAAAAATGAGGGCTTTGAAGGGTTTTGAGGGCTACCTATTGTCCACAACTTTCAAACACCCTATTCAACTCATAGAAACTTCTCCTCTTCAAGAAAGAACCCTATTATATCCCTCTTGAATCCCTCTAAAGGGAAAGTCTTGAATCATTATACTTTACTCTTGAGAAAAAATTCTTTGTTGCTTGCTCTTAGTCAAGCATTGCCTAGCTCGCCTAGGGCTTTGTCAAACATATGCTTGCACATATTTTTTGTACCCTTTATTTCAATATGTTACACATGAGGGTCTATAGTATTGGAATCCAAATGGCCATGGAAATCCCATGGTGGAAACAAGAGCTACAGCCCATTCATTATTGAGAACTCAAAAATCGGACAACAAACTCTTACTTTAAAAAAAATTTACTAAAACCTTCCAAAACATGTTTATAGATCTAATATAATGCATGTATAATGGAGAATATGCAAGATAAAAAATAGAACATGCAAAAAAATGATAGTAAAAATGTGATTTGCTACCAAACAACACCAAAAACTAGTAAAAATGTATAAAAACCAATGACAGTTTGTTGTAGCAGCACAATGCTATACAAAAAGATGACTTACTACCCTTGGTTCAGGTTCTTCCAACCTTAAATAGGCTATCCCATGGTGTATGGGTTGAGTTAGGGAATTTTTAGCCACTTAAACAAGTTAACTTTCTTTCTAACAAAATTTGCTCAACAGCTTTACACAAGTGACCAGCAACTTAGCAATTTTTATTTCTTTTTTTCTCTTTTTGCAATTCTGTCACCAAGACCACTGTTGGGTCTTCTCAAGGAATTATTGGGCTTCAAACTTCCCCCAATACACCATTCCAACATTTTGGGAACACCCTATGCACCTAGAAAGAAAAAAAATCACAACATGACAATACATTGCCAATCACCTAGACCAAGAGCCTAAATTATAGCAAAACACACCAAATGAGTTAGAAACTCTTATTCTATCTACATACTTCTTAGAATAAGTTCATAACATAAAAATTTGATATGGTGGGAGCCTTGAAAGGGTGCTTCTACACCATACTCCCCCCTCAACACAAACTAAGGCACTTTGGGGTCAAGAAGAGCTGGGTCAATTCCAAACTTATTGAAATGTGCTTGCTCAACCCATGTAGCTTTAGATTCAGGTTGATCCTTTGATTTGATCAAATGTTCCATATACACTTGATGTCATATAGTTTTCTTTACCCTAGATTCCAATACTTTCTCTATTTTATCTGGTTGCTTCTTGGGTATTGCATTATTGTCAAGGTCTTGTAGGACCCTTGGTGGAGCTGCACTTTTTTGACTGATTTCTCCCTTAAATATAATCAAGTCTACAACATTAAACACTAATGAGATAGCTAGGTCTGATGGAAAGTCCACTTTCTAGGCATTCTCTCCATACTTAGCTAGAACCTTGCATGGGCCAATTCTTCACATTTGGAGCTTAGTGGGCATACCTTGCTGCATTTTGGCTTTGTTAAGGTGGACCATAACATAGTCCCCAATCTGAAACTATACTCTATTCCTCTTCTCATCCATTTTGGCCTTGAGTCTTTGAGTAGACTCCAACATAGTTTTCTTCACTTGTTCTTGAACCTCTTTGATAGTTTGGGTAAAATCTTTGGCTTGTCCACTTTTTAACTCTATAGGACCTAAATCTCTCAACTCATTCTCTCCTCTAGGATGTCTACATACTATCTCAAAAGGACTTCTTCTTGTGGTCCTGTTAACACTATCATTATAAGCATATTCAGCTTGAGAGATAACAAGATCCCAAGTCTGCCCATACTCCTTTGTTAAGCACCTTAACAAGTTACCAAGCACCCTGTTGATGGCCTCAATTTGACCATCAGTTTGAGGATGGTATTCTAAACTAAAAGAAATATTAGTTCCTAGCCTTTTCCATAAAGTTTTCCAAAAATGACCCATGAACTTGCTGTCCCTATCAGACACAATACTCAAACGGAGTCCATGAATCTGAACTATCTCCTTGAAGAACATATGTGCTACATAACTTGCATCATGAGTAGTCTCACATGGAATAAAATGACTCATTTTATAGAACCTATCTACTACAACATAAATGTTGTCCATACTTGATTTGGTTTTGGGAAGTCCAACACAAAGTCCATACTTACACATTCCCAAGGCCTATTTGGAATTGGAAAGGGTTGATAGAGTCCTGCATTGCTTGATCCTCCTTTAGCTCTTTGACATATTCCACATTGCTCAACATATCTCCATACATCTCTTGCTAACTTAGGCCAAAAGTAGTATCTTTGTACTAACTCCAATGTCTTGAATCAAATTTTCCCTCATGGATCCCTTAGGTACACATAGCTGATTACCTTTAAATAACAATCCATTTTGAAGGGTATAATCTACAAAATCACTATGAAAATGATTCTCAAACTTTAGGCATAACTTGTAGGCTTGAGAGAAGTCTTCATCTTCTTCATACAAGTCTTTAAAACCTTCTATTCCAATGCTTTGTAGCTGCACTTCTTGGAAATTCAAAAGCTTCCTACTCAAGGCATCTGCTACCTTGTTGAGTTGTCCCTTCTTGTGTTTGTCCCTTCTTGTGTTTGATTGTGAATGTAAAATTTTGTAGATACTCCAACCACTTCAAATGCCTATTATTAAGCTTCTCTTGAGTGTTTATATAACTCAAAGCCTGATTATCTATAAAGACAAAAGAATCTTTGGGTAGGGGGTAATGTCTCCACTTCTTGAGACATTGTACTAATGCATACAACTCCAAGTCATAAGCTGAATATCTTTTCTTTGTCTCATTGAGTTTCTCACTAAAAAATGCTATAGATCTTCCTTCTTGAGTCAATACACCCCCTACTTCTATATTACTTGCATCACATTCAAGAGTGAATAATTTATCAAAAGTAGGTAAGATTAAAATGGGTTTTGTAGCTACCTCTTGTTTTAATGTTTGAAATGTCTTCTCTGCTGCCTCAATCCATTTGAACTTTGTTTTCAGCCCACCTTTGATGGTGTCTAGTATTGGTGCACAAATCCCACTAAAGTTCCTTACAAACTTTCTATAAAATTGTGCTAGGCCATGAAACTTCTCACCTCAGTCCCTATTCTAGGAGTAGGCTAATCGAAGATTGCCTAAACTTTTCTTGGGTCCATTTTTAGATAACCCTTAGACACTACAAAGCCCCAATAAACCAATTCTTGTTACATGAATACACACTTTTCCAAATTGATGGCTAGTTACTCTTCTTGGAGTCTCTTCAAGACCAACCTTACATGTTCCAAGTGCTCTTCTTTTGTCTTTTTATAGATGAGTATATCATCTAGATACACTACCACAAATCTACATGTGAAGTCCTTCATGACCTCATTCATTAAGCTCATGAAAGTTCTTGGGGCATTTGTGAGCCCAAATGGCATCACAAGCCATTCATACAACCCATCTATTGTTTTAAAAGCGGTCTTCCATTCATCACCCTCCTTGATTATAATTTGGTGATAACCACTCTTTAAATCTAGATTAGTAAAGTACCTAGCACCTCCTAAAAAATCCATCGAGTCCTCTATTCTTGGAATAGGGAATCTATACCTAATAGTGATCCGGTTAATAGCCCTTGAATCTATAAAAAGCCTCCATTTTCCTTCTTTCTTTGCTACTAAGTCCACTGGGACTACACATGGACTAATGCTCTTCTTAATTAGCCCTTGATCCAATAATTCTTGCACTTGTCTTGTCACTTCCTTATTCTGATCTAGAGTAAGCTTATAAGCTACTTTTTTAGGCAAAGAAGCACCACGTATAAAATCAATTTTATGGCTGATTGCTCTTTTAGGTGGTAGTACTCTTGTTGTACTATCTAAAATAATATCTTTGAAATCATCAAGAATTTGCTGTACTTCAAGAGGTATTGGCTGCAACTTCATATCTTCTTCCTTTGGTTTCACCATAATTGCACATCTTATGGTTTTCTCATCTTGTAAACCATGCAAAAACTCCCTGCCACTACTAATTAACACACTAGGTGTCTTAGAGCCTTCCCCTTCATTCTCTATTAAGGATTGAATTTTGAAAGTCCTTCCATCTTTCTTGAAAGAAATGGCATTTTCTTCTCCATCATAGATCACCTTCCTATCAAATTGCCAAGGTCTTCCCAATAAAAAATGGCATGCATCCATAGGTAAGACATCACAAAGTAATTTTTCTTTATAGGCTTCAATAGAAAACTCAACCCATGTATGCTCATTAACAAGTGCACTTTGCTCTTGATTCAACCAAGTTACCTTATAGGGATTTGCATGGTGAACCTTTGTAAGTTTTAGCTTCTTTGCTACCTCCTCTGATCTAATATTATCTGTAGATCTAGAATCTACTATAACCTTGAAAACTTTTCCTTGAATCTTACACTTGACTCTAAAGAGAGTGTAAGAATTTGCCTAAGTGAAAAATTCACCCAAGAACTAAGAACTCAAACACAAACACAACTGTAGACCAAAAATAGATATGATCAATTAATCAAAGTATGTCCAAATACATTACTTTGTTCAGAATGTGATATTCAAATACACTAGGAGTGCCTATATATAAAGGCCTCTAAGGAAGCACCTAGAATGTCTCTAGAAACAACTAGGAGATAAGACAACTAAGCACCTTATCCAATATTCTAGATGAATGGATAAGAATGACAAAGTGTCATATGTGTGTAGAAGATTCTTGTGTTGTAGACAACATGTGATTAAAAGAGGTGTGGACCCCTATGATGTCATCATGACAACTCACAAGAGTGCACATACTCCTAGGTGACTAATAAATAAATATTAAAATAATGCATTAACCTAAGTAAACTTAAGTAAGTGTAAATAGTGAACACGTATTTACACCAACACCCCCCCTTAAGTGCAACTTAGGGGAATGTCGTTAAGCTTACAAAAACTAGGATGAAATACATGATGGGTCCTGGCTACTAGGCCATGTTAGGTACCCATGTACATAATGAAAATACAAATCTCTCATAAAGTGGGGAAAGAGAGAAAACCTCATGGAAAAAGCCCTCCCCCAAAAAGAGAGATGAAAGAGGATGCATGGATGGATGGAGTAATCAAGACCCCCCCATTATGACATACATCCAATATATACAAGAGAAATAATAGGAGAAGGACAAAACTTCCTAAGAGGAAAAAGTCCCCCCAAAAAAGGAGAAGATAGAGATGAGGTAGTCCCCCCCCCTAAAAGTAGTGTGTCGATCAACGAGAAATGCTCCATTGTAGAAGCTTATCCATGACCTTTGAATGATGTTCCTTCCTTTTGGAAGAAATAAATGCAAGGATACCCATGAGATGTGTTCCTTGAATGGAGAAGGAATCTCAATGATGACTGGTGTTGCTAAAACCTATTCAAAAGTCCCTATGTCAATACTGATGATGGCTTCCTCCAAAACTGCTGAAGAGAAGTGTAGATCAAACAAGGAAGGATGAGAAACCTGCTTTAGGAAACCAACTATCTTCTCAACTAATGAAGAGACCTCCTACAGATGTTGTAAATGTGAATCCACAATCACACCAATCTAGAAGGATCAATAATGTAGAGAATGGACTTGAGGGTTAGAGTGAGCCCTTGCAACAACTATAGAAGAAGCCTCCTTAGCAAAGAGAAGTGATAGATCATCATAAAAGTCTCCCATATCTATTGTGTGTGACTCCAAGAATAGAGATGTAATGTCTGGCAAGAAATCATCACCTAAAAGGCCATAAGTACCCTACAGTGTTGAAGTACATGAATCTATCACTGCGGCAAAAGATGAAGTATCCACTTCAAAAAGAAGATGAATGTGATCAATAATGTCTCCCACATCTTCACTATGAGACTTCACAAATAGCTGTGCAATTTCTGAAAGGAAGTCTTCACATGAAGGTAGAGTAGGAAGACATAAAGGGTCCTATTGCACTAAATCTAAAGCATCTGAGACTAGAATAGGATCAGTAGGAGCAACAGGAGCATCTGGAGGTGTGATCTCATCTGGAGTTGAAGAAACCATAGTTGGAGTGACTGAAGGTAGAATGTTCTCTGGTGATTGAGGATCACATGGATCTCCATATGCTTCCCAAATAGGAAAAAAAATCTCACAAGGAAAATGTGCCAATCTAAGAGGAGAAAAAGATTCCTTACTCATATTGTTATGTAGAAAGTGAATAAGGTTCACAACATATGTCCAATTAAAATAAGGTGGCAATGAATACAGATAAGGAAGTAATTCTGGATGCTCTCTTAGATGGTCAACTATCAAAGTACTCCATTTGTGATAGTTCCTTGTTGTCAACTATGGTCTAATACCAGACTGACAAATTTGACAAGACTCGATGATATTAATCAACGAACCTCCAAAAAATCAAAGAAACCCCCCCAATGTATGATTTAGGCACTTGATAGCCACTTGCCAATTTAGAGCCTATTTTTGAAAGTAGTATTTCTGTCTACAAAACCTATAATATAATTGTAGATCTAAAAAGTAGACAAAAAAATGCACTTTCAAAAAAATGGAATCTGATTATGTGTCCAAATGAGCTTGTACTAAGCATTTTAAGTGGCAAAAATTAGGATTTTGGAGTTGTAGAAAAATTTAGGAATACAGATCTCAAACCAGCTGCACCAATGTTTAGATCCGAAATCCTACCCCAAAAAAAAAAAATTTACTTGCAAAAAGGAGTTCGTATGAGGAAGATATTGTTGTTTGAAAATCATTGCTGCTATTATTTTTCCTCAATTGTGATTGTGCCTCCAAAAAAAATGGCTCTAGATATTGCCTCAGATGTCTGATTTGGATGAAACAAAATTTGATCTAGGAGTTTTTGGACCTTCTAAATGTGATGCAAATATCTGATTTGCACCAAAAGGTACCAATCTTCACCTGCAAAAAATCTCTCCTATGGCCCTATGGCCAAATTTGTTTTGGAAAATAATGTAGATCCAAAAAAATAGCAGAGATGCAGATAAAAAAATGCAGATCTAAAAATTAAATGTACAAATTTGAAATGATCATACCAATGTTGCAAATAGGTCTTTCAGATGTCAGTTTGCAAAAAAAATTGCCTCACAATCGACTTTGGCCTAAGGTAGGCAACTTTATAGCCAATTTTCATCGAATTAGCATTCTGGATGCAATGGTGAGGTCAAATCTAGTGCTGGACACTCCCAATTTCTGCAATACTCTAGAGTCAAGTTGCGGTGATGAAGCAACAATGGTATTGAATGGCTATGTGTAGAGAATCTCCCTCAGCTCTGATACCATGTAAGAATTCATCTAAGGGAAAAATTCACCCCTAAACTAAGAACTCAAACACAAGCACAACTATAGACCAAAAATGGATATGATCAATTAATCAAAGTATGTCTGAATACATTGCTCTATTCAGAATGTGATATTCAAACACACTAGGAGTGCCTATATATAAAAGCCTCTCAAGAAGCACCTAGAATGTCTCTAGAGACAACTAGGAGATAAGACAACTAAGCACCTTATGCAACATTCTAGATGAGTGGATAAGAATGACAAAGTGTCATATGTGTGTAGAAGATTCTTGTGTTGTAGACAACATGTGCTTAAAAGAGGTGTGGACCCCTATGATGTCATCATGAAAACTCACAAGAGTACACATACTCCTAGGTGACTAATTAATAAATATTAAAATAATGCATTAACCTGAGTAAACATAAGTAAGCGTAAATAATGAATATTTATTTACACTAATAGAGAGCCCTCCTCTACTTAGGTTCACTTAGATTAGGCTACCTTATGAGCACCTTTCTAATCATCAAGTTCTCACCCATTTCTAATTCTAGTTTTCTTAATTCAATAGTGCTTGAGCTACCATCATCTTCTTGAGTATAAGCCACTCTTTTTTCATTACTAGAGGTTGATGGTTTATTAGGACACCTATAGGAAAGATGCCCAAGCTGTCCACATTGGTAACACTTCATGGTGGCAAAATAGGAGCTGCTCCTTCCTTCTTCTCCTCCTCTACTTCCTTGAGATACTCTTTCTCTACCAAAAGATCCGCTTGTGCTAATTTCAAAACTTTGTTCCAAGAATCTGCTTTCCCCTTAGTTTCTTGATTCACCACCTCTACTACAACCACCTCTTTGACCACCTCTAGAATCTCTACCTCTTCCTCTATTCTTGGAAGTATGGTCTTTCTTTCTTTTTCCTTTCTCTTCCACCTTTAGGGCCATTTGATAACACTGATGACCTATTTTAGGAGTGACAAGGCTCATTTCTTCTTGAATAGACCATTTGAGTCCATTTAGATATCTTTCCAACTAGATACTTTCATATTCAACCACATTAGACCTCAAGCATAACTTTTGAAATTCTTTAGCATAGGAGTGCACATCCATGTCCTTTTACCTTGAATTTTGTGTTCTCCTATGCAGTAGTATTTCATAATCTTCAATAATGTAGACTTATTTTATTTTAGCCACTATTCCTTTCCAGGAAGTAATAGGACCTTTTCCCTCTTTTTCCCTCTCTATTTGCAAAAATTTCCACTAGGTAAGAGCAGTGCCTCTCAATCTTGACCTTGCCACTTTAACCTTCTTAGCATTAGAGACACCATCACATTCAAAATGGTTCTCCATTCCTTCAATCTATTTCATGATGAGATCAAGATCCATTGTGCCACTAAATAGAGGAATGACTTCCAAGACTTTATTGTTTATTGCTTTGATTGCCTTCAAGAAAGGCTTTTCTAGTAAAACAAGATCTGGTGTTCGAGTTTCTTCTTCCAACTCAATGCCTTTTTCTCTAGCTTCATAATCTTCTTTCTACTCCATCTTGTTCTTGACTTTATATGTAGTGTCTTGGACCTCACTTAACAACTATTCTAGTTGTGCTAATTTTTTTCTCAAACACCTATTGTCTTCTTCTTTTTCTTCTACCTTCTTAGTCAATTTAGCATTGGTTACCATTGTGTTAGAATCACTAGATTCACTAGGTGACTACATTCACCTTGCTTTGCACTTGCTTTGCCCCACACCTTTATAGGCTCTGATACCAATCTGATGGGGTAGGCTAGGATAGACTAGCTAGTCTATGCTTCTCATCCAACAATAGGATCTTGGTGTTTTCTCTACACCTATGTGTTCTATAGGATTTCCTACAACTTAGAACATCCCCTGACCTTCCCTAACCTTCCCACTAGGTGAAATGATCAAATCTTGCTCCATGACTCACTTATCCTCCTAAGAGTGAAATTCTTCCAAAATGCATATGTAGGTCTACCAAGGTTCCACAGTATTTCCTAGTCCAACTAAAATTTTGGTGATTTTTAAGGTGCTATTGGAACACTTTTAGTATTCTTGAATGGATGGTAACAATGGGTTCATACCCGATTTCTTGGTTTCTTCACAAAAAGGCCACTAGAAGAGCCCCTAATTAGGCCTCCACCCAGATTTAAAGGGCTAATAACTTATTACCCTTAGGGATTCATCATACCTGGCCTTAATAACATTTTTTTCACACAATAAATACTCAAATATTTTTGAGGTTTTAGGCCACCAAAAAGTCTTACAACAATAATGGTAAAAATGATGGTTTTGAGGGCTGCATGTTGTCCTCAACTTTCAAACACCTTATTCAACTCATTAAAACTTCTCCTCTTCAAGAAAGAACCTTATTATATCCCTCTTGAATCCCTCTAAAGGAAAATTCTTGAATCTTTATACTTTGCTCTTGAGAACAAATTCGTTGTTGCTTGCTCTTAGTTAGGCATTGCCTAGCTCGCCTAGGGCTTTGTCAAACATATGCTTGCACATATTTTTTGGGCCTTTTCTTTGAGTATGTTACACATTAGGGTCTATAGTCTTGGAATCCAAATGGCCATGGAAATCCCATGGTGGAAACAAGAGCTATAGCCCATTCATTGTTGAGAACTCAAAAATTGGATAACAAACTCTTACTTTAAAAGAAATTTACTAAAACCTTCCAAAACATGTTTACAAAACTAATCTAATGCATGGATAATGAATAATATGCAAGATAAAAACTATAACATGCAAAAAAATGATAGTAAAATTGTGATTTCCTTCCAAACAACACCAAAAACCAATAAAAATGTATAAAAACTAGTCATAGTTTGCTGTAACAGCACAATGCTATACAAAAAAATGACTTCCTACCCTTGGTTCAGGTTCTTCCAACCTTAAATAGGCTATCCCATGGTTCATGGGTTGATTTAGGGAATTTTTAGCCACTTAAACAAGTTAACTTTCTTTCTAACAAAATTTGCTCAACACCTTTACACAAGTGACCAACAACTTAGCAATTTTTATTTCTTTTTTTCTGTTTTTGCAATTCCGTCACCAAGACCATTGTTGGGTCTTATCAAGGATTTCTTGGGCTTAAAACTTCCCCCAATACACCATTCCAACATTTTAGGAACACCCTATGCACCTAGAAGGAAAAAAAAACACAACATGACAATACATTGCCAATCACCTAGACCAAGAGCCTAAACTAGAGCAAAACACACCAAATGAGTTAAAAACTTTTATTCTATCTACATACTTCTTAGAAGAAGTTCATCACACCAAAATTTGATATGGTGGGAGCCTTGAAAGGGTGCTCCTGCACCACCTAAAAACCCTATTATGGCAACAAAATAGTTAATAAAAAGCCACTAGTCTGCACTTAGCACAACAGTAAGTTCAATCCCAATAGAAACTCATCAAATAGAAAAATGATTGGTTAAAAAAGCTCTATCACTACATATATAAATTAACCAATACAAATTTAGATTCTAGAAATGAATACAGTTGTAGAAAACATGGAAAACTTTATTATTCAAATGTTTGCCAACTTATGCATGAGTTCTCTATTGTCCCTCGTAACAAAGACTTCATCAGAATATATAACTTCTTCAAAATAACCATTTGAACCAATTATCATCATTGAGTTGGAAGGTTAAGACTTGAACAATAACAAACTAAAAGTTTCCCTGAATTTGTTAAACTAGCCATTTGTTGTTAAAATATTTGAATATTTAAATAACAAGAAGTTTTTATTAGAATGTATAACTTTTTCCTAATTATTTCCTAGACTCATCCCATAGTGTAAGGGCAATTTTGCATCACCCCAAAAAAATTATATTTCGTTTTGTTTTGTAGGTTTATTTAGGTTTTTTGGAGCCCATGTTTACACTTACAAGGTGTAGGACAGTTGGAAGTTTGAAACAATGTAAAAATCACCACCATTTTTAGTAAGTCAACCTATATGGGTATGTACAGATAGGAAAATTGACCCCAAGAAGAAAAATTCAAAAATGAAGTGAATGATGAACACCTTGGAAACCTCAAAAGTCTAGTGTCCATCTGCATGCAATTGTGATAGTACATCTGAGCTAGCTACAAAGTCATTTCACAAAATAGTCAAAAGAGGGCTTCCTAACTGAATTTCAATGAGATCAAAATGATGGTGATAGATGGCATGCAATGCTAAGAGGGTTGGTTCAATCTTATCCAATCACCATCCCTCAAAGCTTGGGATTTTTTTTCAAGGGATCTTCTAGAAACACATGAAGCTTTCATAAGTGATTGGCATCTACCACTTAAAAAAGCAGGTTAAGCTAGGAAAGGTTTGTTAAGCTTATAATATGTTTGGCATAGAAGCCAATTTCAATCTTACGTTTGTATGGGAAGTACCATTTATGGGGCTTGAGTATTAGTTATCATCCTAACATTCATTCCTAAAAAGAAAATAGAACTAATCTATAAAGTATAAACTAACCTAAATTAGACAAAGGAGACTAAGGAAACCCCATTATACTTGTATTGCTAGTTAGCAATGTTTACAACTTTGGTATCAACTAGAAAACTATGTTATCAAAACAAGGTAGAAATGGGTAGGAAATTATCAAATACATAGTAGGAAAGAAGAAAATTCAATAGAAAACATTATGATGACTGACTACTTTAAAGAATAAAGATTTTAATTTATTTACATACCAGATATGATAAGTGCTCATTGATCAACACCCAACATTATCTAATTTCATTTTGGACTCAACCTAAACATCATAAATTTTGAAAGTGTAAACAAGTATAAAGGAAATCCTAACCATTGGTGGTGAGTAGAGCATGTAAAAATTTTCTAGTATGAAAAATCATGCATTTCAAACCCAAAAATATTGTATGTCAAACTGAATAGATGGTATCATCTTCTATTTAAAACCCACAATCATTATTACACTTAAAAAACAAAACTATTATTTTTGAGCTAATAGACTGGACCCCAAAAAAAGAGCTTATAAATTATAAGCCTACTTTGCAATAAAATAATGTGTGCAGTGATAAGTCCAAACATAATTTAGGAAAAAGAGCTAATGAACAAGTTATTGCAAAAGTTAGTCACATGCTCTTTTCTCACTTCATTGTAGAAGTCATTTAAAAGGATTGCAAAATTTGCAATGCCAAACTAAAGCAAAACTTAGGAAATAGAACCAATGAACAAGTATTAGAAGAGTTATCATCTATTATTTTCTCACTTAATTTTAGAGATCATAGAAAGGATCATATTGCCTTCATGCTCAAAGGCATAGGAATGAGAAAAAGAAGAAGGTAAACAAGAAATTAGTAACTGGTTAAGAAGTATAATTTTTATTTAAAAAATTGGAATGCAAAAAAGAAACACTTCTAAAACCTTGTGAATGTTAACAAAATTACAAGTAGTTACTTTAACATTTGATTTTCAAATTATATATATTTGATTTTCAAGTAAAATGACACTGAAACCTACTAGGCTTGCTGCTTATTTCAAATTTTAATACTCTTACACTTAAGAATGCTTTCAAGGACAGTCTTCCTACAAATTTTCCATGTATCTTGCTCCAAAAGCCCATCTTTATTACAAATTAGGTTGCCCTTTGTCCCATATTTATGAGCATTAGGAAACAGGTGTCGACTGTTCTATTTACTAACACTATCGAAGAAGATTCTTGACTCATTTTTTTAGTCCAAGAGGAATTACAACCTAAAATGAAAAAGTGAAGATTTTTAACAAAATTGACATTAAAAAGAAGTGGTTTTTTTAAAAGAATCCTTTAATTAATTAAACTTGATAAAGTGTATATTAATGTTGATAAACTAAAACCTCCCATTGTGGATGCATCTCATCTAAATCTAGTTTGTTGTTGGGCAATGGGACCTTGCTCACAACAACTACTTTTGTATATTGTTGGCTAAAATATAAATTTCAATCTAAATGTTTCTCATTCATCTCAATACAATAAAAAAAATGTAAAAATAAATGCATATATTTGTCCACTTGTCTAAATGAATGGTTTTGATTTGCTACATGTATAAACCCATTCTAGTGGTGATTTTTGTGATTTTCTCATACTCATGTCTGCTCTTTTTGTCCTTTGATACTATCTCCTTCTCTTCCTTGTTGTGGATAAGCATGCTAAGCTTCCATTTCCATTCATCAATATTGGCAGTAGAGGAAGAAGCCTATTACAAACACACATGTTAAAATAGGACTGTACAGCTCAAGATGTCAGATGCAAATAAGTAAATAAAAACTTTTGTTTCAATTACACAACC
Source organism: Cupressus sempervirens (assembly GCA_028749045.1). NCBI lineage: Eukaryota > Viridiplantae > Streptophyta > Pinopsida > Cupressales > Cupressaceae > Cupressus > Cupressus sempervirens. Next base: position 799,355,428 of record CM053791.1, on the reverse strand, counting down.
ATAACCAAGAGACACACATACTACATGGGACATTAAAACATAGATAAATAAATCAATGTCTAAAATGATGAATTTCTAAGAGAATTTATCCAACATAGATTAAAACTTAATGAATACATGAGTCCTGATAATTAATATGGAATTTCCTTTATGTCTTATAGCACTTTTATGATTAAATGTGGACCAATCATGTAATAGTGCTTCAATTCCTATATTTAGGATGTGTGGATCTATCTCACATGGATTGTACCTTAGACATCACTAATTTACTAATATGTTCCACCAAGTTTTTGGGATGGTAAAGGTAGAGGCCTTATTTTAAGGAATTAAAAAAAAATAGTAAATATTAGATACTCGTACGATAAGGTATTTTACCAAATCCATTATAATTTATCATTTCAAGAAACATTAGAGCTAAATTAAGACCTTACATGAATCATTATTCATATTAATAATATTTCAATGTTTGAATCATTTAACATGAAAATGTGCACATAAATATAGAACAAAAAGTGATGACAAAAATGCTACAAGTACAAAATGAAAAAAGTTTCAAAATTGTATCTGCTACCACCATGTATCTAGCTCATCTACACCTAACGGAAAATCAGAATTGGATTTTAAATATAAGTCACTATCAACATTAGGAACTACCTTGTCCAATCATACCATAACCAATTCCCTTTGTGCCTCCTCAAGGTCAAGATCCTATCATGCAATCAAAGTCTATCAATCTTGAAGCAGTGAAGCACCATGCACTACCACCAACTTCTCTATGCATTGGAAGGTATGCATATTCCACTTGAATAAATAAATGAAGTTGTATGTGAACTAGTTCATATCTGTAATCAAGGAATTGGAAGCCTATAAATGAAGGCAAATTTCAAGTGTCCACAACTCTAGAGCATCCTTCCCATGCCAAACTCACTAAGAAATGAGTCTGATTTGAATTGATTTAGCCCTATCTAAATCTTCCTATAGTTTATTAAATGTTGGAACCTAAAAATTACCAAACACAAGCCACTCCATTTGAAGTAAAATTGACTCCTTATCATTATAAATCTTTCAAATTTCCTTAATGAAACTTTTCACAAATTTTCATCATCAAGAACGGCCACTCTTCAAAGCCTTTGCATACTAATTGGAAATTAGAGCACAAATTATTGCATGAAGTAAAATATTCATAGCATTCTAGCTCCATGCATCGATGGGCCCAATATGCTCCTCATATAATCCCATGTCAAGATTCCTACATTAAATAGCTTGGTTCATCTACTCAAACATATTATCAAATAAGTCTCTTATATCAGCATATCTAACAACTTGCACAATAGAGTATGAAAGAGAAAATATATTTGCTTACAAAAAAAAACTAAAAAGGAGACTCAAATGACAAAGACTAAAGTACTACTAAAAATGAAGTAACATTATATGTTATATACACTCACAAATCATCATAAAGGATTTTTTGCTTCACATATCCCTTCAACTATGTTCATTTCTAAGAATACCATATACATGCAACCATTATGGCAATATTTGAAATCTCATTAACTACAATAAATAGTCATTGTGACATTTTCTCATGTAGGTGGTTTCCAAATGAAATCAATGCTAATGATTCCCCGGGACATTAAATATTAGTGGAGGATTGCAGAGCCCTAGCTTCTTTCTTATGGACTTTGTAATGCAATAGGGAATACAAGACTTGGTATGGTGTTCAATTTTTTGATTATGGAAGACCTAAAAACATTGTTGCAGTAATACTACTAGTGACTTGTAAAATGAAGTGAATCTACTATTGAAGAATTTTCTTTGAATTAAATTCTCACTCCCATATATATGATTCTACAATTTTTGATGTATAGTGAGATGTCCAAGGAGGTGGTTGGGTTGCATCCAAGATACTTAACAACAGATTGTAATCCCTTGTGCAAGGTTATAGATGCAAGATTGTGTGGTTAACCTACTTCATTTGATTGTTTGTCTATGAGGAAAAAAGCCATTAAATGATATAATTACATATCTAGGCTCTCCCACAAGGCTTGTTGAAATTGGCTAAAAAATGTTTAATCATAATTAAACATAATGGATGTCAGTAGATGAACACAGCCATGAGTAAAGAAAAGATGCACAGGGATGCTTTCCTTGCATGTGACCAACTAATACAACAAGCTTCTGAAAATTTGTTAACTACAACAAACATAGAGTAATTTTGGTAATTTTTTCATAAGTAGTTTACCCCTTTATTCCATGCTAATGATTTCAACAACTTTTGTGTTATTGGTAGAGGTTTGTGTTATTGATTTGCACAAACATCATATACTCTTCATTGTTGAAAGAAGAACATATTGCACAAATCTAGAAGGGCATATAAATGATATTTTTAGATTCTTTCTATAGATGGACTTGTTAAGGCTGTCTAGAAACAAAAATTGCTTATTCTTTTTAAGAAGATTACATTCATATCTAAACTAGAATGATTCTTCATCATGGTGATCATCTACTCTTTCTTGTAGAAAACAAAGTTTTACGCCATAATTACATGAGAATCAAAATTATGTGGATCACCTAGAATTGATGAAAATGTTGCCTTAACCAATAGTGCAGCATCCTTGCTATGTCAAAAATTTCTTAGCTTCACTACAAAATTGTATTATCATGTGGATCTCTCTCTTTTTGTTGGGACCTACTTCCTAACAACTCTTGCCTACAAGATTCAACTTTTATAGATTCTCAAAATCTTGTGTCGCACGGTGAGTAGATGTTTTTGAGAATGGAAAGAGAAATATGGAGGTTGATAATGTACACAATAGTGACACCCATACTTTATTTTTCTAAAGGACCAAATTCACCATGAAGAATCTAGAAAAAAAAATGAATGTTTCACCAAAAACATAGGTTAAGGAATGAATAATGATATGCAAAGCTTTGGACACATTTGGCAGCTCCTACTTTTATTTCATTGAAAATATCATTTCTCGTTTCATAAAAAAAACCTAATTGAGTTTTCTATAATGTTAGAGGGACCGCTATGAGCACACTTCATAGGCTTCCAAACAAGACATTTCGTCATTTTATAATGTTGTGAACAAGATCTCAATTTTTTCTATGGGAAGTCATGACCTGAATTAACCATATGACTAAGAAATTGCTATAAGGGATTCTTATCTATAACAAACCCAAACCCAAACCCAAAGATAGACCACACTATTTTCTGAGCTTTTTGGAGGAAATCATGCCTATTGACTATTTTCCTCTTAAAACATTAGAATATATTTCTGTCTTAAAAATGGGGTTACTGGAATTAGATCAAGATTTGAAGAACAAAGTGGCAACACAAGAATACATAGTGGAGATGGACTCTGACATATGGATCAAGCTGCCACAAGAATTATTAAGGCATGTTATAACTCAGCTACCCACTCTCTTCTATGTAAGATCCAGGGTTGTTTGCAAAGGATGGAAACATATTCTTTCTCCTGCCTACAAATATCATATAATACCATCCACTATTATTCATGAGTCTCCATTCCCTATTTTTCTAATTAGTGGTGTATGTCACTCTTATAAACAAGAAATGATATTTTCAATGTTATATATATATATATATATATATATATATATATATATATATATATATATATATATATATATATATATATATATATATATATATATATATATATATATATATATATATATATATATATATATATATATATATATATATATATATATATATATATATATATTTATTTATTTATTTATTTATTTATTTATTTATTTATTTATTTATTTATTTATTTATTTATTTTTTATTTTATTTTTATTTTATTTTTTTCAAAGCTTAGGCCTCAATCCTGAATTGATTATGATCGCAAATGGAATTAAAATCTCACCAAGTTGTAACCTTCAAATGGAAAATTGTGTGGATTCAGCTTGTGTGAAGAAGATCAATTGCATGATAAAATTTGTACTAGACTTTGCAAGAACATGGTCTTCCTCCAAAAATCAATCACTATCCCAATATTACCCGTGAAGCCCCCATCTGTAGCAATCTCCCCAAAGAATCAAGAATTATTATCCATAACAATGGTCTTTTCAAGAATTATTATCTTGTGCACTACATTGCTTGTATTGAGCATCTGTGCATTTGCACAAGATGAGCCAAGTCTCATTTCATGCCTTGAAAAAAAGGGCATCACAAACCTAACCACTTCTAATTCCTCCTTTGTGTATGATTCTCTCTTGCACTTTTCTCTGCAAAACCTGAGGTTTATTAAACCAGGGGTCTACAAGTCGTATGTGTTGATTCTACTGCAAAAGAGACAACAAACATACAGATTTCCATGACACCCTACGTGGGAATGAAATAACACACTACATAAATATACAAGATTAAATTTTAACATACATTTTGACCAATACTAATAGATGATAATTTTAACATATTAAGGTTATGACCTGAGTTAGTCAAAATTTTGACCAACTCAGGAAAACTTAGGAAATTTTTGACCAATATGGGGATGGAAACTAAAAAATAAAATAAATCATACCTTTGGTCAAAAATTTTGGTAGAAAAACAAGTGGAAATGTACTAGTGTATGCACTTGTGGCAAGAATGGAAGCAGTAAGGATGTTCTTAGCTTATGCAGCAAGCAAGAATTTCAAGGTTTATCAAATGGATGTCATGTCAAATTTTCTAAATGGAGAACTTGAAGAAGAATTCTACATTTAGAAACTTTAAGGATTCCCTCTAATAGAAGAAAAAGAATTGTATGTAGACTAAAGAAAATGTTGTATGGTCTAAAGCAAGCACCTAGAACTTGGTATGCAAGGTTGGATAGGTATTTGTCTAAGCTTGGATTTATTAAAGGTATAGTAGATGGTAATCTATATTTAAGGAAAATTGATGATGGTTTACTCATCATTGTAGCATTTGGGGATGGCATAATATTTTGAGTTAATGATAAAGAAAGTGATAAGTTTGCTAAAGAAATGAAAAATGAAGTTGAAATGAGCATGATATGAGAAATGAATTTTTTCTTAGGATTTTAGATCACATAGAGTAGAGATGGTATATTTATTTCACAAAAAAAGCATCGAAAAAACTTATTGAAAATATTTGGTTTAGAAAGTTGCAAACCTATTGGTACACCCATGATAACTGGTCATAAGTTGTCTAGTAAAGATGAAACACCTATAGTTGAGTAGAAGAAGTATAGATGTATGATTGGAGGATTGTGTTGGTGTAAATAAGTATTTACCATTTAAATTTTACTTAAGTTTACTTAGGTTAATGCATTATTTTATTATATTACATTATTTTATTATTTATTTGGTGAGACACTTAGGAGTTTGTGTACTCTTATGAGTTGTCATGTTGATAACACTAGAGTTGCATCATTAACTAAGTTGTCATGTTGATAACACTAGAGTTGCATCATTAACTAAGTTATCATGTAGACAACACAGTTATTCACACTCCTAATTTAGCACATGGTGTCTACAACATAATTTTGCATGCTACACCATTGTAGGCTTATCCTCTCATCATCGCACTTACTCTTATGCTTAATGGAGGATAACCCATATCTAGTGGACATGTGCCTGATTGAAAGATTTATCATGTTGTTGATTCCTATTCATTCTAGAAGCATTCCAAAGGCCTTTATATATAGGTACTCCTAGTGTACTTTTATACATTGAATGAATATTATAACATCATTCTAATCATACTCTCTTTGGTCTACTGTTGTGCTTCTCCTTGAGTTCCTTGGTCTTGGGTGAATTTTTCCCTAAGGTAAATTCTTACATGGTATCAAAGCTTGGGGAATTCTCTTCACACAACTATTTGAGACCATTTTTTCTTCAACACATTGATGTAGATCCAGAGAATCTGTAGAAATTGGGAGCATCTAGAGCTAGAACGAACCTCACCATTGCGTCTAGAACATCAATTTGGTGAAAATTGGCTATAAATTTACCTATGATGGGCCAAATTCAATTTTGAGGTAAAAAAAATTTGCAAACCATAACTTGAAGGTCCCAATTTGTAAATTTAGTATGATCTATTAGATCTACACATTTTAATTGTTTCAGATCTGAAATTTTATTTATTCTCTGCATTATTTTTGAATTGGGTATTTTTTGGAATTTTTTTGGCCCTGTAATGACACCCCAACCCTATGCAAAATATTTTTCCAAATATTCCATCGACAACTTAACATTTTTTGGTAGCATACTCTGATGAATCACATACAAATTTGAGTGATTTCTCAACAAATTTACCCACCAACTACCAATTCAACAAGTATTCCACATAAATTTGGGTTGGCTTCAATAGGTTTGAGTAGCAAAACCATCCATGGTGGGCTCATTTCATTTTACATTCATGGTTTTTTTGTTTTAAAGTGGGCATATCCCATTCATATAGCAAGTGTGGGATAATACTCACATTGTCAATAGCCCAAAAAATTTACTCCAACCTATTTGAAACAAGTCTGGTCTACCAAATCTTTTTTTGGCACTAACTTTTATAAACTCTAGCACCCCGTAAATTATGAACCAGTTCCTGATGGTGACAAAAAAGAAAACCCATCCACTTGACAACATGTGGCTCCAATCAACAGATGCCACATTGGACTCCCTTCAATTGCCATGTGGACTGTATAATACACTTGCCTAGTCATCCAACACATAGGCAACAGATGTAAACCCAGTCAATGGATCCATACATTGACATGCAAGTAGGACATGTCACTTTTTTTGTATGGTTTTGTTCAATTTGTATAGTGCTGATGTCATCATTACATCAGTATGATTTCATCAAGAGGCCTGAGTATGCTAATGTCAATAGTCCACTATCTTAAAATTGACAGTCATTTAACCATCATTAGGAGGAAAAATAGAACTATTGTGACAGTCGTATGACCATCAAATTTAACCCCATCTTTTGTTGATCCAACCCCTATCTAGATTGATTTTTTATTTTATAGTCTAATTTTGGGAGGCTGCATCTCAGTCATCTGGACTCCAAATTAGGTGCAATTTTTTAATTTTACCAAGAATTTCGTAAACTTTTTTTTGGTACAATTCTTTTCTAGTTTTGGTACATGGATTTGTCAAAAATTGCATTTTTTGGTGACTATACCTCTCCAATCTTGCATTTTGCAACTTCAAATGGTTCATACGGGCTCATCTGGACTCAAAAAAAGGTTCCATATATTTTGAAAGTGTGTTTTTTTGGTCTACTTTCTAGATCCACAATCAGATTATAGGGTTGTGTGGATAAAAGTATCACTTTCAAAATTAGGTGCTTTCTACATTGTAATGCTTTGACATATCTTCAGAATTGTTGTATATATGAGATACATTATAATATTCCAATTTTGAACTCCATAAGGAGGTTTTACAAAGGCAAAATTAGAAGTCCACTAAGGCCAAAATTGGCAAGTGACCATTGTAAATGCACTACATATAAAGTGCCAAAAGCATCTTTTTTGGGGGGGTGTGTTTCTTGATTGAGTGAAAGGGGGGGTGTTCTTGGTGTTGTTTTCCTCTTTTTCTATTGTTTTCTTTCATTTTTTACATCATGAGACATTTTAAGTTTCCAAAATTAACTCCACATAACTATGCTACATGGTCCATTAAAATGTGGTGTCATTTAATGCATAAAGGAGTTTCTCAATATGTAGATGGTACCCTTCCTAAACAAACAGGTGATCAAGTATCTACAACTAAAATTTCAGCTTGGGAAACAATGGATAGGAAAGCCCTAGGTGATATTTGTTTGGGGATTGAAGACAATATCATATATCAGATCCAGAAGTCTCGTACATCCAAGGAATCTTGGGATACCCTCCAAAACCTATATGGTAAAGTGTCTGAGGAAGATGTTTTCAAAATTGAAGATGAGCTTGTCTCCTTAGATCCAAAGACATTTGATTCCATACAGGATTTAATCATAAAGCTGAATGAATTGAGATCAAAGCTTGATGATTGTGGGAGTCCTATTAAAGATGATAGGTTAATCTATCTCATTCATAATAAGCTGCCATCTGAGTACTCCACATTTTCTTCTTCTTATGACACCTTAAAGACTACATTAGGGTCTACCTATTAGAAAGTCTCTTTTGATTGCTATGTTATTTTTTTGGATGAAGAAGAAAAGAAGTTGAAATCAATGGGGATTCTCAGTTTTCCCAATTCAAAGATATTGGTGGCAAATAATGAGGGTTCTCAAAACTCAACTAGTTAATCTTCAAATAAATGAAAGGGCAAGAATAAGAAATGAAAGAATAATAAATCAGAAGATGCAGAAAGAACAACACCACAATCAAATCAACAAGGAAAATCTTCCTCAAATTCAAACAAGAAGGGGGAAATAATAAGGAGAAGAAAAAGTGTGCATATTGCAAGAAGTTGGGTCATGATGAACATAAGTGTTATCATAAAAAGATTGATGAGTTAATAAACATCATAAAGAAACACAATGTTCCACTACCTAATGCTCATAAGGAGAAAGGGTCTTCTTCAGATTCAAAGGGCAAAGGACAAGCACTCATGGAAAATTCAAATTATTTAATGGAATGGATTCTTGACTCAAGTGCCTCATATCATATGGGTTAAAGGAGATATTTCTTCATTAAAGCAATCTAAGGTACTACACATGTTTGTAGGAGATGATACAAAAATGGAAGTTGAAGGGAAAGGAAATGTAGAGATGGAAAATGGAGAGTTAAAAGATTTTCTCTATGTTCCTAACCTAAGTTCAAATCTCCTCTCAATTTACCAAATCACTCACCTTGGAGATGGCCACAAAGTTGAGATCCTTCCTAACTCAGTAAAGGTGCACAACCTAAAAGATGACTAATTGATTCCAGCAGGGAAAGTTAATCATGGAAAAAGGTTGTATTCTTTCTCCCACTTTGTGCCCAAGTCTCCTTCACAAGCCTTGTTGACTCAATCCAATTCTCAAATTAAATTATGGCATGAGTGGTATGGACATCTAGCCTTCCACTATCTTCAGCAACTTTTCTCAAATAATATGGTCAAAGGTTTACCTACAATCAACTTTTCCAAAGGTGAATGTTACACATGTTTAGTGGATATGTATCTAAAGGAGAATTTTAATAAAGGGAAGTCTTCAAGAGCACCAATTGTTCTTCAATAGGTTCACATGGTATTAGTAAGTCCTTTTGTAGTGACATTAGTTAGCCAAGGTCACTACATACTTACTTTCATTGATGACTTTTCATAGTATACTTGGGTCTACTTTCTTCATCACAAGAATGAAGTGTTGGATAATTTTCTAGCCTTCAAGACTCATGTTGAATAGAATTCAAGGAAATCTATCAAGGTTCTAATGATGGACAATGAAAGTAGATATGTGCACACAAGACTTAAAGACTTTTGCAAACTTGAGGGTATTGATCTTCAGAATCCACTAGCATTAAATCTACATAAGATAGATGTTGCAACACTAAGGATATGAACTCTTAAGTCAATGGAAAGTTGCATGATACAAGCTAAGTCTCTAGATCCATCACTTGAAGTCAAAGCAATCAGTAGTTCCAATCACATACTTAATAGGTCTCCCCATCCTAGCTTAGATAGAAAGACTCCTTTTGAGGTATGGTGTGACAAAAAACTAGTTGTGACACACTTTAGAGTCTTTGGTTGTCCAACATGGGAAAACATATCTTCCAAGAGATACAAGGCACCACCACTGAGGCCTTGTACTTTCATTAGATATGAAAATAGTGTTAAGGCATACAGACTTATGGATCTTGAAACACATGAGATCTTTGTGGAGAAGGATGTACACTTTGATGAAAGTTCACCAAGCTTATCCTCTAATCCTCTCTGCACTTCATTGTGGAAACTAATAGTGACACCAATGATAATGCTTCAACTAATTAAGATACATGGGGTTCTATCAATAGTTACAATGAGAGTTCATGACATTAGCATACTCCACATGCATATATTTCCACAATGATAGGTCTAGCACAGCAAGGTACACCTATTCTTCCAATTCTAGCATTAGAGGATGACTTCTTGGCAGACATTTCAAGTTTGTTCATGGAGTCATACATAGCAGATTTAGAAGACATCATTGATGATATACATCTTCTCTTTGATGGAGAAGATCCTTCTTTAGTTGTTGTAAGGGCTCACTTTGACCCTCATGTTCATTCTCTTCATGATCGATCTTCACACATTGATGTGATTGTGGATACTTATGTATAACAAATGTAGGAGGTCTCTTTATCATTTGAGGAGATAGTAGATTCTTTGGGACAGGTTCTACATTCATCCTTGATAGGGATAGTTGAGAAAGCTTTAGAGACATCATCAATCATCAAGATTCTTTCCTCAAATAGCAAAAGCATCTCATTTGCACCTATGGTATTGTTTCTTCCAAAGGGGAGGAACACTATTCAATAGTCCTGGATTAGCTTCTACATTAGAGAAACTATCACTGATCGGCACTCTTCATTTTGGGGGGAGACTATCTTGTCTCTCTTCTTATTTTCTCTTATGGGGTGGACCTTTTCCTCTTTTGGGATAGTGTTCTTCTCACATTTCTCTATTGTATATACTTGATGTATGTTGTCATGGAGGGGTCTTTATTACTCCATCCATCCATGCATCTAGTTTTTTCATCTCTCTTTTTGGGGAAGGGTTTTTCCCATGAGATTTTCCCTCTTTCTCCACTTTATGAGAGATTTCATTTCATTTATGTACATGGGTACCAAACATGGCCTAGTAGCTGAGACCCCTCATGCATTTCATTTTAACTTTCGTAAGCTTAAGTGCATTCCCCTAAGTTGCATTTAGGGGGTGTATTGGTGTATATAAGTATTTACCATTTAAAATTTACTTAAGTTTACTTAGGTTATTTATTTGGTGAGACACTTAGGAATTTGTATACTCTTATGAGTTGTCATGTTAACAATACTAGAGTTTGCATTATTAACTGAGTTGTCATGTAGATAACACAGTTATTCACACTCCTAATTTAGGACATGGTGTCTACAACATAATTTTGTGTGCTACACCATTGTAGGCTTATCCTCTTATCATTGTAATTACTCCTATGCTTAATGGAGGACAACCCATATCTGGTAGACATGTGCCTAGTTGTATGACTTATCATGTTGTTGATTCCTATGCATTCTAGAAGCATTCTAGAGGCTTTTATATTCAAGCACTCCTAGAGTACTTTCATATATTGAATGAATATTATATCATCATTATAATCATACTCTCTTTGGTCTATTGTTGTGCTTGCGCTTGAGTTCCTTGGTCTTAGGTGAATTTTTCCCTAAGGTAAATTCTTACATATTGCAATATCTAACTCACACTAGACCAAATATAGAAAATGTAGTTGGGATTGTAGCAAGATTTCAATATGATCCTAAAGTGTATCATTATGTAGTAGTAAATAGGATATTTAGATATTTGAAGGGTCCATCTAATTATAGAATCTGGTATGACAGATCAAATGATTTCACTTTGTGCACATATACTAATGCAAATTGGGCAAGCAGTATGGATGATAAAAAAAAAGAACTAGTGGTGGAGCATTATTTCTTAGAGGAAGATTGGTTCCTTGGTTAAGAAAAAAACAAGACTACATTTCTCAAAGTATAGCTAAATCAAAGTATGTTGCAAGAGCAAATAACTATAATCAAGTTATGTGGATGAAACAAATGTTGAAGGATATTGGGATTGAGTTTATAGAACCTGTTATCATTTAATGTGATAACACAAGTACAGTAAGTATGTCTAAGAATCTAGTATTACATTCTAAGACAAAGCACATATCTATTAAGTATCATGTTTTGAGAGAAAAGGTAGTTGAAAAGGAAATAAGGTTGGAATATGTAAGTACAAAAGATTAGATTGCAGATATCTTTATGAATCCTTTTCTTAAAGATACTTTTGAGTACCTAAGAGGTATTTTAGGGGTTATGCCCCTACCTACCTTAGAGTAGATGATGCAAGGAGTGCATCATTCGAGTTCTGCAGAGCATAATGGTTAGACTAGACTAAATATGAATGCTTCCTATATAGGTAAGTATCTAGTATGTACTAAGTCATTAAAGACTCTTACTATTTTGGCATTTTGTATTAAATAGTATCTTTGGAAACTTGAGCTATGTTGGTAAACATATTTGTTCTTTCAAATTATTACCTTTAATGCCCAATTCAGAATAATATCTAATCACAAATAGTTGGAAATCTCTTTATGGATATTTTATCTTTCCTCTGAATTGGTAAGTACAACTCCCTAAAATAGATTTACAATGAATTTTGTTTTCTTCCTAAACTAATTTAGGGAATGCTAACCCAAGAATAGTAGAGGGATAACTGAGCTAGACCGAAATAAAATCCAACTCAGGCAAGTAAAAACTTCTCAATTCTAAAATAGATTTATGTATCCACACATCTTATGAATCCATAAATTCCATCCACATAATTAATTAATGCTTAACTAAGCTAATTTGAATCTAAACTATGACTAATAAATTGGAAATAATGGCAAAATTTCTTTGTCAAATGAACTATCACAATACTTATCACATTCATCCATTGTTTCAAAATAGAGGAGGTAAAACTTTGGTCTTCCCTTATTCCAATTCAAATGAAAGAGAAAATGTAAACTAAATACAAAACTAACTGGAATATAAAAATGATTGACATAAAATACCATTCAATTGTCTCTACAACAAAAAGTACTTCACACCAAAAATTTTGCCGACCCTTCATTAATCTTTTCAATTCATACATATAGAGTTTTGAGATGTCAGTTACAAAGGAAGTTTAATTGGTTCATCATTTGAGGGTGACAAATGACAAGGTGCTAGTTTGTCATATTACAAAATTACAAAAGAAAACAAAACAAGGGTATAATATGAGTCATTTAGATTTCTTCCCCTTTTCTATTTTTACTTTATGTGACTTAGCAGCAACCATTATTGGGATCAACTCTTCATGATTGGGCACATGTATATTGGTGAATCTCAAAAGCCATTTTCCCTATTCTCTTGCCTACTCTTTTATGGTATTCAACTGATCTAGCAACTCTTCCATGGCCACATGTATCCATCCACTGAGTGCTTGGAGTTCTACAGTTTTGTTCTGGCTACTGGAAGCTACTACAGACAAATTATCTAAAAAAGTAGAGAAGTTACTTTTCATCACTTCTATTTTAATGATGTCCTTTCCTTGGCCACTAGTTTGAGAGTCAGTGTGTAACCCTCTCATCGGCTCAAATCCTCTATCTTGAGTCTTCTTTATTTTGCCCTCTATCTCCTTGAGCCCTTTCTCAGCTTCTTGGATCATTTCTAGTTTGAACTACATACTTTGGAACCATTCAAACAAAGGTTCATTCCCTTTCTTCAGAATATTGGCTTTGACTGCTTCTTTGGCTTTCATCTGGATGATCATCTTCAAAAGGGAGATGCATTCATCACACTTGACTCTTTCTCTAGCCATAATATTATTGTTAGATAATATGTTATCCTTTTCTATTTCCAATTTGAGGATAATATTTCCAATTTGATCTATGAGAGAAAATCCTTTTGATTTGAGTCTCTCAATCCACTCTCTACTATTCTGGCCATAGCGACTATCTTCCTTGAGCTAGGAAATGAGAGCTTGCACTTTAGTTGCACTAGGGATTTGAGTCACAAACATACTAGAAATAGTTGCTAGTGGAGTGACTAGCTGTCTAATAAACTTATTCAATTCTTCTATTTTTTCCTTCATCTTGATCTTTCACAACTTGAGACTCTCTAATTGTCATTCTATCACTTTGTTACTTGATCTCCACAAGCTAACCTTTGTATCATATCTAGCTTCCCTAGGGTTGATTAAATGCAAAGTAAAATCATCAAGATTCATATCCTCAATTCTCCCTCCTTTATTTGGCTTTGCTATCTCCATTGTCAAGTGCTCTATTTCTAGATCTTGTCCAAGTATGGACAGAGTCTTCTATTTCTTGACATTTGTCAAGGAAGTCTCAGAATGAACTGTGAGGGATATAGTGTCTTTTGTAGAAACACCCTCATCCTTTCTCTTTCTTTTCCTTTCCAAAGTATCTTCTAGCTAAGAATCAGTTCCTATCACCTTGGAAGCTATTTTGAGTGATTCAATGTTGAACATCTTCTTCTTCACTAGAGTCATGGCCAAAATAGTTGAAGAGAAAGGATTATTTGAATCCTTGGAGATGAGTCTAGAAGAAGCCTGGACCTTCTCCATCTTTGTAGTCTTCTTTGTCTCTTCATCTGATTTAGTCAACTCACTGGTGCTACTTTTTCCATCCCCTAAGTCTACTATCTCTATGGGAGAGCCACCTAGTCTCAAAAGGGAAGCACTTGTTGATGGCATGGGGCTATGATGAGGGGATTGGATTGGAGTGGTATGCAGAGAAGGAACTGGGGTAGTGTGAGGAGATGGAATGGGAGTAGAATGTTGGGAAGGTACTAGGGTAGAAGCACTATCCTTTGGTTCTTCTACTTTCTTCTCTTCAATGCCAGTCTGGGTTCTTATAACTGGCAAGGATCCATCATGGCATGTTAGGGCTATAGGAATATTTTTATCTAGGGGTTGATCACCTCCACCCATGGGTTGAGCTGGTCCTTGAGTGGAAGCTATGGTCACACCCACTATAGCACTTTGAGATGAAGTAGGTGTTGTAGCTACTGGAGAGGCTTGAGTGGTTGCACCCTTACTCTGGCTCTTTTTGGTTGTCCACTCGACCCATTTCCTAGTTCTCTTTATTATCCTTGCCATCATAATATTGAGACTCTCCACCACATCCACATATGGCTCAAAATTGATAGGAATTCCTCTTAATTTAGTCAGATATGTACTGTTATACATATTTTGACCATCATCCTCTAATCCCTCTGCATTGAGATCAACACCATATGTCTTTATTTGTTCCATCGTGAGTCTAGCAAATGCATGATCACAGCTCTCCAACTCATCTCTACAATCTACCCAATAATCTTCTAGAGTGGTGACATGTTTGATCACACTTCTAATTTGAAGCACCTCTCTTGCATATCAATTTAGGTCAAACATGGACCTCACAATTTCATATTCCTCCAAATTGTACTTATTCTTGAATGCCTTGAGCATGTTTTTAGCATCAAACTAAGAATCACAACTATAAGCCCCAACCTTCATGGAGAATTCATATCCCTTCTTCTTTAGACTAGCACTCAACACATTCACTTGGTTAGCTTGTCTTATGATCTCTACGCGCACGATCATGTCACTTGGGTATCTAGGCAGCTTCAAAGGAAATTTGTTGAAAGCTACAAGAAGAAAATATGAGAAGGATGAGAATTGAATGAAGTAGCTATCAAACTAACTAATGGCTACCATCACTTCTAGGCTAAACCTCCTCTCTAGGCATCCTTGTAGCTCCCTAAAAATCCTCATTGTAAAAGACTCATCAACCCTGACATACTCTGCATAACTATTTTGTAACTACAAGCATGGATAGAATTCATAGCTTTTTACATCATTAAGAAAATCCTCTATTCTGGGAAGGCCTAGCCACAATTGTAAAGAAGCCAACATATAAATTAGGAAAGAAGACATGTAGAAGGTATTGTAGAACTTTGTAGCACCTAGAGCTCTAGATAGATGTTCACTCACCTCATATGCCCAATCAACATAATGTGTTTTTGAACATATGATTTGCACTAAAAAGAAATATTGTTCTACAAAATTGAGTGCTTCTACCTCACCTTTCAATCGATGCAAAAGAACCAGGATGTCCATGATTTTGGGCTTGAGATCAATGCCAAAAAGGGTCTTAGGAACCTTACTCTTAGGTCCTCATGGCTTTTGGAACCAAGACCTCATAATTTCCTTCTGCCAAACCATCTTCTTCAAAGAGAACTTGGACATGGCTCCACCTATGGTCAATTCAAAAAATTCTTCCCACTCTAGAATTTGGAGGCAATTGACTATAGCTTTTAGGTCAATTGAGATCAAAACTATATGATTTGGCAACATAATTTGTTTAGTATCCAGATTGTAATGGTTAATACATTCAACAATCAGCTCTAGGGCTTGAATTGCTTCTGGAAACTTGGGTTCTTCCACTAGTTTGCTTCCTCAAAGTTTCTCTATTATGAGGTGGATTAGCTCCATCTTCAAATTTCTTTGGAAGTCTTGCATGTCAAAGAAGCAAAGTGAAGTATCTGTGACATTCTACAATGTCAACTTAATCCCATTCAATCCATCAAAACTAGCAAATCTTGTTGCCATCTTAACTGAGATAGAGATGAACTGTAAATATTAAAATTGAAAATAGTATAGAGAGTAGAACTTTGTAGCTATGAGGATTCTAAAATCACTATTCAATTCAACAACATAACAGTTCAAGTAAGAAAGTAGTAGTTTGAAAATCCATTATGTTCATCTCTATATAGAAATCCCAATCCACCCGTTAATTTTCAAGATCTATGCCACATGAGTGAATTAAAGGATAAGTCCATTAGATTAGTAAATTCAGGGGTTTCTAATGGATTTTTACATGTCATTTCACTATTCTCATTGGCCCAACAGTTACTTTCCTTTATTACAGACTTACTTTCCCATTTTTCACCAAGTTGTGGAGAATTATGAATGGAGTACTCTGTGGGAAAAAATTTCCTAGCCAGATTTCACTCAAGATACCTTCCCAAATGTGATCAACTAGCTTCTATTATCATTTTTAAGCATCTTGTGATTGATCTATGAGCCCAACACATTTGTAAAAGTAATTTTTCAATGGATGCAAAAAATCACTTCAAAGGGTTGAAAACTCACTAAGGAGAATGCAACTTTTGTTTTTCCACCTTTGTCTCATTTTCTCTTAGCCCCTTTAAGTCATTGTGTCTCTAAGCTTTGAAAATTTTTAAAAGGGATACAAAAATGAAAAAGGAACCCACTTACTTGCTTTTCTCCCTTACAAATGTCTTTGTCAAAAAATTGACTTCCTTGCCTAAAAACCTATCGTGGAGAAGCTACTTCAAAGTTTTTCATTGGATGTTACTCTAATCATTATAATGATTTTTAAGTAACTCCTGAGCTAGAATACTACAATGTAGGAACAATCTATCCATAAAACAACTCATTTCTTATTTTTTTTAGCATGTAAACCTCATTTGTTGGCCTCTACAAAAAATCACCCACACAGTGCAAAAATCTGCCAAGGAGAAGTTGATGCTAGGTTTTCCACAAACTTCATTTTCTTTATGTGTAAACTATAATGAGTCATGGGAAAGTTCTTTCTTGGAAATAACTTTGTGAATATCATCATACAAACTAAGAATCTCCATTGAAAAGGGTCCTAGACTACCCACAAAACATATGACAACAAGGGAAACCCACATAGTTATGTAATGCGATAGGAGGAAGATGAAAACCTAATGGAGAGACTTTTCACTTGGGGAGAAAAAAAACTCAAACATACCTAAGCCTAATCAAGACACAATATCATTTCCCACTTTGCATAATGGGTATAGGGTGAAAATTGGGGCAAAAGTTGGCTCTAGCTAAGGACTTGGGTTGAGCATACCCAAGCAAGGAACTCAAAATATCTAGTTTCACAAAGAAGGTAAAAAGGTGGCAACACAAAAAAACACAATGAGACAAAGAACAGGAAAACAAAATCAAAGGAAAAAAAAACTAACTAGGAAACCCAAAAATATACTAAGCCTAACTATAATACAAATATAGGGCTTACCTATTTTTAGTTAGCAATTTGATAAAGCTTCAGATCCTGACCATTATAGTTCAGGGGTAGTACTTCACCATCTTCATATGTGAATTTGAAAGAATTGTTTTCAAAAGTCTAATGAATTTTGAATGGGCCTTTCCATAAACTATCAAAATTCTTATACATTCCTTTCAGAGCACTTCACTTATCCTAAAGCAGCACACTATCTCCCACCATGAATTTTTGTGGTCTTGTTCTCTTATCAAAGAGATCCTTCACTTGCATCTAGTGTTGTGTGATGTGGTCTAATATTTCCTCCCTTTCTTCTTCAAGTTTACTCAAGTATAGGATCCTCTTTTCTAAACCATCTTTGAAAACATCATCTTCGATCACCATTCTTAGTTTATTTGTGGCTAATTCTAGAGATAAGGGAGGATTGGCTTCGGTTTCATAAACCAATTTGAATGGAGATATGCTGATTTCCCTTTTAGGTTTCACTCTATATGCCCACAACACCTCATGAATCTTTTTGTGCCAAGTCTTTTGATTATCTGAAACCAATTTCTTAATAATATTCATCAAATTCTTATTACTTGACTCAGTTTGACCATTTCCTTGAGGAAAATAGTTAGATGAATGACCAATGGTGATCTAATACTCAAAGAAGAAATCAGTAATTTTAATTGAAGAAAAATAAGAAGCATTATCCATCACCAGTTTAATAGGAACACCAAACCTAACCAATAAGCTTTCCTTTATGAATTCACACACCACTTCGAAAGTAGTTTTCCTAGTAGCTTTAGATTCTACCCACCCAATGAAGTAGTCAATTATAGTTATTACATACTGGTGATTGGCACTAGATGTAGGAGTAATTGGACCAATGAAGTTGAGACCCCATTGTTGAAAAGGTCCTTTGATGATAACAAGTCTCAAAGGTAGAGCGGCTAATTGAGGATGTCCAACAAACATCTTGCACTTCTCACATTTCACTACCCAAGCATATGCATCTTTAAACATCCTAGGCCAATAATAACACTACCTTAGTATCTTAAAAGTTGTAACTAAAGAGGAGAAATGACCTCTGCAAGCATCATCATGAAATATTTTCAATAGCTTGTCTTGTTTTTGTTTATCTACACACCTAATGAAAGTGCCATCAATATCCTTTTTGAATAGCTTACCATCCCAAATCACACACTTAGCTACTTTCAATTTGAGATCTCATCTTTTTCTTGCACTTAGGCCTTCTGGACATTCACCATATGTCAACAGGTAAGAGATATTTTCAAACCATGAATCATAGAGGCCTATAGCTAACACCAACTACTTCTCTCCCAATTCTTTTGATTCTTTAGTTATGTTTTTTTTTGCAATTGCCTTGCACAGAGCATTTCCCCTTATCAACTTGGTAGGTTTTATTTCTATATCATACTCCTGTATCTTTTCCACCCATGCTCCTCTAACATTACAGCACACATCCTGCTATGTCAATACACTCTTCACTACTACATCTGGGCCAAAGACCATAGAAAGTGAATGCAACATATAAAATCAAAAAAATTTAAGGGCTTTAACTACTACAAATGTGTGCTTTTCAATCTATGAATATTTTAATTCATGATTCTTCAAAGGTATGCTCATGAAATCTATTGGGGCTTGTTCCCCCGCATCATTTTCTTGCATAAGTATGGCTGATAGGGTTTGTTTGGAAGCATAACAATAAATGATGAAATCTTATTTATAATTCGGATGAAATAACATTGGGGCATTAGAAATAGTAGTCTTTATATCTTGAAAGGCTCACTTTCCTACCTCATTCCATTTGAAACTTGAATTTCCTTTCATCATATTCGTTGTATGTTTAGTTCTTTCTGCAAAATCAGGCACAAACCTTCTGAGGAAATTCACTTGCCCAAAGAAAGATTTAACTCCTTTTTTATTCAAAGGAAAGCTCAATCTTTGAATGGCCTCTACCTATTTAGGGTTGATCCTAATGCCTTCCTAGGAAACTATATAACCTAGGAGTTTCCCCTTTGTTACACAAAAAATTGACTTCTTGGGATTGAGAGAAATCCCATGCTCTCTACATCTTTGCAAAACTTTCCTCAAATCTTCCATATGATCTTTCCTTTTTCTCAAGAACACGATGAGGTCATCCAGGTATATGACTATGATTTTATCTTTCAAATTGGTGAATGTTTTACTCATGCACCTTTGGAATGTAGCACCAATGTTGGTAAGTCCAAAAGGCATTCTACGATATGCAAATGTACCCCAAGGAGTAGTGAACATCATCTTATGCTAGTCTTTCTCCTCTATTTTGACCTAATTATAACCTGAGAAGCCATCAAGAATAGACATCATTTTAGATCCTACCATTGTTTGCAATAAATAATCCATGTTGGGAAGAGAAAATTTATCTTCTAGGGATGCTTGGTTCAAATTGTGGAAATAGACACAAATTCTTATTTCTCCATTCTTCTTTCTGACAGGTACTATATTGGCTATCTAGGTGGAATGATGAATGGGATAAATTATTCTTGCTTTTAACATCTTATCTACTTCATGGAAGATGGCATCAGAAACTTTAGGATTGTAGGTCCTTTGTTTCTACTAGAAAGGGACTGCATTAAGCTTCAGTGGGATTTGGTGTTTTATCTTCCCATCTCTATAAATTTTCAAAACTTCATAGCTCTATGCAAAAACATCTCTAAATTCCATGAATAGATTTCTCATAGTTTCTTTCTCTTCAGGTGAACAAAACTTCCCGATATTAATTATTCTAGGATTATGAATATCTCCAATATTAACTCCTTCATATTCACCCATTGTTGGCCCCTTTTCTACTCTCTTTTGCTTTATGTAAGCATCATGTCTATTAAATAATTTTCCTAAAGCCACAAAATATGGAGGAATAATATTACATTTTAGCTGAATTTCTCCATTTTCATTTCGTTCCCCAATTGCATCAGAGCTTTCATGACTACTTACACTGGATTCATGTTGAAAATTAGACTTGTTATTTTCAAGGAACATCTACAAACTTTTATCATCATTGAAAACTTGCCATGATTCTGTGTTATCTGGAACGGCAAATTGATACACAATTTTGATCTGATACTTTTTGTTTTTGAAATCTAGATGAGAAAATAATAGGGATACAGAGATTGCTAAGGAATCAGCTTTGGTATTCATCTCTCTCATAACTACTTCAATATAAAAGGCATCTAGACGTTCAATTTCATCCCTGACTCTTTTTTTGTAATTCTTCAACTTGTGATTTTTAACATAATATTGTCCCTTTACTTGATTTACAATAAACTCTACATCACCTTGAGCTTTTAAAATATTTATTCCTCTTTCTTTCCCTTTTATTATCCCCAGTAATAAGGCCTCATATTCTACGGTGTTATTTGTATTCCCAAATTCTAACTTGAAATACATAGGTTTAGGTTCTCCTTCCAGGGATATCAATACTACACCTACTCTAGATCCTAAGGTGGCACAACTTCCATCAAATTCAAGTGTCCATATACTTGATGCATTTTTATTTCCTTTAATAACTCCCTTCCTTTGACTTTCATTTATTTGTTCATCCGAGCCTTCTTCAGTAAACAAAATTTTTTTGCCAAATTCTAGTTCTTGGTAGAGAATCTGAGCTTTAGGGTCATCTGATTTCAAGATTGTGAATTTTTCCTTCTCCACAAGTTCTAATTTGACTCTCTTATTCCCAATAAGTAACACTACCTGTGACCAGTCTAGCTTTATTTCTCCTCCTAAGTCTCGACAAAAAATGCTACTTAAAGGAACTCCATAACTAGCTGGAATATCAACTACCAAAATAGTCAATAGGAGCTTCTTTTCTAGGTGAGAAGCTAAGGCTACCTTACCATCTTTAATCTATCCAAGTAAGGGAACTTGTTTAGCATCCATCGAGTAGCACCTTCCATGTACTTTTGTGAGATTGAGACCCAAGGCTTTGGCTATGGAATAAGGCATAACATTATCTGATGCACCTAAGTCTATTATACAATTACTGATTTTACATCCATTAATATACAATGAAATATAAAAAGGCTTAGGTTTTTTCCCTAGGGATGTTGCCAAGACTGTAGAGTCTTCTTGGTTGAACAAACTAGATGTCAAGGCTTCATCTTCTTTCTCAACCATTACATTACAAATTGTATCTGATGTACTTCCTTTGCACCAGTCTACCAGTCTTTTTAACTTAGAAGGATGTGACTTTAAATAATCAATAGTGAAAATTTGAATTTTTTACTCTTCACAAAATTGAATGAAATCAAGGGATGTTTTGTCCTTACTCTTTTGTGAAGTAGTTGTTCCTTGATAGGCATGTGTATTATTTGTTGAAGGATTGGAGTCATTTTTGTGTATATGACTAGAGGATTGATTCTTCAACCTTTTCCCATGGGTAAGCAATGTATATGATGTTCCATCAATTGTTGTATAGCACTCACCTTTTGATTTAAAATCTTATTTGTATTCCAGAAATAAATTTCCAGAGTCACCATTTGGATAGAAATTGGGCTTTGAACAAGGAGTCGTAGTGTTTAATTTGTTACTAAATAAAAATTGCATCATGTGGGCAGTTTCCAGACAATTCTTGCTATCATGATCTATGGTCAAATGAAAGACACACATATTTCCTTTTTTCAGTGCTACCTCAATTCACAACCTAGGTTGTGAACTTGTAAGCTATGAAAATCTACTTTCATTGCTTCTTCCTGATGAATTTTGATAACTTTTCTGATAGTCCCTATTTAATCTAGGTAACTATTTCTTCATTGCTACCAACTCATTAGACAACTTCTAAATCATCTCCTCTGAGGACTTGGTATTACTGGAACTTCCTTTAGTTTGAAGTTCTCATTTCCATTTTCCTATAGAAATCAAATTATCCTCACACTCAATCGTCTTCTTTTGTGCATCAACTAAATCTATGGGATGTTCTTTCCTTAAATCATAATTGACATCTAGAGGTATTGCACTAATAAAGAAGTTTTTCAAATTACCAAATGTGCATCTATCAACAACTGGAATTCTGCTAATAATCTTTTTGAATTTGGCAATGAAATCTCTCATGCCCATAGTTGGTTGCTTCTTAATTGAAGTCAAGTATGTTAGTATGGCATGTTCATCTTCCATGGTCTTAAATATTGTCTCAAAGGTTGTCCTCAATGTATCCCAATCAGTTATTGAGCTGTTAGCTAGATGGTAAAACCAGTCCACTACATTATCTGTGAGGGTCTCTATGAACAACCTTATAGACACATCTCCATGTCCTACCCCTAAGATATGAGTAGCTATGAAGAAAGCTTTAATGTGTTCATCTATAGTGACTTTCCCATCACCTAAGAATTTAGGGAAATTCTTCCTCAAACTAGTTGAAAGTGGATGATAAGTTTTTAATGCTAAGGGTCTTGTTGTCACAGCCCACGGAGCATCCATTATTGTCCTAGTAGTATATGGTAGGAAATTAACAACTAGAGGAGCAGTAACTCTATGGATTGCTAACACCTAACAAGTGGAATTTGAAGTGTTGGCATCTTGATTTCTAATAGGGGAAGGGGTTTTTCTCTAGCTTTTACCTTTTCTTTTCCACTTTGGGACATCTAAAATAGGAAAGTGGAGCTCTGCAAGCTTATCAAAGATAGGGTCTTGCCCATCCTATTCCTTGGTACTTTTGAGGAAACTAAATTGTTCCAAGATGTTGGGTCTAGTTTATCTATGAGCTTCTTGTCTCAATTGTCTTTTTACTCTCCAGATATCTCTCCTTTGAACAGCTCTCTCCAAGGCTTTGGCTCTTCTCTCTTCTTCCTCTAATACCTGGCTAGCATTCTTATAATGTTCAGTATTCCTCTTATGTCTCCAAATGAATTTGTTTAGGGATGAAATTATGTCCTCTTAGTCATCTTGAAAACCAAGGTTAGGTTGGAGCACTAGAATTATGTTTTAATGAGGTAGTACCATTTTCCCTCATGAAATAGGCTTTTAGATCAAGTGAATGTACGTCTCCCTAGTAGAGCCACCAAAAAATATGTTGGTAAACAGATTTTTCTTTTAGATTATTACCCTTTAATGCCCAATTCAGAACAATATCTAATCACAAATAGTTGGAAAGCTCTTTATGCATATTTTAGCTTTTCTTTGAATTGGTAGGTATAGCTCCCTGAAATAGATTTATAATGAATTTTTTTTTCTTCCTAAACTACTTTAGGGTATGTTCTTAACTCGAGAATAGTAGAGGGATAACTGAGCTAGACCCAAATAAAATCCAACTCAGGCAAGTAAAAACTTCTCAATTTTGAAATAGATTTTATGTATCCACACATCTTATGAATCCATATATTCCATCCACATAATTAACTGATGCTTAACTAAGCTAATTTGAATCTAAACTATGACTAATAAATTAGAAATACTAGCAGAATCTCTTCATCAAATGAACTATCACAATACTTATCACATTCATACGTTGCTTTGAAATAGGGGAGATAAAACTTTGTTCTTTGCTTATTCCAATTCAAATAAAAGAGAAAATGTAAACTAAATACAAAACTAACTAGAATAGAAAAATGATTGACATAAAATACCATTCAATTTTCTCTACAACAAAAAGTATTTCATACCAAAAAAATTTCCAACCCTTTATTAATCTTTTCAATTCATACATATAGAGTTTTGAGATGTTTGTTACAAAGGAAGTTTAATCAGTTCATCTTCTAAGGGTGACAAATGGCAAGGTGCTAGTTTGTCATATTACAAAATTACAAAAGAAAACAAAAAGAGGGTATAATATGAATCGTTTAGATTTCTTCCTCTTTTCTATTTTCGCTCAATGTGACTTGGTAACAACCATTATTGGGATCAACTCTTCATGATTGGGCACATGTATATTGGTGAATCTCAAAAGCCATTTTGCATGTTCTCTTGCCAACTCTTTTATGGCATTCAACTAATCTGGAAACTCTTCTGTGACCACATGTATCCATCCACTAAGTACCTGGAGTTTTACAATTTTTTTTTGGCTACTAGAAGCTACTATGGACAAATTACCTTTAAAAGTAAAGAATTTACTTTTCATCACTTCTATTCTAATGAGTTCCTTACCTTGGCCACTACTTTTAGAGTCAGTGTGTAACCCTCTCATCGGCTCAAATCCTCTATCTTGAGTCTTCTTTATTTTTCCCTCTATCTCCTTGAGCCCTTTCTCAGCTTCTTGGATCATTTCTAGTTTGAACTACATACTTTGCAACCATTCAAACAAAGGTTCATTCCCTTTCTTTAGAATCTTGGCTATGACTGCTTCCTTTGCTTTCATCTAGATGATCATCTTCAAAAGGGAGATGTATTCATCGCACTTGACTCTTTCTCCAGCTAGAGTATTACTGTTAGATAATATGTTATCCTTTTATGTTTCCAATCTAAGGATAACATTTCCAATTTGATCTATGAGAGAAATTCCTTCTAATTTGAGTCTCTTAATCCGCTCTCTACCAATCTGGCCATAGTGCCTATCTTACTAGAGCTAGGAAATGAGAGCTTGCACTTCAGCCACACTAGGGGTCTGAGTCATAGACATACCAGAAATAGGTGCTTGTGGAGTGACTAGCTATCTAATAAACTTATTCAATTCTTCTATTTTTGCCTTCATCTTGATCTTTGACAACTTGACACTCTCTAATTATCTTTATATCACTTCATTACTCAATCTCCACAAGCCAACCTTTTTATCATGTCTGGCTTCCCCAAAGTCAATTGAATGCAAAGTAAAATCAACAAGAGTCATATCCTCAATTTTCCTTCCTTTGTTTGGCTTTGTTATCTCCATTGTCAAGTGCGTTATTTTTGGATCTTGTCCAAGTATGGACAGAGTCTTCTATTTCTTGACCTTTTTCAAGGTAGACCTAGAATGAACCATGAGGGATACAATTTCTTTTGCAAAAACACCCTCATCCTTTCTCTTTCTTTTCCTTTCCAAAGTATCTTTTAGCTAAGAATCAGTTCCTACCACCTTGGAAGTTTTTCTGAGTGATTCAATGTTGAACATCTTCTTCTTCACTAGAGTCATGGCCACAGTAATTGAAGAGAAATAATTCTTTGAATCCTTGGAGATGAGTCTAGAAGAAGCCTAGCCCTTCTCCATCTATGAATTCTTCTTTGTCTCTTCATATAATTTAGTCGACTCACTAGTGCTACTTTTTCCATCCCCTAAGTCTACTATCTATATGGGAGAGCCACCTAGTCTCAAAAGGGAAGTACTTGTTGATGGCACAAGGCTATGACAAGGGGATGGGATTGGAGTGGTATGTGGAGAAGGAACTGGGGTAGTGTGAGGAGATGGAATGGGAGTAGCATGTGGGGAAGGTATTGGGGTAGGAGCACTATCCTTTGGTTATTCCGCTTTATTCTCTTCAGTGCCAGTTTGGGTTCCTATAACTAGCAAGGATCCATCATGGCATGTTGGGGCTATAGGAACATTCTTATCTGGAGGTTGATCACCTCCACCCATGAGTTGAGTTGGTCCTTGGGTGGAAGCTATGGTCACACCCACTATAGCACTCTGAGATGAAGGATGTGTTGCAGCTACTAGAGAGGCTTGAGTGGCTTCACCCTTACTCTTGCTCTTTTTGGTTTTCCACTCAACCTATTTCCTAGTTCTCTTGATTATCCTTGCCATCATAATATCAAGACTCTCCTCCACATCCACATATGGCTCAAAACTAATAGGAATTCCTCTTAATATACTCAAATATGTATTGCTATACATATTTTGACCATAGTCCTCTAATCCCTCTACATTGAGATCAATGCCATATGTCTTTGTTTGTTACACCGTGAGTCTAGAAAATGCATGATCGCAACTCTTCAAATCATATTTGTAATCTACCCAATAATCCTCCAAAGTGGTGACATGTTTGATCACGCTCTTGATTTGAAGCACCTCCCTTGCATATCCATTTGGATCAAACATGGGCTTCACAACTTCATATTCCTCCAATTTGTACTTATTCTTGAATGACTTGAGCATGTTTTTAGCATCAAATTGAGAATCACAACTATAAGCCCCAACCTTCATGGGGAATTCATATCCCTTCTTCCTTAGATTGGTACTCAGCACATTCACTTGGATAGCTTTTCTTATGATCTCTACGAGCATGATCATGTCGCTTGGGTATCTGGATAGCTTCAGAGGAAATCTTTTGAAAGCTACAAGAGGCAAATATGAGAAGGATGAGAATTGAATGAAGTATCTATCAAACTAACTAATGGCCACCATCACTTTTGGGTTAAACCTCCTCTTTGAGCATCCTTGTATCTCCCTGCAAATCCTCATTGTAAAAGAGTCATTAACCCTAACATACTCTACATAACTATTTTGTAACTACAAGCATGGATAAAATTCATAGCTTTTTACATCATCAATAAAATCCTCTATTCTAGGAAGGCCCAACCACAATTGTAAAGAAGCCAACATATAAATTAGGAAAGAAGACATGTAGAAGGTATTGTAGAACTTTGCAGCACTAAGAGCTCTGTAAAAATGTTCATTCACCTCATGCACCCAATCAACATAATGTGTGTCTGAACAAATGATTTGCACTAAAAAGAAATATTGTTCTATGAAATTGAGTGCTTCTACATCACCTTTTAACTGGTGCAAACGAACCAGGATGTCCATGATTTTGGGCTTGAGATCAATACCAAAAAGGGTCTTAGGAACCTTACTCTTAGGTCTTCATGGCTTTTGGAACCAAGACCTCATAATTTCCTTCTACCACACCATCTTCTTCAAGTAGAGCTCGTAAATGACTCCACCCATGGTCAATTCAGAAAATTCTTCCTACTCTGGAATCTAGAGGCAATTGACTATAGTTTTCTAGTCAATTGAGATCAAAATTGTATGATCTAACAACATAATTTGTTTAGTATCCAAATTTTGATGGTTAATTCATTCAGTGATTAGCTCGAGGGCTTGAATTGCTACTGGAAACCCAGCTGCTTCCACTAGTCTACTTCCTTAGAGTTTCTCTATTATGGGGTGGATTGGCTCCATCTTCAACCTTCTTTGGAAGTCTTGAATGTTGAAGAAGTGGAGTGAAGTATTTGTGACATTCTGTAATGTTGACTTTATCGCATTTAGTCCATCGAAACCAACAAATCTTGTTGTAATCTTAACTGAGATAAAGATGAACTGTAAATCTTTAAATTGAAAATAGTACAAAGAGTAGAACTTTGTAGCTATGAGGATTCTAAAGTCACTATTTAATTCAATAGCATAACAATTCAAATAAGAAAGCGGTAGTTTGAAAATTCATTATGTTCATCTCTATATAGAAATCCCAATCCACTTGTTAATTTTCAAGATCTGTGCCACATGAGTGAATTAAAGGATAAATCTATTAGATTAGTAAATGTGGTGGTTTCTAATAGATTTTTACGTGTCATTTCATTGTTCTCGTTGACCCAATGGTTACTTTCCTTTATTATAGACTTACTTTCCTATTTTTCACCAAGTTGAGGAGAATTAAGAACAAAGTACTCCTTGGGGAAAAATTAGCCCAACCAAATTTTGCTCAAGATACCTTCCCAAATGTGATCAACTAGCTTCCATTATCCTTTTTAAGCATCTTTTGATTGATCTATGAGCCCAACACATTTGCAAAAGTAATTTTTCAATGGATGTAGAAAATCACTTCAAAGGGTTGAAAACCCACCGAGGAGAAGGCAACCTATGTTTTTTTTCCTTTATCTCATTTTCACTTAGCCCCTTTAAGTCAATGGGTCTCTAAGCTTCAAAAAAAATTTAAAGGGCCATGAAAATGAAAAAGGAACCCACTTGCTTTTCTCCCTTACAAATGCCTCTGTTAGAAAACTAACTTCCTTATCTGAAAACCCACCGTGGAAAAGCTACTTCAAAGTTTTCCACCGGATGCTACTCTTATCATTATAATGATTTTTGAGTAACTCTTGAGGTAGAATACTAAAATGTAGGAACAATCTATCCATAAAACAACTCATTTCTTCTTTGTTTTAGCCTATAAACCTCATTTGTTGGCCTCTGTGGAAAATCACCCACACAATGCAAAAATCTGCCAAGGAGAAGCTGATGCTAGGTTTTCTGTGGACTTCATTTTCTTTATGTGTAAACTATAATGAGTCATGAGCAAGTTCTTTCTTGGAAATGAATTTTTGAAGATCATCATACAAACTAAGAATCTCCATTGAAAAGGATCCTAGACTACCCACAAAACTCATGACAACAAGGGAAACCCACCTGGTTATGTAATGCGAGAGAAGGAGGAAGATGAAAACCCAATGGAGAGACTTTTCACTTGGGGAGAAGAAATAGACTCAAACATACCTAAACCTAATCAAGACACAAAATCATTTCCTACTTTACATAATGGGTACAGGGTGAAAAGTGGGGCAATAAGCTAATTGAAAGAGTTGGAAGAAGTATAATAGTGTACTTGTATTGATACCTTTGACATTGATGGCAATGAGGGAGACAATGTCTAGATGAAAAAATCTCCTAGGCAATGGGGAGAGAAAATATGAAAGAGGCACCTATTGAGATATTAACAAGGGAGTGGTATCTCTTTAGGGAGATTTAGAAAGTTTCATGTAAGTGCGCAGAAGAATATGTAAGTGCACAAAAGAATATGTTAGTTCATACAAGGATGCCTTTGTGAGGAAGATATGCATTTAGAAATGTGTTGTAAGTTGTTCACCATGAAGAACTCATGATCTACAACCAAAAGACTTTAGATTGATGAATAGGATTTGAGAAGATGATAGTAGCAATAGTAGAATAGTACAGTTTG
Organism: Cupressus sempervirens; assembly: GCA_028749045.1. NCBI lineage: Eukaryota > Viridiplantae > Streptophyta > Pinopsida > Cupressales > Cupressaceae > Cupressus > Cupressus sempervirens. The sequence goes on along the minus strand of CM053791.1, from coordinate 799,325,836 downwards.
GTATTCTTGGTATTTAGATGTTTTTCATCTATGTTTCCATCAATGCCAAAGGGGGATACTGTTATCATGAATTATGATGATACTACATTGGAGGAGTATCCTGAGCATTGAGGAGTATTGATATGTTGCATTCATGACTACATTTGTCATTGATGTCAGCATGGTAGTAATTCTATAAAGACTAGAAGAATAGCAATCAAAGATTTTATGATGCATAGAAGCTAAGGAAGTTTTAGATGATGCACAATGGAGGACATGTTCCTAAGATTGTCTTGATGACATAGATAAGAGGACTATGTATGAGTCAAAGGTGTATGGAAGTTACACTTGATTTATTGGAAGTAGTGCAGAAATAAAGCATTGAAAAATAAAGATCTAATGATCTATCACTATCTTTCATCTAAGATGTAATAAAGAGATGCACAATCACACAGTGATAGAGGAAAATTGTGTGATAATCCTAGCGTATGCACAAGATGTGGTTTCACATGTGTGATATTTTATATAGATTGTTAGTCGAGAGTGTTATTATAATTGTGAATTAATTAATTATCTTATTTTAACTAATTAGGAAAGCCTCAAGGCTGACTCGAGGAATTGTTATGAAGATACGGTGTAATGGAAAGTTTTTTTCCTTGCTTTTAATGGGAACCTAGACTAGAGGATCAAGTGGAATGTGAAGTATTAGTGTGCAGTGCGAGAAGGGGTAGAATGTTTACTGAATGCATGTAAGTGATCTAAGGAATCATTGGATCCATAATATGAGATCGAGTTACAAGATTTGAAGGAGAACAAGTTTGGTTGATAGGACAAAGAGAAAGGAACGAAGTACATTTTAGTTCTATTATTCTACAAGGAATAATATAGAGATCATTTGGATACTAGGTTCTTTTATCTTAACCTTGAAGATATTTGGGCAGTGAGTCTAGTTGTGATGGGGACACAACCCAACAACAGAATAGACACAATAGAAAGGGGGAATTATATTAACTAAGAAAATAAGCTAGTACAAATAGTGCAGAGAAAATATACTTCAAAACATGCCCTACGGGCTTACAATAGCATAAATCTGGAGAATATTTCTCCTTTTAGCACCTCCTCTCAAGCTCCAATCCGAACTGTCTTTTACAATGCCAAAAATCTCCTTAAATAGACCCCGGAGGGTTAAGGACTAGGAGTACATTCTAGAAAGTGATAAAAGGCATCCACCGACAAAATAGAAGGTTCCGGAAGCTGCGTTAGAAGTCGGTGCAATTCTAGAAGAATCCAGAAATGGTAGCCGAACTTTCGGGAGGCATAACTTTTGAACCGTAACTTCGATTGACGAACCGTTTACATTTTCAGAAAGCTCTCGAAGCGCTCTATAGCCCTATGGACAAGCTTCACTCGTCCCCCATTTTTTGACCCTTTTCAAGGTCATTTAATGCCCCAAACCTGACTTTGAAGCATTCTCAGGGGGTCTCCAAAACCCAAAAAACTGCAATAACTTTCAAACCGTGGGGCCTTTTGACCTGATTCTTTTTCTGGAATGCTCTAAATCTTGATTACATTCATCTGGCCAAGTCACACCTTCTAGGTCACCAAAATGATGGTCAAATTGCATGCTCCTATTTTTTCAGGATTTTCAAATGCACTGATAGTTGAACAATGAGAGTTGGAACCTTTATTTGAGCCAAATGGGTATCCAAAAATGTAAAGACATAAAATAGAAACTAAGTCTAAGTAAATTTTTTTTGGGTGACACAGGATTGCCCTTATACCTCTGGATGCTCCTGCATCAGACACCCAGGGTAGATTGAAAAGTGACCCTGTCACTTTATGGATGGTAGAGGAAATCCCAAATGGGAAACCTCAGATGCTGAAATCCAAGTTGAGTCCTCGATTGGTCATCCTTTCCATTTGACCAAATACTCTTCATACTGCCTGTTTCTGGTACTCCTACCCACACGATGATCTAGAATGTCTTCTATCTCCTCCTTCTTAGAAGCAGGAATTGGACATGGCTCTAAAACCAGCTCCTCATCAGCACCATCATCATGATACTCTGTCAAATCTGTAATGTTGAAAATGGGAGAAATGTGAATACCATCTGGCAGCTCCACCTCATATGCATTTCCTGAGTTATGTTTCTTCAAAATTTTGTAGGGGCCAAATTTCTTCATTTTCAGCTTGTTGTAAGTACCAACTGGAAATCTTTCTTTTCGTAAGTGCACCATGACAAGATCCCCTACTTGGAATTCCTTATGTCTTCTCCTTTGATCAGACCTAGCTTTATACTCTTGATTCATCTTGATAATGTGTGCTTGAACCTCCTCATGTAGACGCTTGATGTGTTCAGCAAATTCCTCAGCTTCAGCACTTGTCCTCTCTCCTTGTTCTATCTTCCTTAATTCTGGTGCAGTCCTTGGGCTATTCCCATATACAATTTGAAATGGTGATTTTCCAGTACTCCTATTTATAGAATTATTATAAGCAAACTCTGCCTGTGGTAGAATCAAATCCCATCCCTTGGGCTTATCTCCAACTAAACATCTCAGCAAATTGCCCAGACTTCTATTTACCACTTCTGTTTGGCCATCAGTCTGTGGGTGATGCATGGAACTGATTTTCAAGTCTGTTCTCAACTTCTTCCACAATGTCCTCCAGAAATACCCCACAAATTTAGTATCTCGATCAAAAACTATACTCCTTGGAAGACCATGTAGTCTTACCACCTCTTTGAAAAACAAGTCTGCAATATGGATAGCATCATGAGTTTTGTGGCATGGAATGAAATGTGCCATTTTGGAGAACCTATCAACCACCACGAATACTGAGTCATTACCCCTTTGTGTCCTTGGCAATCCAAGAACAAAATCCATACTTATGTCCTCCCACGGCCTTGATGGAACAGGCAATGGCTGATATAGGCCAGTATTTTGACTAAACCCCTTGGCAACTTGACAAACCTGGAAACTCTGTACAAACTTCTTCACATCCTATGTAATTTGAGGCCAAAAATAATGTTCTCTAAGAATGGCAATGGTCTTATCCCGACCAAAATGTCCTGCCATCCCTCCACTGTGTTTCTCCTTAATCAGATTTTCCCTCATGGAACTCCTTGGAATGCACAATTGACTACCTTTGAACAACATGACATCCTGAATCAAATAGTCTAACCACTTGGTTCTATCTATAGCAACAGGTTCTTTACAAGCTTTCCATGCTTCAGCAAAATCAGGATCCTCAGGGTACAAATTCTTAAGTTCATCAAACCCAACTACTTCAACCTGCATTGTTGTAAGCAACAGCTGTCTCCTACTTAATGCATCTGCAACCCTGTTAGATTTTCCACTTCTATGCTTCAACACAAATGTATAACTCTGCAAGAATTCTACCCACTTCATATGTCTCTGATTCAACTTACCTTGGCTATTTAGGTACTGTAATGCCTGATGATCAGTATACAAAACAAATTCCTTTGGCAATAAATAATGCCTCCATTTCTTTAAGGCCTGAACTATTGCATAGAACTCTTGATCATAAATAGAATACTTCTTCTTTGCATCATTCAATTTTTCACTAAAATATGCAATAGGCTTACCTTCTTGGCTTAATACAGCCCCAATAGCACTGCCACTAGCATCACAATCCACCTGGAACACTTTTCTAAAATCTGGAAGTGCCAACACAGGCTGTTCAGTCACCTTCTTCTTTAGCAATTCAAAACTTCTCGCAGCTGCTGCAGTCCATTTGAACTCTTTTCTATCCCCTCTTATTGTATCAGTTAGAGGTGCACATATGCCACTGAAATTCTTAATAAACTTCCTGTAAAAACTAACCAAACCATGAAATGATCTTACCTCAGTAGCAGACCTTGGAGTAGGCCATTCCAAGATGGCTTTTACCTTCTCTAGATCCATTTTGAGACCATCTAGGTGATATAACAAATCCCAAATAGACTAACTCCCTTTTTGCAAAGACACACTTCTTTAGATTAATTAAAATTTCTCTTCCCTTAGCCTTTCAAAGACACTACGAATATGCCGTAAATGTTCTTCCAAAGTCTTGCTGAAAATTAAAATATCATCCAAATAGACAATAAAAAATTTTCCCAAGAACTTCTTAAGTACCTCATTCATGAGCCGCATGAAGGTGCTTGGGGTGTTTGTCAATCCAAAGGGCATGACTAACCACTCATAAAGACCCTCCTTGGTCTTGAAGGCTGTTTTCCACTCATCTCCTTCACGAATCCGTATTTGATGATAGCCACTCTTCAGATCTATCTTTGTGAAGTACTGAGCTCCACTCAAGTAGTCCATAAGATCATCCATCCTTGGTAAAGGAAACTGGTACTTGATGGTTATCCTATTTATAGCTCAAGAATCTGTACACATCCTCCACTCTCCATCCTTCTTTGGTGCAAGTACTGCAGGTATTGCACATGGACTCAGGCTCTCTCGAATCAAGCCCTTCCTCAACAGCTCCTGAACTTGTCTATTTAGCTCCTCAGTTTCAGTAGGAGTCATCCTGTGAGCAGCCTTGTTAGGAAAACTAGCTCTTGGAATCAGATCTATCTGATGACTGATTTGCCTTACTGGTGGCAATCCATCTGGAACATTATCAGAGATAATATCTCCAAATTCCCCTAGTAAATCAGAAACTTCAAATGGTATTTCACTACTACCTTCTTTATCTTTCCTAGGAATCAAAGCATAGCACATACGCTGATGTTTCATGCCATCTAAAAACTTCCTTCCATCAACAAGACAAATCCTAGCACCGCTACATACCTTTTCACCTTCCTTTTTCATGGGCTTCAATTTGTGGCAAACTCCATCCTTTATCAGAGAGTATGTGTTTGCATGCCCATCATGTATTGCATGTCTATCAAATTGCCATGGTCTACCCAACAATAGATGGCAAACATCCATCGAAATAACATCACAGAGAACTTCATCATGGTAACTCCCAATTTTGAATTTTACTAAACATTGTTCACTTACCAAGACCTTATGATCATCTTTTACCCAAGAAATTCAATAGGGTTGGGGATGTTTCTCCCTCTTGAACTTCAGCTTAGAGACCATCTCTTCGGATACCAAGTTATCAGTGCTAGCACCATCAATGATCACATCACAACATTTATCCTCACACTTGCATCTGGTATGGAATAAACTCCTCCATTGTCCTGGTTCATTTTCACCACTTAGTAGGACTCTTTCATTTACCAAGGCCTCTCCTCTTTTTGCATCCTCTGAATGTGATGATTGTGCATCCTCATCCACATGAGCAACCCTAGCTTGGCCCTCAGCTCTCCTATCTGTCCTTCCTTGTCATTGAGGGCATTCAAAGGCACGATGACCTTCTTCATTGCAATGGAAACAGGTACCACGGAAGCCTCCTCTTCCTTGTCCATGTCCTCTACCTCTTCCTCTTTGATTTCCGAAGTCTTGATCACGGGAGCGGTTGAAACCCTCATTCCTCTGGTTCCTGCTAGTACCCTCATCTTCATTTTTCTTTTGAGTTTCATTGCGGCCTCCAGTTGATCTACCACTTCCCCTTCCTCCTTGACCACACCCTCTTTGTCTTCCTTCAAACCTCTTACTTAGCTTCTCTTCAACTCGTAGGGAAAACTGGTATGCTTCTTCAACGCTGGTCATTCTTACCAGACTGAATTCCTCCTGGATGCTAGGTCGTAACCCACTAATATAACGAGAAACCTTCTCCTTATTTGCTTCTGTATGCCTCGCTCTAATCAAGAGTCGGTAAAACTCCTCTGTATATTCTTGGACTGATCTTCCTGCTTTGCTTTAACCCATGCATCTTCTTAAATAGATCAAGCTCGTAGTCCACAGGAATGAACTGCTTCTTCAATTTGTCCACCATGCGATCCCATCTTGTGATCTTCTCCTTTCCTCTTCTAAGTCTTTCTAGTTGAACCTCTTGCCACCAGATTTTGGCATGGCCTTTTAGTTTGGCCTTTGCAAACTTAACCCTATCTGGGTCCCTTATATCCTCATACTCAAAGTATTCATCCAGTTCATTGATCCAGTCGATCAACTCATCTGGTTTCAAATTTCCCAAAAGTATACCCACTTCAATTGTAGGTCTTTTCCCAAACCTAGTAATGGCCCTAAAAAGCCTTTCCTCTACAGGATTCAGAACTTCCCCGTCAACTTCCATTACTTCCTCTTCATTTTCATCCTCACTATTGTCATCTGTGGCAATATTTGCTCCTCTACGAAGCTCCTCTTGCAATGCTTGTACCTATCTCTAGAGGGCTCTAACCTCCTCAAGATCAATAGCTCTGGCCCTTCCACCACGCTCTCTTCATGGAGGCATCTTCTAACTCGAACCCACAACAACACAGTCCTGGTGCAAACTGCCTCACAGTCGACACTCTGTCTACACACTCAGGAAAACTCGCTCTGATACCACTTGATGGGGACACAACCCAACAACAGAATAGACACAATAGAAAGGGGGAATTATATTAACTGATAAAATAAGCTAGTACAAATAGTGCAGAGAAAATATACTTCAAAACATTCCCTACGGGCTTATAATAGCATAAATCTGGAGAATATTTCTCCTTTTAGCACCTCCTCTCAAGCTCCAATCCGAACTGCCTTTTACAATGCCAGAAATCTCCTTAAATAGACCCCGGAGGGTTAAGGACTAGGAGTACATTCTAGAAAGTGCTAATAGGCATCCACCGACAAAATAGAAGGTTCCGGAAGCTGCGTTAGAAGTCGGTGCAATTCTAGAAGAATCCAGAAACGGTAGCCAAACTTCCGGGAGGCATAACTTTTGAACCGTAACTCCGATTGACGAACCGTTTACATTTTTGGAAAGCTCTCGTAGCACTCTATAGCCCTATGGACAAGCTTTGCTTGTCCCCCATTTTTCGACCCTTTTCGAGGTCATTTAATGCCCCAAACCTAACTTTGAAGCATTCTTAGGGGGTCTCCAAAACCCAAAAAACTGCAATAACTTTCAAACCGTGGGGCCTTTTGACCTGATTCTTTTTCTGGAATGCTCTAAATCTCGATTACATTCATCTGGCCAAGTCACACCTTCTACGTCACCAAAATGATGGTCAAATTGCATGCTCCTATTTTTTTGGGATTTTCAAATGCACTGATAGTTGAACTATGAGAGTTGGAACCTTTATTTGAGCCAAATGGGTATCCAAAAATGTAAAGACATAAAATAGAAACTAAGTCTAAGTACATTTTTTTTGGGTGACACAGGATTGCCCTTATACCTCTGGATGCTCCTGCATCAAGTTGTCTTTCACAACTCCTAATAGGGTTGAAATCTCCTAATAGGGATTTAAAGTCTCTTAATAGGGACTCATATGTACTGAATGTTGTAAATGACTCCTAATAGAGTCTATCTTCTAACAAGGAATATTTATATTATTACATCATCTTGTGGGTACTATTCCCACCAGGGTTTTCCCTTTGATCAAGGGTTCCCCTAGTTAACATATCTGGTGTTAATTGTGTATGAGTATCATGTTGTGGTTTTAGTTAACATTACTCATATGGTTAATATTTTTTAAAGTTAATAATTGGTATTAACTTTGTATAATTGATTCACCCCCCCTTCCCCCTTAGTTATATTAGTGGACTATATATTCTAATAAACTCCTTGTGAAAAAACAAATTTATCTTCAACTAAGAAGATTCTAGTAGGTTGAAAATCACCCAAAACCTTGGATTTAATCCCAGATTAGCTTTTCAAGAGAGGAGTTTGAAAGGATTTTTTTTGTTAAGCATCATGCAAAATGACAGCTCAACAGTTTAGAAAAGTTGTCATGCGTAGGGTTTCACAAATAATTTTCCATATTTGAGGATTTCACAATAGGAATTTGATGGCCTCTAGTGAAATCCAAGTGTGGATTATGTACTTTAATATGTGCTTGGTCTCATACTTGTATATGCAAGTGACCAATAGAAATTTGATGTAGTAGGCATGCATGATCCATGTGCGTGCTTATAACATTGATCAGCATCTCCCATAACATGCTCCAAAAGTGACACTAGGTCTTGAAATTAGGTTTATTATCTACTTATGCTTACCCCTTTATGTTCAAGTCATTGGCTTGAAGTTTTTTCCTTTGCAAATTATATCTCCTTTGTATTTGGAGACTTAATAGGGCTAATTGCCTAGGGAAGAAATTGGGAAAACCCTACATTGTTTGTATCTTCATGTCTTGGTATTTGGGTATGTTTAGTAAACCCCAAAAAAGTACTAAAATATGTGATTTAACCATATTTTTTTGTGGAGATTGTTAAAGTTAAGTCAAATTTTCATGAATAAGGGGTACAAGCCTAATATGATGGATTTGTGAAGCAACCATATGTTAAATGTTGCATAGTTTGGTTTTAACCATAATTCCACCTCATGTTAGACCTAAGTAGGATGTAAGTTCATTCTTGAGTCTCCCATGGTCTTATTTTTCATTTTGGGGTCTTGTGTCAAGAAGTTGTCAATTTGTACATTTTGGGCAATTTGGGATAAGTTGTTGAGATTGAAGGATCTACCCTGTGATTATGATTTAATTGTTTACAAGCGTTGGTTGTGATAACATAACATCCTCTTTTAAAACTTTTGATTGGTGCTTAAGTACATTTGGGAATATTAAAAGACACTTTTTTTTGGTATATCTTTAGTGAAGGGGATATAAGGACTAGTTACTCACCAAAGGACTATTCCACCATGCTCCATTGCATCAAAAAGAAAAGAAAAGAAAAGGGGACGAAGAGAAGAAGAGGAGAAGAAGAAAAAGGTGGTAGAAGAAAAGAAGGTCAGTATTGTAGACACCTAAATATGATTACATCATTTAAGTAATCCTATTTAGTCATCTCCTAAGACATCATTGATTAAGTATTTAGTATTTAATTAATTCAATGTCATCCCCTAGTTAATTAATTCACTTGATTAATTATATTCCAATTGATAAATAAAAATTACAATCAAAAGTATAATTATTAATCAAATCCCTATTCTCCTATTAAAATAATTAATTTCACCATGCCTATTTTATTTAATTATACATCCCCTTTTGATTTAAAAAATCATTTTAAATTGAATCCCCAACCCCTAACTATGTTGGAATTACAATAAGAAAGTTGGACATCTGAGAGGGGGCATCAATCAGTGCTTCAAACTTTTAGTCCATAAAATATTCACCACACATCCCTCATATTCAATAAATAAATGAAAATACCATGTAAAACATGTACATGTAAACAAGTAAGCATTCACACATATATGACACCAGATATGATTACCTAGAAATCCTCCAATGAGAAGGTAAAACTAGGGTGGGGATGACACTGAAAAAACTTCACTACTATAGTAATAAAGTGTATCCAATAAAGGTTACAATGTTTGATCATGAACCATGATCTACCCTGAAAAAAGTTCTACCCTATTAAGGGCTTACAAAGACTTTTAGGTCTCACCCTGTTAAAGTACTTCAACACCCTATTAAAAGTGTGCCTTGTTAAAGCACTTCAACTCAAAATTAAGTAAGTACCTTGTTGGAGGATTTCAATATAGCCTATTAGGACTACTCTATTAAGAGATTTAACTGATTCACCTGTTAGAATGTCTCAACATTAATCCTGCAATTAGAACTTTGTTTCTTGATGATAGATCACCTCTAAACTAATGTATTCTTGATCCTTCTTGATCAAATGTCTCTCTATTATTCACTATTTCTTTCCTCTACTCTCCTTTAACTAATCCTATAATGCAATTTCATATCATAATACTCTAGTCACCATGAATGTTTTGGTTTGTCCATGCAAAACTCTCCTTGATCATTCATTCATTCCCCTTTCATGCTCATGCTCATAGAAAGTTTAGGGTTTTTCCTCCTTAAGAAGATCTAGATGACTTAGGTTTAGGTATGAATCAATGGCTATGATTCACCCATATTGCTTCCTAAACCTTCCCTTTATCTAATTGGATGCATGTAATGCATAGGGATTCCAACTTAAGATTAGTCCTTATCACCAAAATATTTAACTCAATCTATAAGTTGGCTCAAAAATGGTTTACATAGTAGTTTGTGTCAATAAAAACAACTATGATAAAAACTATCTTACTCAGCATATGAACTTCCTAGTGCTTGACACATACTAACTTCAATACTATCACTCAACATCTGAATGACTCGACATGTATTGTTTTCTTAGTTCTTTAATCAATTGACATATACTATCTACTTGGCATTTTAGTGACTCAGTACATGAGTGACTTAGCACTAACTGTTGATTTAGCATGCTCTATCTTTAACATGTTGTGTGAGTGGCATATGCTACTTGTTCGACATGGACTAAGGAAATGATGTAAGTGTATAAACACTCATTTGTCAACACTAATTTGAGATCTATGATCTCCCCCTTTGACATGAGTGTCAAAAACACTTGGTCATGCATTAATATTCTTAGTCTTAAGAGCATAACATAACTAACTATTTGGCTTTTATACAAAATTTCAAAATATTAAAATTTTGCAACAACTTATACCTAAAAAATCTTATAAATCCCCCTAAGTTGTTTGATCTATTCTATTAAATCTCAATCTTACTCCTACTAAGTAGATTTGCCTCAACTAATGCTCTTTTTCTTTCTCTTACTTTTCCTTTACTCTTGATCTCCCATGCTTGCTCCCCCATGCTCTTACTCTTCTTACTTCCCCATGCTCTTACTCCCCCTTTTTGACACTGATGTCAATAGGTTATACAATAATAGCGTATTTTTCCAAAAAAGATTTATGACCCTCAAGAATAATCTTAAGAGCAGCATCCCAATTGTCACAAGCTACCTCCAAAGACTTAATTTGAATGGCCATCTCAGCAGCAAGATGTACTAGTCCATTTAATGTAGAAAAATTGGGGTTTTTTTTCATTAGAGTTCTTGCATAGCCTAAATCCTTGTGTAAAATCTCCATGTGAGGAGTTTGCAATAGGGTCCTAAAGTGTTTCTCACTTTGAGCTAGAGTCATGGGAAATTTTGCACCTGATGAATTCAATTGACTTTCCAAGCTCAAGATGTGATTGTTGACATTATCATCATGTTTTTTATTAGTGACATACACTTATTTACATTGTAAGTATCTACTAAGCATATAGTATAGTTATCAGAGTTAACCAAGCATTTTAGTATCTATCAAGTTCTACACTTGCTACCAAATCCAAGGGACAATATCCAATTTGTGTCGAGTAGTTTCTACCATAATGGTGATCAATAGTGTAAACTAAGCTTCATAAGGTTTACCAAGTTCCTTAGTGCAAACTAAGTTGTGCAGTACTTAATAAGTTCATAGTTACAGTGTTATGAATCCAATATTGAAGGAGCTACTTATTGTTAACAAAGTAATTTAGTTTATACTGAGCTCGTAGTTATAGCATTTATTGAGCCATACAAAAGGAATCAAGTGATTCAATTTATATGTCGAGTTTTATAGCATTCACTAAGTCACTAGTGCAAACCTAGTTTAGATTACTTAGAAGTGATCAATATGGACTGAGCTTCTATGTCTATCAAATGCATGATGATGTTGAGCATTGACTGTGGATGCTAAGTATCAGAACCTCACCAAGCTAGTCTTCAGAACCCAAGTTACTATAGTTTGGGTTGACTTTGTGTATTTTGTGTAAACTTGTATTTTGGCTGACTTTATTTATTTTGAAATTAGATTGGTATATATGTAATGTATTGTATCACATCCAAAAAAAAGATAGATATGAAGTATGATATCAAACAAAGAACAATAGAAGTGCAACATACAAGACTATAATAGTATAAAGAGTAGCAAATATTTATCTATCATAGTAAGGTAATCATTACACTCAAAAGAAACCCATTTAGCAAATCAAGTTACAAATCATATATTAGCCACTATTTCACCCTAACAGGTGGATTAGTTAAATTCTCTCACAAGGTAGACTTAACAATATTTTGTAAATCACTTTACCAAGTGCATACTTTATTGTATATTTATAAATCCTTTTGCAAGGTGCACCTAGCAATCCTTATTGCTCCTAATAGGGTAGATCATTGTAAGCCTTAAGAAGCCAACTTTATATTGCAGTACTAAAGCTTGTGGGTATCATCCCCACCCTAGTTTTACTTTCTATTTAGAAGATTTTGGGTCACAAAATTGTGTGTCATAGTGTTATGAATATTTTGATGTTTTTAGTTATTCATTCATACAATTACATCAAAACACACATAAAGGATTAATAGTTAAATAAGGATTAAGTTTTATAAGCTACTGATGTATCCCTCCACTCACAGTAACTTAGCATGTCATATATATTTTCAACCATTGGTATCAAAGCTTTTTGGTTCTTAGAGAAAATTTTAATAGCTTGAGCAAAGATCAAAGGCTGTGGAGGTATTCATAGTTGACAAGGCTATTGACAATGAGAACCTAGATTTGGAATGGGCTATTGGACAACTCAAGAAAGAAAAGGAGCAACTCTCTCAATCTCTAAAAGGAAGCAAAGATCTTGTAATCTTGATGAATGACAAATTTTACATTGAAGAAAGAATTAAAGATATCAATTTAGTAAGCAATCCAGATGAATCGAATAAAGCAATTAAACAACTACTAGAAAAGAATGGTTTACTTCAAGAAGAAGTAAGAAAACTAAGAAGAGAGCAAGAAATTTAGTCACTAAGATTATGTGAAGTCATGGAAGAGAAAAATAAGATTAAAGAAGAAATAGAAGGAAAGAACAATAAAATTTACTACCTATCCCTTCAGCAAGCAGACTTCATTAATCAACTCACCAATGCAAATGAAGAAATCATAAATCTATGATTAGAGAACAAAAGATTGTAGAATGATCTAAACATTGAAAGGAAAACCAATGAGAGGATGATGAAATCTCAAGTAGACATGGATCAACTAAATGAGAAAATCCAATACAGACATAAAGGAAAAGTAGGAGTTGGTTATATAGAAGAAGGTGAATCATCCAAGCAAGGAGCTCAAAAGAATCAAAGACCTACTTGCAGCCACTATGGTAAGATTGGACATACATCAAATAAATGTTGGAGTAATGGGAAAGCAAAATTCAATGGAAAATGCTACAATTGCAATCAGCATGGTCATAGAGCTAATGAATGCAAATAGAAACCAAAATTTGAAGGAAAATGTCACAAATGAAAGAAGCATGGGCACAAAGCCTCAGAATGCAAAACTAAGATATTGAACCTAGAAAGACAAATTATAAAAGCTATATTTGGTTGGGACTATAACAGTTGGTGTAGATGTCATTACTATAGAGAATTTGGATACATTGGAATGAATTGTGTAAAACATCACATGAAGACAAGAAATACCACTAGAATATGTTTTATCAATATAGAACTTGGTCATCTTGCCAAAAATTGTATGAATACTAGAAGAATTGAAGATGAAAAGAAGGAAAAAGTTGATAACATCAAAAATTAAATGAGACAACAATGGATTCCAAGATCTTCTAAAAATGCAAGTTTGGGTAGTGATGAACATGTCACTAAAGAATTGGATGACTCAATTATTTCTACTCCACTTGATCTCTCAAGGAGAACTAGAACTAGGATTCTAAAGAATATATCTCACATCAGTTCCAATCAATAGAATGAAAGATCCATATTAGCATTCAAGATGTAAAGGATCACCGAGCATTCAAAGATGCAAGTCATTATCGAATAAGGTTAGGTTATAGTCCTTACCGAGCGAGGTCAGGTTGGGTGAATTGTTCAATAAGTGGCTTTGTTTCACCTAGAGTAGGCAAACTAAATGCATCCAAGAAGATCTCTATAATATCAAGAAAAGCTTGCTTCTGCCTATGTTTCCTTCTGAATAGTTCTTAATGTTTCTTTCTTGCTAGGGCTTCTTGAAATATACCCATCTACTCAATTGTTATTGTTGCAAGATCAAACTTAAGAAATATAATTTCTTCATATAGGCTAACATCTCCATAGGTTATTACCTCTTCTACCTTGGATGAACTTGGAATTGGAACTAAAAATTGCAAAGGTGTTGCATCTATGCTCAGCCTCTAAAGAGTGTGGTTGGAAGGAGTGCCAAATTTTGGTAAAGTTACCAGTGCTTGAATTTTTGTTAGCTCCTTTAGCTTGGGTTTCAACTCAATCTCTTCAAGCTTTCCCTTTTCTACCTCATTGCTTTTAATTGCACCTTGAACTTGTGTTGGAGGTGCAGATGATAATGATACATTTTCTAAGATTGGAGTGCCAACTATATAAGTATTGATAGTGCATTTTGTTGTCTCCTTCTTCTAATTTTCAATCAATGGTTGTGAAGGTTATACATAGTGACTTGAGGAGTGATTGTAGGTGGTTCTTTCATTTTCACCTTCTCCCTTATAATAATAGTCACTAATTTCTAAATTTCATCTACACTCACCAATATAGGGTTGTTACACAATTTGGACTATAGTGTATATTGGTCAAGTATCTTTTTCAAGTCTTCCTTCATTAGGGGATTAATGTTTGAAATAGTGAGATTAGAAACATCCTTTACTATGATAGTTTCTATACTTACACTTTTTATCTATGAAGGGCTGGCATTCAGCATTTGTGTATCTATACACTCTATTCTTATTGTTACTCTTTCTCAGTTGTTGCCTAATCATTAGTGTCATCATCTTTATCATCTTTAACCTAAATAGGTTCTTGTTCTCTTACTTTGATTGTGGCTATCCCATATGTAATTTTCCATATATGTGTGGTCTTCTTTACAACATCTTCTATGTTGTTTTGTAATATGTTGAATGCTCTATATTTAGAAACAAATGTAATAGCATATTTTTTTATGGCTTTAGCTATCTGTGCCTTGCTCAGTTTAGGCATAACTTGGGCAAGGAATGTCTCCCTAATTTTATTTTCTATATCTAAATAGTAGTGCCATTTTTGCTCAATTATTTCATATAGGATTTTAGGAATGGAGTTGGCAATCTCTAGAGGAGCCTTCCTGAAAGTAGTCATCATGGCATATATTGCCTCCTCCACTTGATTCTTCTCAACTTTTCCAAGATTTTCAAAATCAATGTGAGAGAAATCTGATAAATCTACATTATTTCTAATTCAATTAAGTTTTCTAGATCTGAAGATGGATTATGACTCATCACTTGGAATTGGCTATTGTCACTAGATTCAATTCTTTCCTCATCAGTTTCAGCATGATTAATGTATTTCCTCCTTAGTCTTTTATGTTCTCTACCTTCCTACTCTATAGGCTTTGCTTTCTCTTTAGCCTTATGTGCAATGACATGTGTACTAGCCCTTATGGTAGGTGTTTTTGGTTTGGGATAGCTTGGTTTAGCAACCTTCTTTGGTTTTGCCACTTCTTGTGCCTTAGCCTTTATCTACTTCTAATCAGTAGAAATATGTGTTTCCTCCATGTCTTCTTCCTCGACACCTTTTTTAGTCTCTATTTCTTCCTCCTATTGATCCTTTCCCTATCCTTGTGTCAATGCAAGTGATACTTGAATTTGAGTTTCTTCTTCTTCTTCTTCTTCCTCCTCAGCACCTTCACCAAATTTTTCTTTTAGTTTCTTTACCATTTTTTCCTTCTTTTTGATGATAGAAGCAATCTTCAAGTCCATGGTAATCTTTGACTTGGCCATCTCATAGTTACCAAAAGCTTTGACATCTTTGTCTACTTCTGCAAGTAATGTTGTAATTGTTGTAGAGGCCTCACCAACATTAATTTTATAACCTAATGCCCTTAGCCATCTCAATCTAGGAATTGATGCCTAAATTAATGTATGATCAGCATAAAATAGGACACAAACATCATCATAATGTTTTTCCACTAATTACACTGAAATCCTTAATCTCTTCTTCATAGATTATTTGAAATCCTCAAAATAACTAGTCATTTCTGACTCAAAATTTTCACCTAACTATTCAATGAACTCTCCTAGTTGAACTACAATAGACCTATTTATCTTCCATGTTACAATACCAAATGTTGGAAACATGTTATGTACATAAAAGAAGATATATATCAAAACAAATCCAAATTTACACTAAGTACTCTTTGTTTTCCTTATTTCTCCTAGGTTTTCAATCATTTGTTGTAGCTACAGCTCAACAAGATCATATGTATGATCCTTCTTCACAATCTTGTAGTCTATGTCCATTGTAATGTAGGGTACACTGTTCAATCTACTTGATTGGTAAAACTTATGTGCAATCACCATCACTACAAAAGATATCAAAGGATCTATGATAGTGTTTATGGTCATTCCCCTCTTGTCCCACAAAGCCCCTGTATTCTTTTCAATAACTTCCTTGGACTCACTTCTCATGGTCTTTGGCCAATATAGGGTTGAATACCTTGTTACCCTATGAATTATTCTCTTTTTGATTTTGATTGGCCCATTATCCAACCACGTTGAGCTATCATGAATTATGTGCAAAACAATCCTGATCCACTCAATTTTGAAAATGTTAGGTAAATCAAGGGCATGAGTTAACCCTTTCTTTTCTACAATCTTGAACTCTTCCCTGAACACACCATTTTCACATAGTTTTTTATAAGCTTCTTTGATTTCCATGTCACTATACTACCAATCTTACAATTATAACACTTTCTGACATCTTGAATCATTAAAACTTTGGGTGGTATCATAGATAGTGCACCAGAGGGATCTTGTTTGTAAGCTATGTCTGGAATGGCTTTGAAAATAGGTTTTTTTATCTCATTACTAACTAACTAAACATTCAAAACCTCTTTTCCCTCTACGCCTTTTACTTTTGAAGAATTAGATGCCATTTTAAAAATCTAGGGTTTAAAAATTTTGAAATAGTGTAGCTTGGAACATGATAAATACCTTGTAAAATTTGATGAAATGATGTCAAATAGCTGTTCAAATATCTTACAAATGCTTTAGATGAAATTTCTATATTTCCTTTAGCTCTTATTGCTTTCTCTCAACTTCAAATGATGTTAAATGAGGAGAAATCAATCAAATACCCCTTTAAGATACTATAATTAATGCTAAGCACTTACACAGTTGTAAGCTTAGTATCAACTAAGTTTTGGCTTACTTGGCATCCACTAATATTTCCATCCATTTGGTAACCATTATGAGCTTAGCATCAACTAGCCAATCTGTTAACTTCACATCCTCTAGAGTTTCACTTGGCAACCATAGGAAACTTTTCATGCTCAATAGTAACATGAAGAACTTAAATATTTTTTTGATTCCTAATAACACCTTACATCTTTGTTCATGCTTATGTGATCTTTTCAGAACTAAATCCTTTGGACCTGATGTATGGTATAACTTTTAAATATTAGTCACACATTGACACAATGCAAGGCAGGAGAATCCCCAAAGGAGATGTCCTAGTCCCTAACAATATAACCACACTGTTGGTGTTTTAAAATGCACTAAAACTACTAAGCAACAAAATGCTTAATACCATAATGATAGTACATACACAATCTAAAGAACAGTCAATTCTTATTAACAATTGCATATGCAAAGTATTTGGACCCAACTTCAACAAAACCACATATGGTTTTCTACTCTTTTGGCTTTGCAAAACCAGGGTGGGTATACCCAGGGATGATTCAAAACTGGAACAACTGTATGAGGATTATTCTTAGTTTCATTATGATTCTTATTTCAAAAATCCTCAAGACAAGTGTTGGCCAGCAGACAAGTGGAAACTGAAGCTAAAACATTCCATGCAGACAAGTGTTGGCCAGCCTTTGAAGATCTACAAGAAATAAAAGTAAAATTTGATTTAATGTTGCATTTTGATAACCATTTATGATATATTTCTCCTTCAGCTGAATCAATTTGATCAGTGCCTAATCCATTGGGATTCAGAGTCTATAGTAAGTTCTCAGATCTAGTTTGTTGCCTTACAACAAATTCTATCAGCAATTCTTATTAGAATCCATCATTCAAAATCCTTTCCACTACTAAAGAAACCTTATCACATTCATCAAAGCTTTTATTTAATCCATTGAATTAACAGCAGTGATAAATAGATATACAACCTAACTAGATTGCATCTAATTGCACAAGCCTTTACTTATACAATATCAAGACAACCAAGTAATTGGAAGGAGACAAGATTCAGAAAAGAATAATATGGGGACAGTTCACAATTTGTATTTATCTTCTTTGAAAATGGTATATCATTTACAATAGACTCAGAATGACCTTCAGAAAGAAACACAGCTCATTCTATATTCATGTATTCTTAGAGAATTGATAGAGAAAATACATTATAAACTTGCTTTCAAAATTTGGACCAAAAATAGACTAAGCATATTACTTAGAAAAATAGAATTTGGACCCTTCTTTAGCCTTGGAATCTCACTTAAATAGTGTGAGATGTAACAAGCTTCAGGCTAACAATAATGGCAGGTGTCCTTTAAAAGACACTTACATATACTTGTAACAAGATGACAAAAATGTGAGTAACAGCAAAAGTTTTACATCAGACATTCCTTTTGCGGGCCCTTTTGTTATACGCCCCTGTGTTGCTAAGTTGGTTGCTATTCTAATCCTTCCTCGTATGCAGCAGCCAAATTAACCAACGATGAAGTTTTTTCTGATGATGGCACGTCAACCTCTACCTACGAGCTTTCACCATCTTTATCATGTATGGGGGAAATAACTTCTACCTATTCCCTTTCTTTAGTTGTATCAGCATCCTGTGGTCCTGGGTCTGTAACTGAAGGTAATAGATTATCCTTGTCTTCTTCTTCCGATTGGGTCTGAGTAGTGATAGGGTCAATGATTTGGATCTCCTCACCTTGCATTTCATCATTATCATTTTCATCTTCATCAAATTATTCAACGGGAGCCATATCTGCCATCCATTTGTCAAATAATGTATCATCTAGCCAATTGAACTATAAAATATCCCTCTGTCTTTTCAGCACATATCCGGCATCCTTATTAATGGTACCAAATTCTTTCTTTAAAGAATCAAGGAATATTTTGGCCTTCGCCATTTCTTCTGTTGTGGCGGTCCACCATGCATGCCCTAATTCATTAATGACTTGATTCATTCTTAAACAAAATAAATCATCAAGTTCCTTTGCCCATTCATCTTTGCTTTTCAAATTATTCTTTTTATCTAAGGCATGAGGAAACAAATTGAATTTTAGGCTTTTGTACTTTTCAAAGTAGCCTACTACTACTTTTTGTAAATGAACCCTTTTATTATTAAAATCAGTAAGATCAGAAACAATATCAAATGTTTTTTCAATTTGATCAAAAGAATTATCTATGACAGAGAAACACAAAAGTGTTATTTCTTTCTCCCTTGTCACCCATTTATTCAAAATAGGCATTAGAGCCTCATCATTAGATTTCAAATCCTCCCAGATACTGATCACCCTAGCCAACTGATCATAAATTAGCAGCCATTCAATCTTGTCCCCCAAATATGTGAGAGCTTTTCTCAATTTATCTTCATATTTGGATTCCAATTCTACATGTAAAGCCCACAGTTTGCCTTTATCTTCTTCAAAATCCTCAGCAGTGTAGTATTGTGGCCTTTGGGGTGTATCTGGTATTTCTATGAGAGGGGTGGATTTAAAAGGTTCAATTGGGGGGTGAGGGTATGTTATTTTTGGCCTAGTGGTTTTTCCCAATAGCTTGTTCTCAAGCTCAATTCTCTTTTTTACTTCTTTATTGTAGGCATCCACCACCGTTTCATACTTGCTTTGTAGGTCAGTCATTTCCTTTTCTTCTTTTTTTGTAGTGGCCAAGGAAAATTTAGAATAGGCCACATTCATGTGGGCTACCTGTACATGTGAAGTATCAGTGACTCTCCTCACAATGATACTCCCTGTTAGTCCTGAATCATCAGGCTATGATGGAGTAATCCTGGATCCTCTTCTTAATGACCACATAACAAGAGTAGCTTGGTCATTATTGAATGTTGTTCCCAAGAATTCCTCTTTATCTGGATCCTATAATCTCGAATTATTTGACACAAAATTCAAAATTAAGGCATCAGCAATATCCCAATTGGGCAATAAATATTTGCATCTTTCACCATCTTTCTACCCTCTTCAAGGGTTATATTCTGGAACTCTTGTATCATTTGTTCCTTTATTTGATTCTGAATAGAGGCTTCATCCATTTTTGGATGCTCTATTTTCATATTCCTACATCTTTTCTCAAAAATGTGCATGTTTGCCCTCCACGCAAATTGATGGAAAGCCCTAGATTTTACAAAACTGTTATCAGACAAAAATTGTTGACTGGCTTGTTCTAAAATAGGGTCTAATTCCCTTCCCCTAAAATCTGCTATAGTTAATTCAAAACTTAGCACAGGAGGCTCCTGGGGGTTCCCTTCATCAATTTCTGCCTGAGTAGCAAAAACTCCTCTTTGTGATCCCATTTGTTCAATTTTCTCATTGGTGAGCTGCTCCTCCTCAATTCTCATAGGAGTTTGGGAAGGTGAGTAACCTTCATCATGTGATTCCTCTTCCCTAATTATTTTTCTTCTTTTGGGAGAGGGTTCACAAGGTCTTTCTTCAAAAATAGCACTAGTAGATTCAATTATCTGCTTTCCTTTGTTTACAGTAGGTGTCTGATCCTGAATGACAGTATATCTTGTCCTCTTTCGCACAACCAGTGGACCTACCCCTATGTTGGGGGTGAAACCCAATTTCTTCATTACTTCCCTGGCTTTATCTAGAGAACAATCAATAAAATGTTGTTTCTTCTCATTCATTACCTCCATTATTTTGGGGAATGTACTCATGAGCTTATTCATTCTATCTGCATTAGTTGCAGTATTACTAAGAGGATTGTAATCCTTGTCAAAATAATTAATAAACTCCAAAACTTTTGAATAGACTCTCCATTTCTCTTTCTTTTTTCTTGCTCCTGGAGATAATATTCATTCCTTATTACATCTTCAGGGAAATAGAATTCATGCTGAATTGGACGAAGCTTGATCCTATGTCTACGAGCAGAATTAAAGAAATCTTCTGCATCACAAAAATGAGAGTGAGATATTGACATCTTATATTGATCCAAAAAAATTTAGAGGAAGATCCACCCCTCCTTAGTTATTAAAAATTGGTGAGCTATAGTGCAAGTAGAAAAAATTGATCCTGTTCCCCTTTTGTGCAAAAAGGTCTCCTCCACTCCTCCCAACTACCATAAAAATTCAGCTGCTCCTACCTTTAAAGGCATCTGATAAGGTAGTACATGGGGTGTCCCTTTGAATCCATAAACTCTAATGATAGTTGAGACCAGATATGGGATGATATCTCCCCAATTATGTGAAACTTTTAGACTATGGGGTCTGTCCATAGGCCTAACAAGGTACATTAGTGCATTAGGAATTCTAGGATTGTCACTCGATATGAAGCACCTTTGTTTGGAAGCAAAGTGCCTATCAAATCTAACAAAACTAGCATTTTTTGCTTCCCCAGTCATGTTTGTACTCCATAATTGAACTGGTAGTACTTCCCCCTCTTGTTCCCTATTTAGTACCATTTCTTTACCAAAATATGTAACCCCTTTAAATAGAAACATATGCATTAATAGGGAGTACTGACCCCAAACCTTCTCCACCTTGCCCTTTGCAATCCCCACCAATCCACTGTGAATCTCATTAGCCAGGTAAGATGCAAAATAAAAAATTATTTCTATACCGAAAGAGGATATTTGAGTGATCATATACATGAAGCTTACAGGAATAAAATCTTCTTCACCCTCTCCAAAGACTCTGCACAGGGTCCTATATATCTCTATTGCCCTCGCATTGAAGCATGATTTCTTGAAAGGTTCTTTAGAAGATGATGTTATTGCTGGTAGGTTTCCAAGTTTGCCTATGTGGGCCTTTAGTACACCTTGTCTAACTACATCCCTATTTGACATATATTCTTTTTCTAATTCTGTCAAATCAATGGGCACATGATACCTAGTGAGAGGTCCCGAACTAAAAACTTCCCTAATCTCTTCTAGACTGATGGTGATTAAAACTTCACCATCTACTCTTCTCACTACCCTAGTGGCTTGATCATAACTCTTCACCATGGCCTCAAGAAGGTCATAATCCATTAACACATTGGGAACAACTATCTTTCCCAGATCAAAATTCCATATGTTGGCATGTGGGGCATACAATTTCCTTTCTGCAAACCATTTTTTGAACAAACTCAAACCAGTTTGTGAAGTTTGAACATCCTGGACCCAATTACCCTTATCATACAATCCATCAGCTATCCTCAGCCTAGGGTTTAATTAGGTTAACCTTTTAACTTGCACTGTCTCTACAGTAGACTCTGGGAGCAATTCAAGCAAGTCATCATGCACATTTCTATCCAAATAGTTTATTTGACCTAAAAATCCCTTCTTCAGAGGCATCTTGGATTATTTTTTACAGAACTGAAAAGCCTACAGAGATTATGGTACTACTACTTACTTGAATTCTATCTTTATTTTCCTCTGTATTTCTACAAACTTTTTGCGAACAAACAATTTCACAAATTCTGCTAAACTTCAGCACGCTTTTCTTCAGTAATTGCTTATGCTCAGGAATGGCTCAGAATATTTGCTCATGTAAGATGAAACTGATGAAATCTTTTTGTGTTATACTCTATTTTTTGCATGCGCAATGCTTTCATGTCTAATTAATACAGAGAGTGGCACCACATTCTGCATTTAAAACTGTGCCGTCAATCTTCAAAAATCCTATGATCATGATACGAAGAAAACAACTAGGATTTGCACTTGACATGTTGGTCAATTGATCCAATGAAAATTTACCACGTACATAACTCTTTCCTTGATTGCACTTATGTCTGGACTCACTGGCAACTAAGGACGTGTGTCAGCATGTCGCTACTTCATTATGCATAAAGAATGAGCACCTTGCCATGGCGAAGCAGTGACAACCATCGATCTAATCTTAATTCAGTAGATGATATGTTACTATGCTTACTCAAAAAGATGGTGGTGGTCCCTTATTCACTATGTTGCTATACTATCCCCCTAGCAACTCTTTATAGTGAGAAGATGACGACCATTGATAAGAGACCCAATCAAATATGGGGAAGCTGCACAAAGTTTCTTGATAAATGGTGGGCCTTATACTTGCTATGTCGCATAGCTTAAACAACATGCAACTTTCCAACGCGAGATAGTGAGGACTGTTGATTCTATTCTAATCTGATGCTCAAGATCTCTTGCACATTTGATCAATGGGGCATGGGTCGAGAACATTGATGAAGTATGAAATTCTACATAGTTGGCACCCCGTAAGACCTTACTTTAGTCCTAGTCATCATCCCACGTTACTAAAAGTCCCACCAGCTATTGATTTTACGGTGCCTCACTACTTCGCTAACGGCGAGATGCTAGAATTTACAGATAGCGAAGTAGCGAGCTCTGGCAACTTTAATAAATTTTGGCATTGTAAAATGCAAGGATCCATCAGATCACTATTGCTACTATTAACTACTTCTGACAACGGCAGTTATTATTGATCATGCCACCTGGACTAATCCCGATAAATTTCAAGGTCACCAACTCTTTAATTTTACGGTGCCTCACTACTTCGCTAACGGCAAGATGCTCAAGATTTTTGATAGCAAGGTAGTGAAGGGTCGGAAAGATATTCATTCCAACACCGACCTCTACCCCCTTTTTAATTAAGTCCTTCTGGCTCTGATAGTAATGGCCAAGTGTCCGTGACTGAATGACCAATTTTTTTAAAACATCTGATTGCTGTGTCTTCATTTTTTAGTCCTGTCTCAACATTTTTTGGCACTCACTAACTCGCTTTACATAAAAAGTGCCCATGTTTTCATAGCAAGGAAACAACAATGGTGGATTTACTTAGATCGGACGACCGAGAAATTGAGAGGGAAAGAATCTTGGGGCATAGAAGACATAAAAGGAAAAGAATATTCGCTCGATTTAAAATTTAAACACTTCACTCCTAACAGCTTACAAATGGAGAGAAACATAGGGTTTTCATAAAATTTCAAAAAGGGAGAAAACCAATGACTTACCTAAACCCTATTCACCACAAAAAGAAAAATTTGACTTTTCTACAGCTGGACAAGGATTTCTATCAAATGAAAAGTCAGACCAACACACACAGTGGAAACACAAAAATAAGAAATAATAATGCAAGATTTGATACCAGATTACAATAATATATTCATAAAATATAACTGATTACATGTAATGTGATCGGCTATAAGGCCTTCTTGGTTATAGCCAAATACAAAGCAAGTAATAGTTTTGCAAGATCCCTCATATCCAAGTGTAAACTACCTCATATTCGGTGTTCTATCTACACATTCACAACTCCATCACAATCCTACTATAAACTGCCTCACATTCAGTGATCTATCTATACACTCAGGAACAACCTGACTCTAATTCCATCTAACATAGCACAAGGCATGAGAATCCCCAAAGGAGATGTCCTAGCCCTCAACAATATAACCACACTACATTTACACAACAATAAGAAACAATAATGCAAGGTCTGATACTAGATTACGATAATATATATTCATAAAATATAACTAATTATATGCAATGTGTTAGGCTATAAGGCCTTCCTGGTTATAGCCAAATACAAAGCAAGTAATAATTTTGCAAGATCCCTCAGATGTAAGTGTAAACTACCTCACATTCGACGCTCTGTACACACATTCACAACTCCATCACAATCCTATTGTAAACTACCTCACATTTGGTGATCTATCTATACACTCAGGAACAACCTTCACTTTGATACCACCTGAGAAATTGCAAGGAATGAGTATCCCCAAAGGAGTTGTCCTAGCCCCCAACAAATAACCACATAGCGAAAACACAACAACAAGAAACAACAAAGCAAGATTTGATACCAAATTACAATAATATATTCATAAAATATAACTGATTACATGCAATGTGCTAGGCTATAAGGCCTTCTTAGTTATGGCCAAATACAAAGAAAGTAATAGTTTTTTAATAGCCCTCAAGATCCAATTCAAACCCTAGCTCTTCTAGGTACACACTCTGGTAGAAACCTCTAAGAAAGATCTCAACTTGTGCTCACAAATCCACCAAGAAATCTTCTTATTTTCCAAGTTGTAGCTACTAGCCCTACTCCAACATCATCCAAGATCCAAGTGTAAACTACCTCACATTTGATGCTCTATCCACACATTCTTAACTCCATCACAATCCTATTATAGACTACCTCACATTTGACACTCTGTTCATAAACTCAAGAAAACTTGCTCTTTGGCTACTCCTCTTCTCCATGATGGATGAATAATGACTAAAGACTTCCCCAAAACCCCTACTTATACCAATCCAAGCCACAAGTTGACCTAGAACACAAATTAAATACAAATACATAAATTAAATGCCACAAGTTAGCCTACAACAACAATTAAATGCCTAAAATTGATGCCCAAGTAAAATTGAAATATCTCCAAGCTCCAATTGAATTAGAACGTTCACTTTGAGCCATAGGTAGAAATCTAGGTCCTCTTGAATCACTAAAATTTTCATACTTTAAGTAATTGTGGAAAATTAGTTACATGGCCTGCAATAAGCACCAAAATAATATATCTCTAGAAGCAAAGTAAAATGACTCAAACTTCACTCAATCCATCCAATCTCTATGCAATCATGAGGAAAGGTTCTCCAATGTGTCTCCAACACATCCCTTACCATGAAAAGCATAAATCCACCAAATCTAAGCTCAATGCTCCTACATCACACATACCTCTTGATTGCTTAGTTTGATGAGGTGTGATCACCTAACCCATTAGGTGAAGTGATCCCTTCTCCACTTGATTTGCTGGAATCCTTCTTTCTCTTCCATGTTTTATTCATTTCATTTCTAAAATTTTCAACATTTTCCTTTCATTTTCATTTATTAAACTCACAACTTGGTGCCTTTGACATTGTTGGACAATATCAACTGATGTGACCAGTCTTCAAATAACTAAAGCATGTGGTTTGACTCAATCACCTTTTGTAGTCACTCCTAAAGTTTGTTCTAATATATTTCTTAGGAATATTTCCATACTCTTGATAGTAGTGACAACTATACCTTGTATTGTAGTCCCAATTATAAAAGTTGTCATTGTCCTTTACTTTTATTTGCTTGTTTGATGACCACATTGGTTTGGATTTTCACTCAAAAGATATGTGTCCATACTTTTTACTATTATAACAATATCCTTAAAATATTTGAGTGTGCATGGTCATGGTTATACATTCATGTGTCTGATGACCTTGTTTGTTGCACTTATGGTAGTGACCCATGCTCTTCTACTTAACATTTTGATTTACAATCTTTCTCCTACGCACATTAGCAATATGTCCTTTCTTACCACAATTATGGCAAGTAGGTTTGGAATTCTTACCTTTGTTACTCCTTTCTTTATCACTTTGTATGATTCTCCTTCAGTACTTTTGTATCCTAGTCCAAATGTATCATTGTTAGATCTAGGTGATCTCATCAATTTCTTAAAGTATTTGATGGCTTCACTCGGTTTGTTAAAACTTTCAACGAATTCCTTTTCCCTTTTTAGTTCATTGCTCAATTTCTTATTCTACAACTTCAATGTTGTTGCCTCAATTTCCTTGGCATTCATCATTTGACCCAAATTTTCCAATTGCATGTTAGCAATCTTGATCACCTCTAATGATATCTCTTCCAGTTTGTTGATCAAAACTCTTTTTTCATCTTCAATCATGGCTTTTTCTTCCGTAGATTTCTTTTTATGTTTAGTCACCTCACATAGTAGTATGGCTTGTGATTCTTATTCTAACTTAATTAAATTTCTAATCTCGTTAGCTAGGGTTCTATTCTTTTCCATTAGATTTGTAATTACTACATCAAATATGTTGGATCTCCATTTAAAAATTCCTTAGTAGTGTCTATATCTTTGTATTGTGTGTCATTCTCCTCAATAGAAATTTCCTTCCTTCTCTTTAAGGATTTCTTTAGATCTTCTCTTGCTTCATTCAATTCATGGAGAATAAGATGTATTTCAATCTCTTGGTTCTCAAAAATATTTCCCAACTTTTAGAATTCCATTTTCAAGACCTTTCCTCAAAGTTGTAAAGCTTCACTTTCAAAGAATAAGGCTTTGATACCAATTGTTTGAATTACAATACGAAAGGTAGACTTTTGAGAGTGGGGGGTGAAGTAGTGCTTCAAACTTTTAACCCATAAAATATTCACCACACTTCCATCTCTCATATTCAATAAGTAAACTAAAATACCATGTAAAGCATGTAAACAAGTAAGCATTCACACATATATGACACCAGCAATGATTACCCTGAAATCCTTCAATGAGAAGGTAAAACTAGGGTGGGGATGACACCCACAAATCTTCACTACTATAGTAATAAAGTGTATCTAATAAAGGTTACAATGAATAATCATGAACCATGATCTACCCTATGAAAGGTCTACCCTGTTAAAGGCTTACAAAGATTGTTAGGTCTCACCCTATTAAAAGTGTTTCTTGTTAAAGGACTTCAACTCACAATTAAGTAAGCACCTTGTTAGAGGATTTCAATATATCTTGTTAGGACTACTCTATTAAGAGATTTAACTCCTTCACCTCTTAAAATGTCTCAGCATTGTTCATGAAATATTCAAGACTAAGCTAAGTTACTGAGAGGGGAGAGGTGAATTAGTAACTTTGAAAATTCAACTCTTAAACCAATCAGCATTTAATTCATCATATAAACTTTGATCTAATTGCATGCATAAGAAATTGATAATATGAAAACATTCATAACATTGTGACACAAATATTTGGTGACCTAGAAACCTTCCAAATAGAAAGTAAAACTGGGGTGGGGATGATACCCACTACTTTAGTACTGTAGTATAAAGTTAGTGTGTTAAAGCTTACATTGATCACTTCTGGTGATCTACCCTATTAGGAACAATAACGACTACTAGGCCCACCTTGTGAAAGGATTTACAAACATACAATTAAGTATGCACTCAGTAAAGAGATTTACAAAAGATTGTTAGGTCTACCTTGTGAAAGGATTTGACCAATCAACCTATTAGGATGAAACAGTAGATGATCTCTAATTTGCAACTTGGTTTGTTGAATGAGATTTCTTTAAGTATTGACCACCTTGTTTTGATAGATATGAATTTGTTGCTCCTTATACTATTGTAGCTTTTCTGATTTACTCTTTCTTCTACTTTTATCTAATTTAGTTTGCATTCACGCCTTCATATTCTCACATAAATACTGCATACATACTTTAGATATGATACAATGCATTACATATATCAATCCAATTATACAAATTAAAAAGTTGGCCACAATACAATTTATCACAAATATTACAAAGTTAGCCCACATGAAGACATTTGAGTTCTAAAGACTGACTCGATGAGGTTCTAATACTTGGTATTCACTGTCAATTCTCAGCATCATCATGCACTTGTTAGATGTAGAAGCTTAGTCCATACTAATCACTTCCAAGTAGTCCTAAACTCAATATACATTGGTGACTCAGTAGATACTATAAAAACTTGTCATATAAATTGAGTCTCTTGATTTACATTGTATGACTTGGTAAACACTATCACATTAAAGCTCAGTATAAATTGAGTCACTTGGTTAACAGTAGGAAGCTCGATCAACACTAGACTCACATCACATACACTATGAACTCGATGAATACTACACAACTCAACTTACACTAATAAACTTGGCATACACTGAGATGCATGATTTATACTACTAATCTATCCCATAACTGAGACTGCTCGGTAACCATTGAGATTTGCCCAGAAAACTCAGTAGCAACTAAAATACATGAGCTATACAATGAGCTTGGTAGCTATATACAATCTGAATAAGTGTGTGTCACTAATGGAAAACTTGACGAATATGTCAACAATCTCCCCCTTTGGCATTAGTGACAAAAACACTTATCAGTCAAAACTAAATTCAAAAAGGTTTCTAGAATATCTTTAATTCATTCCTTAACTCAGTAGATTATATTGTTTTTGAGATTTTTTAAAATTGATTTTGTAAGGGATATATCTATACATGGTAAGGCTCCTTCATATAGTATACTATACATCTTCTTGCTATATACAATATATATCTATGTACACATCTTACTCCATTGATTTTTCAACTTATTGTATGATTTCCCCCATAACATATGTCTTTCTCCAATATATCTTTTCTCCCCTTTTTTGACATTAATGCCAAAAATTTATTCTATTTATTTACATAGTAAAACAAAAATGAGATAGAAAATTTGAGTGTATCTTGAGAATAATTGCCAAGGAATTATCCCAATCATCTTGTAGAATCTTGCTTGTGTGAAGTGCAACTTGGACTTCTACTAATAGTTCTATCATATGATCTGCAATGGAGAAATTATTGCCATGGATGAGAGCTTTTGAATGTACAATATGTTTTTGCAATGCATCCATGATGGAAAATCATATTTTGAATATCAATCAATGTGGATCTTATTCTTTCTTCCTCTCTAAGTAGTTCTTCTTGCATATCTGATAGAAATCTTATCCTTTGAAAATGTACAAAGCTTGAACTAGGGTCAAGTTGTAGCTATTGAGCACTAGCTTTCAAATCTTCATCTATTTTGGATAATTTGTCCCTTATTTCTTTTGTGAAACCAGAAACATCACAAAGCTTTCCAAAAACTAATGACACATTTGTATAGGATGTTTTTAAATTGCCCAAAATTGTAGAAAGTTCTACTTGATGAATTTCTATATGTTGAGCAATGTGCTCTAGCACTTTATTATCAAATTTTTTATTTTTTTTTGTACTACCTTTTCTTGTCCCTCGATGTCTTCATTGAAATTTTGTCCTGCCTCTACTAGCTAACACAAAATTGGCTAAGAAGAGTCAACCTCAATCCTATAGCCTCTACAAATATATTCTTTGCATCTTCAATTATTTTAAATTCCTTATCTCTCTCCTCTCTTAGTTTCTATTGTTTAGCCTTTTTCTAGAGGAGCTCACCAAATAACTGCATTTGGTCTAAGGTAAGCTTGGGAATGCCCCAATTTGGGATAATAATTTCCTCATCTAAATCAATATCTTTCTTTAGTTGTTTTCCTTTACTCAAAAATTTTGTGCTCACTTGAACCTTGGGCTCAACTATCCTTATATTTATTGCTTTTGTACCCAGAATAGAAATAATTGTAGATATGCAAGGACTGGCTATGAAAACTATTACTATACTTACTGAAGGAATATTTATAGAAATACCTAAAGAGTCCAAAATTGGTGTGCTCAAAACTAAAGTACTCAACTTGGTAGATGGAGGAATCTATAGCTCGGTAGATAAAGTGGAAGTCACTTCTGTCAGTGATGTGCTAAGCTAAGTAGGAGCAAAGAGTGATTGGATGATTGGGTTGGCACTAATGGTCACAATCAAACTTGTTGAGGTTGTCTCCATGCCTAATGTGGTTATTAGTTTGCTTGGAGAGTGAGGAAGTGAGAAAATGACTACTATGGCTATCTTAATTGGATCAATATCTTCATCATTTGGCTTTGCTTCCTTGGTAGCCTCGTGTCCTTAATCCGCTTCATCTTCTTTATTGTCAAAATGAGTTACTTCTTCAACATTCTCTTCTTCATCTTTCTCCTTATCTTCATCATCATCATTATCATCTTTGATATTTATTGGAAAATCACTTGGCTTATGTAACGAATAAATATTCTTCCAAGTGTTTTTTGTGATCCTAACAACATGCTCAATATCCTTGATCAAAACAAGACAAATGTTAAACTTTAGAGTCAAATTTTCTTCATTTTTCTTCAATGACTCTTTTACCTCAGCATTTGATATGCTCAATAATAGTTACCTCAAGGTTTTCCCATGTGTTTTTTTGATAGTTTGCATTGAAAAATCCCATCTTGGCTTTATCTTTTCCAATAACTCATTGGGAGTTTGAGAGGCAAGTTGATCTCATGATTATTTCCACTTACCCATTTTATTCATCACTAAGTCTTTAATTTTCTTCTACTCCTCTACTATCTTAATCTCATATTTTAATGATTTGAAATTTTTTATGCTCTCCTACTTCTAGATCTTTTAGTCTATCTTGGAATGTGGGTGGAGGTTTTCTAAATACAATTTCTCCTCCTTCCTTGTCAAACTTCTTCCTTGAAGATTTCCTTGTGAACATTGCACTGGATGGCTGGTTGGCTTAGTAATAATTACCTTGCCTTTCTTCTTTAATGGATCTTCTTCTTTAGATTATGCCTCCTCTACTTCCACATCCTCTACTTCCTCATCTTCTCCTTTACCCTCATTTTAAAAAAGGATTGAATTAGATTTCAATTTTTCAATTCTTTTCTTCCCTTTGTTTAACGCCTAAGGAAGTTTTATCTCAAGTTCAATCCTGATTTTTACTTCATCATATGTGTATGCATGAATATGTGGCCTCTGCTAACACACACACTTCAACATGGTCATTGTATGCGGATTCATCCTGGAATGAACATTGGATTGTTCATCCGAAAATCAGTCGGCAAAGTGACCTGTTGCCTTCTATCTAAAGGGAATTTCCTATTAGATATCCTCATATTCGAGGTGTTTAAGCAACCAGACCCTGTAAGAATGAAGGATTTAAGAAATGAAATTAATCTATATGATTATACAGATTAATCTAGAATGAGAAATGCATTCTAATCTAAGAACAAGTAAAGGAAACTAGATTAATCATATGCATATTATGCTAAATGAAATTAAGCTAGAAAATGAATATGAAAGTAGGGAGCTCAAATGAATGCACAATCCAGCAGCAATTCGATGCAAATTCTCATTCAACCTCTTCCCAAAATGAATAGATGAGGGTCTCTTAAATAGACTTTCTTGGAATCCATCAACGGTTGAGATCAATTTCAATCAACGGTCAGGATTAAAGGTGAAGTTCAG
This sequence comes from Cupressus sempervirens, assembly GCA_028749045.1. Lineage (NCBI taxonomy): Eukaryota > Viridiplantae > Streptophyta > Pinopsida > Cupressales > Cupressaceae > Cupressus > Cupressus sempervirens. Next base: position 799,293,882 of record CM053791.1, on the reverse strand, counting down.
TCATAAAGGGAGATTCCCAAATTAAAGGGAGTTAACAGATTTAATTTGAGTAAAATAAGGAGTTAACTAATTCAATTTGAGTAGAAAAAGGAGTTAACTAATTTAACTCATTTTTTATCAATAGTGAACTGGAAATTTCCCTTTTTGAACTGAAGAGAGATTTTGTTGAGATATTTAATTTAATAAAATGAGATATGCTCTCATAATTACTTTTTCTATTTAATTAAATAACCTTTAATTAATTAGAGACACTTTTCTTATTTAATTAAATAACTTCATTTAATTAATTAGGAATGGCTTCCCATTTAATTAAATAACTTCATTTAATTAATTAGGAATGGCTTTCCATTTAATTAAATAACTTTGTTTAATTAATTAGAAATAAGTACTCCATTTAATTAAATAATTTTGTTTAATTAATTAGAAATACCTTTCCCATTTAATTAAATAATTACATTTAATTAATCAAGATAGGCGCATTTATTAAATTAAATAAATTTAATTCCATAGTACATTAGCCTTAGGATATAATTTAATTTAATTAAAGTATAAATACTTAATAATTAAATTATAATTAAATCAAGTAGGTTTAATGCGACTAATATGAGTATGTACTATAAGAATTAAATAAGAAATATGATGAATGCAGATTAGGGCTTTCTGCATCTGACAATTAAGTCAAGTAGCAAATAGAAAAATGAGAATTGCCTATTAGAATAGGTCTTAGGATTGATCAGAAATAGACTAGAATTGGCATCATGGCAATGAGCCAATTTTGGGGTATTACATTTTGCCCCTCTTTGAATGAATGTGCAAGTAGCACATTCAATTCAAAGAAAATTAGAAAGCATGATGTGAAGATGAGATTGGTTCCGAAGTTGATGACACAGAGACCAATTGATAAGCTTTTAAGGACTATCTCTAGAACAGAGCTTAATCCCAAGGAATCCAAGTAGAGCACCTAGATACCTAAGATTGGTAGCATTTAAAAGACTATCTCCAGAACAGAGCGTAATCTTTAAGGATCCAAACAGAACATCTAGATACCTGAAATTGATAAGCATTTAAAAGGTTTCTTTAGAATAAAGTTTAACCTTTAAGGATCCAGATAGAACATCTAGATACCCAAGATTGAAAGCATTTAGAAGACTATCTCCAGAACAGAACTTAACCTTCAAGGATCTAGATAGAACACCTAGATACTTAAGATCAAAACAAGATAATAAGGTCTAATCATGAGTCATAGAATCATCCCCAGAATGAGGTTTGATTCTCAGGAGTAGGGGTTTAGATTTTCTCAATACCTATCTATCAAACTCTTAGAAGAGTTTTTATAAGGTTCATCAATTGATGAAAAGATAAGATAGATGGAAAAGATGCCAGATAGAAGGGAACAAAATGCCTTGAGTGATGAGATGCCCCAAGTGATAAGGACATAAGATGGGAACCAGATGCTCCAAGTGATAAGGACATAAGATGGGAACCAGATGCCCCAAGCAATAGGTATTCAATGATGTAATCATCTTGCCCCCTCGAGAGCGAAATTGAAAGATGACACACTAGAAATAGATGTGAAGCAATATAGCAATAGATACAGAAGAGATCTAAGATTCAATAGAATGTAGAAGAGATCAGAACGATCTAAACAATAAAGAAGAGATCAGAACGATCAAAAGAAATATGAAGAGATCAGAATGATCTGAAGAAATATGAAGAGATCAAAATGATTTGAAGAAATATGAAGAGATCAAAATGATCTAAAGAGATATGAAGATATTAGAATGATCTAAAGAAATATGAAGAGATCAGAATGATCTGAAGAAATATGAAGAGATCAAAACAATTTAAAGAAATTTGAAGAGATCAGAATGATCTGAAGAAATATAAAGAGATCAGAATGATCTGAAGAAATATGAAGAGATCAGAATGATCAAGTTTGAGTTGAAAAGATTCCAATAATTGCAAAGTATCAGAAAGATTTGGATTGCACAACAAAAAAAAAAAATTAAATGCATTTTGAGCCACTTAAGTGTGTCAGATTTCGAATTCGATCTCGAAAAATGGGTTTGGAGAAACCAAAGTAGCCAAGAGGGTGATTAATCAATCATTGTGCAGTTCATGAAAGAACATGATACTTTGAAGAGATCAGAAATCCCTCATTAGAGAAGGTGAAAGTAGATTTGCAATTCAATCGCATGCTTATGCAAGTGAAGTATGTTATGCAAGACTATGTTAAATGCAACCCTAGGTCTAGTTACCAAGCCTCGACGATTTATCATCATTGGATATAAAATAAAGCTCGTATGTTATACAATTCCCACTGACATTGCAATCATGAAAATATGAATATAACATACGTTATTGGTTTGTCAAGATTAAATGTAAGCAGTCAAGGCACAAGAAGCCAGAATGACTAGAACATTTGTCCCTTTTAATGTAGCAAGTTAACATAAGCATTAAAGCATAAATGCTAGGATGACCTGAATGTTGCTTCCATGACAGGCACACCAAACACATGAGAGATTCCTCTTATGCTAAGTATTCAGTATTCATTCTATCCACAATGACCCTTGCATTTGTAACCTAAGACAGAAGTGTGCTAGATATACTCGCAGTGACCCATACGTTCACTTAATAGGACGAGTATCAGTATGTACTATAGCATGAAGAGTTCACTCCAACAAACAAGGAGAAGAACCAATTTCATTGACGTATCTGTATAAAAAGAGTGGAGGTACACACGGCCATCCAATACGAGATGGAGGCTCTTATAGTAGACACCCCTTTTATGGGAACATATCAACTTGTTGGAACTAAACCACAGATAGAAAGCCAAGAAAAGATCATGCCCCTAGTCATTACTTCTCTAGTCAAATATGACATCATCAAGTTGCTTGAGGAGATATGATAAAGCAAAAACAAAGCAAACAAAAGAAAAGCTCAGCATATCCAAACAAGTATATCATTTTTTGAGTTCAATGTTTTTGGGATTGATGTCAAGTGTTAATGTCCAGAATACATTCGAAAGAAATCTCTTTAGTAGGGTGATAACAGTAGGAAGACGCAGTCAGAATGACTGGTGACTGAAGTCAAAGAAGAATCTTCAGGATGAAGAACCTAAGAAGGACTAAGCAATAGTAGACAGACATAGCCAGGACGACTGGTGACTGACGCAAAAGAGATCTTCCATAAAGGAATCTTGAGACATGACCTGAGCAATGGTAGGCAGACATAGCTGAAACAACTGGTGACCGATGTGAAAGAGATTCTGTGAGGAGAATCTCAAAAAGAGTGACACTAGCAATAGTAGGCAAACATAGTCAAAATGACTAGTGACTATCGCGATGGAGATTCTATGAGAAGAATCTCAAAAAGAGTGACACTAGCGATAGTAGGCAGATGCAATCAGAATGACTTGTGACTATCGCGATGAAGATTCTATGAAAAGAATCTCGAAAAGAGTGATACTGGTGACAGTAGGAAAATTTAGTCAGAATGACTGATGACTGTCGTGATGGAGATTCTATGAGAAGAATCTCGAAAAGAGTGATACTGGCGACAGTAGGAAAATGCATTCAGAATGACTGGTGACTATCGCGTAGGAGATTCTATGAGGAGAATCTCAAAAAGAGTGACACTGGTGACAGTAGGCAGACACAGTCAGAATGACTGGTGACTATCGCGATGGAGATTCTATGAGGAGAATCTCGAAAAGAGTGACACTAGCAACAGTAGGCAAACACAGTTAGAACAACTGGTGACTGTCGCGATGAAGATTCTATGAGAAGAATCTCAAAAAGAGTTATACTGGTGATGGTAGGAAAATGCAGTCAAAATGACTGATGACTATCATGATGGAGATTCTATGAGAAGAATCTCAAAAAGAGTGATACTGGAGATAGTAGGAAGATGCAGTCAGAATGATTGGTGACTATTGCATAGGAGATTCTATGAGGAGAATCTCGAAAAGAGTGACACTAGCAAAAATAGGTACACGCAGTCAGAATGACTGGTGATTGTCACGATGGAGATTCTATGAGGAGAAATTCAAAAAGAGTGACACTGGCAACAGTAGGTAGATGCAGTCAGAACAACTGGTGACTGTTGCGATGGAGATTCTATGAGGAGAATCTCGAAAAGAGTGACACTAGCGACAGTAGGTAGACATAGTCAGAACGACTGGTGACTGTCGTGAAGGAGATTCTATGAGGAGAATCTCCAAAAGAGTGACACTAAGGGGGAATGCCCTCGAGCTTGTGGCAAGACTCAATCCATGGATACATGAGCAAGAAGTAGGAAAGAAAAAGCATAAAAGTGACTGTACAGAATAGCCAGAAGATGTGCTGCAAGATAGAGCATTGGGAACAAGAGGCGCCTGTTTACCAAGTTTTCACCTTCTTGGCAAGTTTTCTCTTTTTTTTTCTACCATGATGCCTATTTCTAGGTTTTCACCAATGGCACTATTTTTGTTTTTCGATTTTTTTGTATTTTTCTTTTTTTGAATTTTTTTGTATTTTCGATTTTTTACTTTTTTTTGGTGTTACCAAGGCGCCTATTGCTAGGTTTTCACTAGGGTAACAATTTTTTCAGGACTTTTTCTAATTTTTAGGATTTTTTTCAAAGATTACTAGCTCACAATAAGGATGACCTTGATTTTGTTCCAGTGTCTAGCAAGGTGTAGGATGAGATGTAGTAGCAAGTGAGTGAATAAGTAGAGATGGAAAGACAAGGAGTATGAAGCAGTGAATGATACCCTCAAGGAAAGTCTTCACAAGATTACCCAAGCTAGGGAAAAAGATATAACAATATAAGCTCATGGTGTAATGAAGGATATCATGTAAGTAATCCAAGAAAATGACCATGTCAAAAGATTGCTAAGAATGGAGTTTTCTTCTTTCTTTCATTGATCAGAACCAAAGGGTTAACTGAATAGGACAGCAAAGTTTTTTATGGAGGTTATGAGTGAATGACTTTAGGAATGAGGACATCTAAAGGATAAGCAAGATCATGATAGGATATCATGGATGGAAGAATTATGCATGATTTCTGTTTACTAGGTTTTCATCATGGTACTTATCCAAGGCGCCACAAGAAGTGGTTTTCACCATAAGACAGATTTATTTATCTTTACTTTTGCTACCAAGGTGCCTATTTACAAGTTTTCACTGAGGCACATTTTTTCATTTTTTTCTTTTTTCCTTTTTTTCTTTTTATTTCTTTTTTTTGGATTTTTAGAGGTTTTGGAAAGAATTCAAGCCTTCTTCAATTTGAATAGTGCTCCTATAAGAAAGATAAGTTATGATAAGCCAAGGCCATAGCAAGGTACACTCAAAGATGCTGATAAGGTAATGGAAGGGAAATGAAAGGAAAATGAGAGGTAGATGGAGGATAAGGTTGTTGGTTTTGGAAGATTGAAACAAGCAAGGATGGCAAGCAGGCATAAGATTTAGAGAATCTCATGAGGGTGGATGAGATATTAGGCAAGATCAACATTGACACACACCTTGAAGCGTAGTGGAATGATGGAGGAAATATGGATGAAATAGATTGAGGCTTAGATATATGATGTAGCAAAGCCATTTTGGAGAGGGGTGGAGTAGAAGGTTTTGAAACCTTTTTAGGAAGATGTTGGGAAGAAGATGGAGTGGAAGCCTTTGGAAGCTTGAATGTCAACTTTGATTTGTTTTCAATATTCAAGTCCTTTAAAAGAGACTTCAGAATCCATATAGCTTTTGATTTTTCATTAGATGCTTTGGAATGCATTTCTTCAATAACAGATTTAAGAACCCATACTTTCTTTGGTTGAGCTCTTTGAATAGTGGACCTTTGTGGTCTCTTTTGTGTATTTTCCTTCTTAACATTTACATGTCAATTAGAGGAGACATAGTGAACTTTTGAGGATGGATTCATGCACTTCTATTTGAGTTGATCATCCAAATTACTTCCAAAGGACTTGGGACTTATGGATGAATGAGGCCAATGTGACTGGTTTAGATGGAAAGGTGAATGTGAAGAGTTCAAGTATGTGTATCTTTGTTGATCTTGGGGTACGGTAGGAGGAATGTATAATGAGCTAAGAGTGCAAGTAGGAGATGGAGGAACATAAGGTCCCAATATGGATGGAAGACTTGAAGATTTTACTTTAGATGGGTAGGGACCAAGGATAGATTTAGAAGATGTGAACAGACCATGAGTATGGATATCAGCATCTTTAGAGTGAGCAATATGACCAAATCCATCAATAGATTTATGAGTAACTATTATAGGAGCAATACCTTTGATAGGATTATTTAAAGCTTGAGAATAGTTTGGAAGTGAATGTAACGAGGTAGAATAAGAGAGCGAGGGAACACTTTTCTCTTCAAAAGGAATTTTGGGTAACATAGGAAAAGTATCCTTCTCTTGGTCTTTTATAGTCTCCTTAAGGATGGTGGAAGGAATATCATGATCTTGCTTAGTAGAGGTGCATGACATGGGAGATGGAGGACTATGTGGCTCTTGAGATGGAGGCATGAGATCTTGGAATACTTGAAAGGGGATGAAGGAATCTTGGTCTTGATCAACACTTTTTTCTTCATCATTTAAGTGGTCCTCTTGACATGAAACCAAATCCAAGGATGAGGGAGTATCTAAATCTGTATTTGAATATATTTTTGGAGGCTGCATAATAGGCTCTTGAAGAGACAATGGAGGGATAGTTGGATTGGGGATAATAGGAGGAGAAACACATGGAGGTTTTGGATCTTTGCTTTGTCTAGTATGGGAGAGGTTTGCAGCTAAGTCAAGATTAGCTTGAGTTTCCTTTAAAGGTAGTCCTTGAGGGTACACATAGTCAACTGGGGTAGTAGTGAGTTCATTTGGTGAATATGGGTTGGAAAGATGGGATAATTTAGAAGGTGGATGTATGTTGGAGGAAGTAGAGGTTGTGTTTGAACCATTACTAGACATGGTTTCATGAGGTTGATCTTTCTTGAGAGTAGAATCTTTAGTAGTTGAGAGCTTAGATTTTTGAATTATACCATTGTCAAAGAGATCTTGGATCTCATTTTTCAGCTCCTTACAATGGGAAGTTTTATGTAAATTATGTTTGTGATAGGCACAATAGTTACTCATAAAGGAAACTCCCACCAAAGTGACCTTAGGTAATACAATGAGTTTCTCTTCAAGAAGTTCTTCCAAGGTTAATTCATAAGATTTTCCCAAAGGTTTGAAATCACGCTTTGGTTTAGGTTCCCAAGGTTTTTCTTCAAAAATATTTCTAAATTTCTTGGGTATTTGCAGAATGTTTTGAGATGGGTTGGACTCAACATTATAGGAAGGTAAATAATCTCACAAGGAGAATTTGTTCGATGATGTGTCATCTTCCTCCTTCAGTCTTTGAAGTTGAGTGCTCATTGATTGAATTTGTTGCTTCATGTTTGCAATAAGTATCTTTTCTTCCTCACTAGGAATATTGGATTTAGCACATTTTTTGTTAGCCATTTTGATGTACTATGTTTCAAGTAGTGACAGCCAAGTTTTAGAACATAAGTCAAGTTGCCACAGTCATAGACAATGACAAAAAGAAAAAGCTTAGACAAGAACCACACTAGAACATAGTCTCAGAAAAGCAAGATAAGAGTGTAGTATACTAAGGTATGAATAGTCTGATTTGAAGGCTAGAATAGCCAAAGATTATGACTATCATGACATAGAGTACAACAAGCACTAAAGGACAAGAGCAAGATAACTGAGAGACAAGACTAGTTGAAGTATGGATTACAAGTCATTAGCTAATCAGGATGCCACTGTTTGAGGAATGTTTGCAGACAGAAAGTGACAAACAGACACAAAAAAGGGCAACGTGTAGATTGTAGATAGCTAGATCAAACCAAAAGTGGAAATGTGAATGCAAGATCTTGCACGAGAAACTTTTACCGATCGTGTGAAGAAGTTTTACAAGCTGCGTGAAGAAGTTTTTGTCTCGCGTGAAGTTTAGTGACAGTTTTTAATTTCATGTGAGAAAGATCTCAAGTCACACAAAGACTCATGACAGAATTTTAATTTTGCATGAGGAAAAAATGGTTTCGCATGAGGACCAAATGATTTCATGCGAGACTGAAAAAATTTTCGTGCAAGAAAGCAGATCAGTTTCAAAACAGCGACTAATTTTGGCAAGATTTTTGGACTTTTTAGACAAATTGGGCAGATTTTTGAGACAAGTTCAATTTAACAGATAGCAAATTTGATCATTTTAGTAAGCAATCAGATAAACATGCATGTAGAACAGCAAGCAGGTGATATCAAGCATGTCTAAAAACAATGAGCAAGGGCAAAAGCAACCTTGTGCATGAACAATCAAGTGACTTAGTATGCATTGATTCCTAAGAGAGCTAATTGTGTATGTTTTCAAAGAGTTTTGCAATCACGCATACATCCCTCGAAAATAAAAGTTGGCCTCTCTAAGATTTTTAGTAATGGTTTGACTCTGCAACTTTTATGACTCACAAGGGTGACCTCCAATCCTGACACACTGAAGTTTTGATACAATTTGAGAAATTAATCTTCAAGAGCTGCTAGGGAGATCTGACAACCCACAATGAACCACACCTATGGAGATTTTTTCCACAAGGACATTTATATAGCGATTGTCACTACGATGGCAAAAATGGCTATTACCACTCGAGGTTCCGTCAACGCAGTTTTCCTTGTAGAGGGATTGTCTGCTACGGTTAACCCTCTCTAAAGGTGACTGACTCACAATAGTATACCATAAGGGGACTTAGCTTCTAGATTCAAGGTTTTGACACCTTTTCACCTTTATCCCAATCAAAGAAAATAGATTAATTCAACACGCTAAACTAAGAGTATCTCTTAAAGATCTATGATATCGACTCCCAGTGATCTATCAACCTCTCCGAAGAAAGGATGCCTTAATCAACAAGTTGAAGATTCATCTATCTACAAGATGCTCAAAGTATCCTCCCCACCTACAAGGAATCCATCTTAGAGAGGAGTTTCACTAGGAACCCACTCTCTCAAGATTCATGAATAGTGTTCATGGGGGTCTAATTACTATGTGTGTACAAAAGTTAATTCTCAAAAGAAAATCTATCCAAAAGCAATCAAAGAGCACAAGGTGGTACACTTAACGCTTTAACTATTGTGAGGTGATTCCAAAGATGTAGAACATTTAACCCCTCACACAAGCCAAAATGAGTCCACAACTTAGAAACTAGTGAGTTCTAGAAAGCACAAAAGGGTTGCCTTGTGGAGCATTTAACACTTATTTCCTGTAGACCCCTCCCCTTTAACGTGGTGCTGATCTTGCAACCACAGGCTGGAATGAGGGGCCAGCAAATTAGCGAGTCCAATAACCCAAGATAGCTAATTAGATCTATCACTAGTAACTAAGCCTACTAGATGAAAACTAATGGAGATCACAACCAGTATCAAATTATGCATGTGTTGTAAAATGAGAATATGGAAGGAAACACACACAAGCTTGACACAAGAGATGTTCATTTTAGATCCAAATGAAGTGGTATTAGTCAAAGAGAATTACCTGGTAATCCTTGCAACATGCTTAGTAGATGTTTTACCTATTTTTAGCAACTTTATCACGCTTTTCCAATTGTCCTACAAACTACTGTTATGTTGCAAAAAAATCAAAAAAATGGAAATAAAGATTCTTAGGAGAAAACATGTTAGTGAAAACTGAAGCTTAACTATGGGGAAATAAAATTTAACTTTTTTTGTTCATTTTTATACCCATAAAAAAGCTTAGAAAATGCTAAAACCTATGAAAACATCAAAAGTCAAAATTAATTTTATACTCTTGTCCTTAATCCGCTTCATCTTCTTTATTGTCAAAATTAGTTACTTCTTCAACATTCTCTTCTTCATCTTTCTCCTTATCTTCATCATAATCATTATCATCTTTGATATTGATCGAAAAATCACTTGGCTTATGTAATGAATAAATATTCTTCCAAGTATTTGTTGTGTTCCTAACAACATGCTCAATATCCTTGATCAAAACAAGACAAGTGTTAAACTTTAGAGTCAAATTTTCTTCATTTTTCTTCAATGACTCTTTTACCTCAGCATTTGATACGCTCAATAATAGTTACCTCAAGGTTTTCCCATGTGTGTTTTTGATAGTTTGCATTGCAAAATCCCATCTTGGCTTTATCTTTTCCAATAACTCATTGGGAGTTTGAGAGGCAAGCTGATCTTGTGAGTATTTCCACTTACCCATTTTATTCATCACTAAGTCTTTAATTTTCTTCTACTCCTCTACTATCTTAATCTCATATTTTAATGATTTGAAATTTTTTATTCTCTCCTATTTCTAGATCTTTTAGTCTATCTTGGAATGTGGGTGGAGGTTTTCTAAATACAATTTCTCCTCCTTCCTTGTCAGACTTCTTCCTTGAAGATTTCCTTGTGAACATTACACTGGATGGTTGGTTGGCTTAGTAATAATTACCTTGCCTTTCTTCTTTATTGGATCTTCTTCTTTAGATTATGCCTCCTCTACTTCCACATCCCCTACTTCCTCATCTTCTCCTTTACCCTCATTTAAAAAAAGGATTGAATTAGATTTCAATTTTTCAATTCTTTTCTTCCCTTTGTTTACTACTTAAGGAAGTTTTATCTCAAGTTCAATCCTGATTTTTACTTCATCATATGTGTATGCGTGAATATGTGGCCTCTGCTAACACACACACTTCAGCATGGTCATTGTATGTGGATTCATCCCGAAATGAACATTGGATTATTCATCTGAAAATCAGCCAGCAAAGTGGCTTGTTGCCTTCTATCTAAAGGGAATTGCTTGTCAGATATCCTCAAATTCAAGGTGTTTAAACAACCAGACCCTGTAAGAATGAAAGATTTAAGAAATGAAATTAATCTATATGATTATGCAGATTAATCTAGAATGAGAAATGCATTCTAATCTAAGAACAAGTAAAGGAAACTAGATTAATCATATGCATATTATGCTAAATGAAATTAAGCTAGAAAATGAATATGAAAGTAGGGAGCCCAAATGAATGCACAATCCAGCAGCAATTCGATGCAAATTCTCATTCAACCTCTTCCCAAAATGAATAGATGAGGGTCTCTTAAATAGACTTTCCTGGAACCCATCAACAGTTGAGATCAATTTCAATCAACGGTCAGGATTAAAGGTGAAGTTCAGTCATAAAGGGAGATTCCCAAATTAAAGGGAGTTAATAGATTTAATTTGAGTAAAATAAGGAGTTAACTAATTCAATTTGAGTAGAAAAAGGAGTTAACTGGTTTAACTCATTTTTTATCAATAGTGAACTGGAAATTTCCCTTTTTGAACTGAAGAGAGATTTTGTTGAGATATTTAATTTAATAAAATGAGATATGCTCTCATAATTACATTTTCTATTTAATTAAATAACCTTTAATTAATTAGAGACACTTTTCTTATTTAATTAAATAACTTCATTTAATTAATTAGGAATGGCTTCCCATTTAATTAAATAACTTTGTTTAATTAATTAGAAGTAAGTACTCCATTTAATTAAATAATTTTGTTTAATTAATTAGAAATACCTTTCCCATTTAATTAAATAATTACATTTAATTAATCAAGATAGGCATATTTATTAAATTAAATAAATTTAATTCCATAGTACATTAGCCTTAGGATATAATTTAATTTAATTTAAGTATAAATACTTAATAATTAAATTATAATTAAATCAAGTAGGTTTAATGCAACTAATATGAGTACGTACTATAAGAATTAAATAAGAAATATGATGAATGCAGATTAGGGTTCTCTGCATCTGACAATTAAGTCAAGTAGCAAATAGCAGAATGAGAATTGCCTATTAGAATAGGTCTTAGGATTGATCAGAAATAGACCAGAATTGGTATCATGGCAATGAGCCAATTTTGGGGTATTACATTTTGCCCCTCTTTGAATGAATGTGCGAGTAGCATGTTCAATTCAAAGAAAATTAGAAAGCATGATGTGAAGATGAGATTGGTTTCGAAGTTGATGACACAGAGACCAATTGATAAGCTTTTAAGGACTATCTCTAGAACAGAGCTTAATCCCATGGAATCCAAGTAGAGCACCTAGATACCTAAGATTGGTAGCATTTAAAAGACTATATCTAGAATAGAGCGTAATCTTTAAGGATCCAAACAGAATGTCTAGATACCAAAAGTACCTTTGGAGGGATTTGAGATTGAGCTCTACTCGAATCTAGGGTTTTGTTGATTGTAGGAGTGAGCTTGAAATAAAGTGCTTTGCACTCCACTCCATGAATCAACATGTCAAATCCTTGCTTAACCTTGCTACTATTGGATGCCATTTTCACTTAGTAGGGTTTGAGGGAAGTCAAAAACTTTAGTTAGAAATTTTCTCAAATTGCTTGGAAGCTTTGAAGATCACACTTTTACAATAGCACTTGTAATTTCATAGTAGGAAATGACCTCAACTTCATGACTTTTGTTAAAATTTCACCATAAATGCTTAGTATAGAGGTAGATCAATTGACATCACATTGACAAGCTATCATCCACTATGCCTATATTGAGCACTCAGTGAAGTCTTCGTGACTTGGTAACCATATGCATCTTTATCACTCCCGACCTTGCTCGGTATAGTCTATGACCTAACCTCACTCGATAGAGAAGATAACTTGGTAGAAACTTGCACTCAGTGATCCCTTTGTACCTAGATACTGATTTGGATCATTTTGCTCTTTCAATCTAAAATTATTTTGGATGTCTTCTTTGATAGAATAGTTCTAGTTTCTCCTATGAGAACTTAAGAAAAAGTGATAGAGTCACCCAATTCTTGAGTGACTTCATCATTACTAGGACTTGTGCCCTCTATAGACTTAGGAACCCATTTTTGTCTCATCTATTTTTAGATGTTGTCAGCTTTTTCCTTTTTCTCATCTTCAATTCGACCAGTATTCATGTAGTTGTTGGCAAGATGACCAAGTTCTATACAAATGAAACATTTTTTAGTAGTGTCTTTTTTGCTCAAATGATTCTTTACACAATTTATTCCAATGTGTTCAAATTCTCCATAGTAATGACATCTGCACCAGGTGTTATAGTCTTATCCAAATATTACTTTCACAATTTGTTCTACTAGATTCAATACCTTGGTTTTGCATTCTAATGACTTGTGTTCATGTTTTTTTCATTTGTTACATTTTCCTTCAAATCTTAGTTTCTCTTTGCATTCATTAACCTTATGACTATGTTGATTGCAATTGTAGCATTTTCCATTAAATTTTTCTTTTCCATTGCTCCAACATTTTTTTGATGTATTACCTATCTTACCATAGTAGTTGCAAGTAGGTTTTTGGTTCTTTTGAGCTCCTTGCTTGGATGATTCTCCTTCTTAGTTTTCTCACTTCTTCTTCTATGGAACCATTCTTTTCTAGGACTTATTTGATTGCTTCATTGGCTTCATCTCAATTTCTTGAATGAAGGTCCTATATTATTTCTTCATTGTAGAGATGATCATTCATTTGAATTGCAAGTTCTTTTCTTCTTTTCAAGGATTGAGAGAGTTTCTCCTTTTCTTTCCTAAGTTGGGTAATGGTCATTTCTAAATATAGATTCTCATTTTTAATAGCTTTGTCAAGTCTGAATATCTCCATAGCCTTCGTCTTTGCTCAAGTTGTTAATCTTTCTCATGAGAACCACAATGCTCTGATACCAATTGTTGGAAATATTCAAGACTAAGCTAAGTTACTAAGAGGGGAGGTGTGAATCAGTAACTTCAACAATTCAACTCTTAAATCAATCAAAATTTAATTCATCATATGAACTCTAATCTAATTTCATGCATAAGAAATAGATAATATGAAAGCATTCATAACACTATGACACAAAGATTTGGTGACCCAGAAACCTTCCAAATAGATAGTAAAACTAGGGTGAGGATGATACCCACTACTTTAGTATTGCAGTATAAAGTTGGCCTATTAAAGGTTACATTGATCACTTCTAATGATCTTCCCTATTAGGAGCAATGAGGACTGGTAGGTCCACCTAGTGAAAGGATTTACAAACATACAATTAAGTATGCACTTGGTAAAGAGATTTACAAAAGACTATTAGGTCTACCTTGTGAAAGGACTTGACTAATCCACCTATTAGGATGAAATAGTAGATGATCTCTTATCTAAAACTTGGTTTGCTAAATGATATTTCTTTAAGTACTAATCACCTTGTTGTGATAAATATGACTTTGCTAATCCTTATATTGTTGTAGCATTTGTAATTTACTCTTTTTTATTTTCTCTAATTTTTTTCACATTCACACCTTCATATTCTCACATTCATACTTCATACATACATTAGATATGATACAATGCATTACATATATCAATCCAATTACACAAATTACAAAGTTGGCCACAATACAAGTTATGACAAATATTACAAAGTCAGCCCACATGAAGACATTTGGGTTTTGAAGACTAACTCAGTGAGGTTCTAATACTCAGCATCCATTGTCAATGCTTAGCATTGTCATTCACTTTTTAGACATAGAAGCTTGGTCCATATTAACCACTTCCAAGTAGTCTTGAACTTGGTTTGCACTAGTGACTCAGTAGATACTATAAAACTCATCATATAAATTGAGTTTCTTGATTTACATTGTATTACTTAGTAGACACTATTACATCAAGGCTCAGTATAAACTAAGTCACTTGGTTAACACTAGGAAGCTCACTTAACATTGGACTTGTATCACATACACTATGAACTTGGTGAATACTGCATAGCTTGGCTTGCATTGGTAAACTCAGCATACACTGAGATGCATAGTTTATACTGTTGATTTATATTGTAACTAAGACTACTTGATAACCATTGAGATTTGTCCAAAGAACTTAGTAGTAACTAAAATATATGAACTGTACAATGAACTTAGTACTATATACAATTTGAATAAGTGTGTATCACTAATGACAAACTTGACTAATATGTCAACACATTGATCTTGTAGTTAGCACTTTGTTGCCTAATGATAGATCAGCTCTAAACTAATGTATTCTTGATCCTTCTTGATCAGATGTCCCTCTATTATTCACTATTTCTTTCCTCTCTTCTCCTTTAACTAATCCTACAATGCAATTTTAGATCATAATACATTGGTCACCGTGAATGTCCTTGTTTGCACATGCAAAACTCTCCTTGATCATTCATTCATTCCCCTTTAAGGCTCATACTCATAGAAACTTTAGGGTTTTTCCTCCTTAAGAAGATCTAGGTGACCTAGGGTTAGGTATGAATCAACGACTATGATTCACCCATATTGCTACTTAAAACTTCCCTTTATCTGATTGGATGCATGTAATGCATAGGGATTCCAACTTAAGATTCATCTTTATCACCAAAATATCATAATTCAATCTATGAGTCAGCTAAAAAATGATTTACATAGTAATTTGTGCCAATACAAACAACTATGACAAAACTGTATTACACGACATCTGAAGTTCCTAGTGCTTGGCATATACTAACTTCAATAGTGTCACTCAGCATCTGAATGACTCAACATGTACTACTTTCTCAATTCTTGAATCACTTGACATATGTTGTCTACTTAGCACTTAACTAACTCTACAAATGAGTGACTCAGTACTCACTATTGACTCGACATGTTCTATTTTATACATGTTGTACTTGGCATGTGCTACTTGTTTGGCATGGAGTAAGTAAATGACTTAAGTGTATAGATACTCATTTGTCACAACCAATATGAGATCAACAAACTATTCCTAAAACCCTATCATTAGCTAAATCCAACCCATTCACCCATGTTAACCTCACTTAGCCAACTAATTAACCCATCTCATTAATGTCACCCACTTGCATTTTACTAACATGTCATTTGCCTCCTAAATCCACTCCTAAGCTAAGCTTAATTTGTTCCCTAAACATGTACACAACTTTAAGAAAAGGTTAAGAATTCCTAAGCCAAAGCAAAGTAAAACTCCCATCCTATCCCTCTTACATTCCTATCCAAATTCATTAAAGGCTCTTACATGGACTTAAAGGCTCTTACATAAATATTTAAAGCCTCTTACATCCCTCTTCCACACTCCATCTCCCTCAACTACTTTGACCATACATTTTTCCCATCCTCTCACACCCAGTCCCTCTCCTTGAATCTTAGCCTTCCCTCATCCCTCATCCATGCTTGCATCTTTTCCCTCCATCTCTACATGTTTGGCCTATAAATGAACCCCTCTCCCTTCACAAAAAGGGCCAACTCTTATGCAGACTTATAATGCCCCTTTTGGAGAACAAAACACTAAACCATACCCTTACCATTCAAGAATCCATATTCAACTCATAGAGCATGTTTCATCCCTTGAAGGTTCCCATTCATTGAAGGCTTGAGGTAGACTTGAGCATAGATATATCCATCTTGGACATGTCTACTCATCAAAGGAGGCTTGGAATGTTGATCATATGGTTTAAATTCTCTTCTACCCCTTTTCCTTTTTTCCTCTCCTACATGTTAACCTTATTTTTCTTCTTGACTACTTTTGTTAATTATTTTATTCCATTGACAATGGAAATTTGTAGGTGATACATTTTGGCACACTCATTGGGACCCCACATATGGGTCACATGTTCATCTATATCAATCTATTTTTCTTAATAAACTAATGAATTAACAAGCTAATGATGTTTTTTTTCTTGGATGTGGTTGGGAATAGTTTTTATTTATTGTGCAAGTCTAGAGACACATGTAGGAAGAAGAATCACACCTTGTGTTGGGACTCAAAATTGAAGCCTTGATTTTAAGTGTCATTCTAAAAATTAAGCCCTATAAGCGCATTTAATGCATGTGTATCTAGTTGTCCTTTTGAGGCCTAAAAGGTGTTGAATGTTTCTAACACCTTTCATTCAGCTTTTCTACACATCCTGTGAAGATAAATTTCCATTCCAAAAGATTTTACAAAGTTCCATTTTGAGCAATGTTTAAATCTGCATTTTTGCCTAAATGTCAAACAGCGACAAGTAGCCTAATTTTCTTTTGAATATCTCACACCAACAGTGTTTCATGAATCACTTATTTGGAAGTGTTTAGTGTGCATATTAGAGAATCTATTTTTTATATTTCAAGTCATTTTGACATGTTTTGACTAGTTTTTGAATCCCTCAAAGTTGGTTGTTTATTGTTGTCATGCTGATGTAAATTGTTCAAATTTCTAGGAAGTAGTGTTTGACCAGTTATAACTTTGACCCAGTTGACCAAAATGAGAAAATTCCTTTTGCATTACATTCTAGAGGTTAGACACTTGTTATTTTTAGACTTGATCTTATGAAAAATTTGTTTGATTAGTTTTTTAACGTGATTCCAAACGCAATTTCTAAAGTTTTACTGGTGTCAAGAAGTGCAGATTGATCGGTACCCCTATTTAGGATCCCATAACTTTGAATCCATGTTTTCCTAAACCAAATATATTATAGCATTGTGTACTACTCTAAAAAATCTTTAAGTTTTCAAATTTAAAAGTCTGAACAAGTCTATCTACACACTTTCCCAGGTCCATTCCTTTTGAGAAAATCACTTTTCTACCATTGTTTCAAGTTTTAGAAATCCAAGTACACTACTTTAACTACTCACCAAATGCACCCAATTAAGCCTAAATCATAGATTTATATTTTCCTCATGATAGTGAACCAATGCACCAATTTTTGTCCCCCAAGTGTTAGTTTGACCTATTTTCAAAGCCAAAATCAAATGTGATTTATGGTTTTTCAACATGTTTGCTTATAAGTAGTTTTGATAAGGAAAATTTGATGGTTAATATATTTTGACCCAAGTTTCATCTTGACACAATATTTGATAGGGTGCAAAAAAGAAAAACAATGAATTAGTATATCAAATTTTAGGGCCCAGTTACCTATTTCGGTCAATTTTTAAGGCCAGTCAAAGGACCCCTTAGCACGAAATTAATAGTTTGCAAGAGAGGTTGAAAATGAGTTTTAAAGGTTGAACCAATGATGCAAACTAATTTCAGTTAGTGTCATAATTTCATTGGATCAATCTAATAGTTTAGATATTTTAGTTTGAAAAAAAATAGCCAAACCCTATTTGGGGCATGACTAATCTACATCAGACTGATAATATAGTGGGGATTGAAAATAATTATCTCATTATTGACATTAAGTGGGATATTGTAAATGAGCGTACAAACATGATTAGTCCAACCAAGATATTGTTAAATCTATTTATGTTGATACAGCAAAAGTACTAAGGATATTTTTTAAGAGAATAATGGTGTGTTGTGTAGACTACTACATCATAGGGATTCTGAGACTCAGTTATGACTCTTTGCCCTCACTTCTTAGGCCTTGTTTTTCTTATTTGTCATTCTTTGTTGAAGATGAGATTATAGGTTGTGAATATCTCATGAGTCTCTAGACTATGGAAGGATTTATTCTCCAAAAATTAAAATAAATAGGATGTAGGTTGGGGTTGTTTATGTCAATTGGCTAATCTATGCTTGATTAATTTATGGGGGGGTTGGGGTCTAGTTACATATTGTAAGATCCATGGTTTGTTGTTAATTTGGTAGTTGATATATCTAAAAAAATAGATGTTAATTTGTTTTATGAAGATGACTTTAACATTTGTGAAAATAATTTTTCTCCCCAAAAAGAGGCATAGATGATTTGGCCATTGTGCTCATGAAGACTTGTCTATCCCAATAGACCTTTTCGCACTTTTTCACTTCATAAAGATCCCCTTGATAAAATCAAGGAAAAATTCTTGAACCATATTAGATTATTGAGGATTTTGGAATTCATGGTTACATCTTGTATTTTGAGTTTTGAACAATTCAATCTTTGAGGCTTGGGCCTGATAATGACCGCAGGATTCCTACCTTTTTTGGATGCACCAGCTAGAGGAGCCTTTTCAAATTGGCATTGGATATCTAGTATCCACATGGAGAACCTAATATTTAATTTTTTCATAGTACTCCTCCTTACACATGCTCTCTAGCATTCCCAAAGTGGCTACTGATCTCCATGGGTCCTCATAACATGGTTATTGAGTTGTTGTTCCTATTGAGACATGATCCAATAATAGTTTTCTAGTGATGAGATTCTTGTGATGGTACAAAGCATGTCGAGTTCATCGATTCAAGTTCATGTTTTGGTTATTGAAAGTGATTTCTTCTACCAAGATTCCTTACACACTTGGTGTGTGAAAATATTTTTTTGAAAAGAGCAAAGCATGTGGCAAGAGAGGGTGTATGATGAAGTCAATATGTTGCCTTTGAGATTTTGATGCATGTTTTTCAATGTCATTAGTAGATATCTGACTATAATTAGAAGTTAGATCAAGTGAAATGTGTGGATAGAATTGTGAAAATTTGACTAAACATTCAATTTTATTTTGAAAGCATCAGTTATTGACTAAAGAAGACGTCATGTGAAAGAAAAGACTATGAGCAAGGGCAAAAAAACTAAAATGAGTTATCCCACATTGCATGTATTGGCATATTTTTTATTGTTTAAATAACATTCAATACAATCTTATGGTGTCTTAACGACATGGGCTTTTTGAAAGCTATAGCCTCATACAAGAAGGCCCACCAAGGACAACATGCAAGAGAGCCCACCAAGGACAACCAAGACAACTGGTGTGAAAACCAATTTTGAAGCAAGCCATAGTTGAAAGATGACCAAAAGTGATGACATCAATAGGATAGATGGAGCCCAAATGTGAGTTTGTAGGCTTAACCATGCAGGTAGTAGGAAACCATGTGACAGTGCAAAACTGATGGACTTCATAGTTTCATGGTGGTTAGTGTTGAGTTAAGAAAACAAGTCCCAACCATGCAAAAGGCCAAATTGTGCATGATTGCATGAGTTAACTGAGGTTAACCAAGATTGGTTCCAAAGGAGCAGTATGCTTAGTTTTGCCTAGTCGTCGAGGTTAAGGAGTAGTTAGAGTTAAGACCTATGAGTTTGCAAAAATGTGAAACATGGCAAGGTGTCCAAAGCAGCACTGATAAGGTAGTGGTGACTATATAGAATCTAGCCAATCATATGATGTCATGTGGCAGTCAAATAGGGGTTAACTTAGATTCCACAAAAAGGGCTAAAAATTTTGAAATTGAAAAATTTATTATTTTTTCTCCAAAATTGCAATGTTAAGCTTCTGTTTTGAAATTTTCAATAAATTTCACATTTTTCTATAGTTTCAACTATAGAATATTTTAATTTTTTAATTAAATACTTTGAACTATGAAATGGGGCTTGAAACTTCAAACACATGCCAGATGAGCAATTTTCATCAAAAATATGCAATGCAATATACCATCAGAACCAAGGGAAGACAAACTTTTCAAATATAGGATCAAAATTTACATAGGTATTCACTGGTATAGACTATAAGTGGTTTTGTGTTTTCCAAGGCATTCTCAGCAGAATGAGCAAAATTCACGATTAAGTTGCAAAATCAATTGTAAAGCAGATATAGAAGTTTGTTGAAGCCAAAATTTGGGAGAAATGATTATGAAAGATTTATCTTCCTCTAGAAGTCATTTAACAGGTATTTTGGCCCTATTTTGATATTAGATCTACCATTCTTTTTAGTTAGAGAATCAATCATTCTAAAGATATTTTCAAGGCATTCTTCAATAATAAAGAAAACATCTAATTTATAGTTATAGAAAGAGAATAGAGAGATGTCTTGCATTTGAAAATGTATAAGTTTCAAGTGGATAAATGGAATCATGTGATCTAATCCAAGGATTCTTCATGTCTTCTTAATCTCTTCTATTTTCTTTCTCTAGGTTGTTGATGGTTGGTTGTTTCCATACTATTGAGCAGAGCTCTAGCTATGATACCACCTTTAATGCCTAGCATTCATCTTGTAATGAAAAATAGTAGTGAAGCTAATATAGATAGTTCTGATCTATATAGTTGTTCTATAAGTTATTTACATGCATCTTGAATGTATAGTTTTAAAGAAATGAATACAATCAGCAAGAAACTTCTTATTTTCATTCTAATTCGTGTCTCCTATCTCTATAATTTGTAATGTTTTGTGGATTAGGGATAAAGAACTTAAACCCTTTTGTATCCCCTTAACATTGTATGTCTTATATGTTTTATTGTTGGAACAAAGAGCCAAGTAAATGTTTGATATATTTGATAGGGTTATTGGCTATTTGAGAAGGATATGCATGAGTATGAGGTCTTTATGAACACTAATGTTTGATTTAGAAAGTGATAAGATAGATTGATATCTTGATGTATAGAATATGTCACCGGTGTCATAGATGTATGTTGATCTCAAATTGGGTTTGACAAGTGAGTGTTAACACACTTAAGTCATTTACTTAGTTTAGCCAAACTAGTAAAACATGTCAAGCAGAACATGTAAATATTAGACCATGCTGAGTTACAATGAGTGTCGAGCCACTCATGTGTTGAGTCACTTAGGTTTCAAGTAGATAGACCATGTTGAGTGATTCAAGAGCCAAGTAAATAGTGGATGCCAAGTAATGCAAGTGTCAAGTTACAATATATAGAACAGTGCATGCCAAGCATCAGAGACTTCTTATGTCGAGTGACACAGAGTTGACATATTTGTTTTTAATGGCACAAAAAACTATGTAAACCATTTTTGAGTCAACTTAAGATTATATTTTGATATTTTGGAGATAAGGATGAATCTCTATTTGAATTCCCTAGGCAATTACATGCAACCAATCAAAAAAAGGGAAGGTTTAAGTGATAAAATGGATGAATCTCAGCCATAGATTCATATCTAACCCTAAGCCACCTAAGTCTTCTTAAGGAGGACAAAACCCTAAACTCTTTATGATAGAGGAGAGTGAATGTGGAGGGAATTGAAGGAGTGAACAAGATAGTTTGCAAAGCATTCAAGGTCACTTAGAAGTGGGAATGAATTGCAAAATTAGTTAGAGGAGAATAGAGGATAGAGAAAAGGATACAGCACTGAGACATTTGATCGTGAAGGATCAATAACATATTATGTAGAGGTGATTTGTTATTAGATAAGCAAGTGTCAAGTGTAGGATCTATGCTAAGACATTTTAACAGGTAATTTTAGTTAAATCTCTTAACAGAGTAGTCCTAACAAGTTGTATGAAATTTTTTAACAAGGTGCTTACTTAGTTGTAAGCTAAAGTCCTCTAACAATGCACATTTCTAATAGCATGTTGAAATCCTCTAACAAGGTGAGACTTAATAGTCTTTGTAAGCCTTTAATAGGGTACACCTTTCATAGAGTAGATCATGTTTCATGGTCAAGTCATTGTAACCTTAATTGGATACACTTTATTGCTACAGTAGTGAAGATTTATGGGTGTCATCTCCACCCCAGTTTTACCTTCTCACTTGGAGGATTTCTGGGTAATCATATCTAGTGTTATGTGTGTGAATGCTTACATGGTTATATGTTTTAGATGCATATTCTTTACATGTTATTTAAGCTTACTTATTGAATGAATGGTGAAAGTTTTATGGGTCCAAGTTTAAACAACTGATTCACCACCCCCCCCCCCCCAGAAGTTTACTCTTTCCCTTTGTAATTCCAACATGCAATTTATGGAATTTCCCAATAGATAAGGCATAGGTCAACTATAGGATCAATTTGTTATTATAGTTTCATATTTGGGGATTAGCTAAAATCAATTTTATAATCAAAATGTTTTCCCTTTCCATTTAAGAGCTGAAAGGATGCCCTCACTTAGCTTGTAGATTTCATAGAATTTGCAATTTTCCACTGCATATCTCTATCATTCCATGAGTATAGGAGAAATAAGGGTTTTATCTACTTTTCTTAGATTCAATGTATGCTTTTGAACAACTGGTACCATATGAAGAATCTATAGGTACACCTACCTAGGTTTTGCAGAGCCTGAAGTAGAAGAAGGTTCTAGCCTTATAGTTGGCCTGGTGTTTGAAAGGGTATGTTGAAGATGAGAAGTAGCTACCCCTAGACATATTTTTTTTTCATTGGGATAATTTGAAGCATAATGTTTTAAAACACTAGCACCTTGAAATGCTCACAAACCCTCAAAAACCTCTTGACAGTTTTTCTTCCTTATCTTGATGCTTTTGTTTCTCCATTATGTGCATCAATTTATTATTTTGGTGCACTCATAACTTTTGTAGGTGCATTTTCAATATATCTACACATTCATCACACTTTTTAGTGCTTTTCTGCAAGATTTTACATAACTAGTGAATGCACACTCCTAGAACTTCTAGTTGCGTAGTTAGCCTTTTTTCTTGCTCATTCATTCTATATTCTAATGTATTTACCTTGTATACCTATGCATATATGATTTTATTATGCATTATTATTCCTTTTTTCTAGATATATGTTAGTTCATTCATCACAGACATAATCCCTATTTAATCTTTCAACCCGTTCTAGTAAACCCAAAACTTTTGTCATAGTTGCACATTCATTCTATAATATAGCACATTTACCCTATCATTTGGTAGATCTATCAAATCCTAAAATACTTTTGGTTGCATGTTGTGCATTTGACCATTATAGCTACACTTTTTCCTATTGTTGCAACTCATTTGTTTTGTCTGGTAGTGCATCTATAATTTTCTATTGCACATCTGTTACTTGCAATTGTATTTCCTTTGAAATTAATGTGCATACTTAAATCATTATCTTATAAAGATCACACTTCAGTTTTGGGATTAAAAAAATCTCATGAAATCTTGAATGATAAAAGGCTAATGAACTAATGCTATCACACTTAAATCTTGGAATTTAAAACAAATGTCGCACTTTAATTTTGAGACTAAAATGAACAAATCTTTTCTTCAAAATTTTGAATGCTTAAAATGTCAAACATGCCACAGATTTCATTTTGGGCTCAAAAAAATATATTCCAAACACTTTGATTTGGGGCTTAAAAACAAAATTCAAATCTTGCATGATTAAAGGTAAAATACTCATATTCCCATCCTTTTCTAAAGCTTTCACAAATAGCTTATTATATTGACCCATCTTATTTGGTTTACCATTGATGTCAAGTTGGAATAAACATTTTATATTAATCATAAGTGTCTTCAAAATATATAGAAAAACCTTAAAGCTTCAAATATTGGAATGATCCAATTGTTTTATGTACCTTAAATTCATCTTTTCATTTCTTGTAAAATAGAACCCTTAAAATAAGTGGCACATGTACCACTGGTTGTTAGCAAGATCATCTACAACAACCTAGGAGTGCTTCTAGTGAGTTCATCATCCTTTAGGAAGCATCTCCCCTTTAGATAGAAGCTCAAACTAGTAAACTCCTCTATTTGGTATATAGATGAGAAGTGTCAAAAAATTTCTCCATCTAGACAAGTTCAGGTGATGTATTTCTAATGGTAGTCTAAGGTGGGACAATTTTTCAATGATTTCAGCATGGTCAAAATAGAATCTTAAATGAGTCACGTGTGTAACAACCATTTCACCTAACTCCATGGATTTGATTACAAACTAATTAGTAGTTATCCCTTTTATCCTTGGTGTGTTACTCATGGTGCAAGATAATATAAAGCTTCTCTAAAGTTACCTGACATATGTGTTTTCCCTAGTAGAAGCATAAGGCTACTTCGACTTCATCCCAAAGATTCATTGTCCCTACAGAAGGGGGACTTCTATTTTCCATACCTTCAAGGATCATTGACATGTAAGTTTTTTGATCAACTCTTGCATCAACTTACTTCTTCTATTTAAAGGGAAATATCACACTAGATCTTGAAAACATCAAGATGGACCCCTCCCAACAGGTATAATGAGTAACACATTGAAACCAAATTGGCCATAGGGATAAAATGTGTTTAAATTGTCAACATTATGAAATGACCATGTGAAAATATTTGTCAAAACATACACATATGGTTCTATCGAAGTCCTTTTGCTAAAGAGATTATCTGCTTATCTCTTTCAAAATTTCTTTGTCCTTCGAAAGATCATTTTCTCACCTATAATATATATTATCAAAGAGTCTTACCATCATTTTTTGGAAAGTTGTTAGCAAGTCTATTCACAACAACCATAGGTCTAGTTTGTTCTATTTTACCTCTTACTTATAATCTAAGCTACTATATCATTCATTGATAAAATCATCTTTTTCCCACTTAAAGTCATTTTCTATCCAAAGATTCATGTTTTCTAACCTAACTAAAAGGAATACTTAGCATAGTCACTACCTTAAACCAAAGTTGAGATAAACCTAGGGACAATTAGTGGAAACTTTATGTTAGACCAACCAAAACCTAAGTTTAAAATGGTCAAACTTAAGTAACCAAAAATATATAGAGAGATTGAAGTTGAATGCAAGAAACACACACCCAATCCAAGACTTACTAAACTAGATAAAATTGAGAAAGAAGGTATTGAGGTTTCCCTACAATCAGAGTGGGATCAAAAAGTCCAAAACATGACATTGAGATTTGGATTCAATCACAACCTCATCAACTACACTAGTTACACCCACTTTGATTAGGTCCATCTTCTTCCACACACACTTTCCACTTATCACATCATAGATTTGTCCCTTAAGGTGTTCATATGGGTTATTTCCCCCCTTAGGAATTTTTTTAGATCCATCATCTTTTGATCATGTTTTAGAAACCAATCCCCATACAAATCCTATCATAAATTAAAATCTTTGTCATCCTTGAGCATTTAGTGTCACTTTTCTAGAGTTGCCCATCCCACATCATAGATTTATCACACTATCATAGCTAACCCTTTGACCAAGCATCCTCTGGGGTAGTCAATCTTTGTCACTTGTGTCTCTCATCACCTTGAGCTAAATTTTAGGCTCCACACTTGATCATACATATTGAGCTTACACATAGGAAAAGCATCTCTTTAGTTTTGAATCATATTGATTAATCCTTTAAAAAATACTTTTACATCACATCCTTAGAAGCATAATCTTCCATCATTATCCTTTGCATTTATTAGACATCCTTAGATCCTAGGAAATCTCTTGCATTGTAGAATAGTGTCATCACATTTCTTAGAAAGTCCTAGATTTTACCTTGCACTTTGCATACCACCTTGCATCTCAATCTTAGAAGCATCATCATTTCATGTTGCCAATCACACATAAAAATAGATATAATAGGAAGAATAAAAACATGGACCCTTATCCTAGTAGTAGCATATATTACATGCAACAAAACCACCAATTTCCATGGTCCCACAAGACCCACCTCAGCAAAATCCAAAAATATCAAGACCTTTACCATTAGACTTAGATGCCTTTATGAATCAACCTAAGAATGCAACCTTTTCCAATGCTACCTAAATATCAAGAGCCCAAATACCCAATGTGTTGTAACAATTTGACAAACTCATCTCAATATCACGGGCCCATCTGCTACTCCTTCTTTAGGAGAAAAATATAACACAAGTTCATCTACCGCTCATTCCTTAGGGTTGTAGTAAGACATCTTAGAACACCTTGGGAATACACCAGCCCAAATTTCCATTATGGATCTCCTCCACACTAGCCCACTTTACAAGGAGATCCTTAATAAACCACTCTATGAATCTTGTCTCCCCACACACATAAATACAACTAAATTTCAAAATTATTGGGATACATATCTACACTTTGTTCCCTATGCTTCAAACCATCTAATGTCCCAAACTTGAACCAAATCACACCCTCATGCTTTGTATCATCATCATGGTTTCTAAATTTTTAGTAAAAAGGTATTGATAGATAATGGGTCGACCCTAAACTTATGTAATTTGAAATTCATCAAATAGGTAGGGTATACTGAGCTAGATATCATAGATGAGATCATCACAATCAAAGCGTATCACAACTTAGAAAGATCAACAAAAGGTACTATCTTGCTACCCATCAGAGTTAGCCCAGCCACTTAGGAAATACTATGCCATCTGGTTGATCTTAACCTACCATTCAACATCCTACTTGGTCAACCTTAGATTCATGCAATGAAGGTTTTTCGTTCCACATAACATTAGTGCATCAATTCCTACATCAACATACTAAGACAACTATTTGCACTAATCACGAGCCCTTTACACATTGTCATGAATTAGAAGCATCATACCCACACCATAATCATTGTCTTGGGATTGAGATTGGTACTTCTATCACTAGCTCTTTTGGCACCTATCATGATCCACCCACCATCCTTTCATGCACATTATCTATCATTAAGATCAACCACCAAGGTTGAGATGAATATAATCTATCAAATATATTTTTAATTGGATCCCTACCCCTTGATCTACATACTTAGGGACATCCATCACATTAGGGCCTAAAGCCAGATACAACACCCCAATTGAAGCAAGATGGGCCATAGATACTTTTGTTTGTAATGGAATCCTAAATGGATAATAGATGGCCCCAGATATCAGTACCTAGTTATAAATATAAAGACCCCCAAAAGACAAAGGACTCCTTGAGTACTTTAAACAAAAATATCCAAGATCACATCAACTTGTTATTGGTCAATGGAACTATGATGGAGGTGGCTTAGGTTGTGAAGAATCTGGCATTAAGGTACCTATTAAAGCATATAAAGGAGTCAAAAAGAAAGGTCTTGGTTTTGGAATCCTTGCAACTTGGGGCACCGATAAGGATGGACATGCCTTCTTAAATATCTAAGTTGAACTTGTAGTAGTTGAAGACATCCCTAAAGAGGTTGAAAAGAGAGCCTACGACAATAACTAAGATGGTGACATCTTCCAAAGAGACTAAATGCTCCATGAACTATCCATCAACCTCATTTACATACCCCTCATCCAGCCTAAACTCATTGATTGGGAGTAACCAAGTGTACCTTATGCTGATGAATTCCTTATTGAGGATGTGCTCCTACGATTCATGGGAGTTGAATTTACCAGATAAGAAGGAAAAAACACCATCATATTATGTCTACAAATCATACCCAAAGGGTTATTTCATGGAGGAAGAAATCTCTAGTCACAAAATTGAAAATAAAAGCAAAAATAAAAATCATAAAAGAAAATAAAAAGTACCCTTGGTGAAAACTCCTTCAAAGTGCCATTGGATTGAATCAAAAAACAAGAGAAAATAAAGGATGTATCTAATAGTGAGGACCTCTCTAAATAACTTGAAGATGGAGATTTCTTCCTCCTCTCCTAGGATTATAGTCCAAAGGTATCATCAATTTTGATCAAGGACACTAAGCTAGTTATTATCAGCCTTACAAGATCACCCATGATCACATACATTGTAGCCAATATACCACAAGAATGAAAGCATGGTCTTATAGAAGTACTCCAAGAAAATATTGGTCAATTTGTATGGTCATATAAGAACATGCCAAAACTAGATCCTAAGTTGGTCCTTTTTCATCTAGTAGTAGATCCAAAGGCCAACATAGTCAGATAGAAACTATGAAAGATAAATCCTAAGGTGGTCTTACTAGTCCAAGCAAAATTGTAGAAGATGTTAGAAGCCAAGGTCATTCATCCAACTGATTATTCAAAATGGATCTCCAACATGGTATTAGTCACCAAACCCTTTGGAAACATTTAAATTTGCATAGCTTTTAGAGACCTCAATAAGGCTTTTCCTAAGGAT
Organism: Cupressus sempervirens; assembly: GCA_028749045.1. Lineage (NCBI taxonomy): Eukaryota > Viridiplantae > Streptophyta > Pinopsida > Cupressales > Cupressaceae > Cupressus > Cupressus sempervirens. The sequence goes on along the minus strand of CM053791.1, from coordinate 799,265,251 downwards.
AGCATCCCCTTGCCAAACATAAACATGGTCATGGACCTCATAGTTGGACATGAGATATTGTCTCTCATAGATGGATTCCATGGATATAATTAGATCCACATTATAGAAGAAAATCAGCATAAGATAGTATTCAGAACCCCATGGGGTACCTTTTGTTAAAATATGATGCCTTTTAGGATAAATAATGCAAGGTAAACTTATCAGCAAACAATGGTGTTCATCTTCCATGACCTAATCCATTAGACCCTTGAAGACTATATGGATGGCATACTAATTAAATCCATTAAAGCTTTTGATCACCTATATGACCTAGAAGAGGTATTCAATCATCTAGAAAAGTACATCTCATGCTCAATCCAAAGAATCATATCTTTAATGTTACGTCAGGAAAGCCCCTAGGATTCATAGTATCACAACAAAGAATTGAGATCAATCCAAAAAGGTTCAAAAAAATCATGGACATGGCTCCTCCCAAAACATTAAGAAAAGTTTATAGTCTACAAGGAAAGCTATAACTAGTCAAGAAGTTTATTTCATAATTCACAAATAAATGCTAGCTATTTACACATCTACTAAAGAAGGATTAGTATTTCAAGTGGGATGGCATATGTCAATGCAACTTCAAAAATATCAAGCAATACCTAGAAAATCTACCCATCTTGATTTCACCAGTTATTGGCAAACCATTTCTCTTATACATATCAACTACACCAACTACACTAGGGTCACACTTGACCAAGGTTGATGAAAATGGAAAAGAAAGGGCCATCTACTACATCATTTGTACACTTGCTAGTTATGAACTTAACTACACTCTAATAGAAAAATTCTAGTTAGCAGTGTTCTTCACCACTCAGAAGCTTCACCACTACATGCTTAGTCATATATTCAAGCTCATATCAAAGATTGATCCTTTAAAATACATGCTCTTAAGAATAATTCTCACAAGCCATCTATAAAAAATTATTAATTTTCTTAGTTAATTCAACATATAGTATGTCAATTGAAAACCACTAAAGGATTAGGTCATTACAGATCAATTGGCCAATGCACCTCTAGTTGATGTGAATCCACCAATCATAGAATTTCTAGATGAATACCTCTGCTTAATAGAAAAAAAGGCTTTGTAAAAGCTATATTTTGATGGATCTTAGACATCCGATGGATCAAAGGCTAGGATATTGTTGGTCACCCCTCAAGGTGGCTACATTCCCAAATCTTTCAAACTATGGTTATAGTTTACAAATAACATATTAAAGTGTGAGGCTCTTATTGCAAGCCTCAAAATCAAAATAGAATAGTATATCACAAAGTTACAAGTCTTTGATGACTCAAAAATCATCATCAAGCATGTCCCTAATGAAAACCAACTAAAGGATGACAAGTTGCTCCCCTAAAAATAACTAGTTGATCAAATGAAAGAGTACTTTATTCAAATTTAGTTCACACAAGTCCTAGGGTTACAAAACAAAGTTGCACATGCCATGGTCACAATTGGCTCACTCTTGGAAATCCCTTAGGAAACTTCACAATATGAATTCTTAGTCATGAAATGACACAAGCCTACATGCAAGAATGATGAATCAACATGAGTATACATTTTGATTGGTCCCCAATCCCCATGGTACCATCAAATTCATGCTTACATAAATGATGGTATCATCTCCCCACACCTCATATGAACCCAATGTTAAAATCTTATTTGCAAAGTATCTTACTACACTATTGTGTCTAATACCCTATATCATCAAGGCTATCATGATACTCTCTCTAGGTGATTAGACCAAAACAAGGCCATAATGACCCTAAAGGAGGTGCATGTTGGACTTTTTGGTGGTCACATGAGCAGTATAGTCCTTGCTAGACAAATACTTAGAGATGGATACTACTAGCCAACTATTGAACATGATGCATGTGACTTTATCCAAAGATGTCTACCATGTTAGCAACATGCAAATATTATACGATCCCTAACTAAAGATCTCCAATATATCACACCACCATGGCCCTTTTCATGTTATGGGTTTGACCTTGTCAATTTTATTGCATCCCTATCTTTATAAGGCCACAAGTGAATCATCATAGCTACAAACTATTTCACCGAGTGGGTTGAGGTAGTTCTTCTTGTCAATGCCACAAGAGTTCAAGTTTCTAAATTCATCCTATATCATGTTATATGTTGCTTCGGTATCCCTACCATTATTTTCAAAAACCATGGAGGAAACTTTAAGAACTTGAACATGGAAGAATTGTGCACCTCCCTTTGCATCCATCTTTGTCTCACTGACCCATACTTCCCACAAGGTAATTGTCAAGCTAAGGCAACTAATATAGTCCTAGTAAAAATACTTGATAAAGTTGTCAAGGATTTTGGCCATGATTGACATTTTCAAATCAATCCCTCCTTATGGGCCTATCAAATTCATTTTGTACATCCATAGGAACAACTCCATACTTCCTAGTCTATGGTGCTAAAGTGATGCTACCTATTGAGGTTGAACTCCCATCTTTGTGCATAACACTATAGGGTCAAATCTCAAATGAAGACTACAAAGTTTATAGACTCACACAGCTTGATCTACTCAATGAAAAAGGAAATAAGCCTATGAGATTGTCGTTTAGTGTGGAGCTTGATCAGTCCTTTAGTTGAAGATTGTTAGATTGCGGTGCCTTTTTAGGAAAGTACTGTACATACTTCATAAATTCTTTGGGGCTCAGGGCATTGCCTCGAAAAAAATTTTGGGCACTATTTTATTGGAATTTTGGGCAGATCGGTAGTGATCAAGTAAAATCTCAAGCTAAATTATACAGATCCACGTGAAATATGGAGAATATACGCTTGCCAATGGAACTCTGATTGGACTGACATGTACCACTTTTAGGTGCAAGGGCTCCCAAATGGTGTAATTGAATGACTAGCAATGGGGTTTAATATTGTATCGCTACTAAGTTTAGATTTACAATCTTTAAAATCAATGATCCACATCTGTAATGAGTTTTGTGATGACCTAATTTGGTGATATGGTCATAGCCTACTAGTAGTGCACATAATATTTTACTTCTTATTGTACAGAGTCCATTCTATTCTAATAGTGGGTAAAAAAGCCAATTAATTATAACCCTAAAGCAATAAAAATACTTGTATAAAAGAGCTTAGGGTTAGAGATTGTTTCATAGTTGTGATGTGAAATTGGTTCTTGTAGGAGTATTGAGCTGTAAGGGATTATGAACTATAATCAAATTATAATAACTAGATCATAATAATATCATACTTGCTATTTGGTGGACGTGGCCCATATATTGGGTGAACCATGTTAAATCTTGGTGTCTTATGTTCTTTTCTATGTGATCTATTATTTTCTGTCAATGGTTTTATTTTCATATAATTGTTACTTCTATCTGTGGTTTAATCCTAACAAGTGGTATTAGAGCCTAGTTATTTTTCAGTTATCCTCTATAGGAAAGTCTCACAGTTGAGTGGGAGTCTCATGGTTGAGTGGGAGCAATGATAGATGAGGATAAGTTGAGGGTTGATAGGTTTAATGGGAAAAACTTGCAGTTATGGAAGATGAAAATGGAAGATTATCTTTATCAAAAGGATTTATGGAAGCCTATGGAAGGCAAAGCCAAGAATTAGGAATCTATGTTAAATGATGAATGGGATCTTTTAGATAAAAAGGCAATTGGAAGCATTCGATTATGCTTGGCACCATTAGTGGAATTTAATATTTCAAAAGTGAAGATGATAAAAGAATTGATGCAAACCTTAGCGAAACTATATGAAAAGCCCCCCACTTCAAACAAGGTATTTCTCATGAAGCATTTATTTAATATGAAAATGGAAGGTGGATTTGTTGTAGATCATTTCAATGAGTTCAATACTATTACTAGTCAATTACCTTCTATGGGTATCAATTTTTAGGAGGAAATTAGGGCTCTTTTGATTTTGTGTTCTTTGCTTGAAAGCTGGAATGGCTTGGTAATGGCTATGACTAATTCTATTCCTAGATCTAGTACCCTAAAATATGATTATGTGATCGGTGTTTTTTTGAGTGAGAAAACTTGTAGGAAAACCTTAGGTGGATCTACATCAAGAAGTGCTTTGAATGCACAAAGCAGGGGCAAAATGATTGAGAGATGAAGTAATTTTAGAAATCATGGAAAATCAAGAGGAAAGTCAAAGGGGAGGAGGTCTCAATTGAGAGGACCAAATGACTACTAGTACTGTGGGAAACTAGGGCATACAAGAAAGATTGTTGGAATTGAAAGAAAAATAAAGGAGACAAGGAGGCAAATGTGGTAAGAAACAAATTCGAAGAGGATTCTTTACTTCTATCTTTAGAAAGTGTTGATGATTCGTGGGTTTTAGATTTTGGTGCTTCATTTGATGCTACACCTCATAGAGGTTATTTCATTGATTATGTCCAATGGGATTTTGGACTTGTTTATTTGTGGGATAATGAACCCTGTCAAATTTTTGGAAGGTAAAATTTAAGATTAAGTTGCAAAATGGAAATCATTGGCTACTACATGAGGTAAGACATGTTCCAAGGCTGAGTAGGAATTTAATTTTAGTAGGGTAACTTGCTGATGAGGGTTGTGTAGTTACTTTTAATGATAAAAATTGGAAGGTTTCAAAAGGTTCCCTTGTAGTAGAAAAAGGTGTGAAAGTAGGCACCTTACATTTTTGTATTGGTGATATTGTTCCTTTTACTTTAATTGTTTCAAAGAAAAATGAATGTTTAGGAGAGCTGCTATAATTGAGCAGGGAGAACAAATAGCTATTGTAAATTATGATACAGCGTTGTGGCACAATAGACTTGGGCACATGATTGAGAAAGGTATGAAAGTACTTCATTCAAAGAAAGTTTTACCAGGTCTAAAAATGTGTTAATATGGATTTCTATGAAAGTTGTGTGTATGGAAAAAAAAAGAGAGTGAATTTTGTGAAGACTGGGAAGGAAAATAAAAAGAAGAAATTAAAGCTTGTACATACTGATGTATGGGGACCAACTTAGGTATCTTCCATTGGTGGCTCTTATTATTATGTTATATTTATTAATGACACAATTGGAAAAGTATGGGTTTATTTCCTTAGACAAAAATCTAATGTATTTCAAACTTTTAAGAAATGAAAATGCTTGGTTGAAAATGAGATTGGTAAGAAATTCAAATGTCTCAGATCTGATTATTGTGGTGAGCATTGTAGTCACAAATTTCAAGATTATTTCTTTGCTAATGGTATTTGTACACAAAAAACTATTCCAAGGACTCCATAGGAAAATGGATTGGTTGAACACATGAACAGGACTATAATGGAGCATGCAAGGAGCATGATGTTGCATGTTGGGCTGCCCTTACACATGTGGATGGAGGCTGTCAATACTATTGTATATTTGTTTAATAGAGTTCCCTCTACTCCTTTGGGTTGTGGTATTCTAGAGGAAGCATGAACTGGTAAGAAGGTGAGTTATTCTTTAAGACCTTCAGTTGTGAAGCTTTTTCTCATATAGATTTTAAAAATAGAACCAAGCTAGAACCTAAGTCAAAGAAATGTGTATTTTTTGGATATGACATTAATAAATTTGGTTATAGGCTTTGGGATTTTAAAAATCATAAAATTGTAAGAAGTAGGGATGTCATATTCAATGAGAAAGTGTTGTACAAAGATCTGTTGCAGCAACATGAGAAGAAAGAAGATGATTATGTAGTGCTAGATGATACTCCAAAAGTTGATTTTCTAGCCATTCCTCATGATGTGCAACAATTGCAATAACAAATACCAAACACACTAGTGAATGTTAGATGGTCAACAAGGAAAATTAGACCTCCAAAAAGATTCTCTCCCTCTTTATATTCAATTGTACTTACCGATGTTGGTGAACCTAAATGTTATGATGAAGCTGGGTAGGTGGATACTAAGATTTAGTGGGAGTCTGCAATGAAAGACAAAATAGACTCTTTACTAAAGAATAAGACATGGGATTTGTGCAAGTTGTCTGCAGGTAAAAGAGCTTTATAGAATAAGTGGGTTTATAGGTTAAAAAAAGAGAATGGAGGTAAGAAAAGATTTAAAGCCAAATTAGTTATAAAATTATTTGCACAAAAAAAGGGGTTTAATGAGATGTGTCCCAAGACACAAGAAGAGGAAGATAAGATGTCCAAAGTACCCTATGCTTTAGTTGTAGGAAGCTTGATGTATGCTATGGTATGTGCCAGGCTAGATATTGCACTTACAGTGGGAGTTGTTAGTAGGTATATGAGTCATCCAGGAATTGAGCACTAGAATGTAGTCAAATGGATTCTCAGATATTTGAAAGGAACATCTAATAAGTGTTTACACTTTGGAGGCTCTAGTACTAATTTATAGGGATATGTTGACTCATATTTGGCAAGAGATATTGATACCAAGTGGAGTACTATAGGTTATGTCTTTACTATTGGTGGGGTAGTGGTGAGCTAGGTTTCTAGGTTACAGAAGATTAATGCTCTATCCACTAAAAAGGTAGCCAAGGAGATAATATGGCTTTAGTTATTCTTAGAAGAATTGGGACATCCTCAGAAGGATAATTATTTTTTCATAAATAGTCAGAGTGCCATTCATCTTGAAAAGAACTCAGCTCTGCATTCAAAGACCAAACACATACATTTGTGGTACCATTTCATTTGGTCAGTTTTGGAGGATGGATAGTTAAAGCTATAGAAGATACATACAAATGAAAATCCAGCAGATATGTTGATAAAGGTAGTAACAAGGGAGAAGCTGAAATCCCTTTCAACTTTGGTTGGTCTTCTAGATTGGACATGAATAAAAGAATAGTAGATTCCAAGGTGGTTTGATCCAGTGGGAGCCTCATGGAGTAGAGAGATAGCTACAAGATTAGTCTCTAAGCTAGAGATTGTTGTTTAGTGTGGAGCTTGATTAGTCCCCAAGTGGGAGATTGTTAGATTGTGGTGACTGATCAAGAAAGTATTATACATTAAAAAAAAAAAATTGATCGAGATTTTGGGCCAACATTTAATTATTAATTATAACCCTAAAGTGCTAAAAATACTTGTATAAAAGAGCTTAGGGTTAGGGATTGTTTCATAGTTGTGCTACAAAATTGGTTCTTGCAGTAGTATTGAGCTGTAAGGGATTATGGATTGTAATTAGGTTATAGTCACTAGATCATAATAATATCAAACTTGCTATTTGGTGGACATAGCCCAGGGATTGGGTGAACCACATTAAATTTTGCTGTCTTGTGTTCTTTTCTATGTGATCTATTATTTTTTGTTATTGGTTATATTTGCATGTAATTTTTATTTCTATCTATGGTTTAATCCTAACACTATTCATGAGGAGGCCTTTTCTAGTTCTAAAATGATTCAAAAAAGATGTATAATCTACTTGCACAAGAAAGAAATATATTTTTCTATTTTAGGATGAATGCAATCTAACAATGTAACTATATGAATTCCTAATTTAACCAAGGGGTTAGAAAAGAAAATAATGAAGATAAGGTGACAAGAAATTTAAGAAAATAACATGAAAGTAAGTCCTAATAAACATAAACCATGGTAACAACACATCTATGAGTTAAGCTTTGGAAAAGATCGATGGGTAACCAATGAAAATAGGAGCAACACTTCCTTAATTCCACTAATACAATTGTCAATGGTAATTTAGTAGCCATAAGAGGTTTCACTTTTCATCAAACCACAAGGCCACAAAAAGTGAACTCATGTGAGATGAAAAGCTATGTAGGAACAATATGATGATCTCTTTTCGAACTAGATATGCTAGAAAAATTTGTAGAGTCGTAGCAAGTGTATATGAGAAATATGTTAGCAAGAAACACTAATCTATCAAGAGAACAAAAGCATTAACTAGCATAAAAATCATAACATATATGAGAGATAAAGTGAAACCCTCAAATGAGAATATGAACCATGGAATGGCTCTCCCAATGAGGATGGTCACTTGATTTAGGGATGAGTCTACTATGTGGATGTAGGATGTATGGTCAAGGTTCTAAAAATAGCTTCAATGGAGATGAAAATGGAAAATTGGTAGCTTGAGAGCTCTCAATTTGGCATTATAAGGGTATGGTTTAAAGACTTTGTTTCTCAAACTAGCATTATAACTTTAGCTCAAAAGTTGTGATGAAATGGCTTGGGAGGGGATTAAATTTATAGGCTAAGGGCTTGAGGGATGGAGGGCTAAGATGGAAGGAAAGATGAAAGCTTAAGGAGGGCTAGGATGCACTCAAAAGGGAGCACATGGATTGTGCTTGTTTAGCACCAATCAGGGAGTGACACATGTCATAGGGTGAGTGGATGGAGGAAAGGGGATGGATGAGTCAACAAAGGAGGCTCAAGGGATAATATCTTCATAAAGACCCTTCATAATGGCTTGTAAGAGAAATGAATGGGCTTGTAAGAGTCTTTATGGCCTTTGTAAGAGCATTCATGGCTTGGTGGTTGGGATATTTTGGAGGCAGTTGAGATTGTTGACTTTCCTTGGCCTAGGAAAGTCTTAAGCTTGCTTAGGGAATGTGACAACATTAGGGGGTGGATTAGAGATGTTTTAGGATTAGATTAGGGATGTTAGAGATTTGCAAGTGGATGGCATTCATGAGGGTGGGTGAGTTAGTGGCTAAGCTTGGTTAGTATGGGTGGATGGGGTGGATTAGGCTAAATGAAGGGTTTAAGAATAGGTTAGGGGTTATTAGATTTGATAGTTTTATTTATCAAATAGATTTATTTAATAAATGGGAATTTTGGAATTAGATAGAAGAATAGGATTTAATTGATAAATAATAGGTTATTTGATTTATCAATTAGGACTGTAGATGATTAATTAAATTAATCAGCTAGGGGATGGTAAAAGATTAATTAAATAAGAATTTAATTAATGATGCCTTTAGAGATGGCTAAATTAGATTACCAAAGTGGTGTAATCAAATTTAGGTGTCTACAGCAAGTACCAAAATTAAAAGATTATACAACTAGAAATAACACAATAAACTTTTGGCTCAATTGCATTCCATGAACATACATCTGCAAAATATAACACACTTAGGTAAGAATCACTACACTCCAAATGCGAGCACCAAAAGCATATATTATTTCAAAATAATTGTGGCCTTGATTACATATTACAATCTAAAATTTATAAGAAATCTTCTCCTCAATTTGTGCTAAGAGTGAGAGATATCTTTTTGTAATCACATTGTTTTAAACTAATAAAATAAATCTATTTATGTACAAACTATCTATCTAATTGGTGCTAAGTAGGACTCCATCCATTTTTATATCATTAATTGGATGCATGAGCCTTTACATGTCATAAAACAAAGAAAACATGAGAAAATAAGAAAGAGAAAGCCTTCAGTTGATGTAGGACTGATTTTAAGTGGCAAAAATAGAAGCTCCATCTTTACTAGGCATCTATAGGGGTTAAAATATCATTAGAATTCATTTCTAAAGCATGGATAGCTCTAATTTTAGAACTGGCAATTAACCATTGGTGCACCTCTGAGTTCTTCAAAATCTTCTAGAACACTACTAAAAAAGTGCATGCGCACACTAGAACACCTAGCACACCAACGTAGTAGTAAACCTTAGAAGAAAGCTCTAAAAATAGTAAAATTTTACTAAGTGTCAAAATTAAAATTCTAACATCTAGGTTTTGTTCCCCTTTATACTAGAGCTATGCCTGGATATTGGCCCTTAAATTTCTTGATTACCTCATTGACTTGAGCCACATCTATTAAATCTAAAGCATTATATTTATCTTTCTACCTATAGTTTCCCACTTCTATACGAGTTTCTGCAAAATCTCTTAGTTTTACATCCAACTCTAATAAAGCTTCTTCCATTTTAAATGCATGTCTGATATCTTCATCATTAGAAGCTTCTTCAAAAGTCTTTCAAAATTTCTCAACTACTACCTCTATTGGTACTACTCTCATGTATCATCCTCAAAAAATCCCAAACATGAATCACTATAATGTTTCTCAACTTCCAAAATTTGCTCTTGGGCTTGGTCCTTGAGCCTGTGTATCTTAGCATATAATGTCTCCATTACTTTATTGCCATTTGCAATCTTCTCTATCCAATCATCTATTTTTTCTAATTCCTCAACCATATATACATCCATTAGCATCCAATACCTTTCTCCTTTAATAGACTACAATGCCTACAAATCCTTTCCCTAGGTATGTACTTCATCCATCAAACCAAAATCTTGGTTCAAAATGGCTACTAGCCTATCTACATTATCTTTCATGATGTGTAACAACTTCAAATTTCCTTGGATAATTAGTACACCTTTCTCCTCAAAACTTTCTCTCCACTGTTGAAAAGCTCTCAAAAATGAATCCAATTGGGTTGTACCCTTGTCTCTTCTCTCAATTATTGTATTCAAAGTCTCCTCTAGATGCTTAGGGTCCAAGGGACCAACAACTTTTCTTAGATATCTCTTTAGGATTTTATTTTTCCTCCAAACTATTATCAATTCTACCCCATCCTACCCTAAGCTCATAAATACCTCCTTCATTCTTGTTGTAACCTTTAGTTTTGTGGTATCCAAGGTAGGCTTCCTAAGCATGACTTCCCTAATCTGATAATCTCATAGAGTCAATTCTTCAACATTCAAATGTAGAGGAGGGATAGCTACATGAGAAAACAAACTTGGTTCTAATAACTCATGATGAAGGCTAATGCCTATGCATCTTTTGGAGGTGATTTAGGCTTCCTGAAAACTTCAATTCATTTCATTCTGTCCTCCTCTTTAGTGGTGAATTGCTGCTTTTTATTTCTTATTACCTCTTTTCTCAGCCACCTTGGGATATGTTGTACTAGGGATTTACCTTTTGAGGATGAATTTTTCTCAACTATACTCTTCCCCTTATCACTCATTTTTGGAGTCTTCTCCTTCTATGAGAGATTCACATTGGGAATCTTTGTATCAATAGAGTCTATAGTCCTCACCTTGGTGTCTTGTGAAGCTTTTTGAAGCTATTCACTTATCTACCCTTCTTCCGACACTTCCTCAACAGATATTTGTTGTGGCTCTTCTTCCTATTTTTCTCAAACTTGTTCTTCTTCATTTTTAAGAGGAAGGGGAGTAATTGAACCTTTATGAACACAAAATGTGACTTGCACTTGGGATGATGGAATTACCTCATGCCCTCATGATTTGGGTGGCATATGACTCCACTCCTCCTAGTGAGGTTGATTGGTTGGAGTATCCTTGATTTTGTCTTCGACCAGCTCAGTAACCACAAACATAAAGTCAAAATCTAACATTTGAAAGACATCAGTTCCCTCCACATCCTACCCTTCTATCCACTATTGCATTTCATCTTATGATGTTTTAGTCTAAATGGGTTGCTTAGGGATAGGTGGCAGTGTGATTGTGGTGGAGCTTCTTCTCCTTTCTGACTCTGTCACTCTTCCAAGATGTGTCCTCCAATTCAAACATAAACTATCCTCTTCATCCTCATCATCCTCTTCTTCGAATTCTTCCAAAATAGGTTCAAGGACTGATGGGAAAGGAATTACATTCTTGATCACCTTTTTCCTCCTCTTTACCAGAGTCTTAATCTTTCTTCTATTTTTTACCACAGAAGGGGAGGCTTGTACCTACTACTTAGGTATTTATTGGACTTCCATTTCATCTCCTCCTTGTCCTTGTTTTACTGGTGGTACTTGAGAATTTTCTTGGGTCTCTATAGCTTCAACACTTTCTAACCCTAGCACATTTTCTTCTCCAGTCTATGTAAGTGCCTGAATTTCTCCCTCTTTTGGTTTAGTCCTTTGAGGAGAATTCCTCTTCCTTTTTCCTTTCCTTTACCCTTTTGATCCCAATAATATCCAACTAGTCTATGAAGTTGGTGCACCATTTCTAGTCTTACTAGTGATTGGTCTATAAATGTAGGCACTGTGACCTTTACTCCTCTACCTTTAGCTAGACGAACTTGAGCATGGAAGATCCCTAACTTAGGAATTGGATCAAGTTTGAAAGGTCTATTGATCTAATCATTTTTCAACTTGATGATATACCTTACCTTGTGTTTAATATCTGAGTTCTCTTCTTTGTCAATCTTAGCATTCATGATAGGTTGGTCACCAATCTTATCCTTGTTGAACAATAGATCAAACAACTACTTCATGTCTTGTTTCACAATCTTCAATGGAATATTTATCTTCAAATCCCTCTCTACCAAATACAAAGTCATCCTATAATAATCCCTTATGTAAACATCATAGTCATTTATTGTATTCATCTAGTGATCTTCAAGGGCATCTTCATGTTAAAATGTTTTACCAGGTAAGTGTTGCACTCTCCCAATGTTATCAAAATATGGTTGAGGAGAATTATACTCATCCAAGGATATTGATCCCATTTACACTCAAAAGAAGGAATATCTTACCTTTGATACACCTAGAAAGGTCTCATAGTCATAGGCCACATCCAACATATTTTGTGTTTCTTTCTAAATCTATCATATGAAGACAAGAATTGTCAATAGATCTCTAGGAGAATAAGTCTATCACTAGGATACCTAGGGAGCTTCTTAGGATTGATAGTTGTACCCACTACCCTCAAATATGTAAGTGTTCAGAACTAGATATAATAAGCTCATATGAGTGATATCTATGCAGCTACCTCCTCTAATATTCTCTTCACAAAATCCCCTTCTATGAATTGGATTATCGCAAATATGATAGCATCATTTACAATCTATATTCCTTGCTTTGCTTTGAAAGCCTCTTCTTTACCAGCTGAGGGTATATAATATAAGGACATGCATTTGCATCTTGCATGCTATCCCTCTTATAGAGCCCTAGATAATATATCTCCCTCATGGCTAACAAGTACGCCAAGTATGATGTCATGTAAAATTTCCTATTGTTCTTCATCACCACTAACTACTCACCCAAATTCTCACTGAGAATAGAAGCACAATCAAGTGGCATCTCTACTTTCTTTATTGCCTCAATAAAATGCACCATAAAAATATTTAGGTGTCCAGCTGCCGGAAAACCCATAACTCTACTCAAGAGCATGATTGAATATCTAGTATCTTCCTTCATGTATCCTCTTGTCATGTCTACTTTTCTCACTTTCTTTCTTATAGGAGTCTTCTCTATAAGGTATGAAGATTGAATGATCTCAAAAACCTCATCAATATGTTCCTTATACCATCTCTTCACTTGATCATAGGTTAGTCTAATGAATTGATCTTCCCTTGGGAGATGGAACACTTTTTCAATGTTCTTGGGTCAAAGATCAAGAACAATCTCTCTCATAATGCTCTTGACTGCCCTTTCTTCAGGAACAAAATGCTCTATGAGTGTCATGATTATAAGGACTTTATTGACACCAGGTGTGATGATGCACTAACAAGCCCTAATTGGATCAATATGGAGATCGTCTGAGACCTCTTAGTTGGTTTATTGCACAAGGTTAGGAACTTGCCCAAATTTTTATGACCTAAATCTATGTCTTGAATCTCTAAGTACTCATCCTAAAACTATGATTTTGTAAGAACACCCTAAAACTTGAATACTACTAGTTTTGGTGTTAGTTGCTCAATAAGGGAGGATGATGAAGATGCAATTATATCTACATATAAGCATATCCATTAGTTTTAAATTGAAGAAATATGGATTAATGTCCCCCTAAAACTAACTTGCACGAAACCCTAAACCCTAATCTGCTTGAAAAGCATCTAAAACCTAGTTTATAGCCCTAAAATGCAAAACAATGTTGCACTTGGTGCACCTAATGGTTGTTCCTAGTGTGTCCCTTTCCAAAGAAAACTTCTTTATATGGGGTGCACATCAGCACACCTTATATTTGGATTTGGGCAATTTTGTGTTCAAAGGGTGCATAGTAGTGCACCTAATTAGGTGTGCTACTGTGAAACCTAATTCAATGTTAGGCTTGGTTTTTAAGCTTTTTATGTCTTTGCTTATTTTTTACTACTTCAAATACAAAAGAAGGTGTGTTGATGCACACCTAGGTAGGTACACTGATGCACACCTATTTTTAGGTGTTTAACTTTGTTTTATGTGTTCTCTAGGTGGGAAAATGCAAGGGACACACCTAAACTAGTGCAAAGGTGTGATATGGTGTAGTAGAGATAGGAAAATAAAAAAATTAGTATTGAATGAAGGAGGAGGCCCCAAGTTTTATAGACCTAAGGATTCCACATGTTTCTATAATGTGCAAGTGCACATCTAAACATTGCAAAATGCCTCTTTATTTCTTTTGAATGGTTTAGGAAAACTAGTACACCTATTGAGGTGTGTTGGTGCACCTTTTGAGTTTTGCAAAAGAGTTATTTTCTCCAAGAACTCTAATTCTAGAATCTTGATCTTTGAACCAAGACCTGGGCGTGAACTAAGACACTAGATAAAACCCCAAACAAGACTTGGACCCTAAACTAGGGTTATAAAAACTAAAAAATAAAGTACGGGGTCCCCATTTCTAGTAGAAATGGGGCATGCATTGTGGAACCACAACAGGAGTACCCCACACTCAACCTTCAATAGATTCCATCCCCCTCCATTCCACCAAAACACAAGCTACTTTTCTAAATCTGATGCAAGAGCATTGAGCTTAGATTTTGGTGGATTTACACTTTTCATAGTTAGGTATGTGTTGGAGACACATTGGAGAACCTTTCCTCATGATTGCATAGAGATTGGATGGATTGAGTTGAAGTTTGAGTCATTTTACCTTGCTTCTGGAGATATATTATTTTGGTGCCTGTTGCAGGCTATGTAACTAATTTTCCACAAAGAGTTAGAGGATAAAAATTTTATGATTAAAGATGATCTATATTTCTACCTATGGTTCAATGTATGAGTTTTAATTCGATCAGAGCTAGGAGATATCGCAATTTTTCTTAGACATCAATTTTGGGCATTTAATTTTTGTTGCAAGCCAACTTGTGGCATTTAATTTATGTATTTATATTTAATTTGTGTCATGGGCTGACTTGTGGCTTAGATTGGTATAATTAGGGGTCTTTTGGAGTCTTTTAGTCATGATGGAGTTGGGATAGAAGGAAGGATAGATGTGAATTTGTAGAGCTAGAGCTATAGCTTAGGAACTAGAGGATCTCTTGGTGGACGTGCAAGTACAAGTGTAGATTTTTCTTGGTGTCCTTATCTAGTTGTGTATCTAGACTAGCTGAGATTGGTTGTAAGTTGGATCATGTTGGATCTTGTAGAACTGATTTTTTTAATTTTCTATTTATAAATGGCCCTAACTTGGAAGGCCTTATAGCCAAGCATATTGCATGTAATTAGTTATCTATCTTTTATGAATAAATTATTGTAATTTGGTATCAGATCTTGCATTATTGCTCCTTGTTTTTGTGTTTTCATTGTGTGATTTTATATCTAAGGCCTAGGGCATATCCTTTGGGGATTCTCCTACCTTGCACTATGTTAGGTGGTATCAGAGCCAAGGTTGTTCTTGAGTGTGTAGACAGATCACCAAAGCTAAGGCAGTTTACACCAGGACTTTAGTTAGAAATGTTAATATGAGTAGATCTTGATCTGGTGGTGTATTATTCTTTCTAGAGTCTTAGATATCTTGGTTGTGAGGTGGTAGTTTATGGTTCTAACTTGCAACAGATGAATCGATGGATGTGAAGATGGAAGATTGATCTTGTTAAGGCATGATCGTAGAGAGTTTTTTTGGATTACAGATCCATGGTCCTAGACTTGTGATTTGGTTCCTAATTGTTCATGTGAGGTGGAAAGTTATGATCTGACTTGCAAACAATTCAAGGTTGTCACAAGGAGCATGGGAAGGATTTTTTACAGAGGGTTTATAAATATCTTGGAAGATGGCTCTGAGAGGATTGGACCATGGGATGATTACACATCTCCATGATGTGGTGGAGAGGAGGTTTTCTAAGATGTCTACTACATTTGAAGCTAGTTTGGCTGATCAATTTGGGGATGAGGTGAGGAAGGAATTCTCTAGATGTTGTGGAGCTAGAGTCTACCAATCTAGAAGAGAGTTTTCTGGCTGGTTTAAAGACTTGTTCAGAAAGAAGATGGCATACCAAGGTCGAAGTGGAAGACGTTGGTTTTTTTGATTAGATTGTGGAGTTTAATACAAAACTTTTACAGTAGCCAGAGGTTGTTCCTAATCTTGTTGATGCTGGTATAGAAGTTGGTTTTCATAATCATTTGGTTGGATCTGACATGGAAATTGCAGATCACTTAGTTGTGGATGATCTGATTGCTATTGGTAATGAGTTGTGTGTTGTAGAGCATCTTGCTGTGAGCAATGAGATTTTTAGGGTTGTGAGTTTGGCATGTGTTGATGGAAATCTAAATGTTACTACTGATATGGAGTTTGTTGCTACTGGTGTGGATTGACTAGTTGTTGATGTGGATGAGGGTTTGTTGATGAAGCATTATATTTAGTTTGTTCCTAGGAGTGAGCATGTTGATTGCATGGTTGAGATTCTAGAGTTTGATAGAATGATAGAGATGTGGATGATGAGTAGATTGGTTTTCTTGTCCCTGTTGGAGTGGAAGTCTTTGGTGAAGAGGAATATGGTTGTTGCTCTTTCTTTGGGCATCAAAGTGTGGGGCACACTTTTCTATTTACCTATGGAACCTAATGCAAGAGCATTGAGCTTGGATTTTGGTGGATTTATGCTTTTCATGGTTAGGGATGTGTTGGAGAAACATTGGAGAACCTTTCCTAGTGATTTCAAAGAGATTGGATGGATTGAGTTGAAGTTTGAGTCATTCTACCTTGCTTCTAGAGATATATTATTTTGGTACCTATTGCAAGCCATGTAACTAATTTTTCACGATGAGTTAGAGGATGAAAATTTCAAGGATTGAAGAGGACCTAGATTTATACCTATTATTTGAAGATTGAGTTTGAATTAAATTGGAGCTAGGAGATATCATGATTTTTCTCAAACATCGATTTTGGGCATTTAATTATTGTTATAGGCCAACTTGTGGCATTTAATTTATGTATTTGTATTTAATTTGTGTTATGGGCCAACTTGTGGCTTAGATTTGTATAAGTAGGGCTCTTTTGGAGTCTTTTAGTCATGATGGAGTTGGGATAGAAGGAAGGATAGATGTGAATTTGCAGAGCTAGAGCTACAGTTAGGAACTAGAGGATCTCTTGGTGGACCTGTAGGTACAAGTGTGGATTCTTCTTGGTGTTCTTATCCAGTTGTGTATCTAGACTAGCTGAGATTGGTTATAAGTTGGATCATGTTGGATCTTGAAAAACTGATTTTTTAATTTTCTATTTATAATTGGCCCTAACCTGGAAGGCCTTACAACGAGGCATATTGCATGTAATTAGTTATCTATCTTTTATGAATTAATTATTGTAATTTGGTATCAGATCTTGTACTATTGCTCCTTTTTCTTGTGTTTCCACTATGTGATTTTATAGTTGGGGGCTAGGATATCTACTTTGGGGATTCTCCTACCTTGCACTGTGTCAAAATCTTTCCATACCCAAGAAAAAATCTTCTCCAAGCATCTAATCCAATCAGTCCTACAATCATGATCCAGCAAATACATCAGTCCCAACAATATCCAAATTTTCCAAACTCCCTTCATCCCACCATAACCCCTTGGATTCATTTTTATCCAATCCTCTCCCTACCCAAGTTCTTAATCTATGGTTATATTTGTACAATTGGTCTCCCCCATGTTGTACTCCCATAGTGTGAGTGTGAGCTTCCTCTCCCCCCCCCAACTCCTCTTAGCCAATTTGAGTCCCCCCTCTTACCCTAGATTCTCCCTCTTACAATAGATTCTCATACTTTTCAATAATTTTCCAAGTCTCACCTTCTCTCCCCACCACTTTCTCAAGGGGACATCACACCATTTAGTCTCTCCTCTTTATGCTCGAGACTAAGGAAACTTTGTTGCTTTAAAAATATTTTTCGTGTCATCTATCTTCGAACTTCTTTGAAATAGTATTATTCCAACACTATGTCAAAGAGGGGGAAAATATAGAAACCTAAATCTGGTTATATCATTTAATTAATCCTATTTAGTCATATCCTAAGATATCATTGATTAAGTATTTAGTATTTAATTAATTCAATGACATCCCCTAGTTAATTAATTCATTTGATTAACTATAGTCTAATTGATAAATCTAAATAACAATCAAAAGTCTAATTATCAATCAAATCTCTATTCTCCTGTTAAATTAAATAATTGCACCATGCCTATTTAATTTAATTCTACATCCCCTTTTGATTTATTAAATCATTTTAAATCAAATCCCCAACCTCTAACTATTCCTAAATCCCTATCATTAGATAAATCCAACCCATTCACCCATGCTAACCTCACTTATTCAACTAATTAACCCACCTCATTAATGATGCCCACTTCCATTTTACTAGCATTTCATTTGCCTCATGAATCCCCTCCTAAGCTAAGCCTAATCATTTCCCTAAACATGTACATAACCTTAAGAAAGGGTTAAGAATTCCTAAGCCAAAGAAAATTCAAACTTGCATCCCATCCCTTTACATTCCTATCCAAATGCATTAAAGTCTCTCACATGGACTTATAGGCTCTTACATAAAAATTTAAATCCATGTAGATCCCTCTTCCACACTCTATCTCCCTCATAACTCCTTTGATCATCCATTTTTTCCATCCTCTCACACCCAATCTCCTTATGATACTTGTCACGAGGATATGGATTTGAGTATGGTTCTTTGATTTTATCTTTAAAAGGGAATTATGAGTTTGCATTAGAGTTAATTATGAATTGTGAAGAGAGAGGGTTTCATTTATAGGACAAGGATGTAAGGATGGAGGGTCAAGATGCAAGGATAGAGTAAAGATGAAGGAGGGCTAAGATGCAAAGAAAGGGGAGCACATGGATTGCACTTCTTCAAATCCATAGCCTTGTAACAAGTTTCATAGGGGGGTTGAATGAGAGAGGAGGATCAAAATGGATGGTCAAATGGAGTTATGAGGGAGAAGTGTGGAAGATGGATGTAAGAGAATTTAAAGAGTTTTCAAGTCATCTAAGAGACTTTAAGTCATTTGGATGGGAATGTAAGAGGGATGGGATAGGAGTTTGACATTGGTTTGGCTTAAGACATATTAATCCTTGGTAAAAGTTGTGCACATGTTTCGGAAAGGGATTAGGCTTAGCTTAGGGGGGATTAGGATATAAGTGGAATGTTATAGGGATTCAAGTGGGCTAGCATTAATGAGGTGGGTTAATTAGTTGGTGAAATAGGATTAGCATGGGTGAATGGGTTGGATTTAGCTAATGATAAGGATTTAGGAATACTTAGAGGTTGGGGATTTGATTTTAAATGATTTATTTAATCAAAGGGGATTTTAGGATTAAATTAAATAGGCATGGTGAAATTATTTAATTTAATAGGAGAATAGGGATTTAATTGATAATCAAACTTTTAATTGTCATTTAAACTTATCAATTAGACTATAGTTAATTAAATGAATTAATTAACTAGGAGATGACATTGAATTAATTAAATATTAAATACTTAATCAATGATTCCTTAGGAGATGCCTAAATAGGATTACTTAAATGATGTAATCAGATTTAGATGTCTATACTCACCTCATACACCATGTTTCATCCATTGAAGGCTCACATCCATTTAGGGCTTGAAGCACATTTGAGTATACATATGTCCATCTTGGACACATCTACTCATCAAAAGAGGCTTAGAATGTCGATAATGTGGTTTGCATTCTCTTTTACCCCATTTCCTTTTGACCACTCATAGGTGTTAACCTTATTGTTCTTATTGAGTGTTTTGTTTAACCATTGTATTTCATTGACACTAGTGATTTTTAGGTGATAAAAGTATACCTAGCATGTCTAGTACACCCCTAGCTATTGCAACTTTTATAGGATTAGATGATGATGATCAAAATGAGCTAATCTCATCTTTGAGAAATATAATTAACAAAAACATCAAGGTAAAAAGCTTGCAAAAATCCTTAATGAATGTGAAAGAGAAACTACAAGGAACCCTAGCTATATAATTAATAGATCCTAATCTAAAGGATAGAGAAAAGGTTGTGATTCAAGATTTTGATGTTGAAATTAGTAGTTTATCAAATATAGCAGCAGTTCAAGCTCAAACAAGGCATGATTCTCAATTGTTTGACACTCTATGTCAAAATATCAGGAATAATCTAGAATCTGTTGATGCTTGTATCAAGGATATGAGAAGGTGTGAACAAGAAGGAAAGGTATTGTATGCCAAGTGCACAGTATCATTCAAGTTCAACAAGGATAAAAATGATGAGCTAAAAAAAAAAGCATGAAGACTTGCAAGCATTAGTAGATCACCTTCAACAACCTAATAGAAAAATTGAAGTTATTGAGGGTTAGATAAGGAAAACTTATGATGAGATAAGTGTTATATAGATGAAGAGAGAAAGAATAGCAAGGAGGCTCTCACTTCTAAGAGAACACTTATCTTTGAAGATTAGAAGAGTGTATGAAAGAAAGGACATCTTTTAATAAGTTTGTTTATTCAAATTTGAATGCTATGGAAATTGCATCGTATGGGTTGTGTGCTCTACTCATTATCTTAGAGGGAGTTAGAATAATTTTAGATTTTTCATTTATGGAAACATATGCTTTGTGTAAAGAATATATTTTATACAGATGAAGATTTCTCTATTAGGCATGGAAATTTGTCTAAGTACAAGATAGCTATCTAGTAGAACAAAGATAGTTTTCATGTGTATGGATGAAAAATATATTATTGGAACATGTAAAGTTGGACCTATAAATAGTAAAGAGTGTCATGATGACATATGTAAGTGCACAAGTCATTACAAATAGTATGGAATAAGTTATAAATTAAATACCAATAAAAGCAGTGTACAGGTAGAACAAAGTATAATAGAGAAGTGTCAACTATGGGTTAAGGAATTATTTTGTTTAGAAAATAATTACTTAAATAATTAGAGAAGACATCCTAGATGTAAACCCTAAGAGAGAAAGACTTATTTTTTCATTTTTCAAGTGTGTGAATGCTTGAAGTCCGATTGGATAGTTTTTATAAAATATAAAGGTATAAAGGAAAGAATTCAATATGTGAAGTTGTGTGTAAATTACAAGTGATATGCGAACTTATGTGAAAGTTGTACGTATGATATGAAAACTATATGTGATGTGAATTATGATGTATGATGTAAGATTAGAGAAATGTGAAGAGAGGAAAAGGAAAGATCAGATATTGAAGATATTAGCATTGTAAAAATATTTCTTTATCTATCTATTTTGTATCAAGGAACTATATTTTATATTGCATTTTTTGGCAGTGGGCTCATCTTACATAATTTTTTTAATTCTATGTAACAACTCCTAAAATGGTTGAGGCTTTTAACAGGACCTAGTTATTAGAATATATATAGTCCACCAATATAACTAAGAGAGGGGTAAATCAATTATCCAACTAATTTCACAATTATCAACCTTATTAAATCTTAACATATGAACAATATAATCAAAAACCACAAGAAGATACTCATGCACAATAACACTAGATATGTTAACTAGGGAAACACTTGTTTAGAGGGAAAACCCCTATGGTGATGATACTCACAAGATGATGTACTAATATAAATTATTCCTTGTTAGATGATGGACCCTATTAGGAGTCTATGAAAACATTTAGTACATATCAATCCATGTTAGGGGACTTTGAATCCCCATTAGGAGTTGTGCCAACCCTATTATGATTTTTGAAAGATAGATGGACCCACTGACCAAATAGTTGTAGTGGCAAGACCAATAACCACAATATCCAAATGATCACTAATTATTCCTTGCAAAATAATAGAATTGAACTGTGCTCCCTTCCTCTTTCTCTGCACTATCAACCAAACCTCAACTCCTTTTGAACTTGATACCAAATTATGAACTTCACATCCAATAATCCTTTGGATATCTTACTTGCATTTACCAAATACTCTACTCTTATTTGCACTTCCTTGCACACTTTGTAATTGATACTTGATGCATACATTCAATTACAAACAAGGAAAACATCTATCATTTATACCATATATTCAAAATTATTCCTTGAGTTGGCCTTGAGGCTTTTATGATTAATTACAATAAGATAATTAATTATTTTACAATTATAATATCATTTTTGGCTCAGAGTCTATACAAGTTCTCATATGTGTGACACTATGCCTTGCACACTTGTGGATGTCACCATCAAACTATCTGCTATCACTATCTAACTATGCATCTCCAAATTGTATATCTATTAGAAGATATAATGCAATCATCAAAAATCGCTTCTTAGCTACGTTGTCTTTATAATACTCACTATAAATTAGGCATATCTTTTGTGTGTCTTTGACTAACTTTATGTGCATTGAACCTTGTCATCAGGACATAGTCTAGAACATGTCCTTAATTGCGTGCCATCTAAAAATCAAAACCTTGTTTGTACAACCATGATCTCTATCTTCTACTATGTCAGTCTTCACAAAACCGCTGCTATGTTGATGTAAATGACAAAATAGTCATGAATGCAACATGTCAATACTCTCCAATGCTTATGATACTCCCGTAATGAAATACCATCATCATTCATGCTAGTAATCTCCCCCTTTGGCATTGTTGGAAACATAGATGAAAAACATTTAGGTTCCAAGAATACCAAAAAATACTATACTACTACTACTTTTGAACTCATCTTTTCAAATCCTCTTGATTGATCAAATCTGAAATCTTCTAGAGCACTTCTCTATTCAGCTTCTTCTAGGATTAGCATCAGTTTTCACATGCTAAACAAATCCCAATTTCTCCCCCATACATCAAAACCTTTCATACTATATATCTTCCCCATGAATTATTAAGAGATATGTTTCATGCATTCTCTCCCCCATTGACATCAATGACAAAGGCTTCATTATGTTAATTTATTACTTCAAGTCTTCAACCAGCTCAAGTGTCCAAAGATGTTGTTCAAAACCAAATACCAAGAGTCCTCAATGACTCTGATCATCATAGATACTCCCCCATATAGGAAGCATCAAATCTCAGTCCACATAGACAATAGTGCTCTGTACTACTGAACTGACTCAATCTCTACATCATCTACTCTAAAGTAGGCAAGGGCATATCCCCAAGCATACCTTTCAAGTACTCAAATGTATCTTTAGGTAAGGGCTTTGTAAAGGGTATGTGCAGGATCATGGTGTGCCAAAAAGTGGCAATGTGAAAAAAATAGAGTTTGAACATGTCTAAAAGCGCTTCAAAATCCGTTTTGACTTTTTTCACCTATCCAAGTACCAAACCTGGAAAGTAAGGATATCGGATCTCATATCGGATATCCGATATGAGATTCGATATCCGATATTGGCGATATAAAAATTGGAGGGAAAGGCACAAAAATTAGAGGGAAAAACAAATTTGTAAGTGATATAACTAATTTGAGTTATGAAATATGTAAAAATATAATATATAATCTATAAATATATAATATAATAACATAACTATTATATATAAAATAATATATAATCTATATATTATATAATAATATAATATAATATTATATATATATAACGTAATGTAAAGATATAATATATAATCTATTAATATATAATAATATATTATGTTATTATTATTATTATTATCTATAAATATAATATATATTATTATAATATATTATTATTATTTTTACTATATTTTTATTAAATATAATAACATAATATATTATATATATGTTATTAATACATATTATTATTATCACATATAAATTATAATCTATAATATATTATTATTATTGTCATATGTAAATTATAACATATAATATATTATGTTATTATTATTATAATCTATAAATTATATATATATATATATATATGATTGTTATACTATATTATTATTATTTTTACTATATTATTTCTAGTGGAGTCATTTATATGGTTCAAAAGGGCTCACAGGATGACCTATGACCCCTTTCGACACATTCCATGACGACATATGTCCCTAAGGGATCCTAAGACCCCTAGGGACATATTAAAATAGTTTATATGGGTCGAAGGCTGTCACAGGATGACCTATGAACACTTTCGACATAGTAAAAGATGACATTTGTCCCTAGGGGTCCGAGGACCCTTAAGGACATATTAGAATCATTCATATGGGTCGAAGGGGGTCATAGGGTGACCAATGACCACTTTTGACACATTCCACGATGACATATGTCTTTAGGGGTCCTAAGACCCCTAGGGACATATTAGAAACATTCATATGGGTCAAAGAAGATCATAGGGTGACATATGACCCCCTTCGACACATTCCACGATGACATATGTCCTTAAGGGTCCTAAGACCCCTAGGGACATATTAGAATCTTTCATATGGTTTGAAGGGGTTCATAAGGTGAACTATGACCCCCTTCGACACATTACATGATGACATATGTCCTTAAGGGTCCTAAGACACCTAACGACATATTAGAATGCTTCATACGGGTCAAAGGGGGTCATAGGTTGACCTATGACCCCCTTTGACCCATTAAATGATGACATATGTCTCTAGGGGTCCTAGGACCCCTAGGGACATATTAGAATCATTCTTATGAGTCAAAGGGGCTCATAGGGTGACCTATGACCCCCTTCGACCCATTAGATAATGACATATATATTAGAATCATTCTTATGGTTCAAAGGGGGTCATAGGTTGACTTATGACCCTCTTCGACACATTACATGATGACATATGTCCCTAGGGGTCCTAAGACACCTAGGGACATATTAGAATGCTTCATATGGGTCAAACGGTGTCATAGGTTGACCTATGACCCCCTTCGACCCATTAAATGATGACATATATAACTAGGGGTCCTAGGACCCCTAGGGACATATTACAATCGTTCTTATGGGTCAAAGGGGGTCATAGGTTGACCAATAACCCCCTCTGACCCATTACATGATTACATATGTCCCTAGGGGTCCTAGGAACCCTAGGGACATATTAGAATGTTTCATATGGGTCAAAGGGGGTCATAGGTTGACCTATGACCCCCTTCGACCCATTAAATGACAACATATATCCCTAGGGGTCTTAGGACCCCTAGGGACATATTAGAATCTTTGACCCATTACATGATGACATATGTCCCCAGGGGTCCTAGGATCCTTCGAGACATATTAGAATCATTCATATGGGTTAAAGGGGGTCATAGATTGACCTATGACCCTGTTCGACCCATTACATGATGACATATGTCCCCAGGTGTCCTAGGATCCCTTGGGACATATTAGAATTATTCATATGGGTCAAAGGGGGTCATAGGCTTACCAATGACCCCCTTTGACCCATTAAATGATGACATATGTCCCTACCAGTCCTAGGACCCCTAGGGACATATTAGAACTGTTCTTATGGATCAACGGGGGTCATAGGTTGACCTATGACCCCCTTCAACCCATTAAATGATGACATTTGTCCCTAGAGGTGCTAGGACCACTAAGGACATATTAGAATCATTCTTGTGGGTCAAAGGTGGTCATAGGTTGACCTATAACCCCCTTTGACCCATTACATAATGAAATATGTCCCTAGGGGTCCTAAAACCCCTAGGGGCATATTAGAATCCTTCTAATTGGTCAAAGGGGGTCATAGGGTGACCTATGACGCCCTTCAACCCATTACCTGATGACATATGTCCATAGGGGTCCTAGGACCCCTAGGGACATATTAGAATGCTTCATATGGGTCAAAGCGAGTTATTGGTTGACATATGACCCCCTTCAACCTAATAAATAATGACATATCTCCCTAGGTGTCCTAAGACTCCTAGGGACATATTAGAATCATTTTTATGGCTCAAAGGGGGTCACAGGTTAACCTCTGACCCCCTTCGACATATTATATTATGACGTATGTCCGAACATATTAGATTCGTTTATATGGATCAAAGGGGGTCATAGGTTGACCTATGACCCCCTTCGACCCATTAAATGATGACATATGTCCCTAGGGGTCCTAAGAGACCTACGGACATATTAGAATCATTCTTATGAGTCCAAGGGGGTCATAGGTTGACTTATGACCCCCTTTGACCAATTACATGATGAAAAATTTCTCTAGGGGTCCTAGGACCCCTAGGAACGTCTTAGAATTATTCATGACCCATTACATGATGACATAAGTCCCTAGGGGTCCTAAGACCCCTAAAGACATATTAGAATCTTTCATATGGGTATAAGGGGGTCATAAGTTGACTTATGACCCCCTTCGACCCATTATATGATGCATATGTCCCTAGGGGTCCTAGGACCTATAGGGACATATTAGAATCGTTAATATGGATCAAATGGGGTCATAGGTTGACCTATGACCTCCTTCGATCCATTAAATAATGAAATATTTTCTTAGGGGTCTTAGGACCCCTAGGGACATATTAGAATTGTTCGTATGGGTCAAAGAGAATCATAGGTTGACCTATGACCACCTTCGACACATTACATGATAACATATGTCCCTAGAGGTCCTAGGACCCTTAGGGACATATTAGAATGCTTCATATGGGTCAAATGGGGTCATATGATGACCTATGACCCCCTTTTACCCATTAAATGACAAGATATGTCCCTAGGGGTCCTAGGACCACTAGGGACATATTATAATTATTCTTATGGGTCAAAGGGGTTCATAGGGTGACCTATGACTCCCTTCGAACCATTACATGACAACATATTTCCTTAGGGATCCTAGGACCCCTACGGACATATTAGAATGCTTCATATGAGTCAAAAGGGGTCATAGGTTGACCTATGACCCCCTTAGATCCATTAAATGATGGCATATGTCCCTAGGGATCCTAGGACCCCTAGGGACATATTAAAATCACTTTTATGGGTCAAAGGGAGTCATAGGTTGACTTATGACCCCCTTCAACCAATTACATGATGACATATGTCCCTTGGGGTCCTAGGACCCCCAGAGAGATATTAGAATCATTCTTATGGGTCAAAGGGGATCATAGGGTCACCTATTACCTCCATCAACCCATTAAATGATGACATATGTCCTCAGGGATCTTAGGACACCTAGGGACATATTAAAATGCTTCATATGGGTCAAAGGGTGTCATAGATTGACTTATGATCCCCTTCGACCCATTAAATGATGACATATATCCCTAAGGGTCTTAGGACCCCTAGAGACATATTAGAATCATTTCTATAGGTCAAAGGGGGTCATAGGTTGACTTATGACCTCCTTCGACCTATTAACCTATTACATGACAACATATGTCCCTAAGACCCCTAGGGACATATTAGAATCATTATTCTGGGTCAAAGGAGGTTATAGGGTGACGTATGACCCCATTTGACCCATTAAATGATGACATATGTCTCTAGGTGCCCTAGGACTCTTAGGGACATATTAGAATTGTTCTTATGGGTCAAAGGGGGTCATAGGTTGACCTATGACCCCCTTCAACCCATTAAATGATGACATATATCCCTAAGGGTCCTAAGACCCCTAGGGACATATTAAAATCGTTCTTATGGGTCAAAGGGGGTCATAGGTTGACCTATGATCCCCTTCGACCCATTACATGATGACATATGTTCCTAGGGGTCCTAAGACCCCAAGGGACATATTAGAATCCTTTTAATAGGTCAAAAGGGGTCATAGGGTGACCTATGATCCCCTTCAACCCATTACGTAACGACATATGTCCATAGGGGTCCTAAGACCCCTAGGCACATATTAGAATGCTTCATATGGGTCAAAGGGGGTCATAGATTGATCTATGACCTCGTTTGACATATTAAATGATGACATATCTTCTTAAGGGTCCTAGGACCCCTAGGGACATATTAGAGTCATTCTTATGGCTCAAAGGGGGTCATATGTTAACCTATGACACCCTTCGACATATTACATGATCACATATGTCCCTAGGGGTCCTAGGACCCCTAGGAACATATTAGATTCATTCATATGGGTCAAAGGGGGTCATAGGTTGACCTATGACCCCCTTCGACCCATTACATGATGACATATGTCCCTAGGGGTCCTAGTACCCTTAGGGACATATTAGAATCATTCTTGTCAGTCTAAGGAGGTCATAGGTTGACTTATGACCCACTTTGATACATTACATGATGACATATGTCCCTAGGGGTTGTAGGACACCTAGGGACATATTATAATGCTTCATATGGGTCAAAGGGTGTCATAGGTTGACCTATAACCCGCTTCGACCCATTAAATGATGACATATATAGCTAGGGGTCCTGGAACATATTACAATCATTGTTACGGGTCAAAGGGGGTCATAGGTTGACCTATAACCCCCTCTGACACATTACATGATGACATATGTCTCTAGGGGTCCTAAGACCCCTAGGGACATATTAGAATGCTTCATATGGGTCAAAGGGGGTCATAGGTTGATCTATGACCTCTTTTGACCCATTAAATGATGACATATCTCCCTAAGGGTCCTAGGACCTCTAAGAACATATTAGAATCATTCTTATGGATTAAAGGGGGTCATATGTTAACCTATGACACCCTTTGACATATCACATGATGACATATGTCCCTAGGGGTCTTAGGACCCCTAGGAACATATTAGATTCATTCATATGGATCAAAGGGGGTTATAGGTTGACCTATGACCCCCTTCGACCCATTACATGATGACATATGTCCCTAGGGGTCCTAAGACCCCTAGGCACATATTAGAATCATTCTTATGGGTCAAAGGAGGTCATAGGTTGACTTATGACCCACTTTGACACATTACATGATGACATATGTCCCTAGGGGTCCTAGGACACTTAGAGACATATTAGAATGCTTCATATGGGTCAAAGGGTGTCATAGGTTGACCTATGACCCCGTTCAACCCATTAAATGATGACATATATAGCTATGGGTCCTAAAACCCCTAGGGACATATTACAATCATTCTTATGGGTCAAAGGGGATCATAGGTTGACCTATAACCCCCTCTGACCCATTACATGATGACATATGTCCCTAGGGGTCCTAGGACCCCTAGGGACATATTAGAATGTTTCATATGGGTCAAAGGGGTCATAGGTCCTTTCAACCAATTAAATGATAACATATATCCCTAGGGGTCCTAAGACCCTTAAGGACATATTAGAATTTTTGACCCATTAGATGATGACATTTGTCCCTAGGGGTTCTAGGATCCCTCGAGACATATTAAAATAATTCATATGGGTTAAAAGGGGTCATAGGTTGACCTATGACCCCGTTCTACCCATTACATGATGACATATGTCCCCAGGGGTCCTAGGATCCCTAGGGACATATTAGAATGGTATATATGGGTCAAAGGTTATCCTAGGGACTTATGTCCCTAGGGGTCCTAGAGACTTATTAAAATCGTTCTTATGGGTCAAAGAGGGTCATAGTTTGACCTATGACCCCCTTGGACACATTACATAACGACATATGTCCCTAGGGGTCCTAGAACCCCTAGGGATATATTAGAATAGTTCTTATAGGTCAAAGGGGCTAATAGGGTGACCTATGACCCCCTTTGACCCATTCATGATGACATATGTCCTAGCGATATATTAGAATTGTTCTTATGGGTGTAAGGGGGTCATAGGTTGACTTATGACCCACTCCGACACATTACATGGTGACATATGTCCCTAGGAGTCTTAAGACCCTTAGGAACATATAAGAATGCTTCATATGGGTCAAAAGTTGTCATAGGTTGACCTATGACCTCTTTCAGCCCATTAAATGATGACATATGTACATAGCGGTCCTAGGACCCCTAAGGACATAATAGAATCATTCTTATGGGTCAAATGGGGTCATAGGTTGTCCTATGATCCCCTTTGACCCTTTAAATGATGACATATGTCCCTAGCAGTCCTAAGACCCCTAGAGACATATTAGAATCATTCTTAGGGGTTCAAGGGGGTCATAAGTTGAACTATGACCCCTATGACCCCCTTCGATAGATTACATGATGACATATATCCCTAGGTGTCCTAGGACCCTTAGGGACATATTAGAATTGTTTATATGGGTCAAATGGAGTCATAGTTTGACCTATGACCCGCTTCGACCCATTACATGATGACATATGTCCCTAGGGGTCCTAGGATCTCTACGGACATATTAGAATCATTCATATGGGGGCAAAGTGGCTCATAGGTTGATTTATGACCCCCTTCGACCCATAAGAACGATTCTAATATCTACCTAGGGGTCCTAGGACCCCTAAGAACATATGTCATCATTTAATAGGTCGAAGGGGATCATAGGTACCCCTATGGGACCTTTTGACCCATAAGAACGATTCTAATATGTCCCTAGGGTTTCTAGGACCTCATAGGGACATATGTCATCATGTCATGGGTTGAATGGGGTCATAGGTCAACCTATGACCCCCTTAGACCAATAAGAATGATTCTTATATGTACCTAGGGGTTTTAGGAACCCTAGGGACATAGGTCATCATGTAATTGGTCGAAGGGGGTAATAGGTCAACCTATGACCCCCTTTGACCCATATGAACAATTTTAATATGTCCTTTGGGGTCCTAGGACCCCTAGCTATATATGTCATCATTTAAGGGGTCAAAGGGGGTCATAAGTCAACCTATGACACCTTTTGACCCATATGAAGCATTTTAATATGTCCCTAGGTGTCCTAGGACCCCTAGGGACATATGTCATCATGTAATGTGTCGAAGAGGGTCATAAGTCATCATATGACCCCTTTTGACCCATAGAATGATTCTAATATGTCTCTAGAGGTCCTAGGACCCCTAGGGACATATGTCATCATCTATTGGGTCGAAGGGGGTCATAGGTCACCCTATGAGCCCCTTTGACCAATAAGAATTATTTTAATATGTCCTTAGGGGTCCTAAGACCCCTAGGGACATATGTGGTCATGTAATTGGTCGAAGGGGGTCATAGGTCAATCTATGACCCCCTTTGACCCATATGAATAATTCTAATATGTCCCTAGGGGTCCTAGGACCCCTAGGGACATATATCATCATTTAAAGGGTCGAAGGGGGTCATAGGTCAACCTATGACCTCCTTGGACCCAAATGAACAATTCTAATATGTCCTTAGGGTTCTTAGGAGCCCTAATGACATATGTCATCATTTAATGGGTCGAATGGGGTCATAAGTCAACCTATGACCCCCTTTTACCCATATGAACAATTCTATTATGTCCCTCGGTGTCCTATGACCTGTAGGGACATATGTCATCATGTAACGGGTCAAAAGGGTTCATAGGTTGACCTATGACCCCATTTGACCCATAAGAATGATTCTAATATGTCCCTAAGACCCCTAGGGACATATGTCATTGTGTAATGGGTTGAAGGGTGTCATAAGTCACCCTATTACCCCCTTTGACCCATAAGAATGACTATAATATGTCCCTAGGGGTCCTTAGGGGTACCTAGGACCCCTAGGGACATATGTCATCATGTAAAGAGTCAAAGGGGGTCATAGGTCAACCTATGACTCCCTTTGACCCATAAAAACAATTTTAATATGTCCCTAGGGTTCCTAAGACCCCTTTGCACATATGTCATTATGTAATTTGTCGAAAGGGGTCATAGGTCAACCTATGACCCCCTTTGACTCATAAGAAGCATTCTGATATGTCCCTAGGGGTCCTAGGACCCCTAGAGACATATGTCATCATGTAATAGGTCAAAGGGGGTCATAGGTTGACCTATGACACCCTTTGACCCATATGAACAATTCTAATATGTCTCTAAGTGTCCTATGACCTATAGGGACATATGTCATCATGTAATGGGTCAAAGGGGGTCATAGGTTGACCTATGACCTTGTTTGACCCATAAAAATGATTTGAATGTCCCTAGGTGTCCTAGAACCCCCAAAGACATATGTCGTCATGTAATGTGTTGAAAGGTATCATAAGTCACCCTATGACCATCTTTGACCCATAAGAATGATTCTAATATTTCTCTAGGGGTCTTAGGACCCCTAGGGACATATGTCATCATGTAATGCATTGAAGGGGGTCATAGGTCAACCTATGATCCCCTTTGACCCATAAGAACTATTCTCATATGTCCCTAGGGGTCGTAGGGACATATATCGTCATGTAATGGGTCAAAGGGGGTCACAGGTCAACCTATGACCCCCTTTGACCCATATGAACAATTATAATATGTCCCTAGCGGTCCTAGGACCCCTAAGGACATATGTCATCATTTAATGGGTCGAAGGGGATCATAGGTCAACCTATGACCCCCTTCGACCCATATGAACGATTCTAATATGTCCTTAGGGGACCTAGGACCCCTAAGGACATATGTTGTCATGTAATGTGTCGAAGGGGGTCATAAGTCAACCTATGACCCCATTTGACCCATAACAATTATTCTCATATGTCCCTAGGGATCCTCAGGACATATGTCATGATGTAATTGGTCAAAAGGGGCCATAGGTCAACCTATGACCCCCTTTGACCCATATGAACAATTCTAATATGTCCCTAGGCGTCCTAGGATCCCTAGGGACATATGTCATCATTTGATGGATCGATGGGGGTCATAGGTCAACCTATGACCCCCTTTGATCCATATGAACAATTCTAATATGTCCCTACGGGTCCTAGGACCCCTCGGGACATATGTCATCATTTAATGGATCAAAGGGGTTCATAGGTCAACCTATGATCTCTTTTGATCCATATGAACAATTCAAATATGTCCCTACGGGTCCTAGGACCGCTAGAGACATATGTCATCGTTTAATGGGTTGAAGGGGGTCCTAGGTCACCTTATGACCCTCTTTGACTCATATGAATGATTCTAATATGTCCCTAGGGTTCCTAGGACCCCTAGGGACAAATGTCTTCATGTAACGGGTCGAAGGGTGTCATAGGTCAACCTATGACTCCCTTTTATCCATATGAACGATTCTAATATGTGCCTAGGGGTCCCAAGACCCCTAGGGACATATGTCATCATGTAATGTGTCGAAGGGGGTCATAGGTCAACCTATGACCCCCTTCGACCCATAAGAATGATTCTAATATGTCCCTAGGGGTCCTGGGACCTCTAAGAACATATGTCATTATGTAATGGGTCGAAGGGGATCATAAGTCAACCTATGAGCCCCTTCGACCCATATGAATGATTCTAATATGTCTCTAGGGATGCTAGGACCCTTAGGGACATATGTCATCATGTAATAGGTCAAAGGGGGTCATAGGTCAACCTATACACCCTTTGACCCATATGGACAATTCTAATATGTCCCTAGGGGTCCTAGGACCCCTAGGGACATATGTCATCATTTAATTGGTCGAAGGGGGTCATAGGTCAACCTATGACCCCTTTTGACCCATAAGAACGATTCTAATATGTCCCTATGGGTCCTAGACCCCTAGGAACATATGTCATCATTTAATGGGTTGAATGGGGTCATAGGTCAACCTATGACCCCCTTTGACCCATAAGAACAATTCTAATATGTCCTTAGGGGTCCTCGGACCCCTAGAGACATATGTCATCATGTAATGCATCGAAGGGGGTCATAGGTCAACCTATGACCTTCTTCAAACTATAAGAACGATTCTAATATGTCACTAGGGGTCCTAAGACCCCTAGGGACATATGTTGTTATGTAATGGGTCGAAGGGGGTCATAGGTCAACCTATGACCCCCTTTGACTCATATATATTAATAATATACATATATATTAATAACATACATATTAATATAATAATATATATTAATAACATATATATATGTGGTTATTATATTTAATAAAAATAGTATGTTATTATATGTATATTAATAACATACTCTTATATATATATATATATATATATATATATATATATATATATATATATATATATATATATATAATACATAGTAATATAACAAAAATAATTTATAAATGATAAGCTATAAAATATTATGTTATAATATATATTACGTTATTATATATATTAATAACATATATATATATATTACTTTATTATATTTAATAAAAATATTACGTTACTATATATATATTAATAACATACTTATATATATATAATGTTATTATATTTATTAATAACATATACATATAAGGTTATTATATTTAATAAAAATATTACGTTATTATATATATATATAGCATACTTATATATATATATATATTACATTATTATATTTAGTAAAAATAATAACAATATAAATTATATTTATAGATTATAATGAGAATAACATAATATATTATATGTTATATCTTTACATTACGTTATTATATATATATATATATATATATATATATATATATATATATATATATATATATATATATATATATATATATATATATATATATATATATATATATATATATATATATATATATATATATATATATATATATATATATATATATATATATATATATTTTAATACATATTTACATAGTAATATAACAAAAATAATTTATAAATCATAAGCTATAAGTCTTAAATCCATTTTTCCCTCCAAAATGGGTTGGGATTTCAAATTTCCCACCAAAATTCACCTAGCCATTTTGGATATCCGATTTCAAATCAGATATCCGATTTCAAATCCGATATCCGATTTCAAATCTGATATTCGATTAGGCTTGGAATTTACCAAGCCTACCCGATTAACCCAAAAGATGTGTTTGAAAAGGGTTTTAGTGATACTCAAACTTCGGGTAGTCATCTGACAATGTTATTTTGATTGAAATTGAATGAAACGAAAAAGGTTTTTTAATATCGCTCTCAAGATTCCATCAATATAATTTTTGTCAAATTCTGAGACCGATAAGTATTTATTAGTTAATTATCAATGAAGATTATTGTAAAATGCTGATTGACATACTGATTGAAAAATAGCTATCATTTTGAAATGGTATAACATTTTTTAAATCTAAAAGTTGCATCACATTCTATGCTTCGCCTAGTATAAGAAAAAAATTAATTAATTTGGTAAAATTTTCTATTAGTTAAGGTGGTCAGACATGGGACTTTTTTTTTCTGAAAAATTTTTGGTAGAAAATTCATATTTGATTATTTATTTGGAATAAAAATATCAAAAAATATGTGTCACATCTAAGCATTAGTCTACTTTTCATATCTATAATTATATTAAAAAAATATTATCATTTGATTTTGATTAAGGTGGTCAGACATACACCTACTTTTTATTTTTACCCTGAAATTTTTGTAGTATTGCATTAAAATTCAAACTTTTGACCAATCAATTATTTTTTTCTCCTAATAAGGCTTAGTAGTTTAGAAACTACATTCAATTTCCTATAGATTATTTTCTTACAACTTTTTGATATTAAATCCATAACCACTTTAAAATTATGTGTCAAGTTGACATAACCCTGATTTTCTAATTTTTCACTGCCACTTAAGGCTATAGTTTGGTACACCATGATCCTTCTTATACCCTAAATATATATGCAATATAATCTTTAGTACTCACATATTCCAATCTAATCTCCTTGTATGTTTCCTTATCTCTCAAAACTTGATACTTAATAGATATATGCTTTGTCTTAGAATTCAATATAGGATTCTTAGACATAATTACTATACCTTTACTATCATAGTATATGATAGTAGGTTCTAAGAATTATATCCCAATATCCTTCATCATCTACTTCATCCACATAACTTAATTACAATTATTTTTTGTTGCTACATACTCTACCTTAATTAAAATTATTTGTTGTTGCTACATACTCTACCTCTGCTATACTCTGCAAAATACAATCTAGTATTTTTCTTAGCCAAGAAACCAATCTTCCTCCAAGAAAGAATACTACACCACTAGTACTCTTTCTATCATCCATACTAATTTTTCAATTTGCATCAGTATAAGAATATACAGTGAAACCACTTGATCTATCATACCATATTCCATAATTAGATGTTCCCTTCAAATATATTAATATCATTTTTACTACTATATAATAATACACCTTAGGATCAACTTGAAATCTAGCTCCAATCCCAACTACATTATCTATATCTGGTCTAGTGTGAGTAAAATATTGCAACCTCCAATCATGGATTTATACTTCTTTTGTTGAACTATAGGTGTCTCATCTTTGCTTGATAAGTTGTGACTAGTTATCATTGGTGTGGCAATACGCTTACAACTTTCTAAGCCAAATCTCTTCAAAAATACTTTCAAATACTTTGCTTGTGAAATAAAAATGCCATCACTATTTTGTACAATCTGTGAACCTAATAAAAACTTAATTTCTCCTATCATACTCATTTCAAACTCAATCTTCATTTCTTTAGCAAACTTATCACTTGCTTCATCATTACCTCCAAATATTATGTCATCAAAAAATATTACTACTATCAACAAATCATTCTCTATTTCTTTCAAATACAAGTTACTATATTTCATACCTTTAGTGAATCAAAGTTTTCCCAATTACTTGTCTGATATTCCATACTATGTTCTAGGTGTTTGCTTTAGACCATACAAAGCTTTCATCAATCTACATACCATATCTTTCTATTCTGTTAGAGGAAAACCTTTAGGCTTCTCAATGTATACTTCTACTTCAAGTTCTCCATTTAGGAAGGTTGGTTTGACATCAATTTGATGCACTTTGAATTTCTTATTTGCTAGATAAGCCAAGAATATTTTCACTACTTCTATTCTGGCTACAAGGGCTAAGTCTCTTCATAGTCTATTCCTTCTTGCTATTAATATCCTTTGCACGCAAGTTTGGCCTTGTTTCTTACAACTATACCTTGTTCATTCATCTTATTTTTGAATACCCATTT
The DNA here is from genome assembly GCA_028749045.1 of Cupressus sempervirens. NCBI lineage: Eukaryota > Viridiplantae > Streptophyta > Pinopsida > Cupressales > Cupressaceae > Cupressus > Cupressus sempervirens. Next base: position 799,228,380 of record CM053791.1, on the reverse strand, counting down.
GGTTCCAATCACAATCTTGTCTTTAGGTCTTGGAATTAATTCTCATGTTTCATTCCTCACAATCTGATCTAATTCTTCCTTCATTGATTGAACCCAATGATCATCTTTACATTCTTCATCTATACTCTTAGGTTCAACTTGAGAAATCAAACATATCTCTTCATTAACTATGTTCCTTGTATCACTCCTTTGTCTTTGCTTCCAATTATCTTTTTTGGAGGGTGATTCTTTGTCAAGTTCCTATTAGAGGTTGAAGTTGCTAACTCAACTCTCACTTCTTCTCTTGGTTTAGATCTTTCTCCTCTTTTATCAACAATTTTCACTTCATTTTTTAGATCATTATTAGTCTCAAAGAAAACTTCTACATTTTGTCTTACAATTCTATTAATATCTTCTTCTTCATTAGATTTGTTGTTAGAAATGCTTTAGAATAACTAAAAGGGGGGGTGAATCAATTATTCAAGGTCCAAATGTCCAATTAAAACTTTTTTATCAAGTAAAGTAAGCCTTTAAAACTATTCTTTCATCCAAGCTTAAACTTTCCTACTTAGCAAGTTACTGTAAATCAATATGCAAGCATAACACGTGAAAAATCAACACATAACACAGTGATTTATGTGAAACCCTAATTTGGGAAAAACCAATAGTAACATGCTACTCAATTCTCACTCTTCTGAAGTGATGCCTTGTGAAAGGCCTACCCTATTAAAGGCTACAACATACTGTTAAATGTGACCTGATTAAAGGATTTAACCACTTTGTTAGAAGTGGGTCTAGTTAGAGGACTTTAGAACATTCACTTGGAATATCACCCTGTTAAATGAATTACAAATGGCTATTAAACCAAGCTAGGTCCATAGGATTTTACCCTAGCTTACACAATAATTAGAGAGTAACAACAAGGGCTTTTGATTTGATACAACTCATAAATTAACTTGCAAATTTTAGATCACAATTTAGCTCATAACATTGCCTGGCTTTTAGTCTCTACAACTCTAATAGCTTGTTCCCCTTTTCAAGCTTTGTCTCCTTGAGTCTTGTAAGAATCTGCATTAGAGCAGAATTTCTCCAAGACCAAGGAACTCAGATACACAAGCACAGAATAGACCAGAGTATGATCAGAATAACTGTATATTATTCAATTCACTACCAAATACACTAGGAGTGCCTCAATATAAAGGCCTCTGAGATGCACCTAGAGTGCCTAGGAATCAGCACCATGATAAGTCCAACAACTAGGCACATGTCCACCAGATATGGGTTATCCTCCATTATGCACTGAAGTAAGTGTGATGAAGTGAGGATAAGCCTACAAAGGTGAAAACACACACATCAGTGTTGTAGACAACATGTGCTAAATTAGGATTGCAAAAAACTGTGTTGTCAACATGACAACTCAGGGAATGATGCAAACTCCTATGGTGTAGACACCATGTGCATAAATAGAGTGGCATACTTCTATGTTGTCTACATGACAACTGTAGAAGATGCACAAACTCCTAAGTGTCTCATAAAGAGAAATAATAAAATAATGAAAAATAATAAAATAATGCACTAACCTAAGTTAACTTAAGTAAAGTGTAAATAGTAAATACCTATTTACACCAACACCCCCCCTTAAGTGCAACTTAGGGAAATGTACTTAAGCTCAGTAATGCATAATGGGTCTCGGCTACTAGCCAAGTTAGGTACCCATGTACAAAAGCAATGCTAAAATGATGCAATGCAATCTCTCATAAAGCGGAGAAAGAGGGAAAACCTCATGGGAAAAACCCTCCTCCAAAAAGAGAGATAAGTACAATAGAGAGAGAAAAAGACCTCATAAGAGGAAGAAATCCCTCCCAGAAGAAGAAGAAGAAGAAGAGAAGTCAAGGGACTTCCCTATCAGCAACATCCCGCACCCCCAAGAGATCTCGTAAATGAGAATACTTAACCTCTGTAAAGGGTTTGGTAAAAATATCTGCGACCTGCTCTATTGTAGGACAGTACTGAAGGGCTATGATCTGCTCATGTATAAGCTCTCTAATATAGTGCATATGAACCTCAGTGTGCTTTGCCTGCTGATGCTGAACTGGATGCTTATTCAATGGCACTTTGATTGTCACAATGAAGAATTGTTGGCTTAGGTAGATGAAATCCAAATTCCTCCAAGATATGCTGTAACCAAAGAGCCTTTGTAGCTGCATTGACAGCCCCTTGATACTCAGCCTCTGTGGAAGAAAGAGCAACATTGTTCTGCTTCTTACTTTGCCAACAGATAGGGTCAGAACCAAGGTGAAATGTGTACCCTGAAGTAGACTTTTGAGAATCTAAATTGTCTGCATAGTCTGAATCTGTGTATCCAATCAACTGAAGCCCTGTACCTACTGCATAATGAATCCCATGTGAATATGTACCCTTGATATAGTGCAAAATGTGCTTGGCAGCCTTCCAATGAAGCTCACGAGGTTCTTGCATAAAGCGTGAAACCATACCAACTGCAAAGGCAATATCAGGACGTGTGTGTGTCAAGTAGATAAGGCTCCCAACTAATTGTCTATATAATGTTGCATCAAGAAGTGGTGTTGCGCACTTAGCCTCTAGCTTAACACCTGATAAGAAGGGAGTAGGAGCAGGCTTACAGTCACTCATGTGAAATTGTGAAAGCAAATCAAGAGCATACTTGGGTTGTGAAAGTGAAATCCCGGCTGAAGACTATATGATTTCAATGCCAAAGAAATAGTGTAGCAAACCCAAGTCTATCATGGCAAATCTGTCCTGAAGAGAGGTCTTGACACTGGCTATGATGGATGCAGTGCTCCCTGTAATGATCAAGTCATCGACATAAAGCACTAAGATCAAGTGAGAGTCATCTTTCTGAAGAATGTAAACATTTGAATTAGAATGACATCTTCTGAAACCAACTAAGAGGAGAAAGGAGTCCATTTTGGCATACCATGCCCGAGGAGCCTGCTTTAAACCATAAATAGACTTCTTTAATCTGCAAACCATAGTAGAATCCTGGATGAACCCCTGTGGCTGCTCCATATAGATTTCCTCATGAAGGTCACCATTCAAAAAAGTGCTCTTAACATCCATCTGGTGTATAACCCATCCTTGAGCTGCAGCAATTGCTAGTGTCAGGCGAATGGAGTTCATTTTGGCGACTGGTGCAAAAGTCTCTGTATAGTCAACACCTGGAACTTGTGAGAAACCTTTGGCAACTAGTCGAGCTTTGTGTTTATCAATACTACCATCCGCTACAAATTTGGTTTGATAGATCCACTTGCATCAAACCACTTTTCTTCCCTTTGGAAGGGGGACTAAGTCCCATGTGTTGTTTTTCATCAAGGAATTGTATTCTTCCTTCATTGCGGTATCCCATTCTGGAATCCCTGATGCTTCCTTAAAAGACTGCAGATCTGAAGCAATGGCAATGTATGCATGTGGAAATGACTTGTATTGTGACCTAGTCCTCCGAGTATCTGAAGGATTTCCCACCATTGAACCTGGAGCATCAAGAGTTTGTTGTGCCCAATGAGGTTTAGTGGAAGAAGATGAAGGAATATCCTCAACTATTTGTTGACCCTGCAAAGGTGGTGTCTTGCGAGTCAAGGTTAGAGGAATTTCATCTTCCAAGTCGCTTTCATCACTATGATCACTATCCACATGGGAGGAAGAAGGAGGAGTTGAAGAAGCCAAACTTGGACATGTTTCTTCAAAATGAACACTCCTCTCATAGAATATTTTGTGAGTCTCTGGATCCATTAATTTATATGCCTTGAGATGATCAGGATATCCAACAAATATGCATGGTTAGCTTTGTGGTTCTAATGCCTTACACTTTTGTGGAGGTATCCTAGCCCATGCTGGAGAACCAAAAACTCTAAAGTGCTTAACACTTGGTTTCCTTCCACACCATGCCTCAAAAGGTGTCATACCATCTAAGGCTTTACGCGGACTTCTATTTTGAATGTAGTTGGCATAGCACATGGCTTCAGCCCAAAACACTTGATCAAGAGACTTGTGTTGAAGCATGCAAGTAGTCATTTCTTTAAGGGTTATATTCTTTCATTCAGCTACACCATTCTGCTGTGGCGTGTATGCAACTGAATGTTGAAGATCTATCCCCTCATGTGTGCAATAGTCTATAAGTCTGGAATTGACATATTCTCTGTCATTATCTGTCCATAGTATCTTGATGGCTTTCCCAGATTTCTTTTCAACTTGAGATTTGAATGCCATAAAGTTGTCAAAGACTTCACTCTTATGACCAAGAAAAAATACCCAAGTGTACCGTGAAAAATCATCAATAAATGTAAGAACATAGAGGGCCTTGCCAAAAGAAGGTACTGGAAGGGGGCCAGCTACATCACTATGTACCAATTCTAGAATAGCAGTTGCTTTCCAAGACTTCCCCTTGTCATATTTCTCTGCGGGATGTTTACCTGCTTCACAGCTTGGACATACTCCCTCTGAAAACTGGACTTGAGGTAGACCAATGACCATTTCCTTGCTACTTAATTGCTGAAGGTAGCAATAATTAAGGTGTCCAAATCTGTCATGCCATAGTTTACTTTGAGTGTTTGAATGAGTCAACAAGGCAAGAGACGTGGATTTAGGCACAAAATTGGAGAAAGAATAAAGTCTTGTCTCATGGTTTGCCTTTCCAATCACCACCATCGAATCATCTTTGAGATTCTTTACCACTACGGTGTCGGGGAGGAACTCTACTTTGTTGCCACATCCATAGTGAGTGATTTGATAGATGGAGAGAAGGTTGGTGCTAAGGCTAGGAACATGAAGTACATCCTTGAAGATGTCATTCTCTATCTCAACATTCCCTTTACCTTCTACTTTGATTTGAGTATCATTTCCCACATAGATGTAGGGTACAGGTGAAGTGTTTAAAGAGGAAAAGTGATTGCTTGAAGCCCCCATATGATGAGATGCTCCAAAATCTAGAATTCATTCCTCCGGATTGTTTGTACTTGCAACTAAAGCTTGGCCTTTGCCCTTTGAAGTGGATGAAGAACCTTTGTCTTTGTATGTATTAGGAACATCAATTTTGTGTTTCCTCATAATGTTTACCAATTCATCAATCTACTTATCTTTGCAGTCATGTTCTTCATGTCCATTCCTCTTACAATAGGAACATGTTTTCTTCTCCTTCTTGTTGGAATTATTCCCTTTTTTATTGCTCTTTGAAGAAGATTTTCCTTGTTGTGAAGAAGAATTTTGAGTAGAAGGAGATTGATTTGTGGAAGATTGTTGTTTTGAGGAGGACTGTTGTGTCTCGTCTTGCTGCTTGGTCTTCCATTGCTTCTGCTTTTGGTTTGAGTTTTTACCACTTGAACTACCTTCATTTCCTACCAAGGCTTTAGTTTTGGAAGACTTGAGAATTCCCATACCCACGAGATTGTCATGTTCAAGGATCAACATTTCTAAGAATTTCTCAAATGAAGACTTAACATAGGCACTACCCATTGTTAATTTGTGTGTATTAAAGCTAGAAACAAAAGGAGCATATTCAGATGGAAGATGAGTCATGATGTGTTTGATCATCTTTCCATCTTTAATAGGTTCTCCACAATCATTTAGTTGAGCCCTATACATTTCTACTTGGGTAAGATAGTCTTTAATTGTATCAAAATTTCTAGGATCCAACTTGAGAAGTTTATCCTCTATTGTGTAAGTCGTGTCTTCATCTACTGTCCCATACAAAGCTTCTAATTTAGCCCAAACCTCTATTGGATCTGTAAGCTTTCTAATGTGAAATTTAATAGGATTAGAGATATTTTTTAACAAGGTACCTAAGGCCATCTCTTGTTTGGATTCCCAATCTTCTTTACGAGCTTCATCAGCATCAGCAGGAGGTTTCCTAGCTGCACCAGTAACATAACGCCATAAACCTTTTTTGACCAATGGCTCTTTAATGTTTTCTTTCCAAGTAGAATAGTTATGTGGAGTTAACTTTGAAAAAGAACCCATGATGCAAGATTTCAAGATAAAGGAGACACAGTACATAGTACACACCCCCCTTTTTTACTCAAACAAAAAATCCCCCCCAAAATAAATGATTTTGGCACTTTATATATAGTGCGTTTACAATGGGCCACTTGCCAAAATAGACAAAGTGGACTTTCTGATTTTCTTGATTACAACCTCTGTATAGAGTACAAATCTGGACTATTACAATAAGGCTGAAAATTACATCAATTGTTAAGCATTACAATGCAAAACAAGACCTATTTCTGAAAGTGATACTTCTAGCCAAATAAGACTACAATCGGATTGTAGATCTGAAAATTAGACAAAAAAATATCCACTTCCAAAAAAAATAGAACCTGAAAAGGAGTCCAGATGAGCCCGTACGATGCTTTTGAAGTTGCAAATCTCTGGATTAGACAGGTACAGTCATGAAAAACTACAATTTCTGACCAATCTGAGCACCAAAAAATAGAAACAAACTACACCACTAAAAAATTCAGAAAATTTTACCTAAAATCAAAAACAATCGCACCTGATTTGGAGTTCGAATGACCAAGTTATGGCTATTTGAAGTCAAGCTCCAAAATCAAAACTGCAAATGAAGAGGGGTGAACAGAGAAAATTAGGGGCTTAAATTTGACATCTAAACGGCCATCTTGGTAGCTCAAAATAGCCCTTATATGACGGTTAGATGGCCGTCAAATTTAGGACTTCTGAAGATTGACGTCAGCAGAAAAAGATAACTGCAATAGATGATGTGTTGTACGAAAGTGACAGCGTGGATGCTGACTGGATACCACGTCATTCCCTGAGCGAGATCGCTAATGGCAGCACGGCTCTGACGGGGCTGACTATAGGGCCTGCGTGGCTGCCGCATGTCCGTGGGCGAGAGAGTTGAAGTAGTCGTCGGTTTGCGGGATTGCAATGCCGGAATGGCGCACTGTCGGCGTCGGATTGTGTGCAAGTTTCTGCTAGGATGTGGTAATTTAATCCCACATCATCGGGGTGTGGGAGCGGTTGGCAATGGATAAGAAAACTGCCGCAGATACCGTGGTAAACTTGTGCCCTGTTTGGAAGGGGCCACCGGATTGGCGAGCAAGCCGCTTGAGTTGACTGCGCAGCCGGTGGTTGTTGCCGGATTAATAGCTCGACACCAAAAATTTTCCGTGCCCAATGAAATTAAGGGAGCGTAGAACTATTAAATATTCTGCAATAAATTGAATATTCTGCGAGCTGGGTGTGAAAATGCAGTGCCGCAAAATTTTTTTTTTTTTTCTAGACAACAATAATTTCAAAAAAAAATCCAAAAATACAGAGAAAAAATGCCAAAATTGGCAGAATTAAATAGATCCGAAAAATAAATTAATCAGATCGTAAGATTATCATACCAGATTTGTAGATCGGGCCTTCGGGTTTCGATTTGCAAAAAAAATTTTGCCTCCTAGTTGACTATGGCCTAAAATAGGCAAGTTTATACTCAATTTTCACCGAATTTTTGCTCCGGACGCAATGGCGAGGTCCGCTTCGGCTCTAGATGCTCCCAATTGCAGCTGATGCTCTGGATCTAAATCGGGTCTCTTGAAGAGATGAGGCAATGAGGTCTCCAAAGGCTATGTGACGAGTATCTCCCTCAGCTCTGATACCATGTAAGAATCTGCATTAGAGCAAAATTTCCCCAAGGCCAAGGAACTCAGATACATAAGCACAAAATAGACTAGAGTATGATCAGAATAACTGTATATTATTCAATTCACTACCAAATACACTAGGAGTGCCTCAATATAAAGGCCTCTGAGATGCACCTAGAGTGCCTAGGAATCAGCACCATGATAAGTCCAACAACTAGGCACATGTCCACCAGATATGGGTTATCCTCCATTATGCACTGAAGTAAGTGTGATGAAGTGAGGATAAGCCTACAAAGGTGAAAACACGCACATCATTGTTGTAGACAACATGTGCTAAATTAGGAGTGCGAAAAACTGTGTTGTCAACATGACAACTCAGGGAATGATGCAAACTCCTGTGGTGTAGACACCATGTGCATAAATAGAGTGGCATACTTCTATGTTGTCTACATGACAACTGTAGAAGATGCACAAACTCCTAAGTGTCTCACAAAGAGAAATAATAAAATAATGCACTAACCTAAGTTAACTTAAGTAAAGTGTAAATAGTAAATACCTATTTACACCAACAAGTCTTCATGCTTGATCTACCAGTGCAATCTCCTCTATGACCACTTATTCAAGTAGAGTCTCTGTATTCTATTCTTCCTTCTCCTCTTGATGTCTTATCCTTGACACCTTTCAACCACTTCACAATTTGGCACCCCAGCTACTCTTGCTTCTTGGCTTGTGACTCCTTAAATAGAAGTCTGGAATTATTTTTCCGACTCAATTCTTCCCTCCTTTAATTCCTGTTCAAATGGATTAGGTAGGATTCATTGAATCTAACCCACATCTTGTTCCTTCGAGAAACATCATGAAGAATCCTCTTGAAGTTTCTTTAAAATAGTTTACATAAAATTTGCACCAGATCATCATCCTTATCCTCCAACTAGTTCAAAAAAATCAAGGTAACAAACTTGTTAGCTTAGATTTGGTGAATCTTTGACTTTTCCAATAATGCAGTAGCTCAACACTATTGAAATTATAATTCTTGGCACATATTGTATTACTCGGCATCAACTACATTTTATTGATGCTTGGCACCTACTGTGGATTCACTCAGCATCTACTAAGTTTTTTTGATGCTCGGTACCTATTACTTTTCTCGACACCTAAACATGCTCAGCTCCTTTTGTATCACTTGACATACACTAGATTTTTCATTTACTTGGCACTAACTAAAAATCTACTCAACTTGAACTAGCTTGCTCAACAATCACTAAATGAACTTAGTTAAGCTTTGTAGACAACCTTGTTACAACTTATTCCTCCAATATTTCTAAGTGTGAACAACCTTTGTATCTTCAATTATATTATCAATACATCATTTTACCATTGTCTTAACTAATCCTTCCACTTCATTACAAAACCATAACTCAACATTTCCCTTAGGTGCTCTTGTTACATCTTGTTGATTAAATCCTCTTCATCAATCAACTAAGTGATAGTACTTGGATCTTATAAGCAATTTTCATTCTAGCAGATAGTAGGTTTGACATCAATGACAAAACTATGATTGAAAACATTCTTTATCAACAATCTTCTTTCTTTGCAACAATCTCCCTCTTATAATGATCTTTTCAATTAGATTTCCAACAATCTCCCTCTTTGGCATTGATGGAAAACCAAATTGATCGACCAAGTTATCAAAATGCTAACTAGGTTAAAATAGTAAATCAAATGCCAAAAAGAAAACTTTTATTCAAAACTATTCATTCTATCAACAACATAAATTAGCTTATGACTCCCTTAAATTCTTTGTTGACAAATTGTCTTCCTTTGATTCATTCTTATTTGTACTAATTTCTCCCTCTGAGCTGCTATTTCCTTTTGCATATCTTTGCTTTATGTTGTTCTTGATTCCCTCTTACATCATTTCTCCCTTTATATGCATTGATCATCTTCTGTTATTCTGGTATCTAACTATTTCTCCCTCTATCCATTTGATCCTATAAATTTTATTAGTTCTTGCTACTTCTCCCTTTATCCAATTGAATGTTGTTGATCAAATGTTTTTGATCAGTTTCTTGCTACTTCTCCCTCTTTCACTATAATGCCAAAGACATACGATTTCAGCATCTTAAATGCAAGTGTAGCATTTGTAGGTACTCCAATTTCTCCTTCTATCACCTTACTTTGTGACTAATTTGGATCTTTAGTACTTTGATTACTTCAGGCATGACCCTAAAGTAATTATCTTTTGCATTAATTTGTAATATGTCAATCAATCAACTCATTTGACGTAGAGCAGTCTTGCTTAATCTCAAGTAGCCTTGGCTAGGGGTATCACCCCTAGCTTACCTCTAAGATACTCAAAAGCATCTTTAAGTAGTGCTTTTGTAAAGATGTCAGCAATTTGTTCCTTTGAACTGACATATTCCATCCTTACTTGCTTATCTTCCACCAATTCTCTTACATAATGATACTTGATTGCAATATACTTTATTTTGGCATGTATTATAAGATTTTTTGATATGTTGATGGCACTTATATTATCACAATAGAGTATCACAGGCTCAGTTACCTCTTCCTGCATACCTTGCAATAGATGTTTGATCCATACAATATTAGTGCAGTTGATAGCAACAACAACATATTAAGCTTCTAATATGGACTGTGATATACAACTTTTCTTTTTACTGGTCCAAGTAATCAATCTTTTACCTAAGAAAAGTGCTCCTCCACTGGTGCTTTTTCTATCATCAATATTATCTCCCCAATTTTCATCAATGTAGGCTTTCAATTCAAACTTTTCACTCCTCTTGTAGTATAAACCAAAGTCATCAATTCCTTTCAGGTACCTAAGTATTCTCTTTACTACCATCAGATGATTTTCTCTTGGATTTGCAGAAAATCTTTCCACTATTCCAATAACTAATGCAATGTTTGGTCTACTACATACAACATACTTTAACTTTCCAATCATTGATCTATAAATTGTCTGATTCACTTTAGCTGACTCATCATTCTTAGATAACTTATGTCCTGTTACCATTTGTGTGCTTACTAGTTTTGAATCTTCTAATCCAAATTTATTATCTCCTTGATGTATTTTGATTGGGTCACAAATATGTCATACTTCAATTGGTGTACTTGTAATCCAACAAAGAATTTGATTTCTCCAAACAGTGACATCTCAAATTCATGTTTCATTTGATCAGAAAAATCTTTGCATAGAATATTTTTTTCTCCAAATATTATATTATCAAAAAAGATTTCAGATATCAAAATATCTTTACCTTTTTCTACCTTGATGTACAGGTTGTTGTTGTCATCTATTCTCTCAAATCCTATCCCCACAAGGTATTTGTGCAATCTCTCATACCATATTCTAGGTGCTTGCTTCAAACCATAGAGTGCTTTATGCAGTTTGCAAACCATATCCTTGTTACTATCATCAAAAAATCCCTCTAGTTGTTCTATGTAGACTTCCTCTTCTAGTATACCATTCAGAAAAGAAAACTTTACATCCATTTGGTAGACCTTAAAACTTTTGTAAGCAACATATGCAAGTAGTGTTCTTACTCCTTCCATTCTTGCAATAGGGGCAAATATTTCCCCATAGTCCAATCCTTCTTCTTGTGCATAGCCTTTGAAAACTAGTCTGGCCTTGTTTCTTGTTATCTCACCATTCTCATCAAGTTTGTTTCTAAAGACCCATTTTGTACCAATTGCATTTTTATCAGCTGGTCTTGGAAATAAGGTCCAAGTATTGTTCTTCTCAATCTAATCTAACGCTTCCATAGCTTTATGCCAAAAACCATCTTGGAGTGCATCTTTCACTATTTTGAGTTCAACCTTGCTCATCAAACATGATTCATTCTTTACTCTGATCCTTTTCATTGGTCTTGTATCCTTGTCACCAATGATTTGTTCTGTAAGGTGATGTCTTCTTACATATCTGGATAGTCTTGGTTTTTTCCTTCTTTCCATGTTTAGTCCTATAGCTTTAGAGTCACTTAGCACTTTTCTTTCTAGTATTTCATCATCTCTTTCATGTATACTATTTTTAGAATTAGAATGTGCATTTTCTTCATTCTATAACTTGACTTCTGAATGCAACTCAACATTCACTATTTGTGACTCAGTTGATACTAAAATTTGTTGTTGATTCTCAACTCGATTGGTAGCATCATCTTCAGCTGGTATTCCTTCATAGAAGTATACAAAGGATCTATAATCTTCTAGTCTCCTAGATTCACCAACTTAGACTTCTGCATGCTCATCAAAATTTATATTTTCACTCTCCACAATCTTGTTGGTCTTAGTATTCAAACACTTATATGCTTTACTTCTAGTGGAGTATCCAAGGAATATGCCTTCATCACTCTTTGCATCAAACTTGCCATTTCTAATATCTTTAAGAATATAGAATTTACAACAAAATACTTTGAAATGTTTTCCATTAGGTGAATGACTATACCATAATTCAAAAGGTGTTGCATTTGTTCCTTTGTTGACTTGTACTCGATTCAGGGTGTAAATAGCAGTACTTACAGCTTCTCTCTAGTACTTCAAAGCAACATTTTTCTCCATTATCAAGGTTTTGGCACAGTCTATTACTGATCTATTCCTTCTTTCTATAATGCTATTTTGTGGTGGAGTTCTTGGTGCTAATGTTTGTCTCTTGATACCTTTATCATTGCAAAATATCTCAAATTCTTTTGATGTAAACTCTCCACCTCTGTCTGATCTCATGCACTTCAAACTCTTTCCTATTTCCTTCTCAACCCTAGCCAAATACCACTTAAACATTTGAAATGCATCAGATTTTTGATTCAAGAACATGGTAGTCATCATCCTAGAGTAGTCATCCACAAATAGCATTATGTATCTATCTCCTTCGTAGATTTGTACTTCTATTGGGTCACATAAGTTAGTATGCACTAACTCTAGTACTTCTTTGGAAGTTTAGTTTTTTCTTTTGAAGCTTGACTTGGTCATCTTTCCTAGTTGAAATTGTTTGCACATTTTATTTTCAGGTTTCTTTAGCTTAGGAAGACTTCTGACTTTCTTCTTTTTGTTGATGCTAATTAGATTATCAAAGTTAACATGACACAACCTTTTATTCCATAACCACACATCGTCAAGTCTAACAATAAGACAAGTTGCACCCTCCATATCTAGATAAAACAAGTTACTCCTAGTTTGTTCACCTTTTCCTATCAGATTTCCATCAGTGTCATAAATTTTGGTATTTTTGCTTCCAAATTCTACTTTGCAACCTACATTGTCTAACTGTGATACACTCAACAAGTTGTAGCTTAGTCCTTCTACATAGTATGCATTATCACATGCAATTTTCTTTGTAAGTTTAATAGAACCTTTTCCTTTGATTTGTCATGGAGCATCATTTCCAGATATAACACTATTTCCATCATATTGAGTAAAGGTAATAAACTTATTTTGTCTCCTGTCATGTGATGTGAGCATCTATTGTCTATGATCCATCTATCATTCTTATTCACACAAGTTACTAGTGTTGTTGCTTCAACTTCATTTGATTCATCCTTCATGGCTGAATAGACTACTTCATCATCATTCTCATTAGAAGCTTCTTCAAAAATATTGCATCTTTTTCCTTTGTCCTTGTAATCTCTGTTATCATCTTATTTTTTGTTCTTGTACTTGTTTCCTTCTCTATAGCTCTTCTTCTATGTACACCTTGCAGTAATATGTCCTACTTCATTACAATTGAAACAAATAATAGGCAAGTTACCTTTGAATTTACCATTGCCTCTGTGGAATCATCTAGCTAGTAGTGCTTCCAATTGTTCCACATCTTCCTCATCTATGTTGTTGTCACTAGATGCATGTTTTATTTTTCTACTTTTCTTCTTTTATTTCACCTCCTCAATATTTTTCATCGATAGCTTAGCCTTAAAATCAGATTCAAGATTCTCAGGTCTGTAGTTATCATAATTGGACAATTCAAAAGTAGTGAGTCTTCCTACTATTCCTTCAAAAGTTAGTTGATTTCCTAGAACACACCTTAACTCTTGGATGGCTGAAACTCTATTAGCATAGATGGGGAGCAAATTTCTTAATTATTTTCTATTGATAGTATCATCTTCCAAATGACCACCCAGACTCTTTATTGCACTTACCACTTCTTTCATTCTAGAGGCATATTGAGTAGCATTCTCACCTTCCTCTATTTTCATGTCATCAAACTTTCCTCTAAAGCTTTCTCTCTTTTCTCTTTGAACATTCTGATCTCCTCCATAGATATCTAATAGGGATTTACACATCTTGAATGCAAAATCACATCCTTTGATGTCATCAAATTTAGCATAGCTAAGTGCAGAGGCAATCTCCAGCATCGTCTGATTATGCTCCTTCCTTTTGTTTGAATCATCTACAGAAAGGGGTCTAGTTGGATCTACATGTTCCACTCCAATTGAGGTTTTTGCATAATTAGCTATTGATCCAAGGTGAAATTTCATCAGACTTTTCCATCCAGCAAAGTTATCTTTGTTGAACTTGGGAACTTCTCTCTTGGACATGTTGATCTTCCTATTTCTAGTACCTTGAAACTAAATTAGTAGATGGATTTGATACCAATTGCTAAAAATGCCTTAGAATAACTAGGGGGGTGAATCAATTATTCAAGGTCCAAATGTCCAATTAAAATTTTTTCATCAAGTAAAGTAAGCCTTTAAAACTATTCTTTCATCCAAGCTTAAACTTTCCTACTTAGCAAGTTACTGTAAATCAATATGCAAGCATAACACATGAAAAATCAACACATAACATAGTGATTTACATGAAAACCAAGTTTGGCAAAAACCACCAGTAACATGCTACTCAATTCTCACTCTTCTAAAGTGATGCCCTATGAAAGGTCTACCTTGTTAAAGGCTACAACACACTGTTAAATGTGACCTGATTAAAGGATTTAACCACTTTATTAGAAGTGGGCCTAGTTAGAGGACTTTAGAACATTCACTTGAAATGCCACCCTATTAAAGAATTTACAAATGGTTATTAAACCAACCTTATTCCACAGGATTTTACCCTAGCTTGCACAATTGTTAGAGAGTAACAAAAAGGGCTTTTGACCTGACTCAACTCACAACTTAACCTGCAAATTTTAGATCACAATTCAACTCATAACATTGTCTATCTTTTAGTCTCTGCAGCTCTGACAACTTTTTACCCTTTTCAAGCTTTGTCACCTTGAGTCTTCATGCTCGATGTACCAGTGCATTCTCCTCTATGACCACTTATTAAAGAAGATTCTCTGTGCTCTGTTCTTCCTTCTCCTCTTGATGCCTTCCCCTTGACACATTTCAACCACTTCACAATTTGGCACCCCAGCTACTCTTGCTTCTTGGCCTATTACTCCTTAAATAGAAGTTTGGAATTATTTTTCCTTCTTGATTCTTCCCTCCTTTAATTCTTTTTTGAATGGATTAGGTTGGATTCATTGAATCTAACCCAAATCTTGTTCCTTCTAGAAACATCATGAAGAATCCTCTTGAATTCACTCAAAAATGATTTACATAAAATTCTATGCCACTAGCTCATCATCCTTATCCTCTAATTGGTTCACAAAATTTCTAGGTAACAAACTTATCAGCTCATATTTGGAGAATCTTTGACTTTTCCAATAATGCAATAGCTCGGCACTATTGAAATTTTGGTGCTTGATACATATGGTGTTACTCGGCATCAACTACAATTTACTAATGCTTGACAGCTATTGTGGATTCACTCAATATCTACTAAGTTTTTCTGATGCTTGGCACCTGTTACTTTGCTCGGCATCTCTTTTTGCTTCTTTGCATTCTTCAAGCATCTCTTCTTTCACAATCATCTTGATAACTTTAGTTAAAAGTCAATAATCTAGATCCATACATAACAGATAAGTCTTCATCTTCTCTTTCCAACTTTCATAGTTGACTCCATCAAATTTAGGACTATCCATTCTAAAGAGATTTTTCATTAATCTCCCAAAGGTATTAAGCTTTTTCTTCAAGGACCTGATGCTCTGATACTAATTTTTAGAATATATAGTCCACCAATATAACTAAGAGGGGTAAATTAGTTATCCAACTAATTTTACAATTATCAAACTTATTAAATCTTAACCATGTGAGGAATCTAATCAAAAACCACATTAAGATACATATGCACAATAATACTAGATATGTTAACTACGGAAACCCTTGATGAGAGGGAAAACCTCGGTGGGGATGATACCCACAAGACAATGTACTCATATAAATATTTAGAGAATGGACCCTATTAGGAGTCTATGAAAAAATTCAATGCATATCAGCCCATGTTAGGAGACTTTGAATCCCTATTAGGAGATTCCAACCTTGTTAAGATTTGTGGAAGATAGATGGACCCACTATCCAAATAGCTTTAGGGGAAAGACCAAGGAACCCACTCTTCAAATGATCTATGTATTATTCCTTGTAGAGTAATAGAATTGAACTATACTTCCTTCCTCTTTCTCTATCCTATCAACGGGACCTTGTCTCCTTATCTTGATACTAGATCACAAATTTCACATCCAATAATACCATGGATTTCTTGCTCAAATTTACCAAACATTCTACTCTTATTTGCACTTCTTTGCATATTTCACAATTAATATTTGATGCATAAACTCTCTTACAAACAAGGAAAAAATATGTCCTTTATACCATAGCTTCAAAATAATTCCTCACATCGGCCTTGAGGCTTTCCTAATTAATTATAATAAGAGAATTAATTATTTTAAAATTACAATAGCACTGTCAGCTCACAATCTATACAACTTCTCATACGTGCAACACTAGGGCTTACACGCTCATTGATTTCACCATCAGACTATCTACTATCATTGTCTAACTACACATCTCAATATTATAAATATGTTAGAAGATATATTGCAATCATCATAAACTGCTTATTAGGTACTTTGTCTCTTGACTACTCACTGTAATAGATTCCTGATAGGGTCAACATCCTTAATCAGATACTTTTGTTTAGTGGATCATTTTGCAAGTACCATCCCCACCCAAGTTTTCCCTTGGCTAGGGTTTCCCTAGTTAAAAAATACGGTGTTATCAATTCTCTTTGAGTATAGTCATTTTCACACTTCAGCATTATTTTACTTTCATGTACATGTTATAAAGTAATTAACAATATCACTTTAGAGGCAAAATTTTGTAGAATACTTATTCACCCCCCACCCCCTCTTAGTATTCCCTATTTCTAATAGGCTAAACCCACTAATCCCTTAACCCCATTTTCAAAACCTTCACCAAGTGTTGTGCCTTATGAAACATTCATTAGAAAGCCCCTTAAGCTCATCAATTATTAAGTAGGAGATATGTCTACATCAAGTCAAATTGAGATATTGCTATCAAGATTTAACTATGTAATATTTGAGTCAAAATCAATGAATACTCTAGAATGATGACCATGATATTTCTTAAAGAAAAATTGGATGCATTTAAAAAATTTAAGTGGAATTTGGCTAGAGTTGAAAAGGAAATCAGTAAAAGCTTGAAGTGCCTAAGGTTTGATAGAGGAGGTGAATTCATATATGAGGAATTCAATACATTTTGCAATGATAGAGGAATAAAGAGATAGATTTATGTACTAAGGACTCCTCAATAGAATGGTATAGTTGAAAGGAGGAACAACCCAATCATAGACTGTGCTAGGATATTGATGATGGAGAAGAATCTTGCACCTAAGTATTGGAGAGAAGCTATAAGTGCAATAGTTTATACCTTGGATAGAGTACAAGTCAAGAAAGGTAAAAGTATCACATCTTTAGAGTTATTGTATGGATATACACCTAATGTGAAATATTTCAATTTTTTTGGAAATAAATGATATATATTGAAGGACAAAAAAAATGGAAAACTTGATGCAAAGAGTGATGAAGGTACTAAAAGTAAAGCATACATGAGTTTGAATTCTAACACTAACAAAGTTGTGTAAAGTGAAAATGTGAAATTTTATGGATACGCAAAAAAGAATGAAGTTGAATGTAAGAAGGAACTTGAAGATTATAGAAATTTTATATAAATCGACGAAGATGAGAGCAACATCTTACCTAAACCTAAGAAGAAAGTTGCCAAGTAGTAGTAACTAGTGTAATTTTAGTTGCAACAACTAGTGTATGTTGAGTTAGAATGTGGCAAGCATTAGGCAACTGGTGCTAAGCACGAGGAAGAGCATGTCAAGCATCAACAAGTGATTACCAAACAACTTGAAGAACAAGCTAAGATACATGAAGTGCTACCTAAAGCTAATCTACAAGATGAACCTGAAGAAGAAGTGAGAGGTCCAAAGCCTACAATAGAAAAATATGTGAGAAGACATCATGCACCAGATCAAATCATTGGAGACAAAGATTCAAGAGTTATGAAAAGAAAATGATTGAAGAGTGACACATACCTACTATGTGAATTTGATCCTAAACCAATGTAAGATGCTCTAAATAATGAACACTAGATTAAGAAATGAATGAAGAGATTGGGCAAATAGAGAAGAAGAAAACCTGGTCACTAGTACCTAGATCAAAGGATAAGAATATCATTGGAACAAAGTGGATATTCATAAATAATATAAATGAGAAAGATGAAGTCATAAGAAATAAAGAAAGATTAGTTTGTAAGGGATATGCACAAGAAGAAGGCATTGACTGTAGGGAGACATTTTCTCATGTTCCAAGGTTAGAAGGAGTGATAACTTTTCTTGTATATCTTGCTTACAAAGGATTCAAAATGTATCAAATGAAGAAAGTTATCTATATTACACAATAAAAGTATATCAAGGAGATACTGAAAAAAATTGTATGGAGACTCAAGAACAATTGAAACACCCATGGCTACTAGACATAATCTTTCAAAGAATGATGATTCTATTGATGTGAATAAAACCTTATATAGATCAATCATTGGAAAACTAAAATGTGTTGTTCATTGTAGACCAGATATTGTACTAGCAGTTGGGATTGTTGCTAAATTTTGTATAGATCCTAAGGAAAATCACATGATGGCTATGAAAAGAATATTTAAATCTCTGAAAGGAACAAATGATTATGGATTGTATTACAAAAAGAATGACAAGTTTGAATTGAGAGTCTATACTGATGCAGATTGGGATGGAAATATCGATGACCGAAAGAGTATAAGTGGTGGAGCTTTCTTTCTAGGAAAGAGACCAATTTAAAGGACAAGCAAGAAACATAATTGCATTTCCTAATCTACAATAGAGGCTAAATATGTAGCAACAACTATTAATTGTTATAACATAGTGTTAATCAAACAATTATTGAAAGGAATGAAGAGATCACTAAACTTGTTGTTATATTCTATGTTAATGCAAGTGCCATAAACTACCTTAAAATCCTATGATGCACAGAAAGACCATGCATATTGCTACCAAGTATCATTACTTGAGAGATTTGGTACTGTTGGGACTAAAAATTGCATGGTCAATTTTGAGAACCATTGAAAAAATCAAGCCCTTGAATGCTTTTAAATGAGATTGTACCCAGTTGTTAGTCTGAGGCCTAAGAGGTGTTTAATGTTTCTAACACCTTTCATTTAGTGCATCTATGTGTTCTATGAAGTTAAACTGACATTTTGAACCATTCTGCGAAGTCCCATTTTGAGCTAGTGTCAAAATTTGCAATTCTACCCAAGTGTCAAATAGCGATCAGAGGCCCAGTTTGCATCTGAATATCTCTTACCCAGGACTGTGTCATGACTAGTCACTTTGGGGATGATTAGTATGCATATCAAAGAACCTTTTTTTCAATTTTCAAGTCATTTCAAATTCATTTGACTAAGTTTCATACCCCCAAAGTTGGTCATTTCCTGTTTTGTGCATTTGACTAGTTGTTCACAATTCTGGGAAGCCCTATTCGACCAATCATATCTTTGACCCAGTTGACCCAAATAAAAATTTTCTTTTTACATTGTGTTCCAGGCATCAAAGACTTTCTATGCTTCAATTTTTAAGTCTTGACTAATCCTTTTGCATTTTTTTCAGGTCGATTCCATTCGCAAAAAATGCTTTCTATCAGCATGCCCAGTTTACAAAATTCTGAGTAGCCCACTTTGAACGTCCGCCATTTGTGTCTTGTGATTCATCATGAGCCTAAATCATAGATCCATAATATCCTCATGACAAAGAATGAATGTCCCATTTTTCGTCTTCCTATGTGCCCGTTTACCCAATTTTTTGAGCTGTTTCTAAACCCAGTTTAGTGTTTTCTGACTTGTTTATCTGCAGGTGATTCTTAGCAGGCAACTTTGAAAACAAATATCTTTTGACTCCAAATTCGTCATGAAATGAGATTTGACAAGGGGAAAGAATGCGGGACAAAGAGTCAGTGTGCTAGCTCTCATAGCCCGATTAGGTGTTTTGGTCAATTTTTCAAGGACAGTCAACGGACCTCCTGGCGCAAATTTGACAGTCTGCAAGAAAATGATAAAGTGAGTTTTATTTGATTAGTCAATGGTCAAATTTGGTTCTGATCAGTTCAAGGTGTGCAGTTGATCGTTCCAGCATTTTAGTTGTTCGAAAATGATTTTTTTTTTTAGTCGGACCCACTTTGGGATCCGACTGAATGCTCCAGGTTGAAGGGTTGATTCAAGATCATTAGGGTGTTGCTATCTGATAAAAGATGACCTATTCTTAATATGTGATTATTTTAGAAATCCAAGCTTCAGATTATTCAAAGAATAGGATGTATATGTTTGTATGTCCTTATATAAAGAAAAGGGGACTTGTTACCAGTCAAAGGTAAAGACAAGCAACAGTCCGCACATTATAAGATGATATCATTTAAGTGGAATGCCAACGCAAGATTTAAGAGAAACTATGAGGCATATGATGGCATATGATAAATAAAAACAATAATGGCATGTTTAGTGGAATGTTTGAGGGAGCTCAATGCGTTTTAAAAAAGGGGCACAGAATGAAAAGCAAAACCCATGCTTTCTTAAAAGATACGCATTATTAGAAGACACCAGCCCAAAGAGGACAAACTCAAGGGCAGTTACAGGCATCAAACAAAGAAACTCATGCAAAATAGCAAGGAAACCGCAGGTTCAAAGTTTTGTTAAAAGAGAGCCGTCTTGGAAGCCCGCATGAAGGGCATTTAGTAAAAAAAGGAGGAACAAGTTTGCCACGCCATACACAAAAGGATTCTGTGCGATAGAGGGACATACAGAAGAGCCTCATCAGAACAAAATACATGACACATTTTAAATAGGAGGTACCAAAAACGTTCCCAAGACACGGCATGAAAAAGTAACAATATTGGGGAACGAGGTCCAGAGATAGAATGACTGGATGAATACAAGCTGTGGCTAATTCCCAAGGCATGTGAGAAGCATTTTCCATAGGATCCTGAAACCACAGGCCACCCCGACCCATTTCACGCTGAGAAAATACAGTTATAGGGGCAGCATTTGAAAATCCACAGCATTAAAAGGAAATCCGCAAGTCAAAGACAAAATAGTTATGAAGCTATTGAAAAGAAAGGTGAAGATGACTTCAGCAATAAAATCGTGTACAAATCAAGCATAGGCACTCCGCAGTAACAATGCAGTTCAAAGCATACGGGTGTGCTTTCACAGATAGGGAATGGGCTTCATTTTTTCCTTTATCCCACATTAGCTATGTGGTAAACTTCTTAATTGTTTAAATGAAATACATTGAGAAGGCTTGGTGTATCAAATGAAGAGGACAAGTGTCTACGTGGTGGGCCCGTCATGGATGCCGTGGTAATGCAAAGTGGATGCCAACTAGAGCATTAATTTTGAAGACAAACACAATTAAAATGGATGACATTAGCAAACATGGAGAGGCCAAAAAAGCGTAAAATTCGGCTAGTCGCTATGTCGCTAGCCGGAAAATCTCAAAAAATTCGGCTAGCGACATAGCGAGGTCGCCGAAAAACCTCAACTCCGGCGAGATTCAAAGTGTTATGTGGGTCCCGCTTGGAGGAGCGTCAGTGAATCAACATACGACACGTGGCAGCAAGTTCCAAGGCAGATGATGATGTGGCAGGGAAATGTCAGGAGCGTACCAGATTGCGCCATGTGGCCGATCCAGTGGCTCTCGTTAAATCGCTAAGCAGAAGATGCATGAGGTTTAATATAGCGAGGTAGCGATGATGACGTGGCGTGAGTGACTGGGCAATGACTATATGTTGAAGAAGCAAATCAAAAAATGCCACGTGGCACTTGGTCAATAGAAATTTGATCCCGAATTCAGAGGATAAGGGAAAATTTCAAAGAAATTAAAAAATAATATTTTAATTATTTTCTAGTGGGTGTGCACGTTCAGAAAAAATTTTAAATTCAAGAGGTCATTTTCACAAAGTCTGAAAATTAGAGATTTTAAAATTTTGAATTTTTTAAAATCTTGAGTTGCAGACCTAAGCTTTTTACAGCCGGAGGGGACATTTTTCAAATGGCAATTTCAGGCGCTTCCGGTAACCAAAATATGAAGTGTTATATATCGTCGAAATCGGGAGAAGACAAACTTTCCGATTCTGAAGTCAGTTTTTGCATAGGTATCAGTTAGTTTGAGCTACACGAGGTTTTCTATCAGGTACCTAAAGTGCAACCATATTCATACCAGGAAGTTCAGATTTGTTTTTTGTCAAGATAATGACCTGGATATCAGTAGAAGGCAATGGAAATGCAATTAGGGTCGAATTTGTTTTGATTTACTCAGTAAAAACTCATTTTCACTGGCTTTTTCATGGGGCAATCAGATATTTTGGCAAGTAAAAGGTTTTCATCATTAGACAAGGATATTTTGCAAGTTTGTTATAGATTAATGATGAAACAAAATCAGATCAAAAGGGATGATGGAAGGAAGAAGTTTTCAGTTGCTAGAAGATTGATTTTCAAGTGGACACTTGTCAAGTAAAGATTTAGATCCGGGAATTCATTTCTTGCTATATCTTTCTTTATTTCTTTACTTTGTAAGAGTTCCAGTTTTTGCACTGAGAAACCATTCTTCAGCATTTCTTCTTGTATTGAACAACATTTTAAGTTTTATGCAGATAGTTCTTTTTTGTTAGGTGATCTATGAGTTATTTTCTGTACATTTCATGTATTTGATTTCAAGGAAAACAAATAAAGTGCAGCAAAAGTTTGAAGTTCAGTTTGAATCTTGTCTCCTGATTATGGCTCTGTTATTTCTTCTAATTTGTGATCAAAGAGCATGAATTAGGTTGCATTACATTTTGAAATGTATGTGGTTAAAATGTCTTGCTTATGGAACAAAGAACCATGTAATTGCTTGATATTTGTCACAGGGTTTGCAGATTTCATGATAGGATTTTCTGAGTATGAGATTCATTCTGTAGCAGATGTCTATTCACAAGGTGAAAGATAGATCAGGGATCTTAATGTAGAGATACATTTGAGGTTTCCAGGAGATGTATGGTTATGATTCATTTAATTGCCCAATAGATAAGGCACTGGTCAGAGATAGGATCATTAAGTTCTGTTGCTCATACTTGGGTCTTGCTGATATCAACATCTTTAATCAAATGAATTTCCCTTTCATGTTGAAGAGCTATAAACAGAATGCCCTCACTCAGCCTATGAATTTCATTGTTTTGCATCTAGCTACTGTAGATATATGTTATTTCATAAGTTATTAGGAGAAATAAGGGTTTCTATCTGCTTTGTTTTAGATTCAGTGTATGCTTTGATAACTGGTACCATATAAGAAATCTATAGGTTCACCCGCCTAGGTTTTGCAGACCCTGAAGTGCAGAAGGAGTATAGCCTTATAGTTGGCCTGGTGTCTGAATGGATGTGTTGATAATGGGAGTTAGCTGCCCCTAGATGCATCTTGTTCTCATCAGGGTAATTGGAAATGGGTAACATTTTCAAACTCCAACAGGTACAAGACAAAGAAGTGAGATTGGAATATGTGAATAAAAAGGAATAGATAGTTGATATTTTCACAAAAAATTTACCTAAGGATGCACATGAATATCTGGGTAAGAGCACAAAGTTGGGTCGCAATTCCATAGAAGTCAATTCCACGGAATGAGACCTTCAAAAATAGCTACCCAAGTTGCTTAGAATTGGGTACCCAATTTTTAAAACTAGCATTGAACACCTGATCCATGTTCAAAAAATTAGGTATTCAATTGGTGCAACATGGATCGGGTGCTCGAACTTTTTTAAATTGGGTACCCAATTTTGAACAAATCAAGTACCGGATATGTTTAAAATTGGGAACCCGATATACCTGATATGTTAAAAATTAAATACTCGATTTGAAAATATCAGGTACCCGTTTGTGGCAAACTACAAATCCCCCTTTTTTGGGGCTTTTTTGCTCATTTTAACTTTTTAGAAAATGCGAGCCTGATTTTAGGATTGATATGGAAGCCCATTTTGGAGTTCTACTAACCCCCTCCACTACTATTTTTCGGCATACCAGGTATTTTATTTTGTTTTATACTATTTTATTTAATTGTTTTCAATTTTACGCTTTATATTTCCATCATTTTATTTATTTTTTTCAGTTTTAATATGTAAAATTGTAAATTTCCATTACATTAACAGTATTATCTTTAGATTATTGTATCCATTAATTTAAATAATAGTTTCGTAGATGTTCATTTAAAAATTATAAATTTAGATGTTTCAATGTATTTAATGCAAATTATAATATTGAATTATTAGATAGATGTAAATTAGATTGTTTAAACATGTAATTACATTCAATATTTTATATTTATTTCAAATAAATAGTAATTAATTATAGATTAGTTTGTAAAGCATATAACAAAGAAAGTAAAACTAACTATATTTGTAAGTCTAACCTCAACCTAACCATAACTATACAATAATTTAATCTAAACCCTAAACATAGAACTAAGTATTTAATGTGTAATGCCCCACCAAGGGATCCAAACACAAAACTATGTATTTAAATAGTTTACTTATTGTATTGTACCTTTTTTCATGGATCACAAAGGGGTGATGTAAACTATTTTATAAATGTATATTCTTTCAGCCTTTCATACCCTGTGACATGTACAGTGGATGATTGTGCATTCGCAATTAATGCTAAGAGACATTCGGAACAAATGTATATTATTTAAATGGATTGAACTTGTAGTTATACTTTCATGTGGATGTGTTATTTATTTTTACTTCTAGTATAATTATTTTAAAATGAAATGTGACTCAACATTTTGGTATCCTTAAGCAATGTAATCTCTTATGTTTTTTATGTATTATTGTACATGTTTTTGCTTACTTAGTAAAACTTTAGGTTAGTTCTTTGGATCCCTTGGCTAGGCATTACATAATGTGTTCCCTTACCTTAAAACCATATCTTTTTTAATAAAACTACACACTAACCTTAAACATAGTATTAACCTTGATGTAAAATCTCACTCTCGCCATAATTCTAAACCTAACCCTAACACTGATTAAAATTTTATCAAATTATATAATTAAAATTGATAACCTTAATTCTAAGCCTAACTCTAATCATAAATAAACTTAATCCTAAATGTTAAACCCTAATTCTAATTGTAACTTTAAATCTTAAACCTAACAATTGATCCCTAGCCAGGTAACCATATGTAATAGTACGTCCATAATGTCCAAAAGTAATCTTAATCCTAGGTTTGAAAACTATATTTAATTAAATTTTAAATTGGGTTGAAGAAATATTATGGATAATATGAATAATATTATTTTGAGAATATATGTTATTAATAATTAGTTCTAAATAATGAAATGGATTGTGTATAAATATTCATTTATTAATGTAGTTATTTAATAGTAATTGCATATAATTGTCTTAAGTTAAATACTAGATCTTGGTACATTGATATTTTGAGACACTAAAACTATACTAACTATAAACTTCCTCTATCAAACTATTAAATTAAGTATATTTTATAATTGTCCATTACTCATTCAATTTGTGATATAAGTCTACAGTTGTTACAACTTTAGCTATGAGTTTGTATGATTCTATTCTTTTATAACCTTTTTAACCCATTCATTACTAAGATTTCAAGCCAACAAAGGTAACATCACTAAACTTTTTTTGATCCCAAGATGACCATATAATCCATAATGAGAATACAATCCCCCAGTGTCACAAAATAAGTAAACATAAAATTTGAAAGTGTTGATGTAATGCTTGATGAATTAATGAATGCTTTATACATAAAAATAAGTATCCATTAATTTCCATAGCATTAAACTATAGTGATGATTATGTAATGCTTAATGAATACTTGAATTGAATCTAAAGTACATTGATTCCAAATCTTATCAATTATTGCCAAGTCTAAAATAGTAATAAATTATCCAATATGGTCTTCTGTTGAATAGAATGAACTTTTACCATTTATCAATGATGAAAACCATGGTGCTAATAAGGAGAACTAAAAAAAGCTAATAAGGACAACTTAAAAAAGATAATTGAATCTCAAAATCATGGGCCTATTCCAAGAAACAACTATGAAGTCCACTAAGCACCTAACGGAGTGCTTATAGATGGAAGAGGGTCTTAATATTATCTTTTACCTATTAATACATCAATGGGGTTAGTTTAAGATTGTAGATAGACCATCCATCATTGTCTCTGTCTATTTTTTTCTCATTCTTGGATGGAGAATTGACTATATTTTTCATAGGAACCACTTCAAATATATGAACTAGATTGTTAGTAGGCCAAATAAATGCATAAATAGTGTTGAATGAAAAATCTTATAGGATTACCAAAATATATTTTCCCTTTCTATAAGATCAGTTAGGGGTCTAGGACAGAAACATATAACTGTAATATTATTTTCAACAAGACTTCAAAAACTAAATAGAATAGGAATGTAACTACTCTAGCATGATATAAATATTATTAATAATAAAATCACTACAATTTTTCATAAAGTAATTCCATGTAGGATCTAGTTCATAATCTAACAAAACAATGGTTAAACTATTAGGCACTTTCACATCCTTTTCCTTAATATCAAAAACATGTTCCTTTGAACTTGCATAGACAAAACAAGTTCATATCTTTAACTTAAAAACCAGATTTATAGTTCCTCCTTATAACAGAGACACACAAATAAAGATCTACCATCTACATAGATACTTTAAACATAACTACTTAAAGAGTTATTTAAACCTACTTAAAGAGTTATTTATTCAATCCTTAGCAACCAAAACATTTCCCTATAGATGTCACCATCTGAAAGGCTAATTATGTGTGATATTATATTATGTTCAATCCTAACCCAAACCACAATCTTATTTATATTTTCAACGGACTAATTGTTTTAATATTGTTCCTTAATCGTACAAATTTGCTAAGGCATAATCATAAACATATTTATATAAGATGTTTTTAGAATTCACATTTAAGTTAATTTATTAATATAGTTTTTTGGAGTATTATTTTATGATTAGGCTTAAATTTGGTATAATGTTCAATTAGCCTTAACATTAAAGTTTACTTGAGTGTTTAACTTTATTTATTTAATTGATATGGTTTTAAATATCTGTGCATTTATAAAATTTATATTTTAGATTTATTTTATTAAATAGTAATTTTGTGATTTTTTATGTTGTTTAAACATATATGCAAATAATATTTGATGGACCCACCACCAACCCCTCCCCCTCCCCCACCCCCGCGCCTCCACCCCCTCCATCTCCACCTCCACCTCCACCCCCACCTTCATGACCACCTAGTCCTCCTCCACCACCTACCACAGAGGATCTACATGCAAGCATGAGGTGTAGTCTTAGTGACCTCATGTGAGATATTGAGACTATTAGGTGTGAGGCCCACCCCCCTCCTCATCTACTATGCCTTGTAGATAGCATGCAATGCATCATTCTCTCTATAGAGCATTTGGATTCTGATATTGATAGCTTTAGATTATGGAGGCAAAACATGTGTGCCTATTATTCTAATGGTCTATCCTATAGAGAGGTCCATAATCTCAAAATTAATAAAGGAAATTTTACTACGTATTTTATAAACCCTAAGATAGATGAGAAAATTAGTGATAAGAAGCCTCACATTTCTATTAGATGGTTCATGCATCCATGTATAGCAGCACACTTTTGGGAGTAGTGGTGGATGATATTTGGCCATCCATCACACGCTGATCATGAGGTGCCCATGTACTTCCTTAGGAAACTATGGGCTGAGTTTGAATTGGGTTTGAAACCCAATTATTTTGATATTAGAGCATTTCAGGGGGTTGGTGGAGGGATGCCTCAAGATAGGCCTAGGGCAAAGCTGAGTGATAGAATGAGAAATCGCATATGCCCTCAGCCTCTTGTATCTCTTCCCACACCAGTTGTCCCAGAACCACACCATCATCAAGCAGTGTCATCTACTCTTACCTCATTGAGTGCCCTTTTAGGAAATTTAGCATAGCAGTGGACGCACACGATGGATATTCGTCCACTTGGACACATTTGTACTAGTTGTGGAGACATATGCAAAGGTTGCTAAAGTGATTTTGATGCGGCACATGAAAAACATTATGATTTTGATGATGACATATACGCTGCCCATGGTGATTGTGGTGATGATATTAATGTGTCATCATTTGTTGACCTCATGCAGGGAGAGCCCAGAGATAGTCAGGAGTAGCAGGTAAAATTTTAATTTTAATTTAAATATAAAGTAAATAATTATTTACTTTCTACATGCATGTGTAATTGTATTAACCATATTAATGTATGTTGATTTTGAAATAACAAAGGATGGATGATATTGTTCCTTCTAGAAGGCAGTATAGTCTTTTTTTGAGACCTATAGACGTTGGCATCCCTCATATGAAATGCACTTTGAATTACACTGTAAAAATGTACATTCAAACTCAAATTTAATAACATGTGCTCATATGTTCTTTTTATCTAATTTTGTAGGAATTGTCGACTGCTACACAATTTGATATCGGTACAGGTCCTGATTCATTGACCACTGAGGCATAGCCTCAAATACCTACGATATGAACTTTTCGCTCAAGGCAAATAGTTTGTAATATTTTTATGAATGTACATTGTTATTAGCTTGTAATCTAAACAACTTTGATTCGTGTGTATAATTTTATGTGTTTGGATTTTACAAATAGGAGATGGATCATACTTATCCATATAGGCCCTGGTATAGTTTATTTTTTACTCTATCTTTTGGCCATGCAAGACATGTCAATGATCATCGTGCTAGCATATTTTAAGACACATCTGTGATAGTGGCTACTACTCAGGTATGATATGTATACATGCTTTTATAGTGTATACAAAATGTAGTGAACAAATTATGTACTTTTTAATTTATGTACTTTGTAATTCATGTATATATAATTTTGACTTAACATTTATGGATCCATAATTTTAGGACTATGTCGCCATGAGTGTTGTTGAGAGTATAGGACTAAGCCAAATGGAGGTACCTACATCATCCTTTGAGGTCAGTATTGTGATTTATGTACATACATAGTTCATTATGCTCTTTATCAAATTTTAAAAATGTATGTATTGTAAATTATAGGACCTCACGACTGCCGCATTTGGTAGCTTTTACAGTGCACCTCCTACCATTACAAAGGGGCACCCATGTCATGTGGTATTATTTTTATTATGTAATGAATATTTAATTTATTTGCAAGCTAGATTTTGAAACCCATTTCAATTAAGCATGTACATGATGAGACACCTCTTGTTACACAAGATGATCCATCTACCTCACGAGGTGTCCCACATGATGAGATAGCTCATGTTACACAGGATGATCCATCTGCCTCACAGGGTGTCCCACGTGATGAGATAGCTCATGTTACACAAGATGATCCATTTGAGTCCTCTTTGTGTGGACTAAAGAGGACCGTAGATCAAATAGATTAGGTCTTTTTGGCACCTTTAGATTGTGTTTTTATGACACATTGTTTATTTCAATACACTTTGTATTAGGACACTAACTATATTATATGTATTTTTTGACTTCATAGATCATGTTATGACATGTTAGACCATGCACTATTTTTGTACGACTTCTTATCATGCGAGTGTATGTAGTATATATTATTATGCTAGATCATGTTGTAAGTATTCAAACCGTTCTCTTTATTGTGACATATTTTATTCATGTTATCACACATTTTGTAAGTATATGGTAATTTAACAATAATTTTAACTATTTATATATACAAACATTAATTTAAACATGTTTGAATGTAAAAGTAATGGAATAAATTAGGAAGTCATTACTTGAATTGACAATTAATTTATAATATCAAGTGCACACCTTTAACTTTCAAATAGAAGTAAACTCCTATTTCTAAATGTTTACAACATGTTTTACAATACATGTAAGACAATGTCAATGACATATTTATAGAAGTAAACTCAAAATATAAAACTAGTTCAACACATTTCTTCAAATGAGGTCCTATAAATAAAATTGTAAAACAAAAACACATGTTAATAAAAGCATAAATTTATCTAAACTATGTAAATATGTGCAATTTGTATGTACTCACTATGTGTAATTGCACAAGATGTTGATGTTCGATCCACCTTAGCATTTCAATTTGCATAAATTGTAATTGAGACCTGAATAAGAGGTATATATAAGTTCTCTAATTTTCTATTGAGAACACATACATACATTTAATTAAATATACTAAGGACATATATAAAAGTAGCACAATAAAGAAAAAAGCTTACATTTGTATGATTTAAATGTAGTCATCCAACTGTACCATCTGTATCCTCTCTCTTTTGTAATGCATCTATGATTGTCTCGTGCTTGTCCATTGAAATTGTCCATAATACCTTATTGGAAGGTCTCCCTTTATATCTTTCTAATTTGATATTTTTTTCCACAACAAAATGAGAATAATGTAATATCTTCTTTTCAGATTGGTAACCTTCAAATGCTAGTAAACCATTTCTTCTTGTTAGGTATCTATGTAACAAGTGCCAGCTACAATGGAAAACCCAACTGGATACTCAAAACCATCATTGTCTACTTGATGACATATCAATTTTTTCCTTAGGTTCCACACATCTAGCTAGCCAATACTCAGTCTGTTCATCATTATCATTAGGTGTAATAACAGCATAAACATGTCCTACAAGATAAGATAAAGTACATAAACACTTTAATCACATGTGTACATATATAAATAATATGTTAAATACATGTATGCACTTTAATTATATTAATGACATGTACATAAATAAATAATATAAATTGAAGCATGATCACAACAAAATCTAGTTAAATTGTGATACCAGGTTTTATGAGGTCTGAAATATGATCATAGTCTTCTGATGCAAAAATCTTCTGATGCAAAAATAACATTTTGTCCTTCATTTACTATATCATCTTGAAAATGTGTGTCAGTAGGTGCTAATGATTTTTTTTGCCAATCTTCAACCCATTCTATATTCTCACATTCTTCCCATTCACTTGCAAGACAAAATTGATATAAAAAAAGCAAGCTCCCTAGTCCATATAGTCCAAGTGTTAGAATTTGAACTCTTAAATGAATGTCATTTAGTTGACCCACTAATTGTATCACAATCATATCTTGAAAGGATATTCTTCTCTTCATCTAGGTAGAAGAAATGTTTGATTGTAGAGTTCTCACTTGATCCCACGTATAAATATTTGTCACATCATTCGACAATCTCATGTGCATTTTTTGAATTTGGATTTTTCCTCAAATTTTAATTGCTCTCTACTAAGGGCTCTCTTCACGCATGCACCAGCATCATCATGTTCTCCTTTACCATGTCTAGCCTCAAAAAAATCCACACATGTTGGATGTTAGTTTGCCTATGTGTCCTACTCAACCAATAGAACATTCTAGCATTCTTGAATTGTCCTATACAATTATCTGACCATATCCAATGTTGTGTCATGTGTATTTGTCTCTCTTTTAAATTATCATTAAAGACCTTGAAACAATATTGGACAAACTCAGATGAATGGAGTTTATTATCACTCATATAAAAATGGTACTCTCTCAATATTTTTTGATCCTCCCATGTACTATCAAGTGCATGCCTATAAATTATATGAATGTAAATTGTTACTTGCACTGAATTGTAATATTGTGGTTGTTCCTCATCTTGCAGTGCAAGTGTGTAGTTCTCAAGAAAGTCAACAACTGAAAGTGTAGTACCAATTGGAAATGTATTCTTACATATATGAAATTGTACATCGAGCCATCTAGCATATTGAGAGTGTTTAACATATTTTGGTATGATCATAGTCTTAAACTCATCCATAAATGCATAACAACTAACTTTATATGTAACTAGATCACACCTTCTTGCAATCTTCCCATCCTTCAATGGATATTCAATAGTTTTGAATCTTTTTAGCTCAACTAATTGTTGTCCAAAAGTAGTCAAAAAATTTTCATGCAAACATTCATCCAACAAAGAAAGATTGCCAAACATATCACATGTACCAAAAAGACATGCATTGAAAACAAAGTATTGATTATTAGGTGGCTTACAAAACAAACCTGATATGAAATCCTTTATAGTTTTAGGTGGTATTTTTATACCACATTTCTGCAACATTTCTTTACTATGCATGGTACCACATATAAATTGAAATACATCATAATAGTAATAAAATTGAATATGAGTTTTCCAACATGTGATTATGTCCTTGTTAATCCTTGCATACCATGGTTTAGTTTGAGTCATGTCCAAAAGGAGTTTATGATGTGGATCACATATTTTTGACCCAACTCTCAATTTAAGAACATCTTTTGAATTAGGTGATACTCTTGTATTATCATGCCAAAAAAATTTAACCAAACTTTCGACTTCACTAGTAAGTTTCATATCACATCTCGAGAGTCTACCACTAGAAGTCCACAAAATATTTGTTGGATCACATTCAAAGTTAACCCTTCTCTTTATAGATCTTTCTAAACTCTTACAATTCACATTAAGATATCCACTTATGTTGCTAACTGATCTTTTTTCAGATGTTGATTTCTTAACTAAAGTTGTTGTTATTTCTCATTGTGTTGCATTCTTATCTTTAGAGCGACTTTTCTTTTCAATAACATCAAAGGCACTATCAACAGTGGATACAACTTGTTTTAAAAACTCATTTTTATTCTTGGGTTTTGTATACATTCCTAACCTTTTCATTACTTTTCACATTTTAGACATTTTAATTAGTTGCAACATCAACTGACATTGAAACCCAAATTTCTTATTCTAAAAAAAATGTCTATATAATTTATTAGCATGTGTCCTAATATTTCTCCATGAAACCAATCCCTCAAGATTATCTAGCACATCATTAGAAAAATGAAAATTATGTTCAAGCACTTTAGCATCATTCTTACATGTTTGTTCAGTAATTGGTGTTTCTATGTCTACATTCATACAATTGTTATTTTTAATTGGCATTTTATTTTCACTGTTATTTGGGATTTGAATCACATTTTCAATTTTTCTTGGTATTCCTTTTGGGGCACGCATTTCCATTGGAGTCTATTGTGCATGATCGTTTGACAATCTATTCTCATGAAGAAAATCTAAATTGTTTAAATCATAACCTTCTTCTAAAAAATCACCAATTTCATCATGAGAAAAAAAATTGAGGGTTTGGAGACACACCTATATTGAGTATTTGATTAGAATGTGCACCTAAATCTCCTTGTAATGGGTTCTCTTCTTCAGCCTCTTCATCCATTGTGGTATCCTCAATGTCTTTCTCCTTTGAAACATTACTCAATTCTCTAATTTGTTGTCTTCTCTCTTTTCGACGTTGTGCTTCACACTCTTTACTTGTTGCAATCTCCTCATTTTTCTAAACTTCTAATTTCTTCTTTCTTCGTTGTTTTGATCCTATGTTTACACTAGTTTTGAATTCAAATTAACAGCTTGCAAATTGTAGAAGAAGACAAGAAAATAGAATAACTATGACAGAATTCATTGTTACAGATCGAAACTGTGATTCAATGATTTCAATCATTGAAAAGTGGTCTATGGAGCATCTTTTGGGGCCCAACGAGTATATAAGAATTGGGTACCCAATTGTTTAAAAATTGGGTACCCGATTCTTATATACAATCAGGTACTTGATTTATAAATCAAGTACCTGATTCTTAAGCAATCAGGTACCCATTTCTATCAAGGGTTAAAACTGAATTGGAAACCCAATTTTTGAATTACAAATTGGGTGCCCGATTTTAGTTGACATAGGCAAGAATTTTGGAATGGCTGTGAATTTGCTTCAGGTTTTGCCTTGGGGAAAGGCATGGCATTGGCTTGGTCCCACCAAGCCATGCCTTCATGAACCATTTTTTTTCTAAGGCATTTAATCAACAATTTTAAGGATTGTTGTAATTTTCATATGATCGTCCCCATTGAATTTTTTGATGAAACAAAAACCCATTATAGGTCTTACTATTTTGATTTCAAAAATGTAAATTGTATAGTATTATGAGTTCATTTGCTATTTTTCCATTATTTATTAATCAAAAGTATCTTTTAAACATTAAATAGTGACATTCACTAAAACTTTAATAACTTTTTTAATTTTTCTTGTTTTGTTAATTAATTTACATGTCATCAATCCTCACACAATTGTTTTAAAGTTTTAAAAATTAAAATTAAAATTATTAAATTATGGCGTCTATACATGAGACATTTTAGAAATTAGCTTAATCGTCAATTAAAATTAATAAAAAATTTAAGAAAAATATTCTCATCAATCTTTGGTGTGTCAGGTAACTTTTTTTGAAAGGATTCACAAAAATTCATTTAGTTGTGTCAAATTATAGTGTTTGTACACGAGCATGGTATGGTCCTGAAACAGGCATTTTGAAAATTTGGTTTTCAAAGATCCATACTAAAAAAATAATCTATCATATGAGTATACAAATAAATTACATATTCAAAAATAACATCCCAAACACTACAATTTTTATTTCTAGATTTTTTGATATTTAATCTCTAAATGCCTCAAATTTTGGCACCAATTGACAAAATATTTCAAAAACAGAAAAAACACTTCCACTTTTTGGCCAAAAGTGAGACCCAACTTCTTGCACTAACCCATCAAAGAGGTAAATTAGGGTTAATTCCATTAACCAAGGCTACTTAAGCTAACATGGAGCTTTCCATCAAATGTGTTGATTAAAATATCTTACAAATTGATGTAGAAGTTCACAGTTTAGAACATACCTAAACTTGTAAAGAGATAAATACAAGATGTTGAATCAATCATAAGAAAGATGATAGAGGAAGAGTCTAGTTCAAAAACATGACAAATAGATATCTACATGTTGAAGATTTATGAGCCAAAGCTAATTGAAGATGTTGAAGTGTATTTGGTATTGTTGTCAAAGAGGGTGAGGTTGTATTTGCAGTTACCAAGCAAGAATTCAAAGAGAGAGAGAGATTATAGATGAGAGAAGTCATATACGAAAGGAGTGTGCATGAAAAAGAAATTTCATGTTTAGATGTGATAATAGAAGTTGTGAGATATTATAATCGATGTCTAGAAGTGTTTCATATTAGACCTACATATATGAGAATTAGAATGAAACTAATAGATGAGATCAAGGTGAGAATCAAAATGAAACTAAGGACATTAATGAATATATATTACTAAACATAGGGGGAGTTGATTTAAGTAAGTCAAGTGTTTTGGATTACATGGTAACTTGAAGTGAGGTGTTGTCATCAATGCCAAAGAGAGAGATTGTTGGAAGTTGTTATTGGAAAAAATGTTATGGTGTCATCGATGTCAAACCTTCTTGGTGAGATAATTTCTACCTTAGTAAGAGTTCCCTATCAATATGATTGATGAAGAGTATTTGAGAAGAAGAGGTAACAAGAAGACCTAGTGGAAAGGTTGAGTTATGTGGAACTACAATGGGAACTTGATCAAAAAGACATTGACAAGATAATGTATTGTTTAATCGTTATACCAAGTGAAGAAGACAGTTGAGTTGAATCCTAGTTGAAATGATCAATGAAGGAAAAAATGCATAGGCTAAACTAAGCTACAGAGAAAAAGATTAAGGAACTTATAGTTGAATTCGAGTTGTGCTAGTGTCGATCGAATGAACAATAGAAGTCGAGAAATATAACATCGACCGAACACTAGTAAAGATTGAGTATCAGAACAATTAGACCGAGAAAAGATAGTTTAAGCCAAGCAAGAAACTTAGTGATGATCAATTTATGTAGTGATAACCAAGGCTGAGGAACACAATATTGATCGAGTGTCAACATTTGTTAGTTTGTGAAGATGTTGAGGTTCCTAGCTAACATAGTTAAAATTTTGGATTAGTCAAAGCATGTGAAGGATAAGTATTAATGAGATGGAGAATTGAATGCAAGGGAAACTGTGTTTCAGAATTCCTAGGCATGGATTCAAAGAGAAGTTTTGAGAAGTATCTAGAAGGAGAAGGAAGAACACAAAATGATGGAAGGATTCAATAAATTTGACCTAACCCTAAGATCAATAATGATGTTTAAGTGATAAAAGATCAAAGCTACTAATTTAAAGAGGCATAAGGATTAAGCTAATGATGTTAGCAATTGCAGAATTTATTGACTGAAGCAGAAGGTTGTGAAGGAGTAGAGGAGAGGTGAAATGTGATTTCTTGAAGGATTTTCCAAGAAGATTAGAGATCGGTGATAGAGACATGAATGGAGTTTAATTAGTTAGCAGATGAGATACATCATTATTTGTATTTGCAAAGTGAGTTGTATTTATCAAATCAATTTGTTCTTACTTTCTAACCATTGTATCAATTAAAATCCTTTAATCAAGGTTGACCTAATAGTAATTTGTAAATCCTTTAATCAAGTTGACCTTCTAATAGAATATTCTTAAGTCATCTAACAAGGTTAGTCCTAATAAGGTGATCAAATCCTTTAATATGGTCACACCTAACAATGTGTATTATAACCTTTAACATGGTTGGCTCCTAATAGAGCTCACTTTAGAAGAATTAAAATTTGGTATCATCTTACTAGTAGTTTTTCCCAAATTGAGTTTTCACTTTAAATCTTGGTGTTATACTTGTGCGAATGTTGTTTGAGATATTTTGTTTAATGTTTTACATTTTTCAAGCTAGTTACTATTGGGACAATGGACTACAAGTTTATGTTATTGATAAGTTGTTATAGTGACTAAGGTACTTAATGAATAGCTCTAATTTTTTTGAAGTATTAAAAAGTTCAATTGGTGCATTTGGACTTGAGTATAACTATTTCACCCCCCCCCGCCCCAATTATTCTAACTCATTCTAACAATATCTAATTTTGTTAATATTGACTTTCTTGGGCAACATTGTTTTCTTCCTTTTTCTTTGTAATCACTTGAACAATACTATAGTCACTTGATGACTGTAATCTCCCTTAATTAACCTAGTGACTCGATTAAGCTTGTGATCTTCAATAATTCTCAACATTACATGATTATAAAAAAGTCAAACCAATATTACATAATCACTATCTAGCTTAGTCGAGTACCCATTGAATACCTTATATATCAACTATGAATTCATCATAATTTCTTTGAGTCATATTCATCAATAAAATGATATGATACATTTATGAGTTACAATAATGTCTAGTCAATTACGACTTTGACATCAATGACAATATAACAACTGATATGAATCTTTTACATATATTGATAACATCATCACCTAACAATCAATTACAATATCAGTTAGGGCTAACAATTTTACCATTACTAAGAAATTTAAGTTGTATTATTATGCTCATACGATACATTGTTATGGTACAATCCTTGAATATTTTCTTCTTCTTTTTTAAATATAGCAATTCATATGATAAAATTCATATTTATTCTCATTACTTTACTTACACATGATAATTGATACAATTTAATGAATTCATTTTATAAAAGTTAAATTTTGATACTCAATTTCATAATCATAAGTTATAAACCATTAGATTTAGCAAATGACCCTAAATTCCCTTTTATAGAAATAGGGAGCAACAAAAGCTTCAGGTCAATTTGTTGCATGGGAAGAAAGTAGCATCAAATTTAGTATCATAAACATTTTTGGTATTTGCATTTGCATTTGACAAGCTTGTTCAACAAATTAACATATGGATTCTTCTATATTTATCATTTTCAAGGAACAAAGTACAAACTTTAAACTTGTCTCAAATCATTAAAAAAATATATATATACACTATAAAGATGATTAAAAGTACCTTCCAGGTTTCACATATTTTAATTGATCACTTATGAAATGATTTAATATTCTCTCATCATTTTTAGAATGTTCTATTTTTCTTCATTTAGAATTTGAAAATTTGTTAATATTATAGTAAATGACTTCCAACTTTGTTAGACATCCATATTTGGAAGATTTACTTGAAATAAATTCTACATCCAATAGTGCATTCAAATTTGTCAATGGTTTGATGTAATCCACATTGCCTTAAGAAGTTGTGTTCTAGGGAAACTTGACTACTTCAAACCTATTTTTTTCCTCCAACTCTTTTAGGTAAGCTTCCCTTCCAATGAATTGTGTTGATGAATTACTAGGGAAAGGATTTGGAAAACTGAGACTTATCATTAATTTTTCTCTATCATTCATCTTGTTGATCTTTCCCACAAATGAGTTCAAATATTCCTCTATTTCTCTTATACTCTGACATATTAGTCATACTATCTTGTTGATCTTTCTCACAAATGAGTTCAAATATTCCTCTATTTCTCTTATACTATGACATTATGATATTTGACATCTTTATTGATGCATAAATGCGGTCATAAATGTCACTACTCACCAAATACCTATCAAGTTGTTTGTGTTGACTATGTATATAATATGTCTTGCAGTCTTCTTAAGCTTAAAAGGGTCTTTGTTCTCCTCAATGCACTCTTTGATATTCCCATTAAAAAACTCTTAACAATTTCATGAAATTCAAACCAATCACACAACCTATTAGCATTTTCCATAGTTTCCCACCACATATTTTCTTTAATTTGCTTCACATAAATTTTTAATTTTTCCATTTGACTCATTCAAGCTATTTTTGTCAGTTGTGATTGTTTTCATTTCCTTTTGTATCTCTTGCACCAATTTTGACAATTGATTTTTAGTTTATCTCTTTATTTTCTTTGCTTTGTCTTTCCACTTTTTTCTTTTTCCCTCTCATTATCCAATTCCTTATTTAAGTTAGTGATTGTAAGTCTATTAGGTTCCAACATATTAAAAATATTTAGTTACGATACTCTTTCATTATCAAGTTTTTATTTCTTTTGAAAGAAACGATAAGATAGAGCAAGGAATGAGAAACAATCCAAGTAAGTTAAGTGTGAAACAATGTTACCATGAGATAAGAAAAATCCAAGAGCATACACCAAGATGGTTCAACAATGGAGACAAGTATTTATAAGGGGAAAGCAAAGAAAACCCCTTGTGATTATTATGAATGAAGGCAAATGCCTAGAGAAGAGAGAGAGAGAGAGAGAGAGAGAGAGAGAGAGAGAGAGAGAGAGTTGGAGAAAAATAGCTCAATACAATAACATCAAATTGATGTGTGTAAAGAAGAAAGAAAGAGGAGCATCTCTTTTAAAGAGATGAGAAAGGAGTTGCATGTGTTCGCATGTGTAACTCCCATTTCTATGAATGCCACATTCATAATAGGTGTGTGCAAAGTGTCACAATCCTCTTAAGGAGGATAAACTAAATTCCTTAATAAAGGAATTATAAAAATGAGTTGTCCACACATGTGGAATAAAGGACAAATAATGACATGTCCTCCACATGTGTACAATAGGAAAAACTACATTTAGGGATCCTTGGAATATCCCAATTAAATACATCCAAGGGGAGATTAATGTTTCTAACATCCCCCCGTAATCTTTACTTGGGGAGTTTACATCAAAAGGTTGTAAACCCAAATTTTTACAATAAAATTGAAATCTCTCTTTAGAAAGTGGTTTAGTCAAAATATCAGCCACTTGATGTTCACCTTTACAATAAAGAAGAGTAACTTGCTTGTCTTCAACTTGTTCTCGAATGAAGTGATGTTGAAGTGAAATATGTTTGGTCCTTGCATGAAAGACTAGATTCTTTGCCAAGGCAATAGCACTTTGATTGTCACAATGTAGAGGGGTAGGTTCTTGTTGAGGTAGACCCAAATCGTCAAGAAGTCTTCTAAGCCATAAAGCTTCTTTAGCTGCATTGGTACAACCTTTGTATTTAGCTTCAGTTGAGCAAAGGGAAATAGAGCATTATTTTTTACTTTTCCAAGAAATGGCACCTGAACCAACAAAGAAACAATAGCCACAAGTGGATTTCCCATCATTGGGATCTCCACCTAGATCGGAATCAGTATAGCCATGTAAAATAAATTCAGAATTGGCATCATAGAATAATCCCATATTAATAGTTCCTTTAATGTACCTTAAGATTCTTTTAGCAACTTTAAAGTGAGTTTGTTGAGGTTTAGACATAAATCTAGAAACTAAACCAACACTATAAGCAATATCATGTCTAGTAAGAGTTAAATAATTTAAACTTCCTACCAACTACCTATACAAAGTTTCATCAACAAAAGGAGTATTGATATCAGCCATTAATTTAGTTCCTAATTCACATGGAATTGAAACGTGGTTAGAATCATTCATCTTAAATTTTTCTAAAAGATCATGAGCATACTTGCTTTGAGAAAGAAAGATACCCTTAGGAGTTTGGAAAATTTGCATACCTAAGAAGTAATGTAAAATACCTAAATCAGTCATCTGAAATTTCTATTTAGGTTGAAACTTAATATCAGAAATCAAAGCATTTGAACTAGAAGTGAGAATTAGATCATCCACATAAACAATAACAATGATAATGTCATCTTCAGTATGTTTAATATACAAATTAGGATCATTCTTACTTCTAGAAAAGCCTTGAGAAATAAAGAAGGAATTAATTTTAGAATACCATTCTCTAGGTGATTGTTTAAGACCATAAATAGATTTTTTCAATTTGCAAACTAGATTTTCACTACCTTTCTTAACAAATCCAGGAGGTTTAGCCATATAGATTTCTTCATGTAAATCACCATTTAAGAAGGAACTTTTAACATCCATTTGATGAATAGGCCAATTCACTTTAGATGCTAAAGCAAGAACTAATTTAATAGTAGGCATTTTAGCAACAGGAGCAAAGGTTTCATTATAGTCTAATCCTTCAATTTGAGAAAAACCTCTAGCAACTAATCTAGCCTTAAATTTACTAATTTCATTATTAGCGTTCAATTTTGTTTTGTATAACCATTTACATGAAACTATATTCTTTCCATGAGGTAACATGACTAAGTCCCAAGTTTGATTAGCAATTAAAGAGTCATATTCCTCTTGAATGGCCTTTTGCCAATTAGGTTGAGAATTAGCTTGATCAAAAGACTTAGGATCATTAGAATTCATAATAGTAGTCATCAAAGCATAATTACAATAATTAATCCTTCTATGTTTAATTCCACCAAATCTAGAAATGTAGTCATCACTTTCATTTATTAAGTTTTGAGCCCATTTAGGTTTACGTTTAGTTGTAATGGAATCATCACTAGAGGAAGAATCATTATCAATAAAAGCATCATTAGTAGCTACTTGAATATCATTACTAGTAGAAGAAGAAATAATAGATGGTGCTTGAGTTGTAGGGTTAAGAGAAGGAGTAGGGTTAAGAGAAGGAGGTTGGTCCTCCACTAGCACAATTTTAGTGCCACTGAATTCTGCATCATGTGTAGTAGAACAATCGTGTACACCATTTTCTACAATGCAAACATCTCTTGCAACTTGAACTTTATTAGTAGTAGAATCATAAACATGATAACCCTTAGTGTTTTCATCATAACCAACAAACATATAAGGAGAAGACTAAGCATCTAATTTATGCCTTTTCTGTTTAGGAGTATGAACATAAGCAATAGATCCAAAAATCCACAAATGATGTAAATCAGATTTCCTACCAGACCATGCCTCTTCTGTAGTAATATCCTTGAGAGCTTTGGTAGGAGTCCTATTAAGAATATAAGTTGCACAAAACATGGCTTCAGCCCAAAATTTATAATGCAGATTCTTAGCATGCAACATGCATCTAGCCATTTCAACAATGGTCCGATGCTTTCTTTCCGCCACAACATTTTGCTATGGTGTATAAGGAATAGTAAGCTCGTGTTTAATTCCACATGATTTCAAATAAGAATGAAAAGCAGTATTCACATATTCTTTTCCATTATCTGTTCTGAGAATTTTAAGTTTAAAACCATATTGATTTTCAACATATAACTGAAATTCAATGAATATATCAAGAACTTGATCCTTGCTATGCAAAAAATAGATCCAAGTTCGTCTAGAAAAATCATCAACAAAGGTAAGTGCATACCGAGAACCTTGGATGGAGTTACTCCATGGGGCCGAAAAGGTCACTATGGACAAGGTACAACTTATGAGTTGCCCGCCATGATTTTCCAATTGGAAATGGCTCCCTATGCATCTTACCACTCATACAACTAGTACAAGCAATCTTAGAAGGAATAATGTGAGGCAAGCCATCAACCATATTGCTTTTTTGCATTAAAGTAATATAATTCGAATTTAAATGGCCAAGTCTTTCATGCCATATATTGAAATCAATGGAAGTATGTAAAGAATATTGTGAACTAGCAAATTCATGGAATTTAAATAAGTTGTCATCATCCATTTTAGCATGAGCAATCACTTGTTTAGTTTGAGGATCTATGACATAACATGTATCTTTATAGAATTCAAGTTTATAGTCCTGACATAACTTTGAAATAGAAACCAAATTAGTTTTCAAATCAGGTACAAACAGTACATCATGCAATTTACCATTAGGAATAGTGACATCACCTAAACCTTCAACTTTACAAGTCTGATTATTAGCTAACTAAATAGGAATGTTAGCAATATCAGGTTGTAGAGAATCAAAAATTTCTTTATGAGAAGTTACATGTTGTGATGCACCACTGTCAACAATCCATTCTAAAGGTCTACAAAGATTAAAGCTACAAGTAAAAGCATGACGAGAATTAGAACCAGTAGAGTTACTATTTTTATGATTTGATTTTTTATTATGATTACTGTTGTTCATAGGCTTTTCATCATTTTGCTTTTTAAAATAGTTATTAACAACATGACCATCTTTGCCACAATAAGAACAATGAGGTTTGGAATTTGAATGATTCCTTTGATTATTATTATTACGATTGTTATTATGATGATTGTTATGGTTATTGTTATTATTGTTATATTTTGCATGAGATTTATTATTGAAATTATTAGAATTATTATTATAGTGTTTGTTATTATTATTATTATTATTTGAACGAAAATTATTATTATTTGAATTTCGAGACATAAATGCATGTTCAGTTGATTTAAGGGTACCAAACTAAATTAGCTTAGCTTCTTCCTGTCTTAATAAAGTTTGAAAAATAACATAAGTTAACTAAGTAGTTAATGTAGGAATAGCAAGCTGTGCATGAACATTAGTTATAAACTATTGAAACTATCTAGGAAGACACTTTTTAAGAATAATATGAATTAAACGAATGTCATCTAATTGAACACCTAAAGCAATAATTTGGCTTTTAATAGAATCAAATTTCAACAAAAATTCATCCATAATCTTAAAATTTGTATATCTGAGATCTTCAAGTTGATCCTGCAACTGTATTTTGCAGTATTCATCTCCATTGTCATACTTGGTTTGCAAAATTAACCAGGCATCATGAGCTTTAGAACAGTGTGCAATTAACACATATAATTCTGGAATAATGGAAATACCAGTTAAACCTAAAGATTCTTCATTTTTAAGTTTCCAAGTATCTTTTTCATCTTAGGTAGTTGTTGAACCAGGTTCAACAGAAGGATCAGTGGCTATCTCGAAAAAGTGTTTAAAATGAAATATAAATGAAATATGTGTTTTCCAGGAGTGATAATTAATATGATTAAGCTTTATTTCTGGAATTAAGGTTGACATCTTTATGAAAAAAAATGTCCCCCCTAATAGAAATATGACTTTTTAAAAAAAATTAACTGGAATTAATTAAATTAAAGCTTGCTAATAGAACTATGATTTAAGTGTCTGAATAAAAGATACAATCTTGCAAAATAAGACGTTAGAATATAATGATTTAAGCTGAAACAGAATAATAGAACTTTGCAAGCAGATATTAGAAACAATTAGTAATCTGTAACAAAAGAATAATGCAGAAGCTTTAGAAAGACTAAATGATTATTACGTAAAAAAAAAATTAACTATAATGAAAAAAATATTTATAAGAGGTTAAATGAGGAAGTTATAAATTGATTTTATAACTCTACAATGAGACCACTTAATAAATTATAAGTAAATTCCTTAAAGAAAAAACTATAAGAAATGATTGAAACTAAAGTTTTTTTTTTTTTTTAAATGATACTAATAGATATATAAAAAGTTGAATCAAAACACTTTATTAAAAAGGATTTATTGAAATGTTGGTCAAAATGACCAAAGAGATTGAAAGAAACGATGAAAAAAAAATTGGATGGCGCGGGTTAAGAGTAGAGTTGTTAACAAAAAAAATTATCACAAAGCAGACTCCTATCTTTAGAACTGAGCACAGATTAAGAGCAGAGAAACAATTACGTG
Organism: Cupressus sempervirens; assembly: GCA_028749045.1. Lineage (NCBI taxonomy): Eukaryota > Viridiplantae > Streptophyta > Pinopsida > Cupressales > Cupressaceae > Cupressus > Cupressus sempervirens. The sequence goes on along the minus strand of CM053791.1, from coordinate 799,184,043 downwards.
GCTAAAAGCAAAATAAATGAAATCATAAAATAACATAAAGGTTGAAAAAGGTTGGATAGACAACACACTACACATTTCTCTTTAAAAAAAAATGTCTGAAAAAAAACAAAAAACGTCTGCAAAAGAAACTCTTCTTTATAACATCCTACCAGTACGTTATTTGCTGGAGCTCACATTTTGGATAGCCCAAAACATTTTTCTTTTAAAAAAATGACTAAAAGGAGAAGAACGACTGCAGAAATAAAAACGTCTACAGAAAAACGTCTCTACAAGAATGAAATAACTGTTTGCAGAAAAAACGTCTCACAAGGCAATAATGAAAAGGTTTGGCTCCGTTGGAAGGAAGTAATATAACGAAAGGAAATCACAGCCCAATTGCTTCTGTTTTGGGGAAAACAAAGGCAACAAGCAATCCTGCTACTGTACCCCTGCAGCCCCAAAAATTGCAGCAACAAAGGGCGAAGACAAAGAACAAATACAGGAAGAATAAAGATGAAACAAGAAATCACATGAAACCCTAGACACAATGATTTACAGGAAAGGAAATACAGAGAAATGGAAGGCGTAAAAATGGGGAAAAAAATGAATGAGATTTAGAAATATGAAGGCGTAAAGCAAGTTTCTAAAAAAACCTGAACAAAAGGATTAGAAAGAATGAGATATTAAAATTTTAAAATCTCATAAAATATTTTAAATTTCAAAATAGAGATTAGCAAGATTTTTATTTTTATTTTTTTAAATATGAATAGGATATGATTTAAATATTCTAGATTGTTTAGAAAGTATAAATATTTTAGATTGTTTAACTCATCTATTGAGAACTAAGGTTTTTTTTAATTAAATGATAATAAATAATCTACAAAAAATGCACAGTTAATGCTACTCTACCACATACACTATAATAAATATTTTAAATATTTTAAAATTAAAATTTGCACAATTATAATAAATAAGTGCTACGAAGTAATGCTTCTTGTTTTGGCAGCACGCCTTCCAAAACAAGAGCAAAAAAAAATGTATTTTTTTTGAACGGAGAACCCTTTGGCGGCAAGCCTTCCAAAGAGGGTTAGTAAATAATGACAAAAAAATGATACAATAAAACCTACACACAAAAGATGTTAGAATGAGCAAACAACCACAACATGAACTTCTTCTCTCAATAACGTCTCCAAATAAGGTGTGCTCCAATGAATGGAAACCTTCAACACAAAACTTAAAACGAGGATTAGTAGCCAAGCTCTGATACCATGAAAGAAATGATAAGATAGAGCAAGGAATGAAAAATAATCCAAGTAAGTTAAGTGTGAAACAATGTTACCATGAGATAAGCAAAATCCAAGAGCATACACCAAGATGGTTCAACAATGGAGACAAGGATTTATAAGGGGAAAGCAAAGAAAACCCTTTGTGATTATTATGAATGAAGGCAAATGCCTAGAGAAGAGAGAGAGAGAGAGAGAGAGAGAGAGAGAGAGAGAGAGAGAGAGAGAGAGAGAGAGAGAGAGAGTTGGAGCAAAATAGCTCAATACAATAACATCAAATTGATGTGTGTAAAGAAGAAAGAAAGAGGAGCATCACTTTTAAAGAGATGAGAAAGGAGTTGCATGTGTTCGCATGTGTAACTCCCATTTCTATGAATGCCACATTCATAATAGGTGTGTGCAAAGTGTCACAATCCTCTTAAGGAGGATAAACTAAATTCCTTAATAAAGAAATTATAAAAATGAGTTGTCCTCACATGTGGAATAAAGGACAAATAATGACATGTCCTCCACATGTGTACAATAGGACAAACTACATTTAGGGATCCTTGGAATATCCCAATTAAATACATCCAAGGGAAGATTAATGTTTCTAACAACTTTCTTTAAAAAAATCCCTTAGCCATTTGAATTTTACTTCTACATCCATATTTTCATCGCTTAGTTTATTGTTTGTGTCTTCCAATTGTTCCTTCAGAAATTTGACTTATGACTCCATATTTTATGGTTGTGAAATTGCTTCTTGAGAGGAAGCATTTCTTATCATTTTCTCTAATTCTTGTCACCTGATATCTATTACTTTCTCCTTTACCTTTGCATTGACTAGGTCTTCTTGTAACTTTTCAAATTCCTTTTCCAACCATTCTTTCTCTCTCTGTCTTGAGCAGTGAAATGTAGACAACAAAGTTAGTCTTTTTTTCATGACTTTATCCACATTTTTTACTTTGGAGAAATCCATTGATAGGATTCTAACATAAAAATCTAGTGGATTTATCTCACTCTTTGGTGTATATGTGGGGACGAAACAACAACGAGCTCCAACATTTATTTATTTGGGTTATATGTTGGAAATACCTTACTTGATGTAGATTCTTGAAATGAGTCACATCAAGTACATCCTTCTTCAATGACTTATTATTATTCTTATTCTTATTTTGGGTTTGTTCAAATTCTTTTACAAAAGTATTGAATTCAAAATCTGTGTTTGCTAATAGAATATGATGTTGGAAAGGAGAAAGAGCACTCCCAATAATGTACTTGTTTTCACCTTTTCCTGAGGTTCTAACTATTAGAAAGGTTAGGGTTTCTATTGCGCCAAAAGATCAACCTATCATTGCTCGATACAACCAATAGTCTTATAGAACCAGAGGAGGTAGTTAAGCCATCTCACAAGTATTGTGAGGGATGCAAGCCCACTACCAATAATCCCCCTCCCAGTATCACTCGGCATGGCTTGAGAGATTCAAACCTATGACCAAGATCTAATACCAATTATTAGAAAGTATATTCCACCAAGATAACTGAGAATAGGGGGAGGTGAATTAGTTATCCAACTATTAGAACATTTATCAACCTTATTAATCCTTAACCATGTGAACAATATAATTAGAAACCATAAGAAGATAAACATACACAATAACACCAAATGTGTTAAGCCCTTGATTAGAGGGAAAACCCTGGTGGGAATGGTACTCACAAAATGTTGTACTAATATAAAATTTTCTTGTAAGAGGATGGACTATGTTAGGATCCAATGAAATACATTCAATACATAATAGTCCCTATCAGGAGACTTTGAATCCCTGTTAGGAGATTACAACCCTATTAGAAGTTATGCCAACTCTATTAGGAGTTGTAGAAGCTAGAAAGACCCACTATCCAAACAACTTTAGGGGAAAGACCACTAAACTCACTATCCAATTAATCTATGTATTACTCCTTAAAGAAAAATAGAAATGAATAATCTCAAACTCTTACGTCCTCTTGATCAGACCAATCCTCTTTCAAATCTTAATACCAGATCTTCAACTCTTTGTACATGCAATTGTCCACTTCATCAAGACACAATGTAGAATACATTCTCAACTACACTTGACCTGATTATCAATACATAGTTCATACAACCTTGTTCTCTATTTTCTACTCTATCAATCTTCACAGAAATAATGCTATGTTGACATCAAAGACAAATAAAGTCATGAATGCAACATGTCAATCAAGTACACAGTCTCTCCAATGCTTAGGATACTCCCCCAAAGTAATACCATCAGCATTCATGCTAACAATCTACCCCTTTGGCATATATGGAAACATAGTTGGAAAACACCTAAGTTCCAAGAATACCAAATTAACTATGTTGTTGTTGCTAATGTTCTCTTCATTTCAAATCCTCTTCATCAATCAAATTTGAAACTCATGGGAACTTTTTTCTCTTTGCTTTCTCATTATTAGAATTGACATCAGTTGTTCACACTCTAAACATGGTTGGAAATCAATTGTTCACAACTTCTCCTCTTTTATGTTACAATATCTCTCCCATTATGTTAAATAGCTTATTCTCCATCTATAACACTTCTCCCCTATACATAGGAGATATTTTTCATGCAATCTCTCCCCCATTGACATCAATGACAAAGGCTTCATTATGTCAGTCTTCTACTCCATGTCTTTAACCAGCTTAGGTGTCCAAAGGCATTGTTTAATACCAACTACCAAGAGTCCTTGATGACTCTATGTATCATAGGTACTCCCCCATACATGAAGCATCAGCATTCAATCCAGATAGGCAATAGTGCTCTATACCACTAGACTGATGCACTTTATGCATCATCTACTCAAAAGTAGGTAGGGGCATTTTTAAAAGATTAGTTGTAGGCATTGATGCTAATGATATTTTTATGGGGGAGTATTATATATACGTTACTATGATGATATGTTACATTCATGACTGAGTTTGTCATTGATGTCAACATAGCAATTTTTCTATGGCATATAATAGAAGAACAACAAAAAGATCAAGTTGGTACAGACAGCTAGTTGAGTATTCTAACTATCCAAGGTTATGGGAGATACTTCTGAGTATCTAGTATATGTATTTAACGTCGAAAGAAGAAATGAAAAGTCTAAAGAAGTTATGTAAGTTTTGGTGATGTTTGTTCTAAGATAGATTTTACAGAGGCATGTTCTAGTAAACTTGTTATATCTCTTAGCAAAATTGTTATTCTAACAATCAAGGTTGAGGACATGAAGAAGACATGTTAGTGATGACCTAGCTAATGTCACTCATCATAATATTGCGTGTATGGAAAGTTATTCAAGTTGCAAGCAGAAGATTTATGTTATCACTAAGTGTAATGTGTTCTTAATGTGGTCCTCTAATAATTATTTAAGAAGGTCTAACAAATGACTCAAGGAATTTTTTTGAGGACTTAGTATAAAGGAAGGACATTTTCCTTTATCGTGGTGTGTGACATATGATATGAATTATATTTATGAAGAGATTGTAAGTAAAGAGACAGCAAAATGCAAAGTTGAGCATAGCAGTGCAAAAGTCATGGAACCTTCATTACCGAGGTTTTGATGAGTCATTCGAGGTTTGATATTTGGATCCGAGGTTTGTGACCTAGTTTACAAGGTCTGACAGTGATTAGTTCAGTTGAAAGGAAAAAAAAAAAAAACCACAATAGTAAATTACATATTTGAGTAGTGAGCTCCTCATGTAGTTGAAATTGCATGTTTGGGCAGTGGGCTCATCTTGCATACATTGTACTACAACTCCTAATAGGTTTGGAATATCCTAACGGGGTCCATCCTAGAATATTTATATTAGTACATCATCATGTGGGCATAATTCTCGTCGGGGTTTTCCCTCTGATCAAGAATTTCCCTGGTCAACATATCTAGTGTAATTGTCTATGTGCATTTTATTATGGTTAAATGTGATTGAATGGTTAAGTTTTTTTAAATAAGATAAATGTTTTAATTATCAGATAACTGATTCCCCCCCCCCCCCCCCCAAGTTATCTTGGTGGACTATTGTTTCTAGCAATTGGTATCAAAGCATCAGGTCCTTGAAGATAAAGTTTAACAACTTTGGGAGATCCATGGCAAATATGTTCAGGAAATATAGTTTGAAGTCTGATGGAACAAATTATGACACCTGGAAAGTAAAGATGAAGACACATTTGTTATGTATGGGTTTGGGATATTGGATCTTAACAAAATCAGAGAAGACAATCATTGCTAAAAAGGATTTGGGAATTTGCACCGAGGCAGAAAGAGATCTTTTCATGTGTGATACAAGAGCTAGAGAAGCATTATTGATTGCACTTCTTAAAATTGAGTACAATTAGGTAAAATCACTTGATACTTCAAATTTGATTTGGAAAGATTTGCAAAATAGTTTTGAAGGTGATGCACATTCTAAGAAGTTGAGGCTAAAAATTTGGATTTATGCGTTTTAAGATGCCAAAATGATGGAAGATGAAATTTTAAGAACATATATAGGTAGAATATCAAATATTACTATAGGTATTAGATCCCAAGGAGGAAACAAAGAAGATGATGAGGTTATATGGAAGATATTGAAGACTAACACCACCATTTAAGTCAACGATTCAGATGATACAATTGTTGATATATTGTACCAAAGATTTCACAAAGGAGACATTGCTTAGAAGACTTGAAGCAGTTGAGAATGATCTCAGACAGTCCAGATAATTGACTAGAATAAAGAGAACTTTTAGTGCCCTGAATATTTGACCTAGTCTATCAAGGAGCACAAGTGCTTGAGGAGATTTTTCTAGCAAAAGAAGATCTGAAGACGATAGGAAGATTGAAGGAGTAGCCCTTCTGGTAAAAAGAAAAAAAGGAGGTAAGAAAAAATTTTAATGTTGGACTTGTGATGAATATGGTCATTATGCATCTAAGTGTCCTAAAAGAGAGAAAAATTATAAGGGAAATTACAAGCCTAGTAAAGAGAGAGTGTTTGTATGCAAATGAAGATAATGATTTTGATGAACAAGCATTGAGTGCTAGTGATGATGAAATTGGACTTGTGGCAGTTAAAGAAGAAAGTCCAAAAAAGGTAGCTTTGGTGTCACAGGTTGAGAAGAAATCTAATTGGATAATTGATAGTGGTTGTTCACAACATATGACTGGTGACATGAACAAATTTATTGACTTCAAAAGTCAGGATGGAGGAATTGTCAGAGTTGGAAACAATGTAGCATGTCAAGTTAAAGGTATTGGATATATAACTCTTGATGGTAAGACTAACACTCAAGATGTATACTTTGTTGATGGTTCAAAGCACAATCTTTTGAGTGCTAGACAATTAGTAGACAAAGGTTATCAGTTACAGTTCATAGAAAAGACATGCATGATCAAAGACAAAGATGGAAAGATAATTGGAATAGGAACCAAATTTAGAGGTAATGTATTTCAATTGAATCCTACTGAAATGACATGTTTGGTTGCAAAGGTAGATGATAGTTGGTTATGGCATAAGAGAATTTTTCATATAAACTTTGACAATATTGTGAGGACTAGTAGAATTTTTGCTGTTAGAGATTTTTAGAAGATTATAAAGCTAACTAACACAATTCATAAGAAGTGTGTTTTGGCTAAACATAACAGAACTTCTTTTCCTAGTAAGAAGTTTACCACTACAGAAAAGTTAGATATTATGCACACAAATCTTAGCAGTCCTACAAAGACTAAAGAATTCTATGGTGAAACGTATTTTATAATTCTAGCTGATGATTTTTCTAGAATGATGTGGTTTGCATTTCCTAAAGAGAAATCTGAGGCATTTGATAAGTTTAAGATATTCAAGAATAGGGTTGAGAATGAATCTGGTATGAAGATTAAATGTTTAAGATCAAATAGAGGAGGAGAATTTACTTCAAATGAGTTTAACATGTTTTGTGAAGAAAACAGAATTAAAAGGCAGTTGTCAGCTCCGAGAACTCTTGAACAAAATGATGTTGCAGACAAAAGGAACAAGTCAATTACAGAAGCTGCAAGAGCTACGTTAGTAGAGAAAGATGTATCCAAAACATTTTGGAGAGAAGCTTTGAATACAGTAGTCTACACTATGAATAGAGTACAAGTCAGGAAAGACACAAACAATACCCCTTATGAACTATGGTGGTTTGGTCACTCACCTATAGTTAAGTATTTTAGAATTTTTGGAAGTGCTATATCAAAAGAGATGATGACATTGGTAAGTTTGATGCTAGAAGTAATGAATGTATGTTTCTTGGTTATTCATTGAAAAGCAAGGCATATAGATGTTATAATCAGAGAACTAAGAGTATTATGGAAAGTGCAAATGTGAGAATTGATGAGAAATTCAAGATACAAACGAGAATAGTTGATTACAACTTAGATGATGATGTTGTTACTAAGCCAAGGAATGATGAAGTATTTCTTGAGACTAACAATGATTTTCAAAATGAAGGAGAGCCAAGGTAGGAACAAAGCTTAGAACCTTCAGTAGAACCAAGAGTTGAGATAGCAACTCCTACTTTAGGAACAAATATGATAAAGAATCACTCATCCAAGCAGATCATCAGAAGAAAAGATAAAGGTGTGATGGAAAGAAGCAGAGTCAATGAAGAACTATGCTTGACATCTCAAGTTGTGCCTAAGAATGTAGATGAAGCATACAAAGATGATTATTGGAAACAAGCCATGAAAGAGGAATAGGATCAGATAGTAAAGAATGAGACATGGAAATTGGTCCCCAAACCAGTAGACAAGAATGTGATAGGAACTAAATGGGTATTCAGAAACAAAATGAATGAACAAGGCGAAGTTGTAAGAAATAAAGCTAGATTGGTATGTAAAGGTTACTTACAGCAAGAAGGGATAGATTATGAGGGAACTTATGCTCCATTGGCTAGAATAGAAGTAGTAATATTATTCTTAGCCTATGCAACATAAGAAAAATTCAAAGTATATCAGATGGATGTCAAGTCAGCATTTCTGAATGGAGAGCTTCAAGAAGAATTATACATTGAGTAGCCTAAAGGATTTCCTTTGATAGATGACAAGAACATAGTATGCAGACTAAGAAAAACATTTTATGGATTGAAGCAAGCACCCAGAACATGGTATGCAAGATTAGACAAACATTTGACAAAACTTGGATATAGAAAAGGTATGGCAGATAGTCATCTGTATTGGAAAGAAATTGATGATTGTTTGATGATTTTGGTAATATTTGTTGATGATATCATATTTGGAGGAAATGATGAAGAAAGTAAAAAATTTGTTGAGGAGATGAAGAAAGAATTTGAAATGAGTATGATAGGAGAGATGAAATATTTCCTAGAATTGCAGATTGTATAGAATAAAGAAGGAATCTTTATTTCTCAAACTAAGTACTTGAAAGATTTATTGAAAAGATTTGGTTTGGAAACATGCTAACCCATTGGAAAACCTATGGTAATTGGGCACAAGTTATCTACAAAGGATGAGACACCTATTGTTGAGCAGAAAAAGTATAGATACTCACACAAGGCCAGATATAGAAAATGTAGTTGGAATTATTGCAAGATTCCAGGTTGATCCCAGAGAAGCACACTATGCAATAGTGAAAAGAATATTTAAATATCTGAAGGGAACATCAGAGTTCGGATTGTGGTATGACATATATAACAATTTCACTCTAAGTGCTTATACTGATGCAAATTGTGTAAGCAATATGGATGATAGAAAGAGCACCAATGGTGGAGCTTTCTTTCTTGGAGGAAGATTGGTTTCTTGGTTAAGAAAGAAGCAGGATTGTACATCTCAAAGTACAGTAGAACCAAAATATGTTGTAGTAAAGTCATTTGGATGAAGCAGATGCTAAAGGATATAAGGATAGAAATCAATGAACCTATTGTCATACATTGTGACATCACAAGCACAATAAATATGTCTGACAATCTAGTGTTGCATTCAAAGACTAAGCACATTTCTATCAATTATCACATGTTGAGAGAGAAAGTTGTAGATAAGGAAATCATATTGGAATATGTGAGCACTAAAGAGTAGATTGCAGATATACTTACAAAGCCTCTTCCCAAAGAGACTTTTGAGTATTTAAGAGGTATGCTTGAGGTTATGACCCTTCCTACATTAGAGTAAAAGATGCAAGAGTGCAACAGTCCATTGTAATAGAGCACTATTGTTGTCTGGACTAAATGTTGATACTTCTTGTATGGAGGAGTATCTGTGATGGACAAAGTCATCTAGGACTCTTGTTGGATATTGTTGTGAATAGTGTCTTTTGACACTCAAGCTAGTAAGAATCAGTTGTAGTGTTTGATGCAATAAAGTTGGTTGCTGAAATTTTTAACATTGATGTCAATGGAGGAGAAATATTGCATGAAAAACATTATGTTGTTGGAGAAGTTCGACATGAAAAATAGTATTTTTGGCATAAGTTCAGCATGGAATATCAATGGGGGGGAATGATTGATGAAGAGGATTTAAAAAGTAATTTGAACAGTCTTTTGTTGGTATTCTTGGAACTAGATGTTTTTCATCTATGCTGCTATCAATGCCAAAGGGGGAGATTGTTAGAAGATTGGTTGCAAGCATGAATGCTAATGATATTCTTGTGGAGAAGTATTGTAGATACGTTACTATGCTGATATGTTACATTCATGACTAAGTTTTTCATTGATGTCAACATAGCAATTTTTCTATGGTATCTGATAGAAGAACAACGGAAAGATCAAGTTGGTACAGACAGCTAGTGGAGTATTCTAACTATTTGAGGTTATGGGAGATACTTCTGAGTATCTAGTATATGCAATTAACATTGGAAGAAGAAATGACAAGTCTAGAAGAAGTTATGTAAGTTTTGGTGATATTTTTTTTGAGATAGAGTTTACAGAGGCATGTTCTAGTAAACTTGTTATATCTCTTACCATAAGTATTATTCTAAGAATCGAGGTTGAGGACATGAAGAAGACATGTTGGTGATGGCATGGCTAAGCTCGCTCATCATAATATTGCATGTATGAAAATTTATTCAAGTTGCAAGGCGGAAGATTTATGTTATCGCTAAGTGAAACATGTTCTTAATGTGGTCCTATAATAATTAATTGAGAAGGTGTAATAGCTGACTCAATGAATTATTTTGAGGACTCGGTATAAAGGAAAGACATTTTCTTTTATCGTGGTGTGTGACATATGAAATGAATTATATTGATGCGAAGAGATTGTAAGTAGAGAGATAGCATAATGCGAAGTTGAGTAGAGCAGTGTGGAAGTGAAGGAAATTTCATTGCTGAGGTTTTGCTAAGTGATCTGAGGTTTGATATTTGGATCTGAGGTTCATGACCTAGTATAGAAGGTCTGACAGTGTGTTAGTTTGTGGTGATTGATCAGGAAAGTATTATACATACTTCATAAATTCTTGGGTTATGGTCGACGTTGTGGCTGACATATCACTGACATATGGCTGACATGTTGTAACCCTAAAGTGGCATAAAAATACTTATATAAAAGGGCTTAGGGTTAGGGATTATTTCATTGTGAGTGATGTGTAAACTGGTCCTTGCGGCGATATTGAGTTGTAAGGGATTACGAATTGTAATCAATTTGTAATCACTGGATCGTAATAATATTGGACTTGTTGTTTGGTGGACGTAGCCCAGGGATTGGGTGAACCACGTCAAATCTTGGTGTCTTGTTTTCTTTTATGTATGATCTATTATTTTGTGATATTGTTTATATTTGCATGTAATTGTTATTTCTACTTGTGGTTTAATCCTAACAAGTGATTGGTTCAATTGACAGAATAAAAGAAAGAAAAACACAATAGTAAATTATATATTTGAGCAATGAGCTCTTCTTGTAGTTGAAATTGCATGTTTGGGCAGTGGGTTCATCTTACATACATTGTACTACAACTCCTAACAGGGTTGGAATCTCCTAATAGGGACTCAAAGTCTCCTAATAGGGACTCATTGTACTAAATGTTGTAATAGACTCCTAACAAGGTCCCTCCTCTAACAAGGAATATTTATATTAGTACATCACCTTGTGGCCATCATTCCCACTGAGGTTTTCCCTCTGATCAAGGATTTCCCTAGTGAACATATCTAGTGTAATTGTCTATGTGCATTTTATTATGGTTGTTGTTTACTTTGATTGAATGGTTAAGTTTGTTTAAAGAAGATAAATGTTTTAATTATCAGATAAATGATTCACCCCCCTCCCCCTAGTTATTTGGTGTACTATTGTTTCTAACAGGCATAACCCCAAACTACCTCACAAATACTCAAATTTATCTTTAGGTGAAGGCTTCATAAAGATATCTGCAATATGCTCTTTAGTAATTACATACTCTAATCTGATTTCTTTCTCTTCAACTTTTTCTCACAAAATGATACTTGATAGATATATATTTAGTCTTAGAATGCAACACAAGTTTATTAGACATACTTATTGTACTTGTGTTATCACAATGTATGATAACAAGTTCTAATAATTCTATCCCAATGTCCTTCATCATCATCTTCATCCACATGATCTGATTATAGTTGTTTATTGTTGCTACATACTCTTCTTCTACTGTACTCTATGAGATACAGTCTTATTTCTTGCTTAATCAAGAAACCAATCTTCCTCCAAGAAAAAATGATCCACCGCTAATGCTCTTTCTGGCATCCATATTGTTTACCCAATTTGCATCAGTATATGCACACAAAGTAAAATCACTTGATATGTCATACCATAAACCAAAATCAGGTGTAGCCTTCAAATATCTAAATATTCTCTTTATTGTTGCATAATGTGTTTCTCTAGGATCTACTTGAAACCTTGCTACTATACCAACTGCATTTTCTATATCTGGTCCGATGTGAGTCAAATATTGCAAACCTCCAATCATTGATCAGTACTTCTTTTGTTCAACGGTAGGTGTCTCATCTTTGCTACATAACTTGTGACTGGTTATCATGGGCGTACCAATAGGCTTACAACTTTCCAAACCAAATCTTTTCAACAAGTATTTCAAATAATTAGCTTGTGATAGGAAAATACCATCATTGTTCTATACAATCTATAAACCTAAGAAGTATTCCATCTCACCAATCATACTCATCTCAAATTCATTCTTCATTTCATCAAAAAAATTATCACTTGCTTCATCATTTCCTCCAAAGATTATGTCATTCACAAATATCACAATAATCAATAATCCATTCTCAATTCCTTTCAAATACAAATCACTTTATGTCGTACCTTTAGCAAATCCCAACTATGCCAAATATTTTTCAAATCGTGCATATCAGGTTCTATGCAATGCTTTCTTTAATCTACATACCATTTCCTTTTCCTCTATCAAAGGAAATTCTTCAGGTTGCTCTATGTAGACTTCTTCTCGAAGTTCTCCATTCAAAAATGTTGAATTGACATCCATCTAATACCCTTTAAACTTCTTACTTGTTGCATTAGCCAAGAACATCCTTCCTGCTTCAAGTCTGGGAACGGGGGCAAATGTCTCTTCATAATCTATGTCATCTTGCTATAAATATTCTTTGCATACAAATCTTGTTTTATTCCTCACAACCCCACCTTGTTCATTCATCTTATTTTTGAAAACCCAATTAATTCCTATAACATTTGTGTCTTTAGGTCTAGGAACCAATTCTCATGTTTCATTCTTCACAATCTAATCTAGTTGTTCCTTCATTGCTTGAATCCAGTGATCATCCTTGCATGCCTCATCTATACTCTTTGGTTCAACTTGAGAAATCAAACACAATTCTTCATGTACTTTATTTCTTTCCATAACTCATTTTTCTTTACATCCAATAATCTAATCAACGGGGTGATTCTTTGTCAAATTCATGTTTGGTGTAGGTGTTGTTTCAATACTTACTTCTTCTCTAGGTTCATATCTTGGTTCTTCTCTTTGTTCAACAATTTGAGCATCATTTTGCAAATCATTGTTAGTCTCAAAGAGAACTTCAATATTCTCTCTAATAGGTTTAGGATTATCTTCTTCTTCATCAAAATTATAATCCAACATTATCTCTTTAACTAGAGGAGAATGACAAATTATTCCTTATAGCTTTTACCATAATTTTCTATTTTAAATGGTGGTTCAACTTTGGATAAATAATATACATTGTAATATTGTTAGTTCGGTAACTATTGGAATCATGAGATGCCAATACTTTTTGGAGAACCAATCAAATTTGTAGATTTTTGAAGCTTACTTACATTTTGTAAAGTTTCATAATTTAAACATATTTTTAAAATTTAAATAACACTAGTTATTGAGAATTCTATTGGTATGAGTGAAAAAGGCAATGAAATAATTAAATTTCATTTGAAAAAAATCAATAAAATTGAATATTCAAAAGATTCAAAGGATCAAAATATCATTAATGTTATTATTAATAAATCTAATTCAAGTGTTTTATCAAATAACTCTTACAATATAAATTGTTGTATTAATAATTGTTTTTAAAATTAATTGCATTTATAAGAACTACGGTCTACAAGTCACATGTTTCTAATTTAGCATTTAAATGATTGATGATTCACAAGCCCTTGCAAAAGTTTATATTTAAAAACTTTATTGATTATTTTATGACATCTCAATATATAAAATAGAGATTTCATTTGTTTCCATCCTTTTTAAACAAGTTAGTGTATTTTTAAAATGCATTAACTTTAATAAGGTTTATACTCGTGGTTCGATTTTTTATTTATATTGGTGTAATGAATCATACTTTACATTTAAAATTAATCAGTCAAAATTTCATTGACCATTCCCTTGGATTTTAAATAATGTTGCCAATTTGAGTTTATATTTATTATTGAAAAAAATTGTTTAATTTTTTTTCATAAATTACTAGAATTCTTAGCTCCTTATGTTTTAAGAAAAAGGTATAATTAGTTATTTAATGAATAATTATAACAGGCACTATTATTTTATTGAACTAATTTTAATTTATTTAATATAAAATTTAATTCTTATTATTTTTATTTATAAAAAATATTTTGGATATCTTTTTTTTTTATTGTTGAAGTAGGAGTTGCATTTTTTTTCACATATCTAATGCTAAATCTCTTAATTCATGATTTGAATTAGTATTTCTTTTTTAGTAAGAATTTTTTAAAAGAAAATCTCTAGGTTATGAAGTTGTCTATTTATGTTATTAAATTTATGGACTTCCTTACACGTACATTATCAACAAAAAAAATTGTATGGCTAATAAGTTTAAATATTAACATTTTTTTTTGGCAAATAAATAAATTGATTATTCCATTTCATCAGTTATAGTTAACTATGTTGTTTCATGTATAAAATTCTTTAATTAGTTCTTCATTCTACATTCTTTGATGTATTAATTTTGAAAAATATGTACTTCCATAAAATATTTTGAAGTTAAAAGCAATTTCGTGATGCATGTATGCATTTGTGGATCTTTTGACAAATGTGATAGAAGGGAGTTCAAGGAGGTGAAATGATATACATGGAGGGGGGCTCCTATTGCGTTACTTTGCACCCATATGCATTCTATGGGAGGAGAAAAATTGCCCTACCATAAGATTCCCTGACACTTTGAAATCTCATTCTCATTTTCCCAACTCGCAACACTTCAACGTCTATGCATATGGCAGGAACTTTGACACTTGCGCCTCTTATTGAGAATGGAATGACAAGACTGAAATTTAGTTTTCCATCAAAGCTTTCTATAGCTGCAAAATTCTACACACCTGAACTCGGAAGCATCACCATTACACTGAGCTTAGACCAAAATTATTGTCTGCTGACTATCTGATACCACTTGATATTCTTGTACGTCTTTCGATCTTCTCTAATGCGGAGCAACATGCATCCAATTAACAAACGTTTGGTGCCACGAATCAGATATCATAACGGGTATCCCATAAATTCTGGCATATCCACACACCAATAATCACGTAAAACTTCACAAATCTATTTATTCCAAGTTGAAGATTCAAAACCTCCATAGTAAGGGCATGCTCTGTGTAGACTTTTACCTTGAGTGCACAAAGGTTTAAAACCGGGTACTTATCTAAGTGAATCCTCCGCCCTTAAAACAAACATATGATGGTACAGGTTTTGTCACAATGCGTTCAATGAGAATTCAAACATCAAAAAGTTACAGGCATAAAGCACTACGAACATTGCTGCAGGCACCCACCATAATAACTAAATACCATGCCTTCTGGCCTCCTAAGAAACTCTGAATAAACCCTCTTTTGCCAAAACAAAACTATTCGTCCCACAATTAAAGAAAAGAACCATGATTTTGTCACCTTCAATATAGTCACGACCCTTTAATGAATTTTGTTTAATCTCAAATTTGTGAAGGTTAATGTAGGTGTCACAGAACACACCATTATAATATCTCCATTCACAAAGATCAAGCTGATCAGTTTCATATCAGTAAGATATTATTTTGGCTATGAAAACAGTAAATTAAGCGACTTGCAACTATGCAAGTTGTTTATCATTAAAAGGATTCAATAATAAGGAACATTGAAAAGAGTAAAAGAAGACCATGTTTGATGTCTTATATGGCCAAAAATCTAATCAGTTATCAGAATGCAGCCCATTCTAATGTAATCACTAATCCTTTTGACCAGACAACTTTATTATCCTTCGTGAGGAAAGATGACATTCTGAGTCACTCACAATTTTGAAATACAATTAATCATAGGTATACCAAGAAAATTAAGCGGACTAATCAAGAGCTCCATCACCCAAGTTCCTCCACAGGTACGGAAAGAGAAAAGATGAGTGCAATATTTTCTTGTCTATAAAAATATTTTCTGCTTGGTTTATGCTCCCTCTTCTCATTTCCTTGGCACTTCTTCCTTCCATAAGACTCATTGGGTTTAGATAAACAGTTCTGTGTGTTCGATAATACATGACAAGAAAATCCCAGTCCTGTGCATGGCATCGAAAATCTAGTGTTTCTACAAGAAAGTTTCTGATCCAATTTCCTTGCTTTCAGTCTCACCGCCCTGTTTCTTGACAGAGGATAGTTTATGACTTTTGGACAATCCATTAATGCTAAACCAGATGAATTTTCTTGCTTCCGAATAGCATAGCCAGGACCTTCCATATGTGGAGAATCTACCTTTGAAGAGCCATGCTGTTTTCTTTTAAGCCATGAAGTTAAGGGATTTAGCTGCTGCATTGCAACCTGTAATTTCAAGATTAAGATAGAGTCAATATTAATTTCAAAAAGAAATATGGTATACCTGGACTTCATTCTACCATAAAAATTTGGTTGATAGATGCAGTTTCATGAAACTGCAACTGCAACATGATGTTTATAATAATCATAAATATTAGATCACTTTCATCACATGGTTAAGAAAGCAAAAAGAAAAACATGATAGCATGGATATCCGAAGGAAAATAGGAAAATGATGTATTTCACCGTAGAAACCATGCTCAAAGATGCAAAAAGAGTTGGAGGAGTTGGTGGTCCATGATTATCCATCTTTCTATCAGAAACCCTTTGATTGCATTGCGACTCAGCAGAAGCAACTGTACCAAAACTCCTTGGTTTCTCATCTTCATCATCCTCTTCCTCTTCTTCTTCATAATCCTGAGAAGGTCCACCCTCGGAGTCTTCTGGCCCCGGTGTATCTTTCGGTTCCTTTTCTTGAGCATTAATTTCCACAGTTTCTTCATACTCATGCTTATTATCAACTTGATTTTCTAAATCATCCAGCAAACCTTCCGTTTCTTCCTGAACTTTAAAAAATTGAAATTCTAAATCAACACGATTACGTTTTTCCTCCTCATTTTTCTTCTTGCCCAACTTTTGCTGCAGCACTCTAGTCGTCGCTTGAACCTTCTCTTCTTTACGCTTGGCTTCCTCCATCTTAGCTTTTTCTTCCTCTCCAACGAATTCATCAAAATCAAGAGGAAGAAATTGACCGTCGGGCTTGTTCTCACCAGACTCATCCCAAAATAGTCGAACATGTCCTTCAGAGTCTTCAGTCCAATTGATAAGCCGATTTGTTGGTAGATGGATGAGGACTTCTCTATCTGGATCCTTGATATCAGACATAGCGAGGAATTCAGGATCTGCAAGAAGTTTCAGATTCAGATAAGCATCATGACAACTTAAAATCATACAAGGAAGTATTAACCCCAAAAGAGATCAGTTTAAAGTGCTCAGAATCTCCATTTGTGCTAAAGGAGAGACATACCATCCCACCACCACTTTTCCAGTTCAGCAGGCATTGGTATTCTCAAAGGTGACTTGTAATATGAGTCTAGCCACATTTGTCTTTCCTGATCAACATCATTTACATACCTTTTCCATAGTTCTGGAACCTGTAAACCATTATGTTATAATTTAATGTTATATATCAGTAAATGAAAAATTAAACTTACTGCTATAAGTTGAATACCTCGTAAAACTGGTTAATAAAACCTGGCGCCATCCACACATCTTCTTCATCATACATGTATGGATGTTGAGGATCAGAGTATGGACCTTTCAATTCCCTGACCACTTCAGAGACATTATAACCACAAACCCTCAGCCTTTTATATATGTTTTCTAACGTTAATTGATGATTTAATCAGTCTTGCAAATGTCTAGGGAGTGAGAGAAATTACTTCCGTCAGGCTTGTTAACAAACATCCTTGCTTTTGCTGCTGCAACCTCAGCTAAAGATGCATGCATCTGCAAATTAAATTAGATCAAAATTTTAAAATAATCACTAAAAGGGAACTTCAAGAGAAGGTAAATATATCTCTCTACCATGTGTCTTGGGACATATGGGAAAGAAAAGACATGAAACACAAAAGGATGATGAATCTCATCATACAGCTGATATCTCAGCATTGCATTCTCCATAATCAGAATCCATCTCACCGAAGTAGAATCTACCCTGCAGGCACCATAACCAAACGCAACGAGTAATCTGATTAATTGTAGGTAATCAAAGAGGTCCTTGCTCAAGCTTTGCTCCAATTCAGAAGGACCATACAAGAAAAACTAGCATATTCTGCTATTAGTTATTACAATTGTCGACGGTTCCAACAGTAAAGCTTTTGACCTTCTCCGCGAATTCCTGATTGCTTGTAAAACTTAAAAATTAGAAGACATCAAATAAGACATTACCCATACTGTACGGCGATTAACTTCATAAACTCCACATCCATGCATTCGGCCATGCTTCCACTGTCCAGCATATCTGTAATGCCCCGTTTCACTACCATATGCAAAATCACACACAGTATGAGTTAAAATATATTCATCAGATTACAAAAGTATGCCCTTCCTGTATTCAATTATTTTGGAGTACCAACAACATATTAGAAATATAAAGAGTAGAAATGCTGATATATGATTCTGTTTCTAAATGCTTAGTTACATGATGATGAGAGATATAAATTTATAGGCTGAAGTTCTAATTAAGAAAAAGTAATTCCAAAATTTGGGCTGCAGTCCTAAAAAAATGTTTCTGTTTGGTTCTGTAAAAAATAATTAGGACAACAGCATCAATGTAATCCCATTCAGCAAGTGCTGGTTGGTTCTGTTATGCTGTTGTTGTTCCCTATTGTCTGTTTATGAGCATGAGAAATCAAAAACTGCAACATAACAACAAAATAAAAGATTTAAAGTTTATAATATGTAATCAAGGTTCTAAAGTCCGATTACATATCCACTTAAAACCTTAAAATCTTTTGATTGACAACCCAAATTAAGTCCTAAGATAGCTTGAAACAGGTGTGTGACTGAAAGCAGGAGATTAAAGGAAACAAAAAGACCAAAACAAACACACTAAAATGCAATAAAGGATTTTTAAGGCCTCAAGAATCAAGCATATGCTACTAGATTTGATAATTTTAATCAAGCTTTAAAAAAAGATGGTAACTTGAAAAGAACCTTCAATAAAAGGACTCACAATATGAATTAGGAAGGATTAAATGACCAACTTTCACAAATCATATAGTAAATCAACTTAGAGAAATTGAAAACTTTAATGTCAAAGTTCTGTAGTGTTGCCTCCCTTTTGTGATTACAAAATGGACATTACAAAATGGACAACAAAATTAAATTAGAAGTATTACTACTGATCCACGTTCCTTAACATGGTATCAGAGCAGGACAAAAACCTGGTTGCACTGTTTTGGTCATTATAAACACATTTACACGGAAATAAGTTCTTATTGTTGTTGCTCTGTGATTTGCAAGAGAGATTACAATATCCAGCAGTGGAAGCAAATTACAATGGCCTTGGAGATTTGCGGTTAATGTTGCAAAGTTTTTGTTACTTCATAATTCTGGGATTACGTAAGGAAACATTTACTCTGAGTTTATATGGTTTAGCATGGAGTTTGCTGAGCCCCAAAAAAATATCGACACAATATTCATATTTATTATTTAATATTGTGAATAATTTTTATTAAAAAAAAGTATAAATCTGGAGAAATAACATTGCCTGTCATGGTTATTGTGTTATGTGGAGACTTCAGTTGAGAAACTCCAGGATGAATTAAATTTACATCAAGCATAGCATATTCCTACACAAGCATCAGGCACTGTGTGAGGATGATGGTATTGATTGTTTGGAAGAGAAGAGGTTCAATTTGAAGCCTTTTTCCTAGTTGAGGCACCAATGCTTGGCCTTTGAGTTTGTAGTTTCTCCTTGTACCCACCGATCAAAATATTTAGACTTTTGCAAAACTGTGGGACTGGCACATAGTGGAGAGACATTGAGAATTAATATTCTTGAGGAGACTGTTACTCTCTGAAACTATTATTCTGTGCCAAGCAAATAATCAATGGTTCAATACTGATACAGTTGCAGTCACGGGGATAATTCATTAGATGCTAGCACAGATTCAAGCTTGGAGATGTCTTTTGGAGCGCATCTGTTGGTGTTGAGAAGGGGACTTCAACATTTGATGACTGTGGTGTTGCTGAGCATTTATATTACCATCGGAGCATTCATTATTAGTATTCTTTTGGAGACTATAGTTGCGTTGTTTCATTTTAATATTTTAGACATAATTTTGGCTATCAAGCAACCTAAAAGAAGCATCAGGACAAACACAGAGGCATCGGTATAAAATCGCTAGCAAGAGGGAACATATTATATATATATATATCTGTATACTGGGATTCTGGCGTGGGCATATATATAAATCCATAGCACTATCTTCTGGACGGATATTACCGAATGCCAAATATAGGATATAGAAAATAAATTCAAACTGGATGCAGTTGGATCAAAGATAATGCACAAATGCATGAGAAGTGTGGAGAACGCATGCGATATATTTGACAGGAAGCTGGGTCGAGAGCTCACTAGAGGCATTGTCAATTGCAATTGTATATATGAGATATATGATCTCATTTGATGGGACTGCAATTGAACTAAAAAAATGCTGATATATACACTCTAAAATTGAATATATATATATCTGTGTGTGTGTGTGTGTGTGTGTGTGTGTGTGTGTGTGTGAGGTATCTAATTTGCATCAACATCTATCTCCAGCAATAGTAATAAAGCTGACTGCACGGACCAGTTTGAAGGAAATAATCCAATCGATGTAATTTATATATATATATATATATATATATATATATATATATATATATATATATATATATATATATATATATATATATATCTGTGTGTGTGTGTGTGAGGTATCTAATTTGCATCAACATCTATCTCCAGCAATAGTAATAAAGCTGGCTACACGGACCAGTTTGAAGGAAATAATCCAATTGATGTAATTTCCATTGTGTGGAAGTAGGAAGTTCGAATATACTACTACGTGGTTTGATGTCCTTTCATAGATGGGCCTGTCTTTTCTATGCTGACTGAAGCTTATCTCTCCCATCTATTCGCTTGATTCTTCCTTGGGGAACTATTGAGTATTGATAGGCAACTAGATGTGGCTGAACAACGAGTCTAGTCTAAAAAAATTGTTCATCCCATTGTACTGCTATTGCCATACTTGTAAAACTTTGTAGTACCAATTAGTTATATCAACAACTACTGTTGAACTTGAACTATTAATTGCAGGAGTGCCCAGAATGAAATTTCTAATGAAGCATTGAAAGTCTTCTACTAGATACTGTGGGATGCAATGAAACCAAACCCTCATAACATCTTCGCTGTTATACCTGCATTTGCCCACTGAAAGGCTGTGAGAGGCCTGGTGATTCATTATTATGTTCTCAAAAGAAGAAGAGAGTCAAATTTGTACGTCAGTAGTGCACTTATAGACATGTATGTCAAGTGTGGGCATACGAAACGTTCGCACAAAACATTCAAGGATATACCTGTAAGATTAAAAAAATGTGGCTTCTTGGAGTACATTGATTTTTTCAGATAATACGTGCATGACGATACCCAAGATTCTATGACACTGATCCATCAAATAGAATAATCAGGTGTAAAGCCTGATGATGTCACTTTAATTAGCTGTTATATCTACTTTTGACTGTAGCATCTCATGACGTCATTCTTATAGTTGTTCTATCTACTTGTGACCGTACAAGTTTAGTGGGAGAATTCCAAGAGGGCAACGATGACTGATTATAAGAGATGAGGATTTCTACCCCTGAATATTGATCATAAATTTTATGTAGTAATTTCATGAATAGTAAATTTTATATCCTTCTATCATTGGTATTCCACTTAGGGATAGATAATTTTATGAACTATTTGCAACCTCCTTCTGAATTACTTTCAGGACAGATCAAGAGGCATAAGAGTTTAAATTCAAGAGAAAGAACTAGATGTTTGCAATCATGGGACTGAGTTTATGGTTAAGACGCTTCTTTGAAGAGAAGAAATTCACACTCAAAGGGAGTTTAACAGCTCATTAGAGGCAACCTTGAACAAAGAATTTAGGAGGTTGATGCATGTACTTGAGCTTCAAATGGAAGTCACATTATCATAAATGTTTGGAGTTGTCAAGCCTGAGGATAAATCCACAGTTTATTACATTCACCCACATTACTATGGAATCAGATGTGTACAACTGCATACAGGAAATTGCTCTTGCAAACAATGTTGTGAATACTTGTGGATATGTGCCAGATGTTGAGAGTCTCTGGAAATAATACATCTTCCATAATTAGAAATGTGAACAGGGCATGCTCCTGTGACAGAGGGAGCAGCTAGAGGGTATAATTCATTTTTAATCTTCGAGGTTCCTATGTCATACTGATTTAGAGAGAGTAGACCATTTTGAGATGGTTTCTCTAGTGATCCAGAAACTGCAGCAAGTTGAGGACCATGATTCATGATATGAAGTTCCATGTGTATAGGCTGAAAAACCTTTAGACAAATGCCTAAGATGGAATGCTATTCATTCAGAATATAGTATCACTGAAGATCTGACAAATGATATTTTCTCCAAGCCTTCTACAAAAGTCAAGTTTGTGCATTACTGAAGACAAGCTAGAAGTTATGAATCAAAGCACTTACTCAGAGGAAGCCTCAGCAGCAGTGATTATCTGAGATGCATTTGAATTTTGAATGCATCCTTCTCTGAGAGAGAGATGTTTGATATGAAAGCCCTTCTTCCACCCTCTGGGAATATCCATGGTGGATCCACCCTCTGATATCGTTTATGTTGGATGCATGTGAGTTACTACATGATTCTGCAGAAACATCATGAAAGGTGACAATCTTTCATATATGTTTGTTTGTGGTTACTATAGTAAGGTGATGACCTTACAATAGTCTAACCTGATATCATGATGGAAGTTATAATGATCTCCCTAGAGATCATGATAGTACATATCTCTTGTAACTAAGTTGGTAGTTATTAAGATATGATTCTGCAGAAACATCATGAAAGGTGACAATCTTTCATATATGTTTGTTTGTGGTTACTATAGTAAGGTGATGACCTTACAATAGTCTGACCTGATATCATGATGGAAGTTATAATGATCTCCCTAGAGATCATGATAGAACATATCTCTTGTAACTAAGTTGGTAGTTATTAAGATATTGGATTAGTTTCTTCTGCTATCATGATGCATGTTATAATGATGTCCCTGGACATCACAGTAGTGCATATCTCTCATGTAATTGAATTAGTAGATATAGAGATATGGCATGGTGTGTACTATGAGACTTAGTGTATGGAGACACCATGTACAGATATTTTCCTTGGTAGGCATCATGAGACTTGATGCCAATCCGCATGCGCGCACACAATTTTTTTTTCCAAATATATATTTAACAATCATTAACATAGGCAATATACTGATTAGTAGTTTGATTAATTCATTAATATCACTGTGTTGAGTTATTATCTACCAATAATAAACATTGTATGATGCCCGATGATCATAACATCATTTTTATTGCTGATGATTATTGAAATAATATAATGCTCGATAATCATAACAGAATTGTTATTGTCGATGATCATTCGAATAATATACTGCTGATTGTTATGTTTGATAACATACTAATGTTATCAGCGATTAACATTAGCGATGTGTTTACTAATCTGAGCCCGATAACAATTATCGGTCAAGCATTACATGAAAACAGCATCCGTGTATTAGACTACTACTAATAGTGCATGCCCCATGGAGAGACATGCCCCTACATGGGTGTGCCCCTACATGGGTGTGGTCTACGTAGGGACATGCCTCTCTATGAGACATGTCCCTTTGTATCATATATATTATTTACATGTAACTGCTCTTGGAAAATATTGAGACACACAGCAATACCATTACAAGTAGCAGGCTCCTCTAAGAATTGCATTTTGTTTTGAGAACCCTGCACAAAGAACACATCAGCAAGACAGATATATCATCAAGGAGAACATATCAGCATTATATTAAGAGCATTTGAGTATATCAAATTGAATTATGAGTATTAGTTCTGATCCACATTCCTTAAAAGGTTGGACACCCACGATACATAAAGACCTATAGACAAATCTAAGAAAGGTTTTCTTGGAAGGGCCTTAAGAATGACACTCTGCAGTACATGCGAAAATGCTCCACTTGCCATGAAAACAAATCCAAGCACACCTTACCTATAGGACTACTTCGGTCGATCACAATCCCTAACCACAAGTGGTATAGCACCTCAATGGATTTCATTCCTGGGCTTCCCAATGTGCAAGGAAAGGATTGCACATTCGTCGTGGTAGACCATTTGAGTAAGTATGCCCATTTCTTTAAAATCTTCGTCGGATACCTGGCAGCTCAATTTGTCGAGTTGTTCTTTCATGAGGTATTTTGTTTGCATGGTCTTCTACAGAACATAGTGAGTGACAAGGATAGCCACTTCCTTAGCACCTTTTGGATGGAGTTATTTTTGTTGGCAAGATCAGACTTGTCGCCAGGCATGAGCTACCACCCACAGAAGGAAGGACAAACAGAGATTGTGAACAAATAGCTAGAGGATTAACCTTAAAAACTATGTTTCAGCAGAGTAGAAGGCGAAGGCATGGGTCTATTGGTAACAATTGGGAGAACATTGTTACACTACCACCTTCCTCATGTCAATAGGTATGGCACCCTTCATAGGGATATATGGTTATGAACCTTACTCATCTGTGGATCTCACATTGGGTGACAATCACGCACCAGGGCCAAAAGCTAGCTACATAAGAGTTTGGAGATCTTGAGATCTCTCAAGGATAACCTAGGACTCAGAACCAAAAGCAAATGATTATTGACCAACACTAAAGTGAGCGGAGTTTTGAGGTTGGCGATCTAGTATACCTTCAACTTCAACCATATAAATAATCCTTCCTGTAGATACAGTAAGGAGATGCTAAGCCACATTTCTATGGACTGTAAAATGTGGTTCAATTGGTGGGAAAGTTGCCTACGAGTTGGAACTTCCTTAGTCGGATTCAAAATGTTTTTCATGTGTCCTATCTCAAGAAGGCCAATGGGTAGCTGTTGTGAGGTTCTCACACCATCGCCCCAAAATTTTGGGGACCCCCCTTTTTTTAGTCGCCATGGCAAATTTTTGAGTTGTCCAAAAAAATTTTGATTTGATTTTTTGAAAACTTTTTAAGTCTTGGACACCTTCAGGGCCAAAGGGGAGAGGGCTAGGTTTATTTTCACCCAGTTTCAACTTGATTTTCCAAGAACAACCAATTTCATCCTTAGACTGAAAAAAATTTCAAAGAGCAACACTTGGCAAGATAAATTGTAAAATTCGTACTTAAACGTTTTCTTTTGAAAATTTGGACATAATTGTGTAATTTGAATAATTTTCAAAAATAATTTTTTTATTCGATTTAAGTTATTTGGAAAATCTTGAATTTTTTTTGGTGAACAAATTAATTTTTGTGATGATGAGATCAAATTGCAAAATCAATTTTAGACTCTAGAAATAATTTTTAAAATTGCTTAGCAAAATCAATATGATTTGAATTGCAAAAAAAAAAAAAAATCGGCTTTAGTGGATTAAAATTGCCTTGAAAAATTCTAAGCCTTTAATGAAAATTGGTAATTTAATATGGAAAAAACAGTTTTTGGCTAGCCAAAATCCAATCTTAATGACATATTAATTGCTAAATCATCATTAAATGGAAATATTTAGCATCTCCAAGGCATTATTTAATTTCTTTTTGCAATTTTGGTCTAATTGGCAAATTTAAAAAGTAAAATTCATCATGGCAAAGTTAATTTTGTGCTAAGCATTTAATTGGGGGCCAGCTTTAGTGGTCTAATTAATATTTTCTTGCTCCCAGGGTCCCAGTCAGCCAACTATGGAAAATAGGAAAGTTGCATATAAGAGGAGGCCTCCTTCCCCTTTCCTCCTTACTTCTCACTCTTCCTCCTCAAAGTGTTGGCGATTTTGGCAAAAGCAATCCTCTCTTCATTTTGGGCGAATTTTATCTTGGAGCAGCTCCTCTTCCTTTCGCGATTCCTCTTGGGAGGCAGATTTTTTTGCATTTTTGGGCAATTTTGCTTGCAATTAAGCATTTTCAGACCTTGGTGATTTCTCTTTGGAGACAAATTTTTGCATTATTTGGTGATTTTTCTCCTCCTATTAGGGCTGCGAGTTATGACCTAGGTGACTTTTGGAGGGCAGATTGGAAACTTTCCATGCTTGGGCAAATTGGTTTTTGAGGGTAGAATTTTCCACTCTTGGCAATTTTTCAAGGTAGATCTGATTTTTATGCCCTAGGCAATTTATGATGGAGGTCTGATTTTCTCCATTTGGGACTGCATTTTTACATCAGAGCTGGGCAATTTTAGTTTGGAAAAGAAATACATGATGAAAATCATATTTCTTGGGGCAAATGGTGGACAATTCTAAAAGATTAAAATTCTGATTTGCAAGGGATTTGAAGTTCTTGAAGTCTGATCCTAAATTCCAAAAGAAAGATCTGGCTATTGGTAGAGGTGACTTTTAATCATTTAAGGTTGAACGGGGTCCTTAAGCTGACTTCTTTCTTTCATTCTTGTCTAGATACTGTCTCCCGTGGTTCTCCTTGCATTCATTGTCCACCACTTTACCATCTTGTAATAGGGCGACGAGATGGAGGATGGTAGTGCAAGCAAGAATCCTAAGGGAACAAATACTAAGAAAGACAAAGAGGATATGATGCCCAAAACAACTTTCTTCTCGAAAATAAAACGAATAACTAATACCAATGTTGGTACAATAAACATGATACAAGTAAAGGACAGACTAAAAGAAGGTCAATCCCCCTTGGCAAAGAAGATATACAGAAGCGAAATTGTACACACGGCAGCTTTTCCTCCTACATTGCCCTGTCCGAAATTGGTCATGGAATGCGCATCCAGGTTCGATATGATTAGTAAATCCATCATTTTTGACAAAGGGAAGAGGGTGTTGGCCAATATTGGCGAACAAGTAATCGAAGAAGCATTTAACACTCCCCAGTGCAAGAACATGACAATAGTGATGATGGATCAAGCAGCTAAATCATTTCAGGAGAACCAAGAGGCCTATTTCACACATCTAAAGCAAGATTGGCTACATGAAAGAAAGAAGGGCGTGACTAAGTCATCAAAGCTTACAGTGGCGAACTTCAAGTCAGAATATGGAGATCTCATTGTGCTTCTCAGTCGGATCATGGGCCTAGCTCAAGGTACGCAATTTGAAAACTGGATGTACTTCTTCATTGATGAAATTGAAAAAGGAAAAAAAAGATTTCATTGGGCTAGGATCATAAGTGAGAATCTGGAGTTGCGACTTAGAACCGTACAAAACCAAAAGCAATTCTATATGGGGCCCTATCTGTTTTACCTAATTGCTAGACTATATAAGAGTCCGGGACTTAAGGCCTTAAGAGAAGTTGGCAATGGGCCAGGGCCATATTTGGTGCATGAATGCTATCCATAGCTTCATTTGCACAACAAGGATTACAAGATATTTTGCGATGCCTTTTCCATGAAGACAGTAAGGGTACTACAAGGGACACCTGCTAAGAGACTTTCATCAGAAGCAAAGGCAAAGATAAAGAAGTTTGGGAGTTGGTTCATCCAATTTCCGCAATTCACCTACATCAAAGTAGCAGAAAGCACAGTTTGTCCCAAGAGGCTTCCAAGATACCCACCCGACAAGGTAGTTTTAATGGAATTGGCTAGGCAACTTGAGCACTATGATAGAATAATGAGACATGAAGGTAAAGCAGGGATTACCTTCTCAATCGAAATTGGCAATGATAGTTGCCCCGATCAGACCGCTTTTGCAGCAAAAAGGAATTGGAATGGTATCATCTAGGGTGGTACAGAGCAAGGCAAGGGTTCAATCCTAATGGTCTTATCAAAGTATCTCATGAAAATGCATTTAAGCATGTTCCCACTATAGAGGACTTTTGGGCCAATGCCAAAGATGACTTCCGTGTGAGAAAGTTTTCTTTCTCAAGGTTGTCGGTGAACATGATGAGAGATATCAAATAGAGAGGCCTTGATATTCCCAATCAACTGGAAGATGATGGAAACGTATTGAGGGAAGATTATAATATGGTAGAAGGAACAGAATTGAATCCAGTAGATTGGGATGACCATCAAGATCCTTCCTTGGAGGCACTTACAAGAGCAGTTGATGTGCATACCGAGTCGTGGTATAATGAAAGATTAAGGAAGCTACAAAGACAGAATTCCCCTTACCTATAGAAAGATGAAGCCAAAAGAGGGTCCAACAAAGTCAGTCGGACAGAAGGGTGAAAGAAGTAGCCGGCAACAAGAAACAGCCAAAGACGAGAGCCTTGGAGGTTGAGAAGAGTAAAGAACATCCGGAACCTCCAACCAAGAGACAGCATGCAATTCCATCAAGAGAGAGCATAATTGAAGCTAGAAGTCAAGAGGTCAATTCAAGCGATAAAGGGGGCCGCAATAGAGGTGAGCTCTGATTCAGAATCAAGTGGTTACAGTGAGAGCACCGAGTACTCCCCTCTCTCAGAAAACAAACAAGGAGATGATATGGTAGTTACTAGTGAAGAAGAAGATGGGGTGATTGACATTGAAGCAATAAGTCAAGCACCCAAGGCCGTTGGTGATGCTTTGTTAGTCGAACCAAATCCAAATTTGGGGAGATGCACCGCACCACTATGGTTAAGGCAAATTCTTATGCCAAGAAGCGAGGTAGTAACTGCCCGAACAGCGGAAGACATCCGAGGATTAATAGAAAAGGGTGATAGCACGAACCAGAAACAAATGGCAAAGACGATGGCAAAGGTAATCAAGTGCGACAATGATGGTCACCGAAAGGTTCAAATTGCTATACCAACAGTCAATAAGGCAATGGATGAGATTGTGGCCCAGGAATATGAGATAGTAGAACACAACTTAGGAAGAAACACATATGCTATGGAATGTGAAGAGATTCAGGACAGTATAGCTTCAATCAGAGAAAGGTTGAAGAAGGCAAATGAAAGAATCGTAAAGTTGGAGGCCGAGAACAAGTATTGGAGGGATTGTCAGCCTATCCAACAATTGCACCAGGCAGCCCTTCCTCAAGACAGCGGGAGCAATATGGAAGAGATATCAGCTCAGTTGCATGAAGTCAAGGGTTGGATCCATGATACAATCCAAGATGGGCGAAATTTCTTGCCTTCCTTCATCTCGACATTCTGGTCATTGGTGACTGTTAGAAACAAGTTTAGATTATTCGAAGAAGAGTGGAAGGATTTCCTTCCCATCAAAGAATTAGTTATTCCCAGGCTGCAGATGTTCATTGGGCTACCAAAAGCATATTTGGAGAAGGCCAAGTTGGTTGATGAGAGAGGATTGGGTACAGTTGAATCTTGGTTTGTCGCCTTGACTACCAAATTGAGAATACTCGAAGAGATACAGAAGGCAATTGCACAGCACAGCCCAAGCGTCGACACTTCCATTTCAACCATGATGAGCGACGTTGGGATGGCACTTGATTTTGAAAACATCAGAGAAGAGGATATCAATGAGACAAGACTTGGATCAAGATTGGATGAGCTAGGAAAGGTTGCCATCAAGAAAAAACATTTGAACACCCTTTCCTCCCTAAATGCTTTTGTTGAATTCGCAAAAGAGTATGAGAAGGATCATGAAAAGACACTACAAGCAGCAAACAGTGTGATGAGATTGGCGAAGCTCAAGATAAAGCATACACCTTGTCCTCCCATGGAAGAAGTCAACGCAAGGCTAGCTAGGTTCATTGCCTTAGCTAAAAGAATGAAAGAAAAAGGGAAAGTTATATTAGAAGATCATTTAACGTAAGCCCAAGTGGATTTCTCTTTTTTCTAGGATAGGACAAGTGTCTATTTCTGATTGGCCATCATTTTGGTGCCTTCTCATTGATTGCCACTTTTCCATTTTTTTCATTGGTCCATTAACAAGGTGGCATCTTCTCATTGGCCGATGGGGTGGCAACCCTAATTAAGGTTTCTAGGGTTCAATCTGGATCGTAAATTTTGCCTCTTTATCTCTACCGTCGATTGTACATTTTGGCCTCTATAAGGCCATTTGCTCTCATTTGTAAGAGTTGGAGAAAATTGTTGCATAAGATAATGCCAAAATTCGCTATTTCTTTCTCATTGTTGTGACTTGCATGGTGATTAAGAGCCTTTGATATTATTGCATGGTTTCTACTTCCAAATAGTTAGAGTAGATTTCTTTCCAAGTTGTTGAAGCAAAATTTATTTCAAGTTGCTAAGTAAAAGTAAAGTAGATGGATAGTTGCCTGGTAGCGTTAGTAGATGTTTGATAAGGATTAACACTAGACCACTAGCATCCTAGCGGCTTGTTGGGAAACCCTGTGTGGAAAACTAGTTTATTTTTCCTTTGAATCATTGCGTCTATGAAGGTGGAGCCGTTGGTTAGCTTTCATTAGATTCAATCCCAGTCCATTTGCTAGTCTTCCATCCATAGGAGTAAGAGTAGGATAGCAAGAAGTTTAGGACTTAAGAGTTTAGAAGAAGAGAGCTGGATAGATACCAATCATAAGAACCATTCACCCTCCACCACTATCACCTTTCCCATCAACACCATCTAGCATCCACACTGAACCACCATCTCCATCATCCCACCAAAGTGCAAGTCATCCACAACAATTTGAGTAAGGCCACCTACATGATTACTAGTGAATCACATCGATAAAACTGAATGAGTATCCACAAGTGTAAGGAACATTGGAATTATTCTCATATCCCATGAGCAATAACTTTTCAAGAGAGGAATTGTATGTTTGATACTCCATATCGGATATCCAATTACTAATATGTTATGTAGTGACACAAAACTCGCATCAACAGCAACGTACCACTCTGTTGAAGGAACTGTGACCCATTGGCAAAAAAGATAAACTATTTCTAGAAATGGCTAGGATCATCGTCAGAGAAAAGAAGCTGAGATCAAGCACACTCAAGGAATTCCTTGTGCGATGAAAGGATCTTAAAATTGAGAATCCCACTTGGAAAGGGGAGCAGATTTTGGAGCATCCAAGTTTACAATTATTCTAAGGCAAGCATTCTCAGGCCAGGAAGACTATGATGTTCCCGATGTCATTAAATAATTTAATTTACTTATTTTTGTAACTCCCCAAAATTAAATTCATTCTCTCATGTGGGCCCTTTTTAATTTTTTTGTTGGTAGCATGTTGGATGTGTCAACACCTTTTGTAATCCTGCAAGAATTTCCCTTAAAGTCATGTTTAAGTCCAGGTTAGTTATTGTAGGCATATGAATTTGGTATTTTATGTGTGATTGTGAATTCCAACTGGAATTTAGTTGTCGACTATTTTAGAGGTGAAAGATCCTCCCTATTTGGTATTTACAGTTTCAATGGGAGTAACGCCTCACCCTATTCTACTCTTGTTCTAAGATTATTGTGATCTAGAGTACTATCATTATTTCCTCCTGCATGTGGAAATCTTCATCTTTGTGCAATGCACCATTTTTTAAGCACCGCCTCTCTCTAGCATTGACTCGTTTTACTTTTGGCAATAATAATAATCCAAACTTCACTTAAGGCAATATGTTCATATTGTATCGAGGAAGTAGGTTGACGTAGGAGATCGTGTTATTGTCGTATAGACATTTGACCGTACAAGCAGTTGTGTTGTGGACCATACAAGTGATTGTGTTGTGGATCGTACAAAGCAGCCTAAGGGTGTACATGAGTGTTGTATGTTGATGGGGGTAGTGTTATTACCATATGGTGTTGTTACAAGATAGGGTTGTCGTTGCATGAAAAGATTGACTTGTCAATGCCTAGTATGACCACTACACTTATAGAACAATGAGGCAATTAAGCCATATCACAAATCCCGAAGGGGAATATCTATTAGTCCAACAATCCCCCCTCAGCGTTACCCGAGGAGATCTGAACCTATGACCAAGCTCTGATACCACTTGTTATAAGCTAGGGTTGTTGGAACAAAAGATCGACCTATCGATGCTTGATACAGCCACTAGACTTATAGAACACAAGAGGCAATTAAGCCATGTCACAAATCCCAAAGGGGAATGTTGGCAACCAACAAGTGTTGCACAACAAAATAGTGTCATACAGTACAACAAGACAGTATGATGAGCACAGAAAGCCAACACCATGGTCTTAGGAGGTTATTCTATGTTGAGTTTTGGGTGAGAGGGTGCAAAGGGAGGGAGTCGTACTGCCCAAAGTGCCTTCGACACATCACAAGCATTAACACCCTCACTATCAATGACATGCCCTAAGTATCAAATACTTTGCATACCAAAAGAACAATTTTCTATGTTGGCATAGAGTTTATGTTGTTGTGGAGTTTAAAGCACTTGTTCAACAAGCTATAAATGCTCAAACAAAGTTTTGTTAAAAATGAGTATGACATTGAAATAAACAACCACAAAAGAATTAGTGAATGGTCTAAGGACATCATTCATCAACCTCATAAATGTGGCAAGAGCATTTGTAAGACTAAAAGGCATAACCAACCATTCAAACAAACCTTCCTTGAACTTGAATGCAATTTTCCATACATTTGTTGGATCAATTGGTACTTGGTGATACCCAGATCTCAAATCAATTTTTTTAAAGAACTTAGCCCCCCGAAGTTGGTCCAAGAGGTCATCAATATGAGGAATTGGACATCTTTTTTTCACAATAATTTCGCTCTACGCCCTGTAATCAATACAATCTCCAAGTCACATCTTTCTTCTTAGCAAAGAAAATTGGATTGCCACATGGCAAAGCACTTGGCCAAATGTGTCCCTTTTGAATCAGCTCTTGAATTTGTCTCTTGATTTCATCATTTTCCAAAACTGACCTATATATTGGTTCATGTTGTAGTGGTATCCTGGAATTAAATCAATGGAGTGCTCAACTTAAATTTGTGTTGGGAACCCCACTAGTAATTTAATCACACTATGATACTCTCTCAAAAATTTATCCATTTCATTTTGTTGGTTTGCTATTGTTGCCACCTAGCATGTGTATTAAGGACAAATAAAATAAACATTTTACTTTTATAATTTCATCCCGACTTTAATTGTTAAGTCCCTTTTCCTTGTTTTTCCCTTTTTTTTCACAAAGGTGGTCACATGCCCTGCGAATCTCCTTAGGTTCTTTCAGAGTTCGTTCCCACCGTCTTCGAGCTCATACTAATCATCACATTGATAGTGGGGAGCGGATTTGTATGCATTGTACTTTAGGGGAGGTGGAGAGTGAGTCTCATTTCCTTTTTCGATGCCCTATTTACTATGAGATCAAAGGGAGATTCTTCTGTCTGTTCTGGGAGTGCTTTTCTCTCTATGACTTTTTCAGCTATTATGATTAGAGATGCCTTGCACTTTATCTTCGTGAGGCCACCATGCTTTGTGATAGCACGATCCAATCACTACTTCCTCACCAGCACTCATCTACTCAGCTCATTACTGCCCTTTTTTACACCATTATCTCCTTTACAAGGTGTAAAAAGGCCTTCCAGTTTTACTCGATCTAATGGGTTTTCCAAATGTGTTAGATCTCGTTCTAACTATTTGCACCAGCGACACTCCTCTGTGAGTGCCCAGAGACAATACAAGGCCTCTACACATCGGCATGTGTATCATTTAGTGAGTGATCTCTTTTCGCCCAAGAAAGACTCCTAGTGCTTTCTCTGTCTTTGTTCTATGTTTGTTGTTATTGCTTTGGTTGTATTCATTTATTTTCGGACACCTTTGTGTGTTCCTGCTGGTGGCAGCCTAACTGTTGTAATCTTTCAGTCCCATGACCTCTTTTTGGTCTTTTGTTGGACATTAATATCATTATCTTATCTTATCTACATGCTTCCTTGTTTAATTTGTATATTAGCTTCTTTATGTCATATTTGTAGTTAGAGATATATGTAAATATAGGTACATATATAGTTAGATAGATGGATTGATTGATTGATTGATT
Source organism: Cupressus sempervirens (assembly GCA_028749045.1). Classification (NCBI taxonomy): domain Eukaryota; kingdom Viridiplantae; phylum Streptophyta; class Pinopsida; order Cupressales; family Cupressaceae; genus Cupressus; species Cupressus sempervirens. Next base: position 799,149,926 of record CM053791.1, on the reverse strand, counting down.
GAACAAGGAAACATGAAGAAAAAGAAGGAAAAGGGACCTAACAATTGTAGTCAAAATGAAACTATAAAAATAAAATGTTTATTTTGGTCCTAATTTGTAAGACCAAAAGGCATTTAAAAATGAGTATGTCATTGAAATAAACAACCACAAAAGAATCAATGAATGGTCTAAGGACATCATTCATCAACCTCATAAATGTGGCAAGAGCACATAACCAACCATTCAAACAAACCTGCCTTGAACTTGAATGCAGTCTTCCATACATTTGTTGGATCAATTGGTACTTGGTGATACCCAGATCTCAAATCAATTTTTTTCAAGAATTTAGCCCCCCTAACTTGGTCCAAGAGGTCATCAATATTAGGAATTGGACATCTTTTTTTCACAATAATTTCACTCTATGCCATGTAATCAATACAATCTCCAAGTCACATCTTTCTTCTTAGCAAAGAAAATTGGATGCAAAGCACTTGGCCAAATGTGTCCCTTTTGAATCAGCTCTTAAATTTGTCTCTTGATTTCATCATTTTCCAAAACTGACCTATATTGGTTCATGTTGTAGTGGTATCCTGGAATTAAATCAATGGAGTGCTCAACTTAAATATCTGTTGGGAACCCCACTAGTAATTTAATCACACTATGATACTCTCTCAAAAATTTATCCATTTCATTTTGTTGGTTTGCTATTGTTGCCACCTTAGCATGTGTATTAAGGACAAATAAAATAAACATTTTACTTTTATAATTTCATCCTGACTTTAGTTGTTAAGTCCCTTTTCCTTGTTTTTCTTCATGCTTCCTTGTTCAATCTGTATATTAGCTTCTTTATCTCGTATTTGTAGTTATAGATATATGTAAATATAGGTACATATATAGTTAGATAGATTGATTGATTGATTGAACAAGGAAGCACGAAGAAAAAGAAGGAAAAGGGACTAACAATTGAAGTCAAAATGAAACTATAAAAATAAAATGTTTATTTTGGTCCTAATTTGTAAAGACCAAAAGGCATAACCAACTATTCAAACTAACCCTCCTTGAACTTTGCAATCTTCCACGCATTTGTTGGATCAATTGGTAATTGGTGATACATAGATTTCAAATCATCTTTTAAGAACTTAGCCCCCTAAGTCGGTCTAAGAGGTCATCAATTTGAGGAACTGGATATCCGTTTTTCACAATAATTTTGTTCAACACCCTGTGATCAGTACAATCTCCAAGTCCCATCTTTATTCTTAACCAAAACAATTGGACTGCCACATGGTGTAGCACTTGGTCGAATGTATTCCTTTTGAAACAACTCTTGAATTTGTCCCTTGATTTCGTCGTTTCCAAAACTGACCTCCTATATATTGGCTCATGTTCTAGAGGTGTCCTGGAATTAAATTAATAGAGTGCTCAATAATGTCTTGGGAACCCCACTATTCACTAAAACACACTATGATACTCTCAAAAAAATTATCCATTTCATTTTGTTGGTTTGCTATTGTTGCCACCTTAGCATGTGTATTAAGGACAACTAACTTTGTTTCCTCAGGACAACTCATGAGCAAACACAAGCTCTAGTTTGAGCAATCAAATGTTTACACTATTTAGCATTAATCGAAGAAGCAGTTTGAGTTGGGCATACCTCTAGTATTCAATATTTCTCTTCACCAAGCTTAATTATGACATTGTTTGGTCTAGATTCATACACCCCATGCCTTTGACACATGTATGGCAGCCCCAACAAGACATCACATACATCTAATGGTACTACATTACAGATTACTTCATCCTTGAATGGTTTGATTGAGTATGGCAGACGACGTTGTTGATTTATTTAAAAATCTTGCCCCTCATTTACCCATATCCCATAGAGTATGGTTGTAGGTCTCTTGTCATTTTTTAACTGTCTCCTTAGAGATTAAGATCTTTTGGCTAACATTGTCAACAATAAAATGTAGAGTCTCTCTATCAACCCACATTTGTAAATAGAACATCCGCTCTTCATCTTCACGAGGCAATACTTTGATAGTTGCAACTATGATGATATGGGTATGCTTCTAAAAGTCAATTACTCCTTTTCCTTAAGAGTTTTTGTTGGCAGTGATTCAGGCTTGACTTCCTCTCCTTGTATTTCTATAATTAAATTTTTATTGCTTCAACAACCAAATGCATGTATTTGTTTGTGTCCTTTAAGCAACCCGAGATGTATTCTTCGGTGTTTTTGAGGGAGGTCCTTGGCCACTTGTTTTCCTGCAAATTTATTGCTAGCTTCACTACTTGGCTTATTATTGGCAAAGTAGTTTCTCTTCCCTTTCTGCTGGAATTTCTCTTCAATTTTTGTAGCATATTTGAAAGCAGTTGCTAATGTCTCAATTTTCAAGAACTACATCATGGTTTGAATATATCTATGAAGTCCATTGAAGTATTTCAGAATTTGGTGCTTCTTTGGATCTTCAATACCCATTTTTATTGTGAGTGCATGTAATGTATTTGTGTAATCTTGCACAGATTGGTTCCTTTTATGTCGAAGCAACTGGCATTCTATATATTTTTGTTCATTAGGCAAGTATGCTTGTTTTGTGCATTCCACAAATTCTCCTTATGTGGGCTTTGTTATCACAGTATTCCATATCCTTCTCCAGCAGGCAATTCCCTATCTTTATTCTCCACCTTAGTTTTTGATGCTAGTTTCACATTACTTTCAACTTTCAACAGAGAAAATGTTATATTTTCTACATCAGTGTAATGATTTACAAAGAAGTATCAATCGAGTTTTGATAACGAATTATCAATTTCATCAGCATCAATGTTTCCTTCAAAATTTGGGATATGAAAGTTTAAATATACTTTGAAAGGGGTATTTCCATGAAATGTTGCTCCTAACCCAAAGGGTTGTTGGTTCTGAATGATGTGTGAAAATTCACTCATCATTTCTTCTCACTGACTATTTAAAGCTTGTTCCACCATTTTCTTAATAACGTATGATGAATTGTCTAACATCTTTGATCATGTGCATCTCAAAGAAGGGTATTATGACAAATCTTTTGTATCCAATCCTAATCTTTGGTAGGAGAATATTGTGTGAATTGGCGTAAACAAAAGTTCTTTCTGATACCACTGATCTGAATAAAGAAATGGGCTGAAACAATAATATCTGCTGTGAAACAAAAACCTGCGAGATTACGTTCAATTTGGAAAAACTTGTAAACTCAAAAGAGCTGTATGAAATCCAAAAACCATCTCCTTACTCAACACTATAACAAAAAACAATTCATAAAACATCAAAAGTCACCACAGCCATGAGAATTCAAATGAATGTCTAGTTGTAATAAAAACAAAGTAAGTTATAAAGAAATTCAAAAACTAGGGAATTTATTACCCCGACTTGGTGGGGTCATAACTTACTGTACCCCAATTTTAGGGGATTAATGAAAGTCTCAACTTCAAATTTTTCTTTGAAGACCTTGAAAAATGAAATTTACTAGAACCTAGGAAAAACCAAAAAAAAATTAATTTTTATAATTTTAGCTTTTTCAATTCCATGTCCTTGGACACTCTTGATCATTAAAACTCTCAATGATACTTCCACCAATGTTGACCTCAAGTTTGATGAACTATGCAACAAGCCCCTATGGTGGGATAGGTTTAAGCAACAATTAGTAGTAACTAGATAACAAGTGTAAAACAAGCATTTACTATCAAAGACAAAAGCAAAGGTAAATGAAGTCCTTTCAACAAAAAGGTCAATGCAAAATTGAGGATGGTTCCAAGAAGGCTATCAAATGTCATTATTGTAATAAGCTTGGTCATATGATGAAGCAATGCATGATATTGTTAGCAGATGAAAAACCCAACTAGGAAGGGTCTCAATAGAAGGCCCATGTGTAGAGCGTATTGAGTACAAGTCTTTCATTTATGTGTTTAGGCCCAAAAACCAGCTAACCATGCCAAATCCTCTGCTTGGTACATTGATTCTAGAGCTTCTCGACATTTTACACATAACATATTGGTTCAAGGAATACAAGGCTTGCTCCAATTTAATGATCTTTGGTGAAGGTGAAGAGGTCAATGTTAGTCTTGCATCTTATGGGTTGTTTTGGTTGGACAGAGAATCTTAGGAGCTCTTAATGGCTATGAAGAGTTGATGCAAGAGCATCTTGGGCATAAAGGCAACCTTGCACCATCCAAAATATTTCTATTTCCAATTTTCTAGTTTTTGTGTTTTAATAAGGGTTATTCCTGTATAGAGTTGCTATTTGTGGGAGCTTGCTAGTTTTAATAAGTTGGTATACGTGCTCAGATTGTTCTAATCTCATATATGGAGGTTCATCTTTGACATATTAGTCAGCTGGTTGAGTTTCATTGCCATATCATAACTTCAAGTCCAGAGATGAAGGCCTAAATGGCTCTAAAACAAGGCGAAATGTCAACTAATGAAAGTTTGTGTGACCGTTTGTTGTAGACCGCTAGTTGAGGATTCCAAAATGGGGTTCTAATAGCCCATCAGTTCAACGGTTTGCTAGTTATGGTCTCCAAAAGTGGACCCATCCGAAAATGTAATTTGTAAATTGTCTTGAGACGATCCTATATAATAAAGTGTAATGAAATGATATAATATGAGGTTGGTCAGCCTCAAGAATTAGGGCTTAGTGTTTAGAACCTTCTCGGGCAGTAAAAGTGTCTATATAAGGAGGGCACGTAGGTTGTCTAAGAAAATTCTGGGTGATAGTCACAGCTCTGTCTTGCAAATTGTTGTAAGGAAGGCACCCCTGTGGGTTTGCATATTGTAATTTTATAATTTCACATTTGCAACGATACTAAGAAGCCTATATTTTGTTCTCTCAATTTGTGGTGTTCTTTGTTTCTGTTGTTTGTTGTGGTATTAAGGGAAGCACCCTTCATCAAGTGGTACTAGAGCCGATTTTCCTAGTTGTGTAAACAGATCGTCAATTGTGAGGCAGTTACACCAGGACCATGGTTTGGGCTAAGTGTGTAGACAGATCGCCAATTGTGAGGTGGTTTCCACTAGGGTTTCAGCGGAAGAGTGAAAATACCTCCAAGAAGGGAGCATGGTGAAAGAGCCATAAGTGTTATGCCTAAGGGTTTTAGAGACCTCCAGAGACAAATGCAAGCATTGGAAGAACAAATGCGCAGAGGAATAAATCTTGTCATAAGCGATGAAAGTGAGAACGAAGGTGAAGAATAAGAAAATGTTGAAGAAGAGGCAATCTTGAACCCAGAACAAGAGAGCTTTTTTAGCACCATTTCCAAGATCGAAAGAAGACCTAAGTTTGAGGTTCCCACATTTTTGGGAAATCTTAACCTAGAGGAGTTCATCGATTGGATTAATGAATAGGACGAATACTTTGATTATGAAGATATTGAAGATTCAGATAGGGTCTTATTTGAGAAGGCCAAACTGAAGGATCATGCAAAGACTTAGTGGCAGGATATTCAGTTGGAGCGAAATAAAAGAGGAAAAGTCAAAATCACAAGATGGGACCGAATGATAGCCAAATTAAAGTGACAATTCATTCCTATGGATTATGAGCTTGATCTGCTGAAGAAAATGCAAAGGTTGAAGCAAGCAAGAAGATCGGTTCAAGAGTATACCGAGGAGTTCTACCAAGCTCTCATCCAAACAGACCATGCAAAAGCTGAAAAGGAGAAAGTTGTTTGTTACATTAATGGGTTGAGGCAAGTATTCAAGAGGAATTGAGTCTGGTCCAAATGAATAGTATTGAAGAGGCATGTCAATTTTCCCTAAGAGCTCAAGAAAAGCTTAACAAGAAGTTTGATAACAAAAATAGTGGTAGAGGTCGTGGTGGACGATCTGGCGGATAATCTCATGGAAGCCGAAATGATAATCAAAAGAACAAGGATGAGGCAAGTAGTAGTAGCTAGATGGGACGCAATTCCAATCGTTTACAGATCAGAATAATGGAGATCGAAGAGGAATAGGCAGAGGGCAAGGATCATGAAATGGAGATTTTTGTCGAAAATGATTTCACTGCGGAGAAGGGCATTGAGCATTTGAATGTTCCCAGCAACAAGGAAGGACTAATAGAAGAATAGTAGGTTAGGCCAGACTTGTGCATGTTGATGAAAATGCCAAATCATCATATTCTAAAGATGTTAAAAGAGAAGTCCTAGTTAACAAAAGAGCCACGTTGAGTGGTGAGAATGAACCTGATCAAAGGAGTTTGTTTCGCACAAAGAGCAAATGTAAGATAAGTGTTGTGATGTAATCATTGATGGAGGAAGCACTGAGAATCTGGTGTCAGAAAAATATGGTCACAGAGTTTAATATCAAGAGGCAAAAACACTGGCGCCCATAATGCATTGCCCAGGTGCAAGATGACCACAAGGTCATGGTCAATGAGCAATGCTCAGTGAAGTTCAAGATTGGAAGCTACCACGATGAGGTGCTCTATGATATCATACCTATGGACATATGTAATTTGTTGTTGAGTAGACCGTTGAGTTTGATAGACATGTTGTACATGACGAGCATGCAAATACCTACACTCTGACAAAGGATGGAGTTAATGTTAACATGAATGTTGATGAAACTACATTGTGGGAGTATCCTGAGCATTGGAGAGTATTGATATGTTGCATTCATTATTGTGTTTGTCATTGATGTCAACATAACATGATTTCTATATAGACTAGCAGAGTAGCAGACAAATATCTTGATGGTATGGACAATGGTTTGATTGTTTGGTCATGCACAGTTATGGACATGTACAACATAGTGTCCTGACGACGTGGTTAAGTGCGCAGAGCTTGAGTCGAAGACTTACGAAAGTTGTACCTGATTTACAGAGAGCAATTTAGAGACAAAGTATTGGGAAAGCAATTCCTAATGTTTTGGCTATCTTTCATCTGATATGTGATGAAGAGATGCACAATTAGGCGGTAACAGAAGATAGTCAAGTGATGACGTCAGACAGTGTGCAAGCCTTAGTATCACACGTGTGAAGTTTTGTATAGATTGTGAGCCAACAGTGCTATTGTAATTGTAATTGTAATTAATTAATTGTCTTATTTTAATTAATTGGGAAAGGCTCAAGGCCGACTCAAGGAATTATTATGAAGAGATGGTATAAATGAAAGATGTTCTCCTTGATTGGAAAAGGTATGATGTGTATTGAGATCGTTGTTGAAGTGTGAAATGTGAAAAGGAGCAAAGTGCTTATTAAATGCATGTAAGCGATCCAAGGGATTATTGGATGCGCAGTTTGTGATCTGGTTACAAGATCTGATTGAGCAGAAGTCCAGTTGATAGGACAAAGACAGAGGAAGGCAGTACAATTTAGTTCTATTATTTTGTAAGAAATAATACAGAGATCATTTGGACAGTGGGTTCATTGGTCTTGCCCTTGAAGCTGTTTGGGCAATGGGTCCAGCTATCTTCCACAACTCCTAGCATGGTTGGAATCTCCTAACAGGGACACAAAGTCTCCTAACAGGGACTCATATGTACTAAATGTTGTAACAGACTCCTAACAAGGCCTATCCTCTAACAAGGAATATTTATATTATTACATCATCTTGTGGGTACCATCCCCACCGAGGTTTTCCCTCTGATCAAGAGTTTCCTTAGTTAACATATCTGGTGTTATTGTGTATGAGTATCTTCTTGTGGTTTCAATTTATATTAATCATATGGTTAAGATTGTTTAAAGTTGTTATTTGTGATATTAGTTGGATAACTGATTCACCCTTCCCCCACCCCCCTTAGTTATATCAATGGACTATATATTCTAACAATTACACATAAGATGAAGCCATTGAGGGAGAAAGAAGAAAAGGTATGTAGTGCTGCCAGAATATGTTTTGTTGATGGTAAGCAATTTCTCAAGGATATGAGGCATGAGCACGTGTTTTGTTGTAATCCCAAAAGATGGTAATGAAGACGTAGAGGAGGTACTTGCGAAAGTTGTCGATTTGTTGGAAGAGTTTCTAGATATTGTATCAAATAATGTACCTAATGGATTACCCAGTGCGGAAGATCAGTAACCAAATGGACTTGATTCCAAGAGCTAGCTTGCCAAATAAGGCAGCGCACAGAATGACACCAACATGAAGTAAGGAGTTAAACAAACAAATGCGTGAGTTGTTGCAGAAGGGTTTGATTCAAAAGAGTTTGAGTCCATGTGTTGTACCAGCAATATTAGAACCTAAGAAGAATGGAGGATGGAGGATGTGTATAGATTCTCGAGCTATCATCAACATCACAATCAAGTACAGATCTTCATTGCCACGGATGGATGATATTATGGACTATTTGAGTGGAGTTGTGTATTTCACAAAGATAAAGCTGACGGGTGGGTACCATCAGATTCACATCAAAGAAGGAGATGAGTGCAAGACTGCCTTCAAGACAAGAGAAGGATTATACGAGTGGTTAGTCATGCCCTTCAGGCTAACCAATGCACTGAGCATTTTCATGAAGCACACGAATGAGGTACTGAAGGAGTTTTCGGATAAGTTTGTCATTGTTTACTTGGATGATATTTTGATCTTTAGTAAAACATTAGAGAAGCATTTGATGCACATTCATAAGGTGTTTGACAAATTGAGGAAGAGTTGTTGATAAATTGGGAGAAGTGTAGTTTTTTAAAGGAGTTGATGTACTTAGGATTTGTAGTATCAATAGAAAGTCTGAAAATGGACCCTGCGAAAGTAAAGGCTATCTTCAAATGACCTGCTCCAAGAAGTGCAACAGAGATAAGAACTTTTCATGGACTGGCTAGTTTTTAAAAAAAGTTTATCAAAGGTTTTAGTAGTAATTAACTGAAACAATGAGAGTAGATAGAATAATTTAAGTGGATTGTACGGACAAATAAGAGTTTTAATCTGTTGAATCAAAAAGTTGCAGAGCAGTCTGTTTTACCACTTCCAGATTTTAATAAAGCGTTTCAAGTAGACTATGATGCTAGTGGTACTGCAATAGGAGTTGTTTTGAAGCCAAGAGGGTAAACTTGCTGCTTATTTCAGTGAAAAATTGAATGATGCCAAAAGAAAGTATTTTGTTTATGATCAAGAATCTTATGCTATAGTTCAAGGATTGAAGAAGTGGAGACACTATCTTCTTCCTAAGGAGTTTGTTTTGTAAACTAATCATCAAGCTTTGCAATATTTAAATAGTGAAGTAAAACTAAACCAAAGGCATTTGAAATGGTTGTGTTTTTGCAGAGCTATGCATTTGTTTTGAAACACAAGAGTGGGCAGTTTAAAAGAGTTGTAGATGCTCTTGGTAGAAGACAACTTTTGCTGACAAAAATGCAGATTGAGGTGGTTAGGTTCAAGGAACTCAAGGATTTGTATCCGGAGGATCCATATTTTGGTCAGGCTTGGAAAGCTTAAACAGAACCTGTTACACTTTACAGAACAAAGCGGTTGGATTTCATAATCCAAGATAGTATGTTGTTCAAGGGAAGTCAGTTGTGCATTCCCAAAAGTTCTATGAGAGAGAATCTCACCAAGGAGAAGCATAGTGGAGGATTGGTTGAACACTTTGGTAGAGACAAAACCATTACTTTGGTTGCTAAGAATTATTATTGGCCACAATTGGAGCAAAAGGTGAAGAAGTTTGTGCAGAGCTTAGAGTATGTCAGGTAGCAAAAGGAGTGAAGCAAAATATGGGGTTGTATCAACCATTACCTATACCTAAGAAGCCATGGGAAGATGTCAGCATGGATTTCATTCCTGGTTTACCAAGGACACAGCAAGGGCATGATTCAATATTTGTAGTGGTTGACAACTTTAGAAGAAGACTAGTGATGTACATGTGGTGGAATTGTTTTTCAGAGAAGTAGTAAGACTACATAGTCTTCCAAAGAGTATATTTATGAACAAGATACCAAGTTTGTTGGGTATTTCTGGCGTGCATTATGGAAGAAATTGAAGACAAATTTGAAGTTCATTCATCCCATCATTCACAGATTGATGGAAAAACAGAATTTGTGAATCAAAGTTTGAGGAATTTGCTAAGATGCTTTATTGGAGATAAGCCAAAAGGTTGGGATCCGATTTTACCGCAGACAGAATTTGCATATAATAATTCTATAGATAGGAGTATTGATAAATCACCATTCTAAATTGTGTATGGGAGCAGTCCTATTAATGCTTTTGAATTGAGGCAGTTGGATAAAGGAGACATAAGTAGTGCTAAAGCAAAATATTTTGCTGAACATTTGAAGAACATCCTTGAGGAGGTAAGGAAGCGCATTCCAAAGATGAATACACAATATAAAGCTACGAAAGATGTAAAAAGAAGGTATAAGGAATTTCATATTGGAAATGAAGTCATGGTTCGTTTGAGAAAGGAGAGATTTCCAATGGGTACATATAATAAGCTGAAAATGAAAAAGTTTGGACCATGTAATATAGTGAAAAGACATGCTTTTGCAAATGCCTATGAGGTGGAGTTGTCTACTTAATTTAATATTTCACTAATGTTTAAGATTTCAGATTTTACATAATATTATGAGAGATGTGATGGAGATGAAGTTGCAGAAGCACAATAGAGTATTCTGACATCTACTTCAGCTAGACAAAAGATTGAGAAGATATTGAACATTCATGAGGGAAGAAGCACAAGGAACAAAACATATGAAAAGTATCTGGTCAAATGGAAAGGGAGACTAGTAGAGGATATTACGAAGTAATTGGAAAATATTTGTTTGATATTAATAGTAATCAAGAGATCAATTTATACAAAAGACTGAACGATGTTTCCTTAAGAAATAATCGTAAAAAATAAAAACATTCTATTCTTAAAAACAGAAAACTAAGTATTAGCAACATTCTAATATATACAGAAAATTACAATAGATAATAACCATTAGACACTAAACAGAGATAAAAAGAAATTATCTATTATCGTAACACCCTCCCTTAATAGTTAATTTATCCAGAGCACGAAGCTATCAAAAAGAGTGAAAGGCTGATTTTGTTTGTTCAAAGTGCTTAGCACTGTTCATTGTGGGTTGCAAACCAAATTGCTTAGATAGGACAGCTAAGCACTTTCAACATTCAACCTTCATGAGCTCATACTTAGGCAATAGTTGCATTGAATGTTCTTTTTCCTAAAGCCTTCTGAAGCTGGAGCAGAGGGCCTCTACTGAGAAGACAGTTGTAAACCTGAACCACCTTATTATTGTCGTAATATCCGAAGATGGTTAGCATCCGTTGCTTCCAAGTTGGATGTTGTTTATTTTGAACATAGATTTGGGCATAACTTGTGCATATGGAGTCAGATTTTGAACTTAGAGTAGTCAACAAAAAGCTCTCTGAAAGATCTACACATTGGTTCAAATTTGGTGCACATTTGAGGTTTGATTTCATTGTATACTCTGAAAATATTTCAAATTGGTCTCATCGTGATATAGTTATGAGTGTTTGGTTTGGATATGTATGATGACTTGTTGGATCTACAAGTTGTGCAATGTTGTAAACGGTTTATACTTACAAGTTGCATTTTATGCCTTCGATATGGGTTGTCTTTCCCTGTTGATCTTTCATTATTGTTGCATATTTAGATTGGTGGCTTGGATTTGGGTTGTCTACGCCCTTAGTCACAAGATTTGTTGATTTCTCTTCATATAGAAGGGATGAGATGTTGTTACCAGATACAGTCCTGGTGGAAGATTGTTGTTGACTATTTTATGCTGACACGTTGGACACTTTGAGGGTTAGATGCTCAGTTCATAGATGTGATCATGGTGTCATGGATTTTTAGCATGACAAGATTAGATATACAAGTACATCATTGATGTTCTTTGGTTTGGATTCCTGATTTGGTTATGGTGATTGGTTGAGGATTATGGTTTTTTGTTTATTTAAAGGAGCTCACAATGTACATTTTGAGTTCTTTTATGGTTTGATGCCTTGGTTGATTCTCATGGTTAGAGGATGGTTTTTCATCATGATGTCATGGATAGCTTGGGTACACTATTTAGTGGGAGCTTTTGACAATGATCAAACCTAGAGGATCTTCATATAGGAGATGGATGTTATGATGCCATGGGTGACTCAGTACCACAGTTGAGTGGGAGTTGTTAGCACTGATATATTTGTTGAGTGTTTGTAGATGTTGGAGGTTTGTCTTAGATCCTATTGCTGCAGAAGCATCTTTGGCGTTTGCATGGTGCACTTAGTTTTTCATAGTGTGTGGAGATGGTTGCATCTTGAGGACTCATGGGGTTCTTGGTAAAGGTGTGATTTATGCTTTCATTTGACATGTTATCCTTGGTGTAAGGATGGTTTCATTAGTGTGTAACGTTATACTCTTGATACGCATTTAGAGTTGTGACATGTTATGATATGTTCATATGGAGCATGCTATCTCTTTGGTTGAGATGGTTTAGATCATGTTGTCATGTTTATGTTCCTAAGACCATGGTTGGAACTTTGACATTGATCTTGGTTTAGTTTCTTGATATTGAGCACATTGATCATTTGTCGGATACATCATGATATTATTATGTTGCATTTGAAGTTGGCATGGATTGATTGGTTATAGGTGCTCATGAATACTTTGAGATAGTGGTGATGCTGATTTCTCTTGGATTAGAAAAGTATGTGTTGGAACGGTTGATGGTTTCAGCAAGAAGTCTGAGGGGCATTCACTTGGTATGGACTTGAGAGGAGATTGTTCTTAGATAAGTCTTGGTTGGAGAATTGGATATCTTGATAAACATTCTCATTCCCCACTCTTGGTCTACTCAATGATTTATTACTTGAGAGGTATAGCCCATTGTTTCTCTCAAGTGCAATATGTTTATGTTTATCTTTCATAGATATGGATCTTGAGCTATGGTACATGAGTTAGTTCTGGAGGGTTCATTTGAGAGATGGTTTAGCATTAGTTATCTCCTTGTGCATATGTTGGTGTGCTGGTTGAGTTTGGGTGATGGTTTTATACTGGGCATATTCCTTGAATTAGAAATGGTTATTCATTGGAATAGGAATGGTTTATGAATTTGATCTTCTTGTGAAAGGCTTGAATCCACAATTGCTTAGATGATATTGTTTGGGTGTTGTTGTGGCTTCTTTGTTGGGGTTTTATGGAGGAGATCTTACTTGGCACTGTTTACATCTAGAGGTGTGCGTAAGATATGATACAAGTTACGATTTGCATGGTTTCTCTTTGGTCTTAGTTATCTTCCTATATGTTCAGTTTCACTTACATTGGATTTGAGATTGGTTGGAGATTGTGATTACTAGTTTGCGCTCATGTATGTCATGTGAGAGATGACATAGTTATTTATTTATCTCTTTCCTTTGTTGGTTGTGGCTTGAGAGAGTGTTGGAGACTTTCTATGAGAGTTATTCTTGCAAATTATTGATTTTTATGTATTGTGGATGTCCTTATGACTACATGGATTCACTTCTTTGAGATATTGTGAGTGGATTGATTATAGATTTGACATTATCTTTTGCACTGGGAGCTTCTTGGTATATATGTGGCAAGTATTGCTCAAGTCTTGTGATTGCAAGTTACATATTGGATATGTTGAAGATGTGAGACTTACTTGGCATACTTTCAGAGGTCTAGATAGTTGGATGGGTTGGCATTTGTTGTGGATGTTATTTCAACTACGGAGTTTTGACAACTACAAATGCATGTGATTACCTTTGGATCAAGTTTTTGTGCTTGGTATTTAAGTTGGTATAGGATTGTATGATTCTTATATGACAGGTTGGGTGGCTTTCTCTGGATGGCTTCCATGTATGTCCAATGGCAATGACATAATAGGAGGTATTCATGTTTGAGATGTCGGATACTTTGTTTTATTGTGGGTACAAAGATGGAGCATTTGGTGTACTTTGATTGATGATGGTGGATGTGTTAGGAGGAACTATTTCTTTGTCTATTTAAGTGGCTACAGATTGACCCTATGCAATGTATACAACAAATGAGAGTTTGTTGAGATTATGTGTGTTTCACAAATTGCATAATATTGTTGTATTGTATTATTTTATCATGTAATGTTGCACTTGCGAGCACCTAGATGAAAGTGCAACATGGAAAGATTCCTATGTGATATACTTGATGAGTTCTATTGTAACATTGTGATAATATTTGATGTAATTATTTAATATTGGGAAAAAAAAATTAAATGTTCAATCTTAAATGTGGAGTCAATGGGTTAGGTAGCATATGGTTTTAGCATATAGTTTATGTAATACCACTTGGTGGTTTTGTGGAACTTGTGTTACATCCCAATTTTTTACCTAATTTAAAATGTTTATATAGCCGTTGAGGTTCACATGAAGTCAGTTGACAGTTAAATTTGTTATAATCTTGTGAAATGGTAAGATGGTTAGTCGTTATAATTTCATGTGAAGATAACATGCTAATTGATTATTTATCACGAATTCATGAAATTGAAAAGGCGGTTAGCCATTATGATTATTTATGATTAAATAACTTGTTATGGTAATATGACTTAACTACGGAGAATTTCCTTTTAAGAAGCACGTCGAAGGGGTGGAAGCATTGTCAGAAAAGAATTGGGCACAGAAGCATCACCATCACTGGGCAAATGGGTATGAATCGTGAATCACCATAGTTGAGGACCTAGCATCATGAATATCAAGATACAATCGATGGAACCGCATGAACTATTAAATAAACATTAATTATTTTAATTAAAATATAATAGTACCTCAAAGGTTTTTTAATTGATCTTTTCGCTATATTATTATAATATATACCTATGTACGTACACATAGATATAAAAATAAAGTGACACCATAAATATTATTTTCTTTATAATAAAATAATGCCACCTCACCAATATATCTATGTGTACGTAGATAGATATAAACCATAATATTTTTTATTTATAACCTTCAAATCTTTTTCCATATTTTTATTCTTTTTCTTGCTTGAAACCGATTGAACACTTGACACATTTATTTGGTGCCCAAGAGCCAAAATATTCTTTTTATGTTACGGCTTCTTGGAAGCCAAGGAAACGCATTACCTTTTTATTTAAGAAATCGAAAGAGAGGCGGGGAGAGATATTATTTTCCAAGCATCTGACTTCCATATATTTCAAGCACCTGACTTCCATTCTCAACCACCCGATTCCTTCTTCACCTATGAATCAAATACTGCTGCATTCTTTAATATGTTATCCCTGTTGTTACCGCCCGATATTTACTGCACTTACCTTGCAACAAATGCCTTTTTCATCAATTTTTGCTGAAGACGTGATTGTTAATCACATTGAAAATCACAACTGAAGATTCATTCAGTGGAGAAGCTAATTATTAGCACCCAGCAAGACTCCATCTTATTTCAAGTTTCTACAAGTTATGTGGATGTTCAAATCCCAAGCATTGCAATATGTTTTATAACAGTTATTACTGCAATCTGATTTTTATAGCAGTTAGATACAAATCCATATTGTGAAGCAAATCATCCTTGTTTATAACATCATTGATTAAGATGAATAAAAGCCAAGTACTCATGACATGATTTCATATTTATTATGCCGTTGGAAGTTAGAATTAAATGATATTATTCTGCTATGCTTATAGCTACTTTTCTCAAATCACAGAAATGTGATAAGCCGAAAACATATAATATTCTTTTATCAGTTGGGGATCAACAGAAAGAGTGGGTTGCTCTGAGATTCAAACACCTGGGACTCACCCGGCTATATAGCCAAAGAAAAGGGTGAAGAAATGAGAGAAAGGAATTTGCAATAACATGAAACAGAATTAGATGTGATATAACAATGTTTATTATTTTTAAAAGGAATTATTTAATAGCTCATGCATGATCATGTTTATTATTTTCCCCTACTGTCAAGTCAAGTGATGTGATTAGATACCAGGATGCTCAATGGCTAACAAAGTGTTCCATGTCTATTCCAAGTAGGGAGTGTCTTTCTCGTTAGAGATTGTGTTGGGATAAGTTATGGTCCGAGGTTGGGAGGTTAAGCCCCTGACAGTGTTTCCCCTCTTCACAAGATGTCAAAATATGTATCAAATAAAGATAAGCTATGTATTCAAATGTTTGTCGAAAACAGGTATTTTTATTTTTATGATATATATTCAAGTAGAAGGTAAGATTAATTGAATTGTATCATCGTTACAATTATTTCTTTAAATGAAAACAACTCTTATCATTAATATAATTAGCAACCAATTAGATCGGTTGATTTTCTAACTAAACGTGGAATATATTTATTTTTGAGAGATAGATTTATCTGATGGATTGTTATTTTAGTCTTTCATTTATAAGAATAATGATTATGAGCATATCTTCTAAACTTATGTTATTGCCGTAGTTAAGCAATCAAAAGGAAGAAATGATACAATGGTATTGACACCCCAAATGATACAGTGGTATCTGATGCCCTAAATGATCCAATGGTGATTGATATGGTGGTATCTGATGCCCTAAATGATCCAATGGTAATAGACACACTGGTATCTGAACCCCTAAATGATACAGTGGTATCTGATGCCCTAAATGATCCAATGGTAATTGATGCCCTAATTGATACAATGGTATGTAATGCCTTAAATGATATAATGATATTTGATGGTAATCGTCATTTGATATTGATATAGCAGTATATGATGGTAATCGTCATTTCATTTTAATATAGTGGTATTTGCTCGTAATCATTAATTGATCCTAAGTGATATTTGAGGACAAATCTAGGTGATTGCAAAAGCATCCCTACATTGATTTTCGGTTTGAATTTCATAGTATGTAGATTTTAATTTCCATAGTAAATTCATTGATGGTGTTTTCAAATGTTAGTTATGAGTTTTCCGTTTAAATAATTGTAACTGTTAATCTCATTCACATGAACATAACTAATATAACTGTCTTCCTATGAAAATAAAGTAATAATTGTATTTCTTTGATATGTTAGTTGTTAATTAAGATCTGGGAAAAAGTGTGGATGTGATGGTTGGAAGCATGGCATAGGATGTGTGGATTCATGCTTGTTCACATGGATTACTTGGTTGTGGCTATGGCTTTGAAGGCTTCCGTGGTTGTATTGCAATGATATTTTATTGAATAATACATGGTGATGGATGCTTTTGGAGGTTAGGCTTTTTCCCCTCAATGAGGGTTTCCTAAGGTATATCTTATATCATATTTTTGTGGGTATGTTATCTAATCTCTTGTATGTGGATTTCAATTGCATACTTAATTCAGATCTATTATGGGTTATGTGGATATGGTTATTATTTTCTTGTAGGTTTCCTTACAATATATGTACTAGAACTAGGCAATGGGGGGAATGAAAGTTGGATCAACTTTCTGAAGCGGGTTTGTTATTTGTCTATGACTTTCCTTTAACTTCTTGTTTTCCTGTGTATACTCTCTTGTTTCCCACTTCCTTTCTTAAAATTGTAACAAACGGATTTCCATAACAAAATAAAGAAGAATATCTGGTTTCATATAGAAATGAAAGAGTTTTCTTCAACCAACTTTCGAAACAAAACATCTTAAATCCTTTTCATGAGACATTAACAAATTTAACAAATAACAATTAACTAAGATAACCATTCAACTGAAATAACTGGAATCAAGATTAACTGAAGTAACTGAATTGATGATTAATTGAAGTAATTGAAATAACGATTAACTAAAGTAACTGAAATAATGATTAACTGAAGTAACTAAAATAACAATTAATTGAAGTAACTGAAATAACGATTTCCTATCTTTCCTTGCCTATAGTAAAGTAAATACATGATTAGTTACAAGAGGAATATAAATGCATAACAAGAATGGAAAGAAGAAACATACAAGAAGTAACTAGTGAGTATTTAACTAATTGTGCAAGCCTCGGCTTTCGGTAAGAAGAAAAGCATTGACTTAGGCTTAACCTCCCAACCTCAAACCATATCCATCCCCACAATTTTTTGAGAAGAAAAGCCCTCCCTACCCCGAGATCGAGCTTGGGGTACTACTAGTCCAGCCACCTATGCATTTTCGGTGTTTAGAATGTCCGCACAGTTACGAACGGACATGTCTAAATAACTGGCACTACTGACATCAAGTGATCTTATCAAGGCAAACATGCCCTTTAACGACCTTGGCCAACATTTTTGGATGGGTTCTATTACCCGATCACCACCGGTTGACTTGACAACGGGAGAACAATAAATATGAACATGCATGAGCTATTAAACGATTTTCCTTTTAAAATAATATATAATTGTTATGTCATTTCTTATTTTGTTTCCATGTTATTGCAGATTTCTTTATCACCTCTTCACCTCTTCATTGGCCATATAGCCAGGTGAGTCCCAGGTGTTTAAATCTCAAAGTAAACCAACTCATTCTATTGATCCTCAGCTAGTGTATGAATATTAAATGTTTCAGTGTATCACAGCTTTTATAGCTTGAGAAAATAATCTTAAAACTTACAAAAGTACAATTCGAATCTGAGTTACAGTAGTAAAATAAAGATGTTTGGACTTATCATGACAATTGGTCTTGACTCAATATGGAATTATTAGTCTCATTGATAATATAGTATAAATTTATCATGGACGTACTTCCTTCTGCTATAATTCTGAATGCAAGAATAAAAGAATGAAGATGTATCTAATACCAGTACTCGCAAGCCCACCAAGCAATCTCCTTGTTTTCCAAGCTGCAGCTACTGGCGCTTCTCGAACTTTATCCAAGATCCAAGTGTAAACTGCCTCACATTCGACGCTCTGTCCACACACTCTGAAAAACTCGCTCTTCAATTACTCTCCACACTCACTCCTCCGAATGAATGAATAATGACTAAAGACTTCATCAGAACCCCTACTTATACCAATCTAAGCCACAAGTCGGCTCATAATGCTAAAAACTAAATAAACCTAACATTAAATACTTGAAGAGCCACAAGTCGGCCTCCAAAAGAAATTAAATACCAAATGCCTTTAAAGGCTTACAAAAATTATTAAATACATCAAAATTAACTACCCAAGACCCAAATAGGTCCACTCAACCCCACCAAAATACCTAAATCATGCCGGATAGCCAACTACCCCAGGATGCTCCTGCATTAGACTCCCCAGGTGCAAAAAGAAAAGTGTCCCACACTTTGATGCCCAATGAAAAAATCCACAACTGTCTTCATCTTCACCAAAGGTTTCCACTCCAACAGGGACAAGAAAACCAACATGCGAATCATCCACATCTGCATCACTATGTCAAACACCATAATCTCAACCATCCAATCAGCATGCTCACTTCCAAGAACAAACTAAACATAATGCTTCATCAGCAAAACCTCATTCACATCAACATCTAGTGAATCCACACCAACAAACATTGAACTCCATATCAACTATAATATGTAGATCTCCATCAACAACATATGCCAAACTCTCAACACCAACCATCTCATTGCTCACAACAAGATGCTCTGCAACATACAAGTCACCACTAACATCAACTAGATCATCCACAATCAAGTGCTCTGCAATCTCCATTTCAGACTCAACCAACTGATCATGAAAACCAATCTTCATCCTAGCATCAACAAGGTTGGGAATATCCTCAGCAACAACCTCAAGTTGCTTTGCAGGTTCTGTATCAGACTCCACAAACTAATCAACAAAACCAACCTCTTCCACGTCGACCTTGCTATGCCATTTTCTCTCTCAAACAAGTCTTCTAACTGGCCAAACAACTCTCTTCCGAAATCGGTAGACTCCAGCTCCAATAGCATACAACTTTCTTCTTTTGTTTCTCAACTCTTTTAGAAAAAGCAACATCCACAACAGCGTCCACCCGAGCTCTTGTCTCATTAATCCTCCTCTCCACTATATCACGGAGATTTGTAATCATCCCAGGGTCTAATCCTCTCGAAGCCATCTTCCAAGATATTCGCAAACCCTCTGCAATAAATCACCAACAGATCAATCTTCCTCAACAAGATCAACCTTCCATCTTCACAACCATAGATCCATCTGCATGTCCTCCCAAGGTCCCGTGCAAACTGCCTCAACTTCGGCGATTTGTCTACACGCTCAAGAACAACCTTCGCTCTTATACCACTTGACGCAATGCATGGCAAGAGAATCCCCAAAGGAGATGTCCTAGCCCCCAGCAAATAACCACACAACGAAAACAAAATGACAATGCAAGATCTGATACCAAATTACAATAATTTATTCATAAAATAACTATTGCATGCAATGTGTTGGGTTGTAAGGCATTCCCGATTACGGCCAAATACAAAGCAAATAATAGTTCTGCAAGATCCCTCAAGATCCAATCCAAACCCTAGCTAGTCTAGATCCACACTCCAGTAAAAACCTCAAGGAAGATCCAACTGGTACTCGCAAGCCCACCAAGCAATCTCCTTGTTTTCAAGCCGCAGCTACTAGCTCTTCTCAAACTTTATCCAAGATCCAAGTGTAAACTGTCTCACATTCGGCGCTCTGTCCACACACTCTGAAAAACTCGCTCTTCAACTACTCTCCACACTCACTCCTCCAAATGAATGAATAATGACTAAAGACTTCACCACAACCCCTACTTATACCAATCTCAGCCACAAGTCGGCCTGGAATGCTAAAAACTAAATAAACCTAACATTAAATAACATTAAATACTTGGAGAGCCACATGTTGGCCTCCAACAGAAATTAAATACCAAATGTCTTTAAAGGCTTATAATAATTATTAAATACATCAAAATTAACTACCCAAGACCCAAATAGGTCCACTCAACCCCACCAAAATCCCTAAATCATGCAGGATAGCCAACTACCCTAGGATGCTCCTGCATCACAGATAAATGGACTAAGATAGTACCCCATTCTGTTGATCTCGTTTAGCAATGCTTCTCCCCTTCATCTTCCCCTACAATCACCCCTGCAACATTTTCCACAGTAATAACAAGTTCCATAATATCATTTAACGTAGATATTAGCAAGGAGTTTAATTATTAACCACAATGCTAAAACCAAGCAACTGTTAACTACTATCATCATCATCATATGATAAATAATAGATAACGACAATCATCATTAAATAGTTAGACAAATAATTGACAACAAACGTTTTCATAGAATACAGCGGTTATATTTAACTATAATTTTCACATGATTATGAAAGAAAATCCATTCAATTCAACAACTATAATAAATTTAAATTAGGTCAAAAATTGGGATGTAACAATAATATCCTCTAGAGCTTAAATGGATATGTGAGCTTCCTGAACTTTCTATTTCTTAGTTATTTAAATTAGGTCAAAAATTGGGATATAACAATAATATCCTCTAGAGCTCAAATGGATATGTGAGCTTCCCGAACTTTCTATTTCTTAGTGGTCTGCCTCAATTCATACTCTTCTATGTCATACTCATGGCACAATCTTTCCCCTTGCCCTTTTTACCTTTGGAACCACAACTTGAGCAAAGCAAGTTGATGAAGCATATTTCATGATGTGGTAGAATCTCTTAGCTGGTACTTTGTCCTTCTCACTATCATCTCTCCTTACTATCTCTTCTACACAGTCAACTGGTTTCTCAATTGTAACATGTTTTACCCTTCAATTCAGTAGCCATGCTAGTGTTGTGATCTTTCCTAGTTCATCCTCAATTTTCTCCTCTTCTTGATTTTGCTTTTGGATCTGGAGGGTCTATCTAGCTAGAGCTCCTATTAGATATCGATTTTTTGGCAACTAAAACTGGTACCTGCTTTTCTATTGTTTGTGTTAGAATTATTTCTTCTATTAGATGTGTTTGTTTCTTTTATTGTGGCTCCTGATTAATAAATCCTTCCTTATGTTATCCTTTACGTGCCGAGGTTCAGTACAACCTCGTTCATTGTTCTAACTCTCAAAGCCACCACTCATCACTTGCAGTTGTCCAGATGATTCATCCTCAAGTTCAATTGTCTTTCACGAGCTCATAAGTCAATGGAAGCCTCAATTGATAATTAGGTGATATATTTCCACAAGTAGTCAAATTGTGATATTGCTTTCAAGATTCAACTGTGTAGTTTTTGAGTCAAACTCATGGACCCATGTTTCCTGAGTAGTGGTTCACGGGAACCCATCTCTCATAAGAATGAATGGAACACTTAACACTCATTGGATCTAAGTGATGCTCACAATGGTGAACCACCAAGACTTCCTAGGAGGTCACCCATCTCAATACTACTCCAGTTTGAGCTCTCTTAACTATGGAGTTTCCTCTATAGTAAAACCCACTCTACTTGCAAGCTCATTTGGGAAACCTTCACCAAGTGTTGCACCTTATGAACTGTTGACTAGAAAACCCCTTGAGGTCATCAATTGCGAATAGGAGATATTTTTCCACAGCAAGTCAAATTGTAAAGTTTCTATTAAGATTCAACTATGTAGTTTTTGAGTCAAACTCATTGACTCATGTTTCATGAGTAGTGATTCACACAAACCCATCTCTCATGAGAATGAATGGAACACCTAGTGTTCACCAAATCTAAGTGATGCTCATAGAGGTGAAGCATTGAGACTTCTCAAGAGGTCATCCATGCTAGTACTACTCCAACTTAAGCGCGCTTAACTACGAAGTTTCTTCCATCGTTAAACCCACTCTCCTTGCAACCCCATTTGTAAAACCTTCACAAGTGTTGTGCCTCATGAACCATTCATTAGAAAGCCCCTTAAGCTCATCAATTGATATGTAGGAGATATTTTTCCATAGCATGTCAAATTGTGATATTTATTAGGATTGCACGCAACATACTTGCCTCAAAAGCCAAGCCTTGGTAAATGTTCTTATTGTTACCATAAGTGCATCCAAACTCTCCAAACTCTCTTTACTCTTATCTATCCAATTAATGTAAGGAATGCAATCCTTTTTTTCTTTCTCATAATCAGGCTAGAGGTATTGCCTATCATCTTCCACCTTGTCAGGAATTTGCATCTACTTGCTTGCTCTTGTCAACTCAACTAACATTCTAGAAAATGATATCCTCTTCTATCCATGCAATCACTAGCACTAGTCTAACTCTAGAGCATGATATCCTCTATGTATGTTATATGCTTATTTTGAGCTTCATATCCTCTCTTGATCTAATGGATAGGGTCAAGGTGTGCTCTTCAATGATGCAATCCCAAAGAGTAGGATTTGAATTCTCCCTCAGCTACTTAAGGTCTTTAAAGAGTCAAGCAACTCTCACTTGTGTTTTTTAAAGAGTCAGGCAACTCTCACTGCCAAGACTAAGTGGCTTATGTTTTTGCTTTTGAATCTTGTAATATGCTAACAACTGACTTGCCACCTCCAGCACTAGCTTGTTAGTTAGGAACCTGGGAAGCTTCTTTGGGCAAATCGTGCTCCCTAAAATCTTAATGTAATTAAATTTGTGAAATTTGATTAACCATAACCTTGTAAAAATTTGGGGATATTGTTGGCACTTGGGAGTGTTGAGATATTGTATTAATGATAGGTTTTGTCATTAAAGTCAATAGATCAGCGCAGACATTGATTGGTATATTTGGATATGTGACCTTACATTTGTTTAGTAGAATGACTGTAGACATCATGTCTATGTTCACTATACTTTACGAGATGTTTTGGATAAGTTATGGATTATTTTGTGAAGACTTGTAGAAGACCAATGTGCAAGAAAATATGATGGAGGCAATTGCAACATTTTTGCTGTATCTTAATGGTGAATGGGAATCAATGCTGGCAAGCATGGAATATGGAAGAAGACTTGTTTGTGTATGCATATTCGTATGTGTGAGTCATTTGGCTTATTTTGGAAAGGTCACTAATGTGTAAAGTGTGATGCATTTTATTGGTAAACAACTGTGTTATTGTAGCATGTGTTATATCATTAACAAAGGCTTTATTCAAATTGTGAAGTGTGGGAAACTTAATGTAATGATTGTATTGATGCTTATGAAGGCATGTATGCCTTAGCATGGTCCTATGTAATTAATTGTATATTCGGGAAGCTCTAATACATCGTCCTCATTAATTATTTGACAAGGGTATAAAGGAAAAATGTTTTCCTTGTTTGGGATGTATGTATGGGCATGAGCTTGATGTATATGATCCGAGCCTTAATGCTAGATTATTAGAGCAGAGCAGAGATGATGTTCGATGATTGAGTAGATTTCAAAGGAACTGGCAAATAGCAAATCAGTCAGCTCGTGATTATTGGATATGTTATCCTGAAAGATTTGTTTCTCACTATTGTTGGAGTACTTATACAATGGCTCTTCTTGTTCTTCTCAACCTTTAACACGTTTAGAACCTTCTAGCAAGGGTTCAAGGTCTCCTAATAGGTATCTTTCCTCTAATAGGGACTGTTGCACTAAATGAATTGTATTTGACTCCTAACAAACTCACATCCTTTCACAAGGAACTTAGTACATTATCTTGTGAGTATCATCTCCACCGGGGTTTTCCCTCTAATCAATGGTTTCCGCTGTCAACAAAATCATTGTGTTATGGTGTATGGATTCTTATTGTTGTGCATCATTTTTCTAATTGTTGGGGATCAGTTTTGTAAGTTTGGATTTAAATATATTTTTTCACAACTGATTCACCCCCCTCCCCCCAACAAAAATTGTGTGGACTTTACTTCTTAACAGAACTGTGCTTCTTCACTAGATAGTTTCATTTGACAGCCTTCTAAATGAACTCTTTTGAAACACTCGCATTATGGATAGAAAATGCATCATTGACAATCCTGAAATCATCATTGTTGTCAAGACAGAGTTGAAGGTAGTAGTCATAATCCATGAAATCTCCCTTCATGTTCCCTATTTTCCGAAGGCACTGCAATCCAGGATACCTACGCATCCATGTCATCATGTAGACTAGGCAGGAGGTCAGGTAGAAAGCCATAGTGTGTGTTACTTTTCTCAATTGTCCGTCAATGCTGTTACTAACCATCCATGCCCAATCAAACATCACATTCCCATTAAGTATAACCTCCATGTAGTAACACGTCTAAGATTTGATAAGTGATGATGGCAGAATGCCCCTTACTCTATTAAGCATCAAAATAAGATCCTCTACATCCTCCCCTAAATCAGTCTCCATCAACTTGGGGAACTGGCAACAAGTTCTTTCAGGTCCTACCAACCACTCCTTGTTGACAAGGCTAATGTAGTGACTGGATCTGCTCTCATGCTCTTTCATAACAACTTTCTTTGTTTTTCTGATGCCCAGCTTATGTTCTGGGATGTTAAACGCCTCCCTTATGGCATCCATTGTAAGAGAAACTACAACATTTCCTTTTGGTTTAAGGACTTGCCTTGTTGCCAGGTTGTAATTCTTTGCCATCGTTTTGACTAATTCTGTCCCCTGATGCGTTGGTGGGAAAATTGAGGCTTGCACTATGCCAAATTTTTTCTTCTTGATTTCTTTAGATTGCTTGCCCCCATACATTCTATCCCTTATCATGTTCATATCAAACAGACCAAGGTTGGAATCACCAATGTTCTCCCATGTTGAGGTGAAGCTTGACACAGGTGTCATATGTTGTATATCAAATTTCAATTGTGCTGCCCTTCGCATCTTACCATTTTCAATGGTCTTGGCTCCCTTTCCTTTGGCTGCTTGCTCATCTCCCTCTTTATCTTCATCTTTTCTTTGGCAAATCCTTCTTTTCCTTGGCTTGAGGCCTCGACTTCGGGTTTTCAGCTCACCTCACCATGGCTGGCCCTGCAACAATTATTATTGTTTAGGACTTAGCTTATTTTATCAGAATTAGACTAAAATCAGAGATTGATGCCAGATGGTAAATCAAAATCATAACTTTTAATATTTGCATCAAACTATAAAATTAACAGATCTAGGACTGTAACACCATAGTAAACTCAGAAAACTGATTTATTTCCACTCCTAGGCGCCCTATCACTCTTATTTGATTTCACTCCACTGTTAGTAAAATAACATGCCTCAGTTCCGAAAATGAGGTCTGATCTGAAATTATGTATACCTCTGCAAATTGTGGTGGTAATATGATAAGAAGATAAAATATCGAGGTGTTGGCTTCTTTTATTAGATTTGAAAACTGGAATTTGCTAGAGATAGTCAGATTTAGACCCTTGTCTGCTGGCAACTAACTGGAATCAGGGGCTTATCTACTGACAAGTGATTACAATCAAACCCATAATCAGAATTATATTGACTGGCAAATGCCTTCAGGTCTCCAAAACCAGAACTTCAGGGCTGATAGATGTTTGGAATTGTGGTCCTTTTGTTTGCAATGATTGAAATCAAGGCACTATAGTGGTTGATTATTTGAATCTGGCCTTATATTTTCTGGTAGGTAATGGCAAAAATTGATTTCAACCTGCAAACTCAAGTAAGACGAGCCGCAGATTGGGTTTACAGCTTTATATAGCTTCAGTTGATAGCCCTGCAAACAAAATGATTAAAACTCCATAATCTGCTATTTTTTGAATGCCTTCAACCAATTATTTAATGGCAGTCATATTCTTGAATTTAATCCATGGCCTCCATTTAATTTGGTTCCCCTTGCCAATTCAAAATTTGAATTTGGGACACCCTTATTGGATCGAATTTCCTCATCCCATTCTGATGGCAAATTTTGAATTAGTTTATTGTCTAATTAGGCTACACACCTCATGCTTAGGGGGGGCATTTTATTTCCTGGGTTTGATCTGCACAATAGTCCACACGTTTCAAGTGTAGTGCAGGGCTTAATTCAAAATTCAAATGCAATTTAATGCCCTTTATCCGCCCACGTTTTATATAGAGATAGTCTAATGCTCAGATTTGCCTTAGTTTTAGGCCCAAATGGGCCACACATTTCAAGGATAGGCCTTAAGGCCTCAATGTCATGAACCATGGTATAGGGCATAGTTGAAGACAAATCAAATCTAATCCAATTGTTTTAAGGCCACTTTACCTCGAGTTTAGGCCCAGATATGCCACACACTACATAGATAGGACCATGTGTTTCAATTTTGGGTTGGGCCTAATATAATTTATGTCTGATTTATTGGTCTCAAGGCCACACACTACATGAATTTGGATCTGATTTAAAAGTTCAATGCCACATGCTACCTTTTAGGCCTTATTTCATCAAGTTTTGTACCCAGATCTGGGCTTTACTTCACTAAATCAGACCCACCCACCATGCGTTTACACCAGATCTATTAAGTTCTTGTCCGATACATTTCAGATTGAAACTCCTATGCATTTTAGCCTTAGGGCCTTCCATACAATTTGCATAGAATCTGGAGCCTAGATTTGAAACCATTTTTCTGAATGGGACCTGCCTTACGGAGTTGAAACCACACACTATAGCCTTGTGGCCAGAGCTTCATTGATTCTAATGCAATTATACTCATATACTAGGCCTGATTTTTCCCATCAGAGCCTCAAGTTTCAGCTATGAGGTCTCTAGTTAGAAATTTGAGCCCATGCTATGCAATTTATGGCCAATATCCACATTAAGACCTTGACTTATCCAGATCTAGGCCCTTGTAGGCCCATACATTAGCCTTTGGAGGCCCATTTCAAGTCCATTCCCATCAAATTATGGCCTGGTCTACATAGACCTGGCCCACACATTATACCCAAGGGCTGTTTATATAGCTTTCTAAGTGTTGCTCATGGGCCCAAGGCCACACATTACCTTATAGGAGCTGATTCTTAGAATTTTGAGCCTTCATGTTTTAATCTAGGCTCACCTTGTTGAGATCCAAGCCCACTTGATATATGGCTTAGCTTCAAACTTTGATCCATGCCTTAGCATTCTCAAGGCCATTCGAACTACATAGAAGGGATGTTTGTGATTAATCAAAGACTCCCACCTTCCCCTTCTTGAATTATCTCTTCATTTATCCAACTTACAATGAAGAAGTGCTTTCTCCACCCAAACTTAGGACGAAAAGGTGCTTCCTTCACCCAAACTTATGACTAAGAGGTGCTTCCTTCACCCAGCTTAGGCAAATTTATACATCCTTGGCTCAAAAAAGTTATTTTAATTACTTACTTCCAGACTCGGCCAATTTTTTTTGGCACTTACCAAAACATTGCCAAAGTTTACACTTGGCCAAATTTTGCCAAATTTTCAAGTTTTATGTTCTATGAAGGCTTTCTAAATCCTAAATTGTCACCAAATTCACTCTACCATCTAAAATTAGCAGCAAAAGAGGGGGAGAGGTCCCCATTTGCAATGGAACGATAGTGTCAAAACCTCACAACAAGACCCAAAAACAGGTCACTTGTATCACAAACTATAAAAGTTCATTTCCTTCTGAAGGATTTACTAAATCTCTCAAAGGTTTGGTTAAATCCCCCCAAACCAGCATCTCTCCAAGAGGATATCAAGAGGACCTTTTCTCTAGAGAAGATTATGCCAAGGAACAGAGTCAATCAAAAGACCTTCCCTCAAGAAAAAGAAATCCTAGAATGTTCAGCAGCTTTTCAAAGTAAGAATTGGATGCAATGAATAAATTGAGAAGAAATGGACTATGCTTCACTTTTCAAGAAACTTTGGTCACCAAGACATAGATTCCTAGCTGAAGTGCAAGTACACTATAGTGAGGTAGTCTATGGCGAAAAATTCACAATTGGAGAAATTAAACCACAAATTAGGGAAAAAGAACCAAGGCCAAAGAACAAGTTAGAAGAAGGAAGAAGATAAACAGAAAAATCAAGATGGAAATTTAAGAACCTCTTTGGCTAAGCTATCAAGTACTCCAAGCTACAATCTTTTTTGAATCGAAGATGTAAAGGGATAAAAATCATGATGTCCATTGATACCTATTCCACACACAATAACATACATGAAGGTCTGGTAGCTAGGCAAGGTCTTGGCATGACCTTTTCACACCATCACCCTATTGCAAATGCGGACCCCCCTTTTTACTTGTAGTAGTTAGGTTTGGCAAGTTCTGGCATTGCATTGTGCAATTGAAAGCTTTAAAACAAAGGGGTTAACACAAAGGCCAATTGTCCAAGTCATGATTTTATAATGGGAACATTAAACTTAAAGTCTGTCAAGTCATGTTATAATGGGTTGAACGTAAAATCCCAAGTCTTTTTAGATTTTGGTAGTCAATTGTCCAAGATTTAGTATAAAAGTCATATTCCATGCATAAGTTATAAAAAATAATTTTCACAATTAAAATAGCTAAATTCCTTAGGAAAATCAACTTTTCTTTATAAATATACACAAAATCCGGACTATACATGAATTACCCTTCATATTTTGGCTAATACATGAAATTTCCTTCATCTTTTGAACAAAATCCAGACTATACATATATTTCCCTTCATATTTTGACCAAAATCTGGACTATGCATAATTTCCCTTATGATTTTGGCATTTTCAATTTAAGTGTTGGAGGTCAAAATCCAAGCATACCATGAATTTCCACCGCTTTAGAGGTAGAGGATCTTGGCTTGAAAATTTTCTAAGTGGTTGAAAAATCTAGACAAGAGGTGCTTTTTCCCTGAGTGTGAGCTTGAAAACTTTCTAATATCCAGACTAGGGTAATTTTTCTCTCGAAGGAAGTCTAAAACTCGAAATTTTTCAAAGTCTGGGAAAAATCCAGATGGATTGTTTTTCCCCTTAGACCAAGAGCAGAACATGAATTTTTTCAAAGTCTGGAAATTGTCCAGACTAGGATCATTTTACTCTAAGTGGCGAGTATGGAGCCTAAAAATTTTCTAAGTGTCAAATTTGTCCTAGCTAAGGTGATTTTTCCCTTAAGGAGAGTGTGGAAAGGTGGAAGTTTTTCTAAGTTGGAAATCTCCAAACTAGGGTGGATTTCCCCTCCAAGGGAAAATAAGGAAATTTTTTCAGTGTTGAGAATGTCCATACGAGAATGGATTTTCCCCCTTGTGTTGGCAAAGCAAGAACAAAAAAAAAATTAAGTAGAAGATGAACCCTATCCAAACCTTAATTGATTTGCCCACTTTGCATGGATGAAATTAGAGTGTGGATGTGACCTTCGGATCCATGGATGATGTGATGCAGAGCGAAATGTGGACTTAAGCTTCTTCTTTTTTGGGGGGCTGGGTCGTTTTTCCCTTTTATGGTCATTTTTATCATTAAATAAAGTAAAAGGGGAATTAATAAAGTAAAGTAAGAATCCTCTAGAAGGGTATAAAACTTTTATCCCACATTTCTTATGGGAGGTAAATCAACACGCTAAGCCCCTTTGAAAGGCCATGAACTGAGAAGAAATCATAACGTTTATAAAGGCAAAGGCTAAGTGGTTGGAAAATCTGGAGCAAGTGATCAAGGTGAAGCACGACCCATCATTGGTGATTGGAGTCTAGGTGAAGAGGGACGATGGCTATCATTGAAAGGAGGCCTAGCATTGCTATAAGTCTGAGGTAAGCCATGGGTGTGACTCAAACCTAAGAATGGTCTCCATGGAAGTAATATTGTGCCAGAAATGAGATTTTCATCCTAGCTACTAAACTAATCTAACCATGAATCCCGACTTATAGAGAGTGTATTCTAAGACATTGAAGAACATTGGAAGGCCAAAGACAAGGATTTTACAGTCCAAATCTGCAGACTTCTGAGATTGGTGATTTTTTTAGAAATCCATGACTTTATTTTTCCAAGCGTCCAAATTGCCAAGCACATGTTCTAAACAAATCCCCCATCCTAAGACATCAATTTGGAAGCCATTTGAGGGCCAAATCACAGGTAGGCAAGCCCAGATCTGAAAATTTCATAAATTGTCACAATTTTGTCAAAGAATTTACTACAAATCACCTAAGTGCCCAACCTGTCCAAACTTGTTTGTTGAGTGTTCTCCTACCCATTGCTCATCATCTCAAACCATTTCCGGATAGTGAAAGTCTGTGGTAAGACTATTGTTTACCGTACAGGGTAAAAGGATACTTATCAGATGTAGTATAGCAAGATATAACACTGAACAGATACTTTATTCATATATGCAATATGCACTTCAATGCTTGCAATATGATTCTGCTCCTTACAATGATGATCCAAAGTCCCTTCCAGACGGTGTAAATTTATTTTCCTCAAGGGGTGACTCAACCGTCACACGCCCTTTTGCATACAATTCTACCTGTCGGCTACAATATAGAATTTACCGACAACATCATCCCCCCCAAACAGAAAAGTCGTCTCTGGACAACAAAACAACAAAACTCAAAATAAACAACTAATTACATCAATGTATAAATACTAAGCAGAGGGGTGCGTCCCTACGTAGTGGTGGTCCGCACCCTCAATTCGTTCATCTTTGCCCTTAGCTTGTACACTTGCTCCTTTCGAACTTTCGATTCCGCTTCCGCCTCCATCTGAAGCTCCAAAGCTGACTGCATCATCCCAGCAATCTCTCCTAACTCTCTCTCCTTCTCATCTGCTACTCACTCCTTCTCTGTTGCTAACTATTCCTTCTCCGCTGCCAATTTTTGTAGCTAACTCTGTCTGGCTACAAGGCTGCCCTCTCGAATTCTCAAGATGCCCTCTCCGCAGCTAACCTGGCAACTGACTCCTCCCGAGCCCTCTCTGCAGCTAACTTGGCAACTGACTCCTCCCGAGCACTCTCCGCTGCTACCTGATCTACCTGGCTCCTCCAAAGGGTGTAATATGCCTCCTTGTCTATCTCCACTATCTCCTGAGTCAAAGCCTCTACTTGGCTCTCCATACCAGGATCTCGCGCCATGGCCCAATCCTGTCGCATCTCTATAGTCAGACCCACACTCAGCCAACCCCGTTCCTCAAAACAAACTATAAAGGTAGCCGGGCATCCTCCTTTCATGAAGGATACTACTCTCTCCAACTCCTTGACTACTGAGTCCAAAGCCTGCATCCGTTAGTCGGGTGTATTGGGAACGAAGAGTTCACTCCACACTCGTGCTCTTTCGGTACTTCGAGCCATGCGAGTTACTTCCCTTCCATTCGGATTCTCTACCCTCGGCGTGTACAAGTTAAGGAACTCATCCTTTGTCTCTTCCACCAAAATTCAATCACTGTCGAGTCTCTTCTAGCAATTCCTCGCACTCCTTGGTCTACTAGGTGAATGCAATCCCTTCGTCTGTGCTCCTTCACCCCCTCGGTGTCCACCGATAATCTGCCGAAGCTTTTTTCTGCGCTCTGCCTATTGTGCTAAAATTAAAACATCCTGTGCTGTGCGTATTTCATCCTTATCTTTTATCTTATTCCTATCCTTGTTAAGCAGATTCAGCATTAATCTTCATAACACTTCCTTCGTTCCAAGTTCCATTGGCACCGGCGCCAAACGTTTACCGTACAAGGTAAAAGGGTACTTATCGCATGTAGTATAGCAAGACATAACACCGAAAAGATATTTTATTCATATATGCAATATGCACTTCAATGCTTACAATATGATTATGCTCGTTACAATGATGATTCAAAGTCCCTTCCAGATGGTGTACATATACTTTTCCAAAGGGGTGACTCAACCGTCACACGCCATTTCGGATACAATTCTACCCGTCGACTAAAATATAGAATTTACCGACGACTGCCATGAATAAAAAATCTAAGGGTTGGATCTATAAACCTAATTTTCTTTCCAAAAACAATATTTGGGTTTGCTTTTGTTTGCATCCTAATCCAAAACTTATTCGAGACCTCTCCCATCATTATCAACACCATTTTGCGGCCACAGCGGTCTGAAATAGAAGTATGTTGCAGGCCTAAGGTCTGAATATTCTCAAACAGGGGTGATTTTCAGAAATTTGATATAAAACCACCGAGTCCCCAAAGCATTCCAAACTTGTTCACAAATAATTCCCCACACCAAAAACTAGCATTTCCAACCATTTGCAGTCACTTGGAGTTTAAGGCAAGGCTGCTACATGCAAATGTCTGAAGACCAGGACTGAAAATTGGTATTTTTGTACCTAAATATGGGTTTATTTTGTGATGGCTATTCAATTTGAACTTGTTGCAGACCTTATGGTGGCATCCTGAGGCTCAGTTTGAGACACTCTGAACTCTGAAAACCTTGAGTTGCAGACCCAGGTCTGCAGATTTAAGCAACATAGGCAATTTCCTTTAAAATTCACAATGAATTCCCGGCTCATTAGTTTGACATTGCTTGGTAATCCTAAGGCTATTAGGCATCAAAATGCTAAGTTTAGTGCTTGAATTAATTCACAAAAAAGCAGTTTAAGTTATGCCTTCAGACATTTCAAGGTTGGCTTTGATGGCAAACACGGTTTTAATGCATAAGCAACGGGGTTATCATTCACTAGTGGATCCACAAACATGATATTTGATAAATTTAACAAGTCGTTAGGGCTAAATCAATAGCCAATCTTCAGACTTATCCAAGTTGTCCTCAGAAAATCAGATTTGCATGCAAGACTAATATTGTTATTTTTTGAAGCTAAGTGTTTGATAAACTTTGTGTTAGTTTTCTTATCTAGACGCCTATTTTAATTACAGCCTTTCAAGGGATAGGATCACTAAGTTTGTACAGAATTCATGGACTAATTCAAGGCTTGAGAAGTCTGAAATTTATGATTTTGTTTATTTCTTTAACCCTTACTAACTTCGAGCATCGTACAGTCATGGTAAAGCCAAAGGGATTTGCAACAAGGATGGTGCTTGTCAAGAGGCTATCCAAAGGCTTTTATCTAGAGTCCTCAATAGTATCCAAGTGGGGAAAGGTCACACTAGACACACACATGGAGCAGCTAGAAAATAAGGAGATGCAACAAGGAGGACTTCATAGTATTGACATGGAGGAACTTAGTAGAATTTTGCTTAAGTTCCTTGATTTTGCTCGAAGGGAGAAGAAGGGAGTCTACATCTTGGATGATGACTTGTAAGATGACTAGCTGGTTTCTATGCTTCTTATTGGTCCCCAAGCCTTTGAATTTTTTCAAATTGTGTGGTGCTTCATTTCTATTGGCTACGTTTGGTTGCCCTAATTAGGGTTTTTGTAATAGATTAATCTAAGCCCTTGATTTTAAACCAATTTTGGTCGTTCATTGTAATTGGGGCTCATATATAAACCCCACCCCCTCTCATTTGTAGGGGATGTTGGAGAATTGTAGCCAATATAATGCAAAATTCGCTTTACTTTTCATTGTTGTGTCTTGCATGGTGAATCGTTGTGATCAAGTTTGCATTGTTGCATGGTTATGTACATCTCTCGTTTAGAACAGATTTTTATTTCAAGTTGTTAGAGTAGTTTAGGTGGATGAAAGGGATTGTGGATGGTTACTTGTTAGACTCGAAGAAATCCGAGCCACTAGCTTCTTATGGATTGTAAGAATTGCCTTGTGTGGTAAGCCAATGATTAAAACCTATTACTCCAATTGATATGGAATCTTTAGTTTGCATGTACTTGATGGGACTAAAGGTGAAATATTGATTTGAAGATCTTTAGTATCTACCATAGAAGCTTGCACTAGGTGGGTGGAGTCACTCACGAAATCGCACCTAGTAGAGTCCAAGTCCATCAATATTCACTTGCATTCATTGTTGGGGGTAAAGTAGCAGCAGAAATTAAGTCTAAGTTAGAATCGAAAATCAAACTATATTTTTCATGGCATAGTATAAAGCCAAATCATTAGAGTTGGGTTGACAAGTCTTGAGTGAACTAGAGTAAGTCCCCTTGATGATCCAGCAAATCACATCATTTCCACTGTGCGAGTATCCATAGTAGATGAATCTTGAAGTTGTTGAAGTATAGATTTAGTCAAAAGTACTTCTGGACATTTGAATCTGATCTTATGATTACCGAAAGAAAGGAGAACATATATATATCTGTGTGTGTGTGTGTGTGTGTGCACACACACACATATATATAGATATATTTATGTGTGAGAATTAATATCTCTGCCACCGATTCTGATCGGGCCTTGCTTGTTATCATACTGCTATCACCGATTCATATCAGGATTTAAACATTGATTGTTATATGAGTATTGGGCATGATTACTGCCACCAATATTAACATTGTTGTAAAGTTGTCTTAAGAGGCAGTTATGCCACCATAGGGTCATGACCCTACGTGGCCCTTGGCCATGTAGAGCCATGCCCCTACGAGGACATGACTCCTCATCATATATAAATATTGTAATGCATCAATGGGAACAAACACATATGAATCCAAGTCGTATATGCAGTCCCAGTGATCTGTTTATCTTGCAGATTATCGAAGAACAAGTTCAGATTATTATTCAAGTGAGAAGATTCTCCAAGCAATGAACACAGTCCTGAATTAAAGATCTGCAATATACAAGTCTGAGAGCAAGTTACATATTCTATTACAGTCAAAAATACAGTTCATTCTATTAGAGATCATATTGCATTAACATGGTATCAGAGCCATTCTAATAAGAAACTCTGTTATTCAGAACTTTGAATCTAAATCTCAGATATATAAAATTAAATTTATTCTCTAAATTCAAAAATGGTTAATCACGTAAGATTGGAGGATAGACTTGAGGGAGCATCAAACTTTTCATCATGGAAAATTAGAGTCATGATAATATTAAGAGAAATGGAAATAGAAGAGTACATAGAATCAAACAAAACCATTCCTGAAAATGATCCAAATAAAACGACATGGAAAAGACACAATAACAAAGCTATGAAAATCATTATAGACTCTGTAAACGAGCATATTCTCCCTTCCATATCCAGTCTCAAAATTGCATTTGAAATGTTCTCTACCATTAGGGATACTTTTGAAATCAATAATACTAGTAGACTGCTAACTTTAAAGCAAGATCTTTTATATATAAAGATGAATGAACAATGGGGAATCAATTACATCTTACTTTCTAAGAATTTCTGAACTAAAAGATCAACTTGCAGCAATTGAAAATCGAGTTGATGACAAAGAACTTAGCATGATAACTTTAAGAGGTCTTCCTCTATCTTAGGAAACCTTTATTAGAGTTCTAAACTCTCGACTTGAACTTCCCAAATTTGAATTACTCAAAAATGAGTGCACACAAGAAGAATCAAGACTAGTTTCAAGAGGATTAAGCATAACTCAAGAGGGAGAAATTCAAGCCCTTCATGCAAATTCAAACAAGAAAAGAAAATTCAAACGTTATAAGAAGGATTTTGACAAACCATATAAGAAACAAGATTGGTCAGAAGTAAAATGTTTTAAATGTGACAAAATTGGACATTCACACAACTTCTGCCCTAAATGGAAAAGAATTCAAGCAGCTTTAGCATAAGTTAAAGATGAGAAAGAGGAAAAAGAAAACTTGGCATTTTATCTAGCACTTTCAAGTGAATTAAATTCAAACAAAAATACATGGATTATAGATAGTGGAGCATCTTAGCATATAACAGGTTTTAGAGACAAATTCGAAAGCTTCTTTGAATACTCCTCGGAAGAAGTAACTATTGGAGAAAATTCTACTCATCCAATGATAGGTATTGGGTCTTGCTCAATCCACCTAAATTCTGGTATTACCCTTCAACTTTAAAATGTTTTATACATCCCTCGTATAAAAAGAAATTTGGTCTCTATCTCCGGTCTTGCTGATCAAGGATTCAGAGTTACCTTTCAAGAGGACAGAGTTCTATCTTGGCCAAAAGAACTCTAACATAAAGAAAGCTATATCTATTGGGTTTAGAGACAGGAGTCTATAAAAACTTCGTAATAACCAAAATTTAGTCCTAAGTCTTGAAACCTCAAATTCTTCCAAAATTTGGCATAGGAGGCTAGGTCACCTTCACTATCGTGCATTATCATCTATAGGAAAAATTGTAAAAGGATTACCTAGTCTCAAGACTAATCACTTAAGCATTTGCAAAGGATGTGCCCTAGGAAAAAACACTAAGCAATCATTTCTTAAAAGTGTTCACAAATCAAAAACTATTCTTGAGCTTATCCATACTAACCTTTGTGGTCCTATTTTTGTACCTTCTCTAAATAGGTGTCTCTATTATGTAAATTTTATTGATGACTATTCTACAAGAACTTGAATCTACTTTCTAAAACAAAAGGAATCAATTGAAGTATTATCAAAACTCAAGGAATTCAAAGCTTTAGTTGAAAATTAGTCAAGACAAAAATTAAAATACTAAGGTCTAACAATGGAGGTGAATACATCTCTAAAATTTTCAAAAATGTTTACATTACTGTTGGGATTAAGAGGGAGTTTTTTGTAACATATAATCCTCAACAGAATGGAGTTGCAAAATATACAAATAGATCCATTGTTGAATCAGCCAAAGCAATGATACACGATCAAAACCTTCATACTTCTTTTTGGGCTAAAGCATCTAACACTACAGTTTACATTCAAAACAGATGTCCACACTCAGTATTAAAAAACACCACCCCTGAAGAAGTATTTACAAGTATCAAACCAAATCTAAGTCATCTAATAATATTTGGGTGTCATGTTTATATTCACATTCCTAAAGAGAAAAGAACAAAACTAGAACCATCTAGAAAGAAGGGGATGCTCATTGGATACAGTGAAACAACCAAAGGCTACAGGATTTTTGTTCCGGGTCAAAGAACAATTGAGATTAGTAAAGATGTGAAATTTGAGGAAGATATTGCCTTCAATCTTTCTAAAAACAGTGATGAATCTCTTATGGAACCTGTCACTAAAATAGATGAAAATCACTCAGCAGAAATTGAGCAGGAGAATGATATTGAACCTTCTTCTACCACTACATCAAATCCTGAGGATACTGAAAAATGTTAATAATAAAAAGAGGCCACTTTGGACTAGGAAAATGATAGAAAAGAATGATGTTGAACCTAATGAAGTAATTTGAGAAAGTAAAGGAACAAGAAACCAATCATGTTATGTAGCATTATTAACTAAACTTATAAAAACAGAACCTTCAAATGTTGAAGCCTTATCAAGTAAAACTTGGAAAGAAGCAATGATTGAAGAATATAACTCTATACTAATAAATGACGTATGGGATGTTGTACCCAGACCTAAAAACAAATCAGTTGTCTCTTCTAAGTGGCTATTCAAAATCAAGCATGCACCTGATGGCAGCATTGGAAAAAAAAAGCCAGATTTGTAGCACGAAGTTTCTCACAGAAAAAGGTATTGCCTATGAAGAAACATTTGCTCCAGTTGCTAGATACACTTCAATTAGGACTATCTTGGCTATTGCAGCATCCAAAGGATGGAAAGTTCATCAAATGGATGTTAAAACAGCATTCCAAAATGGTGAAATTGAAGAAGAGGTTTATATTGAGCAACCAGAAGGGTTCTACACTCATGACAGAAAATCTCACATGTGTAAATTAAAGAAAGCATTTTATGGTCTTAAACAGGCCCCCAGAGCATGGTATGAAAGAATAGACAATTATCTAACAAAGTTAGGGTATTCTAAAAATGAAGTTGATCCTAACCTATACTTCAAGATAGAGCGTGATGACATGATTATTCTTGTATTATATGTTGATGATTTGTTGATAATAGGTGAAGAACATCTTATAAAGAAGTGCAAAAAAGAACTAACAGCAAAGTTTGATATGAAAGATTTAGGTCTTCTTCACTACTTCCTAGGATTGGAAGTCTGGCAAAAGAGTAACTACATTTTTCTAAACCAGGAAAAATATACTGTTGATATTTTGACAAAATTTGGAATGATGGAATGTAAACCAGCTACTACTATGGAAGTCAATCTACACAAGCTAAAGAATGATATGATCAAAATTGAATCTGCGGATCCTACTTACTACAGGTAGATTATTGGATCCTTAATGTATTTGGTGAATACTCGTCTTGATATATGTCATGCTACTAACACTTTAAGTCAGTTTATGTGTGCACCAAAGAAGATACATCTCCATGCAGCTAAATACATCTTGAGATATCTAAACGGCACTATTGGCATGGGAATCAGATATGATCAAGTAGACATCAATCTTCATGGATATTTAGATTTTGATTGGGCAGGCAGCACCACTGAACGTAAAAGCACTTCTAGATGCTGCTTTAGACTTGGATCCGAGATGATTTCTTGGTTCAACAAAAAACAATCCTCAGTTGTGTTAAGCCCTACTGAAGCAGAACAAATTGCCTTAACTTTGGGAGCCTGAGAAGCTGTGTGGTTACTAAAGTTGCTAGTTGATTTGTTCAAAAGGCCTTTGAAGCCCACTATGATTCATTGCGACAATCAGAGTTGTATCAAGCTTTTAGCTAATCCAATTTTCCACAACTGTTCTAAGCATATTGAAATTCCTTATCACTACATTAGAGATATGGTGGATTGAGGGGTTATCATACTTGAGTACATTTGTACTGATGAGCAAACAATGGATGTTTTT
This sequence comes from Cupressus sempervirens, assembly GCA_028749045.1. Taxonomy (NCBI): domain Eukaryota; kingdom Viridiplantae; phylum Streptophyta; class Pinopsida; order Cupressales; family Cupressaceae; genus Cupressus; species Cupressus sempervirens. The sequence continues at coordinate 799,110,697 of CM053791.1, read as the reverse complement.
ACCAAGCCTCTTGCTAAAGTGAAGTTGTAATACTTCAAAGGAAAACTTGGTATAATTAAATTGTAATATTGAATATTGAATTTAAATTTTCGATTTATGTGTGCTTATGCTTCTATGGTTGTTTAGTTGCATCAGATATGTAATGAAAGGTGACGATCTTTCATGGACATCTATATTCAAAAGGTAATCCTTTATAAGATGAGGATCTTGCAAATGATAGGCCCGTTATCATGACATTTGTTCTAGTCATGCTGGAAATCATTGATAACGAATGCATTATGATTACTCTAGATATTGTTTCGGACAATTAGAGATCATAATATACGCTTTTCAGAGTGTTAAAGTCAAATAATGTGGTATGTATACAGACATTTTGTATTCTTGAGAAATTATTACTTCTCCCTTGCTAAGAGGGAGTGTTGAAGTATAGCTTCAGTCAAAGTAATTCTAGACATTTGAATCTAATTGTATGATTATCGAAAGAAAGGATAACATATATACATGCGTGTGTGTGTGCATACATATATATAGATATATTTATATGTGAGAATTAATATCTCTACCACCAATTCTGATCGGGCCTTGCTTGTTATCATACTGCTATCACCGATACATATCGGGATTTAAACATTGATTGTTATATGAGTATTGGGCGTGATTACTGCCAGCAATATTAACATTGTTGTTAAGTTGTGCTGCTAAGAGGCAGTTATGCCATCATAGGGTCATGACCCTATGTGGCCCTTGGCCATGTAGAGTCATGCCCCTACAAGAACATGACTCATCATATATAAATATTGTAATGCATCAATGGGAACAAACATATATCAATCCAAGTCATATATGCAGTCCCAGCGATCTGTTTATCTTGCAGATTATTGAAGAACAAGTTCACATTATTATTCAAGTAAGAAGATTCTCCAAGCAACAAACACAGTCCTGAATTAAAGATCTGCAATATACAAGTCTGAGAGCAAGTTACATATTCTATTACAGCCAGAAATACAGTTCATTCTATCAGAGATCCTATTGCATTAACAGAAGTTGCCTTGTGATCTTAGTTTGCAGGCTTAGCAAAAGAAGTAACTTTATATCAAGAGAGAATTGAACATTTGGTGTTACACTTTAAAACATTGAGTGTCTATTTCTGAATGTTGTGATGGAATAAAACTCACATGAATAGGTCTCAAAATGGAGGACTTTGACAGCTTTAGTCTAAAGCAGTTTTTGATTTTTTCATCCAACGCACTCAAAAGATCTCACAGCTAAACCTAGCTTTAGGAGAGTATAATGCAAAGGACGACTTCAATATTGCTGGCATAGGAGACACAAACATTGTTTTAGCTAATTAATGGTTGCATTCTCTGGAAAAGATCACATGATATCCCCAAATCATGGACTTGAGATTCCAATTAAAAGGGAAGGAAATAATTCTTTGAAGGGTGCTTAATGGACCACTTAAGATTGTATCCACAAAGATGATAAAGAGATTTTTTAGCCATGGACAAGAAGATTGGCCCAAGTAGTGCATAGTATGCCTACCCACCTGTCCCGAGAACAAGAAGACATATCTGCAAACTTGCGTAATATTTTGGACTTTCACAACAAAGTATTAAGCAACATTCCTCCAAGGAAGACCCCTAACAAGGGGTTTAATCATGTTCTTGAGCTCAAGGAAGAAGCAAAGCTCATTATCACCATTATGTACTACCACCCTTGAACGCATAAGGAGGTAAGTAAAAGAGAAATTAAGAAACTTTAATCAAGTAGACATCCATTTGAATTTAGATTCTTTTGGTTCCTCTATAGTCCTCATGAAAAGTGATGGCACAAATGACAATGTGCATCAACTACAAAGCTTGAACTAATAAGACAATAAAAATTAAAATCTGGTCCCCATGATTGTAAAACTTATAGACGAACTACATGTCGCAATCTACTTCTCATAGATGGTCCTCGATCTCATATTGGATTATCACCAAAATTGCATGTGAGATGGCATTCATAAAACAGACTTCTAATTCCACTACGGGCAATATGAATTTCTAATCATGCCATTTGGTTTGACTAATGCTTCAATTGCGTTCCAATCAAGCATAAACCAAGTGTTCATTTATCAATGAGAAAATGTCCACATTTTCTTTGACAACATTCTAAACAGGGCCTAAAAGAGCACTTAGGGAACATTGAGATGAGGTTGTTAAAGATCGTTGTTGATGAGATGCACATTGGTTCCTATATTTTATTGGTCTGATTACTAAATTAAGCCCCTGTATTATTCCGGAAAAGAAACGTCAAAGGTTCATATTACAGATGCATCTATGATTCTGGCTATAATTTACTGCTTTGGGAAAGAAAATATGAATTGCACAGAGTATATTTTGTGAATACATAAAACAAATATAGGGAATGATGATAAATTTTGGAACTGTTTCTGGAGTAGGTATTTATTTTTAAAAATATTATGAGGGATATTATATGCCATCACAAACTTTGACTTAAGAAAAAATTAACATATGCAACTAAGAAAGAATCTCACCGGGCCCAGCATATGCAAGATATCTCAGGAAATGCTTTAAAAAGAGCTTTCCTTACACAAATTGAATTTACTTATTGGTCTCTTTCCATTAAGTTTATTTTTTCATACTTTCACTATTTTGAATATGACTACTTTCAGTAACATTGCCATAAATTGAAGTATAATGCATAGATGACTTAAGGATGAACAGCTAAAATTCTGAAGTACATGAAAGGAATCTAATACAACTGTTTGATGAATGGTATCAGAGAAATGACATATAAAATGTGCCACAGTAGCCACACAAGCCAATAATAATTGCACAAATAGCTTAAAATACAATCAATGAAAAACCTAAGAGTTTGGCAAAGATGGAAACTTACGGCAGATCTCCAAAATAGTCAATCCATTCTGGATTATCATAAATTGCATCCCTTCGTACTCTTTTTAACTTACGATCATTTATATCCTTTATCAACCATTCCCGATCTTCTGGGCTCATATAATCTGCCTTTAATATATTCCCTTCTTTTCGCATCTCTTCCACAAGTCTAATTGAAAACCAGAGAGCATACACAATTCTCAGATCATTAATATTTTATGTCGGTAAATAAAAAAGACCTGAAATATAGGAAAAATGATAGGAGTTGCTAAACTACATTCAAGAAGTGTATGACAACTGTTGATCTACATACTCTGAATCATCTGGTGCCGGTTCCTCATCAGGAATGTCCACCTCAAGCACACCATGACCTTCCATCATATTCTGATGCCACTCTCCTTCATACCTAGATATGGAATACTTTTACATCAAATTGGATTAACATGACATTTAAAAATAAGAATTTCAACACCTACATACCTACTTAATTAATGTAGTTCCAGCATCAAAAATAGCTTCTGCTACATATTATTCGAAAATGACAAAACATAATGTTCTCAAGAAAAACCTGTGGCATTGATGCTTATCAAGAGTGTAATTTGTATAAGTTCAACTTCTGTTAATCTGAAATGGATCAGGTTGTGTTGGTCTAGAGAATTACCAATCTCATTTAAGTTGCTTAATAGATCCTTCCAAATACATCACACATACAAGACTCACCTTGGAAGGAATGACACAAAAGCCTGATTTGCAAGAGAATGTGGCTATGAAATAGTTCAAGGGGAAAATCCTAGGTGATCCAGACACCCATGGAAACTTCATAACATTTAAAGACTTCCATATACTAGTGGTTTAACTGCAGTCAAAACTGTCAGTGTCAAACAGTCTAGCAGTTAAAACCCTTTGGTGACAATCAAAATAAGACAAGCAGAGAACACGGAAATGAGTATTACTCTGAACTTCTGCAAACACCTGGCTTCTTCAATTTCTCATGCAAATGAAGCACAGGCTACAATAATTCCCTTGTAACTTGTAGAAGGGTCCTTTCATGTTACTATTCTTGGATTTTGCATTTGAGAGCAGTCTATAGAGTTTTATATATTAGGATAACAAAATGTTTCTTTAATGGTTATCTAGTCGTCTTTAGTTTGTTTAGGAAAATTTCCTATTTTGTCTTTGGTATGTTTGTGTTTTTTAGAAACAACATCTTTGTAAATCTATATGAGGAACTTATGTTCCTCTGTTTAATCCAATAACATCAATTTACCATAACATAGTACCACAGTGGGAATTTTTTAAGAAAAATTCAAACTTCTAATCTATTATTTTTTCCAAAAATTTGTTTTCCAAATTTTTAAAATAAGAAATTGTTCAAGGTATTTTATGAAAATTTTGTGATTTATCTTCGAGATTTTTGCTGAAAGTCATGAGCTTGGTCAAGGGTTTTGATCACATAATTTCCTAGTTTGAGCAAAAGTCTTCAATTTTTTAAAGTTGCATGTTTGTTGTATTAGAATATTATAATGTTTCTTTAATGGTCATTTTAGATAATCTTTAGTTTATTTAGTAGTTTATATTTCCGTCTTTAGTTCGTGATTGTTTCTTTTAAAAACATTGTCTTTGTAGATCTATATAAGGAGCTTTCATCTCCTTTATTTAATACAACTACAACAACATTGATATACCATAACATGGTATCAAAGCATGTGGATGGGATTTCATAAAATTTGGCCGATTTTTTTGAAAAAATTTGAGCATCTTTTGATTTGAAATGTTTTCAGAAATTTTCTTTTTGCTTTTTAGAAATAAAAATCATTAGAGATATTTTATGAAACTTTTGTGATTCGTCTTCGAGGATTTTTACTAGAGATCGAAAGCCTAGTTAAGGGTTTTAATCCCGTGATTTCTTGGTTGCAGCAAAAGTCTCTTTTTTTAGGGTTCCATGTACTTGCATGCTTGTTGCATGTACTGTGCTTGCATGTGCTTGTTTACCATGTGAAGTCTCATGTTTTGCCGCCCTTAAAAATTCTAATGGGTTTTCATAATTTTTTCCCTTAAAAATTTCTGATGGGTTTTGATAATTTTTTCCCTAGAAAAATTTTTCATTTTGTAATCCGCAAAGTTGTGTGGGATTCTTTTGTGAATTGATAATTTTTTCCTCAAAAATTATCTAGTGGGTTTTACTGTTTTTCTTTAAAAAATGAAGTTTTGTATTGTCTGGTGTTGATTGATTTTTCACCTCAAAAATCATGTTGGGTTTTGATCAATTTTTCACCTCAAAATTTGTGTTGGCTTTTCATCAATTTTTCTCCTCAGAAATCATGGCTTATTGTGGTTTGTTGTGGGGCATCATGCTCATCTGTAAAGTTTAGATGGTTTGTTGATTTTTTCTCAAAATCGTGCTAGATATTCTCAGTGTTTGTCTCTGGCTCTAGAGAAAAACAACTTCGTTATCAAACATCGGGTTGGATATTTTGTGATGATTTCTAGTCAAATGTTTTGCTAATTCTAGGAGGGTTAGTGGTAGACTCATCTTAGTGGCAGGCTCTTGTCTCTTGTTGCCAAACATTCTTAAAAAAGGGGTCACCCTTCTATGTTCTTTTATGAGTGAATTTTGGCTTGTTGGTCATTAACATTTTGCAAGTCTAAGGAGGGTCTCTGCAGCAGCAAAGAGTTTTGAAGAATTTGTGAACAAAAAGACATCAATTAATGACCATTAAGGGAAGGTATTAGAATATTATAATGTTTCTTTAATGGTCATCTTAGGTAAGTCTTTAGTTTATTTAATAGTTTCTATTTCTATCTTTAGTTCACGATTGTTTATTTTAGAAACATCATCTCTGTAAATCTATGTAAGGAGCTTTCATCTCTTTTGTTTGATACAACTACAACAACATTGATTTACCATAACATGTTGCATGTTGCTTGAATGTGCATTTTGTGAGTCTCATGTGTTGTAATTACCGTGTGAAGTCTCATTTTTTTCTACATTTATTACTGAAAAGAAATTGCTATCTATCATCTTTGTTTAATATCTAATGGTTATCTATCGTAATCTTCTGTAAATATTAGAATGTTTCTAACATTTAGTTTTTTGTTTCTAGAATAGAATGTTTCTATTCTTTATGATTGTTTCTTAAGAAAGCATCGTTCAGTCTCTTGTATAAATTGACCTCTTGGTCTCTGTTAATATCAAACAAATATTTTTCAATTACTTCGTAATATGGCATCAGAGCAAAAACTCTAAATTTTTTCGAAAATAATTATAATTTCTTGGCTGAAATTATCTCTTTTTTATTTTTGAAATTATTTACATGCATATTTGCTTCCAACTCTCTCTATGATCTGACTAGGGTTTCTGTTCTAAGAGATTTGAATCTGCTAACTTCTAGTTCGGTTCAACAACCCATTTCTGTCCAGATCCATCTATTTTTTCTGTATATTTCTGCCATTTTTTGTAGTTGTTTGCAGCAAGGCTGCTTTTGTTCAAAACCCTAATATTCGAGTTCGGAATTTTTTTTATTCCAGATCCTTCATGGGATTTTTAAGAGCTCAACTGGGTTGTTGTCAAATTTTTCTAGGTGCCTTGATTTTTGTGCCTCAATTTTCGAGCCAGCTGATCCAAAAATCGACAACATATTTTATCTAGGATCTAATGGTTATCTATTGTAATCTTCTGTAAATATTAGAATGTTTATAATATTTAGTAATCTGTTTCTAGAATAGAATGTTCCTATTCTTTACAATTGTTTCTTAAGGAAACATTGTTCAGTCTCTTATATAAATTGACCTGTTGGTCTTTGTTAATATCAAGCAAATATTTTCCAATTACTTTGTAAAATTAAACAATCTTATTTACAAAGATTTACAAATATTACATAGATGACCATTAAAGTAATATAATAATATTCTCATACCCTCCCTTAATGATCAATCTATCATATTAACAAATATTTTCCAATTACTTTGTAAAATTAAACAATCTTATCTACAAAGATTTACAAATATTACATGGATGACCATTAAAGTAATATAATAATATTCTCATACCCTCCCTTAATGATCAATCTATTAACAACGCCAAGTTTTCCCCTGAATTTAATAAACCTATCTAGACCAAGAGGCTTGGTGAGAGTGTTTGCAATCTAATTCGTTGTTGGAACACACTGCAATAGAATTTTCGGTTTCCAACAACTACCGAATGTAATGATAATGAACATCAACATGTTTGGTTCTTTTGTGGAACACAAGATTCTTGGCAAGTGTGAGAATTCCCTGATTATCAAAGAGCAAGGGAGTTGAACTTTCTTGAGATAAATGCATATCCGCAAGTATTCAATGAAGCCAAACTACCTCACAAGTTGCCTTCATAGCTTCTTAATACTTTGCCTCTATAGAGAAGTGAAATTGCATGCTACATTTTATTAGTCCTAGTGACTGCACCAGATTGCAAACTAAACACATATCCAGAGGTTGACATCTTATCATCAACCAGACCTATCCAATTTGAATTTGTGACCCCACTAGGTCTAGAATCATGAATCCTACTGTAAAGAAGTCCATAATCAGAGGTGCCCTTCACATAACACAGCACACTCTTCACTGCTACCCAACAATTAGCACTGAGGGCTCTCATGCAGCGTGAAATGTAGCTCACTACAAAACTGAGATCAGGTCTACTAGAAGTGAGATAGATGAGATTGTCTACTAGTTGTTTGTAAGTGGTTTCATCAACAAGAGAAGCAGACTTGGCTAACAACTTCAGTACCTTCTCCATAAGCATGGAAGCAGATTTACAATCTTGCACTTGAAACCTGTCAAGCATGTTCAAGGCATATTTATTAGACTGTGAAATAAAGATGCTATCATCAATCTGCCATACCTCAACACCTAAATAATAATGGAGAAGCCCCAAATCTGTCATATCAAAATCTTTCCATAGGTCTTATTTGATTTTTGAAATCATGTGTTGAACTACCAGTAATGACCGAGTTGTCAAGAATATTATCACTAGAGCATTTGATATACAGATTATTGTTAGAAGGGCAATGCTGAAAACCATGAGCTACGAAATTACTGATGAATCTTGATGGCATGCTCGAGGGGCATGTTTGAGTCCATAGAATGCTTTCTTGCGTCAACACACTTGGTGGTCTTGGCCAAGAAGCTTGAAACCAATAAGTTGTGTCATGTAGACTTCAACTTGAAACTCACCGGTGAGGAAGGTACTCTTAACATCCATCTAATGGACTCTCCATCCAAACTGAGTTGCAATGGTGAAAGGAAGATGAATTGTACTCATCTTCATTGTACGAGCAAAAATCCATCATAGACAATGCTCTCCTATGGTTTGAATCCTTAAGTAACTAATCTGGTCTTCTACTTATCTAAGGTACCATCTGCATAATCTTGACCTTATAAACTCATTTGTAACTAATGGGCTTCTTCCTGGAGGGAGATCAGAGAGAACCCAAGTGTTGTTGTTCATAAGATTCTAGTATTTCACATCCATAGCATGTTCCCATTTTGGAATCTCTTTTGACTCTTCGAATGTCTGAGGCTCGTATATATTATGAAGGTTGACCATGAGAGCAAAGTTAACTATATTTTGTCACTTGCCCTTATTTCTAGAAGATCTACCCTCAATGAGCTCATCAAGACAAAGAGCACTGGTAGTCTTAACCCACCATTTAGGCCGAGAGTAGATGTCCCAACATTACATGAAGAAGTAATAAATGGAGTTGGAGGAGAAAGAGGATTTGCGTGTGGAAGATTAGCATCATCCAAAGGAAAGTCAGGTAGTGCATCACCAAATGGAGAATTTGCATCATCCCTCCCATCAGATGAACCCAATGAAAGACTAGGACCCAAATCAGAAGCCTTCAAAGGTTGATCCTCAGAATTCTACTCATACAAGGAAAGTTGAAACGGTCCATGTTCTTCATCAAAGACAAGATCTCAACTAAAGAAGACAATCAGTGAGTTGATAAGCCTTACGGTTGTCATTGTATCCTGTAAACACAAGATTCTAACTTTTGGAATCCAACTTGGAGCATTGAGCATCCGAGATCCCTACATATGCTAAAGAGCCAAAAAATTTCAAATGGCTAATAAGTTGGCGAGTCCATGCTTCCTCGGTGCAAAATGTGTCGGAGACTAATTAAGGAGATCAATGGCAATAAACATTGCTTCTGCCCAATATTTGACATAAAATCTTGTGTTCCATCATAGACCTTGTCATTTTCGTAATGGTGTGGTTGTGTTGTTCTACAATGTCGTTTTGTTAAGGGTTGTATGGCGTGGTTAACTAAATTTTTATGACGTGTATCACAGAAGTAGAGAAAGCAGTAGAACCCCCTAGTGCGGAGCACCTCCCTTTTTGGTTTTGTTTTGGTTTAGATGTTGTTTAGGGTTAGTTAAGAGTCTTTGTGTGAGTCTAATAAAATCTAGTGGTCTTTGGATCCAAACTTGTCCTAATTTGTTTGTACGGGCAAAAGTCGCTCATAGAGTCAAAATGTTGTCAAGTGGGTCAAAAGTTGCTAAGTTTGAGCAACTAGGGCACATGGTCTCCTATAGGGTCCTAGGATAGGTTTAGGAGCACCCACTTGCCTAAAACACTCAAAAAGCAAGAATGCTCAAAATTGCAAAAATGCTCAAAAGTCACTCAAGCAACTTTTGCAATTTTTGCAAGAACATGTCAAATGAAGAAATGGGCGGTTGTAACCACCCATGCTCGAGTATTTGAGCATGGGATGAAGATTTTTGGAGGTTAGAATGAAGATCAATTAAAGACCATACATGTGAGCAGACTGTACAAAGGTTTTTCTGAGTTTTCCTTGCATTCACAATGTTTTTGCACTCTTGTAGGGCTATGTACAAATTGGATTGCATAATCTGACTTCATGACAATATAGAGTTTTGTTTGAGCTTTCTTTTGCATATTCAAGTTTGGTTCCAAGTGGAGGGATTGAGAATTTATACTACATTTTAGGAGACCGTGTCTACAACTTCCATTTGCAAAGTTGCAGAAACTAAAATGGCCCTAACCTAATCATCCATGGTTGAAAATGCATGAAATCCTGTGGAACGGTAGGTTAGGACTTGTACGTAGTGATTTTGTTTCCTTTTTTGTTCTTGCAACTGACCTCCTAATTTTGGAGTGATACCCTAGGCTGACTACTTGGAGAAGGTGAGCCAAGACAGCGAGAAGATGTGCTTGGAGAGTGCACCCATGATCTAAAATGACCAACTCAATGGAATGGTTGAGAGCCCTAGTGAATCTTAGAGGATTGAATGGTTGCAGGAATTGTTATGAAGTTTGAAGGCCTATTGGATGCTTTTTGTTGTGACTGGTCCAGAGGCCTAAAAGATAGCCTAGGAACTAAGGCCTTAGAGCAATTAGGCTTGTGGTTGACTTGAAGCTCTGTAATTTGGGATTCTTGAAGTGCTAGGGAATAGCTTTAAGAAGCATATGGTCTTCCATAGGATTGTGTGGAAGAATTGGCAGCATTTGACCAAAACAGCGAAAACAAACCTAATTCAAATTAGGCCTAATTAGCTCTACTTGTGGGTAGCGATAGCAAAGTGATTGCTAACATGACCAGAAGTGTTTGAAAGGACTAAAAGGGATAGGAACAAATACCCTAGTAAGGACCTAATATGTGTGTGGGAAAGATCCTAAGCAAGGGTTTGGAGTTCTAGGGGAAGGAGCAAGGTAAGCAAGGGCTAGTAGGACTAGTTCCTAAACAAGTTGGTTTTTGTTCTTACATCAACCCAACTATACCTAGGAGGCAAGTTGAACTAAGGGTCTTGGAGATCAAGGTTGGTGGAGAGGACATAGAAGGAAGGGACCATTGGATGGCTCAAAGGGCCAAGCTCTAACTAAGAGAAGATAAGTACTAGAACCCTAGATTCTCTGCATCATCCCCCCCCTCATTGTCAGAGCTAAGAGATATAATAGAACAACCAAATTCCTTTCTACTAAGGCCTTAAATTCTAAAATACTGTAAACACATCTTATTTGGTCTAAAAAATTACACCCACATTTAACGACTGAAATCATCAACAAAAAGTTAAAAATACTTGCACCCAATAACAGGATTCATTGGACCACACAAATCATCATGGACCAATTGTAGTACCTTAGAGGCTTGCCACAAGTTGTCATCCTTGAAAAACATCTTGCGTTGCTATCCAGCTTGCCAAGCTCCACAATCTTGTTGGTTTTGAGTTTGAAATTCAAGTAGGCCATGTACTAAATCATCCAAAATAAGTTGAGCAAGATAGTGAATGTTTAGGTGACCATATTGTTGATGCCAAAGAGTGTTGATAGAAGATGGTTTTATTGTGAAGGCATGCTCACAAGAATCATTTGTGTCCGCAAGTCTCTATAGACCATGATCCTCAATGCCAAAAGCTACAGCAATGTCTGTCGCGCAATCAATAATTGAGCACTTGTGTGTATTGAAAACCACATCAAGCTGAGGAGAATGTTGCATGACCTGACTCATTGAGAATAGGTTATGTTTCATGTCAGGAACATGGTATACATTGAGGAAAATGAGATTCCTCCCACAAAACTGTATCTAAATGTTGCTTTGCCGACAGCAATATACTCTTCAACTCCTTCAAATATAACTGAATTAGTAAAGCGAGAAAATTATATGAACCAATCACGTTTGTGAGTAAAATGCCAAGAAGCACCACAATCTATATACCAAGCAGGATTTTGTTTTCATGGTATGTAAGTCTTTTAGCCATTAAAGCATAAAAGGCAGACTCTTTCTACTTTGCGCATTCAACAACATTAGCTTTTGGCTAAGACCCTCCCTACTTCTATTGTTTGGAAGCCAACCGATTGCGGTAATCCCTGCTTCTATTGTTTGGAAGCCAACCGATTGCGGTAATCCTTGAGAAAATGGGCATATTTGTGACAATACTTACACTAAACCTTCTTCTCCAAACTATTTTATGACTTCTTGGGCCCTTTTGCTGAGATAACTGAGATTGTTGAGATTTGCCTTTATCCTTATGAAAGGATTTAGCTGCAAAGGCTCGCTCTAAGGAGAACAAGGTAGCATTGTTACCAAACTGTTGTTCCCAATGAACCTGGGGTAACAACTCTGGAAATTTGAGATCAACAATAGTCAAACTAATGTTGAGAGACCCTATAAATTGCTTATAAGATTTAGGTAGACTCTTCAAGGTGATGACTATCATACCTTCTTCCTCCATTTTCTGACCAACAACTTCAAACTAACCTCGAATGTCCTTAACCTTTGTAAGATGTTCCTATAAAGACATGCATTCATCCATCATGATGGAGAACAATTGGCTCTTCAGAAAGAATGCTCGGCTCTTGTCAAATGTCACATGCAACTCCTTTATATGCTATCAGATGTCTAATGTAGACTTGCTAGAAGAAATCTGAGACAACTAATCATCTGTGACAAAGAGCTTAAGAAGCATAAAAACTTCTCAATTTCGATCATCAAACTTGACCTAGACTACTTGGATTGTGGTAGGGTGAGTTTCTATTCCCAAAACAATCATATCAAGGCCAAAATATTCAAAGGTTGTTAATATGCATTTGCTTCTAGGTGTTATAATTTTTGTCGTTGAATTTTGATTGCCCTCCAACATTAAGTTGGCCAATGAAACAATCTTGCACGTTTCCCAATGCACAAAAAACGAGAATAAAGAAGACGCGATAGCACAAACTTTGAAACACGAATCCAATGTAGAACATAGAAGCAAATGTAGGTATTGACTCCAAAAAATAATTAAGTAGCACGAATTTCGAGCAAAAAATATGGCTAACCAAAAACAATATGACAAAGACCCAAAAGAGATTTTTAAAAATTCAGAAAGAATCTAAAATTAGAATAAAATTTTGGCTGGTGAGGAATTTGAGGAGCAAAACTTGAGGCATCCACAAAATTCTAACAACGATCTAGTTGAGGTTTCGAAAAACCCACCAAGAATTTGCAATTAGATTATAAATCTAGTACTCGAAAAGAGAGTTCAAAAGAAACCATACTTGTTTGCAAAAAACTTCAAAAAATGGCAGAAAACAACAATTGGTTGCAGAGAAACAACCATACAAGCTCACAAATTTGTCAAAAAAGATGGAAAAGGCCGTTAGATGCAAAAAAAAACTAGCAGAAAGAAAATAATTTGTGAGTTGCAAACCTATGCGAGTCACAAAGCTGCATGAGTTGTAGAAGAAATCGTGGTGCTTAGGAGGTGGAGAAACTTCTCAAATAAAATATTTGTTTGAGACAAATGTGAGCCCGAAAATGGTTGTGATTCAAACCCAAAAAACAACACTAAATAGCAAACCAAAGAACAACACTCAGTAGCAGATAAATAAACATTACGGAGTACCATAAAAAGAACGATGTAGGTTGCAAAGAACATGTACAATTTGCAAAGAAAGCTCATGTTATTTGTAGAGAGAAAACGAACGTGAGTTGCAAATTACAACTCAAAAATGGCATCCACAAAAACTGGTCGGTTTGAAAAAAAACAGCTCTGCAAAATCGGCCCAATAAAAAGTTTTTTTCTAAAATCTTAAAATTTATGAAAAATCAAAATATTTTTAGAAAAGATTATTTTTTATCTTGCAAGCTTTGATACCATATTACTCAGAAATAATTGGTAAATCATTTGATTTTACTAACAAATGATCCAATAGATCATTATAAAGAACTTACAAGGTTACAAGAATAGAAAGTATTGAAATAAGAAACTTAACAAACGAACTTATCTACAAATGTTTACAAATATTGCATAGTTGACCATTAAAGTAATATAAAAATATTCTAATAGCATTAAGGTTTCCCTGATGGATTTTAATGATTTTTTCCCTTAAAAAATTGCTGATGGATTCTTATGACTTTTTTCCCTTAAAAAAATGTATGATGGGTTCTTATGATTTTTTTCCCTTAATAGGCTTTTCTACTTTTACTCCTTAAATAAAATTATCTGTTAGGTTTTAATATTTTTTTCCTCAAAAGTTATTTATCGAATTTTAATATTTTTTTCCTCAAAAATTATATGTTGGGTTTAAATAATGCTTTCCTCAAAAATTTATCTATTGGGTTTTACTAATTTTTTATTTTCTCAAAAATGAAGTTTTGAATTCTTTGGTCCATGTCTCAAATATTGTCTTCGATTTGATCGATTTTTCACCTAAAAAATTGTGTCTACTTAATCTGATGTTTCTCCTTAAAAATTGTGGCTTCTTGTAGTTTGTTTTGGGTCATAATGCTCATGTGCAAAAGTTCTTGGTGAATCATCTTGTAGTTTGTTTTGGGGCATAGAGCTAATCTACAAAAGGGTTAGCAAATTTTTCTCAAAACCATGGTTTTCGTTTCATCTCGGTGCATTTGGCTATGTGGAGTACTACCTTTATTTCAACATCAGATTGTATGGCATCTTGGTCATTAACGTTTTGTAGATCCAAGGAGGGTCTCAGTAGTAGTTGAACATTTTGAAGAATTTACAACCACAAGAGATGTGGTCTTCTACAGGGTAGTTGGATGATGACCACTAAGGGAGGTTATTAGGATAATAGAATGTTTCCTTAACGGTCATCTAATCGTCTTTAGCGTGTTTAGGAAAGTCTCCTATTTTGTCTAATGTTAATGTCTGTTCTTTTTAGAAACATCATCTTTGTAAATCTATATAAGGAACTTTTGTTACTCTATGTAATACAATAACATCAATTTGCTATAACATTATGAGTGGTAATGCAGTTCAAAATGCCAAGTAGTAGTGAAACTTATTTATTATAGGTGTCACACCCGTTTTTAGAACTACTATATTTTATGACACGGTTTGCCTTTGCATTAAACAGTGATTTTGAAAATATGCCCTAGGTGGTTTTCAATTTCTTAAACAATGGTTTTTCTGCCCTAAATGATTTCAATTTTATTTTATGCAGTGGTTTTGCAAGTGTGCCCTAAATGGTTTTCCTTGGACTAAACCACAGTTTCACAAGTTGTGCCCTAAGCAAGTTCCGGTTTCTAGTTTCAAGATCATTGCTTAATGAATCTTGCATGATATAATTACGTTTTGATGTATTCTTATTGTAATTAAGGATATTAATGAACTTTCTTTGATCTAATGGTTTAATGCTTATCGGAAACCATTTCTATTGGATAGCATAAGTTTTGATAAATGTCAAGTAATATTTGATTTGTTTAATTGTATTACTCTAACTACCAATTCTGGAATTGGACGCAGGAGTATGGTGGCCATGAGGAAGTGGAGAAGGTATCACCCAGAAACGGGGATGTTGAATGGTTAAGAACAAAGACAAACTGCAGGTAGTAAGACTAGACATCATGGAAATAGTGAACCTAGGTGCCTAACGTTATTAGGTCCTAGGATTGTTGAACAATGCCCCTTCCTAGCAAACTTGAAACTCCTTGTTCGAAACCTTTCGCTTCCTTACCAAGCCTTGTCACATTCAAGATCGGGCAATCACTTTTGACATTATATTCTTTTAACAAAGCCTCCACCCCTTATGTTCTCTCATGGGTCTCATTTCACTTCATTACTAAACAAATTTTAATAGTAAATTAAGAAATTAGAAAATTATTATTAAAGGAAATCTTTTCAAAGCTTTTAGTAAGATCCTTACTACATTTATATACTCATCTTATTAAATCTTCTTGTCCACAAGGAAGCCTTCATGCATATTTAGGTGTTAAGAGCAATTAGAATATTAATTTCATGAACCTTAACACATTGATTGTTAAAATGGAGATTCTAGTTGAGTTGACTTCCATTTCCTTTTTGGAATCGTGCCTCTCAATATTACATTATAATTATTATCAACTATGGGTCTTCTAAGCTGGCAGGACACCATAAGCATGAAAGAATTATTTAATTGAATCGCTGGCCTTAGTAGGGGTAATTATGTTTGAATTGCTAAGTTTTGAAACGCCATGTACTATATGCACAATGGACAGGTGGCAGATCTTCAGGACCACCTCACACATCCTACAGCTGAGATCTTTTATTTGATCCGCCTTGAAGAGATAGGGTAGGTGATAAGAAGGTGATGAGAATGTTTCGAGAGATTTGAGCTACCTTCTTGGAGAAAAACGTTTAAAAAAACATTAAGTGCATGCGTTCTTAATCCAGTCTGTCACTCTGAGAGAATAATAATTCATGGAGGCTTAACAGTCTGTGGTGATAAAAAATGTAGGAGGATATTCTTGCAGCTCCTAAGATAGCAAAGGAAAGGACACAACAAATAACAAGGGAGTTGTAGCTGGGACATAGACTTGCGTGGATACTCATCATAGCAAACTTCTTGAAAGTCTAAATCACTGCAGGTACTAACGATATCTTCTCTTCCTTAGTCTTAAGGGTGACAAGACCTTTGATTCTAGTTTGCCATCGGTCGATTCCTTTCAAGTCACAGTTGTTCTTAATCATGGGGATTTATCATGGCCTTACCCAGCTGACGGTAGGAACCTAAATTGCAATAATCTTGTTACCTGGACCTCTTTCTTTTAGTTTTCCTTTAACAGAAACCACTCAGATTGAGTTTATTTTCTTACAGCTTCGTAGCTTGCAAAAAGAATACCGTTATTACACCATTGTATCATTCTGTATCTGTAAGGTAGATTGAGCAGGAGACAATGGTAATTATGGTAATTACTTTGGGGAAAAGAAAATATTGTTTCTTCGATAAGGAATACCGTACTATGCAACAAATAATATTTTAACAAAAGACAAGACAGTTAACATAGGAAGTAGAACTCCTTTTACTCCTTTAGATACACTAAAAAATTGGTTCTCAGTCCAATTTGAGAGAACAATTTGTCATTGTATAATCAAAAGAAATTGAATCCTTCGTCTTTAGCAAGCAATAGTCCAAATCATGGCAAAAAAAAATGAAGGAAAGACCATCATCCTATCATAGCAGATTTAATCCTAACTAGCAGATTAAATTCACGGAGCTTCCAATCGAATAATGCTCGCTATCACTGCATATAGAACTCACTCTCAGTTAGTCCCTGTTGCAAACTGAGTATTCAAGAAGCTTAACTTTAGGATATTAGTGAATGAGAATATACACATAGTATAAAACTAGGAGTGTAAGACCAACTTAGGGTTCTAGTTCAAAATATAACTGAATAAATTAAGAATCCAGAAATCACCAAGATGTCCAGTCTAGAAGAGATATGATGCCCTTTAAGTCTCTTATATATTTGCAACAGAAAACATTACCTAGTCAGCCGAGATTACAATAATTACTACTCTCATATAAACTAAACTGAGACCAGGTCTGTACGACTCGGAACAAATTAGACAGACTTACTCAAGTAAATTGATAAAGAGAATTGAGCCAAAGCTTAACTTTAGGATATTAGGGAATGAGAATATACACAGTATAAAACTGGGAGTGTAAGACCAACTTAAAGTTCTAGTTCAAAATAAAACTGAATAAATTAAGGATTCGGAAATCACCAAGATGTCCAGTCTAGAAGAGATATGATGCCCTTTAAGTCTCTTATATATTTGCAACAGAAAACATTACCTAGTTAACCAAGAATACAATAATTACTACTCTCATATAAACTAAACTGATACCGGGTCTGTAGGACTCGGAACAAATTAGACAGACTTACTCAAGTAAATTGATAAAGAGAATTGAGCCAAAGCTTAACTTTAGGATATTAATGAATAAGAATATACACAGTATAAAACTAGGAGTGTAAGACCAACTTAGAGTTCTAGTTCAAAATAAAACTGAATAAATTAAGGATTTGGAAATCACCCTGATGTCCAGTCTAGAGGAGATATGATGCCCCTTAAATCTCTTACATATTTGCAACAGAAAACATTACTTAGTCAACCGAGATTGTACTAATTACTACTCTCATACAAACTAAACTGAGATCAGGTCTGTAGGACTCCAAACAAATTAGACAGACTTACTCAAGTTAGTTGATAAAGAAAATTGAGCCAAACTTAGAAGGTCTAGCATAAAACTCCTTCAAGGACTTAGTCCAAATAAGTGATATTTAAACTATGTGCAAGAGAGAAAGTGAGAAGCTGACTCAATATTCTGAGACAAAAACTTGAACAAAGGTACCCTGCTAGATGTTAGTCAGAATAAAAATCACTGGATGCATTTGTAGTCAGGTGCTCCACTGAGTTGGCAGATGAGCTAACAGGTACAACCAACTAAAATTGTAGGTCATCTCACACAGATCCCAGATTCTTGTCACAATCATTCACCATCCCTTGCGGAGGGTCGGGTCTACTTCAGGAGTTGAAGTGGGCAAGGGGGATCAAGCATGATCCATCGTTGGGTGGATAAACACCTTAGTGATACCTTTTCCCATTTCTGGATAGCTGCAACCAAATCACCAAGGACACTCTGCAACCCCATGTCTTATAAGTTTTATTTCTTTCTTAGTTGGAAAAGCATTTCATTTAAGTATTTAATTTCAAAAACAAAGTATGTCTATATTTGCAGATTTTAGAAGTTATAATCGTGATATTCCTTTATTCCTTATAAGCATAGTTAGACATTATGTCAAACATTTATATATTTCAAAACAAACAGAACTCTCCGGTGCTTGTACTTTGTTAAACAATTGTTAAAATCTATGAAAGCATAATCCAGAACTTAAACATAAATATTAAACTCTCTAGCTGCAATCATACTGGCTCGTGTTTCTAACACCAAAACAGATTAATACTGAGAATGTATATTTCTAATTACAGGTGTTTTTTTTTCATTTCTTAAATGTCTTCGAGACAAACATGTTTTTTCAGTGTTCGCTAGTTGCTAGCTGCCTTGTCCTTTCTCATGTTGAAACAAATTCCAAGTCCACCATGTTATTTTTGCAATTTTTCAGCCATTAACATGTAAGATTGATGAATCTATTAAAAATCATGCAACTCCCTAACTCGCCCATTCCATTTGTCTATTATGTTTCATTTTTATCATTTCTGGCAAAGGATACAACTTAAACAAATATGTATCTGATCAAACATAATATTTAAGTTCCATCAATCATTCCTTCCAAGCATTATATATAATTTGTTTTGAGTTGTATATTGGAGAAAAAATTATAAAATTATACTGTGTATGCAAAACAATTCAATTCATTAAATATTGTCAACAGTGTATTTCATCTCCTCGTCTATTGACATTAGGCCATTGAAAGTTTAAGATTTTAACAAACCTGCAAAGTTCCAAAGGAGTGGTAAATACACCTCTTCCTTGAGCAAGATCATCCCAAATGGTCCCTTCATACCTGGTCCAACATAGAGGAAACAGTATTGAAAACAACCACCAGAAGCAGGTTCAAATTTGATCTTCCAAAAAAAATTTGAAATTGAAAACAGAGTATTTTAAAGGCAGCCAAATTACTCTTTATAATGTACAGAAATCATCCGATCAGACAGTAATGCACAGGAAATAAATCCAAATTGCAAAGCAGTTCATTTAATGTTGAAATAATTTACCTGTGCTGTCTTTGTGCTTATGGATACAAAATAAACATTTTTGTCAGTAATTGCAAACATCAAACAAAAAGTGTTCAGCTCAAACAAACACTGTAATTATTTATAACACTCAAACATGACAGCAAGGGTGGCAATCACTAAGCTTGTATGTTTACCAACAAAGACTATAGCTTTATAACTAATACAAGCTCGTCCACTTCAAGAGCAAAAAGAACTTGTTAATCACCAAGCAAAGTAAAGAGGGAGGGTGTAGTAAGAAATCGCACCAAACAAAATCCAGAAAATTAAAAAAATGATAAGCTAAGGATTGAATAGCAAAAGAACAAAATGTCACAGTGAACCATTATAGGCCTGGCTTCTTTGGGCTAGTTTGATTATACATCAATATTAAAATGCAGCATACTCTCAAGCACAAAGCATAAGCTCTGTCATTTATGCATTTTGTCTGACATCACAGAAGATAAAGCCCCCTAACCCTGCACACAACATAAAACATAAGTAGGAATGCTACAGTTAACTTTCATGAAAACTGAAACCCTTTTAAAAATTTGACTAATAGTATCTCCCTAAAGCCCAAGTCCCACAGATAGTGCAAGAATGGGGAAATTAGGTGGAAACTATGGAATGCGAGATGAGATACCTCAAATAGATTATTATTTATACAGGAATATTAGTATATTATAGACTGTGAGTGCATTCATTTCATTAAAAATAAACATAACTATTCTATGCCAATATGTAAGACTGCGTATACAAGTTACTGCTACCACTTTTGGGTTTTCGATAATATGTCATTTTGAGTTATTTTAATACAAATGTGTGATTTTTTCTTTTCTTACAAAAGTTTACAAATTGGACAATTTAATCTACAAAAATGATCTAAAATAGCCATTAGCAAAAGAACATAAGTAAATTTGACTGAAATCAGATGCATCTTAAAAAACTCACGTGCATCCATTATCAAAAACATAGCTACGCCATACTAGAGCTTCTTCAATACGATCCAGTTCCTCCACCACTTCATGTTCATCGCTAACTTCATACCAATTAAGTGGAACACGAGGAAACGTTCTATGATATGGCACATAATTAAGTTCGTCTTCTTCTTCTTCATCGTCCAAGATCTCATCTTCTGTATCATCTTCTGTCTCATCTTCCGTATCATCTTCTGTATCATCTTCCGTATAATCTTCTATATCATCGTATATATCATCATCTGTATCATCATCAAATATCTCCATCCTCTTTGCCTTCTTTGATTTTCTGCCTGCCATCTCAGGGTCCCATCCAAAGCCCTCATTAAAATCTGTCCATTTATATCCATCTGGGTGAGAGCGTTTTTGAAACTTTAACCATGGGTCTGGTGGGTAGTCGTCACCTGGATATAAGTAAGACATGTCAACATCTGATGTTAAATCCTCCCAATCGCCGTCATCTTCTTCTGCTTCTTTTCTTCGTCCTCCTACTTTTCCTCTTCCTCCTCTTGCTTCTCCTTCTTCCTCCTCTTCTTCTTCGTCTTCTTCTGATGATGTAAAACCTGAGATATCTGTTGTAATATCATCAGTATCTTCGGATGAAGATTCCGTGTCATCTATA
The DNA here is from genome assembly GCA_028749045.1 of Cupressus sempervirens. Taxonomy (NCBI): domain Eukaryota; kingdom Viridiplantae; phylum Streptophyta; class Pinopsida; order Cupressales; family Cupressaceae; genus Cupressus; species Cupressus sempervirens. Next base: position 799,089,698 of record CM053791.1, on the reverse strand, counting down.
CTGTCATCTAATGAATCCTCAGGGTCTGATACTTTTTCATTAATCCAAATTTCTCCCAAGTCTTCTGCAGTCCATTGCTCCGGATCCTCAGGGAAGTTATATTCCTCAAAGCCTGGAGCCGGATTAAGTCTTCCGTCTAATGAGTTAGAGTCACTGTCCTCCCCTTCTTTATCAACATCCTCTGAATCTTCCTCGTCAACATCCTGTACTTCTTCACTATCATTACCCTCTACTTTCTTATCAGCATCCTTGTCTGGATTTGCCATTCTTCAGATGCTCGGAAAGTTCGTAAGAAATCTCAAATGAGTTTCCAAAATACAAATTCCCCGCATGCTTTTTCCTACAACATAAATTATCCTGCCCTATACTTTGTCGCGTATATTTTAAAAACTCATATGTAATAGCACTTTAAACTCTACATAAAGAAGAATAAACAGACTTTTACCCCACTGTTGGTCTGTGCACAAACACTAACTTGAGGCACTTTGCACAACGACGACCCAGCTTCAAAACAGAACAGGATAATGTAGATAAACATAAAATGTACATAAGAATAAGGATATAAATACCTTAATTATGCAGAAGAAAAGGGATTTCTCTTTGAATTTAGCTAGAGAAGAACAGTGTTCAAGCAAATGCGTCCATTGTTATGGTGTGAGAGCTTCAACCCCTGAAAGAGTAAGAGAGGATAAGCCTCGGCTTGCGGAGGAAAATATGACAAAATCTCTACCGAGGTTGTGGGTTTTGTGAGAGCTTCGAAGACGTCAAACCTTCTTTAGGCAATTAATTGGGTTTTGCCCTTAACATTAATAATTAATAATATTAAATAAATAAAATTCAAAATTGCTCTCATAAAAGGAATAATAGATGATAATAAAAAAAAAAAATTTAATTGATGATTAGAAATGTTTGTTTCTTTAAAAGCTGATTCTCGGCCTCTTTTCGGAGGTAATTTTGCATATGGGAGATTAGGTGGGTATGGTACGATTGATACCTAGTGTTTCTCGTTTATGGTGGTCAAATATGGCAGATTGTTGATGGGGAGTGATTTTAATTATGAGTAATCGTTTTTGTTTGAATTAGAATAAGTTGTATTTTGTAAGGAGGTTTTAGTGCTTCATGAAATAATGTTCTTTATATTGTTTCAATGAAGTTAATTTTATATAGGACTATTGGAAAATGTTTAAGTAGTTCTTTTAGTAAGTCAATTGCATATTGGTCGTTGGATGGAATTTTAGCTTTTAAGCTTTTCGAAAACATTGAAGTTGTTTTTATGGAGTATTATAGAAATTATTAAGTTGGTGATTAATGGTAATTTCTAGAGTAAATGCTATGGTTTGATTGGGCATGTGGATTATGGCTAAGGTTTTGTGCAAATAATAGCTTAATTTCATGTCATGTGTATTGTGAATTTGACACTTACCAACTTTATTTACTTGTTTTAACTTTGTGAAATGCTCTTGAGTTTTTCCTATGTTACAAGACCATTCTTTTATTTCCTCTAACTTAGTGTTTAGTTGTGAATGTGTGTGCTAGTGTGGTAATTATTATTTGTAGCATAATGATATAAAAGCATCTTAGATTTCAAGGCAATCTTGCATCACCCAAAAAGTATTTTTATTTTTGTCTTTTTCAATAAGGGTTATCTAAGTGCAAAGTTACTATTCTTAGAAGCTTACTATTTTTAGGAAGTAAATCATTTGAGCTCAATATGTTTTGATTTCTTCCTTGGAGGTTCACTTTGGATATAGCAATCTACTAATAAAGTTTCATTGTAAGATCAAGTCTGTTTTTAAAGATTTACAAATATTATATTGGTAGCAGGGTATAAAAACTTTTAATTCAATTTTGAAGGTTTTAGAGGCTATGGAAAGTGGTCAAACCTCAACTGACTAGAGCTTGTGCAATTCAAGTATTGTAGAGAAGTTCATGGTATTTCCAAAATAGTGTCATAATAGCCAATCAAAGCAACTAGTAATGAGTTTTGGTCTTCGGATGTTGTGTCACCTAAAATGGACGAAAATGAATTTCCTTCAAAAAAAATTCAAAGTTCCAAAAGTTGTTGGGGCCAACTCTAATGTAAGAAACTATAAATAATAGAAATTTAAGGTTGATCGACTTTAGGGTCTAGGGTTAAAATTGGTAAAATCTTCTTGGGTTGTGGAAAGTTGCATGTATAAAGGTTTGCAGGGTTGTCTAGGATAGTTATGGGGATGTATATAGTGACTTTGGCTTACAAAAGATTGTATGAAAATTCTCATGTGGCTTTGCATGTTATATCTCTTAAATTTGTAATTCCATGCTTTCCGAGATAATAAGAAGCGAAAGTTATATTCTTCCAATTCCTTGTCATTTCTTTGTTTTTGTTATGTGTTTGTGTTATTAAGGGGAGTACCCTTCTGTTAGAAGATTGTTGCAAGCATGAATGTTGATGATATTCCTATGAGGGAGTATTGTAGATATGTTACTGATGATATCTTACATTCGTGACTAAGTTTGTTATTGATGTCAACATAGCAGTTTTTTGTGGTATCTAACAGAAGAACAGTAGAAAGATCAAGTTGGTATGGATGGCTAGTTGAGTGTTTACACTATCTGAGGTTATGGGAGATACTTCTGAGTATCTGGCATATGCAATTAACATCAAAAGAAGAAAGGATTAGTCTAGAAGAAGTTATGTAAGTTTTGGTGATGTTTGTTCTGAGATAGAGTTTACAGAGGCATGTTCTGGTAAACTTGTTATATCTCTTAGTAGAGTTGTTATTCTGAGGATCAAGGTTGAGGACATGAAGAAGACATGCTGAGGATGATGTGGTTAAGTTTGCTCGTCATAAAATTGCATGTATAGAAAGTTATTCAAGTTACAAGGTGGAAGAGCAATGTTATTGCTAAGTGTAACGTGTTCTCAATGTGGTCCTATAATAATTTATTGAGAAGGTCTAATAGCTGACTCGGGGAATTGATTTGAGGACTTGGTATAAAGGAAGGACATTTTCCTTTATCTTAGAATACATGAATTATATTGATGATAAGCAACAAAGAATGTGGAATGCAAAGCGAGCAGAGTAGTGTGGAAGTGAAAGAAACTTCATTGTCGAGGTTTTGTTAAGTGATCTGAGGTTTGATATTTGGATCTGAGGTTTGTGACCTAGTCTACAAGGTCTAACAGTGATTGGTCTGGTTGATAGGATAAAGGAAAGAGGAAGACAATAGTAAATTACTTGTTTGAGCAGTGAGCTCTTCTTGTAGTTGAAATTGCATGTTTAGGCAGTGGGCTCATCTTGCATACTTTGTACTACAACTCCTTATAGGGTTGGCACAACTCCTAACAGGGTTGAAATCTCCTAACGAGGAGTCAAAGTCTCCTAACAGGGGCTCATTGTACTAAATGTTGTAATAGACTCCTAACAAGGCCCATCCTCTAACAAGCAATATTTATATTAGTACATCATCTTGTGAGAATCATTCCCGCCAGGGTTTTCCCTCTGATCAAGGGTTTCCCTAGTCAACATACCTAGTGTAATTGTCTATGTGCATTTTATCATGGTTGTTGTTTACTTTGATTGAATGGTTAAGTTTGTTTAAAGAAGATAAATGTTTTAATTGTTGGATAATTAATTCCCCCCCGCCCCCTCCCTCTCAATTATCTTGGCGGACTATTGTTTCTAACAATTGGTATCAGAGCATCAGGTCCTTAAAGGTAAAGTTTAATAGCTTTGGGAGATCATGGTGAGAGAAGATAGTCCTAAGTTAGGTAGTGGAAATTTCAACATAGAAGATAGAAACTCTTGGTGAGTTATCCGAAGAAGACGTGAAGATTGAGGAAGGTATTGATCTAGTTATGAAAAGAGAAAAAGAAGGCATGGAAATTTTTTCTTGTTGGATATGTCATGAGTTTGGTCATTATGCATCTACATGCCCTAAGAGAATGACAAAATCTTGAAAGAGTTTGATTTATGATGAAGATGAAGAATTTAAAGCAAGTATGGAAAGATTCTTGAATGACTATGATAAAGATAATTTGGTTAAGAGAAAGGAAGTAGCAGAAGAGATAGCTTTGGTAACTATTGTTGATTCAAAGGCTAACCATGAAAATGTGGAAGTTAACATTAACAATGATTTGCAAAATGAGAATTAGATTGAAGAACAAAGATATGATCTTAGAACAAAAGAAAGAGTTGAGTTGAAGACTCCTAAACAACATGGGATTACAGAGAGAAGGAACAAGTCAATCACAAAAGTTACAGGGGCTATGTTAGCAGAGAATGATGTATCTAAGAAATTTTGGAGAGAAGTTGTGAATACAACAGTCTACACTATGAACAGAGTACAAGTCAGAAAGGACACAAACAAGACACCTTATGGACTATGGTTTAGTCACTCACCTATAGTTAAGTATTTTAGAATTTTTGGAAGTAAGTGCTATATCAAAAGAGATGATGATATTGCTAACTTCAATGTTAGAAGTGATGAAGGTGTATTTCTTGGTTATTCATTGAAAAGAAAGGCATATAGATGTTATAATCAAAGAACTAAGACTATTATGGAAAGTGCAAAGGTGAGAATTGATGAGAAATTTAGGATACAAGAGAAAATAGTTGATTACAATTCAGATGATGATGTTGTTACTAAGCCAAGGAATGATGAGGTTTTTCTTGAGACTAACAATGATTTGTAGAATGAAGGAGAGCCAAGGTAGGAACAAATCTCGGAACCTTGAGTATAGCCAAGAGTTGAAATAGCAACTCCTACTTTAGGAAAGAATATGATAAAGAATCACCTATCTGAACAAATCATCGGAAGCAAAGACAAAGGTGTAATGACAAGAAGCAGAGTCAATGAAGAACTATGTTTGATATCTCAAGTTGAATCTAAGAATGCAAATGAAGCATGTAAAGATGATTATTAGAAACAAGCTATGAAAGAGGAATTGGATCATATAGTAAAAAATGAGACATGGGAATTGGTCCCGAGACCAGCAAACAAGAATGTGATAGGAACTAAATGGGTATTCAAAAACAAGATGAATGAACAAGGCGAAGTTGTAAGAAACAAAGAAAGATTGGTATGTAAAGGTTACTCACATCAAGAAGGGATAGATTATGACGAAACTTATGCTCTAATGGCTAGAATAGAAGCAGTAAGATTATTCTTAGCCTATGCAGCACAAAAGAAATTCAAAGTATATCAGATGGATGTCAAGTCAGCATTTTCAAATGGAGAACTTGAAGAAGTGTACATTGAGAAGCCTGAAGGATGTCCTTTGACAAATGACAAGGACATAGTATGCAGATTGAGGAAAGCATTGTATGGCTTGAAGCAAGCACCCAAAACCTAGCATGCAAGGTTGGACAAACATTTGACAAAGCTTGGATATAGTAAAGGTATGGTAGATAGTAATCTGTATTGGAAAGAAATTGATGATGGTTTGATGGTAATATTTGTTGATGACATCATATTTGGAGGAAATGATAGGTTTGTTGAGGAGATGAAGAAAGAATTTGAAATGAGTATGATAGGAGAGATGAAATATTTCCTAGGATTGCAAATTGTACAAAATAAAGGAGGAATCTTTATTTCTCAGACTAAGTACTTGAAAGATTTATTGAAAAGCTTTGGTTTGGAAACATGCAAACCCATTGGAACACTTATGGTAATTGGAGACAAGTTATCTACAAAGGATGAGACACCTACTATTGAGCAGAAGAAGCTACTATTGAGTAGAAGAAGTACAGATCTATGATTGGAGGATTGCAATATCAGACTCACACAAGGCCAGATATAAAAAATATTATTGGAATTGTTGCAAGATTCCAAGCTGGTCCCAGAGAAACACATTATGCAATAGTCAAAAGGATATTTAGATATCTAAAGGGAACATCTGAGTTTGGATTATGGTATGATAGATCCAATGATTTCACTCTAAGTGCTTATACTAATGTTGATTGGGCATGCAATATGGATGATAGAAAAAGCACTAGTGGTGGAGCCTTCTTTCTTGGAGGAAGATTGGTTTCTTGGTTAAGCAAGAAGTAGGATTGTACATCACAAAGTACAGTGAAAGCAAAGTATGTTGCAGCAACAAATAATTGCAATCAAATCATTTGGATGAAGTAGATGCTGAAGGATATAAGGATAGAAATCAGTGAACCTGTTGTCATACATTGTGACAACAAAAGCATAGTAAATATGTCTAAGAATCCAATATTGCATTCAAGGACTAAGCACATTTCTATTAAGTATCACATGTTGAGAGAGAAAGTTGCAGAAAAGGAAATTAGATTGGAGTATGTGAGCACTAAAGAGAAAATTGCAGATATTTTCACTAAGTCTCTTCCCAAAGAGACTTTTGAGTATTTACGAGGTATGCTTGGCATTATGCCCCTTCCTACGTCAAAGTAAAGGATGAAAAAGTGCATTAGTCCAATGTAATAGAGCACCATTGTTGTCTAGACTAAATGTTGATGCTTCCTGTATGGGGGAGTATTTGTGATGGATAGAGTCATCTAGGACTGTTGTTGATATTATTTTGAATAGTGTCTTTTGACACTCAAGCTAGTAAGTATCAGTTGTTGCAGAGTTTGATGTAGAGATGTTGGTTGTTGAAACCTTTGACATTGATGTCAATGGGGGAGAATATTGCATGAAAAAAATTATGATGAGGAAGATTTTCAGCATGAGTATAGTAAGTTTGGAAGAAGCACAACATGGAATGACATTTTGGAAGAAAGCACATTGAGGTATATCAATAGGGGAAGATGATTGATGAAGAGGATTTGAAAAAGAAGATTAACAATCTTTTGTTGGCATTCTTGGAATTAGATTTTTTTCATCTATGTTGCCATCAATGCCAAAGGTGGAGATTGTTAAAAGATTGTTGCAAGCATGAATGTTGATGATATTCCTATGTGGGAGTATTTTAGATATGTTACTATGATGATATGTTACATTCATGATTGAGTTTGTCATTGATGTCAACATTGCAATTTTCTGTGGTATATAATAGAAGAACAACAAAAAGATCAAGTTGGTATGGACGACTAGTTGAGTGTTTACATTATCTGAGGTTATAGGAGATACTTCTAAGTATTTGGCATATGCAGTTAACGTCAAAAGAAGAAAGGATTAGTCTAGAAGAGGTTATGTAAGTTTTGGTGATGTTTTTTATGAGATGAAGTTTACAGAGGCATGTCCTAGTAAACTTGTTATATCTCTTAGCACAGTTATTATTATGAGGATCAAGGTTGAGGACATGAAGAAGACATGTTGAGGATGATGTGGTTAAGTTCTCTCTTTATAATATTGTGTGTATGGAAAGTTATTCAAGTTGCAAGGCAGAAGATCAATGTTATCACTAAGTGTAATGTGTTCTTAATGTGGTCCTATAGTAATTAACTGAGAAGGTCTAACAACTGACTCAAGGAATTGATTTGAGGACTTGGTATAAAGGAAGGAAATTTTTCTTTATCTTAGAAGACGTGAATTATATTGATGATAAGCAGTAGAGAATGCAGAATGTGAAGTGAGAAGAGGAGTGCAAAAGTGAAGGAAACTTCATTGTCGAGGTTTTGTTGAGTGATCCAAGGTTTGATATTTGGATCTAAGGTTCGTGGCCTGGTCTACAAGGTCTGACAGTGATTGGTCCAGTTGATAGGACAAAGAAAATAGGAAGATAATAGTAAATTACTTGTTTGAGAAATGAGCTCTTCTTGTAGTTGAAAATGCATGTTTGGGCAATGGGCTCATCTTGCATACTTTGTACTACAACTCCTAACAGGGTTGGAATCTCCTAACAGGGATTCAAAGTCTCCTAATAAGGATGCATTGTACTAAATATTGTAATAAACTCCTAATAGGGCCCATCCTCTAACAAGAAATATTTATATTAGTACATCATCTTATGGGCATCATTCCCACTGGGGTTTTTCCTCTGATCAAGGGTTTCCCTAGTCAACATACCTGGTGTAATTGTCTATGTGCATTTTATTATGGTTGTTATTTACTTTTTTTGAATGGTTAAGTTTGTTTAAAGAAGATAAATGTTTTAATTGTGTTTGAGTGATAAGCACAAAATAACCTCCATGGAGGAATCATGGAAAAATAGTAGGGATATGATAGAAGAGGGTTTTAGAAGCCTCTAGAAATGAGTGCAAGCATTGCAAGAGGAGACTCATAGAGGAATGAATACTACATAAAGGGATGAAAGTGAGGAATACTTTGAAGAAGAAGGGAATGTTAAACATGAAGGAACATAAATGGATAGGGATCTTCAGGAGAATGGGCTTTTCAAGGCAATTGTCAGGATTGGAAAAAGACACAAGATTAAAGTCCCCACAAATTTGAGAAATCTCAACCTAGAGGAGTTAATTGACTTGATCAATGATCTAGAAGAGTATTTTGAGTATGGAGAAATTAAATATCCTTAGAGGGTCAAATTTGGGAAGGCCAAACTAAAGGGTCATGCAAAAATTTAGTGGCAAGAGATTTAGTTGGAGTGAAATAGAAGAGGAAAGGAGCAAATTACAAGATTGAATCATATGGTGGAGAAATTAAAGAGATCATTCGCTCTTGTTGATTATGAGTTTGATTTGCTAAAGAAAATAGAAGGGTCAAAGCAAGCGAAAATATCTATTTAGGAGTATATAAAAGAATTTTATTGAGTCCTCATCAAAATAGGCCATGTGAAAGTTGACAAAGAGAATGTTGCATGTTACCTTAATGGATTAAAGCTAAGTATTCAAGAGGAGTTGAGTCTAGTTAGAAAGACCAATATTAAAGATGTTGGAAATATAAGAGGAGTAACTAAGAGAAGAGGAGTGAATCAGTTGCCACAAAAATAAATCCCATATCCCTTAGATGTTAATACTAAACATAAACTCTGTTGAAGTTGTTGTTACTCAGTTAACACATAGGCACTCAGTTAACACTATCAATATGTTGTAATTGAATAACCATTGAAATAATAATTGTTACTTGGAAAATACTGAACATGCAGAACTTAAGATATTATCTGTGTTTAACCTTAATTAACTTAGTTGCATACACATAAAAGAAATAGCATGAACACAAGTGACACCAAGATTTAATGTGGAAACCTAATTTGGGAAAAACCACCACTTGCAACTAGTTATTGATTTTCACTCGTCTAAAGTGAGTCTTGTTAGGAGCTAACCTTGTTATAGGTTACAAAACATGCTATTAAGTGTGACCCTGTTAGAGGATTTAATCTGTGTGTTAGGAGTGGCCTTGTTAGAGGTGTTTTGACACTTCAATCTAGAAATGCCACCTTGTTAGAGGATTTGCAAATAACTATTAAGCTAACTCGATTAAGAGATTTGATACACTACTACTATGGTTAGAGAGTAACAATGATATGATTTGATTTCTGATGCAACTGTATTGTTGATTTCATATCATTCTAGCATGAATAATTGATCCTTCCTCATCAAATGTATCTTTGCAACTCCTCAAGGATATTATGCTTATCCTTCTAATTTTCTTCCTCTAAGAATCTTCTATTCTCCCATCCATTTACACACATTCAGTCCTCAACTTGACATTACACTTATATCACACACAATGTCAAGTCAACTTGAATACATCTTAGAATAATTAATATTCATCTCCTTGGTTGGCTAGAACCAATAAAAAAATCAATTCATCTCAATATGCCAAAACAATAAAATCCTTCATTAGCCAACCTTGCTCGATAGACACCAACTCAAAAATGATTTTCCTATGGTAACCAAGTGAACTCAATTAACACTGCATCTTTGCAAACTTCCTTTGGTAACTGAGTGAGCTTAGTTAGCATTGGTTCTATCCAAATTTCCTTTGTTAACCAAGTGAGCTTGGTTAATACTCAAGCTCAGCTAGCTTCTCTTCGACGCCTGAGTGAACTTGATAGGCACTATCTTCTGAACTTGGAAAAGACTAGAATGCTTGACATAGGAAATTGTTTTTATTGCCCGAGTGAGCTCAGCATACACTGACTGGTAAAGATATGACATTTTGTGTAACATCAAAGACAATATACAATTGATCAATTGTTTTCAAAAAAAGAGGCATACCAATATACCTTAAGGGTAAGAAAAAAGTTGAAGAAGAACTTTGAAAATAAGTAAGGTGGAAGAGGTATTGGTGGAAGATCTAGTGGATGGTCATAAGGAGGTCAAAATGAAGATTAAAAAATAATGATAAGTCAAGTAGCAATCATAATCATAGGGGAAATAATTTTAACCATTTTCATTATCATAAAAATAGGGATCAGAGAGGAAGAGGAAGAGGACAAGGACCATGAAGAAGAGGTTTTTGTGGGACATGTTTGTTGGCAAACTGGTCAGTGCCCCCCTCAAGATTTGTGACAAGGGACTAGCAACTTCCTATGGATTATATAAGTTTAATAATTGTATCGGCCATTGACAATTCAAACTTTTTGTGCAATGACAATCACCACTCTAACAAGTTGTATTAGGACTTGGTCACAGGTTTTAATCTCCTTGAGTAATGTTGAGGGGGAGATTGCTAGAAAAATGTTCAATACTCCCCTCAGAATTCATGACAAGGGAATAATCACCTTATTTGAATTCTATAAGTTTGATGGTTGTATCAGGCATTGATGTGTCAATCTTTAGGTCCAACAACAATTACCACTCTAACAATGTTTCCATTGCAAAAAAGGAGGTCCTAGAGCCTATGGTTGCCCTTAGTATGAAGGGATAAACAATTGTATGAGTTACACATGTAGAAGTAGATGCCAAATCATTACATTTTAAAGATGTTGAATGAGGAGAAGTCCTCATTGCAAGAAGAGCCTTGTTGAGTGATGATAATTAACTTGAACAAGGAAGAATTTCTTCCACACCAAGTACAAATGTAATAGTAAAGTATAAATGTCATTATTAATAATGGTAGCATAAATAATTTTGTTTATGAGGAAATGGTTAACAAGTTGAAGTTAGATAGAAATAAGCATTTGAGTCCCTATTTGATTGCTTGCTTGCAATAGGATCATAAGGCCTTGGTTAATGAATAATATATGATAAAGTTTAAGATTGGGAACTATCATCATGAGGTTTTGTGTGATATTATGCCTATGGATGTTTTTCATTCGTTGTTAGGAAGGCTCTAGCAGTTTGATCATCATGTAGTACATGATGGATATGCAAATACATATTCTTTGACAAGAGATGGAGTTTGACACAAGTTGAAGCCATTGAAGGAAGCAAAAAAAGGTATGTAGTAATGCAAAAATATGTATAGTTAATGGAAAGAAGTTCTTAGAAGGTATGAGGCATGAACATATGTGTCTTAATTTAATTCCAAAAGTTATTAAAGAGAAAATAGAAGATGCATATATAGAAGTTGCAAAATTGTCGCATGAGTTTTTGGATATTGTATATGATAATGTACCTGATGGATTACAAACTATGAGAAAGATCAATCATCAGGTGGACTTGATTCTAGGATCCAATTTGCCAATCAAGACATCACATAGAATGACACCAACATAAAATGAAGAGTTGAACAAACAACTTTAGTAGTTATTGTAGAAGGGGTTGATTTGTGAGAGTTTGAGTCTATGCGTTATACAAACATTATTAGCACCATAGAAAATAGATAATGAGGGATTTATATAGATTTTTGAGCTATCAATAAGATCATTATCAAGTATAAATTTCCTTGTTAATGATGGATGATGTTATGGATTTTTGGAGTGAATCTATTTATTTCACAAAGATATATCTAAAGTGTGGATATCACCAAATCTAGATCCGAAAGAAGATGAATGGCAGATAGCCTTCAAGATAAAGGAGGGATTATATAAGTGGGAAGTCATGCCTTTCGGGCTAACCAATGCACTATACACATTCATGCAACTCATGAATGAGGTATTGAAATTGTTTATGGGTAAGTTTTTCATAATTTATGTAGATGATAGTTTTATCTTAAATAAGACATTACAAGAGCACATAATGCATATTTTTTGTTAACCCCAACCAATGATGTAACTAAGAATTTTATTAATGTATGCAAAATATTCATAACAGTTGTTATATTTTCATTGATATCAAAGTCTTAGTTGGCTAAACATTATGCTAATTATGTAGAGTTCCATATCATTTGATTGATAATGAGGATTTGAAGAAAGTTAGATGATGACAAAGTTGATAAGTATGGTATTGAATGGGCAATGCAATATTGGTTTGATTATTTTACAATCATGTAATCATGTAATTGCAATATTGGTTTTATTGTTTTACAATCATGTAATCATGTGATGATGAAATATATGTATTCACGGAGCTATGCAAGATACGTCGAGTGACAAGGTGAAAGGAGTACAATATTAACTAAGCATTTGGAAATGAAAAGTTGAAGTTCAGTGTTAACCGAGTGATGTATTGCCTAAGTAAAATGTAATGTTCACCGAGTATAAGTTGGAAGAACAATTTAAGAAAGATGGAATGTGAAGCTAACTTATGGTGACAATAAAGAATGTTTGAGAAGTTCAAAGGCTAAAGTCAAAGTTTGTTGCAAGATCTACAACTACAAAAATACAATAAAGATCTAATGATGGAGATTTAAGCAAGATAAGGATGAACACAAAGTTCAATGAAAGTTCTATTTTCTAAGTGACTAAATCCATTGAATCTGAGATCGACAAATGTGGTTAAGCGATAAAACCTAAAAGAATCTAGAAGCAAAGAGTTTACTATTTAAGGAGATGTTGGAACAAGTTTTTGGTTGTTGATCAATATTGTTGAGTTGGAGATTTGTGCAAACCAAGGAGAAGGAAAGAAGAAAGGTAAACCAAGTAGAGAAGAAGGAAGATCAAGCATAGTTATAAAAAAGTGAAAGTGTAAGGAAGTGAATTAGATAAATAGAGATCAAAAGAGGAAGAAGACAAAGTAGAACATATATTTGAACAAGAAAGGTGGTGCTAAGTCTTACAGATCATTTGACTATTACTTTCTTACCATTGTAGCAAAAAAATGTGTTAACTAAGTGGACCTAACTAGTTTGTGAAATCTTGTATGGTAACACCGATTAGTGATGTTTGTAAGTCCTTTAGAGCAAACCACTCTTTAGACATGATCAAGGAGTGATAAGGTCTAGTTGATCTTTATATTAAAACCCTCTAACAAGGTCGCACTAAAAATGTTTATGTAAACCTTTACCAAGGTCGGATCCTAGAAAAGCTCACTTTATAAGAGTGAAATTATTTGGGTTGCCAGTCTTAGGTGGTTTTTCCCTTTACAGGGTTTTCATGTTAAATCGTTGTGTCAAATGTGTGAATGTTTTTTATGTTGCAAGTTGATTTTATGATATTTACTTAATACTGCAACTTAGTAATAGTTAAGTAAAAGCTAGGTAATAATTAAGGTAAAATCTAAGTTATATTTATGATATTTAGTAATTACATAAAAAATAAGATAATAGTTTGAAGTAAATTGATTACAAGATTGAATTGTGAAGTTGAATGAGATCATCGAGTTATTGCTATTAATGTTCATGAAGTCGAATTAGTGCTAAAGTATTTGAAAGGCATGTAGGATTATTGGGGATAACTAATTCATCCCCTACCTCCCCCCCAACCCCCCAAGTTATCTAACATTTGTAAGGCATAATTGATTAAAGTTAACAAGTCAAATATGTTGATTGGATGGTTGTATAAGGATGACATAATCAAGATAATCAATTATATTGGTGTCATTAATGTCAAACTTTTATAATGGTATATATGATGGTGATTTAATCAGTTAGAAGGTTGGATCCTAGTAAAGCTCACTTTAGAAGAGTGAAATTATTTGGGTTGCCAATCCCAGGTGGTTTTTCCCTTTATAGAGTTTTCATGTTAAACCATGTTATCAAATGTGTGAATGTTTTTTATCTTGCAAGTTGATTTTCATGGTATTCACTTAATAATACAACTCGGTGATAGTTAAGTAAAATCTAGGTAATAATTAAGGTAAAATCTAAGTTATATTTCTAATACTCAGTAATTACATAAATAGTGAGATAACAGTTTGAAGTAAATTGATTACAAGATTGAATTGTGAAGTTGAATGAGTTCATTGATACTAAAGTGTTTGAAAGGCATGTAGGATTACTAAGCATAATTGATTCACCCCTACCTCCCCCTAGTTATCTAACATTTGTAAGGCATAATTGATTATTAAGTTAACAAGTCAAAGATGTTGATTGGATGATGGTATAAGGATGACATAATCAAGATAATCAATTATATTGGTGTCATTGATGTCAAACTTCTTGGAATGTTGTTTACTACATATCTATAGAAAGATAAAGTTGGGTTATATAGTGAGTAAAGGTTTGTGAAGAGTTTGAAGACAAGAACCAAATAGGGTAACTATTAGAATAAGACAATGAGCATAGTTGAGTGATTTGAATGGTTTGTCAAATTTATGAAGGGAGTTATTGATTTGATTGTTAGATATGATTTATGAAGACGCTTAGAGGATTTGGTCAAGATAAGATTATATAATGGGTATATATGATGGTGATTTAATCAATTAGAAGGTATACAAGGTTAAAGGTAAACTTGGCAGGCTTATAGGCAAAGAGACAATTATTATCGACAAATTGAAATGGACTTATCGATAAACTAAGTTTTTATTGGAGAAAAGGATGAGTGAACTTATTGAAACAAAGGATCTTATTGAAATAAAGGAAAAGGTAATTATAAAATAAGCAAGTCTTATCAATGGATAAATATCAAGAAGTAAAAATTGAATTGATATTGAAGAATAAGAAATGTATTGGACAATTGGAAGACTACAGTGTATTTCAAGGCATGTAGTGACGACACAAAGATTGAGGAAATAAGTTTAAGGATGGATTCATTGAAAATTTTGTACAAGGTCAAAACAAATTATAGAAATGATGAGATATGAGGTCGACTAAATGATTAAAAGAGTAAGAAGTTAATTTGGATAATTGAATTTAGGTTTAGGGTTTGTGATCAAATTATTGGTACTTAAGGATGAAGAAGGAAGACGTTTTATTGCATCACAGTATTATGACAAGGTGAAAAGAAAAAGTGTGGTTGGATATCAGAGTGAAGAAGGAAATATGTTAATGTTTGTGGAAGTGTATTGGATCTGATTTAGTAGGATAATGCAAACTATAGATCATTTGTTGGTTGTTACTCTCTAAAAATTGTGATGATAAAATCCCTAATTAGGTGACCCTAATTGGTATACTGTAAAATCGTCTAACCAGATGGTATTCTTGAAAGAGTGTCTAAAACTCTCTTAATAGGGTAAAGAATCTAATAGGTCTCTACGAAAATCCCTTTAGCATTTAAGAGTGCTTTTGTAACCCTTAACTCGGTTAGCTCTTAACCAAATGTATTCCAAAAGAGTACAAACATTTATGGGTGTTAGCCCCAACTGATATGTACTTGACAATGTTGTTATTGTATGTAAAAGTGTTACATTAGTTATTATGTTGTCATTAATGTCAAGCCTTAGTTGGTTAGACATTATGTTAATTTAGTAGAATACCATATCCTTTGATTGATGAAGAGGATTTGAAGAAAGTATGATGAAATAGTTGATAAGTATTGATATCTAATGGGTAATTGAATGAATTGGACTATGATGGTATAATGTTTATTTGATTGTTCTACAATCAAGCCATGTTGTGATTAAGTTCATAACTGGTAAGATTGTGAAAAAAGGACTGCAATATTAACTAAATGATTACAGTTGTCACTGACTACTTGGCCGAAGTAATTCTAGTGTTAAATGAGTGATGTATTACCTGAGTCAAGTTGCAACATTCACTGAGTGAAGAACAAAAGAAAAGATTAATTTGAGGTTGACAAATCATGAAAATTGAGAATGTTTGAGAAGCATAAAGCATGAGGATGAACTTTTTTGTGAGATCAATGGATGGAATAATTCAAAGATGATCCTATGGAGAATACTTTCTATTTTTAGAACTAACACAAACTTTGAGGTGAACCAATATTGACTGAATGTCTAGATACAATGAATATGGGATTTACAATTAAAATTAAATGAAAAAATCTAGAAGGATATAGATGAAAGAAGTTCAAGGAGATGAATAAGAACATTTTTGGATGCTAATTATTTGTTGATATTGTTGATGAAGTGCAAGAGTTGAAGAAGATAAAGACAAGGTGAACCAAGTGGAATAGTGGTGAATAGATCAAGCAAGAGAGATGCTAAAGTGAAAGAGATAGTCTATGAATCAACCAAAAAGAGATCAGAAGGTAGAAACCAAGTGAAGAATACATTCAAACAAGAAAGGTAGTGGTAAACCTAGAAAATCATTTGACTATTACTTTCTTGCCATTGTAGCAGATAAAACATCTTAACGAAGTAGACCTAGCAAGTCTTTGAAATCCTATATGGTAACATCGATTAGTGATGTTTGTAAATCCTTTAGAGAAAATCACTCTTTAGTAATGACAAGGAGTGATAAGGTCTATATGATCTTTGGTTGAAATCCTCCAACAAGGCCATACTATAAATGTGCTTGTAAACCTTTAACAAGGCTGACTACTGATAGAGCTCACTTCAGAAGAGTGAAAATTTTGGGTTGCTAGTTCCCATGTGGTTTTTCCCTTTTAGGGTTTTCACATTAGATATCTATGTCAAAATGTGTGGATGCATGTCAGTACAAAATTTGATATAAGCTAAGTCAATACTTTGATACTCGATAAAGTAAAGAATAACTTGAGATAACAGTTTGAAGTAACATTGATATAAGTTTGATATGATGTTGAGTAAGGTTACCAAAGTTATTGTTGTGAAAGAGTATGAAGTTTAATTTGGTACTAAATTATTTTAAAGGTATGTAGGATAAATAATTATAATTGATTCACCCATCCTGTAAGTTATCTAACGATTGGCATCAATGTCGAGTGCTTGAATAAAAACTTAGAAGGAACTTGAGCTAAAGATCCAAAGATGTACAAGAGAGAAGTGTCGAAGATAAATGAGAATACATTCTCCTCATGGAAAAATAGAATAAGGCTACATGTATCTGGTATTGGAGATAATACTTTACATTAGCTTATAAAAATGTATCCATTGCTCCGACCCTCCTATGATTGTGGAAGAGATGGAAAAGATGAAAGAACATAATAGTCTGATGATTGAGATTGCATCTACCCTTAATGATGTCGAGTTTGATGATATCAAGAACTATACTAATGAAAAATAAATGTGGGATGAGTTAATACTTGTATAGGGTAGAGATGAGAATGTGTTGAGAGCAAGAGAAAAAATTCTAAGAGGAAAATATGATGACATAAGAATGAAGGATTGTGGAAATGTTTGATTCCTATGTAGCATGGTTAGCAGAGATAAGATCATTTGAATAGTTGATCAACAATAGTATCAAAGGGAGACATTCATTTGTGAAATGTTTTACTCCTACAACAAATGTGTTGAAATTTTATGCCAAAAAATAAAACATTAAATAAACAAGTCATTCTAACTTGAAACTTTTTGTCTAATCGATAATTGAAAATTGAGATAAGTGCAATATATGTTATAGTCAAAGCTACAACAAGAACTACAGAGTAAACATGTTTCTTAGAATCAACAAAATGAGTGGCTACAAGCAGTGTCAAATAGAAATAATTTTCAAACAATCAAGTCAAAGAGGTGAAAGTGTCATAGTAACTGCAGTGGTGAAGAATGAAAGTAGTATTGTTAAAACTAATTGCAACGAATTGCAATGAAAGTAGTATTGTTGTAGGAGTAAAACATTTCACAAATAAGAAGATGGAGTAAGAGTTTGGTATAGCTCTGATACCATGTAAGAGTTTGCCTTAGGGAAAAATCACCCAAGACTAAAGAACTCAAGCATAAGCACAACAATAGACCAAAAAGAGTGTGATCAAAATGATGATATGATATTCATTTAATATGAAAGTACACTAGGAGTACCTATATATAAATGCCTCTAGAATGCATAGGAATCAACAACATGATAAGTCATACAACCAGGCACATGTCCACCAGAAATGGGTTATCCTCCATTTAGTACAGGCGTAAGTGTGATGATGAAAGGATAAGCCTACAAAGGTGTAGCATGCAAAATAATGTTATAGACACCATGTGCTAAATTAGGAGTGTGAATAACTATGTTGTCTACATGACAACTTAGTTAATTTTGCAAACTCCAGTGTTGTAGACACCATGTGTTGAATTAGAGTTGCTTACTCCAGTGTTGTCAACATGACAACTCATAAGAGTATGCAGACTCCTAAGTGTCTCACCTAAAAAATAATAAAATAATGCATAATAATAAAATAATGCATTAACCTAAACTTAAGTAAAGTGTAAATAGTATACTTATTTACACCAACACCCCCCCTTAAGTGCAACTTAGACAAATGTCCTTAAGCTTACGAAAACTAGGATGAAGGGCATAATGGGTCCCGACTACTAGGCCATGTTAGGTACCCATGTACATAATGAAATGAAATCTCTCATAAAGTAGAGAAAGAGGGAAAACCTCATGGGAAAAACTCTCCCCCAAAAAGAGAGATGAATAGGGATGCATGGATGGATGGAGTAATCAAACGCCACCCCCATCCCCCCCGCCCCATTACAAAATGCATCCAGTATATAAAAAAGTGAAGAAGGAGAAGAATTAAACCTAATAAGAGGAAAAAGTCCCCCCATAAGAAAGAAGAGGAAGAGAGGCAAGGTAGTCCCCTCCCCCAAATGAAGAATGTCGATCAGTGAATGCTACTCCAAGGAAGAAGCTAGTCCAAGAGTGTTGAATGATGTTCCTCCCCTTTGGAAGAAACAATGGCAAAGGTATAATCCTGAAGATGTATCTTGGTCCTGAAACCTACTCAAATATCCCTATGCTGATGCTGATGTTTGCCCCTTTCAACTATGCTAAAAAAATGAATGCAAATCTGGCAAGGATGTCTGTTGAACTTGTCCCAATGAACCATCTATCTCCTCAACTGACAAAGAGACCTCCGACAATTATTGTTCATAAGGATCCACAATCATGCCAACCTATAAAGATTGATCATGTAGAGAATGGACATGAGGGTTAGAGTAAGCCCTCACAAAAACTATAGAAGGATCATTGACATCAATGAGAAGATGTAAGTCCTCAAGGCTATCTCCCAAGTCTGCAGTGTGTGACTCCATGAATAAACTTGTAATGTATGCCATGTAGTCATCAACTAAAGCTAGAGTTGGAAGACAATATGTACCCTGCTTTACTGGACCTTTCACTATGGAAATATAAGCATGTGGACTAGACTGATGTAGTGACCTCTCACTACAACTGTTAATAGAACCCCACTTGTTTGAATCTATTGAACCACTATCACTGGTGTCACTATCAGTTTCCACTATGTATGAAGTGTAGAGAGGAGTAGAGGATAAGTTGGGTCAACTTTTCTCAAAGTGAACATCCTTCTCCACAAAGATCTCACATGTCTCTGGATCCATTAGTCTGTAAGCCTTCACATTGTCTTCATAATCGATGAAGGTATAAGGCCTAGGTGACGGTACCTTGCATCCCTTGGAAGATATGTTTGCCCATGCTGGATAACTGAAGACTCTAAAGTGACTCACAACTAGTTTTTTGCCACACCATGCCTCAAAAGGAGTCTTTCCATGTAAGGCATTATGAGGAGACCTGTTAAGTATGTGAGTAGCACTGCTAATGGCTTCAACTTCTAATGTAGGATCAATAGACTTGGCTTTTATCATGCAACTTGCCATGGTCTTGAGAGTCTTAATCCTCATAGCTACAACATCTGTCTTGTGTAGATTGAATGCTGGTGGATTCTAAAGATCAATTCCCTCAAGTTTGCAAAAGTGTCTAAGTCTTTTGTTCACATATATGTTCTCATTGTCCACTCGTAGAACCTTGATGGCTTTCCTAGATTTGTGTTCAACATGACTCTTAAAGGCTTGAAGCTTATGAACCACTTCATTCTTATGATGAAGGAAGTATACCCATGTGAAATGTGAAAATGTCATGACCCCTCCTAAAGAGAATCCTATACTTATTGGATAAAATATAATAATAATTCATATACTATTCCAAAAAGAAATAATATTGATATGGATAAATATCTATGAACTATTTATTAATTATTTATAGTATTCATAATAATAATAAATATAAAAATTATTAATGATATACATTAATGAATAAATAAAATATATGCAATATATGCCTAGCCGATAGCATTTGTATTACATATATTTTAATAATAAATAAATATTATAGTTACACTATAAACCAATAAAAGATTACAATATATTTAAACATTATCACATTTGAATTAATAACTAATGATAATAACTTGATTAATAAATTAATCGGTATAATATTATATATATTATTGATATAAGAATTAATATAAATAATAATACAATGTGGTATTATATTTACATAACATATAATTAAATATGTTATAATAACATATAATATTATATAACATATTTAAACACTTATGATAACAAATATCTTATAAAAAATACATCAACTACAAATACTCTTTCAAATAACTATAACTTTTATATAATTATGTTACAAACACCTTTTATATATATTCAACATACATATATGCGATAAATAACAAAGTCAATAACAAATCAAATCATAAACATGGGTTGCGTCCTTTCATTCATGCCTCTCCAAACTGATTCAACCTATTTAAGAATGTAAGGATAGAAATACGAAGGTATGGATGAAAATATAACGAAGTCAAAGGTTTGGACATGAGCAGACATTAGACGAGAAATACATCAAATTCACCATCGCCGTAGGAAGGAAAGAACATATAGAATTGGCTAATAAATCATTGAATAGGGATTTAGATAGAATGAACTTCAGATTAGAGGTTTATATGTGAATGGCATGGAATAATGAGGATTAGTTTATACACCATGGAATACATCATTCGCAATTACAAAGACGTGAATCATCACCGCATCGGGATATACACCAAGTCGCGAGTAGTAAGTAGCCACATTGGACGAATATAAGGAGATAGTATCAGCTATCACCGCACTGAATCCCATTCACAAAATAAAAAGCATGGAACGACATTAAAGCAAAGTGCGGAGGGAAGGGTATCCAACTAATGACATAGAGAGAGGCAATCAAACAAAATCGATGCAAGCTAGAACCTGACATAAGGAGATCAACAAACCAACAAGAAGAATATCGATCAAGAACATAAAAACATGTATTCCTCAAAGATATCATTCAGTTGCAGAAATGTATAAACCCAACAGCCATGATGATCTTTCAGTGAGATCTAGAACTAGCATTGAGAAAGGGCAGAGTATAGGGTGATCCAAGAAAAGGACATTATAGATAATTATCATCATATCAAGCCATCATTGGAATCATATTGGCAAGAATTAGGAGCAACAATGATTACGACTTTGCAGACTATATTTATAATTAGATACATATAGAATCACAATTAAATCAGAACTCCAGCATCGGGTATCATTTAAGGAAAATTACGGAAGAAGAGAGACAAATAAAAAGGAAAATCACACATAAAAAATGGACCTCCAAAAAGGGTTCATTACAGAAAAGTCATCAACAAAAGTAACCATGTAGCGGCCTTGGCTGACTGAAGTCACTACAAAAGGACTTGCTAAAACCATGTGAACCAACTAAAGAACAATTGGAGTTCTTGAAGACTTCCCTTTATCATACTTCTCCTTGATATGCATATCTACTGAACATGAGGTACAATCAACCTTAGAAAAGTTGATGTTAGGTAGACCTTTGACCATGTGTTTGAAGAAAAGTTGTTGAAGATGGCAGAAGGCAAGATGACCAAACCGTTCATGCCATAATGTAGTTTGTGAATTAGAGTGAGTCAACAAGGCTTGAGAAGGAGATTTAGGCACAAAGTGGGAGAAGGAATAAAGCCACTTGTCATCATTGACTCTCCCCACCGCAACCAATGAATCATCCCTTAAACTGCGCACCATCACTGAATCTAGAAGGAACTCAACTTTATGACCATCTCCAAGGTGAGTGATTTGGTAAACTGATAAGAGATTGGAGTTAAGGTTTGGAACATAGAGAACATCTTTGAATTCCCCATTTTCCATTTTCACATGTCCTTTCCCTTTAACTTCTTTTATAGTATTATCTCCCACGAAGATGTGCAGTACCTTTGACTGCTTCAATGAAGAAAAGTCTCCCTTTGAAGAACCCATATGGTAGGAGGCACCTGAGTCAAGTATCCATTCCAAAGAAGAACTTGAATTTTCCATAAGTGCTTGCCATTTTCCTTATGAAGAGGTTGGAGTTGAATCCTTGGAAGTACCTGGCACTTGAATCTTGTTCTTCCTAAGTAGGTTTTCCAACTTGTCAATTCTTTTAGTCTTGCAATGATGCTCGTCATGATTTGGCTTTTTGTAGTATGCACAAAAAAGTTTGTCCTTCTTTTCATTACTTCCCTTCTTGTTGGAAGAAGAATTGCCTTGCTGTGAGGAGGATTGTTGTGTCTCAGATTGTGTTTTCTACTTCCACTGCTTCTTCTTCTTGTTGCTAAAACTTTTCCCTCCTTGACTTGATTGGTGCTCATCACTAACCACCAAAGCTTTGGTCTTTGATATCGCAAGAAGTCCTAAATCCATCAAGTGAGATTGTTCAACAATCAACATCTCTGCAAATGCATCAAATGAAGGCTTCTGGTAAGTAGTTCCCATGGTCAACCTAGGAGTATTAAAACACGAAACAAAAAAAGTGTACTCTAAAGGTAGCCTCTTCAGGATGTGATGAATAAACTTGTCATCCTTCATGGGATTTCCACAATCTTTAAGTAGTGCCTTATACTCATTGGCTTTGTTGATGTAATCCTAAATTGTGTCAAAATTCTTTGGCTCCAAGAGAAGTAGATCATCCTCAATCTAAAATCCCTTTTCTTCATTCACCTTACCATACAGTGATTCAAGTTTATCCCAAGCTGGTTTGGATTCCGTGAAATTGGCAATGTGAAAGAAGAGATCTCTTTGTACACAACTCTTGATAATTCCTAAAGCCTATTGGTCTTTTTTTTTCTCTATTCAATGAGTTCTTTAGTTTCAGTATGTTTGGTAATTGTACCATCAACAAAAAGACTATATCCTTTTTCCATTAATCTACTCCATGCAATATCTTTCCACATAGAATAATTGTGTGAAGTTAGAGGTGGACATTTAAATGAACCCATGATGCAAAAAAATGAAAAGATCACAAAAAAGAGACAGAAGAACACAGTACACACCCCCCTTTTCACTCAATCAAAAGACCCTCCCAAAAAAAATGCTTTTGGCACTTTATAGGTAGTGCGTGCACAATGGGCCACTTGAACAAAGTGGACTTTTTGATTTTGCTTTTACAACTACCTTTTGAGTCCCTAATCTATCACAACACTGTAGCTTAGATGTACAACAATTCTGAAAAGTAATCAAAGCATTACAATGCATAAAAAGCCCTAGTTGTGAAACTGAGAATTTTGTCCACATAACCCTAGAATCTGACTATAGATCTAAAAATTAGATGAAAAATAATGCACTTTCAAAAAAAATAGAACCTGAAAAAGTGACCAAATGTGCTTGTACAGAGCATTTGAAGTTGCAAAATGTAGGATTAAGTAGGTACAGTCACCAAAAAATGTAATTTTTGAAAAATCCTTGCACCAAAATCAAAAAACAACACCATCACTAGAAATTTCAAGAAATTCTACCCAATTTGAAAAAAAATTGCACCTGAATC
This sequence comes from Cupressus sempervirens, assembly GCA_028749045.1. Classification (NCBI taxonomy): domain Eukaryota; kingdom Viridiplantae; phylum Streptophyta; class Pinopsida; order Cupressales; family Cupressaceae; genus Cupressus; species Cupressus sempervirens. The sequence goes on along the minus strand of CM053791.1, from coordinate 799,065,920 downwards.
GAAGTTTAGATGACCAAGTTATGGGCTCGCAAAGTCAGGCTGACAAATCAAAAAACAATTTGGATAGGGGTCTAGCAGGAAAACTGCTATCGTAAATTTGATGGTCAAATAGCCATTGCAGCAGTTATTAAACTAGAAATCATAGTCAGACGATCGTCAATTTTAACCTAGTGATTGGCTAACATCAGCAAAAAAAATCAGTGCTTGGGTTGACATGGCAAGGTGATTGGACTGTCCATACAGTATAGACTGTACATGTGGCACAATATGAACGATGGCATGGCACAATACAAATATGATGATGTGTCCACTTGCACTGGATCCTGCATGGTAGCAAAAAAAGGTATGGATTCCACATGGTAGATGTGGCAGTTCTGGGGTGCTGACAGGTCTCGTGTGCTAGCGTGTTAATAGGTACATGTGTCATGTAATATGTGGTTCACATGGCCTTCACTGTCAAATGGAGGATAGGCTTAAATTGTGCCATGTGGTAGGGTCATTTTGCATGGCTGAAGTTGAACACAGTTGCGTCTACGACGAGCAAATGCTGCAGTCAACTGGAAAACAAGGAAAAGCGGCGTCGCATGGTGCTAGGAACCAAAAACACGGGCTAGATTTCTGAACGTGTGCTAGACATACATAGAGATGGGAAACTTTGGTAGATGATGTCAAAAAAATTATACAGACTAGAGATTGAGCACGCTATTAGGAAATTCAACACATAGGGGTCGGTATTCTGTTAGGCATCATCAGAGAAAGGACAAACATCGACAAGTACAACACAAGGTAGGGTCGGTACTAGGAAATCGAGGCCAAAAATTCGTACAGATGCTAGAAACTTTAAATCATGGCAGTGGGGTTATAAAAATAGTCCCACATTGTTGGTATATCGTATACAAGGCTATTTAAAACTAAAATGTCATAGTGTGATTGTAAACAAAGCACGACTAGTATGCCTGTCCATTGTGTGGCCAGTTAAGTAGAAAATATGTCCGTTGAGTTTATGGTGTGAATGCCAAATTTTTACTGTGTCCCATTACGTGTTGTATGCCTAGTAAAAAAAATTTGTAAGCTGCAAAAATAATAACAGAGGAATATTCCTCTATGCAGGGCTGGGATCTGACAGCCCGATACCTGTAAAAAAAATTTCTCTGCTACCTGCCTGAAGGGTAATTTTTTTTTTCAAAATAATACAGTCAAAAAAAATTGTAGAGATTTAATAAATTACATATCCGAAAATCAATCAATTAGATCTGCAAAAAATGACCATACCCAAACTACAAATCGAGGCCTCCGGGTGTCGATTTGCAAATTTTTTTTTGCCTCAGTCGACTTTGGGCCAAGGTAGCCGAGTTTATAGTTGATCTTCACCAAATTAGCATTTTGGATGCAATTGCGAGGTCAAGTCTGACTCTAGATACTCCTAATTTCTACAATACTCCAGATTTAGGTCGAGGTGATGAAGCAACAATGGTCTTGAATGACTATGTGATGAGAAAATCTCCAAGCTCTGATAACATGTAAGAATTTGCCTTAGGGAAAAATTCACCCAATAACTAAGAAGTCAAACACAAGCACAACTGTAGACTAGAAAGAGAGAGTATGATCAGAAAGACAATATATTCATTCAATATGTATTCAGAGTACACTAGGAGTGCCTGCATATAAAGGCCTCTGAGATACATCTAGAATGCCTTAGAATCAGCTACATGATAAGTCATACAACCAAGCACATGTCTACCAGATATGGGTTATCCTCCATTAAGCATGGAAGTAAGTGTAATGATGAGAGGATAAGCCTACAAGAGTGTAACATGCAAATCAGTGTTGTAGATAACATGTGCTAAAAAGGGAGTGCGAAGAACTGTGTTTTCTACATGACAACTCAGTGAATGATGCAAAATCTAGTGTTGTAGACACCATGTGTTGAAATAGAATTGTGTACTTCTGTGTTGTCAACATGACAACTCAAAAAAGTGCACAAACTCCTAAGTGTCTCACAAAATAAAATAATAAAATAATGCATTAACCTAAGTAAACTTAAGTAAGTGTAAATAGTAAATACGTATTTACACCAACAATAGGTACATAAGAGATGCTTCCCCTATGTGTACAAAGAATCTTGATAATCAATGATGCCTTTGAAACCTACTCAACTATCCCTGTCAAAGATGAATGTAGAAGCTATCCCAAAGAACATACGGTCTCCTTAGCTGATAAAGAAACCTCTTGCAACTGTTGTACATAAGGATCCACAATCATATCAACCTGTGAAGATTGATCATGTAGAGAATGGACATGAGGGTCAGAGTGAGCCCTTGCAACAACTGAAGAAGGATTGTCTCCATCAAAGAGAAGATGTATATCATCAATGATGTCTCCCAAATCTGCTATATATGACTCCACAAACAAACCTGAAATATCTGCTATATATTCATCCTCTGATGCTAGAGCTAGAAGACTAGGTGTACCTTGTTGTGTTGGACCTATCACTGTGGCTGTATATGCATGTGGAATGTGCTAATGTCATGACCTCTTGTTACAACTGTCAATGGAACCCCTCGTATTTGAATCTATTGAAGCAATACTGCTAGTGTCACTATTAGTTTCCACAATGTATGAATTGTAGAGAGGATTAGGGGATAAGCTTAGTGAACTTTCCTCAAAGTGTACATCCTTCTCCACAAAGATCTCATGTGTCTCGAGATCCATAAGTATGTATGCCTTAACACTGTCTTCATATCCGATGAAAGTACAAGGCCTAGGTGGTGGTGCCTTGCATCCCTTGGAAGACATGTTTGCCCATGTTGGACAACTGAACACTCTAAAGTGTTTCACAACTAGTTTTCTACTGCACCATGCCTCAAAAGGTGTCTTTCCATCTAAGGCATTATGAGGAGACCTGTTAAGTATGTGATTGGCACTGTTGATTGCTTTGACTTCAAGTGATGGATCTAAAGACTTGGCTTGTATCATGCAACTTGCCATGGACTTAAGAGTTCGTATCCTCAGTGCTACAACATTTGTCTTGTGCGAACTGAATGCTGGTGGATTTTGAAGATCAATACCCTCAATTTTGCAAAAGCCTTTAAGTCTTTTGTTCACATATCTACTTTCATTGTTCATCCTTATAACTTTGATGGCTTTCCTTGATTTCTGTTCAACATGAGTCTTGAAGGCTAGAAACTTGTCCAACACTTCATTCTTGTGATGAAGAAAGTAGACCCATGTGTAGCGTGAAAAGTAATAAATGAAAGTGAGTATATAGCAACCCTGGCAAACTGATGTCACTGTAAAAGGATCTACTAGTACCATGTGAACCAATTGAAGAACAACTGGTGCTCTTGAAGACTTCTCTTTATTAGACTTCTCCTCTAGATGAATATCCACTAAACATGTTGGATATTCACCCTTAGAAAAGTTGATTGTAGTTAGACCTTTGACCATATTGTTTGAGCAAAGTTGATGAAGATAGCGGAAGGCAAGATGGCCATACCACTCATGCCATACTTTGATCTGTGGATGAGATTGTGTCAACAAAGCATGTGAAGGAGACTATGGCACAAAGTGGGAGAAAGAATACAACCTTTTGTCATGATTAACTTTCCCCACCACAACCTGTCTAGGTGTTCATCCCAATGGTAAATTGTGAGCTATTTATATGAGAAGGCTTGGGTTTGAGTGTTTTCGTTAATAATAATAATAAATTATAATACATAATAAAGACCAATAGTGGCATGTTGTGATGGTTAAGTTGTTGAGTTGTTATCCTTGTCATCAAGGTTCAAATCTAATGGGGATGAGGTCCCCTGTTTTTGGCCTCACTGGTTCATAGCTCCAGGTCAAAGTGTTTACCCCTCTTTAGAAATTTATTATAATAATAAAAACTTTCCCCACCATAACAAATGAATCATCTTTGAGAGTGTGCACCATTACTGAATCTAGAAGGAACTCAACTTTATTTCCATCTCCATAGTGAGTAATTTGGTAAATTGAGAGGAGATTAGAGCTTAGGTTAGGAACATAGAGAATGTCTTTGAATTCCCCATTTCCATTTCCATCTCCACATGTCCTTTCCCCTTCAACTTCCATTTTTTTATTATCTCCTACAAAGATGTGCAGTACCTTGGACTGCTTCAATGAAGAAAAGTCTCCTTTTGAAGAACCCATATGATATGAGGCACTTGAGTCAAGAATCTATCTCGCTGAAGAGCTTGAATTTTCCATGAGTGCTTGCCCTTTTCCCTTTAAATATGAAGAAGATCCTTTGTCCTTATAAACATTAGGTAGTGGAACATTGTGTTTCTTCATGATGTTCATCAACTCATCAATCTTTTTATGATAACACTCATGTTCTTCATCACCCAACTTCTTGCAATAAGCACACTTTTTCTTCTCCTTATTATTGTCCCCGTTCTTGTTTGAATTTGAGGAAGACTTGCCTTGTTGATTTGATGATGGTGTTGTATTTTGTGTATCCTCTTATGTATTATTTTTAAACTTCTTCTTCTTGACCTTTCCTTTATTTGAAGTTTGAGAACAAAGCAAATAATAAAGCGGTCGGAGGGATGGTTTGATCAGCTACCATGAGTTGGTTTCACTCAGCTGGTAATTTGTTGACCCCTGTGCTGACAGAAATTTGTGATCGGCTGGGAAATTGAAAAGATGATGCTAATTAATAGAATATTCCCTCCAGATGGAATATTCTATGTAGGGCTGAGGTGTCATTGCCTAGTTCCTGCAAAAAAAATTCTCTGCAAGCCCTATTGGGCAAAAAAAAATCAATTTTTTTTAGAAATTCAAAAATATTTACAAAGACAAAATAATTACAGATTTGAACAAAATAATTGCGTAGAATTAATAAATTATACTCAAAATTACAAATCAGACCTTTGGGTGCTAGTTTGCAAAAAAAATTGCCTCACAATTGACTTTGGCCCAATATAGGCAAATTTATAGTCAATTTTTACTGAATTGATGTACTGGACGCAATGGTGAGGTTCGCTTTGGCTCTAGATGCTCCTAATTTTTGCAGATTCTTTGGATTTGGGTCGAGGTGCTGAAGTAAGAATGGTCTCAAATGGCTATGTGAAGATAATCTCCCTTAGCTTTGATACCATGTAAGAATTTGGTATAGCTCTAATACCATGTAAGAATTTTCCTTAGGGCAAAATCACCCAATATCAAGGAACTCAAGCATAAGCACAATAGTAGACCAAAAAGAGTATGATCAGAATGATGATATGATATTCATTCAATATGAAAGTACACTAGGAGTACCTGTATATAAAGGCCTTTGGAATGCTTCTAGAATGCATAGGAATCAGCAACATGATAAGTCATACAACCAGGCACATGTCCACCAGATGTGAGTTATCCTCCATTAAACACAAGAGTAAGTGCGATGATGAGAGGATAAGCCTACAAACGTGTAGCATGCAAAATAATGTTGTAGACACCATGTGCTAAATGAGGAGTGCGAATAACTATGTTGTCTGCATGACAACTTAGTTAATTATGCAAACTCCAGTGTTGTAGACACCATGTGCTGAATTAGAGTTGGTTACTCCAATATTGTCAACATGACAACTCATAAGAGTATGGAAACTCCTAAGTGTGTCACCTAAAAAATAATAAAATAATGCATTAACCTAAGTAAACTTAGGTAAAGTGTAAATAGTGAATACTTATTTACACCAATAGAATCAAAAATTCACTTTTCTACAATCAATATAAAGGAGCGATTTTGTGTTGGTTACTCAAAAATATTTGAAAGGAACTAGAGGTTTTGGATTATGGTAAAAACAAGGTGGTGACTTTACACTTAAAGTCTATACTAATGTTGAATGGGTTTGTAATGTGGATGACATAAAAATTACAAGTAGTGGAGCTTTCTTCTTAGGAGAAAGATTAATTACATGGTTGAGTAAGAAATGGAGTTGAATTTCACAATCTATTATTGAAGCTGAATATGTTGTTGTTGTAATTAATTGCTCTTATATTGTGTGTATTAAGAAATTTTTGGAAGGACTGAAAGAGGAGGTAACCAATTCTATTACTATTTACTGTGATATTACTAGAGAAATAAACATATCAAAGAATCTAGTGATGCATGCAAAAACCAAGCATATATCTATCAAGTATTGTTACTAGAGAGATTAAGTACAAGAGAAGCAAACGAGGCTTGAAAATGTGAAATCTAAAGAAAAAATTACGTACATATTTACCAAGCCTTTCTTAAGGATACTTTTGAGTATCTAAGAGGTAAGTTAGGGATGCTTCTCCTATCCAAGATTCACTAAGTGAATATGCATGTTGCATCAATTCATGGATGATCGGATAGATCTTTGTGGAGCTGATGAAATAGTTCCCTCTTTAGGGATATTTCCTAAAGATGTGTAAGTGATTGTAATGAAAATGGTATAAATTGTACAAGGTTTTATAAGTTTAAAATTGGAAATTATATTAACCTTTCATAAGTTTAAAATTGGAAATTATATTAACCTTTGGCATTGTTGTCAAAGGGGAAGAGAATGACTAAGGGGGAGAGAATCTATAAGAAGAAAGTTGTAGAAGATTACTAAAAGGGAGATTTATCAAAGGGGAGACACATGTTGATGAAGTTTCTACTGAAGAATGAAGTATACCCAAAGGGGGAGAAAATGTGAAGATGAAGGTGTTGAAGATACAGACTAAGTGAACCTCATGTTAAAATATTTTGAAGAGAACTAGAATAAAGTCAGGGAACTAAAAAGTTGTATTGTTGTTAATGCATACATTTGATTATCTTATATGTAATGTTTTGTAATGTAAAATCTTATGTTTATTTGTTGTCATTAATGTCAAAGGGAGAGATTGTTAATCCCAATTGATACTGTAACTGATAATATTATTATTGTATGTAAAAGAGTCATATGAGTTGTTATGTTTTCATTGATGTCAAGCCTTAGTTGGTTAGACTTTATGCCAATTCAGTAGATTACCAGAACATTTGATTAATGAAGATGATTTGATTGATGAAGAGGATTTGAAGAAAGTATTACGATGACAGAGTTGATAAGTATCAATATTCAATGGGTACTTTAATGAATTGGACTATGATATTACAATGTTGGTTTGATTATTTTGCAATCATGTTTATGTTTTGATTAAGTTCATAACTAGTGAGATAGTAAAAGGAGGACTACAATATTAACCACATGATTACAATTCTCACCAAGAACCTAACAAAGTTCAGTTAAAATTTAGTGTTAACCAAGTAATTCTAGTGTCATATGAGTGATGTATTACTCAATTCAAGTTGCAATGTTCACCAAGTGAAGAGAAAAAAAGAGAGATTAATTTGAGGCCAACAAATGATGAAAATTGAGAATGTTTGAGAAGCATATAGGATAAGGATGAATTTTTTTATCAGATCAATGACTGGAATTATTCAAAGATTATCATATAGAGAAGATTTTCTATTTTCAAAATTTAACACAAACATTGAGGTGAACTAGTATTAAATGAATGCCTAGATACAATGAATTTAAGATCTACGATTGTGATTAAGAGAAAAAATATAGAAGGATTGGATGGAAAAAGTTAGCTATATAAGGAGATGAAAATGACCATTTTTTGATGTTGATTGTTTTTTGATATTGTTGATGAAGTGCAAGAATTAAAGAAGATAAAGACAAGGTGAACCAAGTGAAATAGTGGTGAATAGATCAAGCAAGGGAAGTGCTAAAGTGAAAGAGATAGTGTATGAATCAACCAAAAAGAGATCTTAAGGTAGAAACCGATTGAATCAGAGATATGAACAAGAAAAGTAGTGCTAAACCTTGCAGATCATTTGATTGTTACTTTCTTACCATTGTAGTAGATAAAATCTCTTAACTGAGTGGACCTAATAAGTCTTTGAAATCCTATATGGTAACACTGATTAGTGATGTTTATAAGTCCTTTAGAGAAGGTCACTCATTAGTCATGGCAAGGAGTGATAAGGTCTAGATGATCTTTGGTTAAAATCCTCTAACCAAGTTACACTAAAAATATGCTTGTAAACCTTTAACAAGGTTGTCTCCTAGCAGAAATCACTTCATAAGAGTAAAAAATTTGGCTTGCCAATTCTCATGTGGTTTTTCCCTTTACAAGGTTTCCAGTTTAAAATTTAGCATTAAAATGTGTGAATATTTATTTTTTGCAAAGTGTATTTTCATTTTATTTACTTAATGTTGCAACTTGATATATGTTATGTAAATACTTTGATACTCAGTAAAGTAAAGAGTAGTGAGATAACTATTTGAAGTTAAGTTTGATATGAGATGTTGAGTATGGTATTGAATTGTTTTAAAGGCCTATAGGAAAACTGGTTATAACTTTTTCACCCCCCACCCCACCACCCCCCCTAGTTATCTAAAAATGAGAATCATTCTCACAACATGGTTTTCACCCTAATCAGATTTCCACAAGATACATCTAGTGTTATTTTTGTGTGGATGTTATTTCACGTGTTGCATGTTAATTGATTGTTTAAAAAAAATACTACCATATATCTACAATTGATATTAGAACATTGGTTCCCTAATTTAAAAGGCTTAACCACTAAGGGAAAATATCTCAAGATTTATAGGAATGATGCACTTAAGTTCAACAAGAATGAAGAGGTTTTTGAAGCATGGATGAGCATAATAGAATTACACTTATCGGGTATCTCAAACATGTCATTGGGTATCTTACTACTAAGTATGTAGAAGTTATTGGAACTCCCATAGAAGTAGAGCAAAGAGAAAAGTTGGTACACAATTTAATCATGATATAGATAATGCGTGCATTAAACAATGTGGATTATATTGATGCCAAAGGTCTGAAAAGAAAAAAAGGCAATGTGGGCTAAGATGAAGAAAGTTCATGGAGGTGGTCCACTTGTATTAAAAGATAACTTGAAAGTCTCAAAGGAAGGTATAATGATATGAAGATGCAAGAAGATGAAAATATTCTACCATGATAAAGGAAGTTGTTGTTGTTGCTATCAAAGGAGCTAGAGGAACACTTGAAGATGATGACGTTGTAAGTAAATTTCTCAGAACCCTTATATGGAGGTATTTAATTAGTGTTTCTTCTATTCAAGAGTTGAGAGTAATTGATTCTAGCAAGATTACACTTGATACAATTATCGATAGGCTTATTGCATTTATATTGAGAAATTATGACAATAGTCAAACTTCTAGTAAACCTACTAGAAACTGTATCTTATGATAGTCTAATCTTGGTTCATCCAAAGGAGATTTCGTTGCACATAGTTTAGATGACTATGACTAATTAATGGCTAAATAAAAAGAGTTGGAAGAGTTAGAAGTATTAATAGCAAAAAGGTTTCCTATAGGGAAAGGAAGATACAAAGGAAAGAGTATTATTGTATGCTAGAACTGTAGAGAGATTGTTCATTTTGCACATAGATGCCCTTAAGACTAAGAAGGATAATGAAGAGGAAGAGAAAGAAAGATTCAAGAAATTCAAGAACTTCAAGGAAAAGAGAAGGAAGTTTATGATATATTGTCAAAGATGAAGATGATGACAAATACAACACTAATAGCAATGATGAGGAAATAGTGCTTGCTTTTATAAAGGAAGATCCCTCTATTGACAATAGTAAATTGGTGAAGAGAAAGCTTTGATCTCAAGTGCAAATTACAATTATGGTTGGATAATTGATAGTGGTTGTACACATCATATGGGTTGAGATAAGGACAAATTTATCACAATGGTGATTTAGTTAGATTTGAAAATGGTTCTCCTTGCATAGTCAAAGGTAAAGGTTTTATTGCTTTGACTGATAACATTACCTATGAAGATGTTTATTGGGCTAATGGATTAAAGTATAATTTGTTGAGCATATCTTAGTTAGACAATAATGGATTCAGATTTGAGTTTAGTAATGACAAGTACAAGATACCAAGAAAGTTAGGTAAACTGATTGCTACTGGTGAACAGATAAAAGGTAATCTCTTCAAGCTTAGTGTAGTACATTTGAAAATCATTTAGTTGCTAAGGTAGAGGAAAGTTAGTTATGGCATAAAACTCTTTGTCATGTAAACTTTGATAGTTTGGTAAACGTGAGCAAAATAAAAAGTGTTGGAGGTTTACTAATATGGACTAAACTAGATAATACTATTTACAAAGAATGTCAATCAAGAAAGATGACAAGTTCAAGCTTAACAATAAGGTATATTCTATAGAAAACATTCTATATTTAGTATATACAAATTAATGCAGCCCTATTGGAACTAAAAGTTATCATCGTGATAAATTCTTTATTATATTAGTTGACAACTATTCAAGAATGATGTATGTTATGTTTCTTAAAGTTAAATCATAATCTTTTTGTATGTTCAAGATGTATAAAGCAAGAGGCATAGAGGAAATAGGTAAAACATTGAAATATCTTGTATCTAACAAAGGAGGCGAGTTTACTTCACATGAGTTCAATGAATATTTTGATGAGAATGGAATCAAAAGATAAGCACCAAGAATACCAAAACAAAAGGAATTGGTTGAAAGAAGGAATAGGTCTATTCTAGAATATTCCAAAACATCGTTGAAATAAACACTAGTACAAAAACAACAATATGTGATTAAATAAACTTCTAAAAATGGGAGATATATGACTAATTCTAATCACATGACCATTGGTAGTTTATTTCTAGATATTTATCTCGTGCAAATTTATGACTGAACTATTTTAATCATTGATTTGGTTGTTAATTGTTGTTAACTAGTAGTTTATTTGATAATTTATTTGGTAGATTATTTGACCATTTATTTGGTAGTTTGTTTGGTTATTTATTTGGTAGTTAATTTGATATTTGATTTGGTAGTTTATTTAATCACCAATTTAGTCATAATAAGGCACGGTGGAGTCAAACCACCATCCTCCTACTTATAAAGTTGGCGCTCTTCCATTGAGCTAGTACCATTTAGAGAATAATGCAAAAAATAATCAAAGTAAACATGAGATAACAATTCAATCACTCAAGAAATTTCTATAAAATTAAAAATTAAAATACCATAATTCCACCTAAACACTAGTAGAGAAGTATAAATAAGAAAAAACTACCATAGTGTCATGAGCATGGAGAAAAGTAGCAGGATGCTAATGAGATATCATCTCTAACTCTTCTGAGGACTACATGTTATCATTGAATACAAAGAAATTAATGAAAATAGTTAAGATTGAAGTTATGCAAGATTCATGCACATTTAAAAATTAAGAAGTTAAACATTAACAAATCTCTCTCCTACCATTGATTATTTGTTATCATAGGCTTCCAAGGAGGCTTGTGACCATCTTTGCCATGCGATTCTAAAGCTCTTAACTCACACTTTGTGGTAAATGTGTTTGCCAAATGTTTTTTTCTTTTCTTAATGGTTATAAAAATTGTACATGAGTGGTCTATCAAGAGATTTGGATGGCATGGTTATAGAAGAGGAAGAGGAAGAGAGATGAGAACTTGGATTTAAACAAGGTTTTGATGGACTAGACTAGCAAGTTTGACATTAAGTACTTTGTGCATGCTCCTTACATGATAATGATCATTCTAATTTCCCTACTTTATTTGCATCTTCATTATAATTATGATGCCTTTTTGAAGAAGCACACTCCTTATTTTCTTTTTCATTAGTTAGAATGTGTTGTTTATCTATAAGGAATTTTTGTCCTTACATTTCATGCAATCCATATTCTTTCTTCATATCTGAAAAAGGTTTTGACCATGACATGAAAGGAAGTTTATTATCAAACAATAAGATATTTGCAAGAAGAGGGGATAACAATTGGACATATTGCATATGACAAATTTATATTACATCACATTATGACAACAATAGCTTTGAGTAACCATAACCAATTATTACAAATCTCACTAATTGGATCATATATTTTAACACTTGAATTCTAACAAACAAGAAGTATAATACAAATCATGTAAACTCACTTTGCATGAATAAATTATTCAAGACCAACTCCATCATTTTCTGAGGGTCTCTTGAAACTTGGTGGAAGTTCAACTTCCTTGTAAGAATTTTCCTTAGCATTGCTTGTGCCTACAAAAAAATCATGTGATATAGATTTACGAAGCATCAAAAAGTTTTACATTACTAGTCTTATAGCAATAAATTTGTTGACCTACATAAAAAAACAAGGCATAGTTTTCAAAGAATCACTTCATGAGAAGGCTGTGGATGAATGTTTTTCTGTAGGTCTTACTCTAAATGAAGATAACTTTGTTTGGAATCCATGTGACTAAGGTAGAAGATTGAACCTATAAATAAAATGATGTAATTATGGCCAATAAAGCCATCTAAATGTAATAAGATTGAGAAAATGTTAAAATATGCAAATGTTGCCAAAGTTGGGCATAATAGCCTAAAAGTCTAATTGTAAGGGTTCTTGGTATTCTATATTAAAATATTTTGTAAGGTCACTAATTTAACATCTCTTAATGTAATGGGACCATATTTAATGGGAAATACCCAAGGAGTACGTATGTTGTTAAAGTTCAACTTTACAACATCAAAGCAATGTAATTAGACATAATGGGGTTTGTTCTTGATTAGTTAGGAAGTTGGTTATTGGTTCCAAAATGTGGTTTCTAGTTGTAGAAAGTTATAACAAGTCTAGAAATACTACCAAAAGCCTAAGCATGAGAGGAGAGTCAGTATTGATTTCTACCATCAACAAAGATACATTTCTTCACTTTTCCTTATTCTCACAATAAAAATAGTTATATTTTAGAATTTATTCCTCTTCTAAATGTTATATATTAAAATAAACATGAATTTTACTTGTTAAAGTTCTAATTCAGCCACATCTTGGCTTTTGTATCATTCATTTTCATTTAGTATTAAGGGAGATATCATTTTTCCTTTGAAAAATGTCCTCACTACAGTTTCCTACATGAACGGTCTGATTGCAACACATTTTAACATGTTAAAAATTAAACATTTTCACATAATTTTTATTGGATGTGATGGAGGCATGAATCCTAAAAATCTTGGCTTTTGTTTGATCAAAATCCATCGAGTATTGAGTGAGAAATCCCAAATTTGGTGAAAGTTGTCTAAACCCTCTAGAAGGGGTTGCACATAAATTTCAGAGAGAAGTTGTAAGTATTATTGTATACACATTGAATCAAGTACAACTTAAAAAAAAATTACAAACAAGACACCTTATGAAATCTGGTATGGATGAACACCTAATGTTAGTTATTTAAAATCATAAGGTAGTAAATGATATATCAAGAAAGATGAGATGAAATGAAATTTTGATACCAAAATTGGTGAAGAAAGACTTATAAGTGCTCAAACCTAAGAACAAATAATATGATTGAAAGTTGATGTAAGTTGGATTGTTTGATGTGTCCTTTCCTTTCCTAAGGAATCACTAGGCTCTCTTCTTACCTATTAAGGCTTCCCTTTTTCACCCTAACCTCAAGAGGATATCTATCCTACCCTCTATACTTCACTCTCTAGTTACACCAAGGTTTTCACACTTCCTTCCTTCCTAGGGACATCTTCCTTAGTCTTTTAAACTCACAATTTCTTCATGAGTACTCTTCCATGCATTCAACATGGAGTGTGGGGTGAATATTACTATTGTTTAGACTATCCCTACCCTCCTGGACTCATTTTCCATAGGTTTCCTTATTAATTTCCTCAATCTTGACAAAATTGTCCTAGAAAGTCCTAGTTGAATTAGGCCTCCAAAGTTAGTTTTTGGGTTACAATTCCAAATTTTTCTTAACAAGGTGGAAAAATAATCTTAGATATGGATACCATTTTGGAAAAACTATGAGATTTTGTGGGTCTCAGGTTCCCAACCTGTCTGTACACTCCCTTGCTATTGTCATACCTAAAAATAAGGGTTTCTAACATTCTTAACAATATTCATGAGCGTCTGATAAAACATATGGAAAAACTAGTTTTCTAACCTTCTCCTTTGGCACAATGCTTCCTCACACATCTATCCTCATTTTGAAACTCTCAGATTGTAGTATCTAACACATTCAATCTATCAAATCCAACTTGCTAGCACTGTGATCACCTAGCCATGCATCTAAGGCTCGCCTAGGGCATCACTTTAAAAATAATTGTCAAGATTTTCCCAGCTTCTCCTTTTCTATGTAAACTATACAAGGTCTCCACTTCCACATCCCTAAAAACTATGATGAGTCCATAGTGAGGATTCATGGGGGATCCATTTTCCCAAAAATTGTCATAACAAAAACAACGAACAATCTATGTACAAATGATTTCCTAACTATGCACAAATGAACTCTAATCAATTTGGAATTTAAAATTAAAAGTTATGTAATGACATGAAAAATAGGAATCAAACAAAAAAATGAGCCTTTCAATCCATTAATTTGTACATGCAATCAAGAAACTCAAAAAATATCAAATTCTAAACTATATCTCATGGATCCACTTGCAAAACTTTGCTTATTTCAAATTCCAACCCTTGGAATGGGTTAATTTGGTGGTTTTATAAGTTTACCAAGAGGTTTTAATAACTATCAACCTCTTTCTTTCATTATGCAACTTTCTTGTCAAAAAGTTGTCAAGCAACTTTTCAAAGTTGCTAACAACTTTGACAACTTTTTACATTTCTTAGCAACTTTGAATTTCATCATTTGGGAACTTCCAAATTTGTTCACTATGATCTATTTATGATGTACATGCATGATTGAGCCTTTAGAGTGTCAATTTACATGATTTTTTCCATTTTGACCTATTTGAAAACTTTCACACAATTGACATCTTTCCCCAAATGACTTAGGTATAGCCTCCAACCTACACACAAGGATATAAAAAAATCATAGAGGAAAATATATTTGTAGGTTGCTAGGGTATAAGAACCATAACCCTAGATTAGCTTCCTAACACCCAAAACACCAACAACCTAAAGCAAGAAAACCTAGACCACCTAGAGTGGACTGAACCTAGTTAAATCTACCTATGAAAAAACCCAACCATGACCTCTAAGGTTCAAACAAATCTAACTGACTTGGCTAGGGTTAGTAGAAGCCAAAACCCAACATCTAGAGTTAGGACTAGGAGTTAGCTTAGGGCTCCTACACCAAAAGTGAAAATGTAAAGATTGATGAATTCTCTAAAAAAAATGAAGAAGATAGTGTAAAGCTACTAGAAGGATACAATGAATTGATATACTATGAACTTGTGAAAGTAGAAGCACCACCATAAGTGACTGCAGGAATAAGTAATGTTAAACTAACAACTAATAACCAAAATGTAACTAATAATGCAGATGGAAATGAAGAATTGTAAAACAAACCAGTTACCGTAAGATATATAAGGATAAATCATAATGGATCAAACTTAATTGGTGACAAGAATGAAAGAGTGTTAACTAGAAGTCAGTTAAGAATAAGAGATCCTACATGTTTACTATTAGAAATAGAAGTGGTAATAATGGAAGATGCATTAAAGGATGATGATTGGATGAATGCAATGAATGGGGATATTAGTTAGATAAAGAAGAACAAGACATGGTCATTGGTACCCAAGCTGAGTGAGAAGAACATTATAAGTATGAAGTGCATTCTTAGGAATAAGCTAAATGAAAATGCCGAAGTGATAAAAAACAAAATAATATTAGTTTGCAAAGGTTATGCATAAGAAGGATTAAATTATGGAGAAAATTTTGCACCTATTGCAAGATTGGAAGGAGTTAGAATATTGTTGGCTTATAGTGTATATAAAGGTTTCAAGGTGTATAAAATGGATGTAAAATCTAATTTTCTAAATAGAACACTTGAAGAGGAAGTCTACGTTGAACAACCTAATAGATTTTTTGATGAAAAAGGTAAAGATTTGGTTTGTAGGTTGTACAAAGCATTGAATGGATTAGAGCAAGCAATGAGAACATGGTATGAAAGACTACACTCTTGTCTTATAAGTATTGGATTTGAAAGAACATGTGATAACACCAATGTTTATTTGAAATATGATAATGAGGATGTAGTATTGATTGATGAAGTATTTATTGATGATATTATATTTGGAGGAAATGAGTTAATGAGAAAATCATTTGCTGAGGAAATGGGGAAAGAATTTGAAATAAGTATGATAGGAGATATAAAATTATTCATATGATTGCAAGTACAATAGATGAAGAAAGGTAAATGTATCAAATAGTTGAAGTACATAAAGGAAATATTAAAAATATTTGCTATGAAATATTCAAAACATGTTCTAGTACACTGATGATTATAGGTTACAAGTTATCAAAAAAGATGATTCTAAGGAGGGCAATGAATCATTGTATAGATCAATGATAGGTAAGTTGTAGTAAGTTGTTCATATTGTGATATTGCTATCAGGATTTAACTGTGTGATTTTTGGTTGTTCATAGTCAACTAGATATTGCACATGCTTATTGGAATAGTTGTGATATTTTTATCAAATCCTAAGCATTTACACATTGCTATTGCTAAAAGGATATTTATATATCTAAAAAACTAAAAACTATGAATTATGGTATGAAGAATAAGGTGATTTTGATCTCAAGGTATACACAAGTGTTGATTGGGATGGAAATGTTGAAGGAAAAGAACAAGTAGTGGAGCATTCAATCTTGGAAATATATTAGTTTCATGGAAAAGCAAGAAACAAAATTGTATTTTGTAATCTATTGTTGAAGCTAAGTATGTTACTACTGAAATTGATTGTCAACAAGTACTCTAGATCAAGAAAATACATGAAAGAACACATGAGGAGATAATATAACCTATTTTTATTCATTGTGACAACACTAGTTCTATAAACACATCAAAGAACCCAATAATGCATTCAAAGACTAAGCATATAGCAATAAAGTATCATTTTATAAAGGAACAGCTCTAGGACAAAGAAGTAAGATTGGAATACATTCCTACTAAGGAATACATTGAAGATATATTCACTAAGTCTCCACTTAAGGAAATAAGTATGATAGGAGATATAAAATTATTCATACGATTGCAAGTACAATAGATGAAGAAAGGTAAATGTATCAAATAGTTGAAGTACATCAAGGGAATATTAAAAATATTTGGTATGAAAGATTCAAAACATGTTCCAGTACACTGATGATTATAGGTTACAAGTTATCAAAAAAGATGATTCTAAGGAGGGCAATGAATCATTGTATAGATCAATGATAGGTAAGTTGTAGTAAGTTGTTCATATTGTGATATTTCTATTAGGATTTAACTGTCTGATTTTTGGTTGTTTATAGTCAACTAGATATTGCACATGCTTATTGGAATAGTTGTGATATTTTTATCAAATCCTAAGCATTTACACATCACTATTGCTAAAAGGATATTTATATATCTAAAAAACTAAAAACTATGAATTATGGTATGAAGAATAAGGTGATTTTGATCTCAAGGTATACACAAGTGTTGATTGGGATGGAAATGTTGAAGGAAAAGAACAAGTAGTGGAGAATTCTATCTTGGAAATAGATTAGTTTCATGGAAAAGCAAGAAACAAAATTGTATTTTGTAATCTACTGTTGAAGCTAAGTATGTTACTACTGAAATTGATTGTCAACAAGTACTCTAGATCAAGAAAATACATGAAAGAACACACGAGGAGGTAATATAACCCATTTTTATTCATTGTGACAACACTAGTTCTATAAACACATCAAAGAACCAATAATTCATTCACAGACTAAGCGTATAGCAATAAAGCATCATTTTATAAAGGAGCAGCTATAGGAAAAAGAAGTAAGATTGGAATACATTCCTACTAAGGAATATGTTGAAGATATATTCACTAAGTCTCCACTTAAGGAAATTTATGAATATCTAAGAGGTAGATTAGGGGTCCTACACCTATCAACAATAAACTAAAGTATGATGCAAGTTGCATTAGTTCATGACATAAGTTAAAAATAATGAGCATGAATTGATGTACAGGCAGATTACTTCAGGTAGGAAGAAGTCATGTCAAGTTGAAAAACACAAGAATAAATTAGAAATGGTGAAAGAACCAACAAAAAATTAATTGGGTATGGGACAAATTAAGAAGTTTAATCACATTTGGCATTGTTTCCAATGGGTGAGATGGTGAGAATAGATACATCTAGATAGAAGTGATGGTCGATAGACAATTAAGGGAGAAGGTGAGAGCATATAAGTGTTAGAAGATTGTTGCAAGCATGAATGTTGCTGATATTCCTATGGGGGAGTATTGTAGATATGTTACTATGATGATATGTTACATTCATGATTGAGTTTTTCATTGATGTCAACATAGCAGTTTTCTATGGTATTTGAAAGAAGAACAACAAAAAGATCAAGTTGGTATGGATGACTAGTTGAGTGTTTACACTATTTGATGTTATGGAAGATACTTTTGAGTATCTAGCATATGTAGTTAATGTTAGAAGAAGAAAGGATTAGTCTAGAAGAAGTTATGTAAGTTTTCGTGATGTCTGTTCTGAGATAGAGTTTATAGAGGCATGTTCTGATAAACTTGTTATATCTCTTAGCAGAGTTATTATTCTAAGGATCAAGGTTGAGGAAATGAAGAAGACATCTTGAGGATGATGTGGTTAAGTTCATTCATCATAATATTATGTTTACGAAAAGTTATTCAAGTTGCAAGGTAGAAGATCAATGTTATCACTAAGTATAACGTGTTCTTAATGTGGTCCTATATTAATTAATTGAGAAGGTCTAACAACTAACTTAGGGGATTGATTTGAGGACTTGGTATAAAGGAAGGACATTTTCCTTTATCTTAGAAGACATGAATTATATTGATGATGCATAACAAAGAGTGCATAATGCGAAGTGAGCAAAGTATTGCGGAAGTGAAGGAAACTTCATTGCTGAGGTTTTGTTGAGTGATCCAAGGTTTGATATTTGGATCTGAGGTTCATGACCTGGTCTACAAGGTTTGAAAGTGATTGGTCCAGTTGACAAGACCAAGGAAAGAGGAAGATAATAGTAATTTACTTGTTTGAGCAGTGAGCTCTTATTGTAGTTAAAATTGCATGTTTGGGCAATGGGCTCATCTTGAATACTTTGTACTACAACTCCTAATAAGGTTGGAATCTCCTAACAGGGATTCAAAGTCTCCTAATAGGGACTCATTGTACTAAATATTGTAATAGACTCCTAACAGGGTCCATCCTCTAACATAGAATATTTATATTAGTACATCATCTTATGGGCATCATTCCAACTGTGGTTTTCCCTTTGATCAAGGGTTTCCCAATCAACATATCCAGTGTAATTGTTTATGTGCATTTTATTATGGTTGCTACTTACTTTGGTTGAATGGTTAAAATTGTTTAAAGAAGATAAATGTTTTAATTGTTGGATAATTGGTTCACCCCTCACCACCTTCCCCCCCCCCCCCCACAAAGTTATCTTGGTGGACTATTATTTCTAGCAATTGGTATCAGAGCATTAGGTCCTTGAAGGAAAAGTTTAACAACTTTAGGAGATCATGGTGAGAGAAGATAGTCCTAATTTAGATAGTGGAAATTTCAACACAGAAGATAGAAACTCTTGGCAAGTTATTCAAAGAAGACATGAAGATCAAGGAAGGTGTTGATTTGGTTATGAAAAGAGAAAAAGAAGGTATGGAAATATTTTCTTGTGGGATATGTAATGAGTTTGGTCATTGTGCATCTACATGCCCTAAGACAATAAGGAAATCTAGAAAGAGTTTTCTTTCTAATTAAGATGAAGAATTTAAAGCAAGTATGGAAAGATTCTTGAATGATTATGATAAAGATAATTTGGTTAAGAAAGAGGAAGTATTAGAAGATATATATAGCCTTGGTAACTATTGTTGATCCAGAGGTTAACCATGAAAATGTGGAAGTTATCATTAAAAATAATTTGTAGAATGGGAATCAGATTGAAGAAAAAAGATCAACAGAAGAAAGAGTTGAGTTTAAGACTCTTAAAAAGAATGGCATTGTAGAGAGAAGAAACAAGTCAGTCACTGAAGCTGCAAGAGTTATGTTAGCAGAGAATGATGTATCCAAGACATTTTGAAGAGAAGCTATGAATACAATAGTCTATACTATGAACAAAGTACAAGTCAAAAAGGACACAAATAAGACACCTTATGAACTGTGGTTTGGTCACTCACCTATAATTAAGTATTTCAAAATTTTTGGAAGCAAGTGTTGTATCAAAAGAGATGATGATATTGGTAAGTTTAATGCTAGAAGTGATGAAGGTATGTTTCTTGGTTATTCATTAAAAAGAAAGGCTTATAGATGTTATAATTAGAGAACTAAGACTATTATGGACAGTGCAAATGTGAGAATTGATGAGAAATTCAGGATACAAGAAAGAATAGTTGATTACAATTTAGATGATGATGCTATTACTTGGTGCCATATTAGTCAAGTTCATTATTATTTACACACACTTATTCAAATTCTGTACAACTACTGAGCTCTTTAAGTAGTTTATAGTATTTTCCATGAAATTTAGTAGCCATTGAGATTCTATAGTTGCTACCAAGTCATTTGAACTAATTCTAGTGGCTACCTAGTAGATTCAGTTAGTGTGAAGTTTAGTAGTTCAAACCGAGTAGCTCAATGTATACCAAGTTTATCAGTGGTTATCAAGTTCGTAGTTCATGTGATGTGAAGAAAGTGTTTACTAAGCATTGCAGTGTCTACTGAGTTCTCAGTTCATGTGATGTGAAGACAGTGTTAACTAAGCCACTTCATGGTAACCAAGTGATTCAGTGTTTACCAAGTTGCATAGTATCTACCGAGTCACCAGTGTAGACTGAGTTCAAGACTACTTGAGGGTGATTAGTATGGACCGAGCTTCTACATCTACCAAGAGCATGACGGTTTCAAGTAGCAATAATGGATGTCGAGTATCAGAACCTCACCGAGCCAGTCTTCAAAACTTGGGTATCTTCATGTGGGCCGACCTTGTAATAATTGTGTTAACTTGTGTCATGGTTGACTTAGTAATTTTGTAAATAGGATTGGTATATATATATATGTGATGTATTGTATCATATTCGATATATAGAGGAAGTGCAAGCAAGAATGAGAATGCGAATATGAAAGCATATGTATTGTGAATGTAGCAGTTAAAGAATTGTAAAGGCCATATTAGTACAAGGAACAATAGTGACAAATCTATCATAGAAGGTGATTAGTACACTAAGGAATCTCTATTAGAAAACTTAGTTGCATATCAGAGATCTACCACTTCATCCTAACAGGTGAACCAGTCAAAATCCTCTAACAAGGTAGACCTAATAGTCTTTTCTAAATCTCTTTACTGAGTGCATACTTCATTGTATGTTTGTAAATCCTCTCACAAGGTGGACCTAGCAGTCCTATTTGCTCCTAACAAGTGTAATGTCCCCACTTTAACATATAAATTAAATAATTAATAATTATTATATATTAATATTAATATTAATATTAAAATAATAATATTTTACAAATAATATTATATTATAATCATGTAATAATATTATATTATATTGTAATCTGAAAATACAAATCTAATACAAGAATAATGATATTATCATTATGATATATTTTAATATGGTAATACTATATTAATACAATATAATATAAACATAGTTGATATATTAATTGTAATATAACTATTAATATTATATTAATTTTTATAACTAAGCTTAAAATATATATAATTATATAATATAACTATTAAATTAATATAATATATTATGAAAGGACGTGACTCTTACAATGAAAACATATATATAATGAATAAACTCTAGAAAAGGATCATTAGATAGAAATTATCAAAACCATCCGGAGAAAAATATGGCAAAAGAATTTATATAAAAGGAAAGTCATAGATAAATGATGGACCCCCAATTTGCGTTCATTACAAATGGTATCAAAGTCTGATCTTGCCATCCTGTGAAAGAAATTTCAAAATTCCTACTTGCTAATAAATAGCATCCAAACAGATAACTATGATGGTTGCATCACCATATTTTGGATTGTGAGAAAGTTTGCTAAGGACTTTGCTACGAATTGGAAGCCATTCTCCCTCTGCGGGTAGAAGATTGTCTATATCACTGTCTCTCTGAACGTTGTCAATGAAAATAAAGACAAGGTTAGTCACTTCTCTAAAGGCATTGGAAAGTTGCGCCCTGCCCTCGGCACAACTTTGTAGTACAATAATTTTGCCAAATAACTTGCGTAGAAGCTGCTCCTGAAGGATCTTAATATCATGTTCGGAACACTTGTGGTTAATTACAACTCTGGAGAATTTGTAGTCTATCAAGATGCTTTGGAAGCTATTGAAGACTGCATTGGCTATTGTCATCTTCCCTATACCATCTTGGCCATAAATAATTACAACAATCCTCAGTATTTCAATGTTGCTTACATTTACAAGATGAATTATCTCTTCATTTATTGTGATAGGAGAAAACTGAATAAATAAAAGCTATATTAATTTAACAAGTAGTTCTATTACATAGAATGGCAAACACTAAAAAGAGTAAAGCTAAACGACAATAAAAAACCACCTGCACTACCTTCAGGAATGGTTTTTTGGCAATGGGGAATGTATCCAAAATTTCACCCAGTACAAGCTCTGGATAAATGTAGCCTAATTGGAACTCAAGATTATCCATATAAGATTTCGTTGCGGAAGCAGATAACGAAAAAATCCTATAGAGGAAGAGGCAGTGAGAAGTAGAATATGAATAAATATTTGAAACCCTAGAAACCTTAAGTGGAAAGAAAGATGATAAAGCATCAACAATTCTATGAATCCTTACCCTTGAGGGTTACTATATGCCATTCACATAATGCAAAGAAGCGAACCCAGTACAATAAACTAGACCCCGTCGCTCAACATTTTTGTTTCCTTTGACTGTTCCATGTTGAATTTCAGAAGACCATACATGTACAAGAGAGGCTGTGCATATTCGATCCTGTTGGTAGAGAGTTTCTTCAATTCATCGATGATATACACCACAATAGACAACCCTGCTGCCTCCCATCTAATCATATTGTATTCTTCTTTTAGTACATCAACTACCACCTTCTCCACGTAATAACTCAATTTTTGTAGAAAGCATACCTGAAAATACAGACATCAATGTTAAGTCCTAGGGGCACACTCTTTCATCATTAAAACTTATTTTTGGTAATTGCAACAATCATTAAATAGGAAATAAGTACAGAGCCAGTGGCTCGGTGGTAGAGCATTATAAAAACAAATGAAATAATCTAGATTTGAGTTCTGTGCCTACTTTGTGAAAAGCTCAACATGATTACAGAGCCACACCAAACTCTAAAGCTCCCCTACAAGAGACTTTATTTTGAAGAAACATCCCGATTAAAGAACGGATTGGTCCAGAGGGAAAAAATGAGTCCCATATCGATAAATTAAGGATAAAGTGCTTTCTGAACAAACCTCAAATTGGCTATTTTTTCACCATACATTGGTATCGTGGGGACAATCTTTGTTGTAAAGGCTATTTAGCACCATGGACCCACTACTAGTGAGCAGGTCATATGTATTGAATAAGGTCAAAGGAAGGAAACTTATGAAGAAGGGAGAACCCTATAATAAAAGGTGAATCACATGCATGTCTTCAAAGAAGAAAATTAAGTAAAGGGGAGGAAAAATCAACTAAGAAATGAAGTTTTAATAGACCATCATCACTCCCAACTTAGTTGGTCTATGCCCCACACTAATCAAAATTGAATAAGAGACTTTAATGTGGGAAGTGGATATGAGGATTATGTCATACTCCCAAATCACCACTTCAAACACATAATGGTAATAAGGTATGGTAATGAGGTAAGTTTATATCTTCTTCATATGTTTTATTAAGAGATAATTGTTAGTGTCTTTCTTATTACTAACACATTTGTTATTGTGAAGAATATTGAATAATCTATCAATGATTCTAGTTACAAAGAAAGGAAATCAGAATATATGAAAATGAAATATAAATGGAAAATATATATATGAAAAATAAAAAATAAATGAAATATAAATAAATGTTGATTTAAGGAAAACATAGCAATTAGAATACATTTCAATTATAGTACAGAGATTCTATCTCTCGTCCAAATTATGTAATCTTAGATAGGGAGTTGGTGGGGGGAAAGGCGGAGTAATTTTGAGCACTTGTCAGATACGCTTGGATCTTGTTTCACGTGTCCTCTGCACCGTCATTCTACCATCAAGATGATTGTAACAAGGAGAGAGAAAGTTGTTTGTGTACTATAAGAAGAAATCTTTCAAATGAACTAAGTAAATTAAATTTAATACTCATCTTCTCATCCACATTATGATATCCTAAGGTAGGGAGTTGGTGGAGGGAAAGGCAGAGTAATTTTGAGCACTTGTCGAAACCGCTTGGAGCTTGTTTCATGTGCCCTCTACACCGTAAATCTACCATCTTATGATGATCGTAATAAGGAAAGGGATAAATATTCCTTCCAAAGGATTATGTAAATAAGAAAAGGGAACCCTACCACTTTCCTATGGAGTCTGCAATTAGGAGAGAACACCCTATTGTAGAGCTAGTTAAGGGAAAGATAGTAATGGCTCCTTTTCACAAGAACCTTTCTAGGCAAACAAGCAATCCACTAAGTAGACCACCTCATGTGGATGCCTAACACCCACCACTGGGGCCAAGGGGGGCCAAAGTTCTGCTCTTGGGCTTAGTATGGAACTAGCTTGGATTAAATTATTATTATTTGAATTTCTTTGAAGCTTATATATATTTATATACATGTACTGATGCTTATTTTGTGGTTGCAGGTTCATAAGCCTAATGAAGAAGTATAGTCATTGTGCATTGTTAATTTTAGGATCTAATCAAGGTTATGTATGATGTGTCTACGTCATGTATGCTTCGTGTCTTCATCTGTCTGCATCGTGTCTACTTTGTGTTTTCATTCATTAAAGATGTATTTATTATAAACCTTCTAGGCCTTTCGTAAGCAAATATGTTCTGTATCTATGGCAAAGCTTGTGTATAAAAGATTTTTCTTGAGGGCAAGCAAATTCGAGAGGGGAGGACTGTAATGTCCCCACTTTAACATATAAATTAAATAATTAATAAGTATTATATATTAATACTAATATTAAAATAATAATATTTTACAAATAATATTATATTATAATCATGTAATAATATCATATTATATTGTAATCTGAAAATACAAATCTAATACAAGAATAATGATATTATCATTATGATATATTTTAATATGGTAATACTATATTAATACAATATAATATAAACATAGTTGATATATTAATTGTAATATAACTATTAATATTATATTAATTGTTATAACTAAGCTTAAAATATATATAATTATATAATATAACTATTAAATTAATATAATATATT
Source organism: Cupressus sempervirens (assembly GCA_028749045.1). Classification (NCBI taxonomy): domain Eukaryota; kingdom Viridiplantae; phylum Streptophyta; class Pinopsida; order Cupressales; family Cupressaceae; genus Cupressus; species Cupressus sempervirens. The sequence goes on along the minus strand of CM053791.1, from coordinate 799,040,504 downwards.
ATGAAAGGACGTGACTCTTACAATGAAAACATATATATAATGAATAAACTCTAGAAAAGGATCATTAGATAGAAATTATCAAAACCATCCAGAGAAAAATATGGCAAAAGAAATTATATAAAAGGAAAGTCATAGATAAATGATGGACCCCCAATTTGGGCTCATTACACAGGGCAAATCATTAGAAGTGATCAATGTAACTCTTAACAGGCCAACTTTATGCTGCAGTACTAAAGTTTGTGGGTATCATCTGCAACCCAGTTTTACTTTCTATTTGGAAGGTTTCTAGGTCACCAAATCTCCATGTTCAAGTGTTGTGGATGCTTTTATGTTTTTAGTTTCTCATGCATGTAATTAGATCAGATGTGATGAATTAAAAACTAATTGGTTTATTGGATTAAGAATTGAATTGGTAGTAGTTTTAGAAGTTACTAATTCACCCCTCCCCTCTCAGTAACTTAGCATAGTCTTGAATATTTCCAATAATTGGTATCAAAGCTTTGTGGTTCGTAGGAGAAAGTTTAACAACTTTAGCAAAGATCAAGGACATGGAGATATTTAGACTTGACAAAGCCATTGACAATGGAAAGTTGGATCTGGAAATGACCATTGCCCAACTCAAGAAAGCTAAGGAGCAACTTTCCCAATCCCTGAAGAGAAGAAAGGAACTTGCAAATAAAATGAATGAGCATCTCTACATTGAAGAAAGAATTGGAGACTTTAACCCTTCATGTAGTTCAGATGAAGAAAATGATGTAATCAAAGAACTCCTAGAGAAGAATGGTTCCCTGCAAGAAGAAATAAGAAAGCTGAAAAGAGAACAAGAAATTCAGTCAGTAAGGTTATGTGAAGTCTTGGAATAGAAAAACAAGACAAAAGAAGAGATGGAAGGAAGGAACAATGAGATTTAGAACCAATCCCTTTAGCATGCAGATCTTATTGATTACCTCTCTAATGCAAATGAGGAAATCATGGGCCAAAGACAAATCAATGAAATATTGAGGAATGATCTAAATTTTGAAAGACAAATCAATGAAAGAATAAAAAATGAGTTGAGATCTAAAAAACAAATCAATGAAAGATTGAGAAATGACCTAAACACTTAAAAAGAAAATCAATGAAAGAATGATGAAATCTCAAGCAGACATGGATCAAGTCAATGAGAAAAATCTCTATAGGCAAAAAGGAAAAGTAAGAATTAGATACAAAGAAAAAGGCGAATCCTCCAAACAAGGTGCTCAAAGGAATCAAAAACCTACTTGCAACCACTATGGTAAGATAGGTCATGCATCTAACAAATGTTGGAGTAATGGAAAAGCAAAATTCAATGGAAAATGTTATAATTGCAACCAACATGGTCACAAGGCTAATGAATGCAAAGAGAAATCAAAATTTGAAGGCAACTATCATAAATGTAAGAAACATGGACACAAGGCATCAAAATGCAAAACAAAGACATTGAATCTTGCAGAACAAATTGTGAAAGCAATATTTGGTTGGGATTACAATACCTGGTGCAAATATCATTACTATGGAGAATATGGACACATTGGTATGAGTTGTGTCAAACATCATATGAGGAAAAGAGATACCATTATAAGATGTTTCATTTGTACAAAACTTGGTCATCTTGCCAAGAATTGTATGAATACTGGTAAGATTGAAGATGAGAAAAAGGAAAAAGATGATAACATTTGAAAGTAGATGAGACAAAAATGGATTCCTAAATCTACTAAGGATACTGCTTTGAGAAATGATGGTCAAGTCACTCAAGAATTGGGTGACTCTACCATTTCTAATTAAGTTCTTAAGGAAGAATTGGAACTAGGCTATCAAAGAAGACATCAAAATCAGTTCCAGTTGAAAGGTGACAAAGATCCAAATCCATATGTAAGATACAAAGGGATCATTGAGTAGATCTATATCAGTCATTAATGAGTTACCTTCTCTATTAAGTAAGGTTGTGTCATAGACCTTTTTAAGCAAGGTCAGGAGTAACAAAAGCACTTATGGTTACCAAGTCACGAAGACCTCGCTGAGTGATCAATACAGTGTAGTGGATGATAGCCTATTAAGCACAATGCTAACTCATCTACCACCGTAACGAGTACTAATGGCAAAAGTTTTAACAAAAGGCATACAAGAAAATTCATTTTTCACCATGAATTTTTGAATGATATTGCAAACTGTTATTTCTATGTGATCAAGTGACTTGAGAAAATTTCCTGTAGAAGCTTTCGAAGTTCTCTCAAGCTACTGAGCAAAATGGCATCCAACAACAACAACAAGGTCAAGAAAGGTTATGACATGTTGGTTCGAGGTGTTGAATGGAAGGCACCAGATTTCAAGCTTGTGCCCATGGTTACTAAAACCCTAGACCCTAGCAGAGCTCAATTGAAAATCCCTCCCAAGGTACTTCTTGTTAATGACATTAGAACTCATTTTAAATGTGTAATTTAAGAAATTGGTACTCTTGAGATGGATGATGCCCTGGCTCTGTTGTGTGTTGATGGAAACCTAAAACCTGAGCATCAACATTTGGAAACAAAAGGATTAACTCATATTCCCCATATGCCCTGAGAGTTTCAAATTAAGTGGATTAGGTATATCCTCAATCGGGTGCACAATGGACAACTGTGGTTGGAGCAGCCAATATTGATAATGAAAAAGATGATTCATTGAATCACTGGCCTTCCCATGTTCATCAAAGCCAAAATGACCAAAACCCTAGGTCGAACTAAATTAGAAAATAAAACCCTAGTTGAGTGGGATGGAAGAGGCATGAAAATAAGTAGTGTTATAGATGCAGAACTAAAGTTTGGAATTCATGTTATAGCTCACAAGATATATAGTTCAAGCCATCTTAATAGTGTACCTATGAAGCTGTGGATTTGGCATATAAAGTTGTGAAGAATAACTTATCTTATGACCTCGCCAAGTTATTACTGAAATAATTCAATAAGAATATGGAAAGTATTAGAACCTCCAAGAATAACTTATGCAAATTTGGTTCTCTATTAACATGTTTATTCTTTTATGTGTAAAATTTCTTCCCTTCCAAAGGCACTATAGTATAGAGAAAAGATGTGCCATAACTGTACCAAATAAATGAATACATTGCAAAAATGGGAGAAAACTATGGTAGCATCATGGACAACTACTTCGATATGTTCAAGGAAAAAATGAACAATAGGTTCAGGATACCCAATAAGTTAGTTGATGACTACAAGGATGATGTGTGCTTCATGGTTGATTGTGAAAAGCTGTACATCTAAGTAGTCAAGCACAAAATTGTGTGGATCAAGCCTCTTGGCTATGAGGTAAACATTCATGAGACCAAGGATATCATTGAAGCCCTTGTCAATGAACCTGTTGATCCCAAGGCCCCTTATTTTGGTACTTATGAAGAGGCTAAGGCAAGAATAGAGCTAGAAATAAAGCTCCCTCAAGTGGTTAATAAAGGGAAGAGGAGGATGGCCAAACTAAAATCAAGTGCACCTCTCATGTTAGCCGAGGGTAAAGGTGAAGATGAAGAATAGGCAGAGGATGAAGATGAATCAAAAGAAGAAGAAGAACCTCTAAAGAAAAAGGGCAAGGTAATCATCACCAAGCCTATAAAGGCATCCACTGCAGTCTTCACAAGGAGGTCATGGAAGAAAGGAAGTGACATTGTTCTCAATAGACCTCCACCCACCTTCCAAGAGAAATTGAAGCAAATGGAAGAAGGAGTTGGAATTAGAAATTTCAAATCTTTGAAGTATGAGACAAGGATAGAGGCAGAGCAGAAACAAGTTGAAGAACTAGTGCTGACCAAAATGGGTAAATAGAATTATTCACTAGACTAGATCGCCTCTCAAATCTCTAATGAATTATTAGAGAAAATAAAGCTAGGATGGGATTTTGCAATGCAAATAGTAAAAGAGATATATGCACAAACCCTAAGGCAGTTACTACCGAGCATAATAGATGCTGGGGTAAAAGAGTCTTTAAAGAAAAATGAAGAGAAAATGACTCTAAGATTTAATACTTGCTTAATTTTAATTAAGGCTATAGAGCATGTAGTTAAGAATGCTACAAACACTTGGAAAAACATTTATCATCTTTATAAACCAAGTGAATATCCAATTGAAGTAAAGGATGTTGATGAAGAAGAGGATCAAGAGAAAGATGAGGAAGAAAACATTGAAGAAGTGACTCATTTTGACAATGAGGAAGATGAAGGAGATCAAGGTGAAGAAGCTACCAAGGAAGGCAAGCAAGATGATGAGGAGACTAAACTAGTCAAGATAGTAGTTGCAGTCATTGCCTCTCTTCCTCACTCCCCGAGCAAACCTTTGACTACATCATGTATGGAGACAACTTTAGCAAGTTTGGATTTGACCACTACAGATACATCAAATGTCCAATCACTCTTTGCACCAACAAAGCTCAGCATATCATTGAAAAAAGTGATTTCTACTTCACCACTAAGCTATAGATTCCTTCTTCATTTGTCAAGTTGAGTTCTTTAGTCATCACCTCTCCAATTTTGGCCATTTTAGTCTTGAGTTCATCCATGGTAAGCCCTCCAGTTTTGTCTACTTCAATTTTGGATTCCACAATTTTGACTTCATCAATTTTGGATTCTTCTAGCATTTCTGTTGGTATTCTATCAGTTAGTGCATTATCAATTTGCACTGTAAGCCTAAATATGTCTACTATTGTTTCCATTCCAAGTATTAAAGCAATAAATCCAAGGACAGTTGAGCCTAAGGCTCAACCGAGTACAAAATTTTTGAAAGGAAAAGAGATAGAAGATGATATAGATTTAGATGAGGAAATAGAAATTCCCAAGTGGGATATCTATAATCTTTCTATAGATCAAATGCACGTATTTGGTGAACTTCTTTAGAAAAAAGGTCAAGTAGCAAAGATTGAGAGAAGAAAGGGATAGAGAATATAAAATTATAGATGATGCCAAGAACATTTTGATTGAGGTTATTGGAATTGAGGTTGATTCCTCTCAACCTATTTTGTTTCAGCTTGGAGAAGTAGTTCAAAAGTTTAAAGAGGATGCCGAGGGACAAGAGAAATTGGTTGAAAAGGCAGAAAATAAGTTCAATAATAAAGTGTTGGAGCACATTGCTCAACAAATTGTTATTTATCAAGTTGAGCTTTCAACAATTTTGGTCAATCTTGAGGTGTCTTGTTCAAATGTGTCATCACTTTTTGCAAATCTATGTGATGTCACTCAGTATACCAAGGAAGTTAAGGACAAATTGTCCAAAATTGATACTAATCTTAAGGCAAGTGCTTAGAAGTTGCAACTTGACCCCAATTCAAGCTCTGCACATTTTAAGAAGATCAAATTTTTGTCAGATATGCAAGCATAATTGTTAAGAGAAGAAGCAAGGATTCATACCACATTAGTTGATATACAAAATATGAGCCTTCCTATCATGGATTCTATGTAGAAACACATTACTTATTCAAAGGCCTTGATTTAGGATAACAACTTCTTTATTGCTGACAACATGATTGAATTGTCTATAGAAGTTCAAATTGTCATTCATACATGCAAGGTATTACAAGAAAATTGGGAGAAAACTTTGGCAATTACCCTCAAGGTACACTCTGAATTCTTATCTCATTTTGGTGTCTCCTTGTAAATATGTTGAATAAATCTTTGGCATTACTGTCAAAAAGGGGGACATGAGAATGAGATATGAGAGAAAAGCTATACGGGGAGATAGGTATATAAGAGAAAAGTTATTTGTACATAGTAGATCACATAGTATGGGGGAGAAATATGCTATGGTGGAGATATACTGTATATACCTTACAAAGATCAATTTTGAAAAATCTCAAAATATACCATCCTAATATCACATGGTGATGAATACAAGGTATTCAATTTTTGGGATGATAAGTGTTTTTGTCACTAATGCCAAAAGGGGAGATTGTTGACATATCAATTAAGTTTTTTATTAGTGACACACACTTATTCAGATTCTGTAAAACTACTAAGCTCTTTAAGTAGTTTATAGTATTTGCCATGAAATTCAATAGTCATCGAGCTTCTATAGTTGCTACTGAGTCCTTTGGACTAATTCCAGTGGCTACTGAGCAGATTCAGTTTGTGTGAAGTTTAGCAGTTCAAACCAAGTAGTTTAGTGTATACCAAGTTTATTAGTGGTTACCAAGTTCACAGTTCATGTGATGCAAAGCCAATGGTTATTAAGCATTGAAATGTCTATTGAGTTTTCAGTTCATGTGATGTGAAGATAGTGTTAACTGAGCCACTTCATGGTAACCAAGTGATTCAATGTTTACCAAGTTGCACAGTATCTACTGAGTCACTAGTGCAGACCAAGTTCAAGACTACTTGAAGGTGATCAATATGGACCGAGCTTCTACATCTACCAAGAGCATGACGATGCCAAGAAGTGATAGTGGATTCCAAGTATCAGAACCTCACCAAGTTAGTGTTCAGAACTCGAATATCTTCATGTGGGTCAACTTTGTAATATATGTGTTAACTTGTGTCATGGCTGACTTAGTAACTTTTTAAATTGGATTGGTATATATATATATGTGATGTATTGTATCATATCCAATATATAGAGGAAGTGCAAGCAAGAATGAGAATGCAAATATGAAAGCATATGTATTGTGAATGCAACAAATAAAAAATTGTAAAGGCCATATCAGTACAAGGAGTAGCAGTGAAAAATCTATCATAGAAGGTGATCAGTATACTAAGGAATCTCTATCAACAAACTCAGTTGCATATTAGAGATCTACTGCTTCATCCTAATAGGTGAACCGATCAAAATCCTCTAACAAGGTAGATCTAATAGTCTTTTCTAAATCTCTTTACCAAGTGTATACTTCATTGTAGGTTTGTAAATCCTCTCACAAGGTGGACCTAGTAGTCCTATTTTATCTTAATAGGGTAGATCATTAGAGGTGATCAATGTAAGTCTTAATAGGTCAACTTTATGCTGTAGTACTAAAGTTTGTGGATATCATCCCCACCCTAGTTCTACTTTCTATTTGGAAGGTTTTTGGGTCACCAAATCTCTGTGTTCAAGTGTTGTAGAAGCTTTTATGTTTTCAATTTCTCATTCATGCAATTAGATCATATGCGATGAATTAAATACTAATTGGTTTATTGGATTAAGAATTGAATTGGTAGAAGTTTTAGAAGTTACTGATTCACCCCTCCCCTCTCAGTAACTTAGCATAGTCTTGAATATTTCCAACAATTACTAAGCCAAGGAATGATGAGGTATTTCTTGAGACTAATAGTGATTTGCAAAATGAAAGAGAGCCAAGGCAGGAACAAAGCTCAGAACCTTCAGTAGAGCTAAGAGTTGAAATAGAAACTCCTACTTTAGGAAAGAATATGATAAAGAATCACCCATCTAAGTAGATCATTGGAAGCAAAGATAAAGGTGTAACAACAAGAAGCAGAGCCAATAAAGAACTATGTTTGATATCTCCAGTTGAACCTAAGAATGCAGGTAAAGCATGTAAAGATGATTTTTTGAAACAAGCTATGAAAGAGGAATTGGATTAGATAGTAAAGAATGAGACATGGGAATTGGTCCCCAGACCAATAGACAAGAATATGATAGGAACTAAATGGGTACTTAGAAACAAGATGAATGAACAAGGTGAAGTTGTAAGAAACAAAGCAAGATTGGTATGTAAAGATTACTCACATCAAGAAGGGATAGAATATGAAGAAACTTATGCTCTAGTGGCTAGAATAGGAGCAGTAAGATTATTATTAGCCTATGCAACACAAAAGAGATTCAAAGTATATCAGATGGATGTCAAGTCAAAATTTCTAAATGGAGAACTTGAAGAAGAAGTGTACATTAAGTAGCTTGAAGGTTGTCCTTTGACAGATGACAAGGACATAGTATGTAGATTGAGGAAAGCATTGTATGGCTTGAAGAAAGCACCAATAACCTGGTATGCAAGGTTGGACAAACATTTGACAAAGCTTGGTTATAGTAAAGGTATGGTAGATAGTAATTTGTATTGGAAAGAAATTGATGATGGTTTGATGATTTTGTTAATATTTGTTGATGACATCATATTTGGAGGAAATGATGAGGAAAGTAAAAAGTTTGCTGAGGAGATGAAGAAATAATTTGAAATGAGTATGATAGGAGAGATGAAATATTTCCTAGGATTGTAGATTGTATGGAATAGAGAAGGAATCTTTATTTATCATACTAAGTATTTGAAATATTTACTAAAAAGGTTTGGCTTAGAAATATGCAAACTCGTTCGAACAACTGGAATGAGTATGATAGGAGAGATGAAATATTTCCTAAGATTGTAGATTGTACAAAATAGAGAAAGAATCTTTTTTTATCATACTAAGTACTTGAAATATTTACTGAAAAGGTTTGGTTTAAGAACATGCAAACTTGTTGGAACACCTATGATAACTAGATGCAAGTCATCTACCAAGGATGAGACACCTACTGTTGAGTAGAAGAAGTACAGATCTATGATAAAAGGATTGCAATATCCAACTCACACAATGCCAGATAAAGAAAAATGCTATTGGAATTATTGTAAGATTCCAAGCTAATCCTAGAGAAACACAATATGCAACAGTCAAAAATATATTTAGATATCTAAAGGAAACATCTGAGTTTGGATTATGGCATGACAAATCTAATGATTTCACTCTAAGTGCTTATACTGATGCTGATTGGGTAGACAGTATGGATGGTAGAAAAAGTACTAGTGGTGGAGCCTTCTTTCTTGGAGGAGGATTGGTTTCTTGGTTAAGCAAGAAACAAGATTGTACATCGCAAAGTATAGTAGAAGTAGAGTATGTTATAGAAAAAAATAATTGCAATCAAGTCATTTGGATGAAGCAGATGCTAAAGGATATAAGAATAGAAATCAATGAACCTATTGTCATACATTGTGACAACACAAGTGCAATAAATATGTCTAGGAATCTAGTGTTGCATTCAAGGACTAAGCACATTGCTATTAAGTATCACATGTTGAGATAGAAAGTTGCAAGAAAGGAAAACAGATTGGAGTATGTGAGCACTTGTAGTGCCTCCCCCATTTGACTTCTATAAGTCATCTTGATGGATGCAACCTTGTTGATCTTTTGATGTGATGGATCATGATTGTGACCATGAGTGGTCTACACCATTGAGGTGTTTGGATTTATGTTTTTGTATCTATTGCTCTGATTATGCTTTAGCTGATTTATGAGATTATGATGTGATTTGTGGTTCACTAAGGTTTGTGCCAGTGCTTACCAAGATCGATGTGATATCATGAGGTTGCTCCATGATTACCCTAAGATGTGTGCAGAGATTGAACTATGTGCTATTACCATGCTACACTGGACTAGGTTCCTGTAGTAGTGGTTAATCATGTTTATGACTATGGTTGCTTAGATGTTTTAAGTGCCTCCTTTTTGTTGTTTAAACAACCATTATTAATGCTTAAATTAATTAGAAATGGATTTTCCATGTTGGATTCATTGGTTATGTACTGTGTATATTTACCTTCTTATATTTTGATCCGAGAGATATTTATTACTCATGTTATGTTTTACATTTGAGATGACTCGAGGGTCGAATGTTATACCTTGATTTTAGTATCATAGATGTTAGATTACTATGTTGTTCAGTCGATCATATTGCATGATAATGCCATTTGGAGATGATAGTGTGTTTTATGATGATATTTGGTTATCTGGTATTTGGACATATCACTGATTATGTTATGTGATGGATTTAATGCTATGGTTATTTACTTCATCCCTGCGTTGTTATGCTTTATGCGAATGCGAGTGATGTAAATAGATTATTTTGATATAATTAAATAAATGGTTAAATTAGGTGATTTAATGCATTTATTGATACGACCATGTTATTATATGCAATTGTACTTGATCATGTTGTTTAGTGTGCACAATTTATATCCTTGGCAGTGGCACATGGAGTTAATGATTCAACTATTCATATTTTACCAATGTCGTCCCTACATGGTCAATGTATCCTTATTTTAAATGTTTAAATTAAACCTTTTGGTGATTATTAAATCTGAACTCATTTGCATTATGTGATTAGACTAGTGAGAGCGTATGCATTTAGAGTTTCGCATTGTCATGAAAGTTGTCAAGGAAATTTCTATCTTTTGGGTTTTCGAGATTTTTTAATTGACTTATTTTAATTTCTTGTAGCTTTTTCATAGATGAATTCCTATTTCTAGGATACCTTGTTTTTCGTTTGGGTTGATTCGAGGTTTAACTAGGTTGGCTGGTTATTTGCCCTAATCAATTATTCACTCAAAAAGTGAATAAATATCCAAAAAGGAATTTAATTCCTCACTTCTCACTTTCGAATTAGAAAGTTGGAGAGTAAAACCCAAAATCCTCTTCATGAGGATTTATTGTTTTGTTCATTGTGAGAGCTACGGGCGTGGGATAGTTGCGAGGTTGAGCTCATTGGATCCAGCTCAAGGAAACCTTGGATTGCCGCAATTTTTAGCTACTTCTATGGGCTATTTATTTTATGGTTCAGATTTCCATTTTTCCCTTTTGGCTATGAGATAGGGCTTTCCTATTTTATTGTTTCAGCTCCGTTTCTACTTTTGTTTTTGGTAGCCATTTGTTTGGAGGCTGAGAACTAGTGTTCCTCTCCATTTTTGTATGCTAGTTCTACCTAATTGGGCAGGTGCAAATATTTCCCTATTTTTTGGGATGAGGGTTTGGGGTTTTGCACCGTTATGCTGGCCATTTTTGTATATGGTGTCTAAACTCGATTATTTTTTGGATTTTTGGGATTTTTGTACCCAAAGGTCAAATGGGTTTTAATTTTGAAGTTTTTAACCTCATTTTGCGTGCTACCCTATTTTCTCAGGGTTTCTCGGCACAAGTTGGGTCATGGACCTAGATTATCCATTTGGATATTAGTTAGACCTTTGTTGCACTTTTATGTTGCATTGGGGTGCATGTCGCACCTATACTCCCGAATTTGTGTTCAGTTGAGTGATTTTATACCTGATGTTATGGTTTCTTTTGGACCTTTGCTTTTGTTTTATGGACACTAGGATTCGTGTAGAATCCATGCTCCTGGATTGAGGCCGGTTGAGTGAGTTCATGATATTTGGTCTTGTTGCATCATTGGGATTCATGTAGAATCCATACTCTCAAATTGAGGCCGATTGAGTGATTTCATGATGTATGGTTTTATTAGTTCTTGGGATTCATGTAGAATCAATCCTCCTAAGTTATTTTTGGTTGAGTGTTGTTTTGCATTGTATTCTCATCCAGTCCTTGTCTTATGATCTTCATGATGGTGGTGCACCACACATGAGTACTTGTGCGTACATTTATCAAGTGACTTGTGAGGCATCTTCCATGGTATTTTTGAAAGTTATGATCATTGGGGTTGGGTTGGGAATATGCATAGCCATGGGCACTTGTCATAGGATGAGCATGGGTAGGGTAGGGTAGCATATGGAGGGGCTTCTATCTCGCAGCCTGGTGACTATTTCCTAGTTGGTAGAGGAAGTTTTTCATAAGTGATAACTAAGTATAATATGTGTTTGGTAATAAAACTTAAGATAATTAAAAAGAGCAATTGTGCACCTTTTGTTGGGAAGTTGATGCTGCCTAGAATTGTGTACCTTCTATTGGGAAGTTGATGTTGTCAATACTAGCTTGGGCTTGTCGATGCCAAGTGATTCTCCATGACGACAGCCCCTAGTTAGTAGCCTATGGAGTTTTTAACTAGGACTTGTACTCCTTGCATTGTCTTAGGTTCTTGGTTATAGCCATAATACTATTGGAGCACACTTGGGCACCTGCATCACCATTTTGGGCCTCCAAACTACATTTTGGGACCCTAAAACTGCATTTAGATGCTACTATAGGTCCTCATTCTACATCTCACCCAAAATGACATCTTGCACCCAAAATCTCATTTTACATCTTAGGACCTTTGCATATTGCATATCTGCTTAGCATCACCAGCATTTTGAGCCCCCTAAACATCATTTTGAACCCAAAACCTTTGAATTTAGTCAAAAATCTGAACAAAGTATGAGTCTAGGGTATCTCCTAGTGTTGATATATGATGGATCTTGACTACTCCTTTTGTCTTTTTAATCATTTTCTTTGGTCAAACCTTCTCTATGTCTTGATAGATTTGACCTTGTCATCTTTATCAACTTGATCTTTTTTTCTTTTATCACCTTTTGGTCAAGATCCAAAGTCCATCTTCACAAGGTTAAATTCTTAGACAAAATACTTTCCAAAGATTTCACCTAAGTTCAAAACCTTGCATATACCCTTATCATTAGCATCATCATATCCCTAGTCTCCCTAAACATCATTTTGACTTAGCTTAGTGTTATATCCCCTTCATCTTGCATTGTTCAAAACCCTAGCATCATTCCCACTATCAAACCTTATTAACTTGCCTATCAACCAAATTTTCTTCTTGATCACTTATCCTCACTTTGCATAATCCAAACGTCATTATCAACCTTAGCATACCATCCCTTGCATAGTCCACCTTGTATACACCAACCTCTAGCATCATTACCAAGTCCTAGATCCAACCCTAATCGCTATTTTGCATATCATAGGGTCATTTTCATCCCCCTTTAGTCAAACTTCAAAACACCATTCACATTTGCATTTGCATAGTTTCCCTAGGACATTGACACTTTTTATGTCAAAACCCTATTTCATTTGGCACTTTCCTAGTTTCATAACATCCCTAAACACCTAAAAGTCCAAAACACACACATATCTTGCATTCCCACATCCTAATTATCAAATTTTGACCTGTTTTATCAACTGTGCACTTTAGGTGCATAGTTGGTAGTTTTAGTGCACAATTGGTAGTTCTAGAGTGCACTTGGTAATTAGGTATTTTGACTTAGGTTCTAGAACCCTAATTTGCACTTCTATAAGCTTTATTTCATCCCAAAACCTTGGAAAACACTCAAAATCACTCAAATCATTCATTTTTTGCATTTTAAGCACCCTAGTACCTCTGTTTAGAAACTGTATACCTTTTGTTTACCAACTACTTACCTTCAGGGCCCCAAGTGCACCAAGGGAACACTTGGTACTATCTAAGTGTATTTGGTAGTTTAGGTGCACACTTGGGAGGCAGGGAGTCCATTTAGGTTTTCCTCTACTACATCTTCATGCATAGGTATCATGCCAACACTCACTAGGACATAATCAGCCCAGAGACCCGAAGAACTTTATCAACCCTTGTTTTCTAAGGTGTAAACACAACCAAAACCTCAACCAAGACAAAATAAGAGCAAGAAAACCCAAAAAAATTTTGATAAAGACCAAATCAAGGCATCACAACCATTACTTGTGGACCCCTTAAACATTTATCCACAAGATCACCATAATCAAGAGATGTCACAATGAACCCTAAGCAACACACCTACTATGAGGTTTCCTTCAAACACTTCCCCTAAACATGGGATGGTTCAAGGGAGTTCTAGCTTTGAACCTATATTCGTGCTGATACCACTCAGAGGAGGAAGTATACCAACAACACTCGAGGATGAACAAACACACTCCTTTGAATTCAAAAAACCCAACAAAAGCACCTTCAACCCTAATACATCAAACACACAACAAGGTACTATAAACCTAAGTGATGACTTTGAAATTGATTATGGCATCACTGATGAAGAAATGGCTAGGGCATATCAAGACAAAAATTTCCGCAAGAACTTCAAACTTTCAACAGCCCAAGAAATTGTCAAGCTTAATCCACACTTAAAAGGACCTAAGACCAAACACCAAACCAACACAACAATTGAAAACATGGAACCCATGATCAATTTGGACTTAGATAAGGGAAAACAACCTTTGGAGTTTTCAAACACAATAATGGCACCTATAAGGTCCCATCAAGAATCAACCATCGAAATCCTCCAAAGCACATTTGAACACATCAACATTAATCCCTTGTTTGATGAACCACAACCAATGAAGGGAAACAAGACTCTTCCTAAATATTCCAAGAGGACGTTAAGACTTGATCTCAATCACATGATGCAACAACAAGATGTGCCTAAAAGGATTTGAACTCTAGGGATTCCAAATGTGCCTCCTTTGGATGAAAATCAACAAAGTGCACCTTTGCTCCTAACCTTACCAAATGTTATGACGTCAAACGTTATGGAGCCTCCCATGAGTACACTATGTGAAACATCAATTGTAGCCATCCCTATTAGCATGCAAAGGAAAAGTGTTATTGACATTATGCCCATTCCCAAGAGGAACACAACACATTGTCAAGTTAATATGATGTCCCAAAGAGAAACCTCTAACACACAAAGGTTCCAAAACAACAATACCAACATGGTGATCAATTCTCAAGGACATAACCAACTACCTCCACAACATCAACCTATAATACTCTGAGGACTTAATGTTTCCAACACACATTTGACATTTCAACAACAACCTCAACCACAACAACAACAAAAACCTCAAGTGGTGCAAGTGTCCAAAATCTCTAACACGTACTCCAATGTAAATCCACTTGACTTACACACAATGTACCAACAAAAATTCTAACAACAAGCCATGTTTGCTAAACAACAAGAGCAACTCAAACAATAGTTGGAATACCAAAGGCACCTTGAGCAACAAATTACATACCAACAACATGTGTTACAACAATAACACGTGCCACAACAACCCCAATAGATACCTCTACAACACCAATCATATACATGGTCTCACATACAACCAATAAAGGTATCCCAATAACAACTACAACAAGTGACACAACAACAACACATGGTACATCAATCATAGCCGATATTGCAACAAGTACCACATCAAATACCACAATAAGTATGCTAACATCTATCACAAAAATGACCCTTTTGTCTTCGAGGTACTAACATACCTCCACCACCTAGTGACACATCACTAGACTTGTCAGACACATAAATGTTCGAATTGAGTAGACATAGTTCTTGCCACAACAAATGGTCTACTCATAGACAAAAATGAGTTGAAGGAAAGGCTATTGTGCAAAACCCTAATGAAGAGCTTATACAACAATTCAAACAACTTTCCAAACAAGTTGAGGTATTGGGAGTCCAAAAGAAACAAGCTCTATATACAAAAGAGACCTACGTCTTAATCCATTTGATAAAAGTCTATATATGCCTCCATTCCCAAAACACTTTGAGGCTCCAAGATTCAAAAAATATAGAGGAAAAGGAAACCCCATTGATCACATCCAAGAAATATGTGCTTCTTGTACCAAACTCAATGATGAGCCCACTTACCTCATGTGATTGTTCCCTCGTTCTCTAGGTGGGCCTGCACTTGAATGGTACTCCAAACTTCCTAGTACTATCAAATCTTGGTTAGAGCTGGAAGAAGAATTCATGTGTCACCTTGCCTTTAACATTACAAATGAGGTGACACTTTTTGATTTGTGCTCAACTAAACAAAAGATGGGAGAATCATTTATCACATTCTTACTACGTTGGAGAAGCATAGTTAGTCAATGCTCACTAGACATTCCTAAAGAACAACAAGTTAACCTGTGCATTGAAAACTTATTCCCCAACTTAATGTATGAACTCAAAATAAAAACTCCAAGCACCATTTCTAAACTAATGAAAAAATGGGCTAGTATTGAAGATGCTCTTATCCATAAAGGAATCCTCAAGACGAACAAGGAAAACACAAACACCAACTCATCTAATGAAAAGGCAAAATTTTTCTCCAAAATCAAGAATGTGACTAATGATGACATTGTGGATGCATGTACAATTAGCATAGTACAACCTCAACTAACTAAGGTGCAAACCCTATGATTCACAAACTCCTAATCAAACATCACCTCCACAATAGAAAACTAAGACTCCTATGCAAGATGGACCTCGACGACATCCTAGAACCAAAGATAGAAAATTCACACCATTTGGGATACCTCTTGAGACTTCACTTCAACAATTACTCAATAATAACTTCCTACAATTACCCCCAATCAAAGATGAGCCACTAACTAAAGCATCTTGGTGGGATGACAAAAAATTCTGTGATTACCACTGCACCAAAGGAAATAAGACCTCATCATGTTTCTAGCTAAAACATGCAATACAAGACCTTATTGATGATGGTGTGATCATAGTTGATCCATCATGACTAGCACCCAATTCTAATCACACTATTTTTAGAGATCCTTTGGGTAACCACAACAAGGAGAAGGCCTCTTGTTCAAACTTAAACTCACAAGGTAATGTGAATTACACATGCACTGGATATGACTACACCATCAACTATCTCAATTAGTCTGATTCCTACATATCCACATTCACCTTAAAGGCTGAAGACCCTCATTGGACTATCACTACACAGTGTGCCAAGATCACCCTACTTGGAGCTCCATCTAGACCTATTGCCTCTACTAGACCTGCACCCTCTAGTAGACCTACTACTCCTACTTCATCTGATTATAGCCTTGTTGAACAACTCAGCAAGACCCCTGCACAGATATCCATCTTGGACCTACTACGTACATCTCCCCAACATTAGAAGATCTTGGATCAAGCCCTTAAAGAGTCAGTAGTCCCATATAACATTGATGTTTCCCAATTCTAAGCCATGGTGGGGAACCTATCTGCATCACAACATATCACCTTTTCCCATCAGGATATTCCTAAAGAAAAACCCAACCACAATGATCCTGTTCACCTTGAAGTCTTTGTCCATAATGTTAAGGTTAGACGTGTCTTGATAGATGGAGGAGTAGGGTTGAATATTTGTACACTTAAAGTTGTCTTTGGGTTATTCTGAGGACAATGTGGATCCCTCTTGAAGAATTACAATAAAAGCCTATGATGATAGTGAACACTTCTCTATAGAAGTCATCATCTTACCTATTAGGGTTGGTCCAACTACTAAGAATACTTTATTCTAGGTCCTAGATATCAAAATAAACTGCAACATGATACTAGGACACCCTTGGATCCATGCTATGAAAGTAGTGCCCTCTATGTATCACCAATGCTTAAATTTTTTCTATAATAATGTAGAGGTCACCATCCCTAGTGATTCAGATCCTTTCTAGTTTTGTGCTAATCTGAGAGATGCTATTGCATAGCAAGTCCCAACAAACAATGAAGCACAACTCACAAATTCCTCTAAATATGTGGATGCTGATATACTCCTCAGTAAGGCCAAGGAAAAGATAAGGATTGAAGACAAAGGGTGTGGAGAATACTTTATGTCCCAAGTATCCCACATTAGGGATTCTCCCCAATGTTATGGTAAATCACATCTACTACAAGACCAAAACTTTGAGATCAGTATACAAAATGCCACTTCTATTAATGAGAATACATTTATATGTATTGAGAAAGCAAAAGTTGAACAAAAACCCACTTTGGTATATCCTAACAAGTATGGACCTGGGTTTACTATCATGCAGAAACAAGGCTATGATGGCTATAGTGGTCTTGGATATCAAAAACAAGGAATAATTGAACCTATCACTACGAAAGGATGACCTTCTAGTTTAGGGATTAGATTCAAACCATTATGAATAGGTCCTCCTAGTACTATGGTACCTATGCGTAAGACTATGGATGTTTTAAATGATAAAAAGGCATTTGAGGATATCCAACCTAAAACCAACATTCCTCCAGCTTCTAAGCATGACCCCAATTATACCACTAAATTAGATATCCATATATATACCTTTGACCAATGCCCATTCAAACACTGATGATGACATCCTCTCAAGTTATCTTGAATTGTTGGATTGGGACCAACGTGGACCATTGATTTTTGATCGATTCAACAATAATGATGCTCTTGCAATAGACTTTGAAATCTATGAAGGCATTAAAATTGGTGATCATAAAGAGATAATTTCCCCTAAAGTGAATACATTGGCATATATTGGGGAGCCAACTCCACCTTCTAGTTGCAAAGCAAAAAGGGAAAAAAATTGACAGGAATAGGTCTCTTGGTGAAAACCGAAAGGCATTGTTAGACCATCAAAATTCAAAGGCTAAGCAACTCCCAAGGATACAAAATGCAAGAGATTATGCCATGAATATTAGGGTTCTAGTGTTCAACATACCACAAAGTCTTTTTGAGCCCTCTCGATCAACATTCATGCGGGAAGTCATTGGTCTCAATCGTCCTAATCCTTCCTTATATCTAGATGCTTATCCCCAAATCTAGCTACCTAACTTGTCCAACACCCAAAATCAAACCTCTATCCAGTGAGCCTCTGCACATGTCATCATCAATGACATCCCATATAATAATCCTTGGACCCATTTATCCTTAGATGCCTTGATTTGCAAGAGGCAGACACTGTCTTACATATAGTACACAATGGTATATCTCGACGCCTTTCCAGTGGTTTGATTTTAGCTACAAACTCAGAATGAATCCTACGTAGTTATGATCAGTCATGGATCTAGAGATTATCAACTTCTCAGCATGCATATTCTCAAGTACTATACTTGACTCTGTCTAAAAATCCTGAAAAAATTGAAAAAAGTCCTAAAAAAATAAAAAAAAGGCAAAAAGTCATGAAAAAAGAGAAGTAAAAAGTGAAAAAATCCATGAAAAAATGGGTGCACTTGGGTGTGTTTTGGGTGCACTTGGGGTGGTTAGATGCCCAGATTGCTCCCAAAGCCCCTATGTTGCACTCCGAAGGCCATAACTTTTGCATTTCAAGTCTAATTTTCAATCCATTAGTTGTGTTGGATTTGTATCTTTGTTGTGAACAAAATGAGATATTATTTTCATTATTTAGTCGCTATCTTGAGTGGTAACCCCTAAAAATACTCCCAGTCTCCTAATTGACCCCCATTCTGCACTCCAGAGCCCATACCTTTCTCATTTTAGGTCCGATTTGTGATGCGTTAGTTGATATGGTTTTTTCTGCTCATTGTCGACAAATTGAATTATCATTTTCTTATCTCAGTCAATTTCTTGAGGGGGCACCCGTATATCACCCCTAGTGGGGCATCATGTTGTGGCTTTCTCATCAATGTTCTTTGACACAACACTCTAAATCACATTGTATCAAAGAGGGGCAAAATGTAGACACTAAAAAATGGTTCAAATCTACCATTTCATCACATTTTCGTACTAACTCATCCCATTTTATCATTCCACTAACATTGATCTTTTGGCCAACTTGATCATATCTCAATAGTATTTGGCATCATTCGTATCCTCTTTTACATCAATTTTATATCATTTTGAAACCATTTTAAATCAACTCAAAATCACCCCAAATCAACTTGGAATCACCCAAAATCAGTCTTAATCAACTTGGAATGTGTCAAATATCCCAAATCAATCATCATCTTTCTAATCCTAGGTATTTTTGTGCCTTTTAGTGCCTTGGAAACCTATCAATCTATCAAATCTTATCAATTTGAATTTAGTACTATCATGGCTCTAGTGCTAGGTCAAACTATCATTCATGTCATTCGATCTTTGACATTATTGAGTCTCTTAGTTTTAGATCATAGAATTTTCAACTACTAAATAACATTGATAGTGTCCACCAATGTTATTTTGATCAACCCAATCAACCAATCTTGATCTCGTAGCATTTACAATGTTAGTTAAATGTTACGTGTCCTTAATTCATGTCATGTGTCCTTGGCATGCTATCAATTTCAATCAATCAATAAATTTGACCATGGTTTTGGTCTATCCATCATCATCATAGTTGTCACATTTTCATCAAAGGATACAATCATACTTATTTAATCAAATTGGCCAATCATCTACTAATTCTCTCTATAGGATTAAGTAACCTATAATTTAAGCCTATGTCATTTCACTAATTCTTCTTCTTAACTAACCTTCTCAATTAATTAATTTTATTAATTAATTGATTCATTATTCATGAACCATGGAAATTCTAAATTTCCTAAGTCATATTGTCCACCATTAATTCTATTTTTACTAATTTCTATTTGTGTGGAATAATGGATTTTTAATTCAAATATTCCACATAATATTAACATCATCATGACACATGGGCATGGCACATCATGGATTCTCCATTTACACTTGGCTAAGATATGTCATAATCCATATATTCTTATTCTCTTACGCACATCCATATTTGGCTTCTATTGTCATAGATTCTTGGCTTTAAGTGGGGTTGAGGTGTCACATGATGCATCATAGAACATCTTTTATTTATAACCATATTTGATTCTCAAAGTGTCATACAATCTTACATTTGGCATCTTGTGCCATATGCATCATGGGTTCTCAAAGGAATCTCTTGCCAAGTTGCATATCCAAGGTGACAAGTCCAATGCTCTCATCTTCCATGTTAATTATAAAATGAGCATTCTTCCTCTCATTTCTGGTCCCTAGTTTCTTAGTTTTTGCTCTCTCTCTCTCTCACACACACACACACAAAATAAATAAATCACATCTTCTAGTATTCTCATCGCATTATCACCATCGTTCTAGTATTCTCATCGCATTATCACCATCTAGGCTTTTGCTTCAACATTATGTGCACTATAGGAAATTTGGAGCTACATTACATGGAGAAGAAAGAAGGACATGGGAGCTACAAATGAAAGAGGGGTTTTCTAACTTTGTGTTGCTTCCTTTTTGTTTATTTGGCTTTCATGTAGGTAGACTAGAGGGTGTCAATGTATGTTTAGTGAGTTTTTGATTTGCTCATAGTATGTCAGACATTAGCCTATTTTTTGGTCCTACAATTAACCCATAATTTAATCCTATGTAATTTCACTAATTATTCTTCTTAACTAACCTTCTCAATTAATTAATTTTATTAATTATTTGATTCATTATTCATGAACCATGGAAATTCTCAATTCACTAAGTCATATTTTCCACCATTAATTCTATTTTTACTAATTTCTATTTGTGTGGAATAGTCAATTTTTAATTCAAATATTCCACATAAAATTGACATCATCATGCCACATGGGCATGACATATCATGGATTCTCCATTTACACTTGGCTAAGATATGTCATAATCCATATATTCTTATTCTTTTACACACATCCATATTTGGCTTCTATTGTCATAGATTCTTAGCTTTAAGTGGGTTGGAGGTGTCACATGATGCGTCATATATCATCTTCCATTTATAGCCACATCTGACTCTCAATGTGTCATACAATCCTACATTTGGCATCTTGTTCATATGCATCATGGATTCTCGAAGGAATCTCTTGCCAAGTCGCATATCAAAGGTGACAAGTCCAATGCTCTCACCTTCTCAATTAATTAGTGTTCTTCTTAACTAACCTTCTTCATCATCTATCTAATCCTAGGTATTATTGTGGCTTTCAATGCCTTAGAAACCTATCAATCTATCAAATCTTATCAATCTATCTTTAGTACTATCATGGCTCTCAGTGCTAGGTCAAACTATCATTCACGTCATCCAATATTTGACATTATTGAGTCTCTTAGTGTTAGATCATAGTATATTCAACCATTTACTAATATTGATAGTCTCTGACGATATTATTATGATCAACCCTATCAACCAATCTCAATCCTGTAACATTTACAATGTTAGTTAAATGTTACGTGTCCTTAGTTCATGTCATGTTATCAATTTCAATCAATTGATCAATTTGATCGTGGCTTTGGTCTATCCATCATCATTGTAATTGTGATATTTTCATCAAAGGACACAATCATACTTATTTAATCAAATTGGCCCATCATCTACTAATTCTCTCTATAGGATTAAGTAACCCATAATTTAATCCTATGCCATTTTAACCCTATCCCTATTCATCCGTCAGCCATTTTTCTCCATCTGAGCTAGATTTGACTAGGTTCAACTTTTTTCTGACCATTCTAGCCTCAGTTAACCTATGTTATCAACTCTTCCTAGGGTTTTGAACATGTGGTCCAAGTTTCGGGTCATTTCAAGTCTGTTTGTACCCTTTCGGGCCCTTTGCATTGTTCTCTGTCAGCATTTACCTAAGTTTGACCTACATCTACCCTAATTTTGACCAAGTTTGACCACTTTTAACACTTTTTACTACATCTTAACACTTTTTTGACATTCCCTAGGGTTATGCTAGTCCACCCCAAGTTTTCGAGTCAATTTGGGCTTATCTAGACCCCGTTCGGAGCCCCAGAGCATCCTAGGGTACAGTTGGGGCCCCCAACTGCACCCATGGCATACTTGGTCATACCAAGTGTGCTTAGTGCTCACTTGGGCATGCCAAGTGTGTCCACTATGTAGTTGGCTGCATTTTGGGTGTAGTTAGGATGTTTGGATGCCCTAACTTGGCCTCGAGACCCCCATTTGACCTTGACTGACCCCTAAGTGCCTAGAAAAGCATAGAAAAGCATGGAAAAGAATAGTAAAGTACAAAAATGCATAAAAAGGAAAAATATAGCCTTGATGTACTCACCAAAGTCCTACATTGCCCACCATTGAAAAGTACACACTTGTTCACCACAACGTTGCTCGCTGGGTAGTCGGTCCATTTTCCTTGCTCCAGAGCTCTTTTCTCCCAAAAGTGAAGGTGGAAATGACTTTAAAAATCCTCCACAAGCCCTTTTAAAGTTTTTTATACATTGACAGATGAGCAAGAGGCCCTTTTTGTGTTGGCCGTGATGCCTTTTTACACGTCAGAGCCCATAACTTTCAAGTTTTAGCTCTGATTTCTAATCTGTCAGTTGCTATGGTTTTGTTTTCTCACTGTCAATGAAATTGACCTATCATATGCCTATGTTCATCAATTTCTTAAGGGGGTATAAGTATATACCACCATTACTAGGGCATGCTGTTATGTCTTTTTCATCAATTATTCTTTGACACGATGCTCTAAATCGCATTGTATCAAAGAGGGGCAAAATGTAGATGCTCAAAAATGGTTCGCATCTACGATTTCATCACTTCTTCATACTAATTCATCCCATTTTCTCATTCCACTAACTTCAATAATTTGGCCAACTTGGTCATATCTCAATAGTGTCTGTCATCATTCGTATCCTCTTTTACATCAATTTTATATAATTTCAAAACCATTTCAAATCAACTCAGAATCACCTCAAATCTACCTTGAATCACCTAGAATTAGTCCTAATCAACCTAAAACATGTCAAACATTCCAAATAAATCATCATTTGTCCAATCCTAGGAATTTTTATGGCTTTGAATGCCTTGGAAACCTATCAATCTATCAAATCCTATCAATCTAACCTTAGTACTATCATGGCTCTCAGTGCTAGGTCAAACTGTCATTCACATCATCTAATCTTTAACATTATCAAGTCTCTCAGTATCAGATCCTAGCATTATCAACCATTTAATAACCATTTAATAACATTTTTCTTATAGTATGTTAGACACTAGCCCATTTTCTGGTCCTACACCGTCTAGGGTTTGAAAATGAGTGTTCATTATATTGGAATTACCTCTAGAAGATGCCCTTGTGTGAGCTTTGGGCATGAATCACAACAACCTTGGTTTGGAAACTAGATGTTTTTGAAGCTTGGAGTTGCTAAGCACTTGAAGAAATGAGCCTCTTGAAGGCCTAAATGCTAAAGGCAGTACTACCTCCTCAACATGCATTGGAACTTTTCTTCTTTGACACCAGTAGACATAGAATGTTTAATATGAGTGGTCCCTATGTGATTATCAATTGCAAATAGATAAATGTTTTTTATTTAAGTAGGATTGATGGTGAAATTCTTCCTATTCTAGTCAATGGAATATATCTTAAGCCCTATTCTAGATTGGATGAATATTCATGTACCTAGTTAGATAGTTTGCTTCCTATTCTTCTTGTTTTCCAAGAAGTGCATGAGTACATGTTGTTTTACAAAGGTTGTAGAGGGTTTTGATTCTTGGTTTCAATTGTAGAGTTCCTATTTTCCAGCTGTGGAGGGTAGTTTTAAGGTTTTTCAGGGTAGATCTTAATGTTTTTTTATGACTCTATAGCCTAATGGATGCTTTAAGGCAAGTCTTATGCATAGCAGGCTAGCATCCCCTCTGAGTCGCCAAAATTGTTAGCTATTTTGTTTCCTGCCAAAATTCATATTTTATATTTAACAAAATGTTTAAATAGTCAGTTGGATAAATATGAAATGATATTTTATTCAAAACCTTGGTTATATGCATTATACCCTAAGTCCTAAGGTCAGGTTCATGATTTAATACTTCTGTGGGCTCACATCTTCTCATCTGTTAGATGCAAAGGAATCTACGATGGTCACTTTATCGCTTTGCCAAAAAGGAAAAACTTTAGTTTTTGCAAGAAAGCAATAACATTTCGTGTGTCTAGGGTGGGCCTTCTTGCAGTGGGTGGAGTTATCAAAATAGGGTCCAGTTGACAAGTTCTGATTCATGCTTCATAGCGTGAGCTAGTGTTTCCTCAGTGTATTTTATCCACTATTGGATGAAGGAAAATCCATGATTGTCGCTTTGTCACTTTACAAAGATGAGAGGACTTTCCTTCATGCAACAAAGTGATGGTGTGACATATGGCATGTGGGCCCTATCTTCTTTTGGGCCGCAGGTGAGGTGGAAAGGTGTCAGACAAGTTGGCATACAAATGTAGTTTTGATTAGTTGAGATACTGACATGGATGATAAAATGACTATGTATACTTGGGCTATTAGATCTTTCAAGGTTAAGGGTTGTCATTTTCTTGTATTTTTAAGATGCAAAAATTTTAAACAATGTGAGAATGTGAGAGGAAGACATGTGTCTCGGTAGGTCTGGGTGGAGAGAAAACAATTAGTAGTGGTGGTTAGGCTTATTTTGTGTGCAGTCATGGTTAAGTTTTAAAAAAGGAAATGGCATGTTGAAGGATTTCAAGGAAGTCTTGATGTTAAGATAAGTTAATGATCGTAAGATCGTAAATAAGATAAGATGCCTTCGAGCATGAGATATAGTGGTGATCATAAGGTCATTGGGGTTGACTTCTAGGTGAAAGATGTTATGAGCTTTTTGACTTTATTGACGATCATAAGATCATAGGTCCCTGGGTGGGCCATGATAAAAGTGTTGCACTTGTTCAAGCTAGAAAAGAAAAGGGTCTTTGACCAATATAATTGTAGGAAAGATATGTACGAAGGTTGAATATGGTTGACTTGTTGATATTTCTGAATTGGCATGCTGATAACAAAAGAATAACAATTGTTTAATGGCAAATCTGATCTTTCTGATTGATTATTGGTTATTCTCACTATTTTTTATGCCTATTTAATGCAAAAGGAGCATGCACTGATCACCTAGTCATCCATCTACCCAGCTATGCATTAATGGCCATCATTCATATCTTCTCAAAGTATTCTTTTGGGAAAAATATTGGATTTCATTGTATATGGATGTATACCAAGATCAAATTTTCTATAGATTTGCATGATTGTCCTCTGCAGTTTTAATTTTAGTGGTTGAGCTTGGCTTCTTTCTAAAGCTATCTAGTTATGCTTAAACTATAAAAACATGTTTTGTTACTCTCTTAAGGGCTCTCTCTTTCCTAATTTCCAGAGCTTTTCTGTAATCTTGCCTATGCTCAATAGAGATCTTCTCTACTATATCTATTTTTCTATCAACTGGGTGTGTGCGCATTCCTGTAGCCTCACTTGCTGAATATGTTTTGATAGTTGAAATATCATATGACCATGTTCATACATGGTGACCGATTAGATCAAGTGAATCCATTGTGTTCCTTCTCTGATTGTGTTATCTTTTGGCTTAGCTAAGATATTGAGATTGAAAAGGTGTAGATAATGGTATATTTTGAGAAATCTATTAAGTTCTAGTGCATTCATTAGGAAAGAAGTAGATCCATAAGCTATTTTGGTGCATCACCTCCTTAGATCAGATTACGTAGTTTTTTTTTCATGCATTCCTTATCCCTTTTCCTCTCAAGAATTAGTTAGGTGCATTTTGATAGTGAAGGAAGCCAACCTTCTCTAGAGACTCAATCTCAAATTGCAAAATCCCACACTTTTGAGATTAATTCCATGTTACCAAGTTTGCCTGAGAAGTATTCCCTTAGGCTAGGGTGCAATCTTTTGTGTCAGCAATACCCACAAGCTTTAGTACTATAGTATCAAGCTAACCTGTTAAGGCTTACAATTGTTCACTTCTAGTGATTTTCCCTATTAGGAGAAATAAGGACTACGAGATCCACCTTGTTAAAGGATTTACAAACATACAATGAAATATGCACTCAGTTAGGAGATTTAGAAAAAGACTATTAAGTTTACTCTATTAAAGGATTTGACTGATGCACCTATTAGGATGAACCAATGGCTGATCTATGATCTACAACTTTGATTTGCTGAATGAGATTCCTTGTATTGCAATGATCACCTGACTATGATAGATAAATCTTTGTTGTCCCTTATATTACTTGTAGCCTTCTTCAATTTGTACTCATGTACTTCATAATCTTCTTCAATGGCATGTTTGGATATGATATAATGCATTACATATATTTCAAACCAAATAAAAACTTACTCGAGTCAACTACGATACCAATTTCATCAAAATTCATAAAGTCGGCCCAATTGCTTTAACTCAGGTTCTGAAGACAAACTCGATGATGTTCTAATACACAAAAATCACTATCAACACTTGCCAATATTTGACACTTGGTTGAACTTGAAGCTTAGTTCATACTGATCACTTCCAAGTAGCTTGAACTCAATCAACACTATGTGACTCAGTGAACAATGAGAAACTCAGTAGCTATTGAATCACTCAGTTGACATTGCATGCCTCAATCAACACTAGATTCACATTTCTAACATTGCGAGCTCCGTAAACACTATAGAACATTGTTAATACTACAAAGCTCACTTAAAACTATGATCTTCTTCAATTATGCTGAATATCTTGGTAGCCTCTACTATGCTCAGTTTGCATATTTGAAGCTCGATAAAAATTGTAAACTAGATGTTTGGTAGACATTGTGACATGAACTGCATTCTAACTACATAGCTCAGGAGCAACTGAAACACTTGGTTAAGATTATTGAGTGAATGATAAGATCGATAACAACCATAGAGCTCAGTAGCAATGTAACCAATTAACTAAGTGTTCAGTTACTGATAGGCAAATTTACCTAAATGTCAACAATCTCCTTGTTTGGCATTCATGACAAAAACACTTATCAAACCAAAAATCTAAACATTCAAAACTATAAGTTAAAAACTTCCTTTATCATCATTTTGAGTCTTCAAATTGGTTTTGACTTCTTACTATTGTAGCTCGGTAGCATACTCTATTTTTCTAATTTTTCAAAATTTCTTTTGTAAAGATATTTTCTACTTATCTGTATATGTATCTACATAATACTATACTACTCCCCCATACATATATCTCTCCTATATACATACATCTAGAGTATAGTAATCTTTTCTCCTTCTTTACAAAATAATACAATATACAATATCTTCTCCCCCTTTTTGACATAAATGCTAAAGGTGTATAATATCTATATGGTAATACCAAAATATGACAAGAAATTAGAATGTATCTTCAAAATTAATACCATAGTCTTGTCCGAATTCTCTTGTAATACCTTACTTGCATATAAGGCAATTTGAACTTCTACTAATAATTCCATCATGTAGTTAGCTGTGGAGAAGTTGTTATCATGGATGATAGTCTTTGCATGTGTGATGTGTTTCTGCAATGCATCCATGCTTGGAAGAATCATGCCTTAAATTTTTTCAAGTGTAGCCCTAGTTCTAGCTTCTTCCTTCAACAATTCTGCCTACAGATTTGTCAGATATTTGATCTTTATGAAGTGTTCATAACTATAACTTGGGTTAAGTGACAGTTGGTGTGCACTTGCTTTCATATCTTCATCTATCTTGGAAAATTTATCCTTGATATCCTTTGTGAAGATATATGTGTCACTCAATTTGACAAATAGGGAAATAACATTACTTACCGATGTTTCTAGCGAAACAAGAGTAGTAGATAACTCTACTTGATCAACAATTTTCTATGTGATTTTCTCCAATACTCTATTCTCAAATTTTCTTTCAACTCTTTGCAACAATTTTTCCTATTCATTCATATCTTCATTGAGTTTGTGGACAATTTTAGTTAGCTGATCAATAATAGGTTGTGTACTATCAACCTCAATACTCAAAGCATCAACAAATATGTTCTTTATTTCCTTAAGGACTTGATGTTTCTTCTTCTTCTCTTCTCTAAGCTTCTATTACTTAGCTCTCTTCTTTAATAGTTCTCCTCAGGTATCCATTTGATTAGGAGTGAGGAGAGATATATCCCAATTTAGAATAAAAATGTCCTCCTCCAGATCAATTTCTTCCTCTTCTTTACCCTTTTCTTTTACAATGGTAGAAACAATTTCTTTACCCTTATTTAAAACTTCAGTGCTTGGTTGAGACTGATTCTCAACTATCATTGCACTAGATATGGGTACACTTGAAATAAAAACAATTGTAGAAATAGATGGAATAATAAAAATGTAGAAATGACACTAACAACAAGAATACCTTGTTGTTGCTTGGTCAAGCCTAATGATGGAGGAACTTGTTTCTCGGTAGATGAAGTGCTAGGCACTTAAGTCAATGAGAAAAAATCCGGCGCTTGGTTGGGTGCTTGGTGTAGCAATGTATCCACAACCAACTCAGTAAAAGCTTTCTCTAAGCCTGATTGCACTAAGACTTTTCTCAAAGAGTGAGGAGATGAAGCTCTAGACACCCAAAAATTGGCAAAAGTCTTAAAGCATGCAATCTTGATCAATTAGGACCAAATTAAAGAGAAAGTTAGAAGAAACACAACAGACTTTTAAATAAAAAATCACATCAGGTCATTAATCACCTATCAAATCAACAAGACCTAAATCAACTTTAAAAGAGGAAGAAAACAATTCAAATTCACAAAATAAAATTCAAAAAGGGAGGAAGGAAAAAGACAAAGTGTTGAAACTAAATCATTTAGTAAATCAATAAAATCACTTTATCCTCACAAGATGGAAATCTCCCTTATACCATTTAAAAGAATTTGAAAAATATTGATATTATCTTCAAGACCAAGTCTGTTGGACTCTTCCTCCTGGCCTCTTATGAGATATTTCAAGTTTCACTTTCACTCCCAGTCAAAAGTGAAAATCTTGGTTCTTACCCCAACCCCTTCCGAAATCCTATAAATAGGAAGAAAATCTAAGAGACAAGGGACCCAAGTTTTTATGCATCTACACTATAGGCATATTTAGACTCATTGTTTTAGTATTTTCATTATAGAAATTTCATAGCATTGTTAGCATCATCTTGTGTCATTTAGCATCATTTTGTATCATTTAGCTTCATTTATTACATATTTAGTTCATAGCATGATTATTTCAAGAGCATTTCTAGGAGTTGTATTTCACATATAGTCTACATTTTAGTCATAGATCTTGCATGTTTCATTGTAGATCTACATTTTTAGCAATATCCCATTCTAGAACTATCACTAAGATGCTGGTCTAAGAGCTATTTTAGCAGTTGTAGTTAGGGAGACATAAGACACTTGTAGATATTACATTTTATTGATGACATCTTGGGTCTAGTATAGTTTGTCATTAGTCCATTTTCATTCTACGTTAAAGTTTCATGAATACATGTTCTTATTGTGTACAAAATGGTGCCCACCATGGGGCTGAACTAAAAGCCTCTCTATTTTCAAGTTTTTTAGTCTAATCCTTCATTTCTAGTATAGATCTGTGTTTTTTTGGCTATTCTCTTGTGTAGATATGATCAAAGATAGGTTCTACTGCATCTCAGAGACCTCATATCAGCAAGAACAATATTCCAAAGTCTTTTCGGAGCATAGAAGGGCCAGATCTGAGTCTTCTGACACTTCTACACTCCATTTCAATGCTTTTGATAGATATCTTAATGCCTATGAACTCTGTTTCAATGCATTTAATTTTATTGTAGTGCTTATACAATATTCTATAACGCATTTTCTTTATTCTGTAACGCATCTGCATATTCTTATAGTGCTCTTAAGGGTCTTGTGATGCATTTAATCATTTCTAAAACACATCTAAAGCATCTCATAATGCATTTAACTTTCTTATAGTGCATCTACATAATAGAATAACACATTTGAGATTTTTTGGGATGCATTTAATCATTCTTGTAGAGCATCTGAAGCATCTCATAGTGCATTTAAATTTCATATAGTGCATTTGCATAATAAAAGAGTGCATTTGATGTTTTCTGTAATGCATATGGGCATTTCTGTAGAGAATTTGATAAAAGTTGCAGTTTCCTGAATCTAATTTCTAGATCTAAATATCTTTTTCTTATAGGTCCCTTTTGCATCAACAAAAAAACTTTCAAATTACAGATAGTGCGCAACGAGAATGAAGACCTCATAAATGTACCTAGCCTTTGCTAGCTTCGAATTAGGTAGGTGGACCTCGACTCTTGTCAATTAAAAGTGTGGCATTTCTTAGTTTTTCAAACCTAGCTTAATAAGAAAATTCAACCTTGCTGATCTGATAAAGAAGTAGGCCTATGCTCTCAACTCCTTTGAATTGATCAGAATACCTGACCTTCTATAAAGATCAGTTACAGTTGAATGAGGAAAATAACCCACACATAGTCTAATTAGGAGCCCCCCCCTTATCTTCAGTAGTATAAGGGCTGGAAATCAAATCTTTGTGTCTATCATTTTTGGGGAGCCAAAATAGTAGGGATATGCTCCCACTCTCTCGAGTGATTAGATTCCTAGACCTATTTGTGACTTCCATTTCTTGTTTTCACTAGGTAGGGTAATTTGGCCATAGAAGGGCTACCTCCCGAGTTGCCTTAGTAGGGCCAGTGAGAGGGATTACCCCCAATCTTGTATTCCTAATCGAATGTAAGACACCCATGTTTGACACATAGCCTTCCTCTAATAGTCTTGCAAGGGATTGTGCCAAACCTCCCTAGCATTGGTGGGAAGCTCTTTGTTATAGGAGAGGCAAATCCAAACACAGTTAGAACACTAAGACCCACTAGTCACCAGCCGTAGATATCCTTGCTAGGAAGCCATCTTTTTTTTTTTCTAGGTGCATGTGATTTTTCACTTTGTTTTGATCTCACTACCATTGTACTTGAGTGCTTTCAAACTTAATAATGAACACTAGTGTAGATCATAAACCTTCTAGAAAGACAAACCTCAAACCGGTATTAAGAAACCAACTTTAAAACAAAGACATTGCTGAACAATCCTTGAAATAGCACATACACATGCATAAAAAAATGCTTTTGAACATTCCTATCATGCTTCTAACTGCTGTTATGATACATATACCTATGAAATAGTGCATTTGATACTTAAAACAATGCATCTGATTTAGAAAATAACACATATAAGAGTTAAACTAGTGCATCTGAGCATTGAAATAGCACATAAGAGAAACAAAACAATGCATTTGATTACTAAAAAAATGTATCTGAACATTCTTGTGATGCATCTGAGAAAAAACACAAAACAAAGGCTATCTGCTAACATGATACTTGCAAACAAACTATAAATTTGGATACCCTTTTCCATGCTGGTATTTTACAAAGTTTGAATTTTTTTGTATCTGACTGAAAACATCTTTTGAAACAAGCAAAGCTACATCATCATCAACTCAATAGTTACCATTACCTCACTGTGCACATCAAGCTAGGAACATTCAGAAACATACATCCATACCTGACTTCATGAAAGTGAACCTTATCCTATCAACATTGGTAAACACCTTGTCCAAATTAGCTTGTTGCTATGAACAAATCACGGTCAATGAAAAATTTCACTTCTTGAAAAATGCCTAAAAACTAAAAGAATCTAACTCACCTTTCATGCCACCATGCAAAACAAGTGTAGCAACAAAACCAAAATGGTTGCCCATATGAGTAAATGGCAAGATAGCAAGTAGAACTGTCAAATGCACAAAACCTCTAAACCTCCCAAAATCTACTACAACAACGGATTGCACACAGAACGAAGTTACTCCCAAGTCACCCTTATTTGATCAAAATTCAGAATGCCTAGCCACAATAGGCTCAGTTCACATGTGGGATGATAGAAGCATTGAATCTAAGATCAAAGATTTTCAGAAAAATACGGAACTTGTCGATATCATGGACAAGATTTTGGAAAAATATAAAGAACAATACATACTCGCATTAGCACAAAAAGGTGCAAAATTACCATCTAATTTTGATGTGACCAATTTGAAATGAGATGAAAAAGAATCACCTTTAGATGTAGTCACACAAAAATTGCAAGACTTACAACTAGAAATGGAAAAGATGAAAAGAGCAAAAACACAACCTGTGGAGTTTAGCCTCAAGAAGGTGTGTCCCCTACCATTCAATAAAAACATTACCTTTACACCTTTTCCTCCAAATGTGCAAATACCAAAGTATGATAAATGTTTTGGCACGTTGGATCCACAAGATCACTTGAGGCAATTCTATATGCTGAGCATGGAGTTTTTTCATGACACAACATACCTAATGCGTCTATTTCCTAGGAGCCTCGAGGGACAAGCCATGGAGTGGTTCTCCAAGATACCCTCCAATATTAAAACCTTCGATTAATTGGCTTCCATTTTTATCACCCAATATTATTATAACATTAAAAGAGAGGTTACAACAATTGATCTATGCAACACAAAACAACTCCCAGGTGAATCATTCAAGACCTTCCTACAAGAGTGGAGGCACATGTTTACTAAATATCATAGAGACATACCAGATAAAGAGAAGATAGATATCTTCATCAATAGTCTCTCAAAATTGATGAATTATTGGCTCCAACTCCAAGGGCCTAAAGATTTAAAATCACTTTAGAAAATGTGGCTAAGGTGGAAGAAACCTTGGTAAACAATGACATAATTAAATTATCTAAAGATGGTAAAGGTTTCTCCAACAATTCCACACAAATGCACAATTCCTCTAATCGCTCCACTGAGAAGCATAAATCGTGGTGGAGAAACAATAATAAAAATATCAAAAATGATGGGGTAGTTGAAGCCAATCATGTCAAAACTCAAACTAAACCCCCTTTAAATCAACTAGGTCCCAGTGTCACACCTCAACAAAATAATGCCTGCTCATTTTACCGATGTAAGACAAGGACTCCCTCTACATCTAACCAACAAGTTGCTTACAATAAAGCTCCTCCATGATGAAGATATCAATCTTTTGATATACCTAAGGAGTATACACCCATAGGGGTGTCCTATGAGAGTGCTTTACAAATGCTCTTGGCTGATGACCTCATCGTGTTACTTGAGGCTAAACCATATGAACCCCAAGTCAAGCTAAAATGGTGGAATGAGAAACACACTTGTGCCTATCAACGCAACTGGAGGCACCTAACAAACAATTGCCTCACCCTTAAGGGGGTCATGCAGAAATTAATAAATGATGGAACCATTAAAGTAAATAATTTCAATAATAATGAAGATCATACAACCTTTAAGAACCCATTCATAAGTCATGAAAAGGGGAAGTCTTGCAAGGCTAATCAAAACATGCCTCTGCAAACCAAGGTTAATTATGCGCATGACTAAGATAATAGCATTGGCATGATTTTCAGATTTGATGAGACTATAAATGTCATCATAATTAAAGATAAAAACAAAAAACAGTCCTCAAATACCATCACCTAAGGTCAAGCATCAGAAATTATCCTACTAGGACTAGTGACAAATCCTGACTAAGCAGCTCCAAGTTCCTCCATGCCCAAGTATAACCTGGTTAACCAATTAGTCAAGACTCTAACCCACATCTCCATTTTTGAACTACTACAAATCTCCTCGGAGCATAAAGAGATACTCACCAAAGCCTTAGTGCCAAATGACCTAGATGTGAGTAGATTCCAAAACATGGTTAGCAATTTAGTTGCTCCTCACTGCATGTCTTTTTCAACTCAAGATGACATGTCTGTCATACAACCACAAAATTCTCCTTTACACATAGAAGTATTCATCCATAGGAATTGAGTTAAAAGGGAATTGGTTGATGGTGGGGCTGGTTTGAATATCTACACACTCAGTTTAGTGAAAGCCCTTGGGTACATAGAGGATGCTGTTGAACCAAGAAAAATAGATTACCATCAAGGCCTATGATGATGAAGAAAGGTCCTCCAAAGGCATGGTCATATTACTAAATAGAGTAGGGTCGGTTGTGAAAGAAATTGTTTGTTAGGTCTTAGACATGCAATTAACCTATAACATCCTACTGGGAGGACCATGGATACATGACATGCAAGTCATTCCCTCCACCTGCCACCAGTGCCTTAAATTTCCATACATGGGTCAAGAGATAACCATACCTGGAGATCAACACTTTGCCCAGTATTGTAATTCACTTGTCCTTCATAACAGAGAAGAAGTTGATACACCGGTAGATGCCAGCAATCAGCCAATAGTTACGGGCACTTCACACTCAACTAACCAAATGAGCAACCACTTACCAACATCAACTAAGGGTAAAGAGAAAGTGGCTTGTTTGGGTTCTTCCACTCCTTCACCGCCATCATCATCAAAAGATCCCAAACAACTACACTATGAAGAAATGGATAAATTGATGAAGGAATTTGATAGAAAATGTAAGTTGAACCGTGAAGGGCTAGGTGAGTACTTAGTCTCCCTATTTGATCCCCCACTTTCTCTAAGGACTCATGGAAAACTGACTTCTACCAAACCCTATCATGCACATTTTGTCAAAGCAAGTGACACACCTCCAAACCTAGCGGAAGACATCAGTCAACAAAACATTGACATCTCCTCCCGCCTACATGGGAAAGGCTTTGATCTAATGAAAAAGATGGGATACATGAGAGGTGGTCCCTTAGGGAAAGGGAAAGGAATCATAAAACCTTTGATGGCATAGTTTAGATCCTATAAATCTAAAATAGGGGTAGGGTATGATGGACAAGACAAGGCATAAACCTCTTCTACTTTGGTGTGGGCACCCAAACCAAAGGACAGTTATACCTTGGTAACAACTAATGACATAAATGAGAATTTGGCCCTCTCAAGTTTACATTCTATAGAAGAACCACCCATAAATACCTCCAATAACAAAGATGATGAAAATTCCACTAAGTGGGAATTTTAGTCACTATCTGAAGAATCTCTCCACGACAAAGAATTTGATGTTGTCCACATTCCCACCATTGACAGTTTGGCTACACAAAGAATAACTCACAGTCCAGGAACCACTTCACCAAGAGACAAAGTACATCAGGGTGGCTTAGAAGATGAAAAATGCATTGAAGGATTTCACTTTCAAACTTTATTCCCTGACTTCTTTCCAGTAGAAGTTAAAGATGATTACTACAAGCCTCTCGCAAGCTCTACTTTCCACGACACTCTAGAAGAAGTCCATGTCATAGATCTGATAGATACAACGCATGAGCCATCTAATGAAGTTATGTCTTTAAACCTTGTCGAACCCTTCCCATACTATGAATCACTTTCCCTAGTCCATCTCAAGCTCATTAACTGGGGTACAACTGAACCTCATCACCTTCCTCATTTTGACACTGACTATGAAGTTTTCATCTACCTTAACACAGTTGCACCATCTCGTCAATGAAGAATAGAAGAAGAGCATATAGTTGGGTCAGGTATCAATCACGTCAGTCACACTAGAGCAGGGCCAACATCCCACAACTTTATTGACCACCACCAAGTTGTGGCTAATCTTGATTAAAAAAATGGAAACAAACAGAAGTGACATATCCGAAGGTGAAAACCCAACTGTGGCACCTGCAGATGGGGTAATTGATACCTTACCTGAACATTCCAAGGAGCAATCTTCCATTTTGATTGAGCCTACAGACCCAATCAACATTGGCATAGAACAAGAACCAAAGGTCATTTATTTGGCACAATTCTTGAGTCCAAAAGAAATGAAGGCATTCATTGAATTCTTTGAAGAAAGATAGATAAAATTTGCATGGTGCTATGTAGACATGCTTGACTTAGACCCGACCTTAATCCTCCACCATCTTAACATCTCTCCAGAGGTTAAGCCAGTGAAACAATAACTCAGAAAGATGCATCCTCACATAGCCTTGTTAGTGAATGTAGAATTAGAAAAATTAATTAGTACCAATTTCATCCGACCCCTAGCATATGCATCATGGATCTCCAACACTGTCCCAATATCAAAGAAGAATGGCAACATACACATCTGTATCGACTTTTGGGATTTAAACAAAGCATGCCCTAAAGATGACTTTCCTCTCCCTAATATCGACACCATTGTCAATCTCACAATAGGCCATTCCATATTTTCACTTATGGATGGGTTTTCAGGATACAATCAAATCAGAATAACACTAGAAGATCAAGAGAAACCAACTTTTGCTTGTGCATGGGGCACATTTTGTTGGAATGTAATGTCTTTTGGGTTAAAGAATGTTCGGGCCACCTATCAACGAGCCATGACCACTATCTTTCATGATATGATGCATATCTTCATCGAAGATTATGTGGATGACATTCTTGCTAAATCCCATAGTCGGGAAGAGCATCTTCCCATAATGGCCAAAATATTCACCCATCTAGAAGCATTTAAGGTCAGGTTCAATCCCAAGAAATGCACTTTTGGCATCAAATCAGGCAAGCTCCTAGGATATATTATCTCTGCTAAAGGGATAGAAGTCTACCTCGAGAAGGTACAAACCATAATTAGTATGCAACCTCTGAAGAACCTGAATCAGTTATGCTCTCTTCAGGGTAGGCTTCAATTAGTGCACCGATCCATTTCTCAGTTGGCAAAAAAGTGTATACCTTTCATACACTTGCTACATAAAGACATAAATTTTAAGTGGGATGATCAATGTTAGAAGGTCTTCGAACACTTAAAACCTATTTGATGAATCCACCTATGTTGGTACCTCCGGTATCACATAAACCATTACTATTGTATATTTCTATAATGGATAACTCAATTGCAGCCCTCTTGGTGCAAGAAAATGACCAAGGAAAAGAATGAGCCATTTACTACATTAGTTGCACCTTGGTCAACTATGAGCTTAATTATTCTTTCATTGAAAAGGCTTACCTAGCTGTAGTTTTTGCTTCCCAAAAACTACATCATTATCTCCTGACACACAAAGTCAAGCTCATCTCCAAGATTGATCCTTTCAAATACCTTCTTAGCAAGATAGCATTAATAGGTAGACTGGCTAAATGGGTAATGATCCTAAGTGAATTTGACATCGAGTATGTGGATAGGAAGGTGATCAAAGGATAAGCCATTGCCAATCAATTGGCAGATGCACCTTTAGAAAGTTTCGATCCTATCTTAGTTGACTTCCTTGATATGCACATACTTCAAACTGAGCCAGTGATGTGGAAATTTTATTTTGATGGTTTCTACACACACCATGGGTTAGGCACCAGTATTTTGTTCATCATGCCACTTGGTGTTACCATCCCCAAATCTTACAAACTGCTCTTCCCTTGCACCAACAACATGGCCGAATATGAAGCTTTGGTCTTGGGTCTCAAGCTGGCTTTGGAATGGAAATTGATGGCCCTAGAAGTTTATGGAGACTCCCAGTTACTCATTAATCAGGTTATAGATACTTATTAGGAAAAAGATGAAAAATTGTTGCCTTATAAACATATAGTTGATGCACTTAAGGCATGTTTTGTTCACATTACTTTCGAACAAATTCCCAGAGAAAGAAACAAAGTAGTGGATGCTATGGCCACCTTGGCCTCCTTACTTTAGCTCCCAAAATAACATGACCGGTATGAGTTCCTAGTGGAAGAGGTGGTTCAACCTACATTTACTCAACCCAATTCCCTTATTGTTTGTTATTTAAATGCCCCTGATTCCCTTTGGTATGGTCCCATTATCACTTACCTTCATGATAACACCATCTCATCTAACCTCTCACATAAGCAAAAATGAAATTTCATTCGCCAAGCCTCCCGTTACACCTTGGTGGCTAATACACTATATAGGAAAGGTCTTGATGATACTTTATTTAGGTGTCTCAAAAATAATGAGTCTAGAGTTGCTTTGCAAGAAGTCCATGCAGGGATTTGTGGGTCGCACTCTAGTGGGTTCACATTAGCCAAGAAGATTCTTAGAATGGGCTATTTCTGGCCAACCATGGAAAAGGATTCTATTGATTTTGTCAAAACTTGTAAAAAATG
Organism: Cupressus sempervirens; assembly: GCA_028749045.1. Lineage (NCBI taxonomy): Eukaryota > Viridiplantae > Streptophyta > Pinopsida > Cupressales > Cupressaceae > Cupressus > Cupressus sempervirens. Next base: position 799,002,296 of record CM053791.1, on the reverse strand, counting down.
CCAAATCCATCGTAACCTTGTTCATGCACTAGCCCAAAAGCTAAATCCTTTGGCCACACCATAGCCTTTTTATTAGTGGGGTTTTGATTTGATTGGAGCCATTCATCCACCCTCCTTTGGTGGGCATAAATGGATTATCACCACCATCAAATACTTCACCAAGTGGGTCAAAGTGGCACCACTTGTCGACTCTATGGGAAAATAGATCTCCTCTTTCATTCTCAACCATATCATTGATGAATGATAATGGCCTAAAATGCCCAAAATGCCCAAAACGCTCCATTAATATTAAGAAGAAGCATGGTAATTGCCTAAAACATTTCGTAGGACTTTGGAAAATTTGACACAACACAGATAGCGCAAGAGCTACCCTTGTTTCCCTCCTCTTGTCAAGAGCAACAATTCCCCACAAATCATTAGTCTTATTTAAGTTGCAGTAGCCACGATTAGTCTAGCCTCCTTCAACAAATATGTCAATGCTATCTTGAAAGCCCAGATATCCATCAGACTCTTTTATTGTCACTCAACTAGAGGCACAAAATAAGTAGGCGTAAGCATGTGAGCTTGAATTTCCCCTTTAGCACCTTTTTCAAGGCCCATACGTCCTTTTTGGACCCTTCTAGTGCCTTTTTAGGGCTAAAGTGTCTTTTTCAAGCCCCATGCATCCTTTTTGGATTCTTCTAGTGCCTTTTAAGCCCAAAGTGCTTTTTTTAGGCCCCTCTAGTGCCTTTTTCAAGGCCCATACATCCTTTTTGGACCCCTTCAGTGCCTTTTTAGGCCCAAAGCGCCTTTTTAGGCCCCTCTAGCACCTTTTTCAAGGCCCATGCGTCCTTTTTGGACCCCTCCAGTGCCTTTTTAGGCTAAAAGCACCTTTTTAGGCTCCCCTAGCACCTCTTTCAAGGCCCAAGCGTCCTTTTTGGACCCCTCTAGTGCCTCTTTAGGCCCAAAGCGCCTTTTCTAGGCCCCTCAAGTGCCTTTTTTGGCCCAAATGCCTTTTTATAGGCCATGTTGGCTCTTTATTTAACAGTTTTGAAAATGACCAAGAAACCAAACAGATGCATCTAAGGCTAGTAAATTCCTATGACAGATACATTGGACTACAGTCTTGGGCCAACTATAAGGCTAGACCCTTCTTCTTCTTCAGGCTCTGCAAAACCTAGGTGGGTGGACCTATAGATTCTTTATATGATACCAGTTATCAAAGCATATACTAAATCTAATATAAAGCAGATAAAACCCTTATTTCTCCTATTAACTCATGTAATAACACAGATCTACAGTAGCAAATTGCAACTCTATGATATTCACAAGCTGAGTGAGGGTTAAAATGTTCTAGCTCTTCAACATAAAATGTAAAGATGATTTGAATTTATGTGGGTGGGGAAAGCAGATGAAAACCAAGTATAGACAACAAACTAATGATCCTGTAGCTGATTAGTGCCTGATCCATTGGGCAATTCATGAATCTCCCTCATGCATTTTGGATGTTTGATACTTATTCATATATTTAGATATATGATCTATCCATTCACCTCTTAAATAGACATCAATGTTCAACTTAAATCTCATTCTTACCTGATATCCTCCTCAATAAACCTACAACCCTATTGAATCTCTGAAGTATTTACATAATTCCTTGAATTACAAGCAACAGTGAAGCAACATATAGCCTTAAGAGACTGCACTTATGATCTAGGCTCTTTGTTCAAAGACCATAAAACATCACAGCTCAACTGAGAAAGGAGATAACATTTAAACTGAAACTAAACACTTGTTGTTCCTTGTATTGATTTCCTTGAAACAATACATAAAAATGCATGAAATTAACTCACAAAGAACCTAATAAACCAGACTATACAATAACATATGCTATCATACAAGAGAGAAAATGGCGGGAATGAGAAACTGATGGGGTGGAAAGGGGGTATCACAGCCAAAGAAAAGCTTCATGGTTTGGAACAAGCACATCCTAGATCTTCCATTTATAGTTCATCGATTCCAGGGCTAGTCCTCCTTAATTTTTTCATTCCAGAGACTTTCCAATATTTTCCAACCCTTACAAAAGATAAGAAGAAAGCATAAATAGAGAGGAAGCAATTCTCAGATTCATTATGCAACTAACATGTGTCCCTTCAGAATTCTTCCTCAAGAAGCTGAAAAGAATCTCTCTACCTTCTCTCCTCCATGGGTAAATCAAATCACTGATCAACTTGCCTCCAAAGTCATCAAGTATCTCAAAAACTTGATGATGAAAGAACAACTGATTTTTGATGTTAAAATGAACACAAGGTAAAAGTAACAAATCAGTTGAAATGTAACTTCCAGAATGCAAGAAAACTATTTAAAGATGATTTTCTTCACATTTGGATCCCAACAAGCTTTTGGAACTACCTCTAACCAATTCTGATGCTCCATGATCAAATCTGCCTGTTCTGTTGCCAATACCTCGAAAAACACAAAACTGCTTATAGATTGAACCGGTGAATTGCTGTGCAAAATCTTACCCCAAATTTGGAAAATTCATTTTCTCTCAATTTTGACAGTATATTATAAGGCCTATTTTGGACAAAAAATGCCCCCTTGGTAGCAGTTTGAAAAAAAAAGTTTGGACTGTATCAGAGCCTTTTAAAAATGAAAAATTTAAAAAATTATATAGTTAAAACTATATAAAACTTTTAAATTTATTTGAATTTTTAATTTTATGTGTGATTTTATTTTCACTTTATTTTCTCTTTCAATATGTCATCGCCATGTGTCAATCTTCTATTGACCATGCAATTTGAGACATTAATTAATCCTTTAATCCTTCATGCTGGGACTTGATTTGTTTTCACTAAATTTTTACCTCCCGATCTCATGGGCACCCTTAATATCCACCTTAATATATGCCCTTACGCACATATGGGGAATATATTAATTAAATCTACCTTTACACTCAACCATCTTACTTCCCGTAGGGCCGGAGGTCTCTCAAATATTTCTTCCCGACCATACACCTTTGCAATTGCTTTACGTTATTATGTCCAACGTAAGAGCGTAAACCTACCATCTTCATTCTCTCACTCATACACTCAAGCCTTTCTCATAGGGTTGTAATGAAATATTTTTCACCTTTCGCTCTTACGGGGCACTTCATTTTATGCTTTTATGCCTTTACGAGTGCGTATTGCTAGAGATGTTCAAAACTCGCTTTCCGAGCCTATGGGGTCTTCAATTTGCATATCATCGGAGAGCTTTGCAAATTGTTTTATGCCACACTAGGGTCTCATTTTGTATGAGCGTAATACTATCCACCTCCACCTCCCGATCATTCGGTGGTTGTAACCCCGTAGAAGCTTTGCATTGATCTTTTTGCTCTGAATTTGAGGTCAAACCTCTATTGACCAGGTGCCATGTGGCACTTCATGATTGGTTGACCTTTGACACTGCCACCTCATCATCACCTACTTCGGGCCTAATGCCATGTGTCACATGCTTGCATTCTTGCTTTTTTTAATCGGCGAGCATCTTCTTCTTGCAAAATTGTGCCATCCATCGATTTGGACATGTGGCGGCATTTGGTAAATACATCTTGAAGTACTCATTTGGCACCACCTCACTTCCAGCTGGCCTTGCCACCTAGACACTCGCTATGTCTCTATCTAAGTTAGCAATTGCCACATCATCAGTGATATAGTGACCTTGCAACACATGTCACCCTCTGCCACATCAGCACCTTCGAATTTGTCCATCTCATCACAACGTGTCACCACCACATCACTCAGTTGCCACTTGTTAATTTTTGATTCACTAACTGTGCCATATCATTGCCACACGGGCCCACAATTATCCTGCCAGATTCTAGGTTTTTCGGCGATTCACTATGTCGCTAGTCAAAAAACTTGGGATTTTTCAGCTAGTGAGGTAGTGACTAGCCAGATTTATGGCTTTTTCAGCGGCTTAAATCTGCTGATGTCATCATTTGTTCATGCGTATTACTTCAAAATTTTAATTCAGTTACCTCCAGTTGTCGTCCATGTGCACTGATCCCATCACATGGGTGCTTGGCTTTCAAAAAGCCCATTTCTTATAGATAACTCACTTGTTGTGGGCCATTGTATTTAAAAATTTAAAAGACGTCCTATATAACCAATATGGGATAAACATTTTAACTGCCTCTCTCCCCTATGGCTTCATCCATGATCTGGCTCATCTTTGACTGGTGTGTGCTTCTTTTCTTCATTTGAAACAACTTTATCTCAGCCGTGTGTCTTAGCATGGACTTTTTATTATGCATGGAGGTTCTTAAAAGGCTGTAGCTAGCTCTGTATTGTTCCAATGCAACTCTCAATGATCAATCCCTTCTTTGCTCTGAGTTCCACCTCCTTCAAATTCCCCATGCCTTACATGAGACTGGGCATTGAATACTCTATTTTCTCCTTTCTTGGCATAGGCATCCTTTTGGTGGATCGTGTTCCTCTCCTCTAAAACACGGCTTCTCTGGTCTCTTAGTGCTAACTATTCCTTTGATTTTACATGCCTTTGACAGTGGCTTAGATTTGACTCAAAATTTCATATAGATGCTAAAAAATGAGAACTCAATTTTGAGTGCCAACAGTGGCTCTGTTTGGGGATGCATGCCCCTTGTGGGACGAGCAAGAATTTAGATCTCTGGAAGAAGCAAACCATTCCCAAAATAGCAACAATTTCTCTCTTGAACAACTTTATTGAAAATAGGAAAAAAACTACTCCTACTATGTACAAATGATGGCGCTAGGCCATCGAAAAGTTTTTCAAAACTTCTTACCTCTGTCAAAAACCTGATTCTCATTTACATCTCTCTTAGGTAAGCTAGAATTATCTTTCTCAATTTTACCAATTATATTAGCATCTTGAATCATATCATAGTGCATATACAAATCAGCATTAACTTCTACCTCATGCTCACTATGAGAATGTATATCAGCATGCTCTTGATTATACAAGCAGAACTGAGAATCAAAATCCAACAATGATTCATGCATGCTGA